>JAWDJD010000014.1:13702500-15032500 GCA_035047305.1 Bradypodion pumilum | reverse complement strand
GCTGTTGGTATTCTAGCCAATGGTTACTCTTAATAGCAGGGGAACCTCAAGGTCTCATTTCCCTGGATGTCTTTTTAACTGATGGTGTCCAAGATTGAACAAGAGAGGCAGATATAGCTTAGTGACGGAAAACCCAATTTTACTGGCAGAAGTTCCATTTCTTTTTCCTTTTTTGAATGCCCATTTTTGTTGCTAGTATCTCCATTTATGGGATCATATGTCCAAAAGTAGGAAATGCTGAACCACTTCTGAGGACTATCTGCCTAGAAATCCCAGGATAGGGTCACTATAGAACAGACTTGGTGGCACACTGATGGTGGTGGTGGTGGTGATTGGCAGGGTGCAGATTTGAACTGTAAAAATCTTATTTTATTTATTTATTTATTTATTAGTCAAATTTGTATATGCCGCCCGCTCAGGCATGCCCGACTCAGGGCGGCATCACAACAATGCACAATAATACATAAAACATTATAAAAAACCCCAACCCACCCCCTTTAAAAACCCCTATATATCCCACCCACCCATCCCATCCACTATAAAAGGAAGAAAAAGGAAGAAAAAGGAAGAGGAAGAGAGAGAGTTCTTATACAAGCCAGCAGGCGGGCACCATAGTCCCATTCGGGCCCCACACCTGCCCTGCCAGCCAGGTCTTCACTCCTTTCCTGAAGGGCAGCAATTCACTTTGGAGTCTTAGGTCTATTGGCAGGAGGTTCCAGAGAGTTGGAGCGGACACGGAGAAGGCCCTCCTTCGGGTGCTAGACAGATGTGCATCCCTCGTTGGTGGCACAATTAGAGAACCCCTCCGGTCCGCTCTAGTTGGACGGGCAGACACTCTTGGGACGATGCGGTCTCTAAGGTATCCTGGCCCCCTGCCATATAGGGCTTTAAAGGTCAAAACCAGCACCTTAAATTGCACCCGGAGACAAACTGGTAACCAGTGCAGCTCCCGGAGTAGCGGAGAGGCATGGGCATATCGCCCACACCACATTACCACCCGGGCCGCCGCATTCTGGACCAGCTGCAGCCTCCGAATGGTCGTCAAGGGCAGCCCCATGTAGAGCGCATTACAGTAGTCTAGTCGGGAGGTAACCAGAGCATGGGTGACCATAAGCAAGGAGCCCCGGTCCAGGAGTGTGCGCAATTGGCGAATCACCCGAAGTTGGGCAAAAGCCCTCCTGGCCACAGCCGCCACTTGTTCTTCCAGCAGCAGCCGCGAGTCCAGAAGAACCCCCAAATTGCGCACTGGGTCTGTCTGGGGCAAAACAGCCCCATCCAGTACCAAAGATGGTAGCTCCCTGGATAACACGGGGCCCCTTATCCACAGCCACTCTGTCTTGCTGGGATTCAGCCGAAGCCCATTGGCCCCCATCCAGACCCCAATGGCCTCCAGGCATCCGGATAGGATTTCAACAGCATCACTGGGGTCCCCACGGGCCGAGATGTACAGCTGAGTATCATCCGCGTACTGATGGTACCGCACCCCGTGGGAACGAATGATCTCACCCAGTGGCTTCATATAGATGTTAAATAAGAGAGGAGAGAGCACAGAGCCCTGCGGCACCCCATACTTAAGGGGCCTAGGGCTGGACCTCTCACTCTCTAACCATACCGACTGGGTACGGCCCTCCAGAAATGAGGAAAACCAGGACAACACAGTGCCCTGGATCTTAGGTTCAAAGCATGATCTCTCGAATTTGGAAAGAAAAACTAGGATTGAGAGCAGCTAATGGACTACAGTGGCTCAAGTGGCTAAGACGCTGACTGGAAGGCGGGAGGTCAGCAGTTCAATTCCTGAGTACTGCAGGATGGAATGAGCTCCCATCTTTGTCCCAGCTCCTACCAACCTAGCAGTTCGAAAGCAAGAAATTGCAAGTAGATAAATAGGGACCACTTCGGTGGGAAGGTAAACAGCATTCCATGTGCTCCGGCATCTCATGCCTGCCATATGACAATGGAGACCTCTGAAGAAGCAGATATTGCTGGCTTGTTGGCTTTGAAACAGAGATGAGCACTGAACCCTAGATTTGGATACAACTGGCTTTCGAGCAAGGCAAACCTTTACCTTTACCTTAATGGGAAAGATCCTTTTCTAGGACCCTAAAGACTTATCTCTAAGTCAGAACAAATCATTCTCAACTTTCAGCCTTCCAAAACGTCTTGCCTAGGCCTCCCAGAATCCTTGGCTGTTATCCATGCTGGCCATGGTCTCTGGGAGCTGAAATCCAAACTCAGCACTCAGCATGGCTGGCAGCATCACTAAAAACACAAACCATGGTTAAGCAATACAATAGTAAAAAAGCAATGATCTGTGAACATTGACTCATTTCAAAAGGCAGGTTTGAAGGGATGCCTCTTCGGGCCCTTTCCTAAAAGCATCAATGATGAAAACTGATTTGAGGGATATACATTCTGACATCTGAGAGCACTGTAGTACGAAACACAACATATACATGTGGGGGACTTCTAGATGTGGTTGAAGTCCCAACCTTGCTTTCCCATTGACTGTAGGTAGAGGTGGGTGTAGATCCTGAGTCTGCAAATGTCTGGAAAGATGGACTTCTCTCCCCCCCCCCCCCGCCACTCCTGGGTCCGCCTAGAACATTTTGGTTTTAGGGCTTCAATTTCCAGAAGCCTAAGTCAATCCCACAAAGCACTGACCACCAATGTACTGACTTGGGCTTCTGGGAATTGATGTCCCCCTGAGGCCTCAGCCCTACATTGGGCACCACTGACCTAGAATTACTAGTGTCCAATTGCATTATTTTTTTAAACATAGGCCCACAGTTACATACGAATGAACATCTTCTTTCAGATAGACACTCTGGGATTCCTTTTCTTGCCTACAGTGATGGAAATCCCCATCCAGAACCCCTCTCTGCTGTACATTTATTTAGACTTCTGCAAGCCAAAATATTACTGAGCAAACAGTATTACTAGAAAATGCGTGGGTTAAACAAAACAAAGGGGAAAAAAGGATTGAACGGCTCTAAAATCAGCTGGAGGTTTGATTTTTAAAGAAATGTAGCATGCAGCAGTGGCATAAACTAGCAGCAGTTAATATGCACCTTTGAAATGATGTATGCTATTTAATCCTACCAAAGGACTGTGCGCTTTTGTTTCAGATGGTAGTGTTTCATTTTGTTTTTAAAATAAAAATCCCCTCCTACTGATGTTTTTTCTTCAAGTAGGGCTGGACTCTTTTCTCCTTTAAATTATAATGTTTTTATTGGGCACTCATGCCCTACAGTGCAGCAGTGGGGAATTTTTTCCACTATCCTCGCGCTCCTCCCCACATCTCTCTGCCAAAAAAATGCAATTTGCTGAAAGATGCAATGTGTGCAAAGCCAGGCTGGATGGCATTCCAAACTAAACTCATTTCTCCAGGGGAACATGTCCATGCGGTTTGCCTTATTTGTTCCTTGCTTCTCTATTGTTATGGCATTTTTGAAGATGATGCAGATTGGTCCCAGATTGCATGACTGTTTGTGCACAAATAGACTTTGGCTGGCTTTAATTCCACCCACCAACTCAGCCTCCTGCTCCTTGTTTTACCCATATGGTTGTTTGGTTTCAAATTTAAAGCTGTGCTTTGTAGATTGGGACATCATTATTGTGGCTTTTTGGCCTGAAGCTCTGTTGTTGTTGTTCAGTCGAGTCTGACCCTTTGCGAACCCTTGGCCCCTCTTTCATCTGCTATCCTCCGCAGCCCAGCCAGATCTATGTCCATCATGTCAATGATTCCATCCAGCCACCTCATCCTCTGCCCTCTGCCACCCCTTTCTCCTTTTGCCTTCAATCTTTCCTAGCATCAGGGCCTTCTCCAGTGAGTCCTCTCTTCTCTTTTGGTGGCCAAAGGACTTGAGCTTCAACTTCAATATGTGTCCTTCCAAGGAGCAGTCAGGGTTGATTTCCTTCAGGATCGATTGATTTGATATCCTTGCAGTCCAGGGGATTCTCAAGAGTCTCCTCCAGCACCACAGTTCAAAGGCGTCTATTCTTCTGCGCTCAGTCTTCCTTATGGTTCAGCTTTCACAGCCATACATTACTACTTGGAAGACCATTGCTTTAACCATGCAGACTTTTGTTTGCAGGGTGATGTCTTTACTTTTTATCATGCTGCCTAGGTTTCTCATAGCTTGCCTCCCAAGAAGTAAGCACCTTTTTATTTCATGGCTACAGTCACAAGTCTTAGATCCCAAGAAGGTAAAGTCTGTCACTGCTTTCATTTCTTACCCTTCTACTTGCCAAGGAGTGGTGGATCTGGATGGCATGATCTTGGGGGGTGGGGGTTATGCTGAGTTTCAGGCCAGCTTTTTCACTCTCATGAAAGAGGAGAGTAAAGCTGTGTTATACCAGGTCAATCTGTATGGTTGTCCAAATGTTGCTGGACTGAAACTCCTGTCATCCTGAACTCCTATGGATAGAAATTGTAGTCCAATAGCATCTTACAAAGAACACAAATATCCCACCATGTCAATGCCCATTATTCTCATTCATGACAATTTTAAAAAGTTTCGAGATTTTTTCACCGTGAGCCACTTAGTTGGAGATGTGTGAGACTAAACTGAGATATTCTGCGAGGCCCTGGAGGCGCAGTGGTTAAACTGCTGTACTGCATCCAAAAGGTTGTAAGTTCTACCCTGACCAGAGCAGCAAGGTTGACTCATCCTTCCATCCTTCCAAGGATTAAACCCTGCTTGAATCCATGCTGATGGTGGGCAGCAGCTTCATCCATCCTGGCCTGGGGCTGAGGAGGGCTTCGTGGCCCAAAAGGGCTCAAGACCAGAAAGTGACTCGTGGAAATGGATTAGTGATGCATGTTTCATGGTGCGGAAGGCAAATGGAAGACCATTATATTGTTCCCAGGAAAATCTTCATGGCTGATCACCATGAGGATAGACAATAGCATTTGGAATCGGATACAGCATTTGAAGAAGGAGAAAAGCATATACAGTACTTTGGAGAACAAACTAAATTTTCCAGGTATTGCCCATTTTTTGTTTTGACATTTGTTTGGGATAATAAATTGAGATTTCTTGCTCTCATATGCTTTCATCCTACTCCAAACACCCAACCATCGCTCTCAGTGCTATATTGCCTATCACCACTCCCCCATCTTGCTGTTGTCCATCTCCATCCTTTCTTTTCCTCTCCTCCTCCAGTAATATTAATGTTTCGAGGCATCTGCCCCTTGCTGTTTGACCTGTTAGTCATATTTTATTTTATTTTTGCATGTAGTTTAAATGCAGTTTAATTTTGCCATGATTTATTCAGAGTCAATTTCCAATTATTACTTCTTCTCTTAATGGCTTCATCTGGAATGCTTGAAGCTTTCCCCTAGCACATCATTTGGTGTTCCCTGGCACTATGAAATTAGTTAGAAAGTAATTTCCTTAATTTGGTTTCTTGCAACAAAATAAATGAAAGATCCATCACCAGCCAAAGCTAGGGGACTTGAGGGATTTCCCTTTATTAAAGAGAAATGATAATCTATAAAGTAAGAATGTGGCTGGGGAAAAATATTAAATAAGAAAAAGCTTATCTGCCATACATCGTTGGGATGGTTTGGCAAGCAGAATTTCCCCTCCAGGATCAGCTTATGTGTTGTGTTTGCAGCTCTGTGTATTGAAGTATGTGTTTTTACTGAAAAGAATAAGAGGTAAGCAAAGAAGGTAGGCATAGCAAATTACCTGCCATTCATTAAAACAGGGGTTTCCAACCTAAGGCCCATGGGCCAGATCCAGCCCATGGCACAATATCATTTGGCCTCTCATCACCTCCAAGGGGATTTGAGAAACAAAATGGCCACCCCCTTTGAAGCTGTTGGGACAAAATGGCCAACCCCATTGTGCAAGCAGGGCAAAATGGCCGTCCGGCCCTTGAAGCTGAGAGAGAGAGCATGACCCAGTCCCCGGCTTGAAAAGGTTGGGAACTCCTGGATTAGAAGATATGAGGACAGCATTCTGGGAACTCCCTCTTGTAAATATATCTAAGAATTTTGCATAGTGGTTTGGCAACGGAGGTCTTTAAGTCAGCTTTCACAAGCTTCTGTTTTCCAGTTGTGCTGGGCTTTAGCTCCCTCAACTACTGTGCAGTCCACAGTATTTGCAAAAAGGCCTGTTTAGGTCTCTTTACCCAACACTTCCATTTGTTCTGTGTTCTTGAAGAAGTTCCTGCTGCCTCTATAGGAGAATGATTTTTTTTTCCTGTGAATCACATTCACATAAGAGCCATTCCTAAAAGCTGTACAACCATGCAAAATATCACTGACAAGCCCTAAAGAGTGATAAGGAGTCATAAGCAGATGGACTTTGCTAACTGGCCAGTTGCACTAAAGCGAGACTAGTGTAAATGCTACCAGTGGAATTTCCTTCTTCTAATTTACATCCAAATGTACTGCTGAATTTGTTGAACTATTGCCGGACTAAACTGCTTGATTGCAGTTTGATAGATATGTAAACTGATTTTAAAGTGTTTATGCTATTGGAAAACACCGAGTAATATACACTTGAGTTTAGATTTTGAGTAGGCTATTTACCCCTATCTTCCTTCTGGTCTGATGTCTTGCTCTTCAATACAATACAATTAATAGAAAGTGATATAAAATGAGGCTGCATATGTAATAATTGTCTGCCGTCAAGTCAATTGTGAATTATGGCGACCCTTTCAAGGGTTTTCTAGGTAGAAGAGCTTCATCATTTCCTTCTTCTGAGGACACTCTAACACAAGCTAGTTCTTCTCCAAGAAGGCACAGGGGGAATGAAATATCTAATTGCTGGCTCTACAGCCAGATATATTACTGAGCTATCCAACCAGCAACTAGGTTTCAGTTTCTGTTCATATGGAGTAGGGGTTCGCAGCCTATGGCCTGTGGGCCGGGCTTGACCCGTGGTGCCATTTCATGCTCCCCTCCCTCTCCCACTCCCGCCGCAAGCAGTGGAAGTGGTAAAAACAGCCAAAAATGTCCCGCCCTTGCTCTCGCCACCACCGGAAGTGTTGAAAACAGCTGAAAACACACTGTAAATGCACCCGCGGCTGTAATAAACACGGATGCGGTTTATGGCACATGTCTGGTCCACTCAGCTGTCTGAGGGGGCGTGGTCCGGCCCACAGCAGAAAAAAGTTGAGAACCCCTGATATAGAGCTTATGCAAGTGATGGTGAACCTTGGCACTCCCAGAAGCCCTGATCCAATAGGAGTGCTGACTTGGACTTCTGGGAATTGAAGTCCAAGAACAGCTGGAGTGCCAAGGTTCACCATCACAGACTTAGGCCATGCCAATGCATCTTTCATAGGCATTTGTCCCATCTTTGGTCCAGCTAGCTAACCTAACCAATTAGGTAGTTTAGGAGGGAAGAGAGTAACTAATCCAAAATCACCCAGTGACTTCCATTGCTGAGTAGAGATTTAGTTTTGTGTCCATCAATTACTGGTCACATACTGGTCCAGTGTTTCTGAAATTTTGGTTTATGGACTTCAATTACCAGTAGCCTAAGTCAATTCCCCAAAGTGCAGATCAGCCAATGTATTGACTTAGGCTTCTGGGAATTGAAATCCACCGGTGTTCCATGGAACATAGTTTGAGAAATGCTGTAAAAACATTGCTTGAACTGCAGTGGTGAGGAATTACTCAGCTTTCTCCTGCAGCTTCACACTAGCAGAGAAAATTAGTGGTGATGAGTGAGCACTCTTTCAGTGAAATGCCTCTGCTATTACTGTTGCTCTGTAGAGGAGCTATTCATAGGATCCTAGCTTGAGAGCTCCAGAATTGTGCAGTAACTATTACTGTAAAACAGCAAAGAAGTCAGAATAAGCTCTAATTATTCCATATATACAGTGGAACCTAGAATAACGAGCACCCCCTATAGTGAAAAATATCGCATAACGAATTTTAAAAATGGAACCCTGTATAACGATTTTTCCTATGGGAAAAAACTGTACAA
Source organism: Bradypodion pumilum (assembly GCA_035047305.1). Classification (NCBI taxonomy): domain Eukaryota; kingdom Metazoa; phylum Chordata; class Lepidosauria; order Squamata; family Chamaeleonidae; genus Bradypodion; species Bradypodion pumilum. The sequence continues at coordinate 15,024,554 of JAWDJD010000014.1, read as the reverse complement.
TGAATATTTAATGGGAAAAACTGCTTAGCGAAAAAAATTTATTGTACGATTTTTTCCCCATAGGGAAAAAAAGAGTGCTCAATCACTTATTTCCATAGGAAAAATCGTACAATGAAAAAAATCACATAGCGAACAGACCCGTAGAATGAATTAAAATTGCTGTGCGGGGTTTTGCTGTACTAGAAAAACTAGAATTGGTGGCCAGCTAATGTTTGCTTGCTTGCTTCTTGCCTCTTGCCTGAAAATATACTGGGCTTGCAAAGCCATTTCAGCAGATAGCCTGCCCTTGTGGAAGACCTCTGCTTTTTGACTCTTCTTGTGAACCAAACTTCCTCCCAGTTGGACAAGTGTGTGTTTGTGAGTAGCTAATAAGGCCTGGATTAGCAGCAAAATGACAACTGAATTGTACGGTGAAGCCCTTACCTAGATTGCAGTAGTAATTAGCAGAATATTTCCATAAAGACATTTTTAGTTCTGCCTCTTTATTTCTTTTATTCTAACCAGCCTTCCTCCTCTTTCTCCTCCGCCTTCTCTTCCATCAGAACAAGTATTATTGTTTCCAGTCTTTTTGCAATTTTTTCCAAGCTTTTTCAACCTTGCTGCCTCTGCATTTTTGTGAGGAGGGGGAACTGGGTTATTATTGCAGGCAGCTCTTTTCCTCCTCTCCTTTCCTCTCCTATGGGGTTTCACCATTCTTACTTGATTGGGAGCATCTTACGGCTTTGTTAGTTAGAGACGCTCAAGGTCCTCTTTGGTTTTGTGGCTTGCAATCAATGGCTGTGCTTATTTCTCCCCCCCATTTCCTCTTTCCTCCCCCTCCCCACCCTTCAACCCTGCGAAATAATAGCACTGATGAGTTCTTATCTTTTCCTCACACTTCAGCCAAGTGTGGGAGACCAATTGATTTACGTGTGTGGCATTCTCAATAATGCCGTAATTTACCACTAAAATTGCTTTGACATAATAATTTTGCAACAACTACCTAATGCATATTGCTCTACCTCCTCCTCCCCCCTTGCCAAATGAGTTTGGGAAGTAATGGAGTGAGACTCCCTCGGATCTGAAGAAGCTTGCCTGTATAGATGGTGCTAGAATACCAACCTGCCCTTTCTATTTCTTTCTTCCCATGTCACCTTGATGAAAAGGTGGCTTCCCACCCACACACCAACACCAACGTGCACACACTCAGACACACCGACTGAGGTTCCCCCTCGTCCTGAACCACATCCTTTCATGCATTGTCAAATTAGTTGTTCCATTACTTTTAGAGAACAATGACACTTTTCCCTCTGGAAGGCCCAGCTTGATTTATTAGTTGTGGAAATATGTCAAGAACAGACAGGAAAGATGCCCAGTTCTCTTTGTACTCCTGTCCTTCTGCTCTGCTATATATTTCCATGGCAATGGAATAGATGACATGTCTAGGCCAGATGTGAAACTGCCAAAATCTGCCTGATGAAGTGATCTTTTGAATCACAAAAGCTGTGATTATTTGATTATTTAAAAGTGATCCTATAAAAGGTATCACCTTACTTCTACAATTGTTTGATTTTAAGTATGGATCACACGGCTTATCTTTGCTTGCCAAACTGAAGGCACCTCTTGGTGATTTCATTCTGCAGTTCCTTTCACCTGATCTAGTTGTGAGAAAGATTACCCGACAACACAAGGTTGCCGTTACCAGGGTACACCTGATCGTGTTTGGAAAATACCACAATCTTCAAGGAGGCTCTTTCTGTATACTTAGGTAGGTAGATAGGTAGATAGATAGGTGGACAGAAGGACGGATGCACGGATGAACTACAGCAAGAAAGAGATGGATAATACCTTGCTTGCTTAGCTGTCTGTCTCTCTGAGTGTATAGATATCTATCTATATCTATCTAAAATTGTTTGCTTTCATACTGACTTGGTGGATTTATCATTGCATTCCCTGCTGCTATCCTGTTTTACCACTTGTGGGCTGAAATTATTCTTCCTACCAGAAATGGTTGTGTTTCCTTTTAGAGTTTCTCATGATAGACAAACACTTTACCACCTACCTCTGTTCCAACAAGCTTGTCTACAAGGTTTTGCCATAGGAAATGGTTTAGGGTTTTGTTTTGGCTGCCCAAGACTTTTCTGCTTAAAAATGCAGAGGTGCAAAAGAAAACAGTGCTTTGGAAGTGCATATGTATTGCAAAGATAGAGCGGTGCGAACACAATTTAAATTGAGAAGTTTAGCATTTCATCTTCTAATCTAGACCAGGGGTTCCCAACCTAAGGCCCGTGGTGCCATTTCATGTGGTGCCCCACTCCTCCAAGGGCATTTGAGAAACAGTCTGGCTGCCCCTTTGAAGCTGATGGCCGGCCCCATTGTGCAGGCAGGGCAAAATGGTGATCCAGCACCTTGGAGCTGACCGAGAGAGCGTGACCCGGCCCCCAGCATGAAAAGGACATGAACCCCTGATCTAGACCAGTCATTGCATTGCTTTGCACAGTCTCTCTCTCTATCCTATTATTTTTCTTTCTGACATGCAGATTCTGTTGCATCTAATATAGCTCACTGCCACTTCATCATGTTTAGCCTTTTACAATAATTGCTGGCAATTATTTGTAAAATGTCCTCAAGATACACTTTAGTCTGGCACATGGAAAAGATGATCACTTCCAACATATTTCAGTGGGTGTATTTTATCAGCCTCTGCTACTCAAAGTGAGGTCCATAACAGTCATAATGATTTAACTACTAGGCCAGCTGGAGTTTTACATTTCCATATCAGAGTTTCATAAGAAGATGGATGAGGGAAAGATGACTCTCCTTCGATTCCCCCCACCCCACCCACTGAAAGCTCCTGAACTTGTTCCAACACAATGCAATTAGCAAATCTCAAACAGTGCCTAGAAATCTTAGCGCTTGGCTACAACTTCCAAAATACAGTGGTACCTCACTTAAAGAGCATAATGCGTTCTATGGGATTGCTCTTTAAGCGAGTTTGCTCTTTAAGTGAAACACCATTGTCAGTGACCAATTGTGTCTTCTGGCTGGGGGGAATGCAAACCCTGATTTAGTTGTTAAACGAGTTTTTGGTTGGTTTTAGTTGTTAAGTGAGGCGACCATTCAGAGAAAATTCTGTTCTTTAAGCAAGTTAGTTTCTAAGTGAGGCGCTCTTTATGTGAGGTTTTACTGTACTTAGACCATGGAAGACATTGGGTGAAGTGGGGGATGATATGGGAGGGGAAATATCTCCAAGCTGTGATCTCAATTAATACATTTGTGCACAGGATGGTTCGTAATGGGGGAAAAAAATAACAAACCATTTTGCTCTTTTATCACATCTAGAAATGGCTGCTTCACTCTGCCTAGCTACACCTCAACAACTGCAAAACCTTGACATAGAACACAGGTTCCCAACCTAAGGTCCATGGGCCAGATCCGCCCCATGGTGCCATTTCATGTGCCCTCCCTCCAAGGGCATTCGAGAAACAAAATGGCCAACCCTTTGAAACTATTGGGACAAAATGGTCACCCCCTTCATGCAGGCAGGGCAAAATGGCTGTCCGGCCCTCAAAGCTGACTGAGGGAGCTTGACCCGGCCCCTGGTTTGAAAAGGTTGGGAACCCCTGACATAGAAGATGTTGTAACTGCAGGATTCGAAACCTCCCGCTTGAATCTTTGAAACCTTTTTTTGCAAATAGGTGGGAATTGTGTCTTGTGGGTTTGATTGTTAGGCTGTTCGGCCCAGCTTTGGATAAAAAAATAACTGTTGGCCAGATCTGATATGTAGCTATTCTGCATGGTCACTGCGACATTATCTTTCTGCATCTGTCTCTCTGCATGCACACTCTGTTTCTTTTAGCACATCAAATTTTCCTTCTCTCCCCCTCCCCCCCCACACACACACACACTTTTCTTGATGGAGAAGAGATACGGTTGTCTTTGCCAATACCTTGCTGAGTGCCAGCATCACAGCTTAGGGCTGAATGGAAATAATGAAAGGAAGTGAGACTAACAGAATGAAAGCTACCCACAGTGTATTATGCTTTCCTGTACGCTCAAAGGATCTTTTTGTAGCTACATTGTGCTGAGACTTGGGTGTTAGTTAAAAAGAAAAGTGGTAGTGGTGGGGAACCTTCCTCCTCCTCCTCCTCTTCCTCCTCCTCCTACAGCAGGATGGGAAATGTACCTCTTGATTCAAAGGTGAACAACAAAGGACATGTCTTCGAAATAACTGAAGGACCATCAAAAAAGGAGGAACACCATACTGGTCATTAACAAATTGATGCCCATTTCTAACGGCAATTTTTGTGTCAGATCTCTATATATTTTTAGATGATGGGCAGAGGTGCTCTTTCTACAGAGCTCAATAAAAGATGAGTAGCCTCAGGTGGTGAAGAAAAGAAAATGCAAAGTGTTAGGCTAGTGATGTTCCTCAGATGATAAGGAAGACTGAAATAACACAATTGTCGCCTTGAGGATGCGCATCAGCCTTAAACACGTTGGTGGCCAGTTGCAATGATTATTTATTTTAGGATTTTCTAAAACTAGAAACCAGAATATTGTGTCTGACCAAGCCAGCAACAAACAAAACAGGATGTTTCACTTTCAAAGGTTTGCTCACCACAACCACACACCCTGAGAATAGAAAACAATTGTCTATTTCTCTTTATTAGTGAGTTTTGTCAAATATATAGAATAGAGACATAAAGCTTCACATGTGCTTTTCTTCTGCAGAGAAGAACAGGTAACATCATGCCTATATCAGTGTATTCTATGCCTCTCAACATATAATATGGGAAAATTTGGTGTTAGTTGCCCCATATGCTCTTGAGGTTGCCCATTATGGGATGGAAAGTTATCTGATGTACTTACCTAAGTGTTACAGTTTTATTTCTGTACGCCAGTTTTTATATATATATAAATATATGTATATAAGCCCTTTCTTATACATGTACCAGCTGGATAGTTCAGTAAGCTAAGTATTTGGCTGTAGAGCCAGAGGTTGGGAGTTCGATTCCCCTCTGTGCCTCTTGGGAGAGAAGAGCCAACCTGTGTAACCCTAGGCAAGCTTCACATTCCCAGTCCCCACCGAAGAAGGGAATGGGAAACCATTTCTGAGTGCTGTCTGCTTGGAAAACCCTGGAAAGTTTCACTATAAGTCAAAATTGACTGGATGACACAGAATTCTTCTTATTATGTTCCTACTCTGTACTTTATATAGCATTGTCAAACCTCAGCACTAAGTAGAAACACAAAACCTGAAGTAGGCCAGTGTCCTTTAGGCCTAGGTGGATGCATGCTTTAATGTAGGGGCTCTCAACCTTTTCAAGCTGAGGGCCGGGTCACACTCCCTCAGACAGCTTTGGAGGCCAGGGGGCCATTTCCCCCTTCCTGCCACACATGACCCTTCCGGGTGTGGCGGAGGTGGTGGGGGGCTACATGAAATGGCATCATGGGTTGCATCTGGCCCTCAGGCCATAGGTTGAGAACCCCTGTTTTAATGTGACAAGAGGTTTTGAATATGTCAAAGAAGATGAGAGCAATGCTAGAGTCAGGAGGTTGGACCATCATTGTGGGCCTGCATTCCCAAGATGGAATGGTTAAAGTAGAGACACCAAATAAAGATACATATTTCCTCTTCTGGAATAATGGAGGAGGAGGAGGAGAAAACCTTGTGGTTTCTTTTCATAATTGCTCTTACATGATTGCGTGCGTTTTCTTTCTGCCACCAAACCATAAAACCATAGGATCAGGTGACAATAAAGCAAAGCAATCACACTTATATACCTCCCCATAGCACTTAGTGCACTCTCTGGGCAGTTCACACATTAATTATCATTTTTTCCCCAACATGCTGCAGATTCATTTTACCAGCCTTGGAAGGGTGGAAGGCTGAGTCAACCTTGAGCCCTGTTCAGGATCAAACTCACACAAGTAATACATTTTGCACTTGGAGCAATGTGTGTGTTTTTTTTAATTGCTGGCTAAAGTTTGTCAGCATTATCTCATCACTCTTAAGAATCCTAGTGTCTTATCATGCTGTTGAACAATTCTCCATTTCTTATTTTTATTTCTTTGTTTTTATGTAAGGAGAAACAAAACAGCTGGTTGTCTGAGTGAGGAGCCTTCGTTATAATGCCAAAGTAATTAAGAGGCGCTCTTAAATGATAACTTTGCTGAGCTTTCAGATGTTCCCTAAGTAGGATGCCTGAGTAAAAGGAGGTAGTGTACTGTAAATGTTATTGTCAATGTAGGCTAATTGCTACTCTACAAATCATAAAAGTTTAAGGCAAGGGGAAAGGACCATTGGGAAAATTCTCAATCAATAAGATTAGGTTGGTGCCGCAAGCTATCCAAATATTAAAACACTGACTGAGGTTTTAGCAGCTATGCCACATGTTGAGCTAAACCTACTGGAGCTTAAGAAAACTGAATCCCTGTGTTCTTGGATTTACATCATCCCTAATTATTTCTTTAGTTTTGTATAGCTCTCTTGCTCTCGCTGGCTAATTTAATATAAAAATGGATTGTTTCGAATCATGCTAATGTTTGTGTAAAGGTTTGCGTAACTTACCATGGCTAATTGATGAGATGCTAGGGTGCATCTTGATTGCACAATTGAACATATGATCTGGCATGTGACTCAGACACAATCTAGCACTTAAGCAACTAGCCCCAAACAGCCGCAGCAAACTACAAAAACCTTACACTTAAGCACAAACTAAATTTTGTCCTTTAATTGGGAGAAAGGGTAAAGGTCACCTTTGCTCGGAAAGCCAGTCATATCCACCTCTAGGGTTCAGTGTTCATCTCTGTTTCTAGCTGTACACACACTGTTTACCTTCTCACCGAAGTGGTACCTATTTATCTACTTGCAAGCTGGGATAGAGACGGGGCGCACTCTGTCATGCAGTACTCAGGTCTCAAACTGTTGACCTTCCAGTCACCACATTCAGCATCTTAACCACTAAGCCACCACAGTCCCTAACTGGGGAAAAAGGTGGCATGCAAAAAAAAATTTTTTTTGGGGGGGGGGAGCTTACAGAAGCACCAATAGGATTCTTGTGAACCAGTTTTGGTCAATTACAGGAAAGGTGGCATGCCAATAAATAATAAATACATAGGTAGGATTCTGGCCATCGTCTCTATCCTATGTCCTCTACTCTTTTCTTTTAACATTTATCTGCATTTTTTAAATGTAGCGCCTGAAATAAATCTAAAGACATCCTCTCCCAGTCTGATGAAGTGGACTTGATCCACAAAAGCGCACATTTGAATACAGGAGTTAGTCTTTAAGGTGCCACAACGTTATTTGTCTTTTTGTTTTGTTTTATTTATTCTCTGATAAGCTTGCTGTCAGAGAGTAAACAAAACTAACATGGCTACCACTTCAAAACTTTCAACTAGTTTAATAGGAAATGCTGGTGCTGCGGTGGCTCAGTGGTTAAGAAGCTCGCCTTGTTAGCTGGAAGGCCGGCAAGTCAGCAGTTCAAGACCCGGGAACTGCATGGCAGATTGAGCACCCGTCTCTGTCCCAGCTCTTGGGAACATGAAAGGAGCCTCATTCTGGCATTCCCTGAGTTTCTCCAGCAAAAATCCTTTCAACACAATAAATTCTGACATGAAATAACAGTAACAATAACAATAACAATAACAATAACAATAACAATAACAATAACAATAACAATAACAATAACAATAACAATAACAATAACAATAACAATAACAATAACAATAACAATAACAATAACAATAACAATAACAATAACAATAACAATAACAATAACAATAACAATAACAATAACAATAACTATTACTATTACTATTACTATTACTATTACTATTACTATTACTATTACTATTACTATTACTATTACTATTACTATTACTATTATTATTATTATTATTATTATTATTATTATTATTATTATTATTATTATTATTATTATTATTATTATTATTATTATTATTATTATTATAGGAAATAGATAAATTGGGTTAATGGCATTCCTGTATTTCTGCTTTCCCCCTTTCCCTTCTTTCCCCCCTTTTATTTCCCTTTCTTTTCTGTTTGGTATTTTTCTCCTTGCCCTTCACTAAATAATTGGTTAGAAACCAGGCCACATCTAGGATCCACCAATACCTCTGACAACCAAACAAATAAAACATTGCTTAAAATATTTATGCTGTGGACCTTGGGCACTTTTAATATTTCCAGCCAGAGACACCGATACTTCAAGTGTAATACAGCCAAGTGCACCATCTAATAAGGCTGTATAATTTTGCTATAACAGCCCCGCTCTGTTGTACTATTAAAGCTTTAAAATATTAATGCTCGTTAATGGTGTCACTCAGCCATTTTATATGATTAGTTTTAAGCCTCTCTTGGGTAGGCAAGAAGGGGAATTTTTAATGAAATGTTCCCTGCTCATCTGACCTGCTGTATTACTGCATGAATGCCATTTTTATGAGGCAGGTTTATGGCATTCATTACTCTGCTCCTTGAGCCACTTCATGGTTGCTGTAATTTTTAAAGAAGAGATAAAAATAAGTCAGTTCTTTCCTTGCAGTCAAGAAGGACTGCATTTCCAGCTTTGACCTTTAAGCTGTCGTGCATGGATTAATCACATTTCTGCTGGAAATTGTTTTAGACTTAATACTAGCTGAAGCCTGATTAACTTTACTTGCTTTGCCGGCCATATATTAACAAGGTTTATCAGCCACTCAATCCCGAGAAACAGTCTCCATTTTTAAACTTCCATTAGTTTGGGGTGTGTGTGGGTGTATGACATACCCTCTGCCCTCTCTGGTTTTCCATCTCTGTTTATTTATGATTAAAATCTTGTGTTTGTTTAAAAATTCTAGTAAATCCTTTGTGAATGTGTTTGAAGACCCTTGCAAAAGCCAACTGACAGTCTAAAAGTTGTATATATGAATATATACACCCTCAGCTGGATGTATTTTCTTACCAAGAACAAATTCACCCAAAGAAGAAGATTTCTCTTCTTTGCTAATAAACTAGTTCTCCTTCGTATAGTTTGTGAATCCACACTCATGGGTTATGCGCCTGCGCAGAACGGCCGATCGGAGGCTTGAAAAGCTATTGGTCAAAAGTTTTGGCGGTAAGACCGCCCACCGTACCGCCCACCCTGAGGCGCCCGCGCGCCATTTTACCTCAGTTCTCTTCTTTCCGCCGTAGCAGCAGGACGATCGTTGAGAGCTTCCTCAATTTTTTCGCCCTTCTGAGGGAAAGTCTTTTTGGCAAATCTTAACAAATTTTTCTCGGTGATCTTGTCCTCCGGGCAGGATCGCCACCCCGGCTCTGTCTCTTCTCTTGAGTGGATTCAGTAGCCAATTTTTCGCATCGATCACCGTCTCCCCCCTCAAGGGGGTGGCGGCTGGTCGGCCCTTCGGGGTACTTGTCTCCAGAAACTTCCACTGGAAGAATTTTTTCCGCGGTTGATGGCTGCAGCGTTTAAACAGTGCACGGCTTGCCTTAAGAAGTTTCCGGCTTCCGACGGACACAGCCTGTGCCTTTTTTGTTTGGGAGAGTCGCATCAGAGCCAGTCTTGCCCGCATTGCAAAAAGTTTACGCGCCTCGCGGTGCAGAACCGAAGCAATCGCCTCAAGGCTCACCTGATGGAGCTCGCTCTGGCTCCCGCCGCGTCCGCCTCCACGGCCGCCGCTGCCGCTCAACCACCGCCGGCCTCTTCCTCCGTGCTTCCGATGAGGAAGAAGAAGAAGAAGGACAAGAACGGTGAGAAGAAGCGCAAGCGTGGGTCGGAGAAGAGACGGTCGCTTCCCCCCACTCCGCGCACACCCGCCTCTCCCGGGCCTTCGCCGCCGTTCTCGACTGCCCGATGTCCTTCTCCGGGATCCTCCATCTGGGGAGGACGGTCGTCTTCCGGGTCACCTGAGAAAGGACGCAGGGCTGGGGCTCCAGCTCGCCCACCTCAGGTGCTCTCCTCTCCTCCTCGGGGCAGAAATTCCTCGCCGAGGCAGGCCTCCGTCTCTCCACGGCCCAGAACGCCGACGGACGAGGCGGTCGTCACCGTTCCGACGACCGTTTCGCCGACACCGACGCCGGCCACCATTTCGGCTCCCACCGTTTCGTGGGCCACCATCCCGCCGGCCACCGGAGCTCCACCGCCAGCGGACTCGGACGCGTCTCAGATGGCCCTCGTCCGAGAGATGTTCCAGGTCATGGCGTCGTTTGCGACCAGGTTCCAGACCTCCACGCCTGCGGCCTCTGCGGCTCCGGTTCCGACCACCGCAAGCCCCGGGCATCCCGGCTCTGCCGCGGCCCCACCTACCTCCCGTGGGTCGAGTGCCCGCTCCGCCGGCCCACCCAACCCGTCATGGTGTGGTCCGGACGTTGATGCGGTGGACGCCCATCCCGCCGGCCCGCCCAGGCCGTACTGGCGCGGTCCGGACGTGGACGAAAGACTGCCTCCCTCGTCCTCCGATGAGTCCAGCTCGTCGTCGGAGGAGGACGAGGGAGACGTCGACGCCGAGCGCACGCCGGAACAGGCCATCGGCTCAGTGGACCCACCGCGTGGTGAGGACCAGCGCTCACTGACCGCCATGCTCACGAGGCTCGGCACCGCCCTCAACCTGAAGGTCGACCAACCGCCGTTGGAGGGTGAGGATCAGATGACCGCGAAGCTCGACAGGCGTGCTATGCGGCCGGTCCACATAACCATGCTCCCCTCCATGATGACCACGGCGAGGGCGACGTGGAAGAAACCTTTGGCGGCACACTCCGTTTCGTCCAGGCTCGACAGCATGTACCGGGTCCTGGACGAGAACGTCGAGTTCCTGCAGGCGCACCCCCTGCCGAATTCCCTGGTGGTCAAGGCCTTCCAGCATAGGACGGCCACCAGCGGATTCCCGGTCCCGTCGACGCCGGAGGGAAAGAAACTGGACGCGGTGGGGCGTAAGTTTTACGCCACCGGCTCCCTATTCTTTCGGGCCGCAAACTATTCGGCCGCCATGGGCCTGTACCAATCTCACCTCTGGGAGCAGGTGAAGGTTGAGACGGCTAAACTGCCCGCCGATGCCCAGAAGAGGATTGACGCGCTGGCCACCGAGGGGGACTTCGTCGCCGAGCAGCTGATGCGCACTGCCCGGCATATCAACGATTATGCGGCAAAAGACATGGCCTCCGCAATCTACCTCCGTCGCCATGCTTGGCTCAGGGACACCTCCCTCGATGACGCTATGAAAAAGCTCATCGAGGAGTTTCCCTTCGACGGGCAGGGCCTCTTCGGTCAGGACACCGATAAGGTCCTGAATGAGATGCGCCAGACCAGTTCCACGGCGAAGTTCCTGGGGCTCACCACGCCGGCAACTTCCACCAGGCCGAGGTTCCAGCCCTTCACACGGCGGTTCCAGGGCAATCCACAGCAGCAGGGACCGACGGAGCAGCCTAGATCCAGCTCCTATAAACAGCGGCGACAACACAAACCCCGCTACCGGCCCTATGGACAGGACAAGCGTTCGACCGCGAGGCCCAAGCCCCGCGTTTGAAGCTGCGACGGCCGAGTCTCTCTCGCTCCACATCCCGTACCTCCCCCTCCGGAACTTCCTCCAGGCATGGTCGGGCATCACGGACGACCAGTGGGTCTTAAAGATCTTGTCCTCTGGCTACGCCATCGAGTTCGTGCGGGTGCCTCGAGTAGGAAAACATCGTCTCACCACCTCGTCCCCCCATTTGGAGGAAGAAATAGCAACCCTTCTCTCCAAGGGAGCCATCGAGCGGGTAGCACCGTCCGACTGGGACAACGGCTTCTACTCGAGGTACTTCGTGGTCCAGAAGAAGGACGGAGGCCTTCGCCCTATCCTGGACCTACGCCGCCTGAACAAATGCATCCACACCAGGAAGTTCCGGATGGTGACCCTACAGACCGTCCTCCCCCTCATCAACAAAGGGGACTGGTTCACAGTCATAGACCTCAAGGATGCCTACTTCCACGTCTCCATCCTCGAGGAACACAGACGGTTTCTCCGCTTCCGTATCGACCATTCCGTGTACCAGTACCGATGCCTACCGTTCGGTCTGGCCACGGCACCGCGGGTCTTCACCAAATGCATGGCTCCGGTGGCTGCATTCCTCCGCCAACGGGGCATCAGGGTCTTCCCGTACATCGACGATTGGTTGATCGTCTCCCCCACCAAACCGTCGGCCGTTCGGGACACACAATACACGGTTCACCTCATGGAGAGTCTCGGCCTCAGGATCAACTTCACCAAGTCGAAGTTGACTCCTTCCCAGCGCGTCGAGTACATTGGAGCGGTACTCGACTCGCTTACTACGAGAGCCTACGCCCCCCAGAAACGCTTACGGGACATTGCGCAGGGGGTGAGCGAACTGCGCACGAAACCGTGCATCCGGGCGAAGAAGGCTCAGAGACTTCTAGGCCTGATGGCCTCAACGACGGCAGTGATCCCCCATGCCAAGTTGAAATTCAGGTCCCTGCAATCGTGGCTCCTTCACGAGTTCGACGCACTTCGGGAGAGCCAATCCAAACGGTTGACCCCATCTCCAGAACTGAGGGACCAACTGCTGTGGTGGTCTACACCACTCAACGTGGCCACGGGGAAGAGTTTCTACCCCCCGCAACCCTCGTTGCAGATACTGACCGACGCGAGCAACCTCGGCTGGGGCGCTGCTTGCGGGACTCTCACGGTCAACGACACCTGGACACCGCACGAAACGGTGTACCACATAAATTACTTGGAGCTGCTGGCCATTTGGAAGGCCCTGCGTTCCTTCGAGACTCTGCTCACCGGCAAGGCGGTTCAAGTGGCCTCGGACAATACCACGGCGGTGGCGTACCTCAACAAGCAGGGAGGAACACGGTCCACCACCCTCCTGTACCTGGCAGTGCAGTTGTGGGAATGGTGTCTGGAGAGGCACATTTTCCCAATTGGAGTGCACATTCAGGGCACGCTAAATGTTTTGGCAGATCACCTGAGCCGTCTCACCTCCACGACCCACGAATGGGAGCTGGACGACGGAGTGTTCCAGTCCCTGTGCGAGGTCTGGGGGACGCCGAGCATCGACCTCTTTGCATCGGAGTCCAACAGGAAACTCAGCAGGTACTGCTCCAGAGCAGGCATCGGACTGAACTCCGAGGGCGATGCCTTCATGAAACGGTGGGATCAGGACTATCTCTATGCCTTTCCGCCGTTTCCTCTGGTCCAGAAGGTACTCACCAGGATGCACCAACACAGAGCCAATGCAATTCTGGTGGCACCGGCGTGGCCGCGCCAACCCTGGTTTCCGCTACTGTTGCGCATGTCGTCGCAGTATCGCACACTGCCGGAATCACCGACACTCCTCCAAATGGAGCAGGGCCAGCTGCACCATTCGGACCTGCCCAGCCTCCACCTCACCGCGTGGAGGATAACCCCAGACTGGCCAGGATCCTTGAACTAGCGCGGCGCCCTTCCACAAGGAAGTCCTACGCTTCCAAATACAGGCGTTTTTGTGCTTTCCTGGCCGCCCGGCAAACACCCCCCACGCAGGTGGGACTGCAGGACATTTTAACCTACCTCCTCCAGCTGGCGGAGTCTGGCCTCAGCATCACCTCCATCCGAGTGCATCTCGCAGCAGTGGTAGCGCACTCTCCTGCTGGCTCGCCCGCTTCCGGGGCCTTCCGCGACCAAACGGTAAAGCGCTTCCTCAAGGGACTAAAGAACGCTTTTCCGCCGGCCCGGACACCGACGGCTCAATGGTCACTGTCCACCGTTCTTAACGCGCTCACCAGGACCCCCTTCGAGCCCATGGCTACCGCCGATGTTCGTCTCCTCACATGGAAGACAGCATTCCTGGTGGCCATCACGTCTGCACGACGAGCTGGTGAGCTGGTTGCCCTGCGAGCAGACGCACCTTTTCTCCAGTTCTTCAACGACCGCGTCGTCCTCCAAGCGGACATCACCTTCCTACCCAAGGTGGTCTCCAAGTTTCACATGGCACAAACTATCTCCTTGCCAACCTTCTTCCAGAACCCCACTAACGCCCAAGAAAGGACTTGGCACACGCTGGATGTGAAACGAGCTTTATTGTTTTACACCAGCAGGACTAGAGAGTTCAGGAAGTCGCAACGCCTCTTTGTGGCTTATGGGGGAAAGTCCAAGGGTGAACCCATCTCTGCTCAAAGGTTCTCCAAATGGATCACCTCTACCATCTACCTGGCCTACGAGTCAGCTTCACTGCCACCTCCACCGCATGTCAGGGCGCATTCCACCAGGGCGGTTGCCACATCCACTGCCTTTCTGGAGGGCACACCGCTTGAGGACATATGTAAGGCTGCCACCTGGTCCAGACCTTCCACATTTGTCCAGCACTACAGGGTGGACACCAGAGCCACTGCGGACGCCAGGCTTGGCCGTGTCGTCCTCACCAGAGGGCTCCGGACTCAACGCCCCTGACGGGTCCACCTACGGGTTCTTCAGCTCATCGTGGGATCATCTCATCCGACTGCCCACCGACCAAGTAAGTGTGAGCTTGCTAATCTCCCATGAGTGTGGATTCACAAACTATACGAAGGAGAAAGTTCGGTTTCACTTACCAGTGATAACTTTCGTTCTTCGAGTATATAGTTTGTGAATACACACTACCCACCCTGCCTCCCCTCTTGAGCTGCACGGATGAGATCAGTTGGTTTATCCTGTGCTTGGCTTAAGTATGGAACTGAGGTAAAATGGCGCGCGGGCGCCTCAGGGTGGGCGGTACGGTGGGCGGTCTTACCGCCAAAACTTTTGACCAATAGCTTTTCAAGCCTCCGATCGGCCGTTCTGCGCAGGCGCATAACCCATGAGTGTGTATTCACAAACTATATACTCGAAGAACGAAAGTTATCACTGGTAAGTGAAACCGAACTATTTGCAATTATTTATTATCATTATTATTATTTATTATATTTATACCCCACCCATCTAGGACATTTTCCTACTCTGGGCAGCTAACAACAGAAAACTTACTCATTAAAAACATATTTTTAAAAATACATATAAATATGTCAGGAACAAAAAACCTATTGGCAACGGAGAGAAATAAAACAAAACAACTAATGCTCAGCCATTGGCAATATATTCTCAAAAGCCTCTTTAAAAATAAATGATTTTAACTGTTTTTTTTTAAATATAGGCATATATAAATAAAAATAGTGAGTTACTTGGAATGTAATCCCTTTCCTCATAACTAATAACTAATGACCAAGATGAAACTGAAGTATTTTGGACATCAAATGAGAAGAGAGGATTCACTTGAGAAGGCCTTGATGCTGGGGAAGGTGGAGGGCAAAAGAAGAAGGGGCGGCCAAAGATGAAATGGCTAGATGGCATTGTTGACCCAATGGGCGCAGAGCTGGGAGGGCTGAGGGGGATGGTGGAGGACAAGAGAGGTACCTGGAGGCCAATGGTCCATGGGGTCGCAAAGGGTTGGAATCGACTGCGCGACTGAACAACAACAAAAAAAGCAATAACTATATTACCTTGCAATTCTAGCTTGTTTACTTTTTTTAGTGAATCAAAATTTAGTGGATCAAAATTGCGGGGAGAAACATCAACAATATGAGATATGAAGATGATACCACCTTAATGGCAGAAAGTGAGGAAGACCTGAAGAAGCTTCTGATTAGGTTCAGAAAAAGGTAGAAGCACCAGTGATCTTACTGTATATAAACATTGCTACCAGTACATGCTGAGGAATTTCTGAAGAAAATCTGTTTCTGCTTTATAGATTATGATAAAGTGTCTAGCGGTGTGGAACATGAAGCACAGAAGCTCCTTTTGAAGCAAAAGGCTAGGTCACAGCATTGTGTAGCTTTTGTTCTGTATAAGAATATAACAAAATATGGAGAAATTGAATGGTTCCTCTTTGATAAAGGTGTCAGACAAGGGCATGTTTTATCTTCTTAACTGTTCAGTCTGCGTACAAATATCACTACAAAAAAGCTGTGCCCTCACTCTTCACTGGTGAAGGACCTCTATTGACAGAGAAGCATGTTTTGGTTTTGGGAAGATTCACATTCAGCAGCTGATGTAGCACAGATAGCCTGGAGAACTTTATCCAGAGCTAAAAAGTATAACCTAGATATCCATGCAGCCAGTGGTATTGCATTGAGCTGTAACTCTGTAGAAATTGCTAATCTATCCATATTAGAGGTTTTCCCCCCAGAATTTCAGGACCATTACATCTAGGAGCCTTGCCTGCCAGAACTTTTGGCGATTGTCCTCCAAACAAGTGACTGTTCTCATCAGACTCTGTAAGCATACTCGGTATGTATTCCCAGATGCAGGGTATGCTAAGTGTACCCTCATTGTTAGGATTACTATGCCATTTTGTCATCTCGTAACAATGAGCATAGATGATCTACTAGAGCAGTGATGGCAAACCTTGACACTCCAGCTGTTCTTGGACTTCAGTTCCCAAAAGCCCAACTCCCTGTGAATCCATATGAATGGGTTTACTATGAGTACGCATTCGTATGGATTCACAGGGACTTTGACTTCTGGTAATTAAGGTCCAAGCACAGCTGGAGTGACAAGGTTTGCCATCATGGTACTAGAGTCATTTTATACTATGAGATATGATAGACAAGCATTTCCTTTATTTTTTTGCCAGACTTTACTTGAACTGTGCGATATTTCAGAAGGTGCTTTCCAATCAAACCAAGGTATAGGGATTAATTGGTAATAAAATCTGTTATCTTTTGTAATGGCCTAATCCTGCCCAGCTCCTGCCAACATAGCAGTTCAAAAGCAAGAAATTGCAAGTAGATAAATAGGGAACACTTCAGTGGGAAGGTAAACAGCATTCCATGTGTTGAGCCATGCCTGCCACATGTCCACAGTGCTGGGCCTTTGGCTAGGAACAAGATGAACACTGAACCCTAGAGACAAATACGACTGGCTTTCAAGCAAGGGCAACCTTTACCAACCCAATACAGTGAACCTGTGCATTGGCCAGTAAGGAGTCAATGGTTGGGAAGTACAATAACAATAATTATGTCATTAACATGTCATCGTTGTGGTTTCAAAGCATTTTTCATACATTGTCTTCTGCTTAGTGCTAGCAAAACTTAATTTCAGTATATCTGTGGTTCTCTTGTCCCTGGAGAGATTGGATGCATTTTAGGTTGGTATCTCAGCTTTGGCTGACCCAGCTAGGAGTCTGGACTTATGATGAAGTCTAGCCTCCTTGACAGCATTGTTCTTGGCTTCCCTGACACACTTAAACCTCCTCACCCTATAAAGTGTGTGAACAAGACCATATGGCTGTTAATGATATTAATCATTGCCATAATTCAAAAGCAGCCCGATATAAACAAACCTGGCTTTGCTATGCCTGTATTCCATCTAAACACTGCCACAGTGTTGGGAGCAAAAGTCCATTGATTGGTGTTGTGAAGATAAATCTGATTTTCCTTGATATCCTTGGAGGAAGACTCTAGGGTAGAAATGTGATAAATTAAACTAAGGGTGGCAACCCAGAAATATAATTGGTATGGCTTTTCCCATACTCAGTATATCATGATACTGTTTCAAGGCAAGTTATAAATCCTAGTACTTTATGGGCTTTTGATTTTCCAAACTGTTTCCTAAGTTTCATTGAAAACGACAACACTAAATTACACCGTCTGAATAGATCTCCTTTTCTGCGCACAAGTGTGACAAGAACTTGCCCTTTATTTATATGCTGCAGAGCACATCTTGAAACAGGTTCAGACCTTCAGTGCAATTTTCACTGCTAGCCAATTCAGATTGCATTTCTTCCACCCCACACACACACACCCCTAGTCAAATGTGCTTTTATTAGTGGTGAAGCATTTTAGTTGGCATACAATTTACCCTGGTTCCTCCTGCTAAATATGCATTGTGGATTAGGCTTGGGATAAAGAGGCAAAGCACAGCTCTCTACTGATGTGTGAGCTGAAGCTCCTCCTTTGCACAGTTGAATTTTTAGCACTATGCTTGCTTGCTTGCTAACTCTCTCTCTTGTTCATGGTGCAGGTGTGTGTTTTGGCTCAGCATAGAAAATGCTTCCCTTTTTAGCTTTCCCAAACACTTCAGCTGATAGTGCATATCTTCTGTTTTACTAAAGTAAGAAAAATTCTTTTTTGCTTTCCTTCTCATGCAGTCACATATCACAGTGATGGTGAACCTTGGCACTCCAGCTGCTCTTGAACCTCAGTTCCCAGAAGCTTGATCAGCAGGAGTACTGACTTAAACACACCAAGAACACCTGGAGTGCCAAAGTTGGCCATCACAGTGATATCATGTGATTATCACTTCTCTGTAGCGGTTATGGGCATCCCGTATGTCTTGGATAGGTAATCTTACAAGCAACTCACAGACAACTCTTTATACCCTGAACATTATGAATCAAGAACAGTTGACCCACTGCCCTGTAGAATGATCCTTTAAGAGGAGTTTTCTAGACCAAGTCTGGATTCTCCTGGATATGAAAGATTAAAGAAGAATGATCATCATCATCATCAATCATCTCAAGCAGCATTTCCTTGATCTTACTGTGTTAATTGGAAATAAAATTATATCTTTCATGAATTGTACTGAAACATGAATTGTACTGGACCATTAGGAAAGCTGAGCACAGAAGAATAGATGCCTTTGAGATGTGGTGTTGGAGGAGAGTTTTTAGAGTACCCTGGACAGTGAGGAGAACAAATAAGTCGATCCTAAAAGAAATCAACCCTGACTGCTCATTGGAAGGTCAAATAGTAAAGATGAAGTTAAAGTACTTTGGACATCAAATGAGAAGAGAAGACTCACTTGAAAAAGCCTTTGTGCTCAGAAAGGTGGGAGGCAAAAGAAGAAGGCAGTGTCCAAAGATGAGATGGCTAGATGGTATTGTAGACCCAATGGGCACAGAGCTGGGCGGGTTGAGGAGGGCGGTGGAGGACAGAGGTGCCTGGTGGGCAATGGTCCATGGGGTCGCAAAGGGTCGGAATTGACTGTGTGACTGAACAACAACAACAACCCTGCTCAGGTGTTGCAAACTCAAGCCTGTGTCTTTTCTACTGTCCAGCTTTTGCACTCATACATGGTGATTGTGACTACAACAGTGTGCCTTCCCCTTTGTATATGAATGTATGAACACTTCCTTGCCTCTGAGCACATGTGTGTGGAATCGACTGTGCGACTGAACAACAAAAAACAAACACCAATGATCATAGAACCCTATGATATTTTCTTTTCCTTGTCCTCTGCAACACTAAGGGAAAATATTTGCCGACCTTCCATCTCAGTGATTTCTAGTCTGCAAATATATATTTGTTTTAAAATTTTGACTGGTAGACTTCAATTCATTTTGAGTAAATTTGTGTTCCCATACTACTGCTTTACCTTTATTGCTCTGGAACTCATTCCCTTCATAATTTTATCAAATTTTGACAAGTTGAGAACACTTTCCTTTATTGGAAAAGACTGAGTCATAGTAGTAGTTGAGCTGTTGAACTTTCAGTCATGCACAAGCTTTCAGTCTAGGGGCTATCATTTCCTCACCTCCTACTCTCAGTAGATCTACAGCTTCTTTGGTGTGTTTTTTTCCCCTTGCTCTGAACAAAATCAAATAATGTTTTCTGGTGTTTTTAATATCACTTGCAAGTGTGAGTTCATTTGTAGCGTCAGTCCTCTTGACACTTTTCCTACCTGTTTTGGCTAGTTGTTCTCAATTGTCTCTGGTGATTCCCTCCTCCCCCTTTTCTTTCTGTTTCTTATACATTCCTGTTTCAAATATGAGCTCATCAGAAAGCATCTCATGGCAGCACTTAGTTTCTTTAAATCTTCCTTTGACAGCCAAGAATTATCTGTGATAGTTCCTCCAGTGGCTTCCTTTTACGAAACACCCACTCATCCTTATTTCCCCTACTGCCTGTATATTTCTGACCATGGAATGTGATCTAGTGTTTTCTTACGCCTTATTGAAATCTGTTTGCCTAAAGCCCAGGGTACAAATATTGACAACACATTTTTCTTCCATATCATTATAACAATAATTTTGTGTCAGAAATGAGGCTCTTTTCATGTCCCCAAGACCTGGGACAGAGACAGGCACTCGAACCATCATGCAGTACCCAGGTCTCAAACTGCCGACTTGCCAGCCTTCCAGCTAACAAGGCTAACATATCATTAATCTGAAGATGGATGTAGTTGCTTCCAGCAAATAGCTACATCAACCATTTCTTTCTTTTTGTGGAAGACAAGGTTTGCAAATGTTAGTTTTTGGGATACATCTGCAATCATGGCCCAATGGCTTTTCCCAATATCTTTGAAAACATCACTCAGTTTTAGAGTGCTAATTCCAAGAGTTTACCCTGGAAGCACCTTGGAAACCATTAAAGGTGTCAGAAAATTGATATGATATTTTCAGGCCAACTTAGCCATGCTGTGAACCAACTAAAATCCCAGCACTGTTTTGTGAAGACAGCCTATTGAAATTCATCGTATTATTTAATTGCAGTTAAGAAGAGATTGATAGTTCCAAACAAGTTATCCATATCCAAGCAGGAACCAGGATTTGCCCCCTGATACAAGGTCAATTCTCCCTAAAAAGAAGTGGATCTTCACAGAACCAGGATGGAAAGACCATTTTTTCACCATCTCCATATCTTCCAGAATAACGGAAGCGTTCTGAGAATTCTAGCTTTAAAAAGAGAGACAAAAACAAAAACCCCGAATTTTCTCATCTCTGTGCAGAACTGAACTCTTCATCGTTGTAGGCTGAAGATCAATACCGGTCATAATTGGTACAATCATTGCTGCTATACCCAGAAGGGTAATGAACGTACATCATTAAAACCCTGCTTTGTTTAGCTAAATGCAGTGTGTCATCTCTGGTGCTGTTTGAAATCCTGATGTGTCTGTAGTTTGCTCTCAAACCCTTGTTAGAAATTCTGCAGCGGAGATTAATATGTACAACTCTGTTTTAAGACGTAGAGCAGCCATAAATGAGTGAATACTTGATTTCTGAGTCACATGGTGAGAGTCGAATTGGATCAGGACCAGCCAATCTAAGTCTTCCCTGCTCTTGCTTTCCTCCCTTTATTTCCAGTACAACAAGCTTTAGGACTTCCTCTCAAAGCACTTGTTTAATTACAGCTTCAGGAACATAAAGCCTGTTATTATTTTAATGGAAGGAGCTGAGAGTGAAATAAAACTGAACTGGGCCTCTGTCTTTTCCTGGCAACTTGTAATTTGGCGGATGGGGAGTGGGAGAGGAGGGGGGGAAACACCTGTTCAGTGGGAAATCTTTATCATTATGGGAGCTTTTTAAAAAAAGAGTTCCCCATTAATTTATTTTACAATCTTGGAGAAGATATCCAGATGGAAAGTAGTGGCACTTGAGGAGTCTCTCTTTAGGAGGCAGATTTAATCTATATATCTGTTTATGGCAGAAAGATGCAAATGTAGTGCTTTACTCTCCTGGTAAACTGTAAAGTATGTCCATTCCAAGCCCCCAACGTCAGCATCCAAAATGAGCCACATATGGGCCGGGAAGGAATCTGTGCTCTTAACAACCATGGAGAAATGCCTGCGATTATCCTGGCTTCTTCCCGAGCAATTCCTATCGCAAAACCCTAAAGCTATCTTCCAGATATGGCCTCATTCTGTCTCCTGGGGAGTAGGCCATGAATGCAAATTCTTCCCATCTGGATATCACTTTTTTGTGTGGTTATTTGGCAGTGATGCTCTTGAAGTATGCTCTGCATCTGTTTGGTGTATTTAACAGAGACCACTTAATACTAAATACTATCTGGAATTTACTGTAAGTGCAAATTTTAGAAAACAAAACAACCCAATTGAGGGTGGTGCGGATTATTATTATTTTTGACTCCCGCTCCCACAATCCAACAGACACTGCTCATGCTGGCTGGAAAGATGCTTAATGTCCAGAATTGAAAGTTTTCAACCTCTGTTGCTAAATATTAAAGTTTGTTTGCTTATAATGTTTTACCCTATTTCTAAGAACTCAGATCTGTATGGAGGGGCGATCCCGGGGTTCAGTTTACAGCGCTTTCATGAGATACAGTATCCTAAAATGAAATTCTACTTTAGTATCACAGAATGGTTTCCTCAACTCAGCATTGCACCCACAAACCAACATAAGAAGCATGGTTGGAAGAAGTTTGAACCCTTTCTTTCCATATTGTAGTCTCCATGAAAATTATTTCTCTGAAACAAATTCCCCAAAGTGTGTGTCACTTGACTGAGTCACACCTCAGTACCATGTCAGTTAGCTGCAATTAGCTTCTGCTAATCTTATGCAAGCACCAATAGCATTATGGCCAATCTATTTTGAATTGTTAACTGCAATAATTAAGACTGGGAGCTGGCATAAAACCTTCACATGAACAGGGTTTTTTCAGTGGTTTCCCTGCTTGCTAAGACTGGAACCTGCTCATCAAGAGCTTGATGAGCTTTTCATTGAGGTTCTCCATGCTAGCCAAAATGTTTCCCTCTGTCCTATAATTCAGGCAGGCAGTTCTATGCAGCTGGGTTGGCCATTTCTCATGCCAGGGAAACTGTATATCTACAGTCAATAAACAAGACAGGAAAGGAATATCCACAATTGAGTGAGGTAAACAAGGTGAAGGTCAATTAGATAATATCCTTGATGTTCAGTCGTACAGTCAAGTCTGACCCTTTGTGACCTCATGGACCAGAGCATCCCAAACTCCACTGTCATCTGCCATCCTCCGTAGCCTGCTCAGATCTACACCCACTGTGTCAATGATGCCATCTAGCCATCTCATCCTCTGCTGCCCCCTTCTCCTTTTGCCTTTGATCTTTCCCAGCATCAGGGCCTTCTCAAGTGAGTCCTATCTTCTCATTTGGTGACCAAAGTACTTGATCTTCAGCTTCAGTATTTGTCCTTCCAATGACCAGAAAATGTTGATTTCCTTTAGGATGGACTGGTTTGATCTCCTTGCAGTCCAGTCTCAAGAGTCTTCTCAAGCACCACATTTCAAAGGCGTCTATTCTTCTGCGCTCCTACCAAATATCCTACCAAATAACAAAATCCTGGTTTTCTATTGTTCTTTGATGGTAAATACGTGGGGAGGTTTTATGTATATGTTTCAGCCATCCATCCAGGTTCATATTCATGTTCATGTTAATGTTCTTGTTAAGAGCCAGTGTGGATGTGATCATTGGTAGAGTTTTAGTCTAGGACTCAGAAAACCCAAATTTAAAATATCTACTCACTTATGTATGGAGCTCACTACAGGAATGACAAGCTTATAAAGAATTTTCCTCACAGTTTGGAGTTCCAGTGCATCTGGAAAGCCTGTAACGAAGCATATCAAACCAAACCCATTTTAAAATAAGCTTTCACAGTACTTATCAATAAAAGAATTGTGATTATCCTATTATACAGGGAATATAACCAGAAACATGTTGTCTTGTTTGCAAAAGATTTTATTTATTTATTACATTTATATCTTGCATATCTAGCATATACCACTCTTGGTTGCTCACAATCCTAATATAAACATGAAAACAATGAATAACATAACATAGAAATATAATCCTTACATTAGGAGCCAACAAACTAAGTATAAATATGTATCTCTAGCAGTGTTTTCCCAAATCCAGCTGCACAGGCATGCAGGTAGGGTTAAACATGAAAAATGTGATTTGAACACCTGATGCCAGCACACTGGGTTCTTTTCACTTTAGGCTGCAGCTAGGAAACCACCATGTTTTACTTTTTCTATGTAAGAAATATGAGGAAGGGACCCTTACATTTACGTATGCAACTGAGCACACGAGGGAGAAAGTAAACTCTGAACATCTCACCACTATAGCAGTTGTATATGTGCAGTTGAGACTTTCGCACCTCTTGTTGGAAACAGTGTCAATTTTTAAAGATGTAACTTTGGACATGTTGTCTTGAGAATCACAGAGGAGGTGACGTACTCCTAGGTAAACCAGTCTGCTATTATTAGAATGGAGTAGGATGCTATAAAACTGGATCTGGTCCGCACTAAGATAACAGGCCCATGTAATTGTGCTCTATTTATTTGTTTCAGCAATATCATGTGTGTGTTGCAGTCCTGCAAGGCACTTGATGGAGGACTTAGTAAATCAAAGTGAAATGTATGATAGTTCCTATAATGGTAAATCACGCTGGCTGGGTTGTTACCTAAGTGGCATAAAACAAGGTGATTTGTGTGCTGTTGTCAGCTAAGCTTTTGAGTTGAGCATTTATAACTATCCATGTTGCATCTGAAGATATAAACTGCTCCTTTGATAAAGGCAGCCAGAAGTCAAAGTAGAGGTCAACAGCACCAAACATTTGAACCAGTGGTTGTGAATGCAACTGAGAATAGGATAGAATAAGAAAAAACTAGCAGAGCATGGAAGATTATAGTTAGTAGTCAGAAACTTAATGGCTCTTAGCTGCTAAGATGGGCACGCAAACCTGACCAGAAGCTTAGAAATGATGCTTCTAACATGACCAGCTTTGGCCAGTTGGCCTGAAGAGCTTTCTTTGTTAGTTACCCCATTTGACCCGGAGTGGATGGCAAAGCAATAGTTTCCATGTTCTAGAGAAGTTTGTTTAGTTGCTTTGCAGATCAGGGCCTTCTCTGCTGTGGCTCCACAATATTGAACAGTCTTCTCACTAGGACCACGTGGGCAGGTTTTTTTGGTGTTTCTGCTGCCAGATGAAGACCTATCTGTTTTCCTATTTTCTATTTGTTACACACTCTCTCAGCCATTGTTTTATGAAGAAATCAACTGAAATTATTATTACTATGAACATTATTGTTTTTCATAGAATCATAGAATTACTGATTTGGAAAGGGGCCTTTTAGGCCATTGAGTCCAACCCCCACTCGATGCAGGAATCCGAATCAAAGTTAAAAAGTTTTTCCTACTATTCAGCCTACTATTCAGCCTGTAGTTTGAGCCCAATATAATGCATCCTGCACTCTGGCATGATGGAGAACAGAACCTTCCCTTCCTCTTTATGATTATCTTTCAGGTGTTTTGAAGAGTGCTATCATATCCCTAGTCAGTCTCCTTTTTATTGCTGAAGTATTTTCTTCTTCTGAACTAATGGTTTTATTGTGTTCATCTTTATTAAAAAGCTACTTTGACATTTAAAGTTCTCATTTGTACCATATACACTCAACTATAAGTCACCCCGAATATAAGTCAAGGTACCTAATTTGGACTGGTAAAACTAGGGAAATAGATTGACCCGAGTATAAGTCGGGGGTGGAAAATGCAGCAGCTGCTAGTGAGTTTCAATAATTAAAATACTGTACATGAAAAAATGGCAAAATTAATTAATTTAGACATTTGTGTGGGTATGTTTTTGAGTGTTTACATGACCCGAGTATATTGGACCTCATTTTGGTGGCTAAAAATTCCCACTTATACTTAAGTAGATACCGTATCAGCTCAACTCCTTTTTCCTGCTTCAGGCAGAGCAGTTAGTGGCAACCCACCCCAGTCCTTCCAAATTGAAATACCTTCTGCAGCATGCTAAAGACCCCCCTCTTGCCTGATTTTAGATGCTAAGCAGGATAAGACCAGTCTTGTACTTGAATGAAAGATCACCAAGAATAATAGGGGTGTCAGGTGAAGTTGGAGAAGGAGTTTGTCTGGAACAGCTGCTACCAGCCAGAGCTGGAAGTACTGGCTTAGATAAACCATTGGTTTGCTTCATTGCAAGACTGCTTCCTTAGTTCCCATTTTGATAATGAAGCAGAAAATTCTAGACATACTTCTTCCACCCCTAACAGTAAAAATAAGAACAGTCTAACTAAGCAGCTCTTTCATTATTTAAATAAGCAGTCATTTGGAGCCATTTCAAAGAGTGGGTTGCGTTCAAGCCCTTTCGTGTTATCCGAAATCTGCTACCTAAGGCGTCTGCCTGCGTAAGCCTAATCATAGGGTCGGCATTGGCTTAAATTGCAAATACCATTAGATGTGATTCATTTTCCCCCTGAGTAGCATTTAATACACTTAATATGTTTATGGAACTGTGGGCTACTAGTGGTATTTCATTATGGATAGAAGACAAAGGAGGCTCGGACAGAGGGGAGGGGTATCAACAGAAACTTGCCAAGGCCCCCAAAAGCCAGCATTGTTGGGGGCGAGGAATGGACTCAAATGAGTATGCAGCCTTTCATATGCTGCATATTTCTTGTGGGGTGGAGGGTTGGGGAAGTGCCAGAGAATAGAGTTGCTCTCTCACTCTTCAAATCACCCCTCCTTTGTACAGCCATCATAAAATGTACCCCCAAGGTGGTTGTTATGGTGCTCCCCTGCCGAGAACTGATTAAAGCCAGACTGAAGCCAGAGCCCCCTCAAAACACAGTCCCTTTGTTAGAGAAAACAAAGGCTTTGGGTAATTGGATTCACATTGAGGGAGGCACTTAAAACAGCAAAGTAACAAGAAAAATCTGCCAGGTTATGTCATAGCTGCCAGAAGTGGGTGTTTTGTTATTTTAAAATAGCATGACCAGTCTCCTCTCGTATCTCTCTTTTTTAAAACTAGCTTGGTCTGGTGGTGAATTGAAATAGAGGATTTCAATCATTCTTCTTTGCTATTAGATCCCCAACTTTAC
The DNA here is from genome assembly GCA_035047305.1 of Bradypodion pumilum. Lineage (NCBI taxonomy): Eukaryota > Metazoa > Chordata > Lepidosauria > Squamata > Chamaeleonidae > Bradypodion > Bradypodion pumilum. The sequence goes on along the minus strand of JAWDJD010000014.1, from coordinate 14,997,963 downwards.
CCTATTTTCTACAAACCATAGGGAGTGTTTTAGTCGCCGAAGACAGCGGGGTGGCTAGCAGGTTGGTGAAATAGCAAGAAACTGCAGAATTATTTTTATCCTTTTTGAAAGTTCTGCAGTGTTGGAGAAATGAGAACCACCTATCTCAAGGTTTTGGCATGAGCAAAAGCCACATTTCATATGCTGCATCAGTCAATTCTTCAACACCAGTTATTGAGTTAGTGTACAAATGGTTTAGCTTTTCAAGCAGTCTAATAACCCCAGGTATCTTGTGTTCAAATTGTCCCAAACAAATGAGATGGATGCATTTGGAAAAATAAAACCTGATAAGTCCCAAAGCTTCGGGGGAAAGGGTAATTCCAAATCTCCCTGGACTTTCAGGTCTTAGCCTTCCAGGCCTCATTAAAATAGCTCTGAACATTAATAACTGGCTGCTAGTAAACAGTGGCAAGTCCAACAGCTTTAGCACAACTTAAAGACCTAAGTGGTGGCATTTGAGGGAATCTTGTACTTTCAACAGAAGTGGTGTGTGCTCTTAGAAGTATAAGAAGTTTCCTTTTGTTGAATAAGATGTAGGGTTGGTTTTGGGCAATATAGAGCTAGCAAGAAAGTTCTGTGGCATGTGAAAATAATATTAAAATGGAAATCAGTCAGTCAACCCATCATACCCTTATTGGCATATAAAACACTTAGTAACAAGCAAACTATTAATTAACTCATATCAGAGAGTAAACAAAACTAAAAGACAAAAATGTTGTGGCACCTTCAAGACTAACTACTGTGTTAGCTTTTGTGGATCAAGTCTACTTCACCAGATATGTGAGACTTCATGGTATCTATTCATACACATCAGATACAGAGGTACATATGGTTGGTAAGTATAACAAATAAGCATTCAAATCAATGTGGCTTTTTACAACTGGTAATTGCAGAAGATCCCTGGTTGTTATTCAGATTAGCTGTGAAGTTTCACCCTGTTGAGTTGCAAATGGATGTAAAACAAACATTGTGGCATTACACATTTGCTAATGAGTTTACCCTTCAGACCTAGCATCTGTTGACAATGGTGTGAGTGACCTAGGCAAAACCCCAAGTTCTTCCTTTGTTCTATGAGGTGCCCTGAGTCTGTGGATGAGAATTCTACCAAAGTAGGTTCTGTAAAGGTTATGTGTACAGTATTAATTAACTGGGTCAGTTAATTAACATCCAAACTGTGGCTTCTCACTACCTGGTTCAGAAAGGCTGCCATGCTCCCCAATGTACCTGACTCTCCTGTAGGCAGAAAGCCATTGCAAGTAGCAAGAGTAAAAGCCCTACATTCCTGGGAATATTTTAACAGATAAAGTTACCTTGCTGGTTGGCCAACTTTAATGGGAATCTGGAGACCTATCGGCGAGCAGGTCTTATTCACAACACTCTATAGTTCCCTTGTTTCTATGCCCAATAGCTGTACAGTGGTACCTCGCTTAAAGAGCATAATGCATTCCATGGGATTGCTCTTTAAGCGAGTTTGCTCTTTAAGCGAAACACCATTGTAAATGACCAATTTTGACTTTGGGGGGGGAGGATTGTGAACCCTGATTTAGTTGTTAAGTGAGTTTTTTGGTTGGCTTTAGTTGTTAAGCGAGGCGACCATTCAGAGAAAATTCTGCTCTTTAAGTGAGTTAGTCTCTAAGCGACGCACTCTTTATGCAAGGTTTTACTGTATTTTATCACTTGATATGCTTCCAGTTGGAACACCGAACTCAAAGAGTCTATTGTGATGCACACAAATCTAATATTCTTTACCAAATTGGCTGATCCTAAAGGGGTAATCACATCTTCTAGAAGCCGATATAGTAGACTATCCTGGTCTGAATTGTTATAGTCACATAACCTGAATTTTATTACCCAACCATGCCTTTGTCTCCATCAAGGGTTGGTTTGCTTCTAGACACAGGGTGGCATAAGAAACACATCTTGGTAACCCTAACCTTTCCATAAGAATGAGGGTTTGATCTGTTCCACTGAGTAGTCCATAGCACTCATCCAAATTTGGACACCATATAAAAATTAGGATACAATTTTAGCATTAAACTTTGAGGGCCACAGGCATGTGCATTTGAGATATCATGGCATCATCTGCATAGAGCAAATATTGCAATGTGACACGGTTCAAGTTTAGAGGAATGACCCTTGAGGCTATATTATTATTTTTAAAAGTTGAAAAAATATCAGGGGCAAGCTCACTGCCCTATTCAATGCCTCTGTTTGTTTGAATTTGGTCAAGTAAGTGTTCGACAGAAGAGAATCTAACCTGACAAGTTGTATTAGAATATACATTTATAATAAGACAGAACAGTCTTTTATCTATGTCTAGTTTGCACAGTTTGTTCCATAGTATTATTATGTCAACTGAATTGAATGCACCCTTTAGATCCAGAAATGCCACATAAAGCTTAGAATTGGCCTTCTTCATCTGTTTATTAATAAGGTGTGACAGAATAAGGCCATGATCTAACATCAAGTTGCCCAGTCAAAACCCTATTTGTTCAGTCCCTAGTATTGCCTGATTTCTAATCCAGTGATTAAGTTTATTTAATAGATGTTTTGCATACAATTTGCCTATGATAAATAATAGGCTAATAGGTCTATAATTATCAGGTCAGATGTGATCTCCCTTCTTATAAATGAGGGCAACTATTGCCTTAGTGCAGCTTTTGGGGATAATGTTTGTTTTATCTATTGTAAAAAGAGAGACCAAAAGCAATACCCACCATTCCAGATTGGATTTTAATAATTCAAGTGGAATAACACCTCAACACCTGAAGGGGTAAAAGAGGAAATAAAGAAGAAGAAGGTGGAATAGCATTGCAGCCAGGACCTTTCCCAGATTTTAAATGAATAATTAATTCCCATGTCGCTTCACTTGTCACCCGGAACCATTCTGGTAGCTCACGGATTAGCAGATTAATTTTAGTGGTTAAGATGCTGAACATGATGACTAGAAGGTCAGCTGGTCAGCAGTTCAAGACCTGAGTGCTGCATGACGGAGTGAACTCCCATCATCTGTCACATCTCTTTCCAACCTGGCAGTTCGCAAGCAAAGAAATTGCAAGTAGATAAATAGGTATCACTTTGGTGGGGAAGGTAACACTATTCCATACCCTCTGGTGTCTAGTCATACCTTCCGACACATCCATGGAAATGTCTACAGATGCAGACAGTGCTGGCTCTTTGGCTATAAACTAAGATGAGCACCGAACCCTAGAGTCGGACATTACTGACTTTCAGGCAAAGGCAACCTTTACCTAAGGATACTAGTTCTATCATTTAAAAGGGTGGGAAAATATTGAGTCAGTAGGTAGGTAGAGACAGCAGAAAGCTATTGCCTTTCCAGCCAAAGGAAACCAATCGTAATGTCCCAAAATTGTTTGATAAATATTATCTGAATTATTTTTTAAAAAACAGTTTTTACCGCTGGAGGCTGGTTCTGTGTAGACTAGTGAGTTAATTGACCTTCTTTCCATTAGTCTCATTTTTTAAAAAAATTGTGTTATTGTTGGTATTTTGCTCTTTCTACTGGAATCTGACTCCTGCCAACCTAGCAGTTTGAAAGCAAGAAATTGCAAGTAGATAAATAGGGACCACTTCGGTGGGAAGGGAACAGCATTCCATGCTCTCCGGTGTCCAGTCATGCCTGCCACATGACCACAGAAACATCTGCAGAAGCAAACAATGCTGGCTCTTTGGCTTTGAAACAGAGATGAGCACTGAACCCTACAGTCAGATATGACTGGCTTTTGATCAAGGGAAACCTTTACCTTTCTGGAATCTGAAGGTCATGGATTGACCTATTTCAGAGAATGGTCATCCACCTTACAGTTGATAGTTCTTCTTCTCCTTTCTTCCTTTTGTGCTTCTTGAAACTATTTGAGGAAGTCACACAGAGAAGGAGGAGCAGAATGGTGTACAAGAGAGAACATTTAGTTCCAAATGGACTTTTCTAACTCTACTCCCAGATAGTAAAGGTCACTGAGACATCAAGAGTTAATATTCTGTGTTTGCTCCAAGATTTCTCACCTTTCCCCTCCTTTGACTTGGGAAGAAAAGAGGTGGAGAAACTGCCATGCTCTTATCCCAGCAGGTTTCAAAGTAGAAAGCAAGCTGGACTGTTTTGCTTCCAGGCAGTCGACAATCCCACTTAAAGGACTGGCTGATGATATCTGAGTGGAGAAAGTGGTTTGTAAGAATAAACACTTATCTGGCCAAGACACCATTGCTTGGTGTCTAGAACATGCGCCTTGCATGGGTGGTGGTTGTGTTGGTATTGTGTTCAATCCAGGGAGATCTTCATCTTGAAAGAGAAGAAAGATAGCAGATTGAGTTCAAAGACTTCAGTCCATATTCCTGGAAAAGAGCCACCAAGAGATTTCACAATACTGGCTCAATCAGTAGTTCCCAACCTTGGAGGACCAGATGTTCTTGGACTACAACTCCCAGAAACCTTGGCTAACATGACCAATGGTGAAGACTTCTGTAGTCCAAGAAAATCTGCAACTTCAAAGGTGGGAAGCACCAGGTGAGATAGACTAGACCTGTGATGGTGAACCTTGGCACTCCAGGTGTTCTTGGACTTCAATTCCCAGAAGCCTAAGTCTCTGTGAATCCACACAAATGGGTTTACTATGTGCACGGGTGTTCTTGGACTTCGATTCCCAGAAGCCCAAGTATCTGTGAAACCACACAAATAAAACCCATCTGTACATGGCTCATGTACAGGATGCTATCCTCCAGAAATTGTTAGGAGAGCCATCACTCTACTCATTCCACAGGCCACTCTAAAAGTGGTTTTTGTTTTGTTTGTTTGTTGACACAAATGGAATAAGAAGCATGGGGGCACAGTGTTAATTTCTTATGAGAGAGCTGTGAGAATCTCAGCTTGCTACCAGCTTTCTGTGATGTCGCATGGTGGCACCAAATAGAAAATGAGACCCCCTTTGACTAGGGCCAGCCCTTGTTGATGGCAGCGGTGTTGTTTGTGCATGTATGTGTGTGCACTTTGATTGCTTGGTCTAAAACTAAAATTCAATTATTCAGTGCATGCAGGCTTTGCTGTGACACAGAGGGTTAGAAATTAATGTTAACACTGTTTCTGGTTAAGACTTTTTGTGTTGATAAATAATTCATAAGGCAGTTAGCTCTTCTCTTTTTTTATTTTAGTCCGACAACACAAGAATATATTAATACAGTAGACTCAGTGAAAGGTCAGCCCTGAACAGTGAAGCATCAGAGCCATCTTTTATTCATTTCCTGACACAGACTCATTAATTATTACCACATTTGAAGGTCTGCAGCAGGAAGAAGTGCTAATGAGAAAAAGGATATTGGGTTTGATGTCAGACACCCCCTCTCTGAAATGTCTTTAGGTGTGTGCGTTGGAGGTTGGAAGATAATGTTGACTTGATCAACCAGGTACAATACTGATAAGGGTGCCTCTGCAGGAGAAAAAATTGGGGAGATTTAACCAAAGCAGACCTATGTGCAAATTGAGTGACTTTGGGGAGAGAATGTAGCCAAGGGAGTCCCTGTCCAAGAAGATGCTGCCAAATCTAAATTGCATGACAAAAGATTATAACCTGGTAGTAGGAAGCTCTCAGTATTAATGGTGGTTTGCATCTAAATATGTGAAAAGAATAGGTGCCTTTGAACTGTGGTGCTGGAGATCAAATTAGTCCAGCTTAAATGAAAACCCTGACTGTTCCTTGGAAAGATATCTATCTATCTATCTATCTATCTTATCTATCTACACCTACCTACCTACCTACCTGGTTACATTTTCACTTTCCTCACTATTGGAACCTCTCCATCTCTGCTTTGGAAAGGCAGGCTATTATTCTTTTGCTAAACTTCCCAAGACCCTTCCTATCCATTCCTACTTCTTTATGTATGGACAGAAGAAGATCCTTCTTCCCAGATTGCTTTACAAGAAATGTCTTGCTGTGAGTTATGATCATCACCATTTTTGAGTTGCCTGTGAGGACATTTATAATGTCACATTTCATTTACCTTGTCATGCCTAAGGATAACAAATGTGAAGAAAGCTTGCAGATGGCTGTAAGTGAGGACGGGCATAGTTCCATGACACTGTTGACTTCTCCTGCTCTCCCCCTCCTTCCCAGCCTACCAAATACCTTGCAAGATATGTTATCATTAGTCCAACTGAATATCTTTAACAATAATAGTACATATCTGAATTTCCATTCTAAAACATGGCATCAGGATGGTTCAACCTATCACTTTTATATAATATTCTTATTTTTATACTCCTGCTTTTATACTCCCACACTTGCTAAAAGTAAAGGTAAAGGTTTCCCTTGCTCGAAAGCCAGTCGTATCCGACTCTAGGGTGCAGTGTTCATCTATGTTTCAAAGCCGCTGTCTGCTGCTGCAGACGTTTCCGTAGTCATGTGGCAGGCATGACTAGACACCGAAGCACACGGAACGCTGTTTCCTTCCCACCGAAGTGGTCCCTATTTATCTACTTGCAATTTCTTGCTTTCGAACTGCTAGGTTGGCAGGAACTGGGATGAAGACGGGAGCTCATTTCCGTCCTGCAGTACTCGGGAATCGAACTGCTGACCTTCCGCTTCCCAGTCAGTGTCTTAGCGACAGGATGTAGAAGGGTCAATATGTTGGTCAGGAGAAAACCAATCTGTAAATCAGGGATTCCCAAACTTTTTATGCCGCGGCCCTGACCACATCGCCCAGATAGCTGAGTAAGCTAGTCATGTGGTTCCTCCCGCTGTAAACACTGCTGTAAAACACATCAGTGGCTGTCGTAAATGCGTTTTATGACAGCCGCGGGCATGTTTGCATGGGCATGAGTGTGTTTATGGCTGTTCTAAATGCCTCCGCTTCTGGTGCCTCACCGTCACGGGCCACATGAAATGGTGCTGCAGGCCAGGTCTGGCCCGTGGGCTGTTGGTTGGCCACCCCTGCTGTAAATGCTCAGGTGAAATGTGAAAGACCAGTGAATGTCTCACCCAAGAGCCATCTGACAAGGAAATAGTGTCTGTCCCCTGTAAACGTGTGTGTGTGGGGGGTGGGTGGGGGGGACCAGAACATAATAACAGTGAAAATCCAGCTAGCATTCAGGTGTCTTCAAGCTATGTCCTCCTTGAAGAAAGACATCCAGGTGCCATCCAGGATGAACAGCAAATTGTTCTAGAAAATTGGGAATCCTAGAGTAGGAAAATATCTTTCATCCATGTCTCTTGATGCAACAGAATAACACTGATACCACTGATCCAGTTCTACTGCTGCCCTCCATCAAGATGGATTCAAGTGGGATTAAATCCACTTGGAGACCATCACCCTTCCCTGTGAACTTTGTCACCCAAAGCTGTTAGTCCCCAGGGTTGTCAGGTTAGTTAACCGCCACCTGACACATGGTGTTGAGTTGCTGGCAGTAGGGTCTACTCTATTACCATAGGAGGATAACCTGGCCAGACTATACTCCTGCTGATCAGGGCTTCTGGGAATTGAAGTTCAAGAACAGCTGGAGTGCCAAGTTTCTCCATCACTGCTATAGGTTAATTAGCTTCCTGTTAATTTTCCCAGCTTTTTTATTGCTTCTTGTTGGTTGGTTGGGATTGGGAGGGATTGGGGTGGTGGTGGTATGGATGGGAGATATATAGCCTTACTGTGTACACTGCCTAAAGTAGTAGCTTATCACAAATTGGAGTGGTCTGTAAATTGAATAAATAAATTATTACTTTATTTTCTACACATGGTTCCCAGTGGAGTTGAGTGACCACCCGCATACATTTAAACCCTGTGTGGACAGAACTGGGGAATTCAGATGCTGGGAGAGAACAGATGGTCTAGATGAGAAAGCTCAAGGATTAATGATAGACCTGCAGTCTCCAGGGAATGAGACTCACTGTACAGCATTTTTCCCGGGCAATGATAAATGTTGTACAGCTGCATTAAAACAGCTGGATATCCTGACATGCCATCCAATATGCCCTCTTCTCTGCTATGTCCACCATCCTTCTTCTTGATGGTCACTTTGCAAAACAATAACATGGAACTCTACTTTAATCAGACCTTGGCAGCTTCAAACCAGTAAATTTCCTTCTCTAAAGCAGGCAATAATGTTATAAAGGTGGAGCAGGCTGTAAAAAATATTAGCATGTAATGTAACATCTCTGAAAATGGAGTGTTTGCTACAGCTGTGTATAAATTTGTTTAATGGGTCTCTTAACTCAGCATCAGACTCATAAAGGCAGTCACTGTACAGGCTATTAGGCTGCAGTAACTTAATTGCTCGTTAATTGGGTAATTAGTGCTTTGTTTTGCTTTAAAGCCTAAACACTCATAAAAAGTGAATTAGCTGAGTAAACAAGAATGGAATTTTTCATGATATGCTGTCCAGGTTATTGCACATAATTAATCAAGCTTTTATTATAATTCTTTCTTTCTTTTTCCTGGTGATTGCATCAAATAGGGAAGTAGGAAAGAAATAGAAATTAAAATAAACCTTAAGATGACTCAAAAAGAAAATCTATACTTTAAAAAAAACAAACTTATCTTGTAGTGTCTGAAAACCACTAAGCTCCTTTTCAGGGACTCGGCCTGATCCTTCCTTCCCCTGTGCTAGAGAGCAGGAAAAGAAAGCTTCCAGCTGGAGGTGCATTGTATCAGAAAAGCCTTGTAAATAATACATGAATGCAGAAGTGCAATGTGAGAGAGAGAGCTACTGAGCAGACTAGGCTGGCATGGGTAAAGGTCTTCCTTGCTCAAAAGCCAGTAGTGTCTGAACCAAGGGGTGGTGCTCATCTCTTTACACTGCATCTACAGACATTTGTATGGTCATGTGACAGGCATGGTTAGATGCTGGACCACACAGAACACTGTTCCTTTTCCCACCAAAGTAGAACCTATTTATCTACTTGCAATTTCTTGCTTTCAAACTGCTAGGTTGGCAGGAACTGGGACAGAGACGGGAGCTCACTCGCTCGTGCAGCACTCAGGTCTTGACCTGCTGCCCTGATGACCTTCCGGTTGTATTAACCATTAAGCCACCATGGCCCTCAATCAGTGCATGGTGGCAAAGCCCAAAAGCAGTCCCCGTACATATTCCATGTTTACGGCAGTAACAGGCAATGCATTGCATTCCAGATGTTGTTGGTCTGTAACTCCCACCAGCCGCAGGTAGTGTGGCTAATGAGGAGGAATGTTGTCATACAAAAATAGATAAGGCAAAATGTAGTCCCATCGGATACAAACCTCAATAGGAACGCACGTGTTCCTTGTGCCAAAGGCCTCATTTTCTCTCTCTCTCCAGCATCTCCAGGTAGAGCTGAGAAGTGCTTCAGAGCCACTGCTAATCAATGTTGTTGTCAACATTTTCAGGGACCCTCTGTTTTAGCCCAAACATGCATGTCATGACAGCTTGGATAAGAATCTGTAACACTCATACACATGCACACTTTGTATCTATTGTCAGTAAGCTCTAAAGTTCCATGGATGGGGTTTTTGGAATTCTTGGACCACATAATTCCTCATCCTGGGAATTCCACACCTTACAGACACCTAAATATGGAGAAGTTCAACCAATGCAGCATTTAAGTGCATGCAATTTATATGTCCTACCATGTGTACAATAGATGATCTAGTAAATGCACAAGATAACACTGCTGAAGCTGCCTGCTTCTAGTTAAAAACAATCTAATTATTTGCACATTTGAATTTGGTTTTGAATTTCATCTATATTTCATATACAACCATCTTTTTAAATTGTGCAATATTCTGATACAAAGAACGTTCTGAATTGTCTTAAGATTCTCTTACTACCAACCATTAATTTCTGTGTAGAGTGTGTTATGAAGGAAGAGTGCTGTTGAAAGAAATGTATGTGCCTGATGTTGGTTTACCAACATAAAGGATGCAGCCCCTATTACGCCCATGCAGTCCAGATGGTTTGGGCGCACACCCTGTGAGTGTAAATCGATTTTCCCCAGCTGCGGTTGCATGAGAGGGTTTCAGCTCTGGCTTCTAAAGAGTCTGAAGACCACAGAAAGGTGAGATCTCAGTGTATTTGTCTTTGTGGTTTCATGTCAACGTAAACGAAAAAGAAATGGCAATGACATCAAACTGCTCTCACTACAGCACTGCTTGAGGTTTTGCGCAGAATTGTGCTCGACCGCAGAGATAATTCTTTTGTAAGTTGTTAAGCAGAGGAGATGGCGCGTCCTGCCACATTTTAACATGTGAGAGTTAGAACATTGTTCACTATTTCTTTCTCACATGGAGCCCCACCTTTCACTCTGGGACTCCAGAGATCATTTTTAGAGCTTCGAAAACAGTCCTTCAGAGCAAAGTGGGCATAAGATAAACCTCTGCTAGAGATTATGGAGAACTGGTGCTAATTGATCCAAATGCAAAACATATTTGATTCAGTGATCAGGCTGCTTTCATAGGAGAGTCAACATGGCCTTGCACAATGCTGGAGTTTAGAAGGGGGAATGTTTGTTTCAAATCCTCACTCAGATAGAAAACTTAACCCAGCTACTATCTGTTACCTTAAGCCAAGGATCCTCAACTTTTTTAAGCTGGGGGGCCGGATCATGCCCTCAGACTGTTGGTGGGCCAGATAGATGGGGAGTGGTGTGGGCTCAGGATGGCCCCACCGTTGGCAGCGGCAGGACCCCCACTCTCCCCCCCCCTGCCACTTCTCTATGAGGAGCTGCATAGCACTAACTCATCCGGCCCACGATCTTGCTCCAGACGCTGCTTCTGCCACCACCGCCTCAATCCTGTGTCCTCCCCTTGTCTTGGCCTTACAACATCCACCCTGCTATGGAAAGCTGTTAGGGACATGCCATGCCAAGTGGAGGAGACAAGGATTGAGGTGGCGGAAGCAGTGGCTGGAGCGAGGTCACAGGCTGGATGAGTTGGTGCTGTGGGCCAGATCCAGCCCATTGGCCAGAGGTTGAGAATCCCGGCCTTACGCCTTCTAATCATTAATCCTATAAGTCGTCTTCTTGTGTTGTTAAATGGCTGCTTCATGCATTTTCTTGAAGAAAATATATTTTCCCCGCCCCCAGAACCAGGAATATGACCTTGTCTGGTGCATGAACACAAAGGAGCCCAGTCATAGTCTGAGCATCAGTGCCTCTTCAGCTTCTCCACACACCAGTGGATGCAAAGGATTGTACTTGGGACCTTTGGGGTTAATGTAAATGTTTTGTCATTTCATGCGCTTCAAAGCACAGCTTCACTTCACATCATGAGCTTCATTGCAGAGTGAGTGTATGAGCCTAGCTCTCCACCGTTCTACCTGGACATTAACCAGTGGTTCTCCTTTGTGTTCATGATCTAAACCTAAATGCTTTGTTTCTGCTGGCCGAGGTTGCATCTCAGCCATCTTGCTTCATCTAATGTTTACGCAGGTGGTCTTGGCAGCGTTGAACTGCTACAGAAGTATGGAGCACACTTTGGACAGCTCTGAAATACATTTTTAGCACTCTGGCAATGTCACGCAGAGAGTAGGAAATGTACAGAGTTTCTGCCTGGAAAGCAGGACAAGGCAGAGAGGGCAATCAACAAATTGGGTCTCCTGGGAATATTGGGAAAGAGGTTTTAAAAAAGCTTTGTTATTGCCAATCCCTGGACCTTTTCACTAAGAACACTTCTGGCAGTTTGATGTTAGTTAGTCGCCAGCTCTCTGGATTATATACATACGCTGTGGTTTTATATGTCTAAAGTGTGAAAATAGCTTCCCACTCCAAGAAGAGGGGAAAGATACTTAAATAAATCCAAAAGACTCTTGAGAGGGAACCACATGGGACCACTCCATTTTGGCTTGAGGGAGTCTGACCTGTAGCTAATGACCTTTGCTTGTCCTTCATCTGCTCCAAATTTTTGCTTCTAAAAAAAAGAAAAAGAATTCGGTAGCAAACCTTCTCAACTCTGTTTGAGTAGCTCTAATTTACATAACTTAGGTAGGCGTAAAAGATGAGGAATGACCTTTTCAACATGACTTCAGATATTAAAACGATCTTACAATCTTATTATCACGAGAACATTTCGCAGAATATTAAGCTCAATAAATTACCTTTCCCCCAAGCTGATAACCCTCGATCCCTCAGGGGCAGCAGCAGCAACGATGTTGGTTCACGGCCTTCTTATTTTAGCTGAATTGCTTAATTGGTATGTGTTCTACATCCCGGATTAAGTATTTGGAGCGCAAATGAAGGTTAGAACCTTTGTGGTAGTTATCGACGGAAAGGAAATTGATTCATGCTCAGGAGTGTGGTTGGGAGAGACAGTTCACTGCACTCCCTGAGAAAGGCAAGATCTTTCTGGGGCTAAGATTTTTCTCTCCAATATTGACAACAGGAAGACAGTGTATTGCAAAAAAACTGGGGAAATGATGTGAATTTAAAAATTGAAGATTGGTATAAGGAAATGTGGGAACTTGCCTTGAACGATAGGCTGATGTGGAAATTGAATAAAAAGAAAGGCATAGTTAAAGAAAATAGATTTTGGAAAATCTGGAAACCATTTGTGGACTCTACTTTGGTTAGAGGGGAAGGTGGTAGGCCAGTACCAGACCAAATGAAATGCATGCCAGTAGAAATGATGGCAAAGTAAATTTTCAGTTGAATTCTGATAGTTTATAATCAATGGGGCCCTTTTGGGCTGAGGCACATCTATAGTGGTCATGGCCAAGATGCAGAGCTAGAATGTGTTGACAATCGTCATGTCAACTATTTTGTCCAAGTTCCAACTTTTCAAGTCTTTATCAAGGAAGTGAATGAAATAATGAAAAGAGAATTTTCCAGCAAAACCAGCATTCATAACACTGGTATAGTATCTGCCTTGAAGGAGGGTATCATGTTTTGCATTTGTGTCAAATGTCAAGTGAGAAGTAAGTGTTAATTCCAGGTTGTAAACCATCCTTAGCTTGGAGTGTGACTACACAACAAGGGAAATTTGAATTCACTCACTGTCAAGTTCCACTGGGCAATTTAGGTCTGTTTGAAATAAACAGTCACACAGAGAGAGGAGGAATTTGGGTAAACAGACTTGTATGCAGTCTGTTTATATTGCTTTTTTGCAGTCCTGCAGGAGACGCAGCTGCATAAAAATTACTTAATAAGCTATAAACAAGGGCAAAGTAGCAATTTCTTCATCTCCCATTTCCTCCTCTTGTTATTATTATTTTTGTGGGGTTGTCTAAATGCTCTAGTACGTCTGTACTGGCATCAAGCTGTCTAAAAAAACCCCCAAAAAAGAATGTGTACAGGTGAGAGGCACAGAGAGAGTGGGTCTCTTAATTATAACTAACATAATGTTTTCTGCAGCCTTGTTTTCTCATATAGTGTTTTACTTCTCTGAAATTAAGGACTTCTTTGGATGCAACTGCATAATGAAGGAAATAGCAGTTTCTAAAGCTTTATATGCAAAGTGTATGGTGGTAGTTGCCATTGTGGTTTTTCCTGTATCAGTTGGCTGAACTAATATGAATGGATCAGGTTTTAAGAAGTAGATGTCCCAACATGGAGGAAAAATCTAAGGGGGGGAAGGGAATCCAGAATGATTTGCATTTGCTTTTAACATCAATGTAATCAGGAGAGTGGGGGAGTTTGAATCAACCCATCCCAGTCCTACACATTTCCCCCCAATGTGCTTCAAAGTTTGGTTGTCCATCATTGTGTGTAGTAGATAATACATGCAGGAAGGGATCAACTACTCTGCAAAGTAGGGCAAAAAATAACTTTGGTGAGCCCATGCCTAGTATTAATTAGTGTTAATTGGCAGCAATTGTTTTCAGGATTTACACTGAATCATAATAAACAGAGAGACTGGGGAGCAGGCACACGTGAGGTACCATTAGCATTGTAAAATTTGTCAGAAATGACAAAATCTAAGTGTAACCCACTGACATTGTCTTCATTAGTTCTTTTCCATTGCATTGAAATGTCAGCATCTCACACATGGGTCATTAATCTTCTAAACAACACAAACAAACAAAAACACAACCTTTTAAAAATGCCTGATGGGCGAGTCTAATGAGATCTTAGCAGATCGTTTATTTATTAATTTATATATTTGTTACTAATGGTGAAAATCTCTGAGCTGGTTTGAGCCATAGGCCTTGTCTAGACTAGGAATTATTGATGTGATATTAGATCTTATTATCTGAGGATAAAGCAATTATATGGTAGCATATGCTAACACTATTTTTTGTATTAAGCTCCTGACTCTGCACAATATAAGCACAAAACTGTATTACGCCTGAAGCATCAAGTCTTGGTCAGCTGTCTAGTATTTGCCTATTATGAGGTCAATCTGTCGTTGTCTGCGCGTCACAGGCTGATGGCCACATCATGTGAATCAACCATGACTGATCAGATGCTTTGGAGATAATATCAATGTCTAATTCTTACTGACATGATAAACCAATACTGGTTCTGCACCCATTCAGCTTAGTTACAAGAGAGCCTGTCTGAAGTGTCCCCTTGGGCCCAAGACTCTGAGAGACAAATCCAGTCTTTATGCTCTGCAGGACTGCGGGGAAATACACAACTCATTGCCTTGTCCCAGTTTTGAACCACAGATCAAAATCTGACAGGGTCTTTTGAGTCTAGGATTCCAAGTTAGGACCTCCAGCATCCATCTTTTACCCTCCTGCTCTCAAAGGATCTTCCCCTTTTCACCAACACCCTATATACCCACATCAACCCAACATTATGCCCCAAAATAAAGAAGGGTTCAAGCAAAATCTTTTAAGCCAGGGGTTCTCAACATTTTTCAGTCGTGGGCCGGACCACGCCCCCAGCTGAGCGGGCTGGACTGATAGTTCCCTCTGCCATAAATGCTGCCTTAAAACACATCTGCAGCTGTCGTAATCGTGTTTACAATGGCCATGGACTCATTTACGGCTGTAATAATTACATTTATGACAACCGCAGACTCATTTACGGATGTAATAAATGCAGGGCCTTTGGGCAAGTGCATGTTATTAATCAATTGCACCCACTCCTGGATCGGGAGGCCCTGCTCATGGTCACCCATGCCCTGGTCACCTCCCGTTTGGACTATTGTAATGCGTTCTACATGGGGCTGCCCTTGATGACTATCTGGAGACTGCAGTTGGTCCAGAATGTAGCAGCCCATGCAGTGGTAGGGTGGAATAATTTCACCCGCTCTTCGCCACTGCTTTGGGAGCTGCACTGGCTGCCTATATGTCTCTGGATGCAATTCAAGGTGCCATATAGGTAAAGGGCACCCTTGCTTGAAAACCAGTTGTATCCAACTCTAGGGTTCAGTGCTCATCTCTGTTTATAGCCAAAGAGCCAGTGCTGTATGTATCTGCAGACATTTCCGTGGATATGTGGCAAGCATGCTTCAACACTGGAGTGCATGGAACGCTGTTTACTTTCCCACTAAAGTGGTCCCTATTTATTTACTTGCTTTCAAACTGCTAGGTTGGCAGGAGCTGGGACAGATACAGAAGCTCACTCTGTTATGCAGTACCCAGGAATTGAACTCTGACCTTCCAGTCAGCGAGTTCAGCCTCTTAACCAGACTAACTTTCCATGCACGTGAAGTGTGGTTTTGTAGAGGTGCAGTGTCGAATCCTCCAGTCAAGGGAGACATGTTGACTGCTATATTCTGAGAAATACCTTTCCCAAGCTCTGGTTTAGCAATAGCTTCTTCCGTGTCTAGGTCAGACGTGAAACTGCCAAAATGAAGGCACCTTTTGGTGAGTTCATTCTGCAGTTCCCTTCTCCTGACCTAGTGTGAGGAGGATTAGCTGGCAATACAAGGTTGCCGTGACCAGGGTACACCCGATTGTGGTTGAAAAATACCACAATTTTCAAGGAGGCTATTTCAATTACACTTCTATGCCTCCCCATAGTGCTTAGTGCATTCTCTGGGTAGTTCGCAAGGTAATTAGCATTTGCCCCCAACATGCTGGGGAACTCATTTTACTGACCTCTGAAGAATGGAAGGCTTAGTCAACCTTGATCCCTGTCAAGATTGAACTCACAATGTTTTGGCTGCAGTACAGCAGTTTAATCACTGCGCTCACCATGGTTTGTAGCTTCATTTGGAGCCTTGATGGATGCTGTAGATCTCAGTAGAATCTTTACTTATATTTTGGCTTCAACTGAGCTATATTTTGAAAGAATCAATGGTTTACTTGCATTGTGAACCGGGCAGTGCAAAGTCACCTCACACGAAGCATCAAACCCACAAGGAATTTACTTGTAATCAATGGATTGATGCCTTAATCCTATGTGTACTTACCAGGGAGCGAGTCCCTTTGAAAATAATAAGTCTTACTTTTAAGTAAACATGTTGTCACCCATTTCTTATCACTGACAGGAACCTTCTTTGTGTAAGAGGTTTATTTATTGCTCTTGTTAATGCCACCAGTCTTTAATCCATCAAAATTAATCAAAATAAAAACTGACACTTGTCACAGAACACTTGTTTCTTTAAAGAAAAGACAAAAAGATTAACTCCTTCCAAAGAATAACAAGGGGTGGAGGAACCAGCTTGGGAAAAAGGCTTTCACTGTCAACACACTAGCCTATACTAGTTTTGGCAGGTTTTGTGTGCCAACTCTAAGAACAACAACTTTGAGTATTGGCCTTTTCCTAACTGTAAAGTCAATCTATAGTAAACAAGCACAATATTAAAAGTTTGTATTTATCGGTGTCTTCCGTGTCTCTCTCTCTCTTTGCTCACTTGTTCTTTCAGGAGGAAATAATGCCTTAGAGATACAGGTTTGCTTGGAGGAAAACACTGTTTGGCCTTTACTTCTAAGTGAAATATAATATCCATGTACTCAAAATTATCCTTCAGCTCCATCTAAAATCAATGGCCTTATCATAATGTGACTGAGCATCTAGTTTGCCCTTTGGACGTGAAAACTGACATAAAAGACAAGTAAATGTGATAAGAAAAGGTCAATGACTGACAAGTTGTCTAGGAATCATGTCTTCATTTATTCAAAATAGGCACCTGTCCTTCACCTCCCCTTAACGTAGCCTGACTTTGGTCAACTGCTTTTGGGTTAGACAACTCATGGGAATGAAGAAGTTAGCTAAGTCTCTTCTTTGGGACCCTATGGTGATGTTGGTTGCTTTCATCTTGAGTTCCAAGGCGATAGGGCAGTGATGGCCAAACTTGGCACTCCAGATGTTCTTGGATTTCAATTCCCAGAAGCCCTGGTCAGCAGGAGTGCCAAGGTTGGCCATCACTGCCATAGGGCTTTTAATCAAGCTGAGGAATGGACAAATAACTTTACCATTCATACAAAGTTGTTCATGTCTTCTCCAACAGTCAGTTCTACACCCGTGATGTTGAACCTTGGTACTCCAGGTGTTTTTGGACTTCAATTACCTGAAGCCCAAGTCAGCACTTCTGCTGATCAGGGCTTCTGGGAACTGAAGTCCAAGAATACCTGGAGTGCCAAGGTTGGCCATCACAGTCCTACACCCATCTTTCACAAACGACTTTGTGATTATGGGGCAAAAGTTTTAGAGTAATAGTAACACAGTTGGGTTTCCCTGATATAGGGAAGGAGAGAATACTAGGGGGGAAGTCTCATTCTTTACAATTTTCCATGTTAAGACCCTTCACAGAGACTTCCTCCCTGCACTAATAAGATTTCCTTATTTAAAAAAAAAAGATTCCTAGTTCTTATTTTTACCATGCTGCCCAATTTTTAATCACACACATCCTCATTTTGGGTGCAGGAAATTGCCAAATTCTATATGACCATAATACAATGTTACTATGTCAGCCAGAGCAGAAATTACTAGCCTGTACAGATTTGTGATTTTATCCTATCTAAGGCAACATCATGTGAATAAGTCATGACTGATCAGCACCCTTGACACCCAGCAACACTAGGGAGTCAGACAAACTGAATGGAGAGGAGTATGGAAGCTCAAATCAATCGGCCCCACTGCAGAAAAAGTAGGCCACCACCAAAGCTTTCATTGATTTCTTCTGCAAGATGTATCTCATATTCCTTGCCCTCTCTACACACAAACTATGAAATGCACACAACAGCCCTTTCCCCCAAGACCTGTATCATCTTCCAAGTGCGAGAGACAAGCCATATCTTTGTAATCCGTTATGATGTCTTTTTATACATAGACCATCTGGTGACCAATATGGCACCCAAGCTAGCTACATCTTCTGATTAAACCCAATTGATTTTTTTTTTGGGGGGGGGGGGAGCAGTAGAAACCAGATTTCATTAGGCTGGTACAGCATGTTATAATGAGTTTTTTTAAACCACATTTAGTTAGTTATGTGCTGTCAAGTTGGAACTGGTGTATAGCAACCTGATAAGGATTTCAAGATACAGTACAGCGGAACCTTGGTTAACATAATTAATGCGTTCTCCAGGACTTTCTTACAGCAAAAATTACTTTAACCGATTCTCCCATAGGAATGTATTGAATGCAATTTCCCATAGGAATGCATTGAAAACCAAAATGCTTTAACAGAAATGCAGTTTCCCATAGGAATGCTTTGAAAACGAATTAATCTATTTTAAAAAATGCCGTAAACCAAGCCACTATTTTCTATGGATTTCCTTTTGTTATGCGATTTTTATGTTAACTGAGCCATAACCGAGGTTCCACTGTAAATGAGATATTTAAGGAGTGGTTTTACCACTCCTACTCCCACAGTGAGGTCCCATGGACAAGAGGAATTTGAGCCTTGTTCTCCAGAGTTCTAATCCATCATTCTATTCATCCCAATAGCTTTCAATCTTGGGACCCCAGAATAAAAGTCCCAGAAACTTTGCTATTGGCTATGCTGGACAAGATTTCTGGGAGCTATAGTCCACATTAAACCACATTAGAGAACAGCAAATGTGGCCAAATATTCATGTGGGCAGAAATTAAATATACTATCATATATATGATAAATTGGACTCTGGTAAAAATATTAATAATTGGTGGGTGATAGTCTTTAAGGTGGCACTATTATTAGAAAACTCAAGGCAGGAGCGAGATTGAGGTCATCCCTCTGTTCTTGCTCTTCTTGACATCTCAGTGGCCTTCAATATCGTCAACCATGGTATCCTTCTGGAATAGCTCCGAGGACTAGGGATCCAGGGCACTGTGTGGTCCTGATTTTCCTCATTTCTGAGGGGTCGGACCCAGTCGGGGTGTTCAGCCATAGGCCTCTCCCGTATGGGGTGCCTCAGGGCTCGATTCTCTCCCCTCTCCTATTTAATATTTACATGAAGCCACTGGGGGAGATCATCCATTTCCATGGGGTGAGTGTATCATCAGTATGCTGATGATACTCAGCTATACATCTCAGCCAGTGGTGATCTCAGCAATGCACTCAGAGTCCTTTCCAGGTGTCTGAAGACTGTTGCGGCCTGGATGGGGGACAACGGGCTACAACTGAATCCCGGCAAGCCTGAGTGGCTATGGGTTAGGGGCCCTGCGTTATCCCAGGAACTACCATCTTTGGTTCTGGATGAATGGGGCTACTCTGCCCCAAGCAGACCCGTGCATAATCTGGGGGTCCTCCTAGACTCACGTCTACTGCTCAAAGAGCAGGTGGCAGTCGTGGGCATGAGGGCTTTTGCACAACTTCATGTCATATGCCAGTTATGTCCACTCCTAGATCGGGACTCCTTGCTTATGGTCACGCACGCTCTAATCACCTCCAGACTTGACTACTGCAATGTGCTCTACATGGGGCTCCCCTTGATGACCATTTGGAGGCTGCAACTGGTCCAGAATGCAGCTGCTCAGGTGGTGATGGGGTGCAGGCGGTATGCTTGTGCCTCGCCACTGCTTCGGGAGCTGCACTGGTTGCCGTTATGCTTCCAGGTGTAATTCAAGGTCCTGGTTATTACCTTTAAAGCCCTACATGGTAGTGGGCCTGGCTACTTAAGTGACCGCATCACCCCAAGAACATCTGTCCATCCCACCAGAGCGGACTGGAGAGGCTCTCTGAAGATACCATCAGCTAGAGAGGCTCGTCTCTCTAGCACCAGAAGAAGGGCCTTCTCAGTGTCCGCTCTGGCCCTACGGACCCTCCTGCCAATTGAGCTGCAACTCAAGACGGAGTTGCTGCCCTTCAGGAAAGGCTTAAAACCTGGCTGGTACAGCAGGTGTGGGGCACTGGCGATGCTGTGTCCTTGACCTGCTGGCTGATTTAAGAGCACACTCTCCCTCTTTTTTTAAATGGGAAGGGAGGGGAATATTTTTGTGGTAGTTTTTAATGGGGTTTTAATTGCGATTTTTTAAAAAAATGTGATGTCTTAATGTCTGTGCACCACCGAGAGTCTTTGGAATTGGGCGGCAATACAAATCCACAAATAAATAAATAAATAAACTTCTTGTTTATTGTAATGCAATTTGAGCATCATCAAGGGTAGAAGAGCTTAAACACTCTGATTTTTCTACAGTGCACCTTTATTAAATGTTTGTAAGGTTTCTGTATTTAATCCATGAGTGGGCTAGAGTAATCTGTTTGAAAATCTCTTTTCTGCATTTGCACCTTTACTGTTCTAAGGTATAATACCTGGAACTATATTCCATCCACAAGACTCTGCTGTGGCTGTCAGGTGAGGTGTATACCTGGAGCTCCACATTTTTCAATATTGACTAGGTCAGAGTCTGACCCTTATTAAATGCCCTTGTTGAAATGATCCGAACTGTTTGCAGGTATTTCTTAAAACTCCAAGTGGCAAGTGCCCTGTTAGGAATCATTCGCTGATCTGTACAGAACACCTGGAATATTCCTCCATCCTATAACATATAAATGCCTCATGCATTTTCTTTATATAAACATTTTTGAAGATTTGCTTGGAAAACAGAAAGAGAAAGTTAGCATTAATTAGAGTTAGCATGGTTAAGCAATATGCCTGAATTTGCATTCAGTGAACCATTTCACAACGTTATGGTAGCTTTCAAAAAGCAAAGTAAAGTAAAATTTAAGTAATTAAAAATAAAGCATGTCATTATTCTTTAACCTAGAGTGCTAGTCCTCCTTAAGAGCCTTCTACATACTGTTTATACACCAAACCTAATTCCTGTCTCTAAGCCCCCCTATCAGAGTTTACACTGAAAAGCTTAAAGTTGTTTAGAAAAGATGTAAGCATTTAACACATTCAGGAAATAAACTTCAAGGTTTATCAACAGCTGAACATTTCTTCATCCTGGAAAGTTCAAGAGGCCAAATTCTGAAAGCCACTCAAGAGCCTTCAAAAAGCAGATGTACTATAGCACCATAGTATTACTTTCCATTTAATTAATAGATATCAACTAGCATGGAGGAAGTGGACCTAGAGAGGAGAAGAATAGGGGACTGGGATTTGACATAATGAAGTTCACTCATGTTTGTGCCATTAAGCCGGTATTAGAACTTCTTAGCCTGTTCCCTGTGGCTCATTTTATCCCTTCTGTAGAAAATAAACGAGAAAGGAAAGGTTCATCACCGATAATGATATAGCAGAATTGACCTCCAGAAATAGTCTCAAAGAGAACAAAGGCTTTAGCTGTTTAAGAAGGCAAAGCCACTTTATGACCACTGGAAAAATGTGTATATTAGGGGAAATGTGGATCAAAACATGTATGTTTTAATGACAAATGCATAAAATAATATTCTGTTGAAGGCAAATTGCTGAACGAAAACATTCAGTTGATCCGGATTTTTTTTTAAAAAAAGCCTGCATGTTAGGGAATATGTGCACAAAACATCTATGAATTTTTGTGATTTGTTGTTTTACTATTAACTAGCCAGGCAATACAAACAATCATAATAACATGAATCAAACATAAGATGGTTGTGTGTGTGAGGGAGAAACTGACCAGCACTGGAATTAGCAGATTCATCCAATTCTGCTTTTGTTGAGGACAATATGTATATATAAAATTGTCATTGTCATCATATATAATAATAATGTAATCAAATGTGTTCTGATTTATGGCAACCTCTTCTAGGGCTTTCCAGGTAAAGAATACTCAGAGGTGGTTCACCCTTCATAAACATGGGCAATAATGCTGGCCCTCAAGATATTTTGGGATTACCACTCTTGTAATACCTGGTCATTGGCTATGCCGACTAAGACTGCTATAATAATAATAATTTCTTGTCAGAAATAATTCTGGGTTGAAAGGATTTTTGCTGGAGGAACTCTGCTCAGGGGATGCCCAAATCAGGCTCTCTCGGGTGTCATTTAAAGCAGGAACGGTCTCCAGGCTTTTGGCCAAACTGAACATGCGCTGTCCATGGTGCTGAACCCTCTTCACAAATTAAATGACAGCTCTTGTTTAAAGTTCAAACTGAAACCTGGATTCTCTGCTCTGTTGGTATCAAAGCCACCTGCGTAACCGGCTGGGCAGTTTCGCACAAAGAAAAGAGAGGGCATAATTTATCTGTTGCCTTATAATCATTCAGGGACAAGAGTGTTGCTGATACAACCACTCCAGGCAATGTATTTAAAGTGATGGGCACATTTGATCCATGGATAATGGACTGCAAAGAACAACTAGTCTTGACCTTGTGGTTTATACAGCCTATAAAAATCATATCCACCACGACAAATTTTCTGCCGAGCTTCACAATACATTGTGGCTTTATGAAAGTGTGTAAATGGATTGATGAAAGTGCTCCTGACAGTATAGAATATTTTCTTCCATTGCCTTGTCTGGATGCTTGGCTACTATGATTGAAATAATAGCCCATTGCAGGGACGGTGACTTCACAAGCTCTCACGGTCATTTATTCATACAAGCTGGGATTCTGAGAGCTTATGTCCAAAACGCCTGGAATGCCAAAAGACTCAACACATTTTAGGACTTCCTCGGGCCATCTCTCAGTCAGACCTGACCAAACTGAGACTTGCTTATCTTCTGCAGGGTTCCTACTTCATGTAATTCAAACATTTGATTACTAACTGGCTGTCTAAGAAGACTTTTTAAAATAGAACCACTGCAATTTTTATTGTTGTTTTTAATATTTTTGCTACTGTTCCTACGTGCTGGTTTTACTCTTAGCATAATTTTTTTAGTATTGTAATAATGTATTGCTTTACCTTTTAATATGGTTTCTTTTAAGATTCTCAGCCACCTGAGATCATTTTTTTAGAGAAAGGCAGCATACAAATATTTTAAGTAAAATTAATATAATAAATAAATAAATTCAGAATATCAACATTTCCCCATTGGGCTGAATGTCTGACTCACTAGCAAACAGAATACTTCCATCTGAGCCACCCACTGTTTGTATGTAAAGTGCTCCAGTGTGAATCAGACAGTCCTAAATGGGGTTAATGGGACTGTGGTGCTCAAGTGGTTAAGATGCTGAATTCGCTGACTGGAAGGTCAGAGTTTGATTCCCACGTACTGCATGACGGAGTGAGCTACCATCTCTGCCCCAGCTCCTGCCAACCTAGCAGTTCGAAAGCAAGGTATTGCAAGTAGATAAATACGGACCATTTTGGTGGGAAGATAAACAGCATCCCATGCACTGTTTAACCTTCCCACCATGCCTGTCACATGTCCATGGAAATGTCTGCAGATGCAGACAACACTGGTTCTTTGGCTATAAACATTTGTTTTAATGGGGTTGTTCTTGTTTTAAGGGTTATTAAGATTGTATGCCGCCCAGAGTCTTCATGAGTTGAGCGGCTATATGAATATAAAATAAATAAATAAATGAGCACTGAACCTTAGAGTCAGATATGACTGGCTTTGGAGCAAGGGTGACCTTTACCCAAATGGAGTTAACCATCATTTCTACAATTTCCTTCCATTGCAAAATGAAACTGAATGATGAAAATGGAATGTTTAAAAGCATAGGGGAAACACCTATTAACAGCCCGTAAGCACTGATTTTATCTCATACCTGGTGCTATTAACACTTAAAAGAAAGTATGCATTCACCATCAACACCATCTGCTTCCCCAAGGAACACTGGCAATGCCAGTCTTAGTGTTCTGTGTCATACGAATTGTTATTTTTCTCTATTTACATCTGTGAAAAATGCATGCAAATTGTGAGTGAAAATTACCATTGTAGATAATTACATTTTTCTGCAGATGGAAGTTTGTGGCCTGGGAGACTAATTCAGATCTCTTGAGTATACCTGTGTTGTTTTTTTTAAAAAGGCTTGTGCAGGTTGGTTTATGGGAACATTTGCATGATATCAACATGCTACATCAACACTGAGGAACTTAGTTTGTGTATAATTTGAAGATACTGTACCTGTTTTAACTCTAAGCCAACCTTTAAAACCATTCTGGTTAATTCTAGCCCATAATCCCTTTGCATCGATCATAGAGAATTTTCCAGACTAAAATCTGCTTTTCATTTACTTTTCACCTTCAAATTGCATTTCCCCAAGGTCCTTTATAGAGAACTATCAATTGCAGATAGATCTTCTTTGGAATCTTTTTTTAATTCACAGTTAATATTTTGCACAGTTTGTGAGCCCTCTGGAATTGCTGTGTGCCCCTCCTCATTATAACCAAGGTGGTAATAAAGTGGGGGATTTGCAGAAACCCTATAAAAGTGTGTGCAAGGGTAAATTGTATTTAGGCTACTACTGGGGAACAGAGGCATGAATGTACAATTATGAGGAGAATGTCCCTAAAGAGAGATTTCAATCCATTGCTATAGTCTAAATCCTCTATCTTGTGCTGCACAAGGTAATTCAGGCAGAGTAGAGAAATTTTTTTTCCTAAAGAGATTATATTACCCGTCTCCTCTGTTGATGGATTTTATTGCTCAGGTTCACTGAGAGTTTTATTATTGCATTACTTAATCTGTTTTTGAGGTTTCTGAAACATTTTAAATATAATAATATGATGAGCCGTGTGCCTTCTGCTATGTCCTTTCTATCTTATGGAGATAAAAATCCGTGGTGTTGCTTCAACCTACCCCCTTATACATGAAAAGAAAAAATCCAAAAGGAGCAAGGGTTAAAAATTTAGCCAGTGTGATTGACTTTTGTAATACGAGCATGGTGAAGAGATTTAGAATATTACTTTATTATTTATGTCTGCTTTTAACCTTCTTCTGCCATTGTCCATGAATGGACCCCAGTTTGACTTCAACCTGGAAAAGATTATGTGCCTGACACCTCTTTCTTCTCTCCTGTTACTCAACCTTTGGCCGCTAATATTTATGGCACAAGATTAAACTGGTGTTAGATATGAAACCTGTTTAAAAGCACGTACTCCAACCCAGGCTAAGGATTTAGTACATTATAGTTGTTGAAAAAGGTTGTGGTGACTCAGTGGTTAAGGATGCTGAAGTTGACGGCTTGAAGGTCAGCAGTTTGAGACCCAAGTGCTGTTTGACAGAGTGAGCTCCTGGCATCTGTCCCAGCTCCTGCCAACCTAGCAGTTTGAAAGCAAGAAATCGCAAGTACAGTAGATATATAGGTATGGCTTTGGTGAGAAAGGTAACAACATTCCATGCGCTCTGGTATCTAGTCATGCCTACCACATGTCTACGCAAACGTCTGCAGATGCAGACTTAGCGCTGGCTCTTCAGCTCTAAACAGAGACAAGCACCACCTCCTAGAGTTGGACATACCTGATTTTCAAGCAAGGGAGATCTTTACCTTTAGTTGTTGAAGAGTAAACATGTAGCAGGAATCCAGGAACAGTCTTAACTCTAATTTCTGAAACTCAGAATGATGACATAAACACATGACATCCTTTGCAAAGCAAAGATGCTCATAATTCTTCCTAGGAAAATGAGAAAGTTTGTGTTTATTAGAGAAATATACTTGGGTAGGAAATATGATAAATTTCCTCCTTCTAGTTACCTATTTTAGAGATGTCAGGGTCCACAGCTGTTCCTTTCTTCTTCAGAGAACAAAGACAAGGTCCTTTCTCCTTGTAGGGACAAGAAAGAGAGGGTTTAAGGCAGAAGGAAGGAAGCAACATTATAAACATTAAGAATAGCAATCTAAGGTTGGAGGAAGGTCAGAACAGTTCAGAAGAGGCGCAGGAATCTAGAGCAGGGGTTCCCAACCTATGGCCCGCAGCACCATTTCAGGTGGCCCGCCACCACCGCACCCGGAAGTAGAAGTGGGCACATTTATGACAACCATAAAAAATGCCCCTTGTCTCATTTGTTCTGGCAGCAGAATTTTCCACCCCTTTTAATGGTGTTTGTTCTGTAAGCAGCTTCTAGTCCTGTTCTTTGGAGGAAAGTAGAATGCATAGAGAAAGAAGAAATAAATAATATAACTTTTAAAATCACTTTTGTGCCTTCCGCATAGAGGAAACCTGCTTTTTGAAAGGAGCTGTTAGAGAATGTGCAGCTTCCATAGTATTCATTCATTTAAAAAACAAAACCTGAAACTAAACTGAAAAACAGGATTTAGAATAAACTATGCACTTTAGAAAGTTTATGCTGGAAACAAGCTCTTCTGCTGGAGAGGAATGATGTTATGAAAATTGAGCATTGGCAAGGTTTTCCCACCAGATGAGGTCAGGATGGTGGCCAAATTACTTCACAGTTGTGGGGGAAATGGAGGATTGTGTGGGCATTGGATTGTTTCATATAATTATGCAGGTGCTCTGCCTGTTTTGTCTGAAAACAAAATACACCTCAAGTTTTAGCATGCAGCTGCAATCAGGTTTGCTATCTCTGGAGGAGCACTTCCTGTTTGTGGTAAATGAGTAGGAGGCTGGTGTCCCCCACGCCCCACCACCACCACCACCTTCTCATGACAGTGAAAAAGCCAAGGCCCCTCACCCTCGCAGGTGCTACATAAGCATTTCTCAGTATGGTTGCATCTTGACATTAGTAAGCCTATGGTGATGCTCTCTAGTTCTTGGCTTGCGAATCGACAGTGGGTGCCAAATTAAGCAATGTTTGTAAGAGTTGCTGTGCAACTACATGCCGTTTTTCTTTTGGAATAAGAGGCAGGCCTAACCAAAAAAAAGGGTTTTATGTTCATATAGCAAAACATGAGATCCATGAGTGATTCAGTTCAATAAATACATATTGACTCTCCTCTCAACCCTCTCCAAGTCTGGTAACATTTGGAGTTATGGTATCCAAGTAATGCACCCTCCAATCACTTATTGCAGATATTCCCAACCAAATGCCTGTGGGCCAGATCCAGCCCATGGTGCCATTTCATGTGCACCCCCTACCCCTCCAAAGGTATTTGAGAAACAAAATGGCAACCCCCTTGAAGCTGTTGGGACAAAATGGCCACCCCATCTTGCAGGCAAGGCAAAATGGCCATCAGGCCCTCGAAGCTGACAGAGAGAGCATGACCCGATCCCTGGCTTGACAATGTTGGGAGCCCCTGACTTACTGCATTTCCCCCAAACATTACAAATTTACAAAACTATCAGAAGACTCTCCGTGTGATACTGAAAGCTATTACAACAGAAACCTGAATCTTTATGGCTAGAAAGCTAATGTGTATCTCCCTTGTGGCTCCCAGGGTAGAGGAGATGAGTGCTAATGATTCAGCTGCCTGGTAATGAACAAGTGGCCAGAGTGATAGATTTCAAGCACATTGAAGGCTTAAAGAGGGGCAAAGAGTCATTTAAGAAGGCCACGTTTCAGCTCTTAGGGGGCTTAGTCTCACAACGTACAGTTGTCGTGGTTGCAGCTGCAGAAAATAGTTTGCGACGTGTGCTGATGAGAAACACATTGAAGTTAAATGCACCTGTTTTTACCTTGTAATTAGCATAGTATAAGGAGCTGGTGAAACCAGCAGGCCTAATTCTTTCTCCTTTAGCGTCCTCACTCTGCACTCCTACCCCCTCCCATGCATCTTGTTGTTTCTTATTCAGCCAAGTATATTTAAGAATCAAAGGGGTCAGGGTTACCGCTGAAATCTCCTGGATCCATTTCTGTTCTGCCTTTCCACTTCCCTGTTTTCTTTTGAACATGTAGTCATGCTTAAAAGAATCTTATGTTTAGAAGGGGGTATTGTTGTATTACTTGCTCATTTGAGACTTCTTGATGAGGAATGCAGGGGAATCAAAATATCTCAGATCAGTCCAATAAATGAATTACAAGGTGAGCGTTTGACATCACAGCTCCTCTTCAGACTCTAATCTGGGGCCATTGAGGTTTGAAAGCCGAGTAGTTCCTCTGCAGGATTCAGGCCAGGATCCTTTTATGGAATGTGACAAAACTGTGGCTGAGATGTGTTTGACCAGTGAAAACACATTGACAGGGTCATCCGTAGCCGATATAATTCCAGTTGCTTTCTGTACACTTGACAGCTGTCTTTTGGGCTACAATATTGTTCTGTAACCTTCCTCTGGACCTCCGGATCTGAAATATTTGACAAGGAAACCAAAACACAACATCAGGGTCTCCCCCTGCTCATGAATTTTTCATGTCTTTGTTTGAAAAATGCTCCTCAGGAGAAAAAAAAGAAAAAGAAAGAAGGGGGGCAGAATCCACCCTCTTGTTATCTCTCCTGTAAAGCATAGTAATTAACATTCACATTGTTTGAGCTAGGGAGGGAACCTGTCTTGTTTTTGTTGAAGCTTAATTGCTTAGTTGATTTTTATCTAGTGCGCTCTCTCTCTGTGTGTGTGTGTGTGTGTGTGTCATGTCCCACTTAACTTTGCAGTTCTCCTTCCACTATGTGCCAGCATGACCCAGGAAGCATGATTTCAAAGTTAAAATGCAAGAAAAGGTAGATAAGACACTGACTGGGAGGCGGGAGGTCAGCAGTTCAATTCCTGGGTACTGCAGGACGGAATGAGCTCCCGTCTTTGTCCCAGCTCCTGCCAACCTAGTAATTCAAAAGCAAGAAATTGCAAGTAGATAAATAGGGACCACTTCGGTGGGAAGGAAACAGCGTTCCGTGCGCTCTGGTGTCTAGTCATGCCTGCCACATGACCACGGAAACGTCTGCAGAATCAGACAGCGTTGGCTCTTCGGCTTTGAAACAGAGATGAGCACTGCACCCTAGAGTCGGATACGACTGGCTTTCAAGCAAGGGAAACCTTTACCTTTTATTAAGGCAGCCCCCCGTGGCTTAGTGGTTAAGACACTGAGCTTGGAGACTGGAAGGCCGGGGTTCGATACCCTAGGGCTGCACGGTGACATGAAAGGAGCCTAATTCAGGTGTCCCCTGAGTGGAGTTTCTCCAGTAAAAATCCTTTCAACCCAGAGTAAACTGACATGAAATTATTATTATACTTTTATTAATGCCACACAAAAATCATGTGAAGAGACTAAACGAAACAAAAATGTTGTATCACTTTAAAGATCAACTGCTGTATTTTAATGTTAGTTTTCCACTTCATCAGTCATAGGAGTGAGACTTCATGGCCTCAATTTATTCAGATCAGGTACAAAGGTACAGAGTGATTAGTTAACGCAACAGGTAAGTATACCAGAGAATAAAACAAGACAAAAATGCTGTAGCACTTTAAAGACTAACTATTATATTCCAATGTGAGCTTTCATGGATCAAGTCTACTTCATCAGAAGTGGACTTGATCCACAAAAGCTCACATTGGAATATAACAGTCTTTAAAGTGCTACAGCATTTTTGTCTTGTTTTGTTTATTCTCTGATATGCTTGAAACACAGACTAACAGGGCTACTATTCCAAAAAAAGAGAAAAAACCTCAAACCATCAACAACCTTTCTTGGTTTAAAGTCACTTCAGGTCATATACCAATCATGAACAGTGCAGAAAAAAAATAAGATAAATAACAGTCTCAATACTGCATAGGAAACCACACTGAGAAAACCAAGTTTTCTTATAGTAGATGTGTATATGTAGTACCTTTGTGTAGATGTCAGGGGCATCAATCTTCCCCTTTAGTAAGTGCCACATTGCAGAGGGTCAGGCTGAGAGTAGAAAGTGTTGACAAAGATAAACAACAGAGCCTACCCCATGTCTATTAAACTAGCCAGTGGGGGAACTGGTGGTCAGTTTTGAAATAAAATTAAACTTCCATAGAGATCAGTGGCTGTTGATGGAGAGATTGGGATTATACCCTTCACCTTAAGCATTAATGCTTCGGGGCTGGCTCTGCAAGAAGTGTTGCCCTATCCAACCCAAGGATGGTGCATGTAAAAACACAAGTAATTTTACACTAGCAGCAGCAGCAGCTCCTCATAGCTAGGGCATCCCTGGCTGCCTTTCTTGCAAGCACCCAAGGCTGATTGCTACCACAGGTCCTGGCAGCTTTATAATTACTCGCGTGTTCCTATAATGAACAGTAATTGATCCCACAGCTGCTTTGGTACTGTTCAGCTTCTTCCATCCACTTGTCAAGGAGCTCTTCTTTTGGCTAGCAGAGCCTCTTCAGGGAAACCCTGGATTGAAACTGCTGTAGGGAAACCCTGCAATTCAGCTGTCTTTTCAAGCTGCTCTGAAAGGCCTTTGCCTGCCAGGCCAAACTTGAGTTCTGCTGCTTCCCACGCTTCAATGGTAGTAGACAAGTTAGTGATCATTCTGCCATCTGCAGCTGGGGAAATTTTATCATCTTCTTCCCCGGGACATTCTTCCTTTGCCATCAGAAGATCCCCACACAAGGGGAGTGCCACTACAGAAATTTTCCCCCAATTGTGTAAGAAGTAAAATGGGCTATTATACGGAACTGGCCCGTTGGGACTTGATGCCTAAGTTTAAAAGCAAAATGCTGTTTCCTAGTCGTTTCCAACTCTAAGGTTCAGTGCTCATCTCTGTTTATAGCCAAAGAGCCAGCGCTCTTGGACACGAGACAGGCATGTATGTTGTTTTTGTATTGCATGTTGTTAGCCGCCCTGAGTGGTGTCCTCATCAGGAGGGCGGGATACAAATCCATTAAATAAATAAATAAACACCAGAGTGCACGGAACGCTGTTTACTGTCCCACCAAAGTGGTCCCTATTTATCTACTTGCAATTTCGTGCTTTCAAACTGCTAGGTTGGCAGGAGCTGTGACAGAGATGGGAGCTCACTCTGTCTTGCAGTACTCAGGTCTCAAACTGCTGACCAGTTATCAAGTTCAGTGCCTTAACTACTAAGCCACCGTGGATGGCTTAGATACTAAATTCTGCTCATCCTGGGTTAGAAATCAATTTTCTACATACAAAGTATATACACTCTTCTAGCGGTCTGGGTCTCTCTCTCTCTCTCTCTCTTCCAGACCCACACAAATGCAAAACATGCAAAAGAGAAAGCCAGAGGCAACTAGAAGCCCACTTCCACTTTTGAAAAATGGGTATTTAGAGGTGCTGAATAGTATTATGGGAGCTTTTTTAACCTATTCAGAATTGAATGGCCACTGCTTGAGACTTTGGAGAGCTTCTCCTCACCTTGTTTGGGAAGGATAAAGAACTATCCAGGGGATAGCCTGGATCCATAAAAACAGCCTTGAGATTGCACTTTGCCCCCATCATGATGAAGTGGCCTGGCAATTGAATCCTTCTTCATCAAGGTAAAGGAACAGTGGTGTCCATCGCAAAGGTTCGGTGGGAAATCTAACTATGTCTTTCAACAGAGAAGGCAAGGGGAGACTCAAAAGGAACAGCAAGGGATTCCTTCTGAGTCCATTATGGCACTGACGGCAGGGAACAGTTGCTTCCTTCTACCTAATGATAGAGCCAGCCATGCAGCTAAGGGAAAACATAATACAATAATCAGGGTTGCTGCTCACCCTTTTGGTCTTGAGAAGATATCTTGACATCTGCCCAGCAAGCTATACCAAAGAATATTTCCCATCTGTGGGCAGTGTTTGGGTACAACTAAGCATTTCTTGCCCTATAACAGTGGTGACTAACCTTGGCACACCAGCTGTTCTGGAACTTCAATTCCCAGAAATCCTGATCATCAGAAGTGCTGACTTGGGCTTCTGGTAATTGAAGTCCAAGAACAGATGGAGTGCCAAGGTTAGCCACCAGGGCCTTAAACAGTAAGAGAATTGAGCAGCTGCAACAAACTTGTTGAGTAGCTAGTTGCTGTTGTTTTTTGTTAAAATCATAGAATCCTAGTGCTCACCACCTCTCGATACAGTTGGTTCAGTTAGGTCTTAGTAAATTTCTCTATGGCTTTAATAATTAGTTGATTCATCAAAGAATATCAGAGCAGACATCTTTAATAGCAAGCCTTGAACATAGTCCTTGGTGGAAATGAATATGCTGATTATCTCCATCACACCAGTTTTGCAAGCAATCCCCACAGAGGGAGAGACAATTGGAATTCTGAGAAGTTGCTATTAATTTGCTTTAACAACAACAACAACCAACAAATCTAAGCAGGCAAAAATAAAAATAGAGGAAATTAGAAAGTTAACCAATACTGACAACTAGTGTTAGAGGGTTTTGAAATATTAATATAATATTAAAAGATTCATTGTATGATTTTTCTGCTGTTTCAAAGACTGCTGTACATGGGGATGCTAGCTGATTCCTAGTCTTTAGAACAGTTACTTCAATTTGTTGTTGTTATTCTTTGCATTGTTAATAATATTTAAACTGTCTTTATTCTAGCCTCACTCACAGTATAGCAGAATTTTGCTCTAGTCAGGAGTGTTTTGGAGAAATTGAGCAGAGACCTATTAAGGAAACAAAAATATGCTCCTATACCGTCTTGCCTGAAAGTAAGCCCCATTGAACTAATTGGGGCTTTCTTCTGAGTAGAACTGCAAAGGACTGTGTTAGAAGGAAGAGAGAAACTTCAGGTATCTTGTCCGAGCAATCCAAGAGCTTTGAAAGATGATGTTTCTCACAACAATAAGAATAATTCAGGGAACACAGCTCTGTTTGCAAAGGGACAGGCTATGTTTAAGGGATGGCCAGCATAACTGGGGACTTCTCAAGACTCTGGACCCCAGAAAAATTGACTCTTCCAGGCACAGTAAAATCTTCCATACAATTAACTTTTGACACGTTCAGTTTATAGAAAGCAACATGATGTCTCAGTGTTTGCTTATGCCTATCTTAGACAAGAGCTTTTGAATCTGTATGTGACTATTGCAAAGTTCTGTTTTCTTTGTAAACACTGGTGTTTAGAGCAAAAGATGAATCACATCTATAGCGTCTTTTTGACTTTGATCATTCTGTCACGCCCATGACTCATTCAAGAGAAAGCCTTTCCTGCCACCAAGCTGGGAACTACCTATGCTCTGAAGGTGAAGGGAGAGAAATATGGATCAGTGCAGGTAGAAGTTAAAGTTTGCAACCTTTTAACCTTTAGTAGCAATTCAACCAATTGCTTTTAGGAGATGAGGAGGCATGATTTGGTTAAAACTGTCAGAAGTGTGAAGTTGTGCAAATTAATAAAAGCTATCTTATGCATTCAACATAGATTGCTTTGTCTACCTTTTCCCAGTTGAAGAGGAAATGAACACAGTTAAGAAACATAGTCTTAGAGCAGCTGCAATTTTCTTTTAAGCAGTATAGAACAAGTAAGTGTCTTGTCTGTCTGCTTAACAGCCTAAGGAAGCTGATTTCTAATCACCTGTGCTACAAAGAACAATTCACATGGGGTACAGTTGGAGCAACCTAGACAAGACACACTGAAAGCATGTTTACACTAGTAAAAAGCCCCCACAAATCCTACATTTGTGTTAGTTTTGCCAGGTTCAAAATCAATTCAAAGATCGACACAGCTGAAGCATACATTATCTTACCAAATTGCAGGTTATTTTAAACCACCTGCTGAGGAGTCGTTTATTTTGCATTGATTTCCAAATTGCTATATTCTTTTTCGATTAAGAGTGTGTGAACATGTGTGTCGGTGTATATTGTGACTCTTGGATTTCCCCACTAAGATAAGAGTACTTTTTAATTTTATTTAGTCTGTTAAGATTAAAGTATAGTACTATGACAATTCAGTGCTGAATACTACAAGCAGATGTATTTCTGTTTGCTTCCTGTTATACTATTATATGTTATAGCACTAGAACAGAACTTTTTTAAAATGGTCCAAATATTAATATTTTAAACCAGGTGAAGGACTTCCTCACAACTTACCAAAGCCCAGAATACAAAACACAATTGCTGTCTTGGTTTTTAAAAGTAGTAATTGAAAAGCCAGTGTGGTCCCATGCAATATATTACATGGGGGGGGAAATTGATCGGACAAGGTTTCACAATGGACACGCACACCAACTCAAACACCATGAGCGTTTACATCACACCACACTTGATCTTAGCCAAAAGTCCAAGAGGTGATTCCACGCAAACTTGATTTGAAACCCAATTTATTTGACTGGCAAGGCACACCCTCAAAGAGGTCCCTTCTCTGTAAGGTAGGGATTTAACTGCTTCAGACAGTACCATGGGGTAGACATGGGTATGTGAAAGCAATGATTATTGCATGAATGATGCAGGAAGTCCAATCTTGGTCCTGGCAGAGATAGGACATAAAGTTGTTTCGACTGCATTTTAAAGCAGAAATGCATCTTGAGAGTGCATGTAGAACTTCTGCCTTTTCATCTATGTTGGTCTGCATCAGACTACTAATGATTTTAATTGTCACACTTGGACTTAGTAAATCCAAATTTATACCCATTCTTGAATAGGAACACATGTTAGGCTTCTGTCCATTTACAGTCAAGTCCATTCCCCTCTTCCAGCTCTTCTTGTTCTGCCATATCTAAATCCAAATATTGGCAAATCCATTTGGTGATCAGCCATTAAGAATGTCCAGTAAATATAATGTAGTGGCCTTTCATATTCCTTCTGCATCACAGCATGACCCCCGTACCAGTTCTGCAAGTCACTTTCTGGTCCTGAGCCCTTTTGGCTCACAAAGTCCTCATGGGCCCCAGGCCAGAATGGATGAAGCTGCTGCCCTCCATCAAGATGGATTCAAGCGGGATTTAATCCACTTGGGGACCATCATCCTTCCCTGTGGACTTCGGCACCAAAGGTCATTAGTCCTCAGGGTGGTCAGGTTAGTTAACTACCACCTGACACTCGGCAATGAGTCGCAGACAGTATGGTCTACTCTGTTACCATAACAAGATAACCTGGACAGACACCTCCTCTTCCTGTACCTAACAAATAAAAAGCTGAGCAAACCCTTGTGGCGAAATGTTGCAAGGATCACCGAGGCAAACACTGTATACATTCTTGCACCATTATGAACAGCATAGGTATGAAAATTAGTGAAGGTTTTTGTGAATATTTGAAGAGTTGTGCATATTTATAACTCACATCTTGAGGCCCTTGAGATATATTATTTTAATCCTTTAGGGCAGGGGTGCCCAAACTACGGCCCGGGGGCTGGAGCCTGCCCCCAATACCAATTCATCCGGCCCACAAAGCCCTCGTCACTCCTAGAAGCGGAAGTAAAACGCGCCCGTATGGCTCTCTGAACCATGTGACCGGCTCACAGCCGAGAGGTTTGGGCACCCCTGCTTTAGGGCTATCTATTTAACTCAGATTGGAAGGCTTGGCTTTGTCGCATGAACTGAACATTCTCCCAGTTAAATCGCTGCCGCGACTGTCAAAATGGGAGATAGCATGACTTGATTGACAGTGCCATTCTGAAGGTCGTTTTGCTCCACACGTTCAAAGCCAGACAGATGCAAAGCCCCCTCCCTATCCTTACTCTGATTAATTGCCTCATTCAATTTCAACTCTATTGCAGTTAAACATTAATTCAGTAGGACTTAATAATGTATTCATTTATGATCTTGCTTGTGCATTAATGACAATGATTTGCTTTTTTTAATTACCCAGTTTCGTGCGGTTGGTATTTTACATCCACTTACCTTTTTAGGCACGGGGGAGAGAAGGCACTCATGTTCCTTTATGCTCAACGAAATAAATATCTCAAAGAAGTATTGAAAAATTTAGCAGGACTTTTTACTACTAGATATCTTTCATACCATATGTATATTTGCTCATTTGTAGAAAGCATTTGATGGTGATTTGTCAAATCTGTATTTGCTTTCATTTTCATTTCAGAATCCTAGAAAGATCAATGAAAGATCAGCCTCTTAATAGGAACATTAATTTTAATACTAATTTCAAAAGTGTATCTCACATGGTTTGACTTTACCGGAACTTATTTTCTGCTTAGTTAGCTTTTTTAAGATTTGGGAATCTATACACCTCTACAAATCAACCCTGACTGCTCCTTGGAAGGACAAATATTAAAGATGAAGCTAAAGTACTTTGGAAACCAAATGGGAAGAGTGGACTCACTCGAGAAGGCCTTAATGCTGGGAAAGATCAAGGGCAAAAGGAAAAGGGGGAGGCAGAGGATGAGATGGCTAGATGGCATCGTTGACGCAGTGGGCGTAGAGCTGAGTGGGCTATGGAGAATGGTGGAGGATAGGGGTGCCTGGCGTGCGGCAGTCCATGGGGTCGCATAGGGTCAGACTCGATTATGCAACTGAACAATAACAACAACTACATATCAAATGTTCTATCCAAAGTCCACTGATTAGTGTTGTCTGGCCTGTGTACATTCATGTGACCATTCTGTCCAGCTTCCAGAAACCTGCATGAAGATTCATATAGAAATAGAGTTGTGGCTTGTGGTCATGATCATTGTTGATGTGAAGGTGAAGCATTCATTTCCTTTTTGCTGTTTCAGTTCTCTCTCACTCTTTCTTTCTTTCTTTCTTTCTCTATCTCTCTCATACACAAGCCCCTTGAAATCCCTGTTAGGTTTGCCATAAGTCAAAAGGGACACAACAGCACATAGCAAGCACAAAATGTTATGGATGCAGGTACAGTTGGAAGACCCTCATATCTTTTCAGGTTTAGAGGTTGAAAATTTGGGATAGGGGCGGAGTACAACATCGACAGCGAGTGTAAATTGTTTAGAGTGAATGGGTATTTGCTGAACACCAAATGTGGACCCACCGCCACAACCTCAACTCACAGAAGGTACCAAAATACTCTCAAAAATGTGTCTACAAATCTATTCTTTGCAAGGGGAAACTCCGATTCAAGATATTATGGATATGCTTCAGAGTGTGGAAAACTCAGTGAAAGGAGAAATCAAGTGAGTGTCCTTTGAAGACTGCATTATTCTTCAGCATTTTGTTGCACATCTTATTCATTTCTTCACTAGTAACCAATGAACAGAACTGTGCATGTCAACATTTTGCTTATCCTTTCCGTGTCTTTTGAATGATGAGGTCCGTAGGGTGGATTGAGTCCTAACATGGTCTGTAGTCCAGAAAATCGAATGTCCCCTTACCTTCTTTGCTTGCCTTAAGCAGTGCCACTCAGCCCAGTAAGCCCACATGCTTGTGTCTTCTCTGTGTTACCGTTAATACAGCACATGGTTCCTGCTAGCATAATTACTTAGTGTAGCTTGAAAGGTCTGATCACCTACAGCTAAAATGACACTTTAATGGGGATTACAGTTTTCCAGCTCAAGTGTTCAGTAGCTTTAATTAAGCAGGAAAAGGCCAGATTGGTAGCAGAGACAACATCTCTCTGTTGGATGGCGGTCTGTTTCTCTCCAGAACTGTCTGTCTGTCTGTCTGTCAGAATCCCACCCCCCTTCCTGCCTTCTTCCACCTGCTGTTTTCTTTTTCAAAATACTAGGTAGCTTTGCCTCTTGCTCCACTCAATCTTCTCCATTGTGTTTACATTTCCCTGCTCTTTGAAGACTTTTCCTTCTAAAATTAGGGGTGCCCTGGTTAAAAATTAATCATGCTCGCTTTAAATGATGAGTTGATTGCATCTACATATATTTGCAGAGGAATAAAGCCTAGCTTTGAAGAAAGACACCTACTTTCTTTTCTTCATTTGTTTCTTAGAAGATGCTTCCATGCGTTGGAGCATGGTAGAAAAGAGACACAATGGCATTGCATGTTGGGTAGTAAAGATGGGCTAAGGAGCTCTATCGATTACCAGGGGTCCCCAACCTTTTCAAGCTGGGGGCCGGGTCATGCTCTTTCAGTCAGCTTTGAGGGCTGGTCAGCCATTTTGTCCTGCCTGCATGATGGGGGGTGGCCATTTTGTCCCAACAGCTTCAAAGGGGCAGCCATTTTGTTTCTTGAATGCCCTTGGAGGGGTGGGGGCACATGAAATGGTTCTGTGGGCTAGATCTGGCCCACGGACCTTAGGTTGTGAACCCCTGTCTTTTGGTTTGATCTAGTGTCAGAAAGATTAGTCGACAAGGTTTCTGCTCAGGGTACTCCCGTCTATATTCACAATCTTAAGTGGAGGCTCTTTCTTTGTACAAATTAAAAGACAGAAAAAGGAGCTCACTGGGTAACGAACATCATTAAGGAAGAATACAGCTGAGGAACTCAACCTCCCCTACGCCACTTGGAGGATCCTGAATAGGCTGAGGGGTGGAGTCCCTAAATGCAAGAAGGCCAACATGCTCAAGTGGGGGCTGCTGGCAGACAACAACATGCTGTGGAGAGATTCAGAATCTGGCTCATTTACTGGTCAGCTTATTACTGCCAGAAACATGCACCGATGAGGATTTAAGTTTGGCCAATGACAAAGCAAAAGAAGTTGCTTCATTTTGGCAGTCCAGGGTTCGATAGGGACACGAAAAAACATCTATTACCTGCAGGCAATGGACATTGTTTAGCACTTGAAAGGTTAACAGTTTTATTCCAGGATAGGTTTTGTCCATCAAACTTCAGTGCCTCACACACTTTTCTAAGCTATAGCACCTTGAAATGTGTTTGCACTTAATTGAAGGAATCCTTAATGTTGCCCCTTCCAGATGTTGGTTGGCATTGTATGTTTCTGTCATATTAAATGTTTAAATGTCCTCCTCTCTTCTATCTTTCCTAGCTGTTTACTGACCCCCATTTCTCCCATTAATTTTTATTTATCCTCTTTAAAATTAAAGTGTTTGATAATGCCTTCTGGGTGCCCTAATCAATGGGCCAGTGTGTGTTTAAAGCTTGGCACATTTTATTTACCAATTTGGATTGCATTGGGGCATGAACCGAGCTAATCTAGAAATTCCAATTAGTACTTCACGTCTTCAAAGCTTTGTACAAGCATTATCTAATCTTATATTAATCGTACTGAATTTTACATTAACGTATATGTTCTCTGTCATGTGCCTTTCACGTTAATGACCAGGGTGTTGGAAACACTGTGATTGCCCTTTGAAAATAAGGAGCATATTGATCAAACTGTTGTTTCCAATTGCTATTGTAGAATCTTTGTGGAAGTTTTGTTTCACTTTACTAGTTCTTTGGCTAACAGGGTTTTGGTTTGTAATTGTAAGCATTTGTATGTTAAGCTTTCAAAAATCAAAGGTTATCCTCAACCCTTTCCCATTAGGTGGGTTGAGCAGCCAATGAGAGATAACTGTCTTGAAGTTTCTTTCTCATCATGGAAAGAGCATGGCTGTTTTGCAGGTATCTCCAAAACC
Source organism: Bradypodion pumilum (assembly GCA_035047305.1). Taxonomy (NCBI): domain Eukaryota; kingdom Metazoa; phylum Chordata; class Lepidosauria; order Squamata; family Chamaeleonidae; genus Bradypodion; species Bradypodion pumilum. The sequence continues at coordinate 14,958,648 of JAWDJD010000014.1, read as the reverse complement.
AGGTTGGTGTCTTTGACGTGGTAGAGAATGTTATCATGTTGCCAGCTGGCTTCACGGAGAGTTATGCCATAGTTCCCATTTCTTCAGACCAGGAAAAAACCATGGGGCCAGCCATTGTTAAAGTCTAAACAGAGAGAGAAAGTGGGGTTTCCCTGTAGATGACAGCCTGTGTGGATGCAGAGAAGTACAAACTATCTCCCATATGATACAATGCACACGATGCCCCTCAATGTGCACCTTCTGTTGGCAAGAGGAAATGCTGTTGAAGTGGCCCGATGTTGGGCAGATATCATCTAGCCCTTTTTAATTCTATTTTGTTTTTAGATGTGTTAGTTTTAGCTTTGTATGTTGTTATATGCTGCCGGTGCATCTGACACGAATAAAGAAAGAAAGTTCAGATGGGATATGTGTGGGATTGCATCGTCTGAGTAGGTTATTGGTATTAGTCAATCATTTTGTTAGGTTAATTAATAGAAAGTGCATTAATTCAAAAATTGCTCCAAGTTAATTGTTTACCCGAATATTTGAACATTTCAATGGTTTTTAAAAGAATTACTCTTTGACTGGCATTCATGTGAAGCGCCATTTTACAAAGAGATCTTATACTGTGTGAGATTCACCTTCTTTCTCATTGATATATGTGCACCTAACCATAAACAAAGTTAGCATGTTTTTATCATCAGATTTTTAAAAATTGTTTATTGTCTTGTGTAGGTCTGTGCAGATATAATTGATTGATGAATTAATCAAGAATTGACTATGGTCTTAGCGGAGATTTTGGCGCATTTTTTCCTTCAGGGAACATGTTCACACTTATACCAAGGAACCCCTGCCTACTGTAGAGGACTAAAGGGCATTTTCTGAGGTGTGAATCAGACTCTTGAGGCTCGAGTATGCCCATCCAACATGCTCCTGCACCTTTCCTTTGCTAAATAGGATTGCTAACCAGCAGTCAGAATATATTTCAGAAGAAGTTGTTTGGCTGCTCATTTGGGAATCTTTGATAAGTCTACCTCTATTAAGGATCCCCAAAGTCTGAACTCCATCTAATAGATTATTAGCAAATTATTTGGAACATACTGGAAAGTAATCAGGGTTTCATTTTGCTCCGTGACTTCCGGCATACTACAAACTGTGGAGTCCCTTAATACTGAATTATCTGTCACTGCAGGTTTTAACTTGTGAAGCTGTGGGAAACATGTTCTAAGACGTTTTATGCATATCAAACTTCTTGTAGCCCATGGAGTTTGGCATAGGATATCCTCACAGTCCCTTAGGCAACAGTAACCATTTTTATCCAGGATCCTTTCCCCCCTCTTTGCCTGGTATTTTCGATGGGCTTTCATATCAGTTGACAAGGCAAAGGAAAATCTGACCCCTTTTTCCTGTTTCATAATGGAGTTTCCTCTTTTAATAACATCAAACACTCCGATTCCACCGTTAAAGGCAAATTAAGTTCTCCTGTATATCAAATTAGCTCTCTGAGGGTGGCATCGGCTTAGTTTCTTTTATGTTTAAGTCCTAGTTCTCTAATCTGTTTCTAATTCATTCTGTTCAGCAATTTTGCATTTCTGTTTTAGTGGGAGCAATGCTGATTAATTCCTTCTCATGACATCGATAGCTGCATCCTAGATTAAACCTGCTCCGATACAGAGCCTATCATTAACCGTTAAATATTCTAGCAAGGCTACTTTAATTTGATTTAACATCAGTGGATCATTTAATACAGAGTCATTAATTCTCCATCTTGCGGCAAGGCCACATTCTCGCTACGCTTTTAATCACAAGATTATTTTGATATGATTTGGGAAGGATACTTTCTTTGTTTCTCCCCCCACCCCCTTCCCCACTTTGAAATCGTTACGAAAGGTCAAGTTGCCAAGGAGATAAGTTGGAGAAAACATTTGTAATTCTTCACAACATTATGTGTTCATTTTTCATGCCATGTATTTATTTTATTTTAACATTTGGAGAGGGACACTGATTTAATGAGAAAGCTTATCAAAACAACACGTAAAATGTTTCCCAAAACTACCTGTCACTTGACTGTGTTCTTGTTGTGCACATACAGCAAATGTTTTGTTTGCGGTGTATTTATTGAGGAGAGATGGGACTGCGGCGGCATAGTGGTTAAGACACTGAACTTGATGACTGGAAGGTTTGAGCAAGGGTGACCTTTACCTTATTGGGGACATGCAAAAGATGCAGGAAACAGGCGATACCTCTATTGGATCACTAAGAAAAACAAAACATTGTGTGAGCTTTCGTGGTTCAAGACCACTTCTTCAGGCATGTATTAAAGTGTTCATGGCATGGTGGTCTTGTTTACTATTGGGGAGAGATGCACAGTGGAAGCCACTATCAAAACTGCCCCCCCCTTGCACCTCTTGTTAAATTCTCACCAGTCATCAGTCAGATGCAAAATGGGGCTTCTGAAAGATTAAGTTTTATTGACATTTGAGGAGATGTGAGAACTGCACAGCCAAACTTTATCCTCCAGTTTTGAAACAAAAGGGTTAAGAGCCTCTTTAGCAACTCAACAGATCAGGTGCGTGACACTTCAAGGCAGGAATCATGTTAGTCCCCAGCTCATAAATTGCTCTTAATACCATCTCTTAGGCTCCCTCGGATGTTCAGCCACAATGTTTAATTGTATTTCACGTTTTATGTAATTTACCATCTTTGTTTGTCTGTAAACCGCTTTGGGTCATCAATAGGTGAGGAAAGAGGTATAAAAATATACTAAATAAATAAATAATGCTTTTTAAATGTGAACTATTTTGACACCTTATATATGAAGAAAAGTTCAAAGAATATATATAATGACAAATAAATGATAATAACACTTGTCTGGTATGTTAATAGTTTGGTAAGGAATGAATAGGGTCATGGTGGCTTAGTGGTTAAGATACTAAGCTTGATGACCAGAAGGTTGGCAGGTCAACAGTTCAAGACCCAAGTGCTGCTTGACAGAGTCAGCTCTCATTGTCTGCACAGTTCCTGCCAACCTATCAAGTTCTAAAGCAAGAAATTGCAAGTAGATAAATATGTACTGCTTCGGCAGGAAAGGTTTACCTTCAGATCTAGCATCAATTGACAATGCTGTGTGAAAATTGACAATGGTGCACATAACCTAGGTTGCAAGTACTTCCTTTGGTCTATGAGGTGGCCTGAGGCTATGGATGAGAATCACTGACCATCCTTCTGAAGTTTGTTTTGTGAATGTGGTATGGGAAATTACCACATATAACAAAACTGTTATCATTTTTGTTTTATTGTATTTCTTGTTGCAGGCAAGTGACATTGGACTGGCTTCAATAAATCTTTATTGGTAAAGCCAGCCTCCAGCTATTTGTGACTTTATGTGAGACAAAGGGTGTAACATAAACTGGAATTGGGAACCTGCAGAGCATGAAGTAAGAAGTTGCTTTCTTGACCACGCAGAACAGGAATTTATTTGATAATATATAAAGATGATTTGGCCAATTTGGAAGCAAGGGTGTGGTCTCATGCATCTGTCACACACAAAATTGCTTTTCCTTGAGCATATAGCAGAGCTAGTAGGCAGTAGCCCTTATACCAGGAGTTCTCAACCTTTTAAAGCCAGGGGCCGGGTCATGCTCTCTCAGACAGCTTTGGGGGCCGGACGGCCATTTTGCCCATTCTCCACCACATGGCACTTCCTCGTGTGGCGGAGGTGGTGGTGGGCCACATGAAATGGTGCTGTGGGCCACATCCGGCCCCCAGGCCACAGGTTGAGAATCCCTGCCTTATGCTAGCAACTGGGAATCAAGAACAAAGAGCCAGTGTGTACTAATGGGCTGAAACTACTGGAAACCAGATATCGGGATAAACTTCTTAATGGCTAGAGCAGTATGACAATAGAACCAACTGCCATAAGAGGTGGTAAGTGCTCCAACACTGGAAGCATTCAAGATAGAATTAGATAACCATCTGCCAGATCTGTTTTGATTCAGACTCCAGCACTGAGCAGGGGCTTGGACTCAATGGTCTAAAAGGGCCCTTCCAACAAAGTTATTGTGCTCACCTACACCAGCAAGCACAGTTGCCATGCAGCAGTGCTACACAGAGAGTCAATTCAAGGAGAGTCCAAAGGGCAAAGTCCAAAAAGCAAGCTGAGGTCTGGTTACCGGTAGGTCAAGCAAGCTTCCAGTCCAAAGGATGTTTGGGGGAATCATCAGGGTTGGAAGAGAAGTCAGTGTCATGGCAAGCAGGTCAGGGTCTAGGCAGGCAATCTGAAGTCTAGCAGGATGTCGGCCTTTGCACTGAAGAATTGTGCCGATGATGGAATGCTACAACAAGCTTGCTTATAAGCCTCCCAGCTGATCTTTATCAGCTGGGAGCCTTCTCTGGTACTTAGTTCTAGCTTGCTTGTGTCGCAGGTGCAGCTCCTTTCTCTCTTTCCCTGACTGAAGGCTGATCAGTGTCAGAGTCAGACTTCTGATCTGACAGGTCGTCTGCCTGGGGGAAACAGAGTTGAGCCAGGATCAGGCTGAGATTCCTGGCTCAGGACATTCTGAGGTTCGGGTGCAGGCAGAAATGGGCTGGGCATAGGAAGTGCCTCTCGATCCAGGCCATCCTCAGAGTCAGAGGAGGGCTGGATCACAGCAGTTATTCTATGATTCTATGACTCAAGAATACAGTTATTGTCAAGGCAGAGTTTTGTTCAGGAGGAGTCAAGTGGTGGACTGATCCCTCCAGAGCCCAGAAGCTTCTTCACCCTCTCTAGGCTATTGACTTTGCTCCACTTTTTCCAAGAGAAAGAATAAATGGCCCACAGGTTCATGATGATGATTCAAGCACTCTGTAACAGTAGAGAAGAGGACCACCTGTTTTGAAAGAGGAGGACTCTTGTTCTATCCAAGTTTTTGTTGTCCTGCTTTGCACCTTCCTTCCCATCCAGTGGATTGAGTGAAGGATGGGCTGTATACTTCTGTTTCCAGTTTTTCATGGCCTCACATCGGTAACCTTACTACTTTCTCTTCATGTCCCATATAATGAATACAACCCTGCCAATCAAAGCACTCTGTTTTATATCACTTATTACTAAATTGAAAATGGTGTTTTACTACAGCAATAAAGGACTGGTATAGCACGAGGTACATTTTTATACAACTCTATGAACTTTGTCATTGAAAACATTATAGCCTTGCATTTGAGATCACAGTGGAAAGCTATATAATTTGATTACCTATATTAATCAACTAGAGTACAACGTATAAAACCAGTAATGCATAAGTCTGACTGGAGCCAGATAACCCTCTTGTGCATCTTAGAAAGATTTATTTTCAGTAATATAATTCATTTGACATGAAAGTATCATAATTGCTGTTGCTAGGAAGGATTTTCTCTCTCCCCCTTTCTTTTTTTTTATTTAAAGGGAAAATGGCCATGGTTTTTCAGAGCTCTGCTTATGAAAAATGGTAGTTAACGAGCAATGCAGAAATGGACTTGCTTATGTAATTGTGACAGTTTTTCATTTAAGCTGCTGAGCTAACCAACTGGTCCACCTTGAATTACATTTCCGATGTAAGAACAAAAATGTAATGGGAGGTAGGGAAACCGTTCACAAAATATATCTAGTTTTGGTATCTTAATTTCCTCTCCAAAATGGGCCACAGTAGCTTAGTGGTTAAGACTCTGAGCTTGACGATCGTACATTTGACAGGGCAGCAGTTTGAGACCCAGTTGTTGCACGACGGAATGAGCTTCCATCTCTGTTCTAGCTCCTGCTAACCTAGCAGTTTGAAAGCAAGAAATTGCAAATAGATAAATACACTGCTTTTGCAGGAAAGGTAACAGCATTCCGTGCACTCCAGCATCTAGTCATGCCTTCCACATGATCATGGAAATGTCTGCAGAGGCACTGGCTCTTTGACTGTAAACTGATTTGAGCACCGTCCACCTTCTAAAGATGGACATGACTGGCTTTCCAAAACAAAGGGAGATCTTTACCTGTCTTCTCCATGTTTGCTGGTACCTTTTAGACCAGGGATTCTTAACCTGTAGCCCATGGACCGGATGTGGCCCATGGCACCATTTCATGTGGTGCCCCACCGCCTCCACCACACCATGAAGTGCCATGTGGTGGAGGAAGGGCAAAATGGGCCATCCAGCCACCAAAGCTGTCTGAGGCAGTGTGACCCGGCCCCCAGCTTTAAAGGTTGAGAACTCCTATTTTGGACTGTAGTCGTGAGAAGATATCTGTTTGGGGAGTTAAAGGAGGATTTTTCCTATTGTGGCATGAATAGTTTGAGAGTTCTTTTTAATTCATGCAAAGCAGAGGCAGTCCGACACTTTTGTGCACAGCTAAAATAGGGGAAATCTCTGGGAGAGATGCACACTGGTCTTCCCTCCCCATTAAATGGCTTGTCTCTTTACTTTCATCAGGCCACCAGTACAGAAATGCATTCCAACACATTATGTGAAGCTGTTTGCCATCCCATTCTTCTGGGGACATCCTGGGACTGTGCAGCTTTTTGAAGGCAATACAGGCTGATTCTTTCGTGATGGGATGTGGAGTATCAACCTGCAAAGTTCTGGCTCTGCAGCCAGATACCTAAACCGATGAGCTATCTAGCCAACAGTAGATCACTAAAGGTAAAATACACGAAAAATGGAGTTGGCTGCATATCTCAGTGACTTAAATATCTGAACACCCCCCCTCCCCCAAGAGCCAAAGGTTGGGTGCCTCCTGGGAGAAAGAACCATCCTGTATAGCCTTGAGCAAGTTGGACAGTTCCAGAAGCTTCCCCAGAAGAAGGGAATGGTAAACCACTTATGTGTATTCAGTACCTAGAAAGCCCTGGAAATGTTCTCCATTAGTCAGAATCATCTTGACCAAATTCCATCATCATCATCATCTTCATCATCATGTACTAGATCTGATGCATAGATCTTAGTGACTGGACATTTGTCTCCTATTATCTTTAACAATGTTACATCATCTCCCATACCAAAAGTCAGGAGCAGTACAAAGTATTAACTGCAAGGAAACAAAATATGTTAAGGCAATGAACTAGTCCAGGGAAATCTGAACCAAAATGCCTGAAGTTAAAACACTGAAAGTGAATTATAAATCAGTTTTAATCTTTCCAATTTGGCCTCTTAAAAGAGATTTTATTACAGCTATAATTTATCCTTTAGTCTTAATGCTGTTTTCAGCTCTCTGTTAGTTTTTAGTGGAAAGATGGGATAATGATGCAATAATAAAGAAAACAAACAGAATCCAACCCCCTGTTTTGACCATGAGACCCCAATGGACCTGCGTCATAGATCAGAAGAGCTCAGTGAGTTGGGTATTCTGATGCAAAGCACTTCCCCATTGTAAATCCCCCACTGTGGTCTTGGGTGAGCTACACAGTCCCATAATTTAAATTAGAAAGCAGTATCAGGAGAATATGTCTTTATTATATTCCTCCCCTTATCTATATGCCACTAGATCTTCAAGTTTCCTTCCAGATTCATATTACCAGGACAGGTTGCCAATTTAACTGTTATAAACCATCACTAATAAAGGTAGCGGTCACCCTTGCTCAAAAGCCAGTCATATCCGACTCTTGGGTTCAATGCTCATGTGTGTTTAGAGACAAAGAGCTAGCATTGTCTACATCTGCTGACGTTACCATGGACATATGGCAAGCATGACTCAACACTGGAGTACATGGAATACTGTTTACCTTCCCACTAAAGTGGTCCCTATTTATCTAGTTGCAATTTCTTGCTTTCAAACTGCTAGGTTGGCAGGAGCTGGGAAAGACATGTGAGCTCACTCCATCATGTAGTACTCAGGTCTCAAATTGTTGACCTGCCAGCCTTCCAGTCATCAAGTTCAGCATCTTAACCACTAATCCACCACAGTCTCCTAAACCATCATTAATTACCCTATTATAAAATATAAGGGTTTGCTTTTAAGTATGAAATCACAAGGATAAATATGTCTTCGCATTCTGGTATGTAAAGTAAACATGATATAGTCACTACAACTCAATTCAATGTGTAGCCTCTGAGTTAGTACATTTTTAAAAAAAATAGTAGTGAGCTTCAAGATTGGTAATATTAAAGGTTTTTAAAAGTACTTGATGTATTCTGAAAATCTCCTGTAGCATTTTCCTCTCAGTGCATAAGAGCCCTAGGCTGAGGAAAGTCAAGTTGGATATATTCTTGTCTGAATAAAATATGTCAACTAATTTCCTAAACACAGCTGTATGGTAGGCAGTAAGAGAGCTGAGAAATGTTTACATGTGTTTTTAATGGTGAGTTGCAACAGCGTTATGTGGAAGAAACCCCTGGCTCCCTCTTACCATTCATTCATTGGTTTCAAACTATTGGGATGTGTAGACAATTGTCTCACTTACTTCTGGCTTGGACTTGAAGAGACACATACTAAAGAGAACAAGGGATACGGATATTGATTGCATATTGGGAATCCTCTTGCAGTTACTTGTGATGAGCAATACTTATTTTTTTCATATCTTAACTATGTGATGGGGCAAAATACTAATTACCTTGTGAACCACCCAGAGAGTGCACAAAGCAGCATACAAGTGTATATTGCTATCGTTATTTCCTGCATGCCAATCTCTTGACTCCATTTAATCCTTTGGTTATTGAAATGGACAAGTGAACTGGATTGATCTACATTCGTCTCTCCTAACTTGTGTTTACCTTATTACAGCTGTAATATTGTCATGTTGTTTTGTAGGTATGACCTTCAATCCACCATGTTGTATATACCTTTGCACTTACAGCAGGCTTTCCCAAACTTTGGTTTTTGGACTTCAATTCCCAGAAGCCGAAGACAATTCCCCAAAGCACTGATCAGCCAATGTACTGATAGACTTCTGGGAATTGGAGTCCCCTGTGGGACATGGGCCCCACATTGGGAACCACTGATTCTACAGAGTAACAGTTTCCAGCAGGGCCATTTTGCTCTCTCTCTCTCTTTTTAATCATATCCCCATGGATCTTCTTCCATTGGGCTTCACATACAGAAATAAACGTGCCTCAGTCACAGACTGTGTTTCCAGAAACAGGGGCAGAAAAGCAGCCTAACACTTTACAATGCCCCCCAAGTGTACTGTAAGGACTGCTTCATTTCATTCTGCTTTTCATTCATTTTCCTAAATTTCCCAGGAGTTGTGAATGGCTCATCAACTGCAGTTTGGCGTCCGCAGCTATATATCTCTATTTCTCTGTCTTTATCTTTTATGTGCCTTTATTCATCTACCCATTTGTTATCAAAATTGCCAGCTTCCTACATTTGTTTCTTTGCAGTTGATTAGATAGATAGAGTGAGTGAGTGAGTGAGTGAGTGAGTGAGTAGGGCTGCAGTGGCTCAGTGGTTAAGAGGCTCACCTTGTTATCTGGAAAGCTGGCAAGTCAGCAGTTCAAGACCCGGGTACTGCATGATGGAATGAGCACCCATCTCTGTCCCAGCTCCTGCCAACCTAGCAGTTTGAAAGCAAGAAATTGCAAGTAGATAAGTATGGACCACTTTGGCGTGAAAAGATATTGAGGACATGAAAGGAGCCTCATTTGGGCGTCCCCTGAGAGGAGTTTCTCCAGCAAAAATCTTTTCAACCCAGAATAATTTCTGACATGAAATTATAAGAGTGAGCGAGTGAGTGAGTGAGTGAACATCCCAATAGACAGACAGCACTAGCTTTCACAGTTGTGGAACCGGGTGTCTATGTACAGATCTCCAATAAACTGTGATGTATTTTTCCAAAGGAGAAGATACAGGACAAGATATATGCCATTTTGGCGCATCTAAATAACAACTCTTTAAATCCTCGTGTAAGCCCATGATTAAAGTTCCCTCATACAAACATCACAAAATGTTTTATCAACAGTTCCCTATTTTTATTGCATTCTATTTCTTTTTCCAGAACCTAAAATAACTGCTTGTCAGATCTTTGAAATGATTTTCAATCCCTGACTATTGCTTTCTGTTTTTCTCTCCATCTCTTTTTTCCTTCCTTTTTTTAAAAAAAACAACAACCCTTGTTCAGCCTCATAATATTTCTGCCTGAATTCTTTTGCAGCAGAAGCAAATGAAAATTACACCATGTTTTTTTTTTTTTTTTTAGGTCTCTGTTCTCTGATTTTTGCTTGTCATGTCATGAACTTCTTCGGAGCAGTGAAATGGCAGCCCATCTCCCAGAGAGCTCCAGACAGATTTCGAAAGTTGTCTTGTTAACAGATTGTCAGAAACCTACATTTCAGTCTCACTGAGTTTATATCATGCATTGCGCGTACAGAGAGGGAGAGAAAGGGGGAGAGTTGCTGGGAATTATGATTTTTACAGGTTCTGACATATTTCTAAAGAATGGTAATGCTCAGGGCTCTTCTGCCTAACCTCCCCCTTCTCCTCACCACCCGTTCCAATTCCCTTAACAGGCTGTGCTGTTTGGGGGTAATATTCTGCATTTGTAGCAACTGAACATCAGAGCAACATTCAGTTTCTTCCCTTTAAACATGTTCTTTGAATTATTTAAGGTGTTTTGATGTAGGCTAGAATTTGTAACAAAGTCCTCTAGCTTTTATCCTAACAAAAATCAAAAAGGTTGAGCGGAGGGGTGTTTTCTTCCCCCCCCCCCCACCTCCTCCTCCTCTCTCCATTCACCCCATCTCTATTCCTCCTCCTCGTTTTTTGTTGCTCCCTCCTTTTTCTGCTTTTAATAGATCCTAGGCTGGAGCACCAGGGGACTTCCTTTTATGTTGTACAGCATGAAATGACTTAGTCAGGGCCTTCCTGACTAATTTATGAAGACTAAAGAAAAGAGAAGAGAAAAGGGGGTTGGAAAAGGGCGTCCGCAGCATGGGGGGGGGGATATGCAAAAATCCTTTGGGGAATTGACCCCCGAGAGCTCTAGCAGATCAAGTGGTTTTTTTAGAAATTAAAAGAGACTTTTAAATTATATATCAGACAGCAAACAAAACAAAAGTCAAAAAATCATTGTGGCACCTTAAAGAGTAATGTCCGTGGATCAAGTCCACTTCATCAGACATAAAGAGTGGATATCATGGTATACATTTTATCTGGTATAGAGACCCAGAATGGCTGGGATTCAGGAGATGCCCATGCAAATCAATGAGTTATTTAAATGGCATACTTTTTGAGTATTGACATTTTGGCCCACAGAAGGAACATAGTTTACCTGAAGAAGGCATTGGCTTTGAGGGGGCCGGGGTTGGTGAATGATCAGATGGGACTGTGGTGGCTTAGTGGTTAAGATGATGCGCTTGATGACTGGAAGGTCGGCACATCAGCAGTTTGCGACCCGAGTGCATGATGGACTGAGCTCCTGCCTCTGTCCCTGCTCCTGCCAAGAAATTGCAAGAAGATTAATAGGTGCTGCTTAAGTGGGAAAGGTAATGGCATTCGCTCTGCTCTGGTGTCTGACCATGAAAATGTCTGCAGATGCAGATAGTGCTGCCCCTTTGGCAGTAAACAGAGATGATCAACCTGCCCTAGAGTCGGATACGACTGTCTTTCGAGCAAGGGAGATGCTTTACCTGTACTTTTACCTTGGTGAATGATACAGAACTGTGTCCTGGGTCAAAGTAAGTATTATTTTTGTTGTTGTTGTTGTTGTTGAAAGGGAGGCAGACTGGAAGATTAATGTGCTCTGAGGAAGGGGAAAGTGGGGGGACCTCATCCCCTAAGTCTTTTTTTTTTTGCCACTGAAAATCACACCAGCTTACAGATGGCAGCCATCGGCCACTCACTGAAAATGTCTTCCACTCGACATGCCCCCCTCCCACCCCGCCAGTCAGACCAGGCTGTGCCAACCCTCCGACGCCTCATTGCCCCTGCAAATTAGTCCTTGTGCTCACGGCAATCCTGGATCTCTGCCAGGAAGTTGCTCTTGTTATTTTTATTTTATTTTTTTGCTTCTCAAAGAAATGGGAAGGGGGGGGAAGGAAAAATAAAACATATGGGTTCAGCTTGTACATAGGCAGCATTGATACCCCTCCTTTCCCAGCCAAATGCTGAGAAGAAAGGGGAAATTGGGGGGTGAGGGCAGGGAGGCAAAGGAAGGAAATTGCTGCCTTGAGGCATAGTCTGTTTCTTACAGCTTGACACCCTCAAGACCAAACACACACACACACTCACACACACACACACACACACACACACACACACACACACACACACACACACACACACACACACACACACACACACACACATAACCCCCAACTCAGCATTCAGAAGTCTGAGCTGGTCTAGCCACAGGGAGGCCTCTGGACTCATTTCATCAAGCTGTCAAAGACCTAGTGGAGCTAAGAGGACTCTTTCCTGCCTGGGGCAAGTTCAAATCAACATTCAATTTCCTCCTCCCTTTTTTTCTTTTTGCTGTTTTTTCTTCCTTCTCCCCTGTCTTTTCTCTCCCCCCCTTCTTACACACACTGAGAACCAACAAAAGGGGAAAAGAAAGAAAGAGGGAGAGAGAAAAGGGAGGGAGGGAGGGAAAGAAAGAAGAGAGGGAGGAAGAAAAAGAAAGGAGGGAGGGAGGGAAAGGGAGAGGAAGAAAGGAGGGAGGGAGGGAAATGAAGAGAGAAAGAAAGAAGGGAGGGAGGGAAAGGGAAAGAAAAAAGAAATGAGGGAGTGAGAGAGAGAGAGAGAAAAGAAAGGAGGGAGGGAGGGAGAGAAAAAGAAAGAAAGAACTCCCCCCTCCCTTGGTCATTTGTATACTTTCTCCCTGGGCTGCAACAACTCACAGTTGCATGCCAGCAGGAAAAGACCAGAGGGACCTTATAAAGGACACAGTGGCAAAATTGCAGCAATAAATCAGTATCCCTCTGACATTTGGCAGTAGCTTAATGTTTTGGCAGTTTCTGTGTGTGTGTGTGTGTGTGTGTGTGTGTGTGTGTGTGTGTGTGTGTGTGTGTGTGTGTGTGTGTGTGTGTGTGTGTGTGTGTGTGTGTGTGTGTGTGTGTGTGTGTGTGTGTGTTAAGCCTCAAGTCCCATTAGCAGGCTTTTCTGTCAGCTTGGCTCATGATGAAGCCCCATTTCCCACATCTTCTTAAGCCAGGCTCTGGGGATGTTAAGATGTTGCCAGACCTGAAAGGGAATAAGAGGGAATGGACAACATCACAGCCTCTCTACACACACACACACACACACACACACACACACACACACACACACACACACACACACACACACACGAAGCCTACACTGACATAGCCATCAGCAAATAATTGTTTGTGAGGTACAGGAAAATAAGAGGTTCCAATAAAGATAAGGAGAATCAATAGCAAATCCGCTCTCTGCAATACTGACTTAATGTTGATGCTCATCTGCTAGGTGGGTGCTTTGACAAGTGAAAGGCTTTTCTCAAACTGTGGAGGGACTTGTCCATCCTGTCCCCAACAGCTGGTGAAAACCAGCGTGAAACTCCTGAGCAAATCAAATGGGAGTCTTCCCCCATCCTTCTCAATGGTTAGAATCACAGTCTTCCAACCAGCAATCTGGGATCATGGGGATGTTACACCCACAAACTCTGGGGGCCTACTGATTACACTGCACAACAACAATTTTGCTACTGTGCTGCACATGTGCTTCACATGTTGTCGAGTGTGCTGATTCCAAATCTAAACTCAGAATTTGCCCATCACGTACAGATTTTAAGGCATGCTATAGCTGTCCAAATGGTCAGTAATTGAGTAATGTGTTTTTACATGGGAGCTCAACCGGCCCACCAGCTGAAAAGTTTAGGGCAACCCTGTTGTACACATTCTAGTAGAAACAGTTGCCAGAGATCAGAAAGCTCAGAGATTTAATGACAATAAGTAACATTTTGTAATTAAAGACAGCTTAAAAGTAGGTTTCTGACAAGGACATTCTTAATTATCGTGGACACTTGGGAGCTATGCTGAGGAAAGCTACCAAACAATTTTAAGCCTAAAATTGATGCCAATTTTTTCATTTCCCCTTCTACATTTCACAAGCCTGTCATTTTTTTGTACTTAAAAACCTATTTGTTTTAAAGAAGATCACAGTGTAGCAGAGTTCTGTGTAGTTCAAATAAAGTTTAAATCAGTCAAACCATAAAAATCAATAAAACATATTTAACTGTCGGGGAGGCGGGGTAGCTGAAAGGATTAAAAATGATTATGATGCTTAAAATCCAGTTCATTGGAAAAGCTATTTGAAAACTTGCATTGGCTGTAATGTACTTTTAGAAAATCCTCATCAGCTTTCTCTCCTACATTGGCAAGAGAGCTTTGAAAAATGTCCTTTTTCCAGTACAACTTCCAGAATCTTGCAAGCTTTTTTCCCCTCTAATTCAAGCAAGTAACTTTTTGAACTTTTCCATTCACTGTAAACACGTCACACACTGGAGGGACGCTCAAAGGTGTTGCTTAGTGTTGTGTGTGGAAGCATCTAATTGATGAGTTAGTGTATTTGCAGGTTCTGCCCTAAAACAAAAGTCAATTTGTGTTTGTGTGTATGTGTGTGAGAGAGAGAGAGTTTATTGGTGACAGATGAAGTCAACCATGCAAACTCTTGTTTGTTTAGATTTCTCTTTCTCAACCTCTCTTTTTTCCCTTTTTTTTTAAAGCTTCCTTTCCTCAAACAGGATTCAGGCTTAAACCTGTCACATCTCCAAGCTGTTAATTTTTTTTTAAAGGAAAGTGGGGCAATTAGGATCTGCTTTGCAAACATTCTTGGCAGAATTAAGAGCCAATTGGCAAAACTCTGCCAGTAATCCCTTTACAAGGCTTTATGAACATAGCACAATAGGCTGTTTACAGATTTACTTATAGACCAGGAGTGTTAACAGGCCTGTAGGAAAATTCAGGTAATTGAGGTTTTTGTCTGTCAATGAGCCCCCATTGCTGTCAACGGTTGCCATTCCTCACATTTCTTTCACTGTGTATTTTGACAAAGGCTTTTGTCCCATTGACAACAGCTGCGTGGGAGGTAAGGATGGGGAGCGGTTTCTCATCTCTCACACTCCCCACCCCACCCCACACACATACTCTTTACATTTCTCCATGACTGACATTGTGTAGGGAAAGGCCCTTGTGTGTGTGCTAAGGTGTTGCCTGGCTTAATCCAGAAAAAACTTTGCCTTTTTGTTTTGTTTTGCTATAGTAGTCTAAGGTGACAGAGCTGCTTCAATAGTTGGATGAATACAAATTCTTCTTCTTCTTCAGCCATGAACACTGTCCTGCAACTATAATGTTGTGACCTTTCATCTGCCTTCCACATCACAGCATGACACCCGTACTACTGATCCAGTTCTGAGAGTCACTTTCTGGTCCTGAGCCCTTTTGGCACACAAAGTCCTCCTCAGCCCCAGGCCAGGATGGATGAAGCTGCTGCCCTTCATCCAGATGGATTCAAGTGGGGTTTACTCCACTTGGGGACCATCACCCTTCCCTGTGGATTTTGCCACCCAAGGCCTTAGTCCTCAGGGTTGTCAAGTTAGTTAACCACCACCTGACACTCGGGGTTGAGTCGCTGGCAGTATGGTCTACTCTATTACCATAGCAGGATAAATTGGCCAGACTAGAATGAATACAAATGTGTCACACAAAGTAGGGAAATGATTTCCCAAGTAAGAATTAGAGGGATAGCTTCAGTATATCACAGCAGATGCTAACTTGTGAGATGGAAAAGAAATCTCTTATTGATCCTCTGCATTGCTGGAATGACTACAATCATGTGGTGTATTAAGAATGGTCAACTTTATTGTCATATAAGCTTTCATTGACACTGTTCATCTCTTGAAGTGGACAGTGGCCATGAAAGCTTATGCCATATTAAAATGGCTAACCTATAAGGTTTAAATCCTCCTGTAATCTCAACAAGAACTGTTGACATAAATTGTACATATTAGTCAAAGCCAATACCTGTCCCATTGATTTTGTTGGGTCTACCCTTACTGTTCTGTATCTCTCGGAGGTTGAGCATCATTATATTGGACTTTGGAGGTGGCAGCTGCAAACACTGATGTCGTGTTGCAAACAAATAAGCCTCAAAAGTTCTTTAGTCAATAGTTTTTCTGTCTTTTATAAATACATACTGTTACTGTAATGTAGGATTTATCTTTTATTTCCAATTTAAAACCATTTTAATGTGTGTTTTAATATTTGAATTGATTTTCCTTTCATAAAAGGAGGTAGGATGATGGTGGAAAAGAGGTGGTGGGGGAGTGTGAGGTTGTTTTCAGAAATCAAGTAGGGATGTGAATAGTAAAAAAATTGGATACTACTCTTCCATGTTAAAGGAAATATTTCTAAGCCTAAGGTTATATTAAATGTTGCATATTTTCAGCATCTCCTACTGAGAAATATTCTGCATTACTCCCCCATTTTTAAAAAATCAACACAGATCAAATGAACATTTATTAGTGTTTATTTTATGTCCATGCCCAAAACATAACTTCTGATGAATCTTAAAAGTGCAAGGAGTGAAACTGAAACATTTGGTTTACTAGAAAATTGAAAGCCTTTGTGCTCCATTTCCTACAGAAACAAAATGCCATGCAGTCAACAAAGCTTATGAATAGCACTCAGCAAAAAACTGTTATAGATGTGGAAGGACAGATATCTTCCCCATTGGTTGTCATGGCCTTGATGTCAAAACCCAGAGTCAACTAAAGGTGCAACTACACAGCAAGGGAAATGTCAATTAACTTGCAGTCTGTCCCTGTTAATCTCTATCTAGAAAACAGATAGGAACTGCCTTAAGAAGGCTTTCTGTCCTCTATCTTGTCTTGCTCACTCACTCACTCGATAGATAGTTAAGCTGTAGGGGGGGAAATGAATCAACAGGAGTTATGAAAGCTATTTTTAAAAGAAGTGTTTTGGAAGAGAGGAGGAAGGTGCTTTGCCAAAGCACTGCTTTGTATGTGCATAGGTGTGTTCAGTTGGTCTTTCCTTTCTACATCAGGGAAGGCAAATGGATTTGACTTTTTAAAAATAGAAGGGAGGAAAAACTTGTTCAGGCTTGTTTTTATATATACTGATTATGCTCAATGTCCAGTTACATGCTGTAACACTGTCTGTTCATATTATATGTTTTATGGATCCCTCAGTGCTGATAAAAGTTTTGAGCAGCATTATATGCAACAATGTCTGTAATTTCCATTCCTTTTGGTAATGTAGTCTTTTCTTTTTAATCTACAGTGTGACAGTGAGAGTGAAATTGACGATAAGGTAAGAAAAAATGTCCCTTTTATTTTTTGCTCTTTCTTTTAAGTCTCTGAGATTACCCACAAAACTATTTAAGAAGAAAGTTGAAAGATAGTAATCAGATCAATTACACAAGATTTCTCTCATTTTTGGCTCTGCTACACACACAAAACACAGCAGAGATTGCTGTTAGGGGTGTAAATCACTTTCTTGACTAAATCCCCTGATCAGATAAGTACTCAAGTACCAAGTTAAAACTCTTGTTATCTTGTTTTGGAGGAAGAACTCTCTCAGTACTGTTTGGAAGGCAATATTTTGTTTGTAATGAATGTACATGCCATTTCTGCAATAGGTTCAGCAGACAGACAAGCAGTAACCTGCTTTTGCAAATGATGCTTTAACTCTTGGGGTATATTTTGCCCAGTGTATACATATCTATCATGCAGATAACAATTTTTTTTATTTTTTTGCTTTATGCATACATTAGTCATTGGCAGATTACAGTCAGGCATTTGGAACAGGGAGAAAAATACATGCATACATTCCTCTTTTATCCCAGTTGCCTCCACTGGCATGCATACCTTTTGCCCTGTAGAGCAGGCAGCCTCAATTAATGCTACTTGAATCCTGAGCATATCCTCTGACTGTAAAGGGCCTATTTCTGTTCTACTGTATTGTCAAAACGCAGCCTGAGGTTGTGTTGGAAAAAATATTTCACAGACTTTGCATAACTTACAAGCTCAACTGTTATCGGCTTAAGGCAGCTTCTGCTATGGATATTTTGGTTCTGTCTTAGGATGTGCATTATTTTGTAGAGAATTATTATTATTTTACATTTTGCTATTGGTAATGCTTTAGTCACCTTCGGATGATTTGAAACCATATTGTTATGTTTCTTCAAATAAACAGGGCTTTCGTCAGTATCTATTGCTCTCTCTTGCAAAAACCATGTGGATTGGTTTTGTGTATGATTTGTCAATGATGATAAGCAGTTGATGGATTGTAATGCACTGATGTTGTATTAGTATGAACTTTGGTGTGTTTTGTACTATTAGTCAGACAGACAGACAGACAGACATTTTAAGAAAGAAAAAATATTTTAAAATTGTAAAACTCAATATATACCAATAACAAAAGATGAATATGTCAAATCTGACTTCTGCAATTACAAGATATGTTCAAAGTGGTTACCATCAGCATCCAGACACTTCTGATTACAGCGAACTACTACTTGAGTAACATTGACCAAAGTGTCCATTTGTACTGCTGTGTATGCAGCATTTTGCTGTTTTAAGAACATGTCGTATGCTTGTTCTACTAACTCACATATACCGGTACATTGTTTGGTACACTTCTGTGGTGAGCATGTAAACTGTCCCAACATAATAGCAGAAGAAGCAGGACTTGTTGTGGTGCTAAACCTCCCTTATCATTCCTTCTGCACATCCCACAAAAAACTGTGCATCTCAAACCTATCACAAATGTGTGCAATTGTTAGGAGTGTTGGAGATTCTGTCGCATACTTACACCTCCATTATCGTTGTACTTCCACAACATTCTCATATTACAAATACTACTTCCAAATGGTCTTTCTTGCCCTCCTCAAATGACAACTGTCCTTCCACCATTTTCTTTGACTGTCCTGCCTATCACATAGTGACACTAGCATTAATTCTTTTGAGTCAACATTATATTGCATGTTGTTACCATAATTCAATTGAACTTCGAAAAGTAAGACGTAGATAACATCTCTTAAAATGTGCATTCATTTTGACACCTTCTGTATATGGTACAGAGAAAGCTTCCTAGACCTTCTTCATGGATCTTGCTTCAGTTAACCTTACTAGTTCATAGGTATGCCAGTGTTCAGTCTTCCAGCATGTAAAGGCAAACAAGTTTATGCTGAAACACATCTGTTAGAGTCTAAGGCAAGATTAAAAGCAATTTATATAAATATGTAGCTATATAATACCACTTGGAAATAATACTTTTTAATTGTCTGTTTTGCGAAAAATTGACTACAGTATTTGAAATCATCTGTAAATACCAATATTCTTTTTAATCTGGGTTTATATTTAAAAGATTGGAGCCGTAGAGAAAGTTGGGCTCACTTGCCTTCCGTTTAAAAAAAAGATATCTAAAACCTTAATTAGAAGCACTTAAGAACTATTGATTTCAGGGGAAGTTAAGAATTTACTAGTTTACTTTGGACCACATGCCACCTTAGTTAACATAGCAGGTATAATTTTCAATGAGTGATGGTGAAATCCTCGATGCTAATAATGGAGTCGTAGTAAAGATTTAACCAGAGTGTGAAGTATCAAAAGTTTTGCACAAAAGCAGGAGATGAAAATGTATTTCAAAGGGCCTGTGTTTGATCTGTAACAATGCCCAATTTGTTTCAGAAGAGCTTAATTTTCCTTCAACAGAGGCATCTGATAAGGATTTTGCATTTTGTTATCACTATTTAAGACAGGGTCAAGAGATCACTGAAAATCCTTATCAGCTGCCCCACGAAGGAACCTGCTACCATGCAAATGCATTGTCAAACAGTAACAGCTATGAAAAACCTGGGGAACATAGTGAAAAGTAGGGACATCACATTGCAAACAAAAGTACGCATAGTCAAAGCAATGGTATTTCCAGTGGTAATGTATGGTTGTGAGAGCTGGATGATAAGGAAAGCGGAGCGCAGAAGAACAGAAGCTTTTGAAATGTGGTGTTGGAGGAGAGTCTTGAGAGTACCCTGGACAGCAAGGAGAACACATTGGTCAATCTTAACAGAAATCAACCCCAACTCCTCCTTGGAAGGTCAAATATTAAAGATGAAGTTAAAGTACTTTGGACATCAAACGAGAAGAAAGGATTCACTTGAGAAAGCTTTGATGCTGGGAAAGGTCAAGGGCAAAAGAAGAAGGGGGTGGCAGAGAATGAGATGGCTAGATGGTATTGTACACGCAGCAGGCACAGGGCGGGGCGGGCTGAGGAGGATAGTTGGAGGATGGAGGCGCCTGGCGGGCAGTGGTCCATTGGGTTGCAGGGGGTCGGAATCAACTGTGCAACTGAACAACAACAAAAACCCCAAAATGATTCCCCTTCCCATTTCCTCCCTTCGACAAACTTGTCTTCCAGTGTCTCCCCTGCTTTCCACCCTTCTGCTGTCAAAGTTTGATAACACAAATGTCCAATGCCCAAAAGAATTGGAAACTTTTTCACATTATGAAATTTAGATTTAAGTCGCTATTTAGCTTACAGATTTATGAAAGCAATTTTGGCTTGGCCTTTATTAAAACGACAGGAGGTAAAAGCACCAGAAATTCAGGAAGATCACCCAGAAGCCTCCTTTAATAAAAGCAGATTGTCCTCATATCTGTTAAAAATCAGAACTGCCATTCATCCTCTAAAAAGTCTTGCTGAATGTTTATAAAGTTTACCCCAAATGAAAACATGGATGGGATTTCACACACTGGCTATGCAGTTGAGGTCCGGATTAAGTAACAAAAGTCAGTCTTTGTGTGTGCATTTTTGTGTGTGTTATAATCAAGTTGAAAGGATAACTTATCTTCCTAACTCTGGCAAAAGAAAAATGGCAAAAAAGAAAGGGTTATGGGAAGTTTTCATGATCTGTAATCCACATGAAACGTGACGTTATTGGCAGGTGACAATAATCACTAATTTCCACTCATTGTTTTCCAACAGTATTGCCTCAACTCTCTTTTCCCCATTTTTCTATTTAAGTTGGGGTTCTTAACGTTTTCCCACTGCGGGCAGGACCATACCCCCTCAGACAGTTAAGTGGGCCAGACATGGGTTCTCCTTGCCATAAACACTACCATAAAATGCATCCGCAGCTATCGTAAACACATTTACGACAGCTGCAGGTGCATTTACAGCACATTTTTGCTGCTTTTGCCACTTCTGCCGCTTCCAACTGGCAGGCCACATGAAATAGCACTGTGGGCCATGGCTGGCCCACAGGCCTTAGGTTGCGAACCACTGGTTTGAGTTATTCACCCCTTTTCTATTAAAATAGCTTGAGAAATTGTCAATAAAGCCCTACACTGCTTGGGGCTTAGTTTCCTCTAATAACATAACCATATGTTAAGGTTATCAGGTGAGTTCTCCCACACAAACACACACCATCTGGGCTAATGTAGGGTGTTGGCTAGAGAGCAGGTTTGCTCAGGGAAGCCTCCAATTTGTGGAACTCCTTCACCATGTAAAGGCTTTCCTGAAGTTCACTTTGCTCTCTTCAGCTGCCAAGCAATGGTGTTTTTACTATCCTGGGATATTAGCTTTGGCTGTTTAATCAACTGCTTCTAAACGGTTGACTTACTCTTATTTTGTTTCAACTTTGTGGTCTGAACAGCTCTGGAAGCCATTGGTGGGAAGTGAGTCTAGAAATCCCACAAATAAACATACAATAAGTTCCTTGTGATGACTTAAAGTAAGAAATGAACGTGAGGAACAACCATCTGTGGCCATTGAGTTCTGAACAAACAGGCTGATAAAAGCAGCAGCTATCACCAGTCAACCATTAAAAGCTTGAGCGAATGAAAAGATCTTAACTTGTCATTGAAAACTGTAAGTGTCGGTGTCTGCCAAATCTCTAAGTAGCTGCTGGGTAGCACCATTTGACAACATCAGGCTTAGGTGTGCCACACAAGTGGCTGTTGTGGTGGAGTTAAAATTATATCCAGCAAAAATGGCTCCCCAATGTTTATGTCTCTTCATATTGATATTTACATAGTGTGTTTTAGGTTTCTGTCCACTCTAACCTCATAAAAACAGAGGGTGGTATTACGTGGGCAAACA
The DNA here is from genome assembly GCA_035047305.1 of Bradypodion pumilum. Taxonomy (NCBI): domain Eukaryota; kingdom Metazoa; phylum Chordata; class Lepidosauria; order Squamata; family Chamaeleonidae; genus Bradypodion; species Bradypodion pumilum. Next base: position 14,936,655 of record JAWDJD010000014.1, on the reverse strand, counting down.
AAGTTCTCTTGTATTATTTATGATGTAGGAATCACAGCGCTTCTTACATGTGCCCAATCAAAGAAGGCAAAAAATCCAGTCTCCCTACCCTTACTTAAAAGATCTGCCAGTCAATGCTTGAATGAAGTTGTAAGTGACATGTACTCTTAACGTGCAGCTATGCTATTAATGATTATCTAAATTACACTGTGTAGGCCCAGCTAGCAGCATTAGATCTGAGACTGGCGTTTGTTAGATTAGGTTTGACTTCACCTTGTAGCAAAGAAATTGAAATCTGAACAAAATTGATTAGCTTTCAGAATGTGGGATCTGAGGTTACCTTCAGAGGAAACTGCATTGCGGATAGCAGGTAACTTAAATGGCATCCTCCACAAAGGGGAGAGTATTATACCTATTGGTACTAATAATATTACTCAGAGAAGGAGAGAGAAAGCCTGTCATGCTTCTTTTTAGCTTATGGACCAACCATAACAAGCCTTTGTGAAGAATAGGGGAGGGGGGTGGGAATGCCTCTGTACCATTTCATCCTTTTTTGCAAAGATGCAAAACAAGGCATCAAGTTTCATTGACTAGGTCTCTGTCTGTGAACAGTGCTGTGTTAGATACCTGCATTGCACCGATGTACATAAAAGTGGAGGGAAATGTTCCCTGCTTGTTTGACATCTGCACCAAGCCTTAGTTCCGAGAAGCTGTGATATCGCATCAGCTCATGGTTTTCCTGGACTACATACATCTCTTATTGCAGGGGTTCCCATCCATTTGCAGCCAGGGGCCGGGTCACACTCTCTCAATCAGCTTCAAGGGCTGGGTGGCCATTTTTCCTGCCTGCATGATGGGAGTGGCCATTTTGTCTCAACAGCTTCAAAATAGCAGCCATTTTGTTTCTCTAATGCCCTTGGAGGGGTGGGGGGGCACATGGAATGGCTCAGGGGGCTGGATCCAGCCTGCGGGTCTTAGGTTGGGAACCCCTGCTTTATTGTGTCCCTGTGCAGTTGCTGGTCTCAGATAATTCTTCTCTGAGGCCAAAACTTGATGTTGATGAAGAAGTCCAGTAAAGGTTTGGAGACATTGGGTGGCTCATGTTACTTATAGGGCATTACAACCAGATCATTATTTTGGTTCTTCTCTGACTTTTATTACTCATGTATGCTGGAGTCCAGAATGAAAGTCTCAACAGAAGACCTTTGAGCTAGATTCAGAAAGTAGGCTCATAAAAGCAGTATTAAACATGTGTTGTTGCTGTTGTTGTTTTGCTTAACCAGTAGTCTTAATCTACTCAACAGTTTTACATGCCCATGTTTACCAAATCTTCCATCTCCCTTTATGAAGAAGAGTTGAGTTGTGCTTGAGAGAATCCTAGTGTCCTTACAAAACTGGTGTTCCTAAGGGGTGTAACAATATTCTAGTACAGTTTTCTGTTTCTATAGTTCAGGAATTAATGTCCCTATTCCTCTTTATTTTGAACTACAGGGTCTTCCACTTCTGTGTTTTGTACAGTTCCTCTTATGAGTTTGAACTGTATCTCCCAGCATTACCTTACACTACTTGTGCTGCCTAAGTTTGTTGGAAGTTGTGGTCCAATAATATATAGACAGCCTCGTTTTGCCCAACCTAACACTAGACAGGGACACCAGATTACATTAGAGTATCTTCTGGAGTAGTGTAGTGGCAGTGGCATTGCTCTGATGGCCCATAAACATTGCTACTGAAAATATATACTTCCTTTACTAGCTGCAACAGCATTAATAGATAGCAATTACCCTTCATTTTCAGGAACTATAAAGTCTCCATTAATTCAAGATTTATGTAGTTATAGCATTTAGCACAGGAATAACACCACAGAGAATTGGTTTATACACATGTAATGAGAGAGCTTATGGCATACTTTAGTGAACATTAACATAATAGAGTAATATAAACCATCAACAGTTCCTCTTATTGTCTCTTACCTGCTTTAGTGTTCCAGTGAAAAGTGGTAAGCAGCTTGGTAATGCTAGCCATTAAATGACATTCTGAAAAAAGCCAAAAGTCAAGTCTTATAAATAAATAAAAAGAGGGGATGACTAATTCCTTCTCATCACTATTCCAAAATGTTGCTGAGCCTCTCCCCCCCCCCCCTAATAACAATGTTTGAAACAGTATTAACTATTACATGTAGGGAGGGGGGAGAAACTATTATGTTCTTTCAAAATAGTTCAACACACATGCTCTTTCATTCTTGGGCTCCCAACCACTGTGAATGAAATTATGGGTTGTCAGGATAATTGTATGGACCCAGTACATAAGCGAGTTCTACAAATCAAGGGTTAGATATCAGGCATTTCCTCATTTACTAAATAAGACAATGAGGAGAGAAGGGTAGGGTACAAATGCCATTGCATATATTATTATTTTTTACATTACTTAAATGTTTGCTGTGTGTTTGTGCTGTCAAGTCATTCTTGACTTACGGCAATCCTTTCCAGGATTTTTAGGTAGAGAACATTCACAAGTGGTTTCCCATTGCCTTCTTCTGGCTGGTTAGCTCTGTGGTTTAGGTAACCTGGCTGTGGTTCTGTTTGGTGCTCTAACAATGGCAGGAAAATGTTTAAAGCAGGGGTGCCCAAACTTTTCAGGCTGCATGCCTGTCACATGGCTGAGTGTGGTTCCTCCCACCAGAAGCAGAAGTAAAACGTGCAAGTGCATTTTACTTCTGCTTCCGGGAGTGGCGAGGGTGGTCCTGGCTGGACAAATTGCTGTCACGGGACGTATCCAGGCCATGGGCCATAGTTTGGGCACCCCTGGTTTAAAGGCTCTCATAGTTAAGATTTGGAGATGGAATGAGAGAAGAAGGCAGCTTTCCACAGGATCGGATTCTTTTTCCTGTGTAAGAGGGGAGGGATGGAAGGCCACCTCTCGCATGACGCATGCTGTGTTATCATCTAAAGGCATGGGAGTGGTCATGATGCCATCTTCTACCTCTTCAGTTATAAACTGCAAGCACAAGGCTGTACCTTTTCATAAACCAAGACCCAGGGTCAATTCTTGGGTGTTCCAGGTAGGATAGAGAAGAGACCTCTATACAACACACAGAGAGACACTGGCAGTCTACAGTTACTTCTCTTGAGCCTCCTTTGGCTCAATATAATGCCACTTCTGATGCTTCATGATCTAATGTCATACTTGTTTCATCATGAAATTGGACAAGGCCCCAACCTTATGTTTGAAGAACCAAGTGTTCACCTTTCTTTCTCAGTTTCTCCCAGGCTCCTTGGGAGCATTTCTTCTTCTCTGGTTTCTTTGGCTCTGCAATAAAATGTGTACAGTTTTGGTGTCTTTATAGTCACACAAAAGGGAGAAATCAAGCACAGCCAAGGGTATGTGATCCACCTAAATGGAGTAGACTTATTGGCTCCTGGAGATTAAAAAGTTGAGAACTCAAGAGACGTTCGCTGAAGGAAAGAATGATGAGAGTTGCAAAGCTGACATCTGTCTAATGCCTGGATAAAGGTGGTTGGCTTAATAAAAGAAAGCCTTGCTTTGACAAGTGTAGCAACATATATAAGTAGTGAAACTCGATCTGTTTTCTGTACCACACAGTCATGATACTGTGTTTGGAGTAGCATTGTAGCCTTTTAGTGACAAAAAGACTGTAAACAAAATGAAAGCTTTACCGTAATTACTGGGAAATAATAATCAAATGATCAAATAATCAAATGAGAAGGGAGGATTCACTTGAGAAGGCCGTGATGTTGGGAAAGGTGGAGGGCAAAAGAAGAAGGGGGAGGCCAAGGATGAGATGGATAGATGGTATTGTAGACACAATGGGCACAAAACTGGGAGGACTGAGGGGGATGGTGGAGGACAGAGGCGCCTGGAGAACGATGGTCCATAGGGTCGCAAAGGGTCGGAATCGACTGTGCGACTGAACAACAACAACAATAATTTGCTGTACAGAAATTGACTTATTGGCTGATTATCTGGTTTAAATAAAGACTGGAGCTCTGGGAAACAGCAAATATTCAGCATATCTTTGAGTCTTCCAGTTAAAGACTTTCAACAATAAGAGTAAATGGAAAATATATATATTAGACTTCGCTGTTAAAGATTAGATAGCTTTTTCCAGTAAGAAATAACAAAGAGTATTGTGGAAGAACCATAAAGATCAACAGTTTTATTCAGCATAAGCTGGTGTAGATTTTAGTTTTTTCGATGTACATCAGGGGTTCCCAACCTTTTCAAGCCGGGGGGGCCAGGTCAAGCTCTCTCAATCAGCTTTGAAGGCCGGATGTCCATTTTGCCCTACCTGAATGGTGGGGGTGGACATTTTGTCCCAACTGCTTCAAAAGGATGGCCTTTTTGTTTCTTGAATGCCCTTGGAGGGGTGGGAGGGGGCACATGAAATGGTGCCACAGGCCATATTCGACCCACAAGCCTTAGGTTGGGAACCCCTGTGTAGATTGTAATTCTCCAGATGCAGTGGACTAAGTCTAAAAGATGAGAAGTACCTTCAAGCAGACTACAGCCCACAAAAGCTTATCCCAAATTAAACCTGTTTTTATTTAAGTTGCCGCAAGACTATTTGTTATTGCTGTTGCCACAGACTAACATAACTTCTTGTTGTTCAGTCGCACAGTCGATTCCGACCCTTTGTGACCCCATGGACCATTGCCCTCCAGGCACCCCTGTCCTCCACCATCTGCATTGTTCTCATGGAAAAGCACCTTTTAACAGCTACGTTTGGTTGCCTGTGCCTGGTATTATGAATACAGTAGATGTACTCTGTTGATTTATCCATTCTGTTGTGAAGTCTCAACACAGTAGTTGAATACACAATTGGTAGGGGATTTGAATAGTGGCATTTCACTCAGTACCAGCCATAGGGGAACAAAACTGTGTTGTCCTTTTGAAGGCATGCAGGAACCTGTGGAGTGCACTGACCTTTGGTCTCCAGTTCAGAGAGGTGGTTGTTATGCCTACTACTCCGTGCATAAGAGATGACTGATGGGTTGGAACAGAATCATTAGAGCAGAGCTACATCCTTCTGCGGTTTAAAAAAGTGACAATACTATTCAGGTGTAAATATTGAGGGTTAGTAGAGACCAAGGAAAGCAAGCATTAGAATGAAGCATAGAAATGGCTTCCAGTGGTGCAACTCTCAGAAGAAGATTGAACTCTGCAATCTAAGGGTGTCAATATTTCACCAAGTAGCATTTCTCCATGTATGTTCCTGTTGCTATTACTTTGCTGCTGAGAGAAGAGAAACTGTTACATGAATAGTCTGATCAATATCTGTTGTTGCTTTTTAAAATACATGTAGGCATGATGAAGAGGAGTTGTTAGAAGAATCAATAAAGCAGATGGGGGGGGGAGCCCATGATCTCCTATTTATATGACATGCTCATTCTGGTCTACTTTATCTATGTCTTCCACTTAATTAGGTTTTATGAGGGCATGGCAACTGTAGCCCTCCAGCTGTTTTTAGGCAGAAGTTTATTTCCCTTGTAATTTTTAATCATTGGCTGTCCTGGACAGAGGGCTGATGAGAGGCTAAACAGGAGGTCCAAAGTCGCATACACAAATTGGTGTGCAAGCAAATGCAATGTACAGCACTTTCTTAAAGAAAGTTTCACAGACATAAGGTGTAAATTTAAAAAAAAAACACCACAAGGCCAGAATCCTATTGGTGATTTGTTTTTGTTTTTTTGCACAACATAATTCTACCCAGCAATTTTCCACTAATTAACAAGGCACCACTTTCATTACAAAGCATTGGTCTGTTGTGCAATTAACAGTAATCCACTGTGGGTGAGTTATGCAATTTAACTTGCACCTGCATAACTCAAGAACAGGATTCTGGCCAATGGCAATTGTAAGAGATCTGTAGATACATGACCATGACCCTGGCAAAAATTAAACTCTGTTTTGTTTTGTTCCTGTGTGGTTTTGGTTTTTAAGAGATGTCTGGTTGATTGATGACTGGAGCAGAAATACACCTTTCCTATGTTATTATTTTTTCATTCCTAATTGTATTAGTGACCCAACATCTGAACAGAAAAAGAAATCACTCTCCTAAAATTCTTTTCATACTGAATTATTTTGAGTAATTTAGACATAGTCATTAGTGTGTGCAGTTGGAGAAGCTGCATATTGCCCGCGCACACTCGCGCACACATAGAGAGGCTTGTTTTCTTTGTGTCAGATTTTAGACTGAAAATGCCCTGGAGCAAAGACTTGTCCTCTCTATACTGCACGGTGCAATAAATCATGAGCCAGTAAGAGGCTTCAACAGGAATTTAAGCTGTGGACACTAAAATAAACCAGCAACATTCACTGGGAGATAAGAGGACTGTTATTATTTCTGCCATTACCAGATTATGCAGCTAGACGGCCAGTCTCCCTGGCTGGTCCATGTTTCCCTGCAAGCCTTCTCCGCCTGCTTCCAAAGTCCATCTCCCTGGGCTTCTCATATACCTGTGTCAAAACTACTTGGATGCCGTTTGCCTAAATCTCTGCCAGCAGCTGACTTAATTTGTGGCTTAGTGCTCCTGACAGTTTATTGGGCAAGCAAAGCGCGCCTTCATCTCCAATAATAAACAGCCCACCCGCAGATACTTTGACAGAGTTAATGGTTTTTATACAAAAATGGACAGACTTAATGTTTCGGCTGTAGCAATCATCAGTTCTGATCTCCTTAATGAAATTAGATTAAGCGCACCTGGGAAAATGCTGAGACGGCACATCGCCTTCATCACCTCCTTTAATTTAAAACCAATTTGCGGGGAAAATATTCTCTGAAGCCAAGGGACGAGGCAACAGAGGAAGGGAGGGGAAAGAAGGGGGGGATTTAAAAATCTATCTGGATAGCTGCTGGCACTTTTAATTCCTTTCCCTACTGACAATGTGAAATATTAAGTCTTAAGAAAGGAGAGTTTAAAGACTTACTCACTAACCTTTCTTGTTCCTTTCATAGAGAGTGGAGGGGGGAGGGACTTGAAAATCATGCCCAAGGATACAGCCTTTGTCTAACTGTATACAGTGGAACCTCATACAACAATCATCCCGTATAACAACGAAATCATATAACAATTAGGTTTTGGGGGGAAATTGCATCCTGCATAACAATTTTTCCCTATGGAAAAAATCGTACAACAATTTTTCAATGGGATAAACCACTTAGCAAGAAAATCATTGTATGATGCATCCCATAGGGAAAATTGCTATATGATGCATGCATCGTATAGCAATTGTTTCGTACAACAACGAGCCCCATGGAACAGATTAAAATCATTGTATGAGGTACCACTGTATTTTATTTATTTATTTATCCCAGCTGAAAGGTAAATCCAAAAAATAATCCTGGGAGTTTCCTTTGTTTTTAAGACCAGTACATTTAATTATGTGTTCTGCCTTTACAGGCTGATGGCTAGTGTTAGAGGCAATGCACAAACTATGCTGTTTGTTTACTTCAGTGGTTTTCAACCTTGGCTCCCCTGATGTTCTTGGACTTCAATTCCCAGAGGTCTAATCAGCTTGGGCTTCTGGTAAGTGAAGCCCAAAAGTATCTGGGGGCGCAAGGTTGAGAAACACTGGTTTACTTCGTATCCTTCCCCCCCCCCCCCAAAAAAAAAAAACCAACAACTAAAAGTAGTAATATGGCTTTCTCTTCCGCTTGATCTTCAATGTCTATTAGGAGATAGTCAGGTACAAAGGGTGGGGTTAGATCAAGGTTAGCTGGTGAGTTTTGTGACCAAGAAAGAATTTGAACCACAAGTCCTAGCCCAACAGCCCTAGCTCTGGCTGAATCCAGGTCTGGTGGACATTGTGTTCATGCAAAAAATAATAATCAGTGTGAAATAGATTATTATATTCCTTGCTATTTAAATCGGGGGTCCAATCCTAGTACCTGCCTGGCTGTCATAGAAGAGATATGGTCACTAAAAAGTCACAGTCTCCCTTGCTCACAAGCCAGTTGTATCTGACTCTAGGGGGCAGTGCTCATTTCCATTTCCATGCAAAGAACAAGGGCTGTCTGCAGCCATTTCCATGGTCATGTAGCAAACATGAGAACGGAGCACATGGAATGCTACCTTCCCAACAAAGCAGTACCTATTTTATTACTTGCAATTTGTTGCTTTCGAACTGCTAGGTTGGGAAGAGCTAGGATAGAGAAGGAAGCTCACTCTGTCATGCAGCACTCGGGTCTTGAACTGCTTACCTGCCAACCTTTCAATCATCAAGTTAACCATATTAAGATAGGTCCCCTACAACTGGGAAGCCTATAAACCTATCCTTAATGGAAGTGACAGTACTACTCATTTCTATATTTCCAGTGTAAGAGCTTTGTGATTCTTAGTGGTGCAGAACATTGTATATTTCTTAAGTTCCTGGCAGTGCTTTTTCAGTTTGGGAAGAAGCCCTCAATGCCATAGATTTCCCACTGGTGAGTGGTGAGAATTAGACCCAGTGGAGACAAATATCACTGCTGCCCAACAGGAGCCAGCAGACAAGATGGCGACCAGGAAACAGACTCCAGTTGCCTGTTCAGAGAAACCTTATTTCATTATTATTTTTTACAAAGTCTCTGTGTCTCTTCTGTTGTAAATGGATTGATTCACAACCTTGCTGAATAAATAGAGTCCAAGCAATATTTTACCCATTTCTCTTATTCTAGTGCAGGAGTTCTCAACCTTTTAAAGCCGGGGGCTGGGTCAGACACCCTCAGACAGCCATTCTGCCCTTCCTCCACCACATGGCACTTCCTGGTGTGGTGGAGGCAGTGGCGGGGGGGGGGGCACATGGAATTGTGCTGCGGGCTGCATCCGGCCCACAGGCCACAGGTTGAGAATCCCTGTTCTAGTGCTTCCTAAATATGTTAGAAAGATAGCTGAACAATAGCATATGTTAGTCTGGTTGGTTGCTTTTCCAGAACTATTTCTTGGTCCTCATTATAAAATGATCTGAGGTTCCACTCTGAAATCCTTATTTAACTTCTCAGTGACTGATTACTTACCTGGTTCTCTCCTGTAAGACCACCAAGGCATTACGTAGGTTCTCTACAGAAAGAAGAACTCCAGTCTTCCAGAATTATTTTGTGTGTGTGTGTAGAGAACCGAATACATAATGCCTAGACAGGCACCAATCTTTCAGCACTGGTGATAAATGAATGCTTTCTATGACCTACCCACCCCATGCTGGCTATATATAGGCCCATCGCTGCAAGACACTAACAGTGAAGGATTACAACTATGATAAATGAGCTAAATTATATCTCAGCTTGCCTTCTTTTCAGTTCTTCAGAAACAGAGCATTTCCAAAGATGGCTTTACTTGAGATGGCTTTACATGCCCACCTACATGTATAGCCTGACATCCCACAACGGTAATGGAGTAGACCGTACTGCTAGTAACTCAACGGCGAGTGTTGGGCGGTAGTAAAGAACCTGACTCCCTAAAGGGGCTATGGGTGGATGAGCCCCTTTAGGTGAGGTGATGATTTCCTCAGTGGAGGAAATGCCACTGGAAACCATCATATTGGGACAAATGGCAAAATGAGTGGAGGAGAAATCATTTCACTATTCTGATTCCCAACAGTCATGGAGGCAGAAGAGGCCATGCCAGATGGACTGGCTGTTAAGGCGCACCTTGTCGATATCCTCAAGACTGCGGCAGTCCATTTCAGTCCCAGTGTCAAATCCTGCATGCCTCATTTCATACATGCCACAGGAGATGGCTCCGGGATCATAGTGTGTGGGTCACTTCATGGCAAACTGGGATCCACCTTAAACAAATTCACACCACTGGCATTTTTCCTGTTTGTCATTCTTTTTTCGAAAATGATTTTCAGGAAAAATGTATACTCGGACATGAGTAGCAGCCGATGATGAACATGCCCACCTGTTTGAACATTGGCAGGAAAGTGGGCCTTCCATTTAATCTGTGCAGGCCTTTGCTAAGACCTCAGTATTGGCCCATGCCTGCTGGTACAACTTCCACCTCCTTCTGCAATTCTTATGTAATTATTTCATAAGCATCTAATATGTCACTTACTTACTTACTTACTTACTTACTTACTTACTTACTTACTTACTTACTTACTTACTTACTTACTTACTTACTTTTATAACCCACCCTTTCGGTGAAAGCACCACTCAGGGCGGCTTATTCTATATGTATATATTAAGTCTTAGGAAAGGAGAAATTTAATCAAATCAATTCAAAGTAAATTTATTCAAATTAAAACACTATTAGCAGCAGATAAAATTGGATAATATCAATTAAAAGGAGTCCAGGGTCAACATTACATAATTTTAATAATCTTATTGGCCTCAAAAGGCTTGTTGACACAGGTAGGTCTTAAGTTGTTTATGAAATATCAATAAAGTAGGAGCAGTTCTTCTCTCCATTGGCAATTTATTCCAGAGGGTGGAGGCTATGGCAGAGAAAGCTCTCGATGTGGTTACTGCTTTTCTTTTCTTTTTTACTCCCTGGGTGTAACCACTCCACTCAGAGCTTACATGCCTGGGTGCTTTTGTTATAACGCCTGAGGAAGAGGGGCTCCTTCAAACATCTTGGTCCCAGACCGTTCAAGGCTTATAGGACAACACCAACACCTTGAATTTGGCATGGAGCACCACAGGCAGCCAATGCAGCCTAACAGGTGTGAATCACCTTCAAAACACATGGTCTGTTCATTCTCACCAATGCAAAGGCTTATCCAAATCTACTTGTTTTTCTTCATATTATAGTATTGGACATGAATGCAGCCATCTATAAAAGCTGGTAGCTATACTGGGGCAGTGGAAACTGCCTTATACTGGTGAAGACTATCGGTCCATTTAGCTAAGTATTATTTGTGCTGAACTGAAAGAGTACTAATTTTCACCCGCCCAGACTTCCCACTGTTGCTGAGCTATCTACAGAGCATTGAATGTGATGTCTTTCCTGCTGTGTGAACATATAGAAAAGCCAGATTAATAGTAACGGAGCCAGGGGGAGTGGGGTCATAACTCATTTGTTGCTTTCACACTAACAACCCTATTACTATGTTATATGTTGAAGTATAACCCCTGGAGATTTTGCTGCTGGCTTTTCCATGATATGTGCTTGTCTGCTGATAGTGAGTGCTAAGATATTGGACAGCACAAGGAAAAGTTCACACATACACACAGATGCACAAGGTACCCTTTTTGCTTCCTCAGCAGATGCTATGCTTTACAGCAAGATTTCTAAGGTTATTCCTAACCCCTCTGTGATTTGGTTAACCTCATAATGCATTCCTACTTTATTTTCATTGGAGTGTATGAATATGTGTTCACCAAGAGCATTCTTAAACTTAATTCCTTAGTTAGGTTTCAGTTCTTTCTGGCACTCAAGCAAAGTTTGTGTTTTGACTTTTTTTCAAAGGGAAATAAGGGGAGAAACCTATAGCAACCAAGAGTCTAATGTCAAAGCAGGTCAGTTCCGAGACCGACTTAAATTGGCGGTGTCATTTTATAAGCCAACATTGTATTTGTATTACCTTTTTTCCCCTATAAAGTTACCCAGACGTTCCTCTATAAGAATAGCCAGTAGGATTGAATTCAGTACATTAAAAAAATCCATGGATCTACATTAACCTTAGTGTGTTACCCAAACCCTAGAGGGAACCAGAAGAAAAAAATGTGCAGGGTTAGATTTGGAGCGGCTTTTATTTGGAGTCTTGAAGTCTTCATATTATTCTACAAAGAGTCATACACAGAGATCTGTATGTAACAGGGTTTTCTGTAGTTTTTTTCTTCTTTTTTTAACAGTCAACTAGTCAACCAGGCTACAAGGATCAAAAATAGTTGCAGACCACATCCTGATTTATTTGACAGTCTCAGTAATAAAATAACTATTTGTCTAACCCTTCCTGATTAATCTGAAGCATTTTGCCAAGAGTAAGAGGTTTGACTAGTCAGGAAATATGGTTTTGTGGGCTATCTTTGAAGGCCTGTGAAATTTTAAAACTTAAAAAAAAAGATGCATTATTAAGTTTAGCATTTCAGAAACGATTGATGGCTGTGATGTGAATGTTTTCCACACTACCAACAAAGTCTAGTATGGCCAAGTTTACTCTAAAAATAAAAAATGAAAAGACAATCCACCCCCAAAAAAAGGGTGGGGGTAGGGAGGAAAAACCTAATCCATATTGCTTACAGATGTGTCCTGTAAAAATAATTGTTTTTCACTGGATTTTAATGTTTCTTTGACTTTGTAAACATAATGCCTAAGTGGTTTTATTCAATAAACATGACCCGTGCTATAATTGCTTTCATATTGGCAACGACTTAAATAAGGAGCAGATTTTTGACCATAACTCTGCATAGCATTGAAGTTGCTTAGGTAAGTCGGTTTTGGTGAGGAGCAAGTTCTTTTAGAAATTAAGAGGTCGTGGCTTCATAAATTAAGAGTATGAGTTATTCCAATGTAATTAGTGAATGTCACTTTAGTTAAAGAAATTGGAAAAGTGATGTGTTATTAAAAATTGAAGATTGGTATAGGAAAATGTGGGAGATTGCTTTAAATGACAAGCTAACATAGGAGTTGAATAAAAAGAAAGGTATTATTGCTGAAAATAAATTTTGGACTATGTGGCAACCATTTGTAGAATATACATTGATTAAAGGTGAAGGTGGTAGGCCGGTACCTGATCAACTAAGTTTTTGGAAATAGGAAGAGATGCTGTGATACACCACAATCTCCAGGGCAATGTATATATCACAGGGGCGTGTATGATGATTTTGTTTTTTGTTTGGTTTTTTGTTTTGTTTTATGGTATTGTGAAAGAAAAATAAGTAAACAATGAAAATATGTACACATATTTACAAAAATCAGTCATGAATTCAGATTTAGATAAATACTTAGATAATGAGAACAAATTTATAAAATAAGAATTTCTTATTGTATTGAGCTCTCATGGATCAAGTTCACTTCCTCAGAAACAAGGTGAGACTACATGGCAATTATTTATACATGACCTCAAGATAAAGAAACAGTGATTAGTTGGAAATGGGTTGAAAATTGTGCCAGTCAATGGGGAATTTCCCCACTTTGTGATGGCTTGATAATCAGTCCTTTTGCAATTAAGATTAGTTCAGTGACATTAATAGGTAGATGTAGGCTATACATAACCACACGATACATATTGCAAGAATCAATGTGGCATTTCCCAAACTAGTGGAATCTCAACAAAACTTTGGTTTGTACAGCTGTCTTGTTACTTCCCCTCTTGACCTAATATTATTAAGTTTTTGTTAAAAGGTGATTAGTGGTCCTCTAGAATAAACTATAGTCTGGCCAGGTTATCCTGTTATAGTAATAGAGTTGACCATACTGTCAGCAACTCAACGCCAAGTGTCAGGCAGTGGCTAACTAACCTGACAACCCTGACTAATGGCCTTGGGTGGCAAAGTCTACAGGGAAGGGTGAAGGTCCCTAAATGGATTAAATCCCACTTGAATCCATCTTGATGGAGTGCAGCAACTTCATCAATACTGGCCTGGGGCTGAGAAGGACTTTGCATGCCAAAAGGGCTCAGGACCAGAAAGTGACTTGCCGAACTGGATCAGTGGTACGGGTGTCATGCTGCAATGCAGAAGGCAGATGAAAGATGTCCTGCACTATATTCTGAGGACAGTACTGTATTCATAGCTGATCACCATGAGGATCGCCAATATTTGGATTCAGATACGGAAGAAGGAGGAGGAGGATAAACTGTAAATAGTTTATCAGCATCCATACAAGATAAATTAATAATACCAAGATATGCCACAGACAGCAGACTAGGAATTCTACACAAGTATACAGGGGCCATATCCAAATAACCGAATGGCTCTACTCTAAGGATATTTGCAGCTTAGATTCTGTGCAAAAGGCCTGTGGAGTAGACTTCTGTGTCATGAAGTGTCCTTTATTATTCCAGTACAATTACAAAACAAACCCAGTCCATGTGCTTATTGAGAACAAAGCCCTCTATTCCTTCTGCTCTTCCCTGTTGTTGTGGTTGTTGTCTTCATGTGTTTGAAATCTTTAACATTAGCAAACACTCGGATGAAAACAAATAACAAAATCCCTCTGAAGCTATATTGCATTTGGCTTAGGCAAAATGTCAGATGAGAAAACCAAAAGCCGGAAATAACAGCAACCTAAAACTAATTAGATACTGCATGTCAAGTAAGATGACTTGCAAAGCAAAAAAGAAAGGCGGGGAGTGGGGTGGAAGCTTGTAAAATTAAAGTTTTTTTAAAAACACACAACAGAAACCACATGGACCCTCATGGCTGCACAAGATAAATTTGCTACAGCTCTCAATAGATGGATTAAATCCAAACTGGTTACAGATTTGCTCTGGCTTGTTCTCATGATTGCCATGGAAAGGAGAGTCACCCTTGATTTTCTGTATCTCCTTGGTTCATAACTGCTTCATTGTATAAATAGTCAGACCAGACCCTCTGACAGTAGCTGGAGGTAGAGAGACCCAAAAGTTACTCTTGATGAATTCTCCTATCCTTGGAACTCAGAGCATCTTGAATCCTTCTTCTCCCATTACACTGCATTACAAAAAAATATATATTGCCTGCTACTTGGTCTATTCCATATGTCCTATACAAAATCAAGTGTGCAGAATCCAAATCTGAAGTCCGATTCTGCCTAGGATGTCAAGATCTTAAATTAATTACACGTATATACACGATTGTCCAGTTTAATAACACAGCTGCACCTATTCATCTTTAGATCAAAACAGACTCACTATGGCGTAGCTGTACTATCCAATAAGATGGTTTCACACTAGAGACAAGTCCATGGTCCCTCTTGCCTTATATACCTATTTCTGTCATCAGCTCACTTACTTGCCCAGACATGGCCGGCCACTGCTGGAACATGCATGCCACCAGGGGATGTGATTTAGCTGAGGCAGCAGCAGGCATAGTGGTAGCTATAACTGTTCTAATGTCCTCATGTAAAAATTTTGGCCTTAAATGCAAACTCTGGACTCTGAAGTCATCTTATCTTATTTTAAATTTTAAAATTTTAAAATTGTACTGTATGGTACTATCTTAATTGGTGTTTCTGTAGCTGTTTTAAATTATGGGGTATGCCTTATTCAAGTTGATATATAACAACCGAGAAATTTCATTGTTCCCGCAAGGGGACAATGACAATAATGATTTATCTATCTAAAAGTGATGGGCAAATTCTGAGTTCAGATTTGGAATCAGCATACTTGATATCATGTAAATCAGATGTGTTATTCCCAGTAGCAAAATTGTTGTTGTGCAGTGTTATACACATCTACATGGTTCACTTTGGGATATGTTGATAATTGATCTGGTGATTATGAAGTTTGTGGACACTCATTGGGACCCCCACAGCTCACTAAGGGATCATTAGGATGAGCATAGTTAATCCAATACATTTTACTGCCGGATAAAAGGAAGGAACTTCTTACATTCAGGGTGTGATCAGATACTGTAGTTACATAGTCATGTCCTGATCACACTGGGAAGGGTCTATTTAATAGGAGCCATCTATTTCTCAATGTGATCATATCCTCTGTGTGCAGAAGCCAGTAAGAATTGCATATAAATCTTAATTCAGTCCTGGCAGCAGGATAGTATCCTGAAAACACAGGGTTCTTTTAATCTTGTCCTCCCCCAGTTGGAGACTGGTTGGAAAAGAGTCCCAGAAAAAATATTTGAAGTGCTTGCTGATGTCTTCTTCTTCTTGTTCTGCCATATCTGAATCCGAATATTGGTGATCCTCATGGCAATCAGCCATGAAAACTGTTCTGAGTATATAATGCAGTGTCCTGTCATCTGTCTTCCACATCACAACATGACACCCATACCACTGATCCAGTTTGGCGAGTCACTTTCTGGTCCTGAGCCCTTTCGGCACGCATAGTCCTCCTCAGCCTCAGCCCAGGACGGATGAAGCTGCTGCCCTCCATCAAGAGGGATTCAGGTGGGATTTAATCCATTTAGGGACCATCACCTTTCCCCTTGGACTTTGCCACCCTAGGCTGTTAGTCCTAGGGTGGTCATGTTAGTTCACCGCCACCTGACACTTGGTGTTGAGTCACTGGTCTACTCTATTACCATAGCAGGATAACCTGGCCAAGTTCATGATGCTTTTCCCAATATTCACCACTTGGAATGATTGTCTCAGTCATCTAACGCTAGAGCGGGTATAGTTTGAACCCATACATTTCACCTCCAATTCTGCCTCTGTTGGTTACAGGCAGCAAACATGCATGACATCATAGACAGTATGGTTGGAGCTCTTAAGTGTAAGATTGGCCAATGACAAAGCCAAAAAGGTGGCTTCATTTTGGCATTTTAAAGTCTGACCTAGAGAGAAAAGTAGAAGAAGGTTGGAGCTCTTAACCCCAATAGCATTCAGTGTACAGTAAAACCTCGCATAAAGAGCAGCTCGCTTAGAGACTAACTCACTTAAAGAGCAGAATTTTCTCGCCTCACTTAACTAAAACCAACCAAAAACTCGCTTAACAACTAAATCGGATTTGCAATCCTCCCCGCCAGAAGTCGCAATTGGTCACTTACAATGGTGTTTTGCTTAAAGAGCAAACTTGGTTAAAGAGCAATCCCGTGGAATGCATTATGCTCTTTAAGTGAGGTACCACTGTATTTTACAGCCCCTCTCCTCTGTTCTGGATGTTATTCCTCACTCTTTCCATGAAGACTCAGAAGCAAGTCATACCATGTCATTGCTTTCACACATATTTAAAACACTTACAAAAAGACATTCCTGGTGACCTTTGCTATGCATAAAAGGGTTGGCAAACCCATTGAACCAAGCAGATGCTTGCAATTCAACTATCGTCATAGCATGTTAAATCCCGCTGCAGGGCTTTAAAGTCTAAGTCCTGCAGAGCCTGTTTCCTCTGCCAGGACAAGCCATACAAGACACCCCAGCATGCCTCTTGACTTTTCTTCAACGAACTATTCCATCTTTAGCGTGGACTCTATTTCTTCATCTCCTCTGTACCAAGTGCTCTTCTCTTCTAGAAGTGTCTCCTGGAATATTGTAGCAGACGTCGAGCTTGAAAAATCGCAGCACATTCTAGCTGGCTTTCAGATCAGCCCTCGCCAGGGAAGCCTCACAAATGGCTTGGCTAAATTTAGATAGACAGGTTGCGAAGCAGAAGGATCGGTCTCCCTTTGACTTCAGGGGGTCTCAGGGCTGATATAAACATTTGGAGGACAGCATGGTTGCTGTTTAATGGCATAACCTCTGGTTAGCATTATCTGATACAAGTAGACAGTCTGCTTGTATCAAGATTATCGGGGGTAGAGTGGGGATGGTACTCCCTTAGTAGAGCCCATATTCAGAGTTATATTGTCAATTGTCAATTCACTTGGGAGGGGGGGAGAATTAGGAAGCAGGTAAAAGCTAGCACAGGGGTTCTCAACCTTTTGGCACCACGGACCACACCATGCCCCCTCAGACAGTTAAGGAAACCAGACACATGGTTTCCCCCTGCTGTAAATGCTGTCATAAATCATGGTGGGCACACTTGCACATGCATGGGTGCATTCATGGTTGTCATAAACACATCCGCTTCCACTTCCAGGATTGTCGCTGTGGGCCAGATTATTTGCCGCTACGGTCCGGGGCCAGTCCTTGAGCCATAAGTTGCAGACCCCTGTACTAGAGCCTCTGTCTGAAAACCTGGAGAGCCGCTGCCTGTCACACAGAACAAAGCTAAATAAAACAATAATCTAGTTCAGCATTCATTTCCTGAAATGCCCCCAAACTATTACCTGTCTTAAGGCCAAGTATGGGTTTCCCCTGTAGTTCTACCTCTCCCTATGCAGTATTCTTCACTGGAATGCCTTGTAACCTGTTTTTGCCTGGTAATATATAGTTTGGGTCATAACAGTAATTGTGTGATGCTTTTTCAAGTCTTAGTCTGCAAGTATCGCTCTTTCTAAGAGACACAGTGGCTTAGTGGTTAAGAAGCTGAGCTTGTCAACAGATCAGCAGTTCGAGACCCATGTTGCATGACAGAGTGTGCTCCAGTCATCTGCCCTGGCTCCTGCCAACCTAGCAGTTTGAAAGAAATTGCAAGTAGATAAATAGGTAAAACTTTGGTGGAAAAGTGTCTAGTTGTGGCTGCCACATGACCACGGAAATGTCTGCAGATGCAGACAGCACTGGCTTATTGGCTGAAAATGGAGAAGAACACCCACCCTAGAGTCAGATGCAACTGGCTTTTGAGCAAGGGATCTCTCTTTAAACACCTGCCCTCTTATTCCAAAATGGTCTTTCCAGAATTGAATTCCATTTGTTGCTAAGATTTAAGTTTCTTTCCTTCTCCAGATCAAATTATTCATCTAGTTTACTAGAGTCCTGCTGGTCCAGTGGTTAAACTGCTGTATTGCAACCAAAAGTTTATGAGTTCGATCTTGACCAGGACTCAAGGATTACTCATCCTTCGGAGGTCAGTAAAATGAGTACTTAGCTTCTTGGGGGCAAAATGCTAATTCACTTGTGAAACATCCAGAGAGTGCACGAAGCCCTATTGGGCGGTATATAAGCGCCATTGCTTTGCTTTTGGTTTGCTTTACTGGGCTATGAATGTGAGGGTTCTAAAGTTTTAGATAGTCTACTTTTCCTTGAGTTGTCTTGATCCTATGAGAGACACATGGCCCCTTTTGGTAAATGTATGTATTATTTATTTACATTATTTATGTGCCACCTTTCTCCCTAAAAGGGGCCCATTGTCAAGGTAGGGTCCCTTATTGCTGGAAAAAAGTTTAAACCTTTCCCCGCTTTCATCCTTCAGATGGAGTCTGACAAACCACAAAACACCATTCTGTTTCTCTGCAAACTCAGCTTTATGTCCCATAGTTAATTCCAAAATTGGGCAGTAGTTCTGCTATTATAAGTAGTTAAGTATGGCAGTTCTAGCTACTTTATACAAATCGGCGCAGTTAATTAATAAAAAACCCTGTGGTTAGTAGTTTGCAATTTTAATTTAATTGCCAACAATCATAATTCCATCTACAGGAGTAGGGGGAACACATCTTCATAATTTCATCTTTAACCTATACTCAACATATAGCCTGAAATTTAACTAATCAGAATGATTTCTGCTGGCCAGTAGGGTCTTGCGAATGGCTATGCCATTTATATGTCACTTGGTTAACAACATTTTTTGAAAATGTTAATCACCAACCTGGGGCTGAGTGGAAGGCAGTGATTATATAAATATGCATTCACTGAGAGTTAGAATTACTTCCCTACTTCAGTGTCACTTTGCAAAACAGTTACTTACTACTTCTTCTCTTCTTTCGTGTCCTGATCAAACCCTGAACTGCCAAAATGAAGCCACTTTCTTCGCTCTGTCGTTGCCCAAACGCAAGTCCTCATCGGTGCATGTCTCTGGCAGCAATCAGCAGACCAGCAAATGGGCTAGACTATGTGAATCTCCACATTCATGCCATGTGTTGTTGTCTGCCAGTAGCCCCCACTTGAGCATGTTGGTCTTGCATTTAGGGACTCCAACCCTTAGCCTATTCAGGGTCCTCCAGGTGACATAGGGGAGGTTGAGATCTTCAGCTATATCCTCCTTTAATGATGTTCCTTTCCCAGTGAGCTTCCTCCTCCATCTTCTAATTTGGTTTTGTTCTTGTGTACCCTCAAGAATGTTTGTTCTCGCCATAAAGCTCTTCCTGGATCTGAGCCGGTGGATTTGAGGTTCATATCTGTTTAGAGATTTCAAGGGTCTTGCTTAGTTCTCTCAGCGTCCGCTGCTACTTCTCTCCTGATCTACTTACTGCTATACAATGTCATGATTGGAAAACATTGCTGTTCTGTACAAGCTTACCATGTAGTAACTAATTCTAGTTATATAAAAAGTATATTCATTCTGCAGCCTCTGTGTAGGGTCCTGGTTCCAATGGAAAGAGATTTTCAGTGATAAGGAATCCAGACTTTTGAATTAAACAATTAATTATTGCTTGAAGATTTCTGATTTACAGTGTCCATTGACTTAGAATATTACTTGAAGCATCCTTCCTTTTCCTAAATCTATGGCCAGAATTTAAAATTCACTGCTCCATTAAATTAAAAAAAGCCCAACATTTACATAAGTAGAGCTTTTAAACCCTAGATAGAGCTCTTGTCACAGCTGAGCTTATGCCTTTGATCCTACGGGGACTGATGTTGCCAATCCGCAACAAGGATCCCTACTGTTACCCATCCCAGGTGCTTATATGTTCTTTATTACCATAATACATGGGGACATCAGTATCATGACTACATTGATCCGCACATCATCCTTGTAAATGAAGAAGAATAAAGCATGCAACTCTCCTAGAGGCTTTGAAATATGTAACCTTCGCGATGTCAACTTTCTAAAGGCATTCCTCTCTCTTTCAAGGAGAGGTAGGAGCCTTCTGTCCTTCCCATGTGCTCTTCAAAGTGTACTAGAAATTAGAGTTTAGGTATGAAAATTAAAAAGAGAAAGAGAGCACTAGCAGCATGACTGCTCTTGTAACGAAAAGGAAAGAGGCTTATTTTGCAGGCCTAGAATTGTTTCACTGATAATGCTAATGATTTTTGTATCTCCTAATGAAGTGTGAGATATAAACGCAGACAAAAATCCATTTAACAAATGGATTTCAGACGGCAGTGGGTGGGAATCACAAAGCCTTCCTGAAAAATAGGCTAATTTCTTGTAGTCCTTAGATTTTTGAGGTGAAAAGGGGAAAAGTGTCATAAATAACACCATAAATAACCTTAATGTGCATCATACCATTCCCCACTGGCCTGGTAAATTCAGCTGTTCTCCTTTAAGATCTGGAGAGAGACTCACCCCATTCAGCTTTCTGAGACAAATGCCATTTGCTGAAGCACAGAACTCTGTTACCTTTCCCACTGAAACAGTACCTATCTCTCTGCTTGTTATTTCTTGCTTTTGAACTGTTAGGTTGGTAGGAGCTCACTCCATTGCACAGCACGCAGGTCCCAAACTGCTGGCTGCTGACCTTCTGGTCAACTAGCTCAGCATCTTAACCACTAAGCCACCATGGCCACAAGTATGGATATACACACTGCATACATATACAGTGGAACCTCACTTAACAAGTGGCTTTGTTAACACAAAACTTGCATAACAAAAAGAAATCCGTAGAAAATAGTGGCTCAATTAACACATTTCCCCCCAGAATGGATTAATTGGTTTTCAGTGCATTCCTATGGGAAACCATGTTTCAGTTAACACATTTTGGTTTTCAATGCATTCCTGTGGGAAATTGCATTTAATGCATTCCTATGGGAAATCTGCTTTACAGATTTTTCGTAGTACAAAAGGTCCCAGAGAACGCATTAAATTTGTGTAGTTAGGTTCCACTGTACATATTTTCAATTATAATATGAGCAACAGTGACAATATCAACAGGGCAACTTGCATTTGGGGATAATCCATTTGGGGTGGATCTGGACTGTTAGAAGAGTCATGATACTCAATTTCAAAATTTACTACTACTGTACCTTGTTGCTTTTCTGGGCAGTTTATCTGGAATCCCGAGACATCGGCCCAGCTATGGTGAAATAGAAGTAGCACATGAAACCCTGGTGAAGGATTTAATGTACAGTAATACCTCGGATAACGCTAAAACTTTGGTTCCACAAGTCTTAGCGTTATCCAATTTTTAGCGTTATCCGATGCATGCATCGGTTAACGTTAAAATCCTATAAGGATGAATCACATAACATTAAAACTCCATAGAGATACATTGTAACCGGCACAGGCTTTAGCGAACGTTATCCGATGCATCCCATAGGATGTTAACATTATGCGATGCAATTTCCCCCCAGATTTCTTGATGTTATGTGATTTTAGTGTTATCTGAGGCAAACGTTATCCAAGGTATTACTGTACCGTACTACCTCTTTTTACCTTCCTCACTGTGGTAAAGTTAGACCAGTGGAAGAGAATTTGGCTTCAAGGAGAAGATTTAGAGTCAGGTTATAAACCATTTACAAAACTGGTATGGGGTTAAGGATTCCTTACAGACCTGTAACAAGAAGCAATTATGTTGGCCACTAAGGTACCTGGATAATCTATAAAGGTAGCAGAACAGTTAACAAAGCCCAGTAGAGGTAACCAATAAAAATAAACTAATCTAAAACCCAGGAGCAACTCTGGGACCCTGCAGCATGAATTGTAAGGATACTCATAGCCAGCTGTGTATATTTATACAACCTGTTAGCGGCACGGCTGCACTTTGGGGTGCTGCGAGAACAAGCAGCTATTGTTGAATGCTATAACTCTTGTCACTTCGGCATTCCTCTTTCTTGGGGGCTGTACCAGATTTGCCGCAAACGTGCTCGAAGGACGAATTTGGCTTTTTGGCTCACCTCCAGTTATGAAACTCTTTCCTTTCTTGAAAAGCTCCCCAGTTGCCAAAAAGGAGGCCTTCGGTCATAAAAGGAGTCTATAAAATAGAGGCTGTTCTGCAGTGCGCCCCGTACCACTGCTGCCAAGCAAGCACGAGACTGAATTAATTCTTAAAGAAAGAGAGATAAATACAGTGAAAATTGGATCACGGTCAAGTTCATGGTAATCTTTGCACTTCTCTTTGTCGGGCTGAGCAGTTGCCAAAGGGGGAGGATGAGCCCACACAAACAAGTCAGGCAAATCCTATTGTGGTAAGAAACTCCTTGGGGTGACATCGGGAGTGGGGGTGATTGGATGGAAACCATTTAAGAACAGACAGTTTTCTTCCTTCTCTTGCAGTAGTCTTATCCCCTGACTGCATTAAGCAACTGAAATGTTGCGGTTGGTCGATAGCACAATGGAAACGGGGCATAGAGACCTCCCTGTGGTGATTTTCATATTTATTTATTTATTTATTTATTGCATATGGCTATTCAAAAATAGCTGACAGCAGCCCAGCTTGAAGCCTTAAAAAAATCTCCGCCTTAGCTACTTGGCCGTGGAACATGTTTCCACATCATATTATCATAGCAGATCCCTGCACAGGAGGAAGACTGAAACAGCCTTGGCTGATGTGCAGCTTTACTGCCCAGTCGTTTATTAGCTATCCTGCTGTGCAAAAGCACTGAAGAGATGGAAGTTTCAAGCCAAGCTCGATTGTTACCAGCTTTAGCAATGGGCCGATTAGTTGGTTTGTCTTGCAGTAATGGTATATTGTAAAGAAAATGTTTATGGGACGAGAGTGCAAAAGGCAAAAATATTTTAATATGCATGCAGGAGTTCTGTAATGGCACACTGGAGGGGGAGGAGAGAACATGCACTTTTGTAACTCATTTCTTATAGTGGGATTTGCTTGTTATGTTTGTATCTTCTTGCTTCTTCTCTTTGGGTGTTGAGGGAAATACAAGGTTCTTGCCCTGGCACTTCTAGAATACATTGAGTTGCTGGCAGTATGGTGTACTCTATTACCATAGCAGGATAACCTGGCCAGACTCTTTATTGTATGTATGACTTCATAATTTGTCCTTAACCCAACCAATGGAAATGGAAACATGATTAATTACACCCAAACGACACATGATCCTGAGGAACTGGGTTTAAACACCAGGCATCGTTACAAGTGTTAAATTGTTTCTTTCCAGTTGTTATTAGATTTATTAGTTTGATTCCCCACTTTTACTCCTGGGCAATGAGTCGTATGTGACGTTGGGCAAACTACTCAGTCCTAGGTTGCCACCAGAAGAAGGGAATGGTGAACCACTTCTGAGTATTGTCTACCTAGTAACCCCTGAAAAGGGCTGCCATAAGTCAGAATTGACTAGATAGCACACAAATATTATGATTATACATATAAAAATGTGGAGACTGGCCTCTGAATGGGAGTTGTCGTATGTCCTGCTTCACAGTGAAAGGTCTTCTATTTAAAATACAATTTAAGGACAATAAAAAGGAAAGTGCAGGAGCTGTGAAGTTTCCCATTTGGATTTCGCACCTGGAGGAGCAGACTCCATGGGCGCAGAGGTCAAGCATTTTGCTGTTGTCAAATCTGTTCAGAGGTTTTGGGTCCTTATCAAAGCCTTATCTGCTTATAGCAGAGGAATGGATTTCCATCACTTTGATGACTATGCCTCCAGTGTGTATACTGCGACCCAGAATAATTCATTGTTCCTGCTGCTCTTAATGGTCTCTGAAGAACACAGTTAACCGAAGCACAAAGAAAGCCATTCTTAATGGCTACCCAACAAAGGAAGATTTTTGCTCCCTTTGGAACTTATTCCAAAATCACAACTTGAATATTTTCAAGGAGACATTGCAGAAACTGCCTGTCTGGATTTACATTTAGTGGCAGATGGTAAATCCCCATGGTACAATTGTTATACTCCTCAAATGAGAATATTTGTTATTGTTAGAAGCCTCAGCATGGACATGATACTCTTTACCACTGGCCAGTAGCAATGTTTGCAGGGAATTTCAGGTAGCTATAGGTGGAGGGGAAAGTAGGTTTTCTTATACACACAAGAAGTTGTGAAGATCAGGCTCTGACCTCTGGCAACAATTTTTCAGGTCTGATTTAGAGTTCTGTGACTTTGTTTTCTGTGCAAAATATATTTGCATTTCACACAAGTCCTCCCTGTTATTTTTGTTCTTTAAAAATCCCCTTCTATTATACAAAATTCAAATTTTATATGCAAATCCCATTTTTTTTCTTAAAAATACTCCTAATGAAAAAAAAGTTGGGTTGTTGTTCTTGTTTTAACTCCCATGCAAACGTGAAACATCTCTCAATAGATTATAGCAGGGATGGCGAACCTTGGCACTCCAGCTGTTTTTGAACTTCAATTCCCAGAAGCCCTGATAGCAGGAGTGCGGACTTGGGCTTCTGGAGATTGAAGTTCAAGAACAGCTGGAGTGCCAAGATTTGCCATCACTGGATTATAGGGTTGGGGTGCTGACCTACCCAGTCGGGCACTGCTACACAGAGAGTCTGTTCAAGGAGAGTTGAGATATCAAAGTCCAAAAGGCAATCCGAGGTCTGATTACCAGTAGTCCGAGTCAGTAGTCTAATCCAAAGGGTGTCCAGGGGCATTGTCAGGGTTGGCAGAGAAATCAGGGCAGGCAGATCAGGGTCTTGGCAGGTGGTCTGGAGTCGAGCAGGGTGTCAGTCTTTGCTCAAGTGTTGTACCGATGCTGGGTGTCTGCCACAAGCTTGCTTATAAGCCTCCCACCTAATCGGTATCAGCTGGGAGCCTTCTTTGATGCTTCGCTCTAGCTTGCCTGCATCTCAGGTGTAGCTCCTTTCTGGACTTCTCCCTGACTGAGGGCTGATCACTGTCAGAGTCAGACCCCTGATCAGACAGATCAGCTGCCAGGAGAAACAGACTTGGGCCAGGCGCAGGCTGAGATCCCTGGCTCAGGACATTCCCAGGTTCAGATGCAGGCAGAACTGGGCTGGACATAGGGAGTGCCCCTTGATCCAGGCCATCCTCAGAGTCTGACAAGGACTGGGTCACAACAGGTGGTTTTTTTTTTCTAATGGAAGGGTCTCAAAGTGTCAAGAGATCTTTTCCCCCCAACTTAGGATGAGACAATTGATAAGGATTCATTATAGCCTTGGTAGGGACACAACGTATGGTGAGATGCCAGAATGGAAATTAAGAACATCTTATAAGCAATGACATATTCCAGGGATGGGGAACCTTTTCAAGACCAAGTGCCCAAACAGCAACCCCAAAACCACTTATTTATTGCAAAGTGCCAACAGAGCACCAATGCAGCAACAGGGGTGGGAGGAAGTGCTCCCATTGTGCTGCTGGGCAGAGGGGCAGGGTGAACTTTGTGCTGGGGGGGAGGGAGGAGGAGGGAGGAAGCGCTCCTATTGGGCTGTTGGGTGGAGGGGCGGGGCTAAATCTGTGCTAGGGGAGCACTTCCTCCCATTGGGCTGCTTGGCAGAATGGTGGGGCAAACTCTTTGCTGGGGATACGGTGCGCATGCCCACAAGGAAGGTTCTGAGTGCTCCCTCTGACACGCATGCCATAGGTTTGCCACCACTGACATGTTCTGACTCAGGGTGGACTCTCCCATCTATACTGAACATTGGCCCCTTATAGGTCAGGAAAATTAAGACAAGAACACAATAGATTTGGATTTAGATCCCTGGTTGGCTACAGAAGCTCATGGGAAGGTAGCAAAGGCAAAACCTTAAATTTCTCAATATGTTGAAAAAATGTCAGGGTCATGGAAGTAACTTAATGGCACATAGCAACAGTCTCTCCTCGGTCCCTGAACTGTAGGTTAGCTTTCATTTTATTCCATTGAAAGCTGAACACAGAAAAGGATACATATTTAAACAGAAGATATGGGCAAAGATATAATTTATAATTATGTACTTTGATATTTTGAGGCCATGGTGGCTTAGTAGTTAAGATGCTAAGCTTGATGACTGGTAGGTCAGCAAGTCAGCAGTTTGAGACCTGAGTACTACATGACAGAGTGAGAGCCCTTCATCTGCCCTAGCTCCTGCCAACCTAGGAGTTCGAAAGCAAGAAATTGTATTTAGATAAAATGGTACTGCCTGTCATGTGCTCCAGTGTCTAGTCATGCCTGCCACATGATCACAGAAACACCTCTAGATGCAAACAGCGCTGTCTCTTTGGCTGCAAATGGAGGTGAACAGCGCCCCCTATAGTTGGACATGACTGGCTTTCAAGCAAGGGAGACCTTTACCTTTACTTTGAAAATTTAGTGCAGGGGTTCCCAACCTTTTCAAGTCGGGGGCCGAGTCATGCTCTCTCAGTGAGTTTTGAGGGCTGGATGGCTATTTTGCATGATGGGGGTGGCCATTTTGTCCCAACAGCTCCAAAGGGGTGGCCATTTTGTTTCTCCAATGCCCTTGGAGGGGTGGAGGGGCCACATGAAGTGGCACTATGGGCCAGATCCAACCCTTAGGTCCTTAGGTTGGGATCCCCTGTTTTAGTGCATTATCACATATGGAATTTATCTCTCTCATCCCAGAGGGAAGAAAAAAGCTCTGTGACCCAGCCTTTCCTTAGCATGCTTTGACTGGTTTACATGGCCCCTTTAAATGCTAATTTCCAATTTCATTCTGGCTTGCCCAAATATTGCCAGTGGGCTCACATCCGTGCAATTAGCTCACTTAAAGTGATGCCACTGGTGCACTAAAGGCGCTTAAAATTAGACCCAGAAGTTAGGCAGTTAATCTGTAAAGCTCAATAAAGTCCCTTGTTTCATCCGAGGGTTGTCAGAGAATTCGTTCCACATCTGTACAGAGAAAGGAGGTGGGGGGGGGGAAGGAGGGAGGGAGGGAGAGAGAGAGAAGAAAGAAGCGAGGTGTAAACTGCCAAGAACCATTTTAATGATGGCTGGAGTAAAAAGGAGCCAGATGGCAGTCTCTGCTGTGGCTGTGGTTGGTATTTAACTGCTTTTTTATTGGAAAAATATGGGGTGAAAAATTGTGTGGAACTCATTAGGCAGCCTGCTGTGATTCTGATCAGCTTGCCAATCTGTTCTGCATGGCAAAGATCCAAACATCCATAAATTTTGAACAGCGGCTTATAATCTATTGCTTGGAGCTTGTTAAATCTTTTCTTCTTCTCTCCCCACCATCCCTCTTTCTTTCTTTCTTTCTTTCTTTCTTCCATTCTCTCCCCACCATCTGTTTTGCATTCTTCTTTCCTTCCTTCTTTTCATTCTCTCCCCACCATCCCTTTTCCTTTCTTCCTTCCATTCTCTTCCCACTATCCCTTTTTCTTCCTTCCTTCCTTTTTTCTTCCTTCCTTTTGTTCTCTCCCTACCATCCATTTTGGTTTCTTCATTCCTTCCTTCCTTCTTTTCATTCTCTCCCCACCATCCCTTTTCCTTCCTTCCTTCCATTCTCTTCCCACCATCCCTTTTTCTTCCTTCCTTCCTTTTTTCTTCCTTCCTTTTGTTCTCTCCCTACCATCCATTTTGGTTTCTTCATTCCTTCCTTCCTTCTTTTCATTCTCTCCCCACCATCCTTTTTCCTTCCTTCCTTGCTTCCATCTCTATAAAAAGATCTCAAGTTGTGTTGCACTCAGAGTGGAGAAAGCCAGAGATATGAGAAGAGGGCATGGATCACTCCACTGTGTATTGTGTCATGTTTCTCTGCATAGATACCTTCCAAAACATAAGTGTGATATTTCATATTGTTTGCATATTAAGAGCTGCTACATTCTTCAGTGTTTTGCATCCAACAGGACTTCTTCTTCTTCTTCTTCTTCTTCTTCTTCTTCTTCTTCTTCTTCTTCTTCTTCTTTGGAAAGTTTCCCATAGATATGCGCAGATCACACACAGTTTGCCAGAATGGGTCATACCCTCAATTTGTTCAAGGATGAAACTCCCTAGAGATGCAAATCAGGTTTCTATGATCCAGCTTGCAAGATTGCTTCGGAGCAGATTGCCTGGATGACACATTCCAGTCGAATGTGTTCCCATGTCTGTTCCTACGGGAAGCATTCCAGGAGCCGTCACAGAAAGAGATACAAAATGTGACTTGAGAAACAGCCGGTGCTCTCAAAGTGGTTTGAGATAGAGTCTCTGAATTTTATTTTATTTTTAAAGAGTGGACCATTTTCTCGGGCAACCTCGCAGCAATGGGACTTCCACCCACACCGCTTGCTTTTCATCTTCAGAAAGTGACAGAGCTGAAGAGTTGTAAGACAAGATGGTTGTTTTAAAAAGACTTCTAGCTCTACTCTGCTCTGTTTACCTTTCAGGGACGGGTGGAGATGAAACAATCCCAAAAGTGAAAGAGATGCAGATTTGTAGAATATCATAGCTGGGAGCAAAAATGTTGTGATCACAGAATGAGTGGCGCTCAAGGGAAGCCAGGAAACTGCTGGCAGACTTTTAATTTTCCATCCTAAAACGCGTCTGGATTGTGAAGAATCCTAAGAGGAAAAGTAAAGCTTCCTTTTCTCTTAATATTTGCATGTTAAAAGAAATCTGTTTCAGGCAAATGAGGGGCGAGGGAAGAGGGATTTCAGGAAGTCTTTGTGACATGTTTCCAAGTAAGGCAGACAGAAAACTCCTGGGGAGTAGCCTCCTCCCTCGACAGACACCGATTTCTTTAAAGAAGTTAGAAAATATGCTGTCCAGATTTCTGTCATGAATGGATACACTTTGGTTTTGAAAGCTTTATGGAAACCAGAGGCCAGCTTTAGACAATGCGTTTTCACACATGTGCACCGTTCACAAATGCCATACCATTTCAAATGATTGGAAATTGCAAACTGCTGAGAATTTGGTCTTTAAGCATTAGAGTTTACAGTTGGGATTTAGCTATATACCTACTTGGACATAATACATCTATAGACAGCTGTTTCTGCTTTGTAGCTGATGGGTCCACCAAAGATTTTTTTTTCTGTCCAGCCCATGCATATGTAATGTGTTACTGTTCACCCACAAGGTGAAGCAGCTGGTCAACAACAATCTCATATGTATTCAGACATAAGAGTAATGTTGGTCTTTTTCTTCTACTTAAATTGTTCAGCCCATTTGAAATGAAACCACTATTTTGTTGACTCTTTGGAGAGTTATAGTCATTCCTTGATGAAATTTGGCTCAAAGGGGCCAGTCCTGGTTTGGGCATCTTGGTTTCCCACGTTTCCTCTTTGCATGACCAGAGCTCACCGTTCAAACTCACCATCAGTGCTTTCTAAACTGTTGATATGTCTGGCGATTCTACCAGACCCTCTTTGTAGTGAATCCATGTCCAACTTTGCTGCATAGCAAGATGGAGCATGAACAAAAGACAGACGGATGCAAAGTCTCAAAAACAGAAATGGCAGATTGAAAAGGAAGCTGAGCAGTGCAACAAAGAAAAATCCCAGAATGGAGAGGACTTCATGTACATTTCTACTAAATGGAATAGCTACCCAAGTCATAAAGGAAAGTAGCACTGCAGTGTAGGAACCACCAAACGGTGTGATTTCTGGCTGGCTTTTATTTTCCTAAATCCAGAAAGGCATTTCAACCAAGAAGGCCTACAATGGTGTGGAATGGTCGCCTCTATTCTGCAAAAACTTTGGATGTATGTATACATTCTTCTGCTGTCCAGCAGGAATAAACTGGCTGAGGAACCGTCTACCTTTCAAAGGAAAAGCACCTCTTTTCTTGCCAGAATAATAAATAATTCCACCTAAGAGCCCTTTTCTAATGGCACACTGCCTTCTTTATTTTATTCCCGAAAGAATAAAATATGGGACCTTTGTGGGTAGGAGGGTGGTGAGAAAGGGGGCATGTGTGTGCTATTTAGCCTTTTTAAAAGAAAGAACAAAGCTGAATTATACCTCTGTCTTTCTCTCCTGGCCAGAAGTTCTGCAGAGACAGCCAATATTTCTTTATTTGCAGAATTTTCTCCCCCATAATGTGAATGCGTCTGTTCATATGTGCATGCATGCATGCACGCAAATACACACACACACATACACAATTTTAATGGAGCACACCACACCACAGCCCAACCCTGCCCATTCCCCTTTGGCACATTTCACATTCTTTACAAGTAACAGCAGGACCGTAAACTTTCTCCCCTCCTGCTTTCCCTTTATCACTCGCTTTTCGCGAGTATAGCCGTGAAAACAGCCTTAGCACGGCCTGTCTAGAAATGAGCTCCATGAAAACCCTTGGCTATTCACCAGGAAAGTGTTAGAGTGGAACGCCTGTCACTCAGTGCAAAACCCGTACTGGAGAACTCCCTTGCCTCACTTCGTTTTTAAGAGAGAAGGAGGGAGGCAGTGGAAACTGGGGTCATTTAATTTGCACAGGTTAATAGAGAAATGCCCCAGGTAGGTGGGTAGGTAGGTATGTGGGTGGATGGATAGATGGAAGGAGTGTTGAATGGGGATATCCCAGCTTGGGCTAACTGACTGTCCCTCTCTATCTCTCACTATGTACTGTCAAGTTGGAAAGACATACATTACTGTACAGTAGTGACCTTAATAGGGCTTTAAAGGTAAGTGAGATATTTAAGGAGTGGATTTACCAGTTCTACTCCCCCAGTGAGTTTCCATGGCTGAGAGGGGATTTGAACTTTGGTCTTCAGCATCCTAGACCATCACTACAGCACACTGGGTGTCCCAAATGGGACAGAAACACATACCAGTATTGTAAAAGTAAAGGTCTCGCTTGCTTGAAAGCCAGTCATGTCTGACTCTAGTTCTCATCTCCATTTTCGGCCAAAGAGCTGCATCTGCAGATGTTTTCATGGTCATGTGACAGGCATGACTAGATGCCAGAGTGCACAGAAAGCTGTTACCTTCCCCACCAAAGCAGTACCTATTTATCTACTTGCAAATTCTTTCTGTCTTTCTCCAGCAAAAATCCTTTCAACTCAGAGTAATCTCTGAAATGAAATGAAATTATTATTATTATTATTATTATTATTATTATTATTATTATTATTATTATTATTATTATTATTATTATTATTATTATTATTATTATTATTATTATTATTATTATTATTATTATTATTATATCTAGGATTCTCCAGTATAATATAAAAGGTACAGGGAAAGGTCACCCTTGCTCGAAAGCCAGTTGTATCCAACTCTAGGTTTCAGTGCTCATCTCTGCTTACAGCCAAAGAGCCAGTGCTGTCTGTGTCTGCAGACATTTCCATAGACATGTGGGAGGCATGACTAGATACCTGAGTGCACAGAATGCTGTTTACTTTCCCACTGAAGTGGTACCTATTTATCTACTTGCAATTTCTTGCTTTCAAACTGCTAGGTTGGGAGGAGCTGGGACAGACGATGGGAGCTCACTCTGTTGGGCAGCACTTAGGTCTTGAACTGTTGAACTGCCAGTCTTCTGGTCATCCAGCCCAGAGTCTTAACCACTATGCCACCACGGCCTGTTATGATTGTACCCATGTCTTATGACACATTTCAGGCAAAATGGATGTCATTGACTTTGGGTACAGCTATTTTCTTCTACATGTTCCCCATCAAGGGAGAGGGGGGTAGCTTTGACATCTGCCCTGCTCCCGACTCTGGTAATATCTTATTATTTGTAAACCACTTTGGGTCACCCCTTGGGGTGAGGAAGGCGGTATATAAATATAACAATAAATAAACAAATAAAATCAAAGCAATGGGGAAGGCAGGAAAGCAAAGTGTTCTCAATCAGTGTTGGCAAACAGCATCGAGTAACATCTGGATCCTAGCTCTTCTTTTGCATCACTTGTGAGAGACAATAGAGTCCCTTACCAACAAAGAAAACAGCGCAAGGGCTTGGGGAAGAATGGATTCCAAGCCACTTTTGTCTACGGCCGTGTTTCCCAACCTTTGGTTTTTGGACTTCAATAATTCCCAAAAGTCTAAGTCAATTCCACAAAGCACTGATCAGGCAATGTACTGACAGAGTCTTCTGGGAATTGAAATCCCCCTGTGGGGTGCGGGGCCCCAACATTGGGAACAACTAGGTCTACAGGTTCGCGGCTGTGATCATAAGTGGGCCATAACTACAATGCACCAATGTGACAAGACTGACTTGAAGTAAAGGAGCATAGGAGGAGAGTCAAAAGCCATTTATTCTTCTATATGAACTCCAGGAATAAAATAACACTTTTGGCAAGGGGGAAAAACACTATTAGATGGAAAAGACTCTCTGTGTGAAATCAGTCCATCCCGTTGTGATGGTTTTTGACCCACATTCTAAGATGTGCAGGATGCAGCTGTACAATTGATTCCAGCCCATCAGAAGGACATCTTCCTTTTGGATAGAAGCAGTGAGTACTTGTGATGGTCTTTGATATTTGTCTAGCTAGAAATACAGTTTGGGCCAGTAGGATTTCCATCAGATACCTAGGTAGGTGGGTCTACTTGCTGAGCAAAGTCAGTCCATGCAACCTTTGAAGAACCATCCTGTACAAATATTAAAACAGCTTTGATTGTGTCCTGTCCGTCCCCCTTCCAGCTCGGAACAAACCCAAATTTCTTGTCCTAATAACATAACGTGGGACAATCCAATCCATCTTCTTTTCCCTATCAGTCACTTGCAGTTATGTGTGTGCCGAGCCTTTGGAATGCCAAGTTTAATGCACTGCCTCATATAATGGCATATCTCGTTGTTCTGTGCAGGACAATGACAATAAAGATTTGTCTATCTATCTAATGGATATGAAATGGAAGTGCTTTACCTACCTACAGTAGAAGACTTTTTGGAAAGCACAAGTGAAACTAGCAACAAAATGCTGTGGAACAGAGTACTTCTGAACATGTCTCGAATCCGACTCATCTCCATTTACAGCCAAAGAGCTGGTGCTGTCTGCATCT
Source organism: Bradypodion pumilum (assembly GCA_035047305.1). Taxonomy (NCBI): domain Eukaryota; kingdom Metazoa; phylum Chordata; class Lepidosauria; order Squamata; family Chamaeleonidae; genus Bradypodion; species Bradypodion pumilum. Next base: position 14,903,365 of record JAWDJD010000014.1, on the reverse strand, counting down.
GCCGACATTTCCATGATCATGTGGCAGGCATGACTAGATGCTGCAGCACATGAAACACTGTTACCTTTCCTGTTGAAACAGTACCTATTTATCCACTTGCAATTTCTTGTTTGGTAGGAGGTAAAATAGACGACGGGCACACACTCCGTGGCACAGCCCTTGGGTCTTGAACTGCTGACCTGCCATCCTTCTGGTCATCAATCTCAGTGTCTTAAACCATAAGCCACCATAGCCTTCCTCTCCCAGTCAAATGGTACTATTTTGGCTCACCAAGAGTCTTGACTCCAGTTATTTAATTTTCTTTACTCAGTTCTGGGATGAAAAACCATCCTTCATTCTTTCACCAATTCTGGCCTTATCTGGGTAGGACAGGTTTCATAAAGAAAGTTTCTGAAGATCTAAAAGGAAGTTGTGCTCAGGGAAATGGTACCTCAGATTCACCTGGGAGCCGGGGCATGTGCTTATCATACAGAATATGTTTCTTTTCTATATTCAGTTAATACAAAATCAAAGTGTAGACAACCTTGGCTGGAAAATGGCCTGAATATGTTTCCTTTCTTCCCACAGTTTTTCTGAACATTATGCTTTTTCCTCAGTGCTTCCCCATAAGCAACCTTTCCTTAAATCCTCAGTGGTTTTTATTAAAGAGAGATAGAAGATGTGATATGTGTAGACACTGGGGAGGTGGACAAAAATGACAGGGATGTGGGAGAGGGAAGAGAGAAAGAAAAAGCATCTTGCATTCTTAAAAAGTGTTGTATATTGGGGTTTTTTGCCTCCCCATCTGTTTTCCATGGACATCCCAGGAGAACTGGCCGATTATGAAGGAATTCTCAGAGGCCATTACTGGGAAGAAGAAAAAAGGCTTGCTGCAGACAGCTTAATGGACTAATTTGTAACTGCGAGAGCAGGAGAAATGAGTTGTTGGCTGCGTTTTAATTTGACAGCGAGTGGCAGAACGAATGCAAAATGGGACGAGCGAGCAGGCGTGCTGGTTTCCCCGCTGCACTTTGCTCAGGCCTGTTGGGTTTCCCCAAGGGAAACATGTCAATGTTATTCCCCACCCCTTTCTTCACCCGCTTGAAAAGGGCAGTGGGGGGGGGGTAGACAAGATAGGTGGAGAGAGTGAGCAAGGTGATGAGCCTAGCTGCTTAATTTTGTGTGAACATTAGACAAGAGAGGGAGACAAGAGTATTTGTGCCCCATATACACAAGGGAGCATAGGCAAATCCTTGCAGTCTTGTCCCTAGTGCCATGATGGCAATTTATGGCAATTTCCAGAAGCCCAAGCCCTGCACATGTTCTTGGACTTCATCACTTGATGACTGGAAGGTCGGCAGGTCAACAGTTCGAGGCACTTCAAAGTGTATGCAGTAAACCCATTCGTGTGGATTCACAGAGACCTGGGCTTCTGGAATTTGCAGTCCAAGAACACCTCGAGTGCCAAGGTTCGCCATTACTGCTCTGGTGCTTAGACCAGGGATTATCAACCTATGGCCCATGGGCCCGACCTGGTCCATGGCATCATTTCATGTGGCACATGTTGCCACTGCCACCAGAAACGGACGTGATTACAACAGCCGTAAATGCGCCCATGGCTGTCATAAATGTGTTTACAGCAATTTATGGCAGCATTTATGGCGAAGGTAACCACCAGTCTGGCCCACTAAGCTGTCTGAAGGGCCGTGGTCCAGCCCATGGATTAAAAAGGGTGAGAACCCCATGTTGCCCTCTCCAACTTTAACAAGTGCCATGGGACTAATATGGATAGCACACCCTTCCTGTGTTCTTGCTTGAAAAGCAGGCCTGCCCAAAGCAAAATGTTTTTGCCTTTTGTCTGGTGATGAAATATTTCCAAGAAATAAAGTAAATAATTACATTACCAATTGTATTGATATGAATAAGTTCAGCTCCATATTCTGCTCAGTGGCTTATCTCTATGTCTTTCCGGATCAGCAATATTGTACTTAATCTAGAGTACCCCTAGAACGATTTAGACCACATCTCCGAACACTCCCTTTGGAATATTATGGAATTTGTAGCCCAGCACATGGGAGGGCCCAAATGAGGGAAGGAGCCGTTGTAAATGTAGAATACTAAGACAATAGAAAAAGCAGCGAAGAAGATACCTTAATAAATCTTCCCATATTTCGATTTTGAAGAGACAAGTGGCTAATACTGTACTGTATGTATTTCCTCAAGGAGGTAATGTGTATAAAATTAAGAGACTGGGAGTTAAAGTGAACAAGGAGATACAAACTCATATATCAACTTGGTTGGTTTGCTCTACCTCTTGAATAGAGGAGGTGGGTCCTCAGATATTTGTACCTTTCACTCAGGAACAGAACAGGTAGGAAAAACTGAGGTGTGTGTTTTTAGAGGTACTAGTAAAACATCTCCCTTGCTCAAAAGCTGGTTGTGTTCGACTCTAGGGTTCAGTGCTCACCTCTGTTTACAGCCAAGACCCCATGCTGTCTGCATCTGTGGACATGTGGCAGGCGTGACTAGGCACCAGAGTGCACATAACACCATTACCTTTCCCGCCAATGTGGTACCTATTTATCTACCTGCAATTTCTTGCTTTCAAACTGCTAGGTTGGCAGGGACTGGGACAGAGACGGGAGTGCACTCCATCACGCAGCACTCTGGGCTCGAACTGCTGACCTGCCAACTTTCCAGTCATCAAGTTCAGCATTATTTGAGAAGTGCAAGTCGTACATGGAATTTGTGATCTTATGGATTGTTTGTTGCCCATGAGTCTCCTCTTTGCACCCACTCTTTGTCACATATTAAAAATAACCCTGCACTAATCTAGAACAACAGCAGTGGTGCAGTAAGTGACAAAGACCGATGGAAATGTTAGGTAATCCTGAGGTTAGCTTCACTAGGTAAGCCTATTTATCTTCCGCTTTGCATATTTGCTTTGCAAATGTCTCACAAAAGATTATAGCCAAGTATTTGATGTTCAGAGCTTGGCCAACATAGATAAGCTGTTTTTAGGCCAACATGTTTTCCAGGTGGATGAGTAGCTGGAATATCCCAAGTCTTCTGTGTAGTTTAGTCTTAATTTGTGATTCTCAATCAATCAATCAGTCAATCAGTTAATGTAGATCTCTCCAGGTATGTGATATTAAGAGTAAAAATTTGTAACATTTTCAACAAAAGAAGGAAACATCATATTTATTTATTTATTTGAATTGTTGCTTATCATTGTCACTTTAAAAAAGAATCAATAGTTTTAAATTGTAAAAAGTAACCACAATCAACCAATTGTAGTTTTTCAATTAAACTGTAGGTCAGGGGTTCTCAACGTTTTTCAGCCATGGGCCGGACCCTGCCCGCTCAAACAGCTGAGCAGGCTGGACTGGTGCCGTAAAATGCATCTGCGGTTGTAGTAAATGTGTTTACGACAGCAACGGACTCATTTACAGCTATAGTAAGTGCATTTACGACAGCTTCAGACTCATTTACGGCTGTAGTAAATGTGTTTATGTGGCCATAAATGAATACACGCAGCCGATTCCAGCAGCGGGGGCAACTGGAGCAAGGTCGGGGCCGAAGTATTTGGTGCTGCAGGCCAGATCCGGACCACAGGCCATAGGTTGCAAACCCCTGCTGTAGGTGTTTATTTTAAAAGATGGAGGAAAATGCCACTTTGTTTGTCATATTAATGGATATTTTTTGTTTGCCTGTGGGGGAAAAATGGCAACTTAATTCAAACTCTTTTTACTGCTTGACTTCTCTTCTTGAAACATGTTAATAATACACGATAGAATTTGATAAGAACACACTTTATGTTCCATGTGTTGGCCTTATAAAACAGATCTCAACATTACTATCTTTTACAAGGCAATCACAAACGATATGCAGCATATTAAACTCCTGATAAAAAACATTGAGCATATATACAGCAGATCAACTTGTCTAGAGAAAGCTCGAAGCTGTCTTCTCATCAAATGTTTTTCTTCCATATTTCTCTGTTATTAGAAATGCTGGATTTTTTTTAAAAAAAAGTTGAGTCCAAGAATCTGCCAGTTCTTCCTGTTCTGCCATATCTGAATCTTGGTGATCCTCATGGCGATCATCCATGCAGACTGCCCTGAGAATATAATGCAATGACCTTTCATTTGCCTTCTGCATTGCAGCATGACACCCATAATACCACTGATCCAGTTTTGCAAATCACTTTCTGGTCCTGATTCCTTTTGGCACACAAAGTCCTCCTCAGCCCCAGGCCAGGATGGATGAAGCTGCTGCCCTCCATCAAGATGGATTCAAGTGGGTTTTAATCCACTTAGGGACCATCACCCTTTCCTGTGGACTTCACCACCCATGGTTGTTTAGTCCTCAGGGTGGTCAGCTTAGTTAACCACTGCCTGATGTATGGTGTTGAGTCACTGGCAGTATGGTCTACTCTACTACCATAGCAGGATAACCTGGTCAGACTTGGAAAGAGTTGTTTGGATTTTTAAAATCACATCTTGGAGTTCACATCTTAGAATGATTCTGGGAGCAATAGTTCAAACAATAACTTTTCAAGGACTTTTTCCAAGTCATAGGAAATCACAAGTCCGATTCGTTTTGACAAGAAAGCATGTTCAGGCCTGAAGGATGAGGAGTTTGGTTGTTCCTCTCCCTTTTCAAAAGGTAGTCACAATGGAGAAGTTGCAGAAACAGGCCCAGAATAACAAAAGGGAACACATTGGGAACCAATCCTACATTCAGTGAAGAATAGGGTTATCAACCATAATAAATTATAGATCTTCAAAATGGGATGAGTTTTATGTTATGAAACCTCTCTTCAACCAATTTTCAGAATTCATTACCATTTTGAAATTCTAGTTCTCTATCGCCCTTATCTGTAATCAGAAAGTAGAGCAAATTAGGATTTATTAAATAATTTGATTTTGCATTAAAAGTGGACATCCTATTTCCTGTGTATAAGTGAAAATTTGGAAATAACAACTCTAGTCTAAATAGAAAACAATATAGTTGTTCTATGATGGGGAAAACTGTGACAAAGTCACACATATTAGCATATCCAAGCACCCCTCACCTGATTTCTCTTCGTCCTATTATTCCTCTTTACCTAAGTGTTAGGGGCTGCCGTGGCTCAGTGGTTAAGAAGCTCGCCTTGTTAGCTGGAAGGCTGACAAGTCAGCAGTTCAAGACCCGGGTATTGCATGATGGATTGAGCACCCATCTCTATCGCAGCTCTTGGGGACATGAAAGGAGCCTCATTTGGGCGTTCCCTGAGTGGAGTTTCTTCCACAAGAATCCTTTCAACCCAGAATAATTTCTGACGTTAAATTATTATACCCAAGTGTTCAACTGGATAGCTTTTCAAACAAAGAACGGTTCTCTATACCATCAGGCTGTCTTAAATAGAATACTGGTAGGTCAGATTCTTGCCTTGAAATATTCCCCTTCTTCTGTTTAAAAAAACCTAGAGACTTTAGCTAAGTGCCATTAGCATTAATATTATTAATCAAAATAGCAAAGTTCATTTATACATGAGAAGGGTAGGACTATACTGTAGAGATTCACTGGCAGATAAGGAGAAGTTAGTCAGTGGTCACAAAAGAGTGTCAACTCAATCGACATTGCAGTGAAACACGAAGCTTTGTCTGATGTTCTCGTTAAACATTATGAAGAATAAGCTCAAACTCTGGCACATATTCAGACTCTTTGCTCCCTCCTGAGACAGCCATGTGCTTTATTGCTTTTTAGGCAACCCCGTCACTAAAGTACAGAAAGTATCTCCTAAATGTGTCTTCGAAATTACATATGGAAAACTAGGCCCCGTGTTGGATAATATTTCCATCCTGCTTTGACCAGCTTCTGCTCACAAGTTGACCCTCCCTTGACCAAAGCCAATGGACGTAGCTCTCCAATAATGATAATTTTTCACCTTCTCCAGACCTCGTAGTAGACAAAGGCAGAGCTTGAAAATTTAGGGTGTGGGTAAGGTGGGGGAGGGCACAATCGTTCTCTAAAGCTGTAATATTTCCTAGCTTTTGCAGCCAGCCACCAGCCCTGAACAATAGCAAGCCTGATCATTCCTCATCCCCCACCCTCATTGTTCCTCCATTTCTGCAGGTGAAACTGGTGGAAAAACCTTGCATTTGAGATCAAATGAGCTGCCTAACTGGGATTTTTTTTTGGTTTTGTTTTGTGCCTCTCTTTCCAGGTTGGCAGTGCTTTTAAACCCAAGGCAAAGCAGTGCCTCTTGTTCCCTGGATTTCTGCTTTAATGTCGCTTCACTTGTCAAGGCAGGGAGGCTGCTGTTCCTCTCCTCCCTCCCTCCCTCTCTCTTCCTCTCCTCCCTCCCTCCCTCTCTCTCTCTTTCTCTCTCTCTCTCTCTCTCTCTCCTTCTCTCTCTTTACCTTCCAGCTCACTGCGTCTGTTCCTGGGGGGCCCCGGGAGGCTTTAACAAGCTCTAGATTGTTAGTGACAGTCAGACACTTTAACACTTAAAGTAGAAGGTTTGATTTAATCTCAAGGCTGTCATTTATTATTTGTCTGCTATGTTCCGCTGGGGCGCCCGCTGATCAACTGCCTTTTCCCAAGAGGGCTTTTCTTTCCCCTCCCTCCCCTGCTTCCCCCCCCCTTCCTTTTTGGTTATGTCTAAATCCTCAATACAAATTGCAAAGCTTCTGCATCTCCCAGTGGGACCCATTACCGCCTGTGGGGCATTAAGGATCATTAATAGTGCTGTCAGCAAGCTAGCCAGTTGGTTAGCTTCTCATAAATAGGAAATTAATCCATCTACTTCATTAATAATGCCGAACGCAGCTATTTTGTTGCTTTCGATGTAGCCGAGGCCTGGTTGCACGCCTGTGATGTGGAAAGACAGGGCTCCAAATTAGCATCGGATGTCTGATTTCAGGAGTGTAGCCTCGGTTATTTATGTTGTTTTAAAGGATTGTTTTGTTTGTCTGTTTTTAAAGTATTGTTTCCGACTATAGTAGAACCCCGCATAATGAAAAAACTCCGTTCTGCGACTTACTTTGCTATGTGCATTTTTTCGTTATGCGAAGCCCTAGATAATGAACAAGCCCATATACCCCAGCTACCAAAACTCCTACATAACAAACATTTTTTTCATTAAGTGGGGTATCGTCCTTGCATAACGAACACTTCATTATGCAAATTTTTCGTTATGTGAAACGTTCGTTATGCGAGGTACCACTGTATTTGAAATGTCCTTTGGCTGCAAAAGACAAATTAAGAAGGAGGAAGAAGAAAGTTTATCTCCGTGGTGGTGGTGGTAGTTTTATTATTGAGTGTGATCTAGTTTCAGTGTCTTACTAGAAAGAATAAAAGAGGGAAAGGCCAATATAGGTTTGAAAACTGTAAAATAAATTAACTAGGGCTGAGATTCATATTCTTCCTCTGCCTTGTAAGTCCATATTTCCTATCTTCTATAATCCTTAATGAATTGTGGTAGCCATGGAAAAGCCAGGGTTTTGAAAGTTTATTTTTAAAAAGCTGACATAAAGCAATTGGCTTTTACTTTAGTACTCAATTATGTTTGTGTTATCCATAGCATATTTGTGATTATTTTAAATAAGAATTCTAGCCTCCAAATCCTACAGAATGGCCCAATAAAAAAATAGGAAGAAGAGGAAAACCATTTGAGGCTTCACAAAATCCAAAATAGTTTAATAATTCAAAGTAGAAACAATATGGCAGTGGTTCCCAAAGTGGGCTCCACGCCCCACAAGGGACTTCAATTACCAGAAGCCTAAGTCAGTATATTGGCTGATCAGTGCTTTGAGGAATTGACTTAGGCTTCTGGGAATTGAAGTCCAAGAACACTTGGGGTGCCAAGGTTCGCCATCATGGCCATAGATTGTGTCCCACCAGGACAAGATTCTGGCTGGGCTGTCTGCAATAGATTTCAAAATAGGAAGAGCAAAGAATAATCAAGTAAAATGGGGCTAGTTGAATACAGGATGCATTTTCTGAGAATGTGGATAAATCCAATTCTGTACATGCAATTTATGTCCTACTACGTATTCAGAAGAACATGTGGTAAAACACCAAGATAAAAATAATCCTATTGTGCAAATCCTTGACACAAACAAAGAAAGAAATCAATGGCCCTTCCAGATGCCATGAGCAAGGGGTGGAAACAATAGAAAAAAATGAATACCCAGCATGTTGGGTGCAAAATGCTAGTTGCCCATAGAGTGCACTAAGCTCTATGGGGCAATATATAAGTGCAATTGCTATTGCTCTCTCCACCTGTGGCCCGTGGGCCAGATGTAGCCCTCAGCACCATTTCATGTGCCCCCCACCCTCCACCACACCAAGAAGTGCCATGTGGTGGAGGAAGGGCAAAATGGCCATCTGCCTCCTAAAGCTGTTGAGAACTCCTGCTCTGGACTCTAGAGAAACTAGCATTCAGTGACATTCTGTCTCTGAACATGGTGTTACATTGAACATTCATATATAATCCCATCACTAGACGCAACCTCCATACCTTCGATAATCCCTTTTCAAGTCCATCTAAATCCATGGTTATCACAACATAACAGCCAATTCCATACATTATGTATGTTCTGTATAAAGAAGGGTGCTCTTTTGCATATCCACAATGCCAATTTAATTGTGTTCCAATACTGGTGGAGAGGGGAGGATAACCTTTCTACATAATGCGTGATTTTATAAATTGCAACCATGTCTTCTCTTAACAATCATAATGCATGTGAACACTATCTTTAGCAGCTGAGATATAGTGGCTTTATAGGGCTACCGAGAAGCCAGATAGTGGAAATGTACCAAGTGCTACCAAAGGGAAGGCTGAACATGCTCCGTAGCTATGAACTGCTTTGAGTCTATTAAATAGAACTAGGAAGTCAGAACAAACATAGTGGAATATAGTATTGGGAAGAGAGGAATGGATAGGAAGACTTGAGCATTGGGCTGAAAAGAGCAGGATGGAATTTATCAGAGATAAATGCAAACTTCTACAACTAGAGGTGGGGGGGGGGACACCAAACATATAGTTACAAGATGGACATTTGAATCATATGATGAATGAGGAGGATCTTTAATTGTTGTAAATCATAAACTGAATATGAACTCTAAAAAGGCAAATGCTGTTTTAGGCTGTATTAGCAGAAGTGTGATTAAAACCCTGAAATTGATGACTGGAAGGTCAGCAGGTCAGCACCTGAGTGCTGCACAATAGAGGTCCCATCTCTGTCCCATCTTCTGCAAACCTAGCAGTTCAAAAGCAAGAAATTGCAAGCAGATAAATAGGGACCACTTTGTTGGGAAGGTAACAGCATTCAGTATCTAGTCATGTCTGCCACATGACCATGGAAACAGCTGCAGATGCAGACAGTATTGGCTCTTTGGCTGCAAACAGAGACAAGCACCATATCCTAGAGTCAGATAATACTGGCTTTCAAGCAAGAGCGAACTTTACCTTTAGTCTCAGTCTAAATCCTATGAAGTACTAGCTCCCTTTTATTTATTTTATTTTTATTTTATTTTAAATTTAGATTTCTATGCTGCCCAATCAGGTAAACCCGACTCAGGGCAGCTCACAACAAGTTAAAACATACATAAATCAATTAAAACATTAAAACCCCTTCTGTTCAACATTGATTAGGCCTAATCTCGAGTCTTGTGTCCAGTTCTGGACACCACACATTAAGAAGGGCAAACTGGAACCAGTTTAGAGGTGGGTAACAAGGATGATTGTAAAGCCAAGCCAGATGAGGAAAGACTGAAAGAACCGAGGAGAGATATTACAGGATTCTTCAGATATTTGAAAGGCCATACAGGGGAGGAGCAGAATGTATTTTCAGTCCTCCCAGATTGCAGGAAAGAGAAGACCAGGCTCAAGTTACAAGAAGCCAGATTTCAGTTGAATATCAGGAAAAACTTCCTAACAATTAGAGCAGTTTTTAACAAGGGAACCAATTACCTTGGAATGTGGTGAACCCTCCAGTGCTCAATGTTCAAGAGAGAATGAGACAACCATCCGTCCCATATGCTTTGATTTGAGCACCTATGCTAAGCACGGGGATTGGACTCCATGGCATTATAGACCCATTCCAACTCCATGGTTTTATGATTCTGTGGCCGAAGAATACCAAGAGAGAAACAAGAGTGATCGAATTGCCTGTTTATTAAAATTCTCCGTGTATTTTGGGAAAATAAACAATTCCTTCATCAAGGGTAGAATGATGAAGATGTATTCTGAAGAAAAAACAGTTTAGGTGAAAGACAGAGCTTGGGTTTTCTCCATAATTGAATTATAGCCCATGTAATAATAGATTGATTGTGTGAATTTTGCTTCATTAGCCTCCTAAGATGTCTCTAATTGAGTGACAGCCCTGCAATTCGTATGCTGCAATTCTGATCCACTTTAACTAGTAGTAAACAAGCCCCATTAAACATTATTGTATTGGGTTTTAGTAGATACAGATAGATTTTAGCAGGTAAAGAATAAAGGTTTTTCAGTTGTTTTGGAGCAAGGTGTGATTACTACCCATTTGTTTTTTCATGGAGTTGCAGACTGTAAGAAATTCCAGATTCAGCAGGATTTAATTAGAGGTAAAGGGAAGGTAAACGTCACCCTGGCTCAAAAGCCAGTCATATCCAACTCTAGGGTTCAGTGCTCATCTCTGATTACAGCCAAACAGCCAGTGCTGCCTGTGTCTGCAGAGGTTTCCATGGACATGTGGCAGGCATGACTAGATGCTTGAGTGTACGGGTTGCTGTTTACCTTCCCACCAAAGTGGTCCCTATTTATCTACTTGCAATTTCTTGCTTTCAAACTGCTAGGCTGGCAGAAGCTGGGACAGAGACGGGGGCTCACCCCGTCGTGCAGTACTCAGGTCTTGAACTCCAACCTTCTAGTCTTCAAGTTCAGTGTCTTAACTACTAAGCCACCAGAGGTCCCCCCCCCCAGTATAGTATAGTTTGTACTATATTTGCCATTATTGTGCAACCAATGTGTGTATGTGTGAGTTTTTAACATAGCGTTTTTACATATCCCACTCATCGATTCTCATCATTTCTTTTTCTGGGCTAGCTGGGATGAAATAAAAGGTATTTTTAAGTATCCCACATAGTTCATAAGATCCAAGCCACATTTAAGCCATTGGTAGCCACCAGCCTCCACCAACCTTATGCCCTCCAGATAGTTTAGTCTGCAGCTCCCATTATTTCCAGCCTTTTGACTAAAGATCGGTTATGTAGTTGCCAGCCAATATGATCATGGAGATATTGCCTGGGGATGCTAAGAGATTGGTTCTACACATCTGGAAGGGGTTTGGTTGAAGAACTCTGATATACACTTCTAGTTGTACACCCAGATGTTGATGTGACTTGCTAGCTAGTAGTTATTTATGATTGCTACTAACTCCTTTGAGATCTGTGGCACACGCTCATGTCCACACACACGTACACACTCACTCACACACTCACACTCACACATACACACACACATACAGGAGTTTAGAGATATGTGGGATGTTTACATATACCAGTGATGAAAGTGCAGGAGTCTCTCTCATCTTTCTTGAGAGTCTTGCTGTCATTTCTTGCTTTCCCCAAATCTCAAGGGCTAAGATTCGGCATGCTGATGAGATGGATGTGAAGATGCCCACTAACGGCAATGTCTTATAAATCCTCAGATACAGAGAAGGTCTAACAATCATAAGTTGGGCAACAGATCAAAATGGATGCCTTTGGGGCGGGGAGTATTTAAACATTAGTGGTGAATTTCCACCTTAATTAGCTGCAATTTAATGTGTCTCCCATTAATTAAATTGGTTCAGGACACTGGGCTTTAGAGAATTCAGTAGGGGGGTAGAGGGCTGTTAATGGTATGGTTCAGGAAGGGACCACTCTAAAAGTGTTGAGATTGTTAAATTAAAGCTTTCCATTCCTCTTGCCTTTCTTCTTCCTCTTTCTATTAAAGAGCAAGACTGCTATAAACAATTAAGTATCAATCAATCAATCAGTTTAATTTATATCCCGCCTTTCTCGGCCAAAGGCCAACTCAAGGCGGCTAACAGCATATACAAATAGCAACAAAATAATAATACAGAGATACAATAAATTTACAATAGCGAACAATACAAGTAAGCATGGTATCAAAATACGAAAACTACATAATTACATTTTAAAAAACCAGTATAATACAACAACAAACCCAGCATGGAAAAAAAAAAACATGTCCGCTGGAGAAAGTCATAGGAGCTACCACTCCCCCCGGCAGCAAAGGCAGCCACGGCAGTTCAGATTGTCGCTAAACATCCCAGCCTGTGCACATGTGCTATAAAAGCTGCATTTTGCATAGTAAAAGGTAAAGAAATCAAATTAATAATAATAATAATAATAATAATAATAATAATAATAATAATAATAATAATAATAATAATAATAATAATAATAATAATAATAATAATAATAATAAAGGTAAAGGTTTCTGCACAATGATAATTCCTACCCCCTTGCGTTTATAATGGGATAGCATTAGGCACCCTAAAGAATATTATGAGAGACAGAATCTGGGGGAGCGAAGAATCTAAAATAGAATAACTTTTCCTCTGGCTTTTTAAAAAGGGGTGTAAACCGCACAATTAATCATTTTACTCTTACTCAACAGATCAGACACTCATATCTTGGGAAGAGCAACACTGCTCATTAGTGTCAAAATTGATATCTAGTCATGTGCAAACAGGATAGAATTGGAAGAAGAGAAAAGAGACATGGGGAAAAGTGAGGAAGGAGGGGGCCCTTTTTTCCTAGGTCTGTCTCTCTCCCTTTTTATAAAAATAAATGTGCCTCCAATTTTCCTGTAAGAATGATAAAAGGGTCCATTTTCACATTCATCTCCTGTAGAAGAGATTCTAGTGCCCCACATGTCGCTTGGAAATGTATTCCCCGTTCTCCCTGTTAGGCTGTTTGGTGACAATAATGGGGGATGCCGTCTGATGTCTTCTCCTGCCTGCGCTCTCTGCCATGTTGGCAGGATCAAAGCAGTCTCACATCGCAGCCCTTGCGACAGAAGTCCCCAAGCGGCCTACATGGCAACGCTGTGTGACTTTTGTGTGGCGGAGGTTGTAAAGACAGCACTCCCTCCAGGCCATCAGGTGATTGGAAAGGGATTGCAAATAGCCCACCTGTTTACAATGCCAGCCTGACAGAGGATTGTATCGCCGGTGGACAACCCATTGTGCAATTTTGATCAAATGGATGCTCTTTCTACGCAATTAACCTGATCTACTCGTTTTTCTGGATCTTACAAGTATACTCACAGAAACATTTAGAAAGTCCCCATTTATTTATTTAAAATATTTTTGCTCTACCTTTCTGCACAAAAGGACCCAAGATGGTTTAGTAAAAGAAAAGGTCTCCCTTGCTTGAAAGCCAGTCATGTCCGACACTGGAGCGCAGAACTCATCTCCATTCACAGCTAAAGAGTCAGCGCTGTCGTAAGTCTGCAGACGTTTCCATGATCTATACACTAGGGCACATGGAATGCTGTTACCTTTCCTGCCAAAGCAGTGCCTATTTATCCACTTGCAATTTCTTGCTTTCAAACTGCTAGGTTGGCCGGAGTTGGGCCAGATGAAGCTCACAGCACCATTTCATGTGCCCCCCTCACTGCCTCCACCACACCCAGAAGTACCATGTGGCTGGAGGAAGGGCAAAATGGTCATCTGGCCCCCAAAGTTGTCTGAGGGAGCATGACCTGGCCTCCAGCTTAAAAAGATTGAGAACTCCTGCCTTATGGCATGTACAGAATATAGTTTCTATCTCTACATACTGGGTTTCTGAGTGTCTCTCTCTCTCTGTCTGTCTCTCTCTCTCATCTACCAAGAGAGAGGGGTCACTGAATTGACTTTCCTGATTTTATAACCATCCTCATGTCATAAAATTAGCTTAAAATTGGGGTTGTACTGAGAGAGATGAGAAACCATTGACCACTGTTCTATGTGACAAGTGTGAATATAATGCAGTGGCCTTTCATCTGCCTTCCACATCGCAGCATGACACCTGTACCACTGATCCAGTTCCACGAGTCACTGTATGGCCCTGAGCCCTTTTGGCTCACAAAGTCCTCATGGGCCCCAGGCCAGGATTGATGAAACTGCTTCCATCAAGATGGATTCAAGTGGAATTTAATCCACTTGGGGACCATCACCTTTCCCTGTGACTTTAGCACCCAAGGCTATTAGTCCTCAGGGTTATCAGGTTAGTTAACAGTCGTCTGACCCTCAAGTGTTGAGTTACTGGCAGTAGGGTCTACTCTATTACCATAGCAGGATAACCTGGCCATACAGGATTGGTTGTTCTTCTCCAGAAAAATGGTGCTTGTGACATGGGACCCCAGGGTATAGGAAAAGGAAATGATTAAAGCACAGAAGCATAAGGAGCCAATGCTGGACAGAGATACCAGCATCAGACAGCAACTCAAGGTGTGTGTGGTGTGTAGGATAGGGAGAACAAAGGGGAGAGACAAAAGAGGGCTATACTAAGGAGTTGTTTTTCCTACTCCTCAGTGCTCAGCTCCAAACGTCCCTGGATTGTCAATTCATGAACCTACAGGAATTGATCTTTGTGTCCTGCTTCCATCTCTAGTGTTTAAGTCGATTAATAATTATTAAACAGTGAGATAAGAGGTGTGCTGTCTGTCTGAAAGCTCACATTTCCCCCCTCTCCTTTTGGTTTCTGGAAAATTAATTCATCTGAGATGAGAAGGTGGTAGAGTGAGTGGGGGAAAGCAAGGAGGCTTTTGTTTAAGCGAAGGCTGAAAGAAGTAAATAGAGCATGCGGTCCCTTGTCTTTCCTTCAAGCCTAGCTTGGATATTGCTTTATCAATATCATTCTATCAATAAACAGTGAACAAACACAGGCCTTTCCAGATTTACTAACTAATCAGAGAGAAGTTTTGACAGGGCTTAAAGGATTGAGCAGCCGCCTCCCTAGTAACTCATTTTTAGGCCTCTGCATAAGGTGGATTGGATTTACTTTGAGAAAAACAAAAGTTACATTCTCTCTTTTCTGGTATTTGCATTTGCATCTATAGCTTGGCAGGGCGATTTTCTGCTCGGCCCGGGAGGGAGCAAAATAGATTGAGTTGGCCAACAGAAATCCTGGGATCTGGGGCTGGGGAATCCATTAAGTCACCTGGACGTCTTCAACCAAAAAGTGACATGTAATAATGAATTTTAATAATGGGGAAGCAATAAAGCCAGGAAAACATAAAACAGGAGTTCTCAACCTTTTAATGTCGGGGGCCAGATCATGCTCCCTCAGGCATTTTGCCTTTCCTCCACCACATGGGACTTCCTGGTATGGTGGAGGCAGTGGGGGCCACATGAAATGGTGCCATGGGCCGCATCCAGCCCTTGGGCCACAGGTTGAGAATCCCTGATGTAAAGCCTCAAATGTTGTTATGAAACCTGGCCTAGAACCTGTAGCAGGATGGGAGACAGGGCAGGAATTAATGGCTGTCAGATCCTTCTCACACGCGCCGATGTCTGTTTATTAAAGTCAATACCATGTGTACAATCTGGCCACCATTCAGTTTGTTTGACTGCTTGATGCCTGATTTTGCTTTGTATATAAAAAAGAAGAGATTTGAAATGCTTCTTTCCCTGGTAATTTCTGTCACGAATTCCTCTTATTTTCACTTCTTTCTCCCCTGCTGGCAGCTGCCATCTGTAGCAATATTTCTCCTGCCAGGAAGATTGGCAACAAGTCCCTCCTGTACCCATGTCACCTTTCCTTCGCTGACAAGATGGGTGCTTGAAGAGTAACGCTTCCCGCTTATCCCCCACGCAACAGCCTTTCTCTCACACATTCACACTTTTGCAGACAATATGTTATCTTGAACAAGGCAGCTTGTCGGTTCCTTGGAAGACATTGTAGACTGAACCTCCACCTACCCAACACCCTCCTCTCCAGGGTTTACAGGCATTACTCCTTTTGTTGTTTGTTTGTTTTAGTTTTTGGACTTCACTCCCAGAATCCTTCAGCCACTATCCTATGCTAGCTTCAGGATTTGGATTTCCAATGCAGTAATAACATTTCAGAGCTCTCGCCATCCGCTAACAAAGACTAAACTCTTAGTCAATGAAAGATTGCAGGACTCATTAAGCAACTGACAAATAAGAAAATAAGAGATTTTTTTGCTTATCTTTTACTTATCTGCACTTATTGTGCATCTAGGATACTGCAGTGGTTTAGTGGTTAAGATGCTGAACTTGACAACTGGAAGGCCGACAGGTCAGCAGTTCGAGACCCAAGTGCTGCACAATGGAGTGAGCTCCTACCAACCTAGCAGTTCAAAAGCAAGAAATTGCAAGTAGATAAATAGGTACCACTTTGGTAGGAAGGTAACAGTGGTCTGTGTGCTCCAGTGTCTAGTCATGCCTGCTACATGCCTATGAAAACATCTGCAAACGCAGATGTTGGTTATAAATGGAAATGAGTACCAAACCCTAGAGTTGGATACGACTGGCTTTCGAACAAGGGAGACCTTTACATTTACCTTGTGCATCTCAAGGTTGCAGCCCTGTTGTTACAGTAACACAGAATCTTATTCTTGCACAAACATAGACTTACACAGTTGTTTGTATTTTCTTGCTCACAAGGTTTTCCAGGTAAAGTATACACAAAAGTGGCTTACCAATCCTTTCCTTTAGAGGGAGCTCTTGGGACTCTGCAGGTTGCTCAAGGCTACATCGGCTAGCTCTACTCCAGAAGCACCGATCAGCCAATGTACTGATTTAGGCTTCTGGGAATTGAAGTCCAAAAACCAAAGGTTGGGAAACACTGCTCTACTCCCAGGCGTCACTTTGTGGGGAATCAAACTACTAACCTCTAGCTTTGCAGCAAGATATTTACACCTCTGAGTAATTCAGTATTACAATTGCTCAGTATTACATTCAGTAACCTGAATGTTGAGGAACAAAAAGAACTCTATGCGTGCAGAATTTTTTAAAAAAATATTAAATTATAAAATCCATCTTTGTTCGTTAAAAATGCCCAGATGTCTTAAAATAGTTCACTTCACTATGGATTTTTTTAAACAATCCATTAATTTGCCATTAGGTAGATAATGTAATGACTGTTAAGCTGCTGTTTGACAGGTACTGCATATGGAACATATGTACATGATGTTTTGTGTTTAAGGTTGGAGTACAGATGCAAGAAAATAACAGCAGTTATGTGCCTAAACAGATATTCATATAGTATTCTTCATGCATGTACTTAAGAACATTAAAACAAGCCAAAGTATTCCATTTCCTATGTCACATAAAATATTGTATCGTATCAGTGCGCAACATTGTAATTAACAAAGAAGAAGGCATTTGAAATGGTTTCTTAGTTTATGCTATATATCTAAAGTTTCATTTTAAACTTGACCATGCAAAGCACAGATGCTGCTTATCACATTTATTGCCCCAGTCAGCATATTTTTATCCTTTCTTTTTGAAAAGGATATAGCACTTCCCATTAAATAGGTCTTAAATAAATTATGAAACAATAAACTGCTTGTGGGGTGGGGGGGGGACACCCAAAACATTGCATACTGCAAAGCTTGTCAAGGCTAAGCATAGAGAATGCTTGCATTTAGGGCAGTGTGTAAGTTGAAGAATCCATCCATCCATCAAACAAACAATCTTGAAATCATTTAATGGTTGGGGAAAGCCAAGGAAAAAACTAGTAAACTTTCAGTAATCATCAAAACAACCTCGTTATCAGTGCCTGAAGTACCGAAGTGGGGAAATTATTCCAGAACATTGGAGCCACCACAAGGATATGACACTTCAGTTCCTAAAGACTTGGTTTCTTTTTCTACCTGAAGCAATCCTGGCTGGTTGCCTACCACACAACTAGGACTCATGCTTTAAACAAGAGTAACAAACTCCTTGGGAGACAAGCTATGACACACCTATGCAGCACAATAAAAAGTAGAGGCATCATCCTGCCAACAAAAAAATCCTCATTGTTAAATCGATGGTTTCTCCAGTAGTATTGTGTGGCTGTGAGAGGTGGACCATAAGGAAGGTTGAGCACAGAAGAATTGGTGCCCTCGAACTGTGATGCTGGAGAAGACTTTTGAGAGTCCCCTGGACTGCAAATCAGTAAATCCTAAAGGAAATCAACACTGACTGCTCCTTGGAAGGACAGATGCTGAAGCTCAAATACATTGGTCACCACATGAGAAGAGAGGACTCACTGGAGAACACCCTGATGTTAAGAAAGACTGGAGGCAAAAGGAGAAGGGGGCAGCAGGGGATGAGATGGTTCGATAGCATCGTTGACGCAGTGGGCATAGATCTGGACAGATCAGGATGGTGGATGACAGAGGAACCTGCATGCTGTGGTCCATGGTTCGCGAAAGGGTGAGACTTGACTGTGCAACTGAACAACAAAGGCCTTCCAATGTTGTCAGATTCCAGCAATGATTCATTCTAGAAGCCATAGCCAATATCAGCGAATATCCAGATCAACATCTGGAGGGCTCCATCTTTTCCTTCCCTACTCATATGTTTTGCTGTCCTATCCCTGCATCCCTGTTCATCTGGAAAATGTTATCTAATCATGCACCAGGACTGGGTAGTTAATGTACAGCAGCAGTATAGCAGCAGTATAGCCAGAGACATGCTGGTGGTAGCATTCATTGCCTTGATCAAGTGTAATATGTTCCCCAGTATCCGATTAAAGGGAAAAAATTAAAACAAGTAAACGGATCCTGTTCTGAATATCCCGTGTCACATCCATTCTGGCCCATAAGTAACAGCAGAGCCAACAGTCCCCTTTCAATACTGGCTTTTAAAAAACACTATCTGTTTGTGTTAACACATGTTTTTAATCTGAGAAGAAGTGTTTTGTGCATATGTGCTTACGAGTGCATGATTGATATGTTTATGCTTTAACGCATACCAGTCATCTGCTGATTCTTTTCAACATGAAAGAATCACAGATGGGAAGCAAGCCATTTCGGGGTGTTCAAGTGGGAGGGTGCAAATTTAGCTCTTGGCACATAAGGAGCTGCCAGTCCATTTCAGTCTGATACTGCTTTGCCTGCGCACCCCCAAGCACTGTCGCAGATCTCCATTTCCTATAGTTAGCAATGCCTTGGTTCACACTCCCTCCCCCTCTCCCCCAGTCTCTCTTCCTTTCTGAAAATGGGACCAGTTTTGTTGTGTTGACCACTCATTCCAGGTTTTCCTCCTCTTCCCCTGCTTCCTGATGACAGTTTATAGCTTATTTACAGCAGAGCTATGTAACACACAGCCCAAACGCTGGGCCCCAAGAGTCATCTTTTCGAGCCCTGATGGCACAGTGGTTACACTACTGTACTGAAGCCAGAATGTTGTGAGTTCAGTCCTAACCAGGGATCAAGGTTGACTCAGCCTCCCATCCTTCTGGGGTTAGTAAAATGAGTACTCAGCATGTTGGGGGCAAAATGCTAATTAACTTGTGAACTACCCAGAAAATGCACCTAGGCCATAGTTTGGGCATCCCTGTTTTAAACAATCAAAGTTGTTTGGAGTGGCTGCCCATGGCTTCCTATGTGCCATCATTTATTTCTCCCTCCATCCTTGGTTTTTACACTTATGTGCCAGAGCTGAAAGCACAACCATTTCCATTACAACGTCACTGTGAAGGAAACTGTTCAGCACAACTCCCATTGAGAACATGACAGTACTGAAATCTCAGCCATGAGCTCTGCTGTTTCTTTGGCAAGTGGCTTTTGGGGTGGGTTGGAGTGAGCCTGATTCTTCCCTGCTACCCCCCCTTTTTTTAAAAAAAAATCCCAGCTGTCAAGGAAACTAGAGGAGGCATTCAAATGAGAGACACATGGATGTTTATAATTCACAGTTTTGCCATTGTTGTCACCAGAGATTTGTGCTTCCTGCTTGGTGACGGGAGGGGGAGGGAAGGAAGGATAAAATTGGTACCATAACGCAGCCAGACATAACTTGTTTGAAAGATGGGCCTCCAATTATTTACTTAAGGAAATAGTGGGAGATTTATTAATAACCTCTGGCGACTTAAATAGCTCTAGTGATTTCCATGTGTGACCTGAGGCCTCTTTTCTTCCCCGGCTGATTAGACACAAACCCCTCAACTCAAAAGAGCTGACCTGGTTGGTTTTCAAGGGTCTGCTAGTTAACTCCCAGTTCGTGAGGTCTAGGAAAAACAATGTCTGTCGGGGCTATTACAAAGCACTCAGCTACAACAGGTTTAATCTGACTCTCTGATTTTAGAGGAAGCGGTTAAGTAGGAAGGCTGGAATTGCAATGAAGTCAACATGGGAAACTGATAATGCTCCATGTGTTCTAAAGTGAGCCTGAAAACCAATATTATTTTTTTTAAAAACCCATCAATACTTTGTTTAACTTAGATTTTTATGCTAAATGAAAATTGGGATCCCAAGGTAGAAATTAAAATACGAATAGAAAAAGCAAGATCCAACTTCATAAAAATGCAACACTTGTTATGCAGTAGAGATCTAACTCTCACTAAGGTAAAGGTAAAGGTTTCCCTTGCTCGAAAGCCAGTCGTATCCGACTCTAGGGTGCAGTGCTCATCTCTGTTTCTAAGCCGAAGAGCCAGCGCTGTCTGCTTCTGCAGACATTTCCGTGGTCATGTGGCAGGCATGACTAGACACCGGAGCGCACGGAACGCTGTTACCTTCCCACCAAAGTGGTCCCTATTTATCTACTTGCAATTTCTTGCTTTCAAACTGCTAGGTTGGCAGGAGCTGGGATGAAGACGGGAGCTCATTTCCGTCCTGCAGTACTCGGGAATCGAACTGCTGACCTTCCGCTTCCCAGTCAGCGTCTTAGCGACTTGAGCCACTACAAAGATCCAAATAGTGAAAGGTTATGTGTTCCCAGTGTTGCTATATGGAGTTGAAGCTTGGACATTAAAGCATCTGAAAAGAGAATACTGTAAAAGCTTTTGAAATGTGGATCTACAGGTGGCTGCCAAGGATATCCTGGGTTGGCCATGTGACTAATGTAGAAGTATTGTGCGAGGTGGATAAACAAGAACTCTTTAATACCATCAAGCAAAGAAAGCTCCAATACCTTGGCCATATCATGAGGAATGACATGAAATATAGACTATTCCAACTCACTCTGCAAGGAAAGATCCCTGGGAAGAAAGAGGCCCTGGACATAGACGGACTTCATGGCTGAAGAACTTGAGAGACTGATGTGGCAAGTCCTTGGAAGAACTGTTCCGAGAAGTTAAGAACAGGAAGATGATGCTAGCCAATATCCAGAACAGATACAGCAATTGAAGAAGAAGATTTGTGAAAAGTTATCTGTATATATTTCAGAGAAGGTTCATAGCAATGTGGCCAAAGCAGTGTGATGGAAAATCATATAAGCATGTACTCAGTACATTGACTGAGCAATGCTTGGGAATTGACAGGCTTCAGGGAACTGAAGTCCAAAAACCAAAGGTTGAGAAACACTGAATTAGACTATTGGATTTGGTTTAGCACACTTAGGAAAAATATATACTGTTTTACGGAAAGTGTCTGGATAATTGTTCTATTTCCCTGCTCTCAGCAGAGAGGATTTCTATGTCAGCCAATCATTCCTTATCTGATGTGGGATGGCTTTGCCAGATGTAAGCTAAATGAGGAAGTTTGGTGACCCTGGTTCTTCCTTTGGGATCCTATCTCTTTGCACCTTTAGCCTTTTATGTCCCAGTTGGTCGTCAGCTTGCTAAATGCTGTTTGCTTTGGAAAATGTTTAAATGTCTTCATCAAAGAAAGAGAGCTTGTTTAGTAAGGAAGGAACCATGGCTGAATTCTTTCCAGGACATTGTTGGAAGGTAAACAACATGATGCATTACCGCATTACTGAAAGTGGTCACTGCTTTGATGGAACATTACCTTTGACATGATGACCTTACATTACATGGGAAGTGGTGCAAGGTACATGTATGAATTGAGTAAGAGTCCTAGCTTCAAACTTTGAAGGACAGTTCTTGTGGTTGGCTAAATTTCAACAGAAAGCCATTCTTGCAGGTCTGCAAACCCCAAACCTTGAATGTTACAGAACACAGGAAGAAGGCATTATGAGTGTCCTGCATTCAGATTATTGAGAAACGAAAACTTTATTAGCTGGCTTGCTATCGACACCATCTCTGCAGAAGAAGATGGACAGAGTCACAACTGTTTTAGGATGCAGCCCCAGATCTTCCAGCAGAGAAACACAAAGTGCAGATCCTATCAGGTAGCTACAGGTTTATGAAAAGAACCAGCACAAATACCTCATGTCATAGAGTCATGGCTTTGCAGCGCTGAAAAGAAGCAGTGGCCATGAAGTCTATCTTCTTGCTGAACCAGGAAGTTGACAGCTAAAGCATTGCTGGCAGGTGGACATCTAACCTGCCTTTGAAACTCTCCAATGAAGGAAAGTTCATCATCTTCTAATGCAGTTCATTCCTTAGTCAGACAAGAATTGTCATCCAGAAGTATATGCTGATGTGTAGGTGAAATCTCCATTCATTTATTTTTAATCCCTTAATTTGGCTACAATCCTGTGGAGCCACAGAAAGCAAGTATTTTCTACCTTTCATGTGGCCACCCTTCAAATGCATGAAAATGTCTGTCATACTATTCAAGCCTTTTCTTTTCCAGGCTAAACATATCAATCTCTTTCAAATATTCTACACAGGGTTTGGTTTTCACACTTTTTACCCTCTTGGTCACCCAATTCTGGACACTTTCCAGCTTGTCAATATCCTACTGAAGCTGTTTGATTATTTATAATGGCTGGAACGCTGTTACCCAATTATACAAACAATGCCGATTTCAGATATGAATGGCTGTACATTAAGAAATCTTCATCGACATTTTTATACACCAAGTATAACTTTCATTTCTCAAATCTAGGATAGGTTAAAATATTAAGTTATACATAAGGTATACATTTGCTTGAAAGCCAATCGTATCTGACTCTAGGTTTCAGTGCTCATCACTATTTATGGCCAAAGAGCCAGCACTGTCTGCATCTGCAGATGTTTCCATGGACATTTTGGCAGGCATAACTAGACACTGTTTACCTTCTCACCCAAGTGGTCCCTATTTAGCTACTTGCAATTTCTTGCTTTTGTACTGCTAGGTTGGCAGGAGCTGGGACAGAGACAGAGGCTTACTCCATCATGCAGCACTCGGGTCTCAAACTGCTGACCTGCCAACCTTCCAGTCATCCAGTTCAGCATCTCAACCACTAAGCCACCACAGTTCCTAAGACATACATATTTGACCTTTAATAAGGCAAATGAAGCAGCAGCCTCCTTGAAGATTGGTTTTCTTCATAATATTACCACTCTTCTGAAGAGAAAGCAAATCTATAACCCAAGGGTCCTCAACCTTTTTAAGCCAGGGGCAGATCCCCTCAGACAGCAGTGGCTGGAGCAAGGTGACGGGTCGGATGAGTTGGTGCCATGGGCCCGAGAACTCCTGCTGTAAGCTAAGAGCAAAACACCTACTAATCCTCTTTCTCCTTCTTCTCTTCCTCTACATTTCCCTGAAAAAGTCAGAATATTCTTCCGGTGTCAACTGTTCTGTCAATGTTACTCATGCAGGATCAGAGCTTGAGTTGTGACCTCCCTTCCAAATGGTTACAGAAATCTGAGCCAAGTCCCTCCATGTAATATGAGCAGCTGTTTTCCCCGTCTTTTACAGCAGGGGAAAAACCCGAAGGAAGCTGAGGGCCATAATTAATGGCAGAGGGAACAGATATCTTTTACATTGTTGTCACTGTCATCTTGGTTCTTTTCCGCCTACGCAGCTATGAGATTTGCATGTTTATAGGAAACAGTTGATAACAATTTTTTTTGCCTGAGGAGCTTTTTTGAGAAATACAGGTGAAGGAATTACAACACTGTGTCAACTGGAATGGAATAAATGAGGGAGGACCTTTCGAAATGGAGACTTTATAAGATCAGTTACCCTGTTTGTCTCTGAGATGTCAGCAACCTGTTATGTTTTCCTTCTGTTGCAAAGACTCAGTTTCCTTGTAGTGTGTTCTTAGTACTTTGTAAGGAACTCTGGTTAAGGACAGTTACATTTCTCAAAATGAGGAATGAACAAGACGCTGAACTTGACGACTGGAGGGTTGGCAGGTCAGCAGTTCAAGACCTGAGTGCTGCATGACAGAGTGAGCTCCCGTCTCTGTCCCAGTTCCTGCCAACCTAGCAGTTTGAAAGCAAGAAAGTGCAAGTAGATAAATAGGGACCACTTTAGTGGGAAGGTAAACAGCATTCCATGCGCTCTGGTGTCTAGTATGTCTGCCACATGTCCATGGAAATGTCTGCAGATGCAGACAGCACTGACTCCTTGGCTATAAACCAAATTGAGCACTGAACCCTAGAGTCAAATACAACTGGCTTTCAAGCAAGGGCAATCTTTACCTTTACTAATTAATATCTTTAACAATATCTACACGCATAAATGTCTACATCAGGGTTACAACTGAATGGTGTATCAGAGAGTAAACAAAACAGCAAAAAAGACAAAAAATTGTTGTGGCAACTTAAAGACAAACTCCTGTATTTAAATGTGGGCTTTCGTGGATCAAATCCACTTCATCAGGCATAAGAGTGAGTCCTCGTGGCATCAATTTATGCACATCAGGTACACAGGCACGTAATGATTGGCCAACTTAACAGAAAAGTCTCATTGTAGCTTTTTACAACTGACAATAATGAATGTGCACCCCAGATTCCAACCTTGACCTTTTTAGGGATCCCAGAGACCTCTGCTTGAGGAAAAAGCTACTACCAGTCAGAGCAGGAAGTATTGGCCTGGATTGACAAACACATTTTTAACCATTATAACGCAGCTTCCTATGTTCTCTTACAGTGAAAGACCTGTAGAGTATAGTGCATTAAAAGATAATGGGGTTTGAATTCAAGAATGAAAATGGAGAGCTAGCAAGCTTAATAATCTTCTGAACATTTCTTCTGCTACTTTGTCTTTCTATCTTGCTTCAGGGGGACATAATAATACCTGTTCTTGCTGCAAGTTTGTTGCTACAAGTGATGTATGCATATGAGAGTATTTCTATTATATTATATATTTAGCTTGTTGCAATCACAAGAATCTGCTGTGGTGCAATGCCTCTCAACAATAAGACTTTGATTTGTCACATCATAGTTTGAGGAGGGCTGTGTGTGGAAAGAGAAAGATTTTACTGTATTTTATTTTATTGCTGCATCAGAACTGGAGTTGTAAGACACCACATTGCAATATGGTTGCCTGTAGTTTACCGAGTGCTTTGGATTTATTTCACCCTGGGTTCCTCCAGATGGAACAGACAGAGTACTGGTTTCTGAAATGATGCTGTTGCCATTTCCCCCACCACAACCACCATCTGCGCAACATTGGTCTTTTCTTAGGTTTTTTATTCCTGCCATAAAATGTGGATTATTTTTGGTATCACTTTCTATCAAGGGGATAGAATTCACTCCTTGTGGAGCTTCCCATTTGAGGTTGGCAGCATTGATGATCAGATGCAGGGGTGTGCAGGGCACCTTGGGAGGGTGGTGCCAATTGGAGGGGGGGTTGGGGGAGAAATCCCATACAACACTTACCAGTAACAGCTCTTCTCAGGCTTTGGAAACTCAAGGCCATAGCTTCCTCTTTTGAGTTAATCCATCTGAAAGAGCCCCCCTGGTGATGAGATAGAGCAGAGGTTCCCAACCTAAGGCCCATGGGCTGGATCCGGCCTGTGGTGCCATTTCATGTGCCCCCACTCCTCCAAGAGCATTTAAGAAAATGGCTGCCCCTTTGAAGCTGTTGAGACTAAATGGCCACCTACATCATGCAGGCAGGGCAAAATGGCTACCCGGCCCTCAAAGCTGAGCATGACCCGGCCCCCAGATAGAAAAGGTTGGGAACCCCTGAGATAGAGGCTGCATCAAGCACCAAACTCATGCTTTTGGTCCAGAGTGATTCATGTGATAGAGTGGAATTAATGTTTATCACAGGACTGTAATAAAAAAAAATGTGTAAAATTGGGTGATCAGTTGAGAATGATGGTGTTATTGCTAATGTGTAGATGTTTCTCTTTATCTCTCCCTGCATCCTGCTGGAACATTTCCTTAACGGCATTGACCAACTCACTACCAGTTCCATATGGATTAGTTTCTTTTTCTAGAAGATAACATAAATGGTTGAAGCAATTCCTGCAGGGTTTTGTAAATAGGTTGGGGCCATGCAGAAATGTGTGGCTAATAATAATAAATAGTAATAATAATGACAGCTCTCTAAAATAGAAAGCAAAAGCATCTCATTACAGATGGTAGGGGGAAAACATCTAACTGAATCCCTCTTCTGCCTCATTAATATGGTATAGCTGGCTGTACAACATTTTTGCTTTTTTTAATGAATATATAGTTCTCCCCTGGTGTTCCAATTAGCAGCTGCCTTTAAATTAGATTTTCTTTTCCCTTGCTTTTTAATGGAGAAGGGGAGGGGGTTGGCTTTTCTTATTTGTGTGTAGAGTTTCTTGCTTTTCCCAGAGTATCAAAGAATACGCTCCCTTACTTCAGAGGCAGTTGTAAGATAAGGGAATTCTTTCCTATATCAGTTATGTATAAGCTTCCAGCTGGGGGGGAAAGGGAGTTTTAAATCCACCCTTCAGAGGAATAAGACAGGAAGGAATGCTATATGACCAATGAGTAAAAGAGAACATTGTTGATTGGGGGTGTGAATGAATCAAATGCGGTTGTACAGCACTGTTCCAATTAGGTTATTTATATGGTGATGTATCCTTACTGATGGTATTCTATTAATAAGTTATGGAGAGAAAGGGAGAGTGGGGGAGAGGCTGAAAGAGATTTTGAGACATAGGAAATGGCTACCTCAGTATCATCCAAACTGGGAGCTGAACATGGATTTTCCAGACACTCTGATAAATACTTCACATTGCAGGACATTCAAGTTTATTGAAAATTTTGACTTAAGCATCCTCACATAGTGTGCTGCACACCCAGAGGGGAAATGCACCACAGTCCGCTATGTATGCAAAATTCATCTTGTCTGTGTAACTAGAGGCTCAACAATTGAAACAGAATCCACCAAACAACATTTGTTGATGGACCTCTTTCCTACTAGGAAGTCTGTCACAACCTTGGAAGCCAACACAGCATCCATGGTTTATGGGTTGTATGCAACTAGACGGGTCAAAACTCAGTGTTCAGGCACATGCTTAGCATACAGGAGGTCCCACAACCAGTCACTGGCCTTTCCATGTGTTTCTCAACCTTTGGCCCCCAAGTGTTCTTGGACTTCAATGCACTCAACATACTTGCTGATCAGGGCTTCTGAGAATTGAAGTCCAGGAACATCTGGTGTCCCAAGGTTGAGAACCCATGGTCTAACCTGATATGTAAAGTCGGCTTCCTAAATTCAGATGTTGAGGCTGTGAAAGAGTTCATCCTTAGATCTGTGTTGTCCTCAGCAATAGAGATTCCAACCTGGAACAAACGACTTTGTTTTGCTGCAACAGAGTTTCCCGCATATCAATGCCATTCCATACTCACAGTGCAAATGACAATTAATGTTGTACTTAAGCTGCAGCTTCTGTGAAATGGACCAGTCTCACAAAAGAGGCTGTGAAATTAACCAGCCAAATCAGGGGTAGATGAAATGGGTTGACTAAGTAGACTAAGGGCTATAATTGCCAGCCATTACAATAAGTGCCTTACAGTCTCTTCCTTCATGAGCTAGAGATTTCATTACAAGATGCTCAGCATTGTCCTAGGGCAGTGATGGTGAACCTTGGCACTCCAGCTGTTCTTGGACTTCAGTCCCCAGAAGCCCAAGTCTCTGTGAATCCACACAAAAGGATTTACTGCACATACACGCAGTAAACCCACTTGTGTGGATTCACAGGGGCTTGGGCATCTGGGAATTATAACTCCAAGAACAACTGGAGTGCCAAGGTTCACCATCACAGTACTATGGAAATAGTGTTTCTTAATATTGCAAATTGTTAAAATAATTGAATCTTTTCCTTAAAGCATGAAATATCTAGAAACGCTTTCCCTCTACCCCAGAACCTTTCTGGGTATACAGGGTGTGCATTTAGTAGGGAAGTCCATGTGTGCATATCCTCATGCACTGATTGAAAAACAGATCCCCATTATTTCATTGCAGGCTACTCAATACATAAACAAGGCAGCTTGGGAAAGGCAGCATAACTGAGTATAAGCAAATGGTGCAGTCTCATCCATAAAAATCAATAGGGAATTTATTATAGATTTCAGATGCAGACTCCATCCATCTTGCTGTGAATCAAAAGAATATTATTGCTTCATGCTGGATCTCAACAGGCAGGCGAATCCTGCCCCTTTGAAATATAGGAAAACACATGTGTAGGTGGGGGTCTGCTTCCTGCTGAGACAGCAAATCCACTCCCCTGTTGACCCTCATGTCTCTTGATTTCCATCCCTCCTGCCTAACGATGACAAATGGAGTTATAATATTGGTTGTTGAACCATAAGCTGGAAATAAATGTGCTTCTGAGAACCACCATTAAGTCCCTAAATGGATTATATATATTTGGTTTAGAAACCTAATATTTAATATTGGTATACTCTCCAGTGGTTGGCTTTATTTCTCTTGATAATCTATTCCCACTTCATTTCCTTTTTAGATTCCTAAACTCATTAAATCTTTAATACCACAAGTTATTTTCCATTCTAAACAAATAAAAGATATGCCAACACTTCCCCCCCTCTCTTTCTTTTTTTGGAAGCCTCTATTCCCCTACTCCCTTTTGCTCTGAGATGGTGGAGGCCATGACAGGAAGAAGTGTGTGTGTGTGGGGGGGGGGGAGATAACCAGAGAGATAAACATCCTTTTTAAATGGTGAACTTTAAGGCCGCTTTACGAGTCAGCTGAAATTGCTAACCATATTGAGGACTGTAAAAAAAGCCTGTGAAAGGCAGCATACTAAATGATGCTTGAAATGACGTTTGTTGTATGTGGCACTGAATGCTTACAAAGTGTCTTTAGATAAAATGTTTTCCGGTCAGGCACAGCCTCAAACTTCACAACAGCACTAGACTTCATCAGATCTGCAATAAAAAGAGCTAATTTTTAAGGCAAAGAGTGAACAACGATGAGAAGAAGCACTTGTCAATTGCTTGTTGGTCTGTGCTCTTAAGTTGCTTCTGACTTAGGATCACCCTATGAACAGGTGCCATCCAAAAAGCTCTATCATCAATTGTCCATCTCTGCTTTTGCAGAGAAGTCATCTCCACATTGAATTTGATTCTCAATAAGGAGGGTACCATAGTTCAGCTTGTTAAGGAAGACTAATTGTTGGCTGTTAACCTAGATGAACCACAGACATTTGCTTCATGGCTTAATGGCAAACCCCAAATCAAAGGTGATCAGAGTACAGACCTACAGTTGTTATTAAACCACAGTTTCTATCAACTCTAGCCAGCAATAACAATAGTGAAAAATCCATCCAACAACATCTTGAGGAAAGCACTTAGATCAACCCTACTCATGTATTACACCCTGCAAATTCTACTCTAGATATTTATTGCCTCATTAACCCCCATCAGTCAAGAGATGCAAGACAGAAGACTCAAACTCCTGCAAGTGGGGGGGGGGCTTTTGTCTAGCACAGGGGTCAGCAAACCTGGCTCTTGAAGTGTTCTTTGACTTCAATTCCCAGAAGCCCAAGTCAGCGCACCTGCTGATCAGAGCTTCTGGGAATTGGAAGTCCAAGAACATCTGGAGAGCCAAGTTTGCTGACCCCTGGTCTAGCATAAGACTCCTTTGTAGCTTGAAAGCCCATCCAACGTTGTACATCACCTTTCCTGTTTGTTTCCTATTCATATTTCTAGTGGATAGCTTTCCTATTTCCTCTTTGCTTTGCCGCATTCAGCAGCATTTTCTTTGATAGGACCCCGGTTGGTCAGCTTTCAGGACCTGTCATGTCTGTTTAGAAGAGGACCAGACTTTATGTCCCTCTTTCCATTTCCACACACTATCTGTAATGTCGTTTTGATGGGGATAGAGTCCTTGAGTGCACTGTGCTGTAAGAGGATTCATTATTGCAACAAGCCTATTCTAAGCCAATTTCCATCAGGTTTATTACACCCTGCGAATCCATTACATTTCTGCTCACCTGTGTTGGAGGAGGCGTGTGACGGCGTTATCACCCTACCTTGCAAAGGGCAGGCATGGATGGGTGCCTAGCTCTGTTTTAAGACCTAATAGCCTCTTATTTAATATAGTTTTTATCTTCATCCTCCCTCAGCAATCATTGCCTTTAAAAATATAATCCCCATTATATTCATTCTCTTTGTTGCCACAGAACAAATCAATGCTCTTCTCTGATGCTTTGAGATGGTTTAAGTGTGTTGGAAACCTGAGGAATCAATTGCACCCAGGGGCCCGGAGAGAGACGGCTAAGTGGAGGGTTCTTCCCCCACCCCCCCACCCCAGAGAGAAATGGCTGGCAAGATTGGCTTTTTTTTTTCTTATGACGCAACAGCTTTGTTTCAATTTCAGCCCCTTCAAAAATAGAGCCGTGAGTGCTAAATCTTCCATGCCTGACTGCAGGGTGGAGGGACCGGTCCGAAGTTACATTTCACTTTGGACTGACAGGTGGAAAGATGTAATCATGTCCCTTTGTTCATGATGAACGATGCATTTTCAAGTGGCAAAGTGGATTCTGGACAACCACGCTGTCAACGAAAGCACAGCCTAACAGCTGCAGACAAGGAACAAGACCTGTCAAGAAATGCCCTTCTTTATTTTAATTTTTTCCTGGTGTAATAGTTCTAGGAGAGAGTCACCGTTAAGAGAAAATGGTCAATGGTTAGAGCAGTACAACAGTGGTGAAAGCATTCAAGAGAGAATTGGACATTCGGATTCCTGCCTCAAGCAGGGGGTTGGACTCGATGGCCTAAAAGTTCCCTTCCAACTCAATGAGTCTATGATTCAAAGAAAAAATGACACATTTGTCCTAATATGGGAGAGCGTTTGACTGCTAAAGATGCCAAATGTGGGATGGAGACCAGTTGTTTTGGTTGCTGTAATATCCAACTGGTAGAGTCAGCAGCTACTCTGGAGCTATTTCTGCATTTCTAATAGATTCACCAGTGTCACATAAACAAGGAGACCTTTTTTAAGCAGTGTTCTCCATAATGTCTGAGCAGGTATCATGATAGACACCATTTTAAATGGCAGCTGGGGCAATTGCTCGTGAATAAATCTATTTTGAGCATTGGTGACCTGAACTTCTATTTTAAATAGCAAGTGGGGAATTGAACTCCTAGCCACAGCCAGACACTTAAACCACTGAGCTCTCTCGCCAACTCAGGTCAATGCACCCACCACCAGTGAGATCATGTTGCCAGTGTCCCAGGCAACAGAATGGGGGCCCCTTGCCATGAATAAATTTGATTGTGTGCCAGTGATAACCCACCCACCCCCAGGCATTTCCAGTTCTGGTTTAACAACCTAATAAGTCCATCCTGCTTCTAAAAATACTCCATTTTGTTCCATTCTTCCCACAACAGTCACTCAAGATGTCCACCAAGTTTGCTGAGCCCTAACTCTGCTTTTGTTTTGTTTTCCCACATGTACATTTTGTTTCTCTCTTAAATATCTGTTCAAATGCCCACATTTTTGCAAAATCAGTTCTGAGTCTTCCGATACTCCCACTTGCTGCCTGTGGGTCATCCTATTTTTGGTTCTCCTTTTGCCTTTGAGTTTTGGACATAGAAGGAATGACATATCAGGTAAAGATCGAGGTCTCCCTTGCTCCAAGGCCAGCCATACCTGACTCTAGGGTTCGATGCTCATCCCTGTTTACAGCCAAAGAGCCAGCGTTGTCTGTGTCTGCAGATGTTTCCATGGTCATGTGGCAGACCTGACTAGACAATGGAGCACATGAAATGCTGTTTACGTTTCCCACCAAAGCGGTACCTATTATCTACTTGCAGTATCTTGCTTTAGAACCGCTAGGACAAACAATGGGTGCTCACTCCGTCATGCAGCCCTCACGTCTTGAACTGCTGATCTACCAACCTTCCAGTCATCAAGTTCAGTGTCTTAACCACTAAGTCACAGCAATCCCATGATATACCAACCTACCAGTAAATTCAGGCTCCCGTGTCTTCATGGTCTGCTCCATCCTTTCTTTTATTGAGAAGCCTGAGATCAGGGATGTCTGAGCACCTTCTAACATCCTTTGATGTGCTTTTTTAAAATTCAAGCCACAGGCGCTCAAAGCAGACCTCCGAGGCAGCATTGTAAGGGGATACATCCGTTTCTCTCTTAACCAGAGCTTCAATCGTTGCAAAAACAGCCAAGCCCTCTCCTTTTCCACAGAGAAGGAAGCCAGCCATCTAATCAGGTTTCACTCCTTTGTTGTAGCTATTGATCCTCAGCACTGTACGATGCAAATAGCCAAGCCTGACAGGATTCAGGGTGTTTTATCATCAATGGAGAGTAATTATGCTTGGCTGCACCAATATTGGATTGCTAAGCCCCAGGATAATGCGTAAGGTAAAGACATTTAGAAGGCAGTCCACCTTGGGGATTTGTGTAAATGTGATGGATAGAGTGAGAGAAGGATAGCTGAATTACAGGGGGGGGGAGAGGACTGACAGATACAGGAGCAGGAGGGAGGAAGCAGCTGGCCTTGGTGATCATGATGAGGAGAAATGAAATAGTGCTCCCAACATGGAGACAAAGCTATAATTTTCCATTACTATCTAATCTTTGAAACATACTGTGTGTTGAGAATCAAAACATGCATGCTGGAAATCACCAGTGGTTCCTTCCACCTTTTGGGCCCGGTTGTTCACCTGGGTGTATAATACCTTTAATGTCACTTTGGAGGGAAGGGATTTGTGGCAATGAAGGTGGCCCTTCAAACCCTCGAAGCAGAAGATGAAGCATACACACACAAAGAAGTACAGAAAAGCTGGTTGAAGAATCAGCAAGAGGAAACCCAAGCACAGTGGTGGCCAACCTTGGCTCTCCAGGTGTCCTTGGAGTTCAATTCCCAGAAGCCCAAGTCAGCACTCCTGATGATCAGGGCTTCTGGGAATTGAAGTTCAAGAACACCAGAAAGTGCCAAGGTTCATGACCACAGTGAATGTTAGGCAACATTTGGATCCCTTTGTATAGGGACTAAGGTGGCTCAAGTGGTTAAGATGCTGAACTCACTGACTGGAAGGCAGGGCTGTAGCCAGGTGGGCTGGGGGGGGACTCTCTAGATTGTTTAACACCTCACAGTAAAGACCTTCTAAATCAGGAGTTTGTAACCTTTTAAAGCCGGGGGCCAGATCACCCTCCCTCAGACAGCTTTGGGGGCCAGACAGCCATTTTGCCCTTCTTCCACCACATGGCGCTTCCTGGTATGGTGGAGGCAGTGGGGGGCCACATGAAATGGTGTTGTGGGTCACATCCTGCCCACAGACCACAGGTTGAGAATCCCTGTTCTAAAGGGATAAATAGCAGCGCTTCTTATTGACGTAAGAATCTGGCTAACCTTTGCAGAGTGCTGCATGAAGTAGCTAAGCTGTTTTAGCTGTGGGGGGGAAATGTATCTCTCCTCAGAGGTGCTGTGTTAGCTGGTTAATCCTTCAGCTCTGATCGCAGCAAACCTGTAAGTAGACCCAGGGAAGGAAAATCTTCTTTCTCGGTTGTTATTCATGCCGAATGAATCACATACCTGTCAGAAAATGAGGAGAGAGTGGGCTGAGTTATTTTCTTTCCAATGTTATGTGGAATTCTGGAGATGGATTGTTGGTAAAAAGTTTCCCCTGGCTGAGAGGCTAAAGATGAGCCCTGCAGCTGTCAAAGGCTGCTTCCTGTGTAAACCTCTAGTAGACAGCTTCAAGATATCGGAAAGTGAACACTTCCCCTGATCATCTGTGAATGAAGTGATGCATCACATCAGCAATGGGGTCTATTAGACTGGGGGGAAATAATCCACTTCCCCAGGCCATTCTCAGACGAGCAGGGCGAGTGTTCAATTAGACTTAAACAGCTAGTTCATGTCCAGACTGGAGGAATGTGTTGAATGGTACATTGCTTATCCTTGAATGGGAACCAACCTTTCTCTGGACATTACAGCTGCTCAGCCTGGATATACAATTTTAAAAAGGGCTTTCAAAGCAGAGAATTGTAATAGGTTTTGTGGGAAATAAAGCTGTGGTTCACTATGATCAATGAGGGGCTATGGTCATTAAGCCCATTTGGTATGGAGAGCCAGGTCTACCGGACAAATGTACATCAAATCAGCATTGGCCTATATTGAAAAGCTAATGAACAATACATTCACACACTGACCATTTTGCAAATCATTGACATTCTGTCCTTATTTAGAGAGAATTAAAACCACAGGAGATGTTTGTAGCACTCATGGAGCGCCATCCTTGGAAGACCTGTAGAGATTTATAGTATGTGGTATTTACCACTGATTTAGATAGAACATCATCCATAGTCTGTTGCTACACAGGTGGTTTCCCCTTGAAGAAACAGGGCA
This sequence comes from Bradypodion pumilum, assembly GCA_035047305.1. NCBI lineage: Eukaryota > Metazoa > Chordata > Lepidosauria > Squamata > Chamaeleonidae > Bradypodion > Bradypodion pumilum. The sequence continues at coordinate 14,868,809 of JAWDJD010000014.1, read as the reverse complement.
CAGGCTGCTTCTCATATCCATGTGGGATATGTTTTGAGACCTACTGTGGAAACATGAAACCTCCAATAACAACAAACTGTATATTTTACATTGCAGATAGTGGCCTTTAGTGGCCAGCCATGGTAATGCACCAGGATTTTTAACTGAATAGTTTTAGACGCAGATAACTGAACCCATGGATACTAAACCTGCAGATATGTGGGGCAATCTGTATTTCATTTCTTTTTTCCCCCTAATGCACTCTAGTCCCCTCTATCTTTGGTTTACTGTGATCTATGGTTTGTGATTTGTGTTTGCCTAAATCTTTCCAATTGTTGTATTCTGGTTTAGTTGTCTTTATTTCCTTTTTGAAATCAAGCTCCATCAGCCAGAGGTATTTTTAAATTATTTTATTTTTTGTCAATGCAGGAGGAAATATAGATTGTTAGTTAGTTTCTCAAAAGAAGTCCAAGCACAAAAGAGGAAGGTCTCCTGCCTCTGTAATACATGAACGGAAGAATGGATTTCAGCAGGTGATAAACTACACCTGTTGAAATTTCCTTCTTTTACCCAACTATTAAAGCCTTCTCCTTTTCTTTTCTTCTCTTTTCTTTTAGCATGTGACTGCATTCTTTCTTTCTTTTTCTTTTTTTGCATTATTGTGGAAACATTTAATGAGCACTTTACATTGCAACTTGAAATAAGCAAGGGGTTGGGGTGGGATTATTCCACAGTCATCTCTTTTAGCTAGGTTTTGAAAATGAAGCACAATATGGGAAGGAAATTGGCTTTTTCAGGAAGATGAATCTCTAGTGTTGTGATGACCAACCTTGGCACTCCAAGCATTCTTGGACTTCAAATCCCAGATCAGGGCTTCTGGGAATTGAAGTTCAAGAACAGCTGGAGTGCAAAGGTTAGCCATCACTTATCTAGTGTGTTAGATTTAGATAGATAGATACAGTAGATAGATAGAAAGATACAGTAGATAGATAGATACAGTAGATACAGTAGATAGATACGATAGATAGATAGATAGATACAGTAGATAGATAGATACAGTAGATACAGTAGATAGATAGATAGTCATTTATTTATTAACATGTTTGGTGAGAATTTCATGACATTCAGTTTTTCTTTTTTTGGTTAATGAACTAAAAGCATACTGATAAAAATGTTATCTGTATTTGCATATTGGAAAATGCACAAAAGTGTACAATTCTACAAAAGAGAGAATTTTCATTCCTGAGTTTACCAGTAAGGAGTTGGGAAACAGCTCTGTAGGTTGGCAAATAGACAGACAGTGATTGTTTCAAGCTTTATACACAATGGCAAAGTGAGTTGCTATTTGAATCGTGGTCTTTCCTGTCCCAAGAGCAAGCCTCTGGCAGCTTCCAACACACCAACACACCTAACTCAACTTTTTTCATAATTGCAACAAAACAATCCAAGTCACCTAGAGAATGGACTATGAGTTTGGTAAGCTATGAGTATATAGTACATTCTTTCTCCCTTGTTGGAGAATAATAATTTTGTGTCAGAGATTACTCTGGGTTGAAAGGATTTTTGCTGGAGAAACTCTGCTCAGGGGATGCCCGAATGAGGCTCCTTTCATATCCCCAAGTGGAGCCCTCAGGTATCAAAACCCAACCTTCCAGTCTCTGAACTAGGCATCTTAACCATTAAGCCACTGGGGGAGAAGAGGACAATTGAGTTCCAACATTAAAAATAATGATGATTTTGAAGACAAATGTGATGATGTCTTCTTCTAAGCAATGAAATGTCTCGCAAACAACATTTTAGTGGAAGTACCAGACGTTGTTTGGTACCTAACCCCCACTCATCGGAGAGTATGGATTCTAGGCCAGTGGTGGTGAACCTTGGCACTCCAGTTGTTCTTGAATTTCAATTCCCAGAAGCCCAAGTCTCTGTGAATCTACACGAATGGTTTTACTGTGTGTAAGTGCAGTAAACCTATTTGTGTGGATTCACAGAGACTTGGGCTTCTGGGAATTGAAGTCCAAGAACACCTGGAGTGCCAGGGTTTGCCAACACAGGTCTAGGCTATAACCCATGCCTGTTCTTGCCACTAGAAACAGTGTGTCCCATCCATTTCCATGCAAACAGAATAGATCGTATCTGTGCTCTATCATCATTTGTGCAATGCTGTGTCTAAGCGATGGCAGTTGGCAATGTAGCAATGCCAACCCAAATTGTTACATCAGGGTGGCTTTGCAAGTTGATTCATAACGCTGGCATCATGCCTGGAGTTATGACATTATGCTGGCAGCCTGTTCCTGCACTTCATCCTGGCAGCTGCCTGAAAAGGCATCAAAGTGTCTACGTGCCCACTGTGCCTTGGTGCACAGACTAAATGGCGACAAGGGAAAGACATGTAGAAGATAGTCCAAAGTATGATGTGTTATTGTTTTTTAAAATCACAGTTGAATGGATGTACACTTCCCCTGGCCAAGTCTTGTAGAAATGAGTCAAGCAACAATCTCTCAACCGATTGAACGACAAATGCATTTGCTTGTAGTAAAGACAAGAGAAAGAGATTGATGCTTTTAATAGAGATGTGGAACATAATACTAGAACAATGGTGAAGTATTGTAATGAAGGGTTTGTTGTTGTTGTTTAGTTGCACAGTCAAGTCCGACCCTTTGCAACCCCATGGACCACCACTCGCCATGCTCCTCTGTCCTCCTCCACAGCCTGGCCAGATGTTAGCTGTCTGGCTAGCTCAGTGGTTTAGGAGAGGTTTGGAGCTTGATTCCCCCACTCTGCTTCCAGAGAGAAAGAACCAGCCTGTGTTTCCTTGAGCAAACTGCACAGTCCCATGAGTAAGAGAAATGGTAAATCACTGTCTATCCTTTACCTAGAAAATCCTGGGGAAAGTGCAATAAGTCAGAATTGACTTGATGGCACACAGTTATTATTGAATCTGAGCACTGCATCAGCCACAATAACAAATAATACTATTTTCAAAACAGTTTTTAAAATGGCTAGAATTTATTAGGTTGCAGAGACCCAAATAAAACATTCAATCAAATCAGAATAAACTAAGCAAAAAGATAAAATATATTCTGGCGCCTGAAAGACTAACTGCTGTATTTTAATGTTAGCTTTTGTGGATCAAGTCCACTTTGTCAGACATAAGAGTGAGGCTTCATGGCATCAATTTATACACATCAGGTACAGAGGCACACAATGGTTAATTTGCATAATGGATCAGTATGCAAATCAATGTGGCTCTTTACAACTGGTGATAGCAGAAGATCCCTAATGGTTATTCAGATTTGCTGTGAGGTTTGGCCGGTTGAGTTGCACATTTTTAGTAGATGGATGCAAGACAAACATTTGTGGTATTACACATTTACTAATGAGGTTACCCTTCAGGCCTAGCATCTATTGACAATGTTGTGAGTGAGTGACCCAGGCAAAGCACCAAGTTCTTCCTTTGTTCTGTGGCGTGGCCTGAGGCTATGGATGGGAATTCTACTTCTGTAGAATACAGCAGTTAGTCTCTAAGGTGCCACAAAGATATTTGTCTTTTTGTTGTTTACTCTCTGATATGTTTGCACAAACTAACAGGGCTACCATTTGGAAAAAAAATCATTCAACTGTAAGGGCAAAACATTTAGGCTGTTAAATGTCTGCTTTTCTCCACCATCTGTTTTTCTTGTTTTGCTTGGCTTTAGCACAATCCTTTGATAAAAGGTTTCCTTACTGCTATATTTTTAAAAGTATATATTATTACACCTCAAAACTGTTTTTTTTAAGGGGGTCAGGAAGTTTCTGACAGAACCTTGTTGTCAGGAAATAAGAAGTTGAATCATGATAGACACAGGACCAGCCAGTCAATATCATGCACAGCTTTGACCAGAAAGAGAAGTGGCAAGGAATTATCTGATAGATGAACAGATGTTTCTAAGTCTAGGTTCCCATTGTTCGAAAGCCAGTCGTATCTGACTCTAGGGGGCAGTGTTCAATTTCCATTTACAGCCAAAGAGCCAACACTGTGTCTGCATCTGCAGACATTTCTGGGGCAATGTGACAGGCATGACTAAACACCAGAGTGGACAGAACGCTGAAGTGGTACCTATTTATCTACTTGCAATTTGTTGCTTTCAAGAGACGGAAGCTCACTCCATCATGCATCACTCTGGTCCCGAACTGCTGACCTGCCAACCTTCCAGTCATTGAGTTCAGCGTCTTAACCAGGAAACCACCCTGGTCTGAAACCTGCCTGAGTGTAATTAACTCCACAGCTGTCTTCTCATTGATTTTGTACATCTTTCTCCACCCAACTTACTCAGTAGTTTTCTCACATAGAAAGCTCTTCCAAACCTGTAAGTTAATGCAACTAAATCTCTCATTGCCAAAACACATAATCCACATTAAATTGGCTTGGTCGCTGTAAGGTTTTGGGAAGACATTACACAACAAGAAAAGTTGTGGGTATAGAGGACAGAGATTTAATATCACCACTGCTTTCCAGCCCTAAACTTGGAAACATATAAGACAGTCTAGCCATATTAAATTCCCGTATTTAATACATAGAGCATCAATGCACTGGATATCTATTAAATGTAAAACACATGTGTGTAATTGTATTTGCCATACGCTACCCCAAAGTAGTTATTTCTTTTTATTGGGAAAATTGTTAGATTTGATGGCAGCATGTAATTAGTAGCTTGCCAACCCTAATTATAGGCCTGTGCTCCAACAGAATTGATGTAGCGTTCTTGTGCGTATACTATGGTGCACCACGAGACAGAAGTTTGGAAGGATGCCATGTTCATGGATCATCATATACTTGTCTTGGTGAGAGGCTGTTGCTTTGATAGTTTTGTGTGGTAATGGACACAGGAGTGAGAGCGGAGTGCAGGGAAAACCAGAAACCTTCCTTGTTAAATGAACCACAATCACAAACCACAAATTACAGCTTCACAAACTGCAGATTGTAAGCCTCAACTCAATGTGTAAACATAGGCTTCTTTGTGTGTTAGGAAAATGTTCACAAAAGATGGGGGGACCACACACCCTCAGACAGCTGAGTGGGCCAGACTGGGGGTTCCCCTCCCCACTGTAAATGCTGCTGTAAAACACATATGCGGCTGTCACAAATGCATTTTTGACAGCTGCAGTGCATTTACGGCTGTTGTAAATGCATTTGCTTTCGCTGGTGGCGGCGGTGTGGGCCACATGAAATGGTGTGTCCAGCCCATCGGCCGTATGAACTAAGGGTTCTTGTGTGGCATCATTAAACCTAGTTACAATATTTCTTTAAAATATTATATTCAGAACTCCCCAAAGTGCTTATAATAACAATGTTTTGACACAGGTCAACACATCATGACCTCCTATCTCAAAAAGCTTTAAGCAGCTTGTTGGGAAACATCTTTGCACAACAGAGCGTGGTGTATTTTATTACAGTATGATAAGATAAAAGGCGTTCAGGATTAGAAACTAGACGCAGGAAATGAATAGCTCAAGAAAAGGCAGTTGCTCCTTAACCATTCTGGTATTTCACCAGGGCTGCCACCAAATTACAGACCAGACCATGAGATGTCTCACCCCAAATCACAGTATGATTTCTTATCTGCTTCCACATGGAGTATAAACTTATTTGTGCTTGTTTATTTGAGCTCTCCCTGACATACAACCATTCTGCCCATAACCTTTGGGGTTTTGACTGCACACTCTCTGATGTCTGCATGTCATCTGCTTTCTTTAGAAGAAACTGCCTCTTCCCTCCATCTGCCTCACCCCCATGCACTAAAAGCCATTCAAAGAACATCTGTTGGGAACCTGTTGCCTTGTCTCTTCTCTCATTTCATTTGTGAAATTGTCTGTTTAGTCCTCACCTCTGCAGAAAGGAAGTCAGAAAACATATGACTGCCTTAGTCTACGAACACTCTGTTAAATCTTTCTTTCTTTCTTTTCTTTTCTTTCTTTCTTTTCAGTCCCTCCTTATTTCCCCAGTTCTCCAAAGCTGGATGCCTAATTAATGGCAAGAATATGTAAAGGTAAAGGTTGACCTTGCTTGAAAACCAGTCATATCAGACTCTAGGGTTTGGCGCTCATTTCCATTTATAGCCTGTGTCTGCAGATGTTTCCATGGTCATGTGGCAGGCATGACAAGACACTGGAGTGCACAGAATGCTGTTTATTTTCCCACTGAAGTGGTACCCATTCATCAACTTGCAATTTCTTTCTTTCAAACTGCTAGGTTAGCAGGAGATGGGAGCTCACTCTGTTGCGCTGCACCTGGGTCTTTAACTGCTTCCAGTCGTCAAGTCCATCATCTAAGCCATGCACCTATGTGCAACTCTTGATCTTAGCCAGAAGGGCAAGATGCTGTTGCTTCTCAGCCTTTTGGCCAAGAGTGCAATCATGCAATGAGAAAGGGTTGCATCTGATTGCAGTGGAAAAGGTTGTTTTCCCAAAATGATCTCCTCCAAAGCAACCTTTCTATCCAAGGTGGAATCATGCCATCCTGACCCCAAAACATAATAACTCTACTGCTGGAGCAAAATTATCCATCTTGGGCACAGATCAAGGTCAGGCTGGTTCATGATCTCACTAAAGTAGGATCACCAGGCAATAGGTCACACTGGACTATGGCCGCAAGCATTTAAATTCAAGTGTGGAATCCCTCTTGGTCTTTGTCCTTCCCTCTTTTTCTCTTTATGAGGTTGCCAGACAGTTCTGCAGTGTTTCACTCTAAGATGAAAGTTCTCAGATCAAGGGTGGCAAACAATCTGGAGGCAGGCTAGGAACAACCAACTAGGTGCAGGGTTAAATGGCTGGGAGGTTAGAGGGAAGAAAATTCAGGAAAGACACTAATTGCATATTTTGAGCACTAAATGTTCCAGTTTTAATCCCTAGATGCTCTGCTTTAAAAAGGAAAGAGCAGATGAGGGGAAAACATTCCTATCCTCAGGGCTTCTTCCAGTCAGAACAGCTTCCCTGCCATAAAGCAGCTTCCTAAATCAAACTGGAGGGACTGGGGGTGGCTTAGTGGTTAAGACGCTGAACTTGATGACTGGAAAGTTGGCAGGTCAGCAGTTCGAGACCCGAGTGCTGCGTGACTGAGTGAGCTCCAGTCATCTGTTCCAGCTCCTGCCAACCTGGCACTTCAAAAGCAAGAAATTGTAACTAGATGAATAGGTACCACTTTGTCGGGAAATGTAATAGCATTCCATAAGCTCTGACATCTAATCATGCCTGCCACATGACCACAAAAACACATGCAAAAACAGACAGCACTAGCTCTATGGTTGTAAACTGAGATGAGCACCATACCCTAGAGTCAGATACGACCGGCATTTGAGCAGGGGAGACTTTTGCCTTTACTAAATCAGTTGGAGGCATAAAGGAAATATCTTCTGATGACCTATTTACCCAGGTGGAAAGCAAACCTGCCTATCTACATAACTGCAATTGCCCCCGGTTGAGACTTCCTGGTCAGGTGAATCAAAGCATACTTTGGTCGCCTCTAGGCCAGAATCCTCTACAGTTCCATTCATAGCCAACAATTCTTAGGAAGTGAAAAAGCAATTGTCTAACCCTTAAGCCCTTCGAACGTGTGTCACTATCATAACCATTAACTGGGAGAGATCCAGTCTAACAGATCCATGATACCATTGGGATGCCACATTGTTTGCCAGATACAGAAGGATTTTTGGCCCACCGGGAATCTGCTTAGCTTGGTGCAGGCTACCCTATCCAACATGATGTGGTAGTTCTTCTGTAATCATCTTTGAGTGTTGGGGGGGGGAGAGAATGCATGTGAGGCCAGTGTGCTGTGTGCTTTGTAGCAGCTTGGGATACCTGCAGCAGCACATATGGTTACCAGGTTTTATCTGCGACAAGCAACTGTTGTTATTGTTGTTGATTTTAGCAAAGCACACGGGGCGTAAGTGAAGGGTATTGTGCATCAAAATGATTTCTGGAGAAAATGTGAGCTGGAGCCATAGGGTACTTCAGAATGAAACATGTCGTTAAAAATCTCTTTATGGTGGGTAGAGGGAAATTGACTGCTTAATATGAGAGGTGCACTGTGGTTGCACCCAAGGACTTTTTTTCACTGAGATTGCCTTCTATTACCTTCCAGATCATTAGCGTACCCAGCATGATTTTGAAATACATCATTTTGGCAGCGGCAACAAGCTGGGGATGGGTTTCTGTTAATATCTTGCCTTTAGTAATACATATTTTCTCATGCAGAGTGCTAACGCGAAATGCAATTTTTATTACGCCGGGCTTAAAAACAAAGAAGCTTTGATGTTTTCACATTATGCATGTTGCTTGTGACTCTCGCTGTCCTCCCTGTGCTAGCATATATTTATAAGCCAGGATGGGATGTGGGGAAGCCCAGTTTTTACACAGAAGCACCCCTAAGAGAAAGGACCACACAAACACACACACAATTGCAAAATATGTGGTGAAGGACAGGTTTTGATCGCATTGTTTCTGAGATATTTGTCAGAGTACTTGTGACCAGTAGTCCAAAACTAATCATCCCCTTATAGTAAAGGTAAAGGTAGTCCTTGCTCGAAAGCCAGTTGTATCCGACTCTGGGGTTCAGTGCTCATCTGTTTATAGCCAAAGAATAGCGCTGTCAGTGTTGGCAGACATTTCCACGGACATGTGGCAGACATGACTAAATACCGGAGTGCACAGAACATGGTTTACCTTCCCGCCGAAGTGGCACCTATTTATCTACTTCCAATTTCTTGCTTTTGAAGTGCAAGGTTGGCAGGAGCTAGGACAGATGACAGGCGCTCCCTCCGTCATGAAGCACTTGGGTTTCGAACTGCTGACCTGCCAACCTTCCAGCCATCAAGCTCTGCATCTTAACCACTAAGCCACTGCCATCCATTCATCATCTCTATATAGGCTTTCCCAAATATAGTTCACACCCACAAGCATTTGCCTCATCTAGATCTGCCATCCTGGGAAACAAACATAACTACGAATTGCATGGCCGCATAAACACCCAAAACCCCTGCTCTTGATATGCCCACCAAACAATCATGCTTGATGTTTGTAATGTGAGCATGCTTGACTTTTTAGATGCCGATAAAACATCCGTTGCAATACAATTAGCCAAGTTGGCTAGGCTGGCTGGGAGTTGGAAATGCATTAGCCAGGTGGTCACCAGCTAGTTCATCATGAATTCATACAGAAGTGACGGGCAGTCTTGTAAGGACTGGCTGATTCAGGTGAGTCCTAGAAATAGCAGGTGGTTCTTCTTCATCATCTTCGTCTTCATCTTCTTCATCTTCTTCTTCTTCTTCAGTGTCCAGGCCAGACATGAAAGTGCCAAAATGAAGGCACCTTTTGGTGAGTTCATTCTGCAGTTCCATTTGCTTGACCTAGTGTGAGAAAGATGAGCCGGCACAACAAGTTTGCCATTGCCTTGGGGTACTGTACATCCGGTTGTGGTTCAGAAATACCACAATCTCCGAGGTGGCTCTTTCTGTGTACCCCATCAGGCGGCCCTAAGCAAAGGGTATCCTGCACTGGGCATGACATCCAGCTGAAATGTCAAGTCTAGCCTGTTTTTCAGCATTCATTGGCAACAGGATGTAAAGGTCTTTTCTCCCTTCCCTCTGCCATCATCCCTTGCTCACTGGCTGTATTGATAAAATCAAAACTCAGTGGAAAATCTTTCAAAGGCTATCTAAGGGTCAATAAACACACAGCAGCTGCTTGGAGGCCATTTTAAACCACTCCCCTGTGGCATGGCTGCTCAGTAAGGCAAGCCATTTGTGCGGAGCAACCCACTGTGCTTTTGAAGCACCAAATCTCACAGAGAAGTGGATTCGTAGATGGCTTCATGAGGCAGATTATGTCTCACAAACAGGAGTGTGGAGGGAGCCATCCCGGAAGGCCATGCTGCTGCTGACCTGTATGCCTTGCTGAGAATTGTGTGCTTCTTTGCTCCCCTTTCTCATCACTTGCTCAACACTTACCTTTCCCACAAAACCAGAACCTATTTGTCTACTTGCAATTTCTTGCTTTTAAACTGCTAGGTTGGCAGGAGCTGGGACAGATGACTGGAGTTCACTCTGTCAGGCAGCACTCAGTTCTTGAACTGCTGACCTTCAAGTCATCAAGCTCAGCATCTTAACCACAAAGTCATCACAGCCCTTCCTCCACCATTACTTCCATCCAATATGTCTTGTTCTTCTAGTCTTCCAAATAGGGTTGCCATATGTCCCAGAAAACCGGGATTGTCCCGGATTCAAGGTTGGAAAAATAGCTATCATTATATTATGTTTGTTTAAAAAAAGGCTATTTGGTACTTCTGTCCCAGTTTTATGAGAGAGAATTATGGCAACTCTACTTCCAAATCTGCTGATACACAACCTGGGTGTACAAAACCTGACTAGTAGCTGGATAGCTCAATGGTTTAGATATCTGGTGACAAAGACAAGGAAGAGGATGGTAAACAACTTCTGTATATTCTCTATCTAGAAGTCCCTGGAAAAGGGTCACCATAAGTCAGAATTGACTTGCTAGTATACAACCATTATCATCATCACAACCATCATCATTTCTGTTAAACATAAGGGAGGCAAGAGGTTGGCTGAATATTTTACAACCAGAAACATAAGAAGCAGTAGGGAATATACATGTAAATTGCCTTTGGAGCAAGAAACTGGAGCCACATTCCTGATAAAATTGAGGCTATAATCCCAACTCCATGTATTACCTACACCCATAATTCCATGGATTTAGCTGGAAGCTGGTGCATTAATCCATTTTAGGAGCACATTCAGTGGAGAGTCCTTGAAGCTCCTTGCCTGGTACTTCTCCCTCATCCTCTGAAAGGCAGGTCAGAAAATATATTCCTTTTTTTCTCTTGTCAAAAGAGTGACCATAGGCAGCAGGAAAATCAACAGAAGAGAGAAAAGAAGGAGTATTCCTACTCACAGTGGGGTTAGAGGTATTGGTTGGTCAAGATGAAGAGCTGTAATGAACGTTTAAATAATGGGAAACTAATGAACTATAGTATACAAATAACCAAAGGATAAATGTATGTATTATACATACTTGGTAAAATTCAATAAGCAGTGACAGAAGCAAATGTACGCATCATCTGTACTGGAAAAAGATGATGCTTTCTGTTTGAATCTGTTATTGTTTAGTGCATTATGCCATATGTTCACTTCTGTCATGGTTATTGGGTTTTCCTGAGGATTTATATTACATATATTTATTATTCAGGTTTCACATGTGTATTAGATTTCATCAGCTATCCAGTGCTTTAATGATCATTGTAGGGGGGAGTCTTTCCTTTCCTTGTGATTTCTTACAGCAATAATAACCAGCAATAAACAGGGTATAAGATGACAGCAATAGCACGCATGTTTTGCATGTTGAATGGTTTGTATTTGACCCATGGTATCTCAAGTAGTACAGTCAGGTATGAGGTGATGAAGAAGAACTGTATCTGAAATATTGGAGAGCAACAGTCAGTCAGAATAAGTAATAAAGGTAAAGGTCTCCCTTGCTCAAAAGCCAGTCATATCCAACTCTTGGGTGTGGTGCTCATCTCTATTTGAAGCCAAAGAGCCATCACTGTCTGCATTTGCAGATGTTTCTGTGGACATGTGGCAGGCATGACCAGACACCGGAGCACACAGAATGCTGTTACTCTACATTCCCCTCTACTTGCAGTTTCTTGCTTTGGAACTGCTAAGTTGGCAGGAGCTGGGACAGATCATGGACACTCACTCCATCATTGCAGCACTTGGGTCTCGAACTGCTGACCTGCTAACCTTCCAGTTGTCAAGTTCAGCTTCTTATCCACTAAGCCACCACAGTCATTTCAGAATAGGTAATACAATCTAGCAAATGAAGGCACTGACCTTTTATGTCACTGCATTCATCATTGTAAAAAAAAAAAGAATCAAATGAAGAAATCTTTTCAAGAGAGTTGCCTGTAAACAGGTACATAATTGTTTTGTCCACATCAAATGTGGATGGCTGAGCAGCCCTCATCATAAACAATTGAACATACAACTATTTTATCCTTTAAAACCATTGTTCAAGAAGCCCTGAAGCTTGAAAGCTACTCTGGGTTCATGTATGTACTTGAACACACACAAACATACACACACAGATTTCCTTAGCATTTGTTATTTAAGGCTGCAAATCTCTACAAAATATTCCTGGCTACAAGTCCCCTTTACTGCCAGATAAAAAACATCTTGAAGTCTTGAAGTGTCTAAGAGGCTCCATGTGTGGAAAACATGGATCATTATAATGGTGTTTTTTAAAAAAAAAATAGTTTGAGGAGCAACGAAGAATATTACTTAGCTTGCATGTAACTGCTGCACTGAGTCAAGCTAAATTTAGCTCAGCTTATTCTTGAGTCGTTACATTTAGGATAGCCCAGTTACCTTTGGCTCGTCCACTTGAAATATCAGGACCAAAAAGATGTAAAATGATTGTTTATCATCTTTATCTGACTTTGCAGTTAAGCATTTTCTCATTCTGGTGCCAGTGTGCTGATTTTTCCCAGGCAACTTGAAAGTCTCCATTTGCCTTGAAGCTCAGCAGTAGCCTGCCTCTTATTCTCCCCCTTCCTCTTATGTTCTTCCTTTAAAGGAATTATTTTATCTTCATAAATTAATGCTGCCAGGGATATTTCTCTTTCCAGAGTGTGTGCCACGTCATATCTGCAAGAGGCCAATGTGATATGGTTGCAAATGCTCATTAGTAGAGCTGAATCTTCTTTGGCTATAAACCAGGGATTTGCAATCTGCAGCCCATGGGCCATGTGGCCCCACATCACATGAGTCCAGGGGACTCTCAAAAGTCTTCTCCAGCTCCACAATTTGAAGAGGTTTATTCTTCTGCACTCAACCTTCCTTATGGTCCAGCTCTCACAGCCATACATTACTACTGGGAAGACCATCACTTTAACTATGCAGGCTTTTGTTGGCAGGGTGATGTCTCTACTTTTTTATTATGCTGCCTGGGTTTGCCATAGCTTGCCTCCCAAGGAGTAAGTGTCTTTCTAGTCATAGCTGTAATCTTCATCTTCTCATGGATGTCTGAGGGCAACCAGGAAGAGGCAGCTTTTCTGTGGAAATCCTTTTGGGATTTTCTCTCTATTGCAGTACAGTCTGGGTGACATTTCAACACCTGTTTAAACAAAAGGACCTGTTGGCAAAGCATTTGTTCATTCTAAATTGAGTCACATTGGGATTATTTTGTTTTTCAGTGTGTACTTTAATTGTTGTGTGGTCATATTTCGTACACGGTCACTTGTGTTAATGAAGGGTAGTATATAAATACACGGAATGAGGGAGTAATAAGGATATATGAGCCAGCGTGGTGTCGTGGTTAGAATGTCAGACTTGGAGTCCCGGGTTCAAATCCCTGCTCAGTTGTTAAAACTCAGTGGTGGCAGTATTGGTATACTACTCCTTGGAACATCTCACATAATTCGGAAATTCCTACAAGAATCATGTTAAGTCGGAAGGGAGTGGAAAGCATACAACATCAAGGATTTGTGAAACACTGTGTACAATATGTTTTTGGCAAAAATGCTAGGAAAACATCTTACCTTGGCTTTCTTGAATTCCAAGAAGCAATGCTTGTTTTATTATTTTTTCATGAGTTCATTGCTGAGGAAAGAGTTGCGATCATTATTGTAGGCTTTTGCCTAAAGTCAGCAGGAATTTGTTTGGTACAGGAGGGACACTAAGATCTTCCATCATCCTTTTGCAAAAGATTTATATTAAAACATTCCAAAAAGGAAAGACATTTCCCCTACATCCTCCCCAGACAGGGGAGCTGACCCTTTTGATGTTTGCATTTACAGTTTGCTGCCATCTGGATGTCATTTGTGACACCAGGTTTTCTCCTCCCTCCTATTGCTAGGTCTTCCTGTAAAACTCATTTCAAAATTTGTAGAACCCAGGCAGCTCTCCCAGTGCTGTGGCAAGACAATCTATGTAGCAGACAGCTAGCTAGTGCAGCCATAAAGAGGTGTACTTCAGAGGTCATACGACATGCTCTTGTAAATTTATCCCAAATTAACCCTGATTGGCATCCTGCTCTCCACAGTAGACAGACAGATGTGGATATTCTTCAACATCTGTACTTTCATGAACACCCCAACCCATAAATTCAGGAACTTCAGTGACCTGGTTCCAGGGAAAGGCACTTAGACACTTTAACTGCCTGGCATCGACTAGGAATCTGATAGTCAGTATTAATTATACTGAAGGACTGTGGTGGCTTAGTGGTTAAGATGCTGAACTTGATGACTGGAAGGTTGCCAGGTCATCAGTTTGAGACCCAAGTGCTGCGTGACAGAACAAGCTTCTGTCTCTGTCCCAACTCCTGCCAACTTAGCAGTTTGAAAGCAAGAAATTGTATAAATAGGTACCACTTTGGTGGGAATGGTAACAGCATTCCATGTGTCGTCATGCCTGCCACATGTCCACGGAAATGTCTGCAAACGCAGAACACTGCGAGATGAGTACTGAATCCTAGAGTCAGATATGACTGGCTTTGGCACCTTTACTATTAACTATAGTAGAACCAGGTTGCTCAAGAAAACATAAATTTGAAGTCCATATCTTGGTTCAGGGCCATAGTTGTGGCATGTGCTTAAATGTGCTTGACTCGCTAGTGTGCACTCTCTCACACAGACATACACAACAGTCATGTTATGCTTTGTCTGTACAGATGCAATGTGAACAGTAAGCAGTCAACAGGGAAAAAAATATTGGAGGCATTGATTTATTTTGGTCAGGAGGCCAACCTTCCTTGGTTGCCTAAGGCAGCAGCACTCAGGCAACAACAGCAGAAATACAGGATTTCTTTATTTCCCATTTTATGCCCTGAAAACATTTCAGTATTAGTGAAATTTTGATCATTTTCTTTATTTAATGTATACCTTGCCTTTCCCCTAGAATAAAAATTAAATAAGTAGTTGCAACTGATAGTAACTGTATTGAAAAAATAATAAAAGCAGTGGTGGGCTTCAGCAGGTTCACACCAGTTCACCCAGGTCTACCATCAGGGGAGGACCATCAGGACTCCCGTCCTGGGCCCTGAGATGACACTGATGTGTGCATGTGCAAACAAACCATGCATGCGCAGAAAACCACAGGGGTGTTGCCAATATGGGGGGGGGGCGCATACAGGGCCCGGCAATTTCTGATGTTCACCAGAACCGGTAGTAGAAATTCTGGCTGGCCCCGCCCATCCAAATTTTGAAATAAAGTACCTGTAGTCCTAATTTGGGTGCAATTCAGGGCTTTCCCCCTGGCCACGCCCACCATACCATGCCCAGTGTGGCAATAATTTTTTGGGGAGCCCACCACTGAATAAAAGTGTAATTAAACTATTTAAACACCATCCGTTAAGCACAGCAATTAATGCAGTTGATAAGAAAGAAATGACGCTCAGATAAAACTTGCTCCAAAAGATGAATAGAATTAATTGCCTGTCTGAAGCTTGTGGTGGAAAAGCAGGCCAGGATGGATGAAGCTGCTGCCCTCCATCAAGATGGATTCAAATGGGAATTTAATCCACTTGGGGACCATCATCCTTTTGCTTTGCTACAGTGACTAGATTTTGCACTTGGATGAGGCTCAGTAGGATGATGGCCTCTGAGTGGAGTAAGACCAATCCCTTGAAGTTTATAATGAACCCAGGGGAAGGCTTTTTGCTTGAAACCCTAGAAGGAGCTGCTGCCAGCCAGAGCTGGAAATATTGTTCAGGGCCAACCAGACAGTACAAGGTCAGTTTCTTCGCCTTCCTGTGCCGGAAGGCCCTGCAGATGAGTCCAGACTCAGAGCTTTGATGCTGTGGTTGCTCTTGGTATGTCACCATTTCCATTTCATCCCCAGGTATTGATTGGGCACTGTCTCAGTTTAAGTCTCCCTTACTCAAAATCCAGTCATATCCTACTCTAGGGTACGGTGCTCATCTCTGTTAACAGACAAAAAGCCAGTGCTGTCTGCATCTGCAGACATTTCCATGGACATGTGGCAGGCATGACTCGACTCCAGAGCGCAGGGAATGCTGTTGCCTTTCCAACTGAAGGGGTATCTATTTATCTACTTGCAATTTCTTGCTGTCTAATGGCTAGGTTGGGAGAAGCTGGGACAGATGATGGGTGCTCATGCCGTTGCATGGCATTGCTGACTTGCCAACCTTCCAGCCGTCGAGTTCAGCTTCTTAACCACGAAACCACCATACTGCTCTAAACCCTGATGCAAGGCTGCAAATGTATATTTCCCCCCCACACGAAACTGATGGAGAATCCTTCTCTCTTTGCCTCCAAGCGAGGAAAGAAGAGGATTTGGTATAAGATAGGGAGGTGGGTGGGAGGCAGATGGGATGGAAGAGAGAAGGCGAAGGGTTTGATCCCCGTGAACCTGCCCAGCCCTGCGCTGGGCGCTCAACTAACACAGTGTACAGCTAGCTCAGCCTCTAGAGTGCAGACTGGGTTGGAGTGGGGAGGGGGAGGGAGGAGAGGTAGGGGAGAGAGAGATCGGCTTCTCTTGGCTGGATTGGTCTCGCCTGGGCTCTCCTTTCTTCTCTCGCTCGCTCCTTTTCTCTGCTGCTGCCTTTCAGTCGCCTCCGGAGCGGCTTGGCTGCTGCAGACGCCCGAGCAGCGGGTGGGGAGAGAGAGGGAGAGGGAGAGGGAGAGAGAGAGAGAGAGAGAGAGAGAGAGGCAGCCGCCTCGGCTGGAGGAAGGAGGGAAGGGAAGAGGAGAGATTGGGGCGATCGCCTCCCGCTTGCCTGGGCGTGTGGCTCCTCCGGTCACCACCACCTCCACCACCACCGTCGCCTTCTCCTCTAGAGGAGGACGGAACTCTTCTTCCAGCGGATCGAGATTGCCACGCCGACTTGGGTTCTCCTCCTGCTGCGTCTCATCCTTCTATAGCTATAGATATATTTTCCGTGGCTGGGGATAATAATGGCTACCAAGACTTGAAAAGAAAGAGAGGAAGAAAAGAGGGATCCAAAGAAGGAAGGAAGGAAGGAAGGAAGGAAGAGCGCGCGCCACGGGAACAGAGACCTCTCCAAAACCCCGGGGCTTCGGGGCGCACCGTCTCCTGCTGGAGCCTGGGCTGGGGGACAGAGATTTGGGCTGATTCCCCCCCCTCTTCCCTCCTCCCCCTCCCCCTTCCAGCCGAGCTGGCTGTGCCTCCCGATGCCGATCGGAGGAGCGCTTTCTTTCTTTCTTTCTTTCCCCCTCCTCCTCCGGCTCCTCTCCTTCTTCTTCTTTCTGCCTCTTCTTCTTCGCCGCGATGCCCCTTTCCGTCTGGATGGAGGCGTCGTCGCTCTCCGCGAGGCTTTTGAGCCGGGCTTCTCCCTCTGCACCTCCGCAACTCCTTTAGGAAAGCGGTAAAAGCGGCGGACGAGGAGGCCATCGTGGGCTTTGGCGGCGCTTCGGGTCAGGATCCGGAGTGAAAGTGGACCCAAACAAGGACGAAAAGAAAAGAGGGGTTTCCCAAAAAGGCGCAGGAGCGCAAACGAGGAAAACTTTGGGATTTTTGTGTGGCTTCCAGAGGGCGGGGGAGAAAAATCTGGGAGAGCCTCGCCTTCGCCCTCCACCGTCCTGAGGTCTCCTCGGGAGGAAACCGGGGCGAGAGGCGAGGCCAAAGGAAAAAGAAGGGGGTTCTCCGCGATTGTCTCGGCCGCCCAGCGAGGAGGAGTACGGGGGAGACGGATCGCCCTCGGGGCAGCCTCTCCTCCCCTTCCCCCGCCGTCTCTCCCTCGCCCGGGGGGTCGCTTGCCCCCCCCCCTCGCTCCTTTCCTTGTCGGGTGGATGTCCCTTCTCGCCTCGACCGCCCGCCGAAGCCGATCTCGCCCATGGAGTGAAGGAGAAGAAGACGGACTTCTTGGGTCTGGATCCCATCCCGCCCTCGCCCCGATCCGGGCCGCGCACGCTGGCGGCGTTGGGGGATCACCGACCAGGCGGCCCTTCTCCTCCTTTGGCCTCTTGTGGATTATCATCATCATCATCATCATTATTATTATTGTTATCATCATCCTCTCGTTTCCCCTCCCTTCCGAGTCGCCGCGGCCGAGAGGTGGTGGTTGAGCCCATTGTAAGGAGGAAGGCGCCGGGCAGGCAGTGAACGGAGGAGACCCTCGGAGAGGGCGGCGGTAAGTCAGATAGAGAGAGGATCGTGGAAAGAGAGCCTCTCCTCTCTCCCACCCCCAATTTGCTTATCCTGGGCTTATTGTGTGGTGGGTGAGTGGGTGGAGAGGCGTCAAGAGGGCGAATAAAGGGAGGAGATCCGCCTTCTTTCTGGTCTCCTTTATAGCCCAACCATGGACCAGGGCTTTTGAATTAAAAAAAGGTCCCCCTTCTCCTTTTACGCTTCTGGCTTCTTTGGGCATTTTTTTTCTTGGTCTCTAAACCCCTGCGAGAAAAACTGGGGGGTTGCTTTGAGCCCCAGAAAGGTGAAAGTGCGAACAAAACAGAAAGAAAGAAAGAAAGGGGAGATAGATAAAGGCTGTCTTTTCTGTTCCCTTCTGTCCGCTTGCCAGCAGATCTTGGTCCCTCGCTCGCCTTTTGGGTGAAATGGACTCTTCGGAGAGAGGTCTCTTCTTTTCCCCCACCATCGCCTGATCTTCCTTCGGTTCCTTTTTAGGTTTTCTCCTTTCTTGCCCATCGCCGGATAAAATTGCCTCCTTTTCCAGCCGTCGCCCTCTCCCCTTCCCTCCCTCCCTCCCTCCCTCCCTCCCCAACAACCCCCCTTCCACACACAAAAGGCAAACATTGGGTGTTACGCCTGGCGCAAAAGTCAATGGTAGTCACACACTTCTGGGGAAGGAAAGATGGAATTAATAAAAAGGAAGCCAGACAGCCAGTTTTTTTCTGCCTAGATCCGTTTGGGGTGGGTGGGTGGTGAGTGGGAAATGAAGTTAACGCTGATCTAAAACAGATCTTTGTGGCAGAGGAAAAGCTTGCCGAGATGGTGGAAGGAGCTGAGACTGTTTGTGTGAAGTAAGAGTGGTTTTCTCTTTCCCCCCTCCTAATTTTCCAGTCTTTTCTACAGCCAGGCATTTTCCCTCTCTTCCATTTCTCTCCTCCTGGCGGGGAAAGAGGGGGAAAGACTGAACAGTTGCCTTCATTGAATTATTTTATTTTGTTTGGTGGTTGTGGTGGTGGTGGTGGGGGGGTTTGCTATATTTTCCAGAATTGGTGGGAAACCTGGAAGGAGAATGTGCTTATTGTAAACAATTGGAGCGAGATGCTTTTTTTTTTTTTAAGGTGATATGCCCTTGTGTGCTATTCTTTATACATAATTTTAATGCATATATATTTTGAAGCCAGCCTGGAGATCTTTCAGGACCATCTTCTGTTTTCAAGTCAAGTTTTCTTTGAAACAGACATTACTGCCAATTTAAATCCACAGTCTTACTTTTTTTGGGAAATATGTTCTCCCATTTAACTCTGTGGGGTTAGAAACTGGTTGCTTATGTGAGTGTAATAAATGTAACACTGCTTGGATCTCTCAGTGATTTAGGGATTTGGCTATCGAGGCCAAGGTTGAGAGTTCAGTTCCAAACTGTGTATCTCAAAAGAGCCAGCCTTTGTGGCTTGGTGCAAACTGTACAGTCCAAGGATGTCCCAGAAGAAGGCTAAACCACATCTGAGCAGTCTACCTAGAAAACCCCCAAAAGGATCACCATTAATCAGAATTAACCTGACACAACATGATTATTATCAATATATGTAACAGTTGGTCCTGCCACCTTCACCACCCACTAAAACCAAAGTGTTGGCTATAATCCGCATTTAGCCATGTTGAAATCAATAGGGTGGAGCTGAGTTTTCCAAGATTTCCTAGGATTTAACTGGGTTTAGAAAGGACACTTTAAGATGGGTTTGGCATTGGAGGCATTAAACTGGCTCCTTCTGCAAAACTGATTTGGAAGTTTGTAATTAACTGGTAGGCATTATTGCAGAATTAGATGCATTTGTGGTGGCGCTTCAATCCTAATCAAATGCTCCTGTTCATCTTTATTTCTCCCTTTGGAATCTTAAGAAGGATTTCAATATAGAAGATGTGTTTTGCAGGAGATGAATGGTCTCTTATAAAGGAAATGGGTAAAGGTGATTTGTGCAGTCCTTCATAATCATTTGATCTAAGATAGTGTGGTTCCCAATATGGGACACCCACCCCACAAGGTGACTTCAATTCTCAGAAGCCTAAGTCAGTACATTGGCTGATCAGTGCTTTGGGAAATTGACTTAGGCTTCTGGGAACTGAAGTCCCAAAAACAAAGGTTGGGAAACACTGGTCTAAGAGATGTGCCAGAAGTATTCTGGTGATCTGTGGAATTGCCCAGGTATGTGTCGTTTGTGTAAAAGGCCCTAGTTGCATAGTCTGTGTGGTTTCTTCCTCTGCTCCCTTCCTATGAACTTGAAAGCAACAATTGTGTATTTAAGACTGGTTCTTGAAGAGTGCGAATTCTGAAATGTGAATTGAGCATTCCACATTCCCTGGATGAGCAAAGCCATTCTTGTGGTGAGATGAACAGAAGGGCATAAGGGGAGGGGGAGAATTTAGAAGTCTTTTTAAAATTAGCCATTTCTGTGGCATAAAACATTCAAAGAGAATGACTAATCCCTACAAAGAACTTTGTGTATTTATCCGAGAACATATATTCCATTCATTTATGTACCATCAGTGCCAAGAAAACCTTTTAAAGAGAAATATCAGAGGAGGGAAATAAAACAGTTTCAGATATTTAAAGAAAAAAGAAAAAAAATGTTGCTATTCCCAGCGATTGATGTGGTCATGAAGTCTTTTACACAAATCCTCGGCCGCTGTCTTTTCTATGGTATGACACAGAATTATGTATTGTTGTTATCCTCTTTTGGAAAGAAAGCCCATCTCAGCTAGGAAAGACGGTTAAGGTATTTCACAGTACCACAAAACCTGCCCGCTCTGATTTCTAAGAAGTTAAATCTCTGGTCATCCCTACTCAGAATTTTACTGCAGTGGTTTATGTTTATGCATTAAATCCGATTTTCTCCACATGCGACTTAGGAGGCAGAAAAGCTCCGTTAGGACATGCATGCATTAATGTCTTTAAAATGCTACTCTTTCCCACCACCATGTCCTTTCCCCCACATGGTTGATCTGGTATTTAAGCAACCAGAAGAAAATAAGAGGCTCTGAGCCCATTTTGTGAACTTTTCATTTCAACTCAGCTGGAGGAAGAGAATGATCAGTGTGAATTTCCATGCAGGTGAGGCTAACCCCCCCCCTTCCCAAATCAGATTTGTAGAGAGGCAGGATGTGTGCAAACAAGGAATTCCAGGAAGTATGAGACCTGTTTTTCATGAAATTCAGATTGATTCAAATCCAACTCCCAAACATATGCATAGTTTCATGGCATGTATTTGCTCAGTCAATATGACAGTGGTGGAGGGGGAAACCCACATTTTTGGAACTGTTTTGGCCTTGGAGGTGGACGTCTGGCTTCAACGGCAAATTATTTTTGCATGGAAACTGCAGTTCCCTTGGCCGTGACTGAATATGAAGTAAGAAAATAAATTCTTGGCAGACAATGGATGCTTTTGGAGCAAAACAACCTTGGAGGAAAGCAACATTGATTTATATAAAAGAATAGTGGTGGAGGGATGAATATTGGTACAGCTTGGAGCCTGAGATATGAAAGGGGGGGTGTTGTATCCTTGTTTCTGCTGCGAAATAAATATTCTTGACTTTTACTCATCCTTGAAGATCATGAATCTCAGTAAAAGGCTTTCCACCCTGACATTGTGTATGTGTGTTTTAAGCACTCCCCAAACACATATTTTCCTGCTGTGAATTCTATTTGCATCTATTTTCTCAGCTGTCCCTGCATGGTTACCCCTTTGAGATAGGTATGGAGGATCAGCGGCATTATCTCATCTCTTGCCATGAGTAGGTTTGTCTTGCAAATTAGTTTCCACTCCATGGCTGTTCTGGTGGTATTGGGTCCTTAAAAGCTTTGTATGTGTGTGTGTGTGTGTCAAAATATGAGGCAAAGGCAGCTCAGGCTTTCCTCACACAGGTGTTTTGTCTTTTTAAAAATAACATAAAATACAAGGCTTCTTTTCACAACAGGCTTCTGTTGTGGGTAACTTGTCAGACACAGGATTGCCTGTGTAAATGATGAAAGGAGTATAAATTAGCTTTCTGCAGATGTAGGCAACCACTAGCTTTTTATCCCTTCACAGATGTGTGTTGTAACACATGAACAGGCAGCACAATATGAATGCCTATCACAGCAGAGGTCCATATGGTCCAGTGCTTATCTGCTCAGGCTGGAGAGGTCCGTCACAGCCTTGCTATCCAAGATCTGTGGTGTGTGTGTGTGTGTTTTCGTGTCAGAGATTACTCTGGGTTGAAAGGTTTTTTGCAGGGGATATTCTGAGGATGTTTTATATTCCAACCAATCATTTCCCATTGTGCTGTAGGCTCCTTGTTTAATGTCTACTGAACAAAACACAACCAGCCTACACACACTCCTTTTCGTGGCGTTAATAGCCAGGGATTAGATATCTCGCAATAAGGTCATTGCTGTGCACGTCAGCCACTACATATCCTTTCGGCTTCAGTTTAGTTGCCTCGGTAGCAGCAGAGATATTTGTAAATATCCTTTGCTCTTCCTCTTTAGCTGACTGTGTGTGTTCTGGAAATCTGGGGATTTCAACTACCAGCATTCTCTCTTATTTCATTTTGGTATGCCTCATCATAGGCTTTTCTTGACCCCATAAAGAAAGCCCACAAACTTGAGTTTGCAAAAGCTGAGTAGGGCTGTTGAGGATAGGACATTTTGGAGAGATCTCTTGTAGGGTTGCCATAAATAGGAGGTGCCTTGACAGCATGTAACAACAGCAACGGCAATAGATCTCATGAGCAATGCCATGCCTAAAAATCAGTGCAGGCTGTTTACAAGCTCAAAACATGTGCAGATCATTATGTATGAACTACACCGTAATCATTTTTATGAGAGTACTAGCAATGAACATGTGTTTTAGAAGGGCAGAATAGACATAATTGAACCATGAAAGGCTGTTTCCTTATGCATTTCACTTGGCTTACTACAAGAGATGAAAACACTACTGCCTGATCTTTTACTTTTTGCAGTATTTTGCTGTCTGGATGAGACTCCTATAATCATCATCAAAGGTGTACATGGTCCGCCAGGTGAAACCTCACTGCTTGAGTCCTAGTCCTGGACCTCAGAGTCATTGAGGTATCACCTGGTAATATAGCTGGTACCTAGTACTGCTACTTCCCACATCTGCTGTGTTGTGATTTTATCAATGCCAATTGCACTCAGATGTTTTTTCAACTTTTGGGAGACTCCCACAGCTTATCATTACTGGTATACCTATTGCTCTTTTTCTCTGAGAGATGCTGTACAGTACTTAAGTTCTCAGATCCTGGTGTCTCATAATAATAATAATTTCATGTCAGAAATTATTCTGGGCTGAAAGGATTTTTGCTGGAGAAACCTTGCTCAGGAACACCCGAATGAGGCTCCTTTCATGTCCCCAGGATCGTTTCTTACCGAAGTGGTCCCTATTTATCTACTTGCAACTTCTTGCTTTCGAACTGCTAGT
Organism: Bradypodion pumilum; assembly: GCA_035047305.1. Lineage (NCBI taxonomy): Eukaryota > Metazoa > Chordata > Lepidosauria > Squamata > Chamaeleonidae > Bradypodion > Bradypodion pumilum. The sequence continues at coordinate 14,845,198 of JAWDJD010000014.1, read as the reverse complement.
TTGGAAGGAGCTGGGACAGAGATGGATGCTCAATCCGTCATGCAGTATTCTGGTCTTGAACTGCCGACTTGCTGACCTTCTAGCTAACAAGGTGAGCTTTTTAACCACTGAGTCACTGCAGCCCCTTCTGGTATCTCATGATCTTTTCCTTCTCTTTTTCTTCCACCCATTTGTCACTTGGGATTGCCACATCGGTCAGCTCAACCACATCCTACCCCAACCCACCCCAATCACAGTAATATCTAGAGTGTTGTGTTTGAGCTCCTTATCTGTTTGGATCTTAAAATCTCACAACATCTTAATATCTAAACCTCATTGTCAACCACCTTTTCAGGTTTGAGTTCCCACCAATGAAGATGATATTCCATAATTCTTGCCCCGATTCCAATGTAGTTTTTCAACAAAGACTGTCTTTTGTTGTCAGTCTGTGCAGTTTTACTGCATCCCCTGATAATGTGGTTCACTGTTCCATCCATTTCTTTACAAAGCCTACACTGTCAGTTCCAGGTCCCCCACCCCCACCCCCAAATGTTTGCTTTAATTATGTTGATTCTTCATGCTTGTTCTTGAGCAGCAAAAAAATAATAGTGATGATTATTCTAATTTATGCTGAAGCCCTTTTCAGGGTTTTCTAAAAAGAGAATACACAAGAGTTGTTTACCATTTCCTTTTTTCTGAGGGTGTCTCGGGTCTTGCCCAAGGCTATGCAAGCTGGCTCTTCTCCCTTGAAGCACAGTGGATGATTGGGCAATCCAGCCAGCTGAGACTCATGTGCATGATATCAATTATATAGATCACTCCTGATGTGCCTTCTTATCTTGATCCAGTTACTAGAAGTCATGATGAAAAACATGATCTCTTGGGAGGATAATAATAATTTTGTGTCAGAAATTATTCTGGGTTGAAAGGATTTTTGTGGAAGAAACTCTGCTCAGGGGACACCCAAATGAGGCTACTTTCATGTCCCCAAGAGCTGGGACAGAGACGGGTGCTCAATCCGTCATGCAGTACCCGGTCTCGAACTGCTGACTTGCCAGACTTCCAGCTAGCAAGGCAAGCTTCTTAACCACTGTGCCACCGCAGGCTTGAGAAGAAAAAGGTAGAAATGGGAGAAGTGTCCTTACATAATATTGTGAGGCCAATTTCTGGAATAAATATAGAGAAGTGTTGTGTTGAAATACTGTATCCATATTGTTGATTTTATATCTTTAGTGCACATGAAGATAAATCACTAGAGATTGAGTGCGGGTTTGGGCTCTGAAGAAAAATGGTGTGGAATTGTATGTTTTTTGTCTGAAGAATGATAGGCTTACTGAGATGACATTTTTGCAAAAAAAATCTCCCAAGATGGCAAAATGACAAAAATCTTAATTCTGCATGATGGGCTTAATGCCAAAGATATAAAGCATTAAAGACTTATCCTTCAGTTTTTTTCTCTTTTATTCCAGTTATTTCATCTGCTGCAATAAAATACCCAGTGGAAGGAAAATCCCATATGATATACTCAGCCAGTAATAGTCTTACAGGGGAAAAATATTGATATCTTTAGTATTGCTCTGTTTGAATTTCCCAAGGTCTGTTTATGCAACGTGTTGGCCAGAATCCTATGGCTGTTTTACTCTTGTGTAAGAGAACTTGTGCAAGTCCTGTGGGCAAACGGTTGCTCATTAAAGAGGAGTTGGTTGTATTCTTGGTCATATGCTCTGTCATGCGATGCATCAATGAAATTTAACACCTTATCCCTTATGCAAGCCTTAATCAACGAAAGGAGACTGGCTGTTGGTTTAATAAATCACCTCACCTGTAACATTCACATCATTTTCCTTTGTGGATTTTTTCCATTAAAGAACACTGAAGAATTAAATCTTGCCTAGAGAACAATATAGTATTTTACATTGGCCAACTTAATTTTTTTAACTTTCCACTGTATTCCTCTGCCTGCGTAACGGGGGTCTCTTGTGATTGGCCTCCCACAGTGCCTCGTAACACCTTTAATACAGACTCAAAATCTAAGCCAGGAATTCTCAACCTGCAGCCCATTGGCCAGATGCGGCCCACGGCACCATTTCATGTGGCCCACCTCTACCACACCTGGAAGTGCCATGTGGTAGAGGAAGGGCAAAATGGCCGTCCAACCCCTCAAGCTGTCTTAAGGGAGCATGACCCGGGCCCTGGCTTTAAAAGTTTGAGAACTCTTTATCTAGGCTATTAAAGCACAACATTCACTGTTAGAAAGGGATAAAAAGACATTCATACCAGAAGTTTGTGCATTAAAAGTTCTGAGCTAGATGAGAAGCCATAAAACTTCTGAGCTAGATAAGGAGAAATGCTCTCATTTGAAGGTTTATATATACATGCACACTTTTTAAATTTGAATTATTATTGATTCCTTAATTAAGACTCGCAGGAGGCACAATAACGTCTGGTTGTGGTTTTGGTAAGGACAGTTTTTCTTCCCATCTACATTTATTTCCCTTTTTGGCCTTTGGGAAATTTATTGCTGAAATAAGTTGAACATGCTCTTAACATTCATTTTTTTAAAAAAGAACTACCCCCACCCCCATAGTCTGTATGCCATCTTGTGGCTATTAAAATACATGACAGTATCAGTGTTTGAAGTTTATATGACTTGCTAATTGCCAAGAGCTAAACAAGTAGCTGAGTTTGTTATTCATGCAAAAGAAACGCCTGCGTGACAGACAGGGAGAGATCCCTGTGCAGTGGCAAACCATTGGCATTCTTACATCTACAGTAAAAAAAATGGTCAAGGTCCGTTCTTGTATTAGTTCCCACCCTTCTTCTTCTTTCATGTCCAGGTTTAATGCCAAAATGAAGCCACCCTCTTGGCCTTGTCTTTGGCCAAACTTAAATCCTCGTCGGTACATACTTCTGGTAATAATCTGCAGACCAGCAGATGAGACAGATTCTGTATCTCTCCACATTCACACAGCATGTTATTGTCCACCAGCAGCCCCTACTTGAGCATGTTGGTCTTACATTTAGGGACTCCAACCCTCAGCCTATTCGGGGACTTCCAAGTACAGCAGGGGATCTGGCCCCCCCACATTTGTAACTTTTGATAAGAATCATCCCGATGGGGAGGATGAGTGCCAGACTGATCTTCTGTGGAGTCCCCCCCCCCATCCCCACTTTTATCCAGATATTACAGAACCTTAATGCCAGGATCTAGTTCGGTGTTTCCCAACCTGTGGTTTTGAAGTTCCCAGAAGCCTAAGTCAATTCCACAAAGCACAGATCAGCCAATGTACTGACTTAGACTTCTGGAAATTGAAATTCCCCCCCCCCATGGGGCATGGACCCCACATTGGGAACCACTAATCTAGTTAGAAGCCTTGGCAACCTTGGTTCTTTGATTTCAAGGTACTTTGCATCTCTGGGCTTTAACAGTTACATTAATCTAGTTTCTCCTCAATGAACAGCATTTCTTCTGCTTCTACCCCATCCATTTCTGGTTGCCTCCAACTTTAAAGGATGATTATTATTATTTTTTTAAAAAACATTCTTGATTTTCCTTTCAGTTTTAATTAAGAGGGTCCCTTCTGTCATGACATAAGCAAATTTAGTGATAGTCCTGAATTCTGAAATATAAATTGTAGCCCTATCATGTTTGGTCCACTTGCTGAGCTCTTTATAGTAAGTGCAACTTACTTTCAATATTTGTGTCTGTTTGCACAACTGACATTTCAGCCCTGTAAACTTTTGTTGCAAGCCCCACTGGTTTCTCTAGGAACATACACCATCAGACAGGCAGGCAGGCTAGGTTTTACAAAACTCTATTTTTGCATTAAGAAAAACAAGAAAAATGTAAGGGAACCTGCAGTGTAAACCTACCTAATACATGCTACTTGCGAAATTAACATGAAATTAATTAACATAAAATTAATTCCCTGCATGTGATGAAGGCACACGTTGAACACTTGGCAGGCTGTGGGTGAAGGGGGGCATGTTGTGTGTTTAACTTGCTATTCTCCATTGAGTTGTTGGCAAGATGAGTGAATATTGTTTCTATTGTGCTATTGAGAGACCTTTAAGTAGCTCCTCAGTCCACAAACTCTCAGCCCAAAGTCGGAGAGCACATGTGTGCATGGATGTGTGTGTGTAGGATGATTGGAAATCCTCCATAAATACCTCTCCCAACACATGCCTCCTTTAGAACTGTATAATTGGCTCCTGAAAGGCGTTCCACGAAGGCAGCTCGGTAATCCTTTTATGTTACTTCTTCAGTGGAGATTACGCAGCAAGAAATAATTAGGAGATTAATTTTCACCTGTCTGCCAGTAATAGATAACCTTGATATAGTGACAGGGCTAGGACTGGAAGGGAATGGAAAATCATTTAACCCCACTATGGTGGCAGTGGAAGACAAGAAAGAGTAGGAGGAAGAGAAATCCCATTTTCTGCTCACCTTTGTGAAATGTTAGGTGCATTTTCTTTACAACTTTATGAAGTGACTGAGTTTCTACTATGCATACCTTCCTCACCATTCCCCTTCTCTAGAAAATACAGAGTTAATCAGAAATGGCCATTGGTGTTTCTTCTCTCTTTTCTGATTTCCTTCTCTGGTCTACCATTTTTCCTATGCCACTTGAGTGAGTCTTATTATCTTGATAAGCACAACATGTCTAAAAAAAAACTATAGTCTCTGGCAGAGATTAGAAAAAGTTACTTTTTGGAGTGCATTGTAATTTTGTAGCCACAAAAAAGTAACTTTTTCTGAGGTCTGACAGCATGTGGCATTGTTAAATCTGTTTTTTGTAGGTCAGGATTTTATCCAGAATGATGCCCAAATATTTTTGGGTCTGGCTGTGTTCCAAAATCTTGCCTTCCAAGCTAACTTTTAACTTGCCCGCTGCTTTTTTCTTCTTTAAGCAAAAGGTGCAGGCCTGTCTTTTTGAAGAGTTTGGTTTCATCTGGTTGTTTTTATAATATAAAGATAGATCTGTAGTCTGAGCAGGTTATCCTGCTATGGTAATAGAGTAGACCATACTGCCAGTGACTTAATGCCATGCGTCAGGCGGTGGTTAACTAACCTGACAACCCTGAGGACTAACAGCCTTGGGTGCTGAAGTCCACAGGGAAGGGTGATGGTCCCCAAATAGATTAAATCTCATTTGAATCCATCTTGATGGAGGACAGCAGCTTCATCCATCCTGGCCTGGGGCTGAGGAGGGCTTTGCGTACCAAAAGGCTCAGAACCAGAAAGTGATTTGCAGAACTGGATCAGTGGTATTATGGGTGTCATGCTGCAATGCAGAAGGCAAATGAAAGGTCATTGCATTATATTGTCAGGACAGCCTGCATGGCTGATCACCATGAGGATCGCCAAGATTCAGATATGGCAGAACAAGAAGAAAGATAGATCTTCTAAGGTGGAGATTAGCTGGTGCGCTTGACAGCCTTCAGTCTTGACTGCTGTTGAAACCACACGGAGCTTCTCAACCATCTGATACAGGGCTTTTAGTGGGTTACAGTCCACTTTATTAGATGCAAAAATGTAAGCATATGGGGAGATTATCTCTGTGTTAGCGTCGTACCAGAAACAACAGAGTTTTCTGGCACATTAAAGACCTAATTTGGCATGTACCTTTGTGGAATTGAGCCCATTCATCAAATGAAGAGAACATAGTGAGCTGTGTGCTGCCTAAAAGCCAACCTTCACATTGTTCTTCAAACACCACTGGCTTCTCTATAGATGTTGCTGCAGCCACCTAACACAAACTCCTCTGTGCACACACACAAAAAAAATTGGCTTGCTGTTCTCACCTTTGTACTGCATAGCTTTGAGCTTTCCCTGTACAGCTAATGTGGCACATCCATAGAATTTAATCAAATGTGAACTGTCAGCAAGAGACACATTCTTCTATTCAGCCTTCATTTCCATTGTCATCCTCTGACTCTAGCTTCTGTACACGCCTAGGGAGAAGAAAGAGAGAGAAAAGACTGTCTAATGAAGACAGCTTTATTAGGCTACATACGGTTCTAAGCTCCCTTCCTCCCTGCCGAATGCAACTAAAAAAAATAATAATAATCTCTAAAAGTCATAGTATGCCCGACCTGGGGATTTTCTAAGAAGCTGAACCCTGGCTTTTTCCTCCTCTCTTTCAAAATTAATTGCCTCCTCAGTTCAGGTAGGCTTAAAGTACACCCTGGAATCTGAGGCTGTTGAGCAAAAAGAAGGTAATTTTTAGGGGGGAAATCCTTATTCTCTCCCCCCCCTCTTTGTGCCGAAGTTTAAATCTACAATCTGTTGAGAATGTAATGGGAAACCAGCCTACAGAAAATGCCATTATTCATATCATCCTTAGCTCATTTATTTTATCTGCAATAGGACTGATAAGGAAAGCTGCTTGGCCATTGGGGCTGATAAGCAGGGGAAATATCTTAGAGCTATTTGTAAAAGTTAAAGCAGATCTCGGTACAGAGAGATAGTGGGATGGGGTGGTGGGGGTGGTGGAGAGAAGAGGATACTGGCAAGCTTTTTGGCAAGCCACTGAGCTGGAAGCTAATAAAGATTTTAATGGGGAGGCCTCATTAGGATTAAGCAGGCAATCTATTATCTTGGATTTACACAACATAAATGTTGAATCAACTTGGTCCCCCCCCCCCTCCTCCCTAAATGTAGTGCTATAGAAAGGGAAAGCCTTTAAAATTCAGATTGAATTAGTGGCTGCTCAAAAGTTGTTGGCAGCTGTTTGCTGGGCAAAGACAGAAGACCCATATGATTTGATTTTCAAAAGACAAGCTTATGGTGTTTCTGTATTTGCTTGACTGGCTAGTCACTTGCCCAGTCTGCAGATAATAGCATCTTTGAAGGTTTTCAGGACTTCATTCCTAGTTTAGGGACATGAATGTTGGTAGCTTCACAAAGGGTCAGAATTAAGAGGTTGCTCCAGTAAACAATGGTGCATGCATGAAAAATGGGCATCCTGGCTCATTTCTCTAGGTGGCGTTTCATATTTCTGGTTCCATTCCAGATGTTGTAGGTTTAAGCCACATGTTCTTAACATGACTGGAGAAGTTGTGCTTCACTTTGCTTTGTGAGAGGGGCCAGCTTCATTTCAACCAGGTTTATGCTGGAGAGGGAATTGTCCGTGAGCACATAATTGGGGCATAAAAGGTCCCCTGAGGTGCTGATATAACTAGATATGGGGCTGCGGTGGCTCAAGTGGTTAAGATGCTGAACTTGCTGACTCGATTCTCAGGTACTGCATGACGGAGTGAACTCTGGTATCTGTCCCAGCTCTTTCCAACCTAGTACTGTAGTTCGAAAGCAAGAAATTGCAAGTATAAATGGGGATGACTTCAGTGGAAGAGGGAATTATCTGTGAGCACATAATTTGGTCGTAAAAGGTCCCCTGAGGTGCTGATATGACTAGATAGGTCTAGTAAAAAACCCCCACACACACTCATTTTTGAAACCCTGGGAAGAATTCACCAATTAGTGTAGACAATATTGACCTAGATGGTCTACCCCATCCAAAAAAAGGACATTTCTATGTTGTGTTATCTTGTAATCAAGTTGTATCCAACTTATATTGACCTTAATAGGATTTTCAAGGTTGTCCTCCAACTTGCCTATGCAAGAATTTTAACTCAGGTCTGCTCATTACATCAGATTTTAAGAGCAGCCCATCTCTTTGTCTAGACCAGGGGTGGCCAACCTTGGTGCCCAGGGTGTGTTCTTGGGCTTCACTTCCCAATGCCCTGATCAGGGGCAAGCTGACTTGGGCTTTTGGGAATTGAAGTCCAAGAACACCTGGGGCACCAAGATTGGACACCCCCGCTCTAGATAGTCGGACATCCCTTACTTTTATCTGATGATTTCTACTCCGTGAAATGGCTTCCTTGCTACAGCTGCATCTATTCGCTAAATTTTCACACATGCAATGTATTTGGAGCAGTCAGATATCCATAAGGAGCCTTTTAGGAGATGCCACACACCATTTTCCACAAGAGTATATCACATGGAATGGATTCGTCTTGGCTTAAAACCATACCTCCTGTTGTGCTAGTGTAGAGTCAAGTGACTAAGTCATACTCTTTTGTGTCTTGTTTGCAAATCACTGACTAAGGTCTTATTTCTAGTCTCACTTTGACACTTAGGCCCACTGAATCAGGTGCTGAGAAGTAAATCAAGACTTATGTGAGTCCCAATAAGTCAGTGGGTCTTTTCTAGATGGGTTTAGCAATAGGATACTGTTGTTTATTGCACCAATCTCCCAATGCTATTTAAATCTTTCTAGGTGCCTTGCATTTTGGGTGTGTTTTTGTATTTTTGGATGCAGCAGCCTCTCTGAATCTTTAAATCATCAGGTTTTGTTCACTGATTTAGGTGGGAGACCAGCTGGTATGTCTGTTTGAGTTCCTTGAAAGCAGGGCAAGATATAGGTTACAGTAAAGGCATGCCACCATACCGAAAGTTTGCAAATCTGTTTTTACTTGTGCTTTTTATTGGAAATCCCATCCTGTTCCAGGAAAGGCTGCCTTAAATCCATGATCACCTTTTGCCCAGATAGAAAGTGTGTGTTGGGAAGGGGGGGAAGGTTTCTACTAAGAGTGTTTGATTGTGAACAGAACTTTTTGTTTTTACCTGTAGAATTCTGCTGACCTGGAGCTGCCGCGAGTCAGGAGTGATTTGGTAGCAAGCAAGGTATGAGATCGAATCTCTCCATTGTGTGCTTCTGGGAACTCCATTTTGGTTTGGGGTTTCTAAACTGGAGTTGCAGTACTCTCTGTTGGCTGTTCATATTTTCCCTTTTCTTCTTCTTCTTACGTATCTGAATCCAAATATTGCCAATCCTCATGGAGATCAGCCATGAGGACTGTCCTGAGAATATAATGCAGTGGCCTTTCGTCTGCCTTTCACATTGCAGCGTGACACCCATACCACTGATTCAGTTCCACGAGTCACTTTCTGGTCCTGAGCCCTTTTGATATGCAAAGTCCTCCTCAAAGTTATTGCCCTCCATCAAGTTGGATTCAAGTGGGATTTAATCCACTCGGGGTCCTCACCCTTCCCTGTGGATTTTGGCATCCAAGACCCTTAGTGCTCAGGGTGGTCAGATTAGCTATCAGCCTCCTGATTATTGGCACTGAGTCACTGGTCCGCTCTATTACCATAGCAGGATAATCTGGCCAGATTAGCACTTTATTTTGCTTAATAGGCATGTTCTCTGTTGTATGTCTCTTTCTCTCATCATTCCAGCAAATGAAGGCAGTACAGTACAGGGTGTCTTAAATCTATGAACTCCTTTTGCCCAGATAGAAAATGGGGACAGGACGGGACACTACTTCTTTCTTTTCCCTTTCTATGCCCAGTTGTGTTCCCAAGTAACAGGATCCCATCACTCCGATCCAAGGGTGCATGCCTGTTGTAAGATCCGCATGATGGTGTGCGCCTCGGCCAACTGGTTTTTCAGATTACAAGAAGAATAGTGAATTAAATTTTGCAGACTTTTACAGTGAGAGGAGGAGGCATTTGTGCTCACTTCGTTTGATCTCATTACTGACAAGGTTAGCTGGGTTGCTCTAAGACACAGTTTTTGCCAATAGAAATTTTGCAGGCTGAATACAAGTCCTTTTCTTTGACAGTTGCAAGCTGCCTAGGAAGGTAAAAAAAAACATTTATTTTTAGACCGGGTTTTGTCCCTTGCTACTTTTTTGTGTTGAAACAGGGGTTGCCAACTTTTTAAATTCTGGGGACGGGTCACACTCCTTCAGACAGTTGTAAACACTGTAAACACTGCCGTAAAATGCATCCGTGACTGTTACAACAGCCGTGGATGCATTTATGGCTTTATGACAGCTGCAGATGCATTTACATCTGTCGTAAATGTGTTTACAGCTGTTTCCGTGGCGTCCGGCAGTGGCGTCCGGCCAGATGATTTGGTGCCATGGGCCGGATCTGGCCTGTAGGCTGTAAGTTGCCTATCCCTGCCTTAAAGTAAATAAGAAACCCATCCTTGATGTTGTTTTATGCCTGTGCTCTTGCTGAGTAAATGCAAAATGAGATTTGGGGGGGGGGGGACGACTGGTTTAAAGAGGAGGGTATAAACCTAATATATAAATATATGATCTTGGCTGAAGATAATGCATCTTATAACTGTAATTCAGAGCCTAAGGTACATCTGTTATCATAGTACCAGGAACCTAGTGATTGCCCAGCCATGGCAAGAAAATGAAAGCCAGCAAAAACAATAAAACAAACGAGTTCTTTGTTCTGCCTTTTTGACAGTAATGTAAGAGGGTCACCATTTCAGCTGACAGCAGTGCTCGCTTTTGTGTTCCAGTCACATGTTCCAGGTCAGCAACAGGGCGAAACCTTGACACCCGTTACTGATGACTGTAACTAGGTTAGGATAATTATTTCCCTTTATCTCCGAGCTGTAAGTTCATGATAAATGGAATTCTGCATCAAAAGAAACATGTTTTTTCCCTTTACCAGCGTATTAATATAGGCATAGCCACCTCGGTGGATTCTTCTTTTCAGCTTCCCGTGAGCTTGAAACTTAGTTGTGGGCAAATGGGTTTTGTGGTCAAGAACAGGAACTTCCAGTATACAATTAGGCAACGAGGAAGAGATCCAATAAATAACACACCGTGTTGTGGTCAATGTTATTGGTCTTTCTGCCTTTCAAACTGGCTCACTCAACCTCAGGGATGCTACCCCAGATTTCCTGAATTTATTTCAGCATCATGTGCTGGCTGGATAGTTTGTTGAACCACGTTTCTAAGTGCAGAGCCAGAAGTTGGGAGTTTGATTCCCCCACTTTCTTGCCCCACCCTCCCAAAAAGGAAATGATCAGCCACTTCTAGGACTTTATACTTAGAAAGTTCCGAAAAGGGTCTATACAATTCAGAATCGACTTGGCTCATTTACAGGTCTGCCAATTACTACCAGAAATGTGTGCCAATGAGGATTTAATTTTGGCCAATGGCAAAGCCACGAAAGTGGTTTCATTTGGTAGTTCAAAGTTTGATTTGGACACAAAAGACGAAGAACTTGATGGCAACTGGCTTCTTAGGGACTTTCATGCATTCAGGATCATACCTGTCAACCGCGGCTCCGACGAATCCTGGACCTGCGCAGATCGGTTCTGTGCAAGTCGCGTTCTACGCATGCGTAGAAGGGTTTTACGCTTGCGTAGCCCCCTTCTACGCAAGCGTACCCTTATAAGCATGCATAGAAGGGTTCTACGCAAGCGTAAAACCCTTCTACGCATGCATAGAACACGACCTGTGCAGAAGGGCTGTGCAGTACCTCCTCACCGCCGCTGCCAAATTCTGGGGTTTTGGCAGCGCGGGGCGGGAAATGGCACAAATCAGCACCAAAAATCAGGAAATCCTGGCCAATCCGGGAAGGTTGACAGGTATGTTCTGGATTACCTGGCCCACCCCATGTACATCATAAATGGTTTCATCATGTGTGTCTGTTTCATCAGGAACGTTCTGACAGTTTGTGACATCCCAAAACTATCAGTGGTGTGATGAAATTGCTTTCCCATCATGCCTACCTGTCAGCCAGCCTGGCTAGTATTTATATGGAATTATAGATCACTTGGAGGACCCTGAATAGGCTGATGGTTGGAGTCCCTAAATGCAGTGTGAATGTGGAAAGATACAGAATCCAGCCCATTTACTTGTCTGCCAAATACTGCCAGAAGCATGCACCGATGAGGACTTAAGTTTGGCCAACAATAAAGCCAGGCAGGTGTTTTCATTTTTGTAGTTCAGGGCTTGATCGGGACATGAAAGAAGAAGAAAGATTGGCTATAGCAGCGAGTGTTATGAATTTTGCCCCCTTAAATTTCATTCAAAAAGTATTCATATAGGAATAAATTTCTGCAGGGGGGTGTGGCGGACACATTTCAAATTGTTATCAAGAGGTTAAGATGGTTCATCTAAAACAGGGGTTCTCAACCTGCAGACCAACCCTGGCCCACGGCACCATTTCATGTGGCCCACGTCACCACTGGAAGCGGAAACAGTTGCGATAGCCATAAATGTGCCCGTGGCTGTTGTAAACACGTTTATGACAGGCGCGGATGCGTTTTATGGCAGCGTTTATGGCAGTGGGAACCACCAGTCTGGCCCACTCAGTTGTCTGACATTGAGAACCCCAGATCTAAAATAATATTCCTCTTTTTAAAGAACAATTTGCTTTTTATTTTGTGTTTCTTTTCTGTAAATAAGAGTAAGCTTACACTGTCTTAGCAGTGGATTGTCTGTTGAATTGTTTTGTTCAAGCCATTTCTCAGTTTCTTAAGTTCTCCATCCCTCCTCTTGCTGTGTTTATGTCAGCTGTCTATTCAATGGCATATTTGTAGACTCTTATTATTGCTTGCCTTTGGCACTAAACCTGCTTTGCGATCCTATCCTGCGCGATGCTGGGGTACTTTTTTGAATGCTGAGCTTTTGAATTCCAGTGAAATGTGTCTGCTGCAACCTCCTTTTATAACAACTAGTTCATCTCCCAGAAATTATGCCCTAATTAGGTTTGGTTTATATATTTTACCCATCTCCTCATTAAAGTGCTATCTTTTTTGGTAGGAGCGCTTTGTGTCTTGAAATATTGCATGGTTAAAATGAAGGCAGGTTTATAAGGATTTAATGTACTTGGGAGCCAAGGTTTTGTAGCTTTATGGCATAGATGTTGTAACAAAGGACTTTATGGGTAAGGGCGAGTTATATTTCACCCATGCAGTTGTGCAGGAGAAGAAAAAAACACAAGCAAAAACTCTCTGGTCGAAGGGGAGAAACTATGGACGAAAAAGGCCCCTCTTTTTAGCCTATGCTGACTGGGAGGCGGAAGGTCAGCAGTTCTAAACCCATGACAGGAATGAGCACCCATCTCTGTCCCAGCTCCTGCCAACCTAGCAGCTTGAAAGCAAAAAATTGCAAGTAGATCAATAGGGGAAGGTAAACAGCATTCCGTGCACTCCTGTGTCTAGTCATGCCTGCCACGTGACCACGGAAACATCTGCAAACACACAGACAGTGCTGGCTCTTCGGCTTTGAAACAGAGATGAGCACTGAACCCTAGAGTTGGATACGATTGGCTTTCAAGCAAGGGTGACTTTTACCTTTACCTATATTATTAAGTCATTGTTTCCCAACCTTTGGTCTTTTGGACTTCAATTCCCGGAAGCCTAAGTCAATCCCCCAAAGCACTGATCAGCCAATGAACTGACGTAGGCTTCTGGAAATTGAAGCCCACCCAGGTTCCGTGGGACATAGTTTGGGAAATGCTATATTAATTCCTCAACAGGAATATAGTTTACCCACTTTTGAACTCAATCTTGGCAAATTCTGAGCCAGATTGTTTATTTCTGTAGTAGTCTGATGGCATGATGGAGAATGCTGCTATGGGCTGTTATTCGGCATACAGTAGACATTTAATTTTGTGTGTTCTGTTGTTATATTGGCCTTCCTTGAATGTTGTTATTCAATAAGATTACTGGTTTAAATCTAGTTCCTAATTTTATCAAGGGTGGACTATGCATGGGATGTTCAAATTGTTTGGATTGCCAATCCCACAATTCTCATGGAATTCCCCCAGATTTCGTCTTCTCGAAAGGCCAGTCAAAGGATAGTACAAAAAGCTCCTTCTTAAATTACCCTGTTGTAGGCTGCAGTTTTCTCCCTGGGAATTCCTGATGAATTTTGAGATTTGCCAACCAACCACCCCCACACACACACATCAAAGTCCCACCCTAAAGCAGACTAACTGAATCAGTGAGATTTATGTAATGCAGGGGTGTTCAACATTTTTATGCCATGGGCCTGACCACAACCCAGACAGCTGAGCGGGCTGGACCACGCTCCCGGAAGCGGAAGCAGGTTGTAAATTCACCCACTTCTGCATTTACGACAGCCATGGGCATGTTTGCGCAGGTGCATTTTACTGCTGACGTAAATGTGCCCGCTTCCACTTCCAGGTTCAGCTGAGATGGGGACGGACCGGATGAAGTGGCATCGTGGGCCAGGTCTGTCCCACAGGCCGTAGGTTGGGAACCCCTGACGTAAAAGTTGATTTGGCATTCAGCCATTGACTCAGCAAATAGATATACTGTATGTCAAAGAATCTACCATATAAACTAGTCAGACTATCCAAGTAAAGAATGAGCAAAGTCCAGCTTGGAGAGCTTCTAGATCTCTGCTACTTGACATGCAACCCTGTAAAATATTTCTCGTGTGGCTCCTGAAAGCTTCCTGGGAAAAATAAGGTTGCAGCGTGGAGTGAAGAAACACCCCCTCCCCGGGCATCCTCCTTAGGAACTCTACAGTCATAAAGTTGGGATAGAAACTGCATTCCCAGCAACATTCAATTTTGATTTTTCATAAATTTTGCTCGTTTTTGAGGGCTAAGAATGTCCTCAGTGGGTTCTGTGAATGGATTTGCCCCCCTTTTGCAAATCTAGGCTGCTGTTGTTGTTCTTCCTGAAACTGGCCCTTTTTGTGTGTTATGGTCAGAAAGAAGTCATTCTCCTTGCCTGCTGCCTATCCTTCTCTTAAATTTTGTTTTTAATTGGACAGGCCCGAAATTGAACCCCAGGGCCTCTCTGCACAAGTGCAGGGGCTCTGTATCTGAACTACAGTCCTGTTGCAAAGGGTTATGCATGGATCAGATGTATCCCACAGAGGGGTCTGCATCTGCTGTCCAAGGATGGCATGTCTTGGGGAAGGTTATTTAAGGTAGGAGGGAAGCCACTCAAATGCTACCCTATTTGCAACCTGAAAGCAGCGCATCTGAGACACAGCTTTTGCAACCATGGTGAGAACCACATCTAATTGGGGAAGAGAATAGAAAGGGAAACCTCCAGGGTCAATGTCATCAAAATGTCGACAGACACTCCAAACAGTAGTAGCACCAGCAGCGGTCTTCCCTTTCACAGGGATAAATCAAAGGCTTTACCTGACAATTGTTTTGAAACTGTTGGCAAACCACCTGTCGTGTTAATTAACTCCTGTTGAGAGAATACACATGACCAAGAGTTGTCAGAAATGCTTCAGTCCTGGGAAATGGTTGTACTCCTGGAGCTGGGAATCCTTCTGATACTGTACCACTGCCACCACTGTTGGTGTTTGTTCGAGAAGCCAACAATTAGCCCAGGCACTTCATTTATCACTGGAGGAATCACTCAACACTCTTGCCTTTTGTTTTCAGCAGTGATGGCAGGATTGGTGCTTTAAGTACTGGTACTGCTAGTGTTGCTTTGAGTTGCCCATGCATTTGCAGAAAGGATGACCAGCTAGTAGCAGCAACAGTGGCTGAGTAAGAGAATCCTTTGCTGCAGATGCTGTGAGTAACTAAGCAAGCATGTAGGGAAGGAGGATGAGGCAGAATAAAGTCTGCTCTAGTGCAGGGGTTCCCAACCTTTTCAAGCTGGGGGCCGGGTCACTCTCTCAGTCAGTTTCGAGGGCCGGATGGTCATTTTGCCTTGCCTGCATGATGGGTGTGGCCATTTTGTCCCAACAGTTTCAAAGGGGCAGCCATTTTGTTTCTCAAATGCCCTTGGAGGGGTTGGGGGACCCACATAAAAAGGTGCCGTGGGCTTGATCCAGCCCACGGGCCTTAGGTTTGGGACCCCTGCTCTAGTGCTATCAGTCGTGCTTTGGGGAATTGACTTAGGCTTTTGGGAATCGAAGTCCAAAAACCAAAGGTTGGGGAACACTGCTTTAGGGTCATGCACGGGTTGAGGGTGCAACCATGTTCTCCTAAGATGCCTGTGTGATCCAAAGGGAAGAGTATGTGGCCCTCCTTAATGAAGAAATACTGCTTTCCATTTTTACAACTTGCATGAGAGAAGGAGGATAGAAAAGAGATATATGTCTGTAGCTCTTGTTTTGCTCTTTCTTTCCTCCCCAGAAAGAGAGAGAGAGAGAGAGAGACTTCCAGCCTCCCAGCTCTCTCAATTGGTAATAGTTTCTGGAAGACATCCAGGCTGTCGTAACAATGAACTTTGATCAATATTCCCCTAGCTTCTGTGGACTCTGGGGTGGGCTTTATTAGCTGAAGGTCATCCCATCCCATTATGTTCTTTGCTCTCTGGAGACATCAGATTCTATTCTGAAAAGGACAACCATCCAAGGTTTTAGAAGCCAAATTTCCCCCCTTTCTCTTTAGAGGTCCGGAGCTGATAAGCTTTAGGCATATATTTCCTCCTCTTCCTTTGTTGTTTATAATTTCTAGTTTCTTCCCATTGAACCATAGCTAACAGTGTGCAAGAAGTAGGAAGTGCATGTAAACACACTCTCCCACACTCGTTTACAGGCTCTACAAAGCGCTGTCAAAAATTTGGGCATTTCAGGACCCCTCAAAAGTATTCGAAAGCAAGAAATTGCAAGTAGACAAATAGGTACCGCTGTGGCTGAAAAGGTCACAGCATTCTGTGTGTTCCGGCATCTAGTCGTACCAGACAGCTTTGTGGTTAAGAGGCTGAGCTTGATGACTGAGGAAAGGACTCAGGAAAGGACTTTTGAGAGAATTCTGTTCTCAGGGTTGCCAGAGGTGGGAGGTGATCTGAGACAGTGTAACAATGACAACAAAGCACAGCCTACAACAGTGATGGTGAACCTTTTAGAGACCGAGTGCCAGGGAGGGAGGAAGTGCTCCCATTGGGTTGCTGGACAGAAGGGTGGGAAGAACTCTGCACTGGGTGGGGGGAGGGAGGAAGCGCTCCCATTGGGCTGCTGGCCAGAGGGGTGGGATGAACTGTGCTGGGGGAGGGAGCAAGCGCTCCCATTGGGCTGCTGGCCAGAGGGGTGGGATGAATTGTGCTGGGGGAGGGAGCAAGCGCTCCCATTGGGCTGCTGGCCAGAGGGGTGGGATGAACTGTGCTGGGGGAGGGAGGAAGCGCTCCCATTGGGCTGCTGGGCAGAGGAGCAGGGTGAACTCTGTGCTGGGGCATCAGTGCGCGTGTCCACAGAGAGGGCTCTGAGTGCTCCCTCTGGCACATGTGCCATAGGTTTGCCACCCCTGTCCTACAAGCCAGTGGAGAGTTTCTACAGTGTGCGCGGCAGAGAAAGTGATGAAGGAAAATGAGTAACTACACTGTGTAAACAAAATAGAAGTAAAGCAGAGATTGCATTTGGATGTGGCTGCTTTGAAGGCAGGCAGATAGGTGTGAAAGGAAATGTCTGGCACCAAAAGAGGGAAGGAAAATGTTTCCTTTTCTTTATAGAACTTATTGCTTTCCTTCTCATGGCAGAACTTATTAGCCAATCACTTATCACCCATCTGGTTAGACTGGTCTGGGGAATTAATCAGGCTTTGTGGGCAGAGAAAATTAATTTAGGCAAACAGAGGGAGGGTTACACCCGCATTGGGTGCTCTTGTTCATAAACAGTCCTGCCAAGTTCTCTTGACTTTCTCTTCTCTGTCTCCTTCTGAGTCCTTTTAAACCAGAATGAAAATTCAAAACAGGGTGTGCTTTATTGGGGTGGGGCTTAAGAGCTACTTTTCTCCAGTAGCAGAGGAATGGGGGATCTTAAATTGGATCTGTGTGTTCATGAAAAGAGGGAGGATTTTTTTTTTTAAAAAAAAAAGTTAAATCATGCATGGTAATACCCACTATTGTCCTCTTTACTCCTCTCTTTTCATTGCTTAATTTACAGCAAACAAAGAACCTGTAACCATTGTGGTAAAAATAATCCAAGCGTCTTAACTAGAAACTTGAATCCTCTAAAAAAATAATCCCACGCATAGGTGTGTCTTTGAAGGAGCGATTTATAGATTGTCTAAACATGCTCTAACAGCTGTCACTTTTTTAAAAAATGCATTGTGATGATGTCCTGGTAAGCGGATCTGGGTATGTTGGGGAAAGTAGGGCTTTATCTTTTCAAAGCAACTAAACAGTATGCAGAATCAAAATGGTATTAGTGGAAGATGAGTTGTTATCACCGAGTAGGTAGAGCATTAAAAATGGAGCTGTTCTTACTGTTCGAAAAGCACATTTTAGACTGTACTCTTAATTGTTCCTCTAGTGAACTAATCAGCATAGTTAAGTTGCTTCCATATTTTAACCACATCATCACCTGAGCATACTGCTGCTCTTGCAGTCAGCAAGAAGCTATCCTATGTTTGTAAGACTAGGATCCCAAGAGCCACACTAGAAAAATGCACTTTATGTATCATGGAGATCCTACCTTCGGGGTTCCCAACCTTATCAATCAAGGGCAGACAGCCATTTTGCCCTGCCTGCATGATGGGTGTGGCCATTTTATCCCAACAGCTTCAAAGGGGTGGCCATTTTGTTTCCCAAATCCCTTGGACTTGGTGAGGTGGGGGCCACATGGAATGATGCCGCAGGCTGGATCCAGCCCATGGGCCTTCGCCTGGGAACCCCTGTCATACATTGCTAAGAATAAAGAAATAGCATTTTCTGTATAACTCATGGATATCGATTGCATATATATCCTGCCCACCTGCAATATTTTCACACTTTAGGCAGCTTACAAAAAATTAAGAAACTTTTACACGTAATGATACAAAAGTAAACATAACATGATACACAAAAGCAACAAAATACATAATAGACAACAAGCAATAACACCCTAAAACATATAATTGTGGGGGTTTGACATACGTAGAGAAATAGGTACCGCTTTGCTGGGAAAGTAACTATTGTTCAATGCACACCGGTGTCTAGTTGTGCCTGGTACATGACCACAGGAACATCTGCAGATAGCACTGGCTCTTTGGTTGCAAATGGAGATGGGCACTGCTCCCTAGAGTCAGACAAAACTGGCTTTCAAGCAAGGGAGACTTTTACCTTTACTAAGCCTTTTAGACATCTCTCCCAGAGCCGTGTTTCCCAACCAGTTGGTTTTTTTGGACTTCAATTCCCAGAAGCCTAAGTCAATTCCCCAAAGCACTGATCAGCCAATGGACTGACAGAGGCTTCTGAGCATTGACGTACCCCTGTAGAGTGTGGGGCCCCCCACATTGGGAACCACTGTCCTAGAGTGTTCTAGTGCTGAGAGGAGTACACTAGATTTTTCTTCCAGAAAACAGTAAGGACATCAAATTGCAAACAGCAGGATTCCCTAGAATGAAACCACAGCAGTTAAAGGTTTCCCTTGCTCGAAAGCCGGTCGTATCCGACTCTAGGGTGCAGTACTCATCTCTGTTTCCAATCCGAAGAGCCCAGCGCTGTCTGCTTCTGCAGACGTCTCCGTGGTCATGTGGCAGACATGACTAGACTCCAGAGTGCACAGAACGCTGTTTACCTTCCCACCGAAGTGGTCCCTATTTATCTACTTGCAATTTCTTGCTTTCGAACTGCTAGGTTGGCAGGAGCTGGGATAACGACGGGAGCTCATTCCGTCCTGCAGTACTCGGGAATCGAACTGCTGACCTCCCGCCTTCCAGTCAGCATCTTAGCCACTTGAGCCACTGCAGTCCCCATTTCCTTAGCATTATAAAAGAGTAAACAAAACAACAACAAAAAGACACACAAAAACATTGTGGCACCTTAAAGACTAACTCCTGTATTTAAATGTAAGCTTTTTGTGGATCAAGTCCACTTGGTCAGACATAAAACTGACCTCATGGCATCAATTTATACACATCAGGTACAGTTTCTTTATAATTGTGTATGCATGTTTGTATGGGGGAAAATGAAATTTGGATGCTTAACATTTTGGATCGACAGTATAATTATGCTTCACCATGCTACATAATTATAGGTGTCATTATCCATTAAAGCTTCACATTGCAGTGATGACCTTTGACAGATTGTGGTCTTAATGAGTAACAAAACTGTCTAAGGTTTCCAACCATCCATTCTCCTTGGATACGGTTTTTCACTTTCCAGTATTTGTCAAGGCTTGTTCTCTCAACTAGAGTATAAATTAGAGGATCTTGTCATTGTGTATTGGGGGGGGGGGGCATGTTATATTGCAAAAAAATGCCACATTCTTTAGAATAATTAGGTCAGCAAGCGGAGGACTTGGCTTGAATAGCTAACGTGTTCACGTTCTTTTTCCGCGCCCCCAGTGAGGGATCAGGGAGGGTAGACTCCATTCTCTTGGGAGTTCCTTACAGAGAGATTTGTCCTCCGGGCATGCCTTAATAAGCCATCTCAGCCTGTGCCATTCCAAAAATAAGACAGTAGTGGCAGTTGCCTTGCCTTGCCTTGCTGGCGAGCACCTTTAATCTTGATCCACCCTTAATCATCACCAGGGATTAGAAAACAAAAGGCCTTAACATCCCTTCTCTTTTACTCCCAAATTGCATATATAGCATTCTTCTAGCACTTTGTCTCTATTTATGGAAGAACTAGTTGTGTTTTCTTCACCTAAGGTAGTGGTGGCGAACCTATGGCATGTGTGCTATCAGCACAGAGTTCACTCTGCCAATATATTGCCCAGCAGTCCAATGGGAATGCTTCCTCCCACCCCCCAGCACAGAGTTCACACTGTCCCTCTGTTCGGGCACTCGGTCTCTAAAAGGTTCGCCATCACTGACCTAAGCTGAGAAGCTGCTTTTGAGATCTCCCAATGAATGGAGCTATTAAGAAAATGATTCTCCTTATGCTGTGGGCTGTTTAGGTTATTTTTGTTATCCATCTTAGCTGGGTTTTTCTTCTGGGGCAACTGTTTGAAGATTAAATTGAGACCTTTTTTTGATTACTATTAAGTGCATTAATTAAGCATGCTCAGTGTTACTCAAGTTTTTTAAAAAAAGTTGGGAAGTGCTGATATTTGGAGTTGCTGTTATACAGCAGTGTGTGGCTTGGCTTCCAGCATTTGTGATACGATGGGTGGGCAAATAGAGACTGCTGATGGCCCATTCATTCATTCATTCATTCATTCATAGTAATTGTAACCTGCCTTTCCCTTCAAAAGGCAGTTTATAGTGTTAAGAAATTAACAGTAATAAAAACATAACAATAAATTATTGTAATGTTTTTTTAAGTAGAAAAAGATATTAGAAACAATACTAAAAACACATTAAACACAAGAGTCCCCTTTTAGGAATCACCTCTTATAACAGCCAGTTACCAGAGAAATGCCTACCTGAAGAGAAAGGTCTTATTGTGGAAGGACAGCAAAGATGATGGCGAATGGATGGAGCTACAGTATTAAGGAAATTATTCTCTTTATTCTATTGGCTGTCCAGGCCATTTTGTTATCCATCTCTGCCAGGTTTTGGTCTTGAAGATTAAATTGAGACTTTTTTGTTACTATTAAGTGCACTAATTGAACATGCTCAGTAATTACTCAAGTGTGGAAAACGTGTGGAAGGCTGGCCTCTCATGGTGGTGGGGAGTTCTAGATTTTGGGAGCAGCAACAGAGAAAGCCTTCACCTGTGACCCCACCAAATGCACCTATGAGGTGGTGGGAATGAGAGAAAGTCAACGTAAGACATCTGGCTTTCAGTCCCGGCGGCAGTTTTCCCCATGTCTCCACAGTGACTTGGGGCCAGAATCTTTAGACCAGAGATTCCCAACCTAAGGCCCATGGGCCAAATCTGGCCCCTGACGCCATTTCATGTGCTCCCACCCCCACCCCTCCAAGGGCATTCAAGAAAAAAATGGCTGCCCCTTTGAAGCTGTTGAAACAAAATGGCCACCCCCGTCGTGCAGGCAAGGCCATCCAGCCTTCGAAGCTGACTGAGACAGTATGACCAGGGCCCTGGCTTGAAAAGTTTGGGAACCTCTGCTTTAGACTTACACGACCTTCCTGGGACAAACTCTGGATCTGCTGGTCGACAGAGTTCATTTTTCTTCCACATTGAAAGTATATGTGACCACTGCATAGAGAAGGTGCTCTCTTAGTTGTTTGCATCTCTCAGAGTTTCCAACCATCACAGGAGTCACAATTTTCAAAAGCTTTGCCTCTGACACAAAGTATGGTTGGCTTAACATTTGCAAGCAAACACAGATGCCTGCCTTTTGCACCAAAAAACCCCCTGAGGTTCACTGCTTCGGCTTGCCTTCTGTTGACTGATAATTACTTTTAAAATATCTCCAGCATTGCATGAGGACAGTAAAATGTAGAACAGTGGGAATCTGACCTTCTGAGATTCAGCAGCATGCAGTAAGGAAGGGTAAGCTGGCAGGCGCTTGGTGCTGTTCCTGCTAGCACTGAACTTTCCAAGACATGTTTTATACCATTGGCCTTTTAAATCTCCCAATTTATTTCTCATGGATCAAGTCTACTTCATCAGACATAGGAGTGAGACTTCGTGGCATCAATTTACATACATCAGGTACAGAGGTGCAGCGTGATTGGTTCGCTGGCACAACAGATAAGTGTACAAATCAGTATGGCTTTTAAAATCAAGATCGTCATCATCATCATCTTAGAACTGCAAAATTGGATCATCGAATACAGCCTATGTCATTTAGGACACAGTGGGGAATCAAACTCCCAACCTCTGGCTCTGCAGCCAGATACTTAAACCACCGATCCCACTCTTCTGTTTCTACCTTTGTGTATTAATTATTATTATTATTATTATTATTATTTTTTGGGGGGTGTAATAGAACAGTGATGGCGAACCCAAGATCCGCCGTGTAGTGCTCGGTTATCGAAACCTGACCTTCCAGTCAGCATCTTAACCACTAAGTCACCGCAGTGCTGCTCAGCGGTAAAGAAAACAATTGGTATGAAAACTAATGTGCATCTGGAATTTTTTTAAAAAAGGATTCTGAATAGCAGGATTTGGGGGAAATATCTTGGAGAGCATCCGTCAATCAGATTAGGAAACTCTTCTTGGAAAGATGGGAATATCTGACTTGGCGTAAGGCAAACAAACCAAAATGGAAGCAGCATCTGCTCAAAACATGTCCACCATCTCCCAGAGAAGAGTCAAAAAGCAGTAATACAGCCCAATTTTATTTTTATTTTGCTTTACAACCGTTCCAGTATCTGGAAAACATTGCGAAGATTGATATTTCAGCTGGCAACAAGAGGGAACTGAACGTTAGTAGGCAATACAAATTAAAATGTCAGTGAAATGGCAGCTGTGCTATAGAACAGGAAAAAAAACACCCAAGTCTTCTCGTGTTTTGAACTGGACAAATTAAATGCCACTCTCACAGGGCAACATATATATATATATATGTACAATTCGGTCATGTTTTAGAGTCCTGTTGCAGATAGAAGAGGCACAGACCAGATGGGTGGAGAGGGGCTAAATGAAACTGCAGCCATATCTTTCTCCCCTGTCCTCCAAAACTGGTTTGAAATGGCCTGCGTTAACGCTGCTGATCAGCCTAATGGCGCTTGCAACATTGCAAGTACGCAGTCATTACTTGGTCCAATTCATGCACACAGAGGTAGGCAGACGAGGTAAATTTCAAGGGAAGAAAGAGAGAATGGGAGGTTGAGCTGATGGAGGGAAAGGGAGGGGGGAAGATGGTAATACAGTGACAATGCAACATAAGGTAGTCACACTAGAAAACTTTCTCCTTCATTAGCAAGGATCTGTTGAGTTTCTGCTCACATTAGGGTAATTAACACGAGTACAGATTGTTGAACATCTGTGCAGTTTAACTATATGGCTGGCTCCCAGCCTTTTAACAGGGCTGTGTTCAGCCAAATGTGGAGCAGAATACAAAGCCCACACACTATTCATTTTACCAAAATTAGTATATCTGGATGAAAGCTGGCTTTGCAGCATGACAAGAATTCATTTGATCCACACGTCCGCTGAGATCCATTACTCCCGTTGGCTAATGATCTGAGATCAATGTTAATAATTGTTTGTTTTTAACATATATTTTTGTTGCTGGTTCTGAAGTCTTTCTTCCTTCTCCTTCCCCCGCCAAAGTGTGTTTCCCATTTTAACCTATGTGGCTGCTTTGTATTTAAATAAGCTTTTAATCAACTGCAAGGAAAGCTCCTACATCCGTGATGGCGAACCTTGGCACTCCAGGTGTTCTTGGACTTCAGTTCCCAGAAGCCCAAGTCAGCAGTCCTCCTGAGCAGGGCCTCTGGGAATTGATGTTCCAAAACAGCTGGAGATCCAAGGTTGGCCATCAGTGCGCCTAAACTAATTGCGATTAGAGCTACTACAACAGTGTTTTCTCAACCTTTTGGTTTCTGGACTTCATTTCCCAGAAGCCTAAGTCAATCCCACAAAGCATTGATCAGCCAACGTACTGTCTGAGGCTTCTGGGAATAGAAGTCCCTCTGCAGCACATGGGGCCTATGTTGGGATCCATTGCTCTACAAGGACCTTTTGGCTTGCTGAGCTGTATCTGTTTTATGATGTTGACAGCAAAACTGCTATTTTAATTCCTCGGGTCTTGTAAATGGCTGAAAGGGTACATCATGCCCTAGCTGTATACACTGAGAGTAGCCTTGTTTTAAGTAAAGAATATAAATGGCTCTGTGTGAGGGCAGTGCCTTGAATGTATATGCAAAGATGGCTTGAGATTAACAAAGAGTGCACTTTGGCTCCATGGAAAGCCGGCGGCGTAACCCAGTGAGATCTTAAACAAGCAATGCAGAAGGTGCAAGGTCACCACTCAAGCAGACAGCCCCATCTCAGGCTTTCCTTCCACAACAAACACATGACCCCCAATCTTTTTAGCATTGAGAGGTAGGCTTACCTACCCTAGATCAGCCGATGCTGCAAAGCAAAGTTGTGCATCATGTGTTATGTTATATATTGCCGAACATAAGCGTCACTCAAGTGTCCCGTGTTTCTGGATAGTTCTTGTGTTTCTTGTAGCTTTGCCTTCCATTGTTGTACTCCCAAATAAGCATATAGATTTATTTATTTATTTATTTATTTATTTATTTATTTATTAAAATTATAGACTGTTCTATATCACAAGATATCAGGGCAGGTTACAGAACTCCAGTGAATTTTCTCTTCTCAATTGGTGGATCTGTTTCAGGATCTGTCCTCCCAAGGAGCAGTCAGGGTTGATTTCCTTTAGGATGGACTGGTTTTGATTTCCTTGCAGTCGAAGGGACTCTCAAAAGTCTTCTCCAACACCACAGTTCTACAGCTGGGTTTTGCACTTTGTTCCCCCCCCCCAATCATGCACTCAACCAGTTACCCATCCCCCCAGAACACCCTAGTCCAGGGGTTTCCAACCTTTTCGAGCTGCAGGCCGGACCACGCCATCCAGACAGCTGAGTGGACCAGTCACGTGGTTCTTACTGCCATAAACACTGCCATAAACACATTTACAACAGCCACAGGTTCATTTGCGGCAGCGTCTATGGCAAGTGCGGGCGCATTTATGTATACGTGGGAGTGTTTTACGGCTATCATAAACATGCCCACTTCCACTTCTGTTAGCGACGAGGGTGGCAGCAGGCCACATGCAGTGGTGCCGTTGGCCGGGGCCGGCCTGCTGGCCGTAGGTTGCCCACCCCTGTTCTAGTCCATGACATACAGATAGGAGGATTATTGTGCACTGCCCACAGGATTCTGGCCACAAAAGAGAAGAAGCTGAAGTGGGTGGAGGCGCAGCCATAGGCAACTCCTGCCCCACTCTATAAGCTGTTCAGTAATAACAGGGCAGCTGCTTTCCTCAGCCTTCAGCATCTTTTCAGCTGCAGAAGTAGTAATATAATAGTGGTAATTTAAAATACAGAAACTGAAGATGGGCAGCCAAGCAGAAGAGAAGCTTACAACTCAATTGTTTTTGAATTCCAGAGCAATTTCTACATGGTGATTGTTAAAGAGGTGAATGCAGAAAGGGGTGTGATGGTAGTGTTACGCACTCCACATTTTGTACAGAGAGAGCAAGGAAGAGAGCTGTCTCTGTGGATATGTGCAGAGATATTTTGTTGAAGTGTTAGAATTGAAGAGTAGATCCAGTGATTTATGTATTCAAAGCTGTCTGGATGGTTGATGTATGAGCCAGAGGTTGGACGTTCGATTCCTCCACTGTGCCTCCTAGGGGAAGACCCAGATTATGTAGACTTAGCCAAGCTGTACATTTACAGGAACTTCCCCTAAAACAGGAAAACAACAGAAAGACAGAAAACAAAATCCCCTCTAAGTCTCTTTCCCAACCCCACATCTAAGTAGATCCCCCCCCGCCTCCGCCCCCTTGACCCACATTGAGCAATCCAGGGAAGAGCTCCCCTAATACAGGAATCATGTGAACCACACAGTTGTCAGATTAGATGGTACCCATGGATGCAAACAGCATGTGGTGAAAGAGTCACCGTTTGTGGCTGCAATTGACATGATTTCCTTTCAGCAAGTGTAAATTTGCTAATAGGATTCTGGCCAGGTTGTCTCTTCCGTGCATCTCACACACACCATTGGATGGGATTCTTAGTACAGTATATACAAAGGAAAGCCTGAAAGCAAAACAAAGTAGCAGCACAACCAAAAAAATTAATGGATGCACCAAGAGATTTGTGCAACCAGGTCGAAGCAAAGATTATTTGAAAGATCATTATTTTGTAAACATTCTCGGTGTTTACAAAAACAAAAAAGAACTGGCAGCGGAATCTACAGTGTTTGTTGAGAGGAGAGTTTTAAGCCTTAAACCCTACCTTAATAAATAATAGCTGCATACTGTCAATAACATTTTTGGCAACTCTATGAACTTTATGGTAAGAAAAAACATTCTTGAAGATGCACAAGAACAAAATCAGATTAGGAGATGGAGGAAGGAGCTCACCGACAAGGAATAACGTTCAAGGAGGATATGGCTGAGGAACTCAACCTCCCCAACGTCACTTGGAGGACCCCAAGTAGGCTGAGGGTCAGAGTCCCTATATGCAAGTCCAAAATGCTCAAATGGGAGGTACTGGCAGATAACAACATGCTGTGTGAATGTGGAGAGATACAGAATGCGTCTCATTTGCTAGTCTGCAGTTTAATACCAGTAACATGTACCAGTGAGGATTTAAGTTTGGCCAACGACAAAGCCAAGAAGGTGGCTTCATTTGAGCATTTTAAAGTCTGACCTGGACATGAAATAAGAAGATAGTGTCAAGTCAGATCTGGGTTATGGTGACCTTTCTCAGGTTTTTCTAGGTAGAGAAGAGAAGGGAAAATATGAAGAGGGATAACTTCTTTTGGTTAAAAGTGGGGAGAAAATAGCTTGTTTCCTAGGAGGAAATTTAGCAAACGTTTGCCATTCTAGACCAAAAATTCTACTGGGTATGGGAAGACTAAGGGACAAGCTTGCATAGTGGGAGATGTATTGCACACTTAAGACCGGCAAGAAGAAGAAGAAGAAGAAGCAGAGCTGTAAAATGAAACCAGACATATTAGCTGTGTCCTGCTAGCGAGTGAGGTTTATGTTCTTCTGGAAGGGAGTTGGAAGCTGTCACAGAACACTTTATACTCCAGCCGGTTCTGGCCTTGAATTATGCATGCCCAATTTATCATGCCTCCAGCTGAAAAACTAATTGTGTCCCTAGGATATATTTACTAGAAATTGTAGTTTGCTGTGTTGGGTCCACAGGGTGTCCAGAACAGCAGATGAGTAGGAACTTCCAGCTCATTCTTAGCCTTGGTCATCTCCTACTCCTGGCTTAGAGACGTCTGAGAGACATTTCTGGTTTTTGTTTTAGTATTGTTGGGGTTTGTTTTTTTAAAGCTCCTTGCTGAGGGCTTCTATCTTGCTGGTTTTCCCCTCTCTTGTTTTCCTAACGCTGCTTCAGAGGTTGGCAACAGCAGGCGTGTGGTTTTTCATCAGCCTGAAATATTAAAAACGAAATTGCACGAACGTAACTGCAAAGAAGAGATTTGCTAGTCCTGCTGTGTTCTGAAATGTGGAACATTGCCTTCTCTAATGTCTTGTGCTCCCCCCCACACACACACACACACATACACACACTTTGTTTCTTTTTTTATTGAAAGCCTGCCCTTCTTTGAAATTATGAGCCTCTCCTAATCGCCATCATTTAAATGATGGATGAGAAACAGAATTTCTTTCCCTCTAGAAATGCCTCCTCTGAGGGTTGTAAGGTTTTTTTTAAATGCAAGTGCAGTGACTGGCAAAAGAGCAGAAAATGCCCCAAACGTCAATTTTCAAAGAGAAAATGTCAGCAATATAAACATAGAACCAGGGCCTACAGATGGGTTAGAAAGGAGGGGGGATTCATCATCTCCTTCTTCTGCCATATCTGAATACTGGCGATCCTCATGGCAATCATCCATGAAGACTGTCCTGAGAATATAATGCAGTGGTCTTTCATCTGCTTTCCGCATCGCAGTTCTGCAAGTCACTTTCTGGTTCTGAGCCTTTTGGTACGCAAAGTCCTCCTCAGCCCCAAGCCAGTATTGATGGAGCTGCTGCCCTCCATCCAGATGGATTCAAGTGGGATTTAATCCATTTGGGGACCGTCACCCTTCCCCACAAACTTTGCCACTCTAGGTTGTTAGTCCTCAGGAGTATCATGTTAGTTGACCACTGCCTGACACTCGGAGTCACTGGCAGTATGGTCTACCTTATTACTATAGCACAGGGATTCCCAACTGGGTCTGGGTCATGCTCTCTCAGTCAGATTCGAGGACTGGACAGCCATTTTGCCCTGCCTGCATGATGGGGTGTGTGTGTCCATTTTGTCTCAACAGCTTCAAAGGGCTGACCATTTTGTTTCTTGAATAACCTTGGAGGGATTGGGGGGGGGTTCACATGAAATGGCACCGCAGGCTGGATCCAGCCCATGGTCCTTAGGTTGGGAACCCCCTGTGATAGCAGGATAACCTGGCCAGACTAGAGGGAATCAACTGATTAAATTAATAGCAATTTCTCTTCAGTATTCTCCCAAATTCTTAAAATTGGGAACTTTTCAGGGAATTAATTTTAGCAGAATAGCCAGGACCTATAATGATCTCAGTTGTAGACCGACCCATTGAACAAGGTGATGTTCCAACATCTAAGCAGTCTTCTTCCCGCGTGCATGTTGTCCATATCTTACTATGTGTACAAAAGAAGACCTAGTACAGCATTTACCAAACTATGTTCTGCAGAACACTGGTGGACTTCAATTCGCAGAAGCCTCAGTCAGTACATTGGTTGATCGGTGGTTTGGGGAAAATAACTTAGACTTCTGGGAATTGAAGTCCAAGAACCAAAAATTGGGAAATCCTGATCTAGTAAATGGTCACAATAACAGTATTGATGTAAACTACTTTTGGTCAAAATAGTCTAATCCAGAGTTTCTCAACCTTGGGCCCCCAGGTGTTCTTGGACTTCAATTACCAGAAGCCCAAGTCAGTACATCTGCTGATCAATGACATTTTAATTTGTTTGAATTTCATCTATATTTCATATAAGTCCATAATTTTAAATGGTTCAACACTCTGATATGCATACAAAAAGAAGATTCTGTAGTCCAAGGGAGAAGGAAATCTAAAGAGGTCTTCTACCATGAAACCTTTTGGTACAGAATTGGCCAAATATGAAACCACTCAAATGCAAATTCATATGTTTTCAGGTGAAAGGACGGAGGTTTTCTTAAGATTATTGATGGCTCATGTCCAGCAGAGCAACCTAGTCCCCTTCTGTGCTTGTCAGAAGGAAGGACTTAATGAATGGAGGTGGATCCATTTGTAATTTATCTTGTTCCTAATTCTTCTTAGCAGTTAAGAGATTAGCGTAGGATACAAATCTTTGCCAAGATGAATAATTGGGCAGGCCCTATGTGAAAATTATAAGGGAACTACGTGAGTTTGCTGCGGGTTACAGTTGAAGCCTATAGAGGAAAGAAGTAAGAGAGAGCAGATGAGCTCAACAGAACTGTTATGTAATAAAGAATAAATAAATGGTTTAGCTGTTCTTACCAACGGCAAACACTTAACTGAAGAGAATGCAGAACAGGGAAAAGAACGAAGTTGTGTCTTTACAAGAGATCTTTTGGGATGGTTATTGGCTCCACTTGCACTAGAACTGGTCACATTGAATCATGTTTAATGTAGCGATGCTTATTTTTTATCAGTAAATAAGAGGTAGATTGTAAATATCCACTTGTAAAGCAAATTGATACTGTAGGCTGAGTGAGTCCTTGCAGAGCTAGAAGAATGGTGGTAGATAACTACTGTATTTTCTGGCGTATAAGACTACTTTTTAACCCCAAAAAATCTGTGCCAAAGTCGGGGGTCGTCTTATAGGACAGGTACTTAACTGCAGCTTGTTTCCCCTTGCTTCATATGTCCGGCGCATATGGTGGGGGGTGCCGCGGCCCAGTCCCTGCTCTGTGCGGGGAGTATGAAGCAAGGGGAAGCAAGCTGCACACATCTTCCTGTACCTCGAGGAGGAGAACGTGAGCATGGATTGGCTCTCCACCAGAACCTGCCCATTCGACTCGGAGGGCTGCGCGTCTTCGGGTTGAGTGTGGGTTAATTTTTATTTGGTGTGCATTGGAAGAGAGGTAGTCTTATACGGCAAGTATATTCCAAACTCTATATTTTAACTGGAAAAGTTGGGGGTCGTCTTATACGCCCAGTCGTCTTATACGCCGGAAAATACGGTAGTTCCCTAAAACATTGTTCTCTCCATAAATTGCTTCCTTTTGCTGAAAGACCACTGTTTATCAACAGTGGTTTCTAAAGAAGTACAGGTGATGAGTACTATGAGGTCCAGTGTTGAATGTTCAAAGGATAGGGATACTTGAAACTGCCCATGAGTGATAACATTTTAGGGATATTTGAATAAGTGGACTTGATCCACGAAAGCTAAGATTAAA
The DNA here is from genome assembly GCA_035047305.1 of Bradypodion pumilum. Classification (NCBI taxonomy): domain Eukaryota; kingdom Metazoa; phylum Chordata; class Lepidosauria; order Squamata; family Chamaeleonidae; genus Bradypodion; species Bradypodion pumilum. Next base: position 14,814,546 of record JAWDJD010000014.1, on the reverse strand, counting down.
ATACAGGATCTAGTCTTTAAGCTGCCGCAATGTTTTTTTCCCCTCTTTGTTTTGTTCACTCTCTGATATGCTTCCACAGACTGACAGGAACGATGGAGACATTTTTGATTAATGTGGGAACAAGTTATATGTCTGGAGAAGTTGACTTGGTCCTTGAAAGCTAACATTAAAATACAGGAGTTAGTCTTTAGGGTGCCACAGAATTTTCTTTCTTTTTTCTTTTTGTTTACTTTCTGATATGCTTGCACAGACTAACACATGGCTACCACTTCAAAAAGTTATGTACGAATTACTCAATTGGATGGTGTGACATCCACAAATGATTCCTGTGTGATGGTCACAAATGGCCCTGTGGAGTTAGAACCTTTTGGCATCAGGAGAAACAAATTGTAGTTCATCAAATTCTTTTTTTTTTAAACAGTTCCAAGAGAGTTTCATCCATATAAAATATTTTCAAGTGTCTGCATCCGGTCATTATGTGATAAAAATCTTATCATGACATTATTTGCTTAGATGGCATTAAGAAGGATATTAAGACAAATTCATGTAAGATAAAGTCTGTTCACTGGATGTCATCCATGATTAAGCAGGTAAAGGTAAAGGTCCCCCTTGCTCAAAAGCCAGTTGTATCCAACTCTAGGGTTTAGTGCTCATCTCCGTTTGCAGCCAAAGAACCAGCACTGTCTGCATTTGCAGACGTTTCCATGGTCATGTGGTAGGCATGGCTAGACACTGGAGTGTATGGAATGCTGTTATCTTTCCTGCCGAAGTGGTACCTATTTATCTACTTGCAATTTCTTGCTTTCGAACTGCTAGGTTGGCAGGAACTGGAATAGAGATGGGTGCTCATTTTGTCGTGCAGCACTTGTGTCTCAAACTGCTCAGCTGCCGACCTTCTAGTCATCAAGTTCAGTGTCTTAACCACTAAGCCAGGGATTCCAGATGCAGCCCATGGTGCCATTTCATGTGGCCCCCACCGCCTCCACCACACCTGGAAGTGCCGTGTGGTGGAGGAAGGGCAAAATGGCCATCTGGCCCCCAAAGCTGTCGGAGGGAGCCTGACCCAGCCCCAGGCTTAAAAAGCTTAAGAACTCCTGCACTAAACCACCGACCGCACTCCCTCCATGATTAAGTACGAAGGGCCATAAGTGAAATGACAACATACCTTTTACACATAAGTTCTACGATGGAGGGGCAGCATTGGGGAGAAGCTGTTGCCTTCATCCCCTACTTGTGAGCTTCCCGGAAGCATTTGGTTGCATGCCAAGATGGCTCCGGGTACTGGAACTCAGCCCATGGATGTTGAAAGGTTGGCAGAAGCCTTGAGAACACAAGCAGCCAAAGCAGAATAAGAAAGAAGACTTTTGAGAATAGCCCTCTTGTCCCGCGTAGTGGTTGTGGCTGTCAAGAAGAAAAACGGAGGGTGGAGAGTGGATTCAAATTGCCGTTTTCCCTGCGATACCATTTTCAGCTGCAGCCAGATCGGCGTCTGTGGATACTTTTTGCCCTTTCATTATTCAGGAATGAAGCACATTAGCAAGGCCAAGTTAGCACTCCCTTGCTAGTGGCTCTATTAGCTTGCTAATGATCTTCCCCAAGGCTTTAAATATCTACAAATGGGCATTCAGAAGAGCTTGGATTTTGGGGGTCGGCCAGACACTTTGGAAACCACCCAGACTCTACCTTCAATTTCCTTTTCGCATACCAAGGAAAACAACCTGGCTGTTTCATGCCAGGGGAGGAAATATATACAGGCTTCCGAATAGCAACGCCTGTCTCCTCTTCGTGTTTCTGAGAGTCTTTTTACACCCTGTAGAAGAGAAGGAGTCATTCTTCCCTCCTGTGTTGTAGGTGGCCTGCTGGTATTTATTTGTCACTCCGTCTGAAACAAGTAGTAGTTATTATGCCAGAGAGGTGTTGCTTTTTTTAAATAAAAAAAATAGCATCTTGAAAGGCTTTGAACTGCCACAATTTTGGCCCAACGGCAAAATGAGTGGAGGAAGAACCACTTCACTATTCTGATACCCAATGGTTATGGAGGTGGAAGAGGCCACGCCAGATGGACTGGCTGTGAAGACGCACCTTGTCAATATCCTCAAGGCTGTGGCAATCCATTGCAGTCATGCATATCTCATTTCATACGTGCCACAGGAGATGGCTCCATGATCATAGTGTGTGGGTCACTTCATGGCAAGCTGGGATCCACCTTAGACAAATTCACATCAATGGCATTCAGGGGAAAAAATGCATTCTTGGATACAAGTTGCAGCAGCCAACGACGACGACTTCGGCTGATCAGTGCTTTGGGGAATTGACTTAGGCTTCTGGGAACTGAAGTCCAAAAACCAAAGGTCGGGAAACACTGTTTTAAGCCTAGAAAACACTGGGGAAGGGTCACTCTCAGTTGAAACTGATCTGTTGGCACCCGGTTCCATTTGCAAAGAAAGGAAGATACAAAATTTTGCTCTAAATCAGCATCCTCCTCTGCGCCAGCTGTGAAGGCATTTTGAATGGCAGTCGGCACATGGGAATGACCTATAACCCTCCGGCGATTTCCCTCTTAAAACCTGATGCGCTGAGAGGCATCTGGGGCCCCGATCTGACACCTCCTCACTCATGTTTTGAAGGCGGCAGGAAAAAGCGTATCGTTTTTTGCCGGAGTCTCTTTGTCTCTCTCTCCATCACAGACCGCAGCCTGCCTGCTTTCCGAGTGCCCCCAGCTTCAAGCAAGGGCTTCACGCTGTCCTTACAATCTGCCTTTATGCAGCGGAGTGTGGAGCCTTCTAATTACCAGGCCGAGATGCGCGGCGGGTGGGCGGGCGTGCTGAGCCCCCTCAGCCTCGCACCTGATTATCCCTTCCCGAGGTCGTTAGGAGGGGGTGACTCCTGAGCTTTAAGCCTGCATGGCAAGGCCACTAATTATACGCGGCTCTGCATGTCGCACCAAGAAAGAAAAAAAGAAGAAAGAAATTCTTGGGGGGGGGGAGAGAAAGAGACAAAGGACAGGATAACATTTCCTCCTGCTGTCTCGCCCTCTCTTTTGCTGCCTATAATGTGCACAAATGCGCACACACACATGTGCGCGCTCTCGTGCTCTCACTCTCTCACACACACACACACCAGCTCTTGCCCGCTGTGCTCGGAGCTGCTTTTCACACTCGACTTAGTACGTCTCTGATCAAGCCATTGAAAGAGGCAGGAGGGATGCCCCCATGCGCCCTGGGATGGAGGGAAGCCGGAGAGAGGAAGCCAAAGGAAAATGACCACCACCACCCCGCCCAACTAGGACCGGCCCTGGCGCTGTCGGTTGAAGGAGTTGCCCCGCAGAGTGGAATTAGAGAAGAGATTAAGCGGCCTTTACTGTTTTGTTTCTCTTCCTAGGAAGCAAATGGAATGGAAATAGACGGCTCCCCCCACTTCTCTGGCCAAGAGCACCAGGCAACCTTCAGCCACAGCCTGAGTGGCTGTAGATAACACAGTTGTGCTTTTTCATCTCCACAGATACTGAAATAATAAAGCATCCCCCCTTCCTCTTTCCCTTCTGCTTTGCTTACCTCATCGGGTGATACAAGGTTCTTGCTGTGGCCTTCACCCACATTGTTTGGTGTTCTTGTAATATGTCTTTGATGTTCCCTCTCCACCTTCCTCTGGGTCTGCCTCGTGGTCTTTGTCCTTCTCCTCTTTCCACATATGCCTTGTAAGGTATGGAATTCCAAGATATTCTCTTCAAATGGGCAAACCGCTTTGTTGCTTGTCTCTGTATATAAAGGTTGGTTCTGTTCTGATTCTTTCCATTATAAGCTCATTCCTGATTTCATCCCTTCTAGTCACTCCAGTAGCCTTCCTCAGCTATCTCATTTCTGCAGCGGCCAATTTTCCTTTATGTTTTGTTGTAAGTGTCCAATACTAATTTTTTTTTTAAAATGCAGTTTTTGTGCACTTGCCATTTGTAAAGCCAAAATGTCCACGCTAGTTATACACATATGTTAACTCAACTTACATGCACTATAAAGTGGTGGGTGAACAGTGGTGCGTGCACAGTGGCGGGTCCAACTGGACTTATTTTGTTGCTGAGCCCCACTGTTTTTCACAGTGGGTCGCCCTAGAGCAGCAGTGGCGAACCTATGGCACACATGCCTGAGGGAGCAGTCAGAGCGCTCTCTGTTGGCATGCGCACTGCCAGTCCAGCACAGAGTTCACCCCGCCCCTCTGCCCAGCAGTCCAATGGGAGCGCTTCCTCCCTCTCCCAGCACAGAGTTCGCCCCTCCCCTCCGTTTGGGCACTCAGTCTCTAAAAGGTTCACCATCACTGCCTTAGAGAGTTTCTCCCTTGGATGCTGTGCTGGCGGTCGGCGTTGTTCCCTCACTTGCAGAACATATTTTCTTTGGGAATCTTTTAAAAGTCTGAACTAGGGTGGTTGTTTTTCTTTCTCCAGAGGCAAGAAAGAACATTTTCATTTCATTTCATTTTTCATTTAAGCTGGCATTTGGCAGTTGGATTGGGTCTAAGGTTATAATAGCTGTCAGTTGGCTTCTGCGTACTGTATATTTTTAGATCATTCTACACTTTGTGATGTGTGCTGAATTTTGCTGTCATTTCCTTTGATCTAAAGGGGTAGATTCCCATAGAAATTCCCTGTGGGCAGATTCCGTCATCTTTTTAAATTGGTCACCCAGACCGTAAGAATGGTTGTTTTTTTTTAAAAGGAAAAAATAATAATTTCATCTGGCATTTCCAGTGTTTTATTTCTTGCTGTGTTTCCCCATCTTCTGTTCTAGTCATTACATTCAAGTAATTTACAATCCAAGCCCGATCCTACATTTAACCCTTGTGAATGTTTTGGAAAGCCCTTAACATGTATTAAATAGATTGTTTGTTAAATGGATTGTATTAGCACAGTGATGGCAAACCATGGCACTCCAGCTGTTCTTGAACTTCAGTTCCCAGAAGCCCTGATCAGCAAGTGTCTTGATGTGGGTTTCCGGGAATTGATGACACATTTTCCTCTTTCTTTCTGGACCTTTAATTAGAGTGCCCCATGCATTCCTGAGCATGGTTTGTGTTACCAGGGCAGGGGGACATATAATTGTCTACTTTCTTTCATTTCTTAAACTTTTGTGCTCAAGAAAGTTCTTTATGCATGGGATGGTTTATAAGTTAGACCTAGAATGTTTAGGTCAGGGGTTCTCAACCTTTTCAAGCTGAGGGCTGGGTCACGCTTCCTCAGACAGCTTCAGGGGCTGGACGGCCGTTTTGCCCTGCCTGCCACACATGGCACTTTCGGGTGTGGCAGAGGTGGTGGTGGACCACATGAAATGGTGTTGTGGGCTGCACCCGGCCCCTGGGTTATAAATTGAGAACCCTTGGCTTAGGTAAAGGTCACACTTGCTCAAAAGCCAGTTGCATCCGACTCTAAGGTTCAGTGCTCATCTCTGTTTATAGGCAAGGAGACTGCATCTTCTGTAGACATTTCCATGGACATGTGGCAAGCATGACTAGACACTGGAATGCACAGAACACTGTTTACCTCCCCACACTGAAGTCATGCCTATTTATCTATTTGCAATTTCTTGCTTTTGATCTGCCAGCTTGGTAGGAGCTGGGACAGATACGGAAACTCACCATTGTGCAGCACTCAGGTGAGGTGAGGCGTCTTAACCACTTCCCTTTTTTACCTACCTCCATTTTCTCATTTTGTTCTATCTGCATGTCTGCCCTAGATGTGGTCAGAGCTGCTGTCTGGTTCTTTAACAGGAGCCACCGGCAGTTCCACCCAGATTACAGATCCACAATACTCATGTGGAGGTTGCAAAAAGCCAACAGAAATACTGACCTGCGTCAAAGTCCTTTTTAAAAAGGAGGAGGGGGGGTGCAGAGCAAATCTGTAAAGAACAAAGTCTGTTCATTCCACTGGCCTTTGTGATGACCAAAGTCCTATTGAGATTAGGATCATAGGTAGGGGTTATCTGTCCTGGAAGCCTTACGGCAAGGATCAACACACCTTGAATCCATTTGCGCTCTTTATTTATGACATGTACACTTTGCCAATTTATAGTGTGTGTAACCTGTCTGGCCCATGGTGCAAAAAAGGTTGGAAACCCTATTCTAGCCATTGACAGTGTAGAGGAATTGATTTATTTTCCAAAGGGCTCAGAATGGCTGAAGTGTCTCTGAAGCCTTTTCCCCTCCTAGCACTTTACATGATGTAACCAAGCAATGATGCCCCAATAAGATTTTTCTAAAGATGTGAGATACTTAAAGGAATAGCTGACTATTGCTGCCCTTGGTGGGGGGTTTCTGTGGCTGAGCAAGGATTGAAGTTGCCTGAGTTCCAGACCAATGCTCAGTTTGCTACACAACATTGGGTCTCATAAATGTGTGTTGCTGCTCTGAATTGTCACCTAGTCATTACTTCGTTGTACTTTTGAAGCTTTCCAAAACATTTGGAAAATAAATCCATTCCTCTACTCTGTCAATGGCTAGAACAAGGGTTTCCAACCTTTTTGCACCATGGGCCAGACCATGCCTCCCAGACAGCTGAGTGGGCTGGTCACGTGGTTCTTCCTGCTGTAAATGCTGCCATAAAACGTGTCTGCAGCTGTTGGAAACACGTTTGCAACAGCCATGGATGCATTTATGACAGGCACAGGTGTGTTTATGCATGCATGTTTTACAATTGTCATAAATGTGCCCACTTCTGCTTCCAGTAGCGGGAAGGGTGCGGCGGACAACATGAAATGGTGCTGCGGGCTGGGGCCAGCCCATGGGCCATAGGTTGGCCACCCCTGGGCTAGAAGGATCTGTTGAGCTGAATGTATCATGAAAAGCAGAGATAAATTTCCAATGAAAACACCTCTTAGCTAAGAGTTTAGAAAGCATGCTTTGAAGCAACGATTCTCTTTACTCTCTGTATTGATTGATTAGGCCAGATAATTTCCTCCCCTTTACACAAAGGAGGCACTTAATTGAGCTAATTATCTGTGCTTAATTGCCTGCATAACTAGGATTGCATAAAACTGATACTACAGATTGACAGTGCTGTTGAAGGCTTAAATTCCCTAATTTTTACGTTGCCTTCTCCAATTGATATACATTCAGATACATTCCAGTTTAATCAAACCACACAGCAGTCAGCTATTGCCATGGCTTTTCCTTCTCAATGGCATTTTCCAGTATGATTAGAAATATGTTGTGTTTTTGCATCATGGCCAATTCCTCAGGCCAGCAGGTTTGTTGAGTGCAGGGATATGACTATAGAGATCAAGGCAAAGCCTTCAAATCCATTTCATGTTAGGGTACCAGATGGTTAGGGACTAAACCATCAGTGGGAACAGACAATCCTTCAAACCCGCCTCTGTGTATGTGTGTCTTCCTCTCCTTTTTAAAACAGAAATATTTCCCTTCCACTTCCTTGAGCATTTCAAAGCATCCTTTATGCACGCATATATACACATAAATATATAAGGAGGGAGAAATGTGTTGCTTTTCTTCCACACATGCACAACATGATGTGTTAAACACATGGTTGTTCCTAAAAACATTTCTAGACTGCTAAACAAGGAGTTGGTAATAGAAGAATACATTTATTATTATATTTTAATCCCGTTTTTCCTTCCAACAAGATTGAAGTAACATGCCTCTTTCTTCTTCTTCAATGATATCCCACTTATTAGTTTTCCTCCTTCTGCTTCGGTACCCAAATCTGAATATTGGCGATCCTGAAGACTATCCTTAAAATATAATGCAGTGGCCCTCCATCCTTCTGCATTGTTGTGTGACGCCCATACCACTGATCCCGTTCTGCAAGTCACTTTCTGGTCCTGAGCCCTTTTGGCTCATCAGCCCCAGGCCAGTATTGATGAAGCGGCTGCCCTCCATCAAGATGGATTCAAGTGGGATTTAATCCATTTTGGGACCATCACTCTTCCCTGTGGACTTCGCCACCCAAAGCCTCTAGTCCTTAGGGTTGTCAGGTTAGTTAACCACTGCCTGACACTTGGCATTGAGTCACTGGCAGTAGGGTCTACTCTATCACCATAGGAGGATAACCTGGCCAGGTGATTCTCTTATTCCTCGTAATAGTGCTATGAAGTAGCAGGAGCTGAACTGTGATCTCTGTCTCAAAGTCACTGGGCGAATTTTATAGCTGAGTCAAGATTTGGACTGAAGTCCTCCTTCCAACCTAATACAGCATTCAAGCCATCACAAGAGAGCCATTATGCTATGCCAGTATTCTGTGTTGCAAGACTTCAGTCTGACTTATGAAAGCAGCCTGTGCTATCAAAGGAAACTTCAGTTCCCCCTTGGGGAAGAAGCTTCAATGTGAGGGATAAATAAAGATCTGTTTTGTAATTTTTTTCTTTTTTCGACCTCCCTTCTTAAGCAGTACATCTGGCTTTATGTTGAACTGACAGTGCAAAAAGATTAGAGGAAAACTCTCTTAATCTATGCTGCTTGTTGCATTTGGGTGTGGGTGGGTGTGAATAGGAAAAGCCCATTTTCCCCCTCTCTAAGAAAAAGAATTCCCATCACTCTTCAACAGACAGTTTGCTAAGTTGTGAAATGATTAGGCCAGAAAATTAGGTACCCCTTTGTCGGTCTGTCTGCTTGCCTGCCTACCTGTCTATGTCAGGGATTTGTAACCTACAGCCCACAGGCCTGAGGAGCTGTGGTGGCGCAGTGGTTAAACTGCTGTCCTGCAACCAAAAGGTTGTGAGTTTGATCCTGACCAGGGCTCATGGTTGACTCAGCCTTCCATCCTTCCAAGGTTAGTAAAATGAGTAGCCAGAATGTTGGGGGGAAATGCTAATTAACTTGTGAGCCACCCAAAGAGTGCACTAAGCACTATAGAGCGGTACATATGTGTGGTTGCTTTGCTTTGAGAAGGAGAAATTGGTAAACCACTTATAAATTCTTTGTACCTGGGAAGTTTGTTGTAAGTTTGAAGAAACATAATGACCCATAATTATTAATTTTACAAAAACCTCCTACAGCACTGCTGTAATGTCTAAAAGCTAGATAGCACAGTGGTTTTGGTATCTGGCTGCAGGGGTTCTTCAGGCCACCACAGAAGAAGAGAAGGGTAAAGTAGTACTCTGTAGTCTCTACCTGGAAAATCCTGGAAAGGGTTACTATAAATCAGAATTGACCTGACAGTTTGCAATTATTATTTTTAATTTCTAAAAGACACCTCAAATGTCATTAGTAGAAAGGCAGGATATCTGCTTAAAGGAGCCCTGATGGTGGTAGTGGTTAAAGTGCTGTAAAGGTTTCCCTCGCTCGAAAGCCAGTCGTATCCGACTCTAGGGTTCAGTGCTCATCTCTGTTTCAAAGCCGAAGAGCCAGCTTTGTCTGCTTCTGCAGATGTTTCCATGGTCATGTGGCAGGCAATCAAAAGGTTGTGAATTGGATCTTGACTAGGACTCAAAGTTGACTCAGCCTTCCACCCTTCCAAGGTCGGTAAAATGAGTTGCAAGCATGTTGAGGGCAAAATGGTAATTAACTTGTGAAACCATCCAGAGAGTGCACTAAAGCACCACGAGGCGGTATATAAATGTGATTGCTTTGCTTTTAAATAAATAAGCCCTTCTTTCAACCTCATGGGTTTCCTGTAAATTATCTGAAGTTGTCAATGGCATATTTAAGTGTATGATCATCCCAGAACAGGTAGGGCTATGGTGGCTCAGTGGTTAAGAAGCTTGCCTTGTTAGCTGGAAGGCTGGTAAGTCTGCAGTTTGAGACCCAGGTATTGCATGACGGATTGAGCGGCCGTCTCTGCCCCAGCTCTTGGGGACATGAAAGGAGCCTCATTTGGGCGTCCCCTGAGCAGAGTTTCTTCCTCAAAAATCCCTGTAACCCAAATAATTTCTGACACGAAATTATTATCCCAGTACAGGAATGCAAATCAGACATTTAAATAGGATTTGAAAGCCATCTTGACTTGCTTTCCCTCCTCTCCCTCCTGCTTCCCATGTTTGTTTTTCCACCCAAGGGCGTGTGAGGGGATGTATGGAAAGTCACTTTGACTTGAGTAGGTAGAAAGGTGGCTTTGGCTCACTGGGTAGAAAATAATTCCCTTTCCTACTTCAGCAGTTTTAAAGATACTGGTATGGGTTCGTCATAGCCATTGGAGTGGTTAAAGAAGCAGTCAGCCAAAGCAGCAGAGGAGCTGTGATAGTAGCCTTAGCAAGCAAGCGACTTTGGAAGAGAAATGAGAGCATGTAAGGCCAAGTGAGAAAATAAGAATCCTATTTTCCGCACTCTGCCCCAGCTCCGAAGAACAGATGGGTTGACTGCATGGTGCCAGATCCATCAAGGTATATCTGGCGTTATTTTTGAAAGACCTGCAATCAATTCTGACTTTCAGTTGATGGAAGAGTCGGATTCCAGAGGGAACGATGAATGATGGAAATCATTTTCTTGGGAAACCAGCCTCCGTTTATTTTAAGGCCATCATTTGTACTTTTGTATCCTTGTCTTCGGAATTGTTAACAGCAAAAATATTGTGCTAAGGTCTTTCTGAATTGTTTTCCTATTTTTTTCGGTTACATAGAGGGGAAATTAAGTTCGACATAGAGCAAAATCTGGTGTGTGCAGTATTGAGACCGTATTCAATTAAGTCTTGATGACAGGAGACCTCAGGCTGTGAAGTCTGGAAAGACTGTGTTTTAATCCAACACCCCCACCACCAAATTGCCCCGGAGCCATGCTACATTAGGGACATTGTGTGAGACGCAAATTGTTTGGTCATCAGAATCGCACCAGCAGGAAGACTGTCATCACCGTCTGTTTATTTGTATCCCATTTTTCCATGAAAGCAACTCACCACATATCAAGTAATAACAACACTTTGAAGACAATAAAATGGAGAGGCAGCTATTGCGTGAATAGAATGCATACATACATAACTGTAGAACAATACAGAATTGAATAGAATACAAATATACTAACACAATCTAGCAATTTAAACACAGACGAGAATTATAATTGAAGCCTAAGACAGATATGGAAATAAAATAGATTAGAGATCAGACCGGATAGATAAAGATTCCACACAAAGGCAACATTGGTCCCACAACATTAGTCTACACACTTTGGTACGCTGACACACCTCTTGCTTGTGATGTAGGAGATTGTGCTGTGGGGGCTCAACAAACCGACCACTGGCTGTGACTGTAGACCCATGGCTGTGGGTCCATCTCTGTTCTCCAGCTTTGACAGAGCTGTACTGCTTATTGTGAGAGTTATTAAGATGTACTTTGGGTGAAATCCTGTTCATGCAGCTCTGTGTATGCAAGGCTGATGATGATTAATCTTTAAGCAAAAGTTTCCTATTCCCCACCTCTGGTCCTGCATTTTGAGCCATAGATCAAAGGAAGAATATCTAGGGATCCCTTTTGAACTGGGGAAGTCTTTGGGAGCTTCAAGATAGGGAGGGAGGGAGGGAGGGAGACCTTTATGTCTCAAATTTGTTGCTTTTAGTCTTGGTGTGTTTTGTTGTTAAGTGGCACAGTCGAGTCTGACGCTTTGCTAATCAATGGACCACAGGACACCAGGCTCCTCTGTCATCCACTATCCTCCAGAGTCTACCCAGATCCATGCCCACCACATCAACGATGCTGTCTAACCATCTCATCCTCTGCCGCCCCCTTCTCCTTTTGCCTTCAATAGTTCTTAGCATCAGGGCCTTCTCCAGTAAGTGCTCTCTTCTTGTTTGATCCCCAAAATATTTGAGCTTCAGCTTCAATATCCGTCCTTCCAAGGAGCAGTCAAGGTTGATTTCCTTCAGGATTGACTGATTTGATCTCCTTCCGGTCCAGGGGACTCTCAAAAGACTTCTCCAACACCACAGTTCAAAGGTATCTGTTCTTCTGCCCTTAACCTTCCCTATGGTCCAGCTGTCACAGCCATACATCACTAAGTCTTGGTGTGTATTACTTAAGAAATAGTCTTGAGAGGGACACCTCAACTATTAATATTAAAAGAGGTCTAGAAAGAGTTTCAACTTAACATTTCTTTCAAAGCTGTGCACTCAGAGCTTAAAGACAAATACCATAGAGAATTCAGGCACAAAAAAACCCAGTAGAGTCTTGAGAATTCAATCATCTCTAGATGTCATCTGTTTGTTATGAGTTAACTTCTTAGTCCCCCTGGTAACACTGATGAAACAGCCAAAAGTAATCTCATTAAGCTTTCTTGGAGGCTACATTACTTGGGATTTTTATTTTCCTGTAAACATTGGATATAGCTCCTACTTTTCACTCCAGAAATGAAACTGAAGGCAGCCTACATTAATATTAAATAGAAATCACGATTAAAACGGAAAACAAGACCAAACATTAAAATAGAATTAAAGACATAATTTTAACCAGGTTTTAGAATAATATTAAAATACGTTATTAAAGAAAATGTCACATCTGCGTCTGCAGATGTTAGCTCTTTGGCTGGGTTGTCATGATGGTCTTAATAGTTGTGATAATGTACGTGTGTAGTCAATGTATTAAAGGATGGAAGTGTTATTTGACACACTTGTGTATCTTCATTGGTCTCTGGCCACCCAGAAAGCATAATATCACTACTGGTCTTGAGAGACTTCCCTGATTCTGTAGCATATCTGTATAATATTGTTTATTTCCAGCTCACCTATCTATTGGGCTAGACAGGGCTGCACGTACTAGCATCATAAAATATAATAATTGTGTGTCATCAAGTCAATAATGAGATACAATTATATTTTCCTGGGTTTTCTTGGTAAAGCATGCATTGGTCATGCTGATGGATTACCTCTGGCGGTAGTGGGATGGAGGTCATCCGTCCATCCTTGCTCTTCTTGACCTCTCAGCAGCCTTCGATACCGTCGACCACGGTATCCTTCTGGAACGGCTCCAGGGACTGGGGATCCAGGGCACTGTGTAGTCCTGATTTTCCTCATTTCTGAAGGGCCGGACCCAGTCGGTGTGGTTGGAGAGCGAGAGGTCCAGCCCTGGCCCCTTCAATACGGGGTACCTCAGGGCTCGGTACTCTCTCCTCTCCTATTTAACATCTACATGAAGCTGTTGGGTGAGATCATTTGTTCCCACGGGGTGAGGTATCATCAGTATGCTGATGTTACTCGGCTGTACATCTCAGCACGTGGTGACCCAAGCGATGCTGTCAAAGTCCTATCCAGGTGTCTGGAGGCTGTCGGGGTTTGGATAGGGGTCAACAGGCTACAACTGAATCCCAGCAAGACTGAGTGGCTATGGATCAGGGGCCCAGCATTATCTCGGGAGCTACCATCTTTGGTTCTGGATGGGGCTATTTTGCCCCAGACAGACCCGGTGCACAACTTGGGAATCCTCCTGGACTCACGACTACTGCTCGAAGAGCAGGTGGCAGTCATGGCCAGGAGGGCTTTTCCACAACTTCATGTGATCCGCCAGTTGCGTCTGCTCCTGGACCAGGACCTCTTGCTCATGGTCACGCATGCTCTGGTCACCTCTAGATTAAACTACTGTAATGTGCTCTAAATGGGGCTGCCCTTGATGACCATTCAGAGGCTTCAACTGGTCCAGAATGCGGCTGCCCGGGTGGTGATGGGGTGCGGATGTTACACCCACGCCTAGCCACTGCTCCAGGAGCTGTACTGGTTACCTCTGTGTTTGTGTGTGTCTGCGGTCATCTCTACCACAACCGACGCAGCCCTCTCTAGAGCTTTCTTGGTTGGAAACAGCTTCCGGAAGACAGGTCCTCAATAGCTTTCTACCTCATTTAAGAGAAACAAAAGCAGAAAGGCTACATAGCAGGCCTTGCTTCCATTGGCCACCATCCAGAGGGAAAGGCATCTCTCTGGAGGGACTCTGCTAAAGCAATTGACCCTTTGCTCGGAGCAAGCAGTCCCAGTTTGGCTTTTTTAATGCATTTAGCCATTGGATTGCCTCCCCTCCCCTCAAGAACGAACGCTCCTTGTTAATGCTTTTAGCAGCATTATGTGTTTAGCTGTTATTTGTTTAAGCATACTCCACCACCTTTGAAGGCCTTGCTTGATGAAAAAATGGAGTGGGGAAGAGTCAGAGGGGCCGGCTGAGTGCAAAAAACGAGCAAAAGCTCCACAAGAGCTTTGCTGTAGTCTAGGATGGCTCTCTCTTGGCATGCAAATGAGCCTCGTCTTTATTCAACATGCTGTGCCCGTATAGGGGCCTGGCAGGGCTTCCTCACACCTGGTATTAAATCAGCGGAAAGCCTTCCACCTTCTGTTGCCGGGAGTTATGCTCTTTAGAGCCCGGTTCGGCAGTTGTTATTGCAATTTTGTTGTGCTCTTTTGATTTACAGCTGTTTTTACGACCATGGAGACAGCCACAAATCGAGGAAATCTCATAAAACAGAGAGTAAACGTCTCCTTCCAGAGCCTGGGCAGAGATTTTGGCATCCGAGCTTATTCCACAGAGCAGGATGTGTAAACAATATTGTGTCCCCTGAGTGGCTGATATCAGTACAGTTAAGTGGTAACAGCTTGAAAAATGCATTTCTCGCATATTAGCGGTAAAACTCAAAATGGGCCCCCGGGCTAAAATAAATTGGTGACATTTTGCAGCAGAAGGGGGGTGGGGAGAGAGAGAGGGAAAGGGCAGGAATTGGAAAACGCTTGGAGCCCCAGCTTTCAAAGCAGCGGGACCGGAGCCAAGAGCCAGGCTCATTTGCATTATTTCAGCATGAAAGTAAACGGATCCACCACACTTTTGTTGCCGAAGCTGTATTCGTAATTGGTTGACAGATTGCAACGTCCGCTTTGGAAAAACGACAAGACAACAACAGTCTGATGTTCTTTCAGAAATATATATTGAGAGATGCCATGTTTGAGTTGGAGATCGGGAACCACTCAATGGCTAAATGGCACAGAGAAAGAGAAAGAGAGAGATGTTCATGCTCAGATACAGCACACCACCCTTGGTGTCACCAATTTGATGGACAATTTGAGTAGTGTTTCCTTTCGGTCCTTCCTGTTGCTAGGTTTGGGGCAGTGGCCACCAGATAATAAGCATCAAAGTCCATCTGTTTGCCACAACTGTGTTAGCAGTTGTTGTCAAACTAGACTGGTGAATTACCCTGCAAGCTCCTTCAGGCAGCCAATAAAATTCCCCCTTAGGCTGACTAAAATACGTCCAAATAGTTAATGGTTTAGATCAGTGTTCCCCCACCTTTGGGTTTTGGACTTCAATTCCCGGAAACCTAAGTCATTTCCCCAAAGCACTGATCAGCTAATATACTGAATTTAGGCTTCTGGGAATTGAAGTCTAAAGCCCAAAATCTGGGGAAACACTGGTTTAGATGGCAAGATTTTAGCCAATGTTGGGGCTACCTTGCTAAACTGGTCCCTAAACATGAGCAATAGCAACCTTAGCAGTTACAGTATGCCAGAGAGGATTGTAAGCCAATGGTAGGAAAACTAAAACCCCTCAGATATTGTATGGTAACAGCCTTCCTCATCATAGGCTAGAGCTGATGTCAATGGCAATCCAACAACATTTGGAGGTGAACTTTGCTCGCCTTTGCTTTAAACGAGATCAGATGGCTTGGTCCAAGAGTCCTTTCCAGTTTCCCGGAGTAGCCCATATAGAGGTGCTGGAAAGCATAATGGGAAAATAAAAATGGCAGATAGATATAACCATCCAGGACGCCTAAAGGCCTATCCTTTGCCCATCTTTGGCTTACAATTCTCTCCACCATGTTGTTGCCACTAGTGCCTATCTTTCCAGGACTTTTTGTGTTCATTGACCAAAACAGCCTAGTTAGCCAAGCCTGGATCAACCCTGGCTAAAATGGCAAAACACGATCCAACTCTCTGAAACATGGCTGGACAATGTCAGTCGACCTAGGGCCCAATTATCTTTGCCACCTGCAGGATTCTATAGGACACAACTCACTGTGGGTCCTAGTTTTGAGGGGTGGAAATGGAGTATTGCTTGTTGTGTACACTGCCTGCTGAAGTATTGGAACATCAGCGCTGACCAGCAGCACTGAATGAACCATTGTCTGTTTTATGCTGGAGTGGCTTGTTCTGGAATGATGTGAGATTGTCTTGTAGCACCCAAACTGTAGATCTGAAGATACTGAAGTGGAAAGTCAAAATCTAAATGGCAGAAATATACTTTTTAATGACCTGTGCCTACAGTTCTTGGTTCCAGCTGTAGCTAAGAAGGGAATGTTAGTTGCCTTTCCCTTGCCAACACCAGTTGCATCTCTACAAAGACATGCTTGTTGTTTTCGAGCCATGGGCACCAAGCCTGTAGGCTGCGTTCGTGAGACCCAGGTGTTTCCAACTGGTTCTAAGAATCCTTTGTTTATTAGTCAGGTACAGATAAAGTGCTGTTCTCCTTTAATGCCAAATTAAACAGACGGGAACAGATTTCATTAGCAAATACACAAAAGGAGAGAAGAGTTATAAGGCAAGATATCAATCTGGGCCAACGGATCAAGGTTTGGGAGAGGACATGAGAAAGCCAATGTTATGGCAAAACTCTCTTTTAGTCTATATACTTGAATTATACAATTGCTGCATTATAGTCTACAAGGTATCCTCTTCTTGGAAGGACTTAACCTCAAAGTTTATCCTACTCTAATAGGCCAAGATCTTTTCACATTTGAGAAACAGTCAACTCTATCTCTAATGTAATTGTAGTAGCCTTTAAAAGCATACATAGTGTAATACTGAGTACCTCTATAGCTCTTGCTTACATCATCTTCTTGTCGCATCGCATAACATGAGATCTCAATCTCCCCTACATCACCTGGAGGACCCTGAATAGGCTGAGGACTGGAGCCTCTAAATACAAGACCAACATGCTCAAGTGGGGACTGCTGGTGGACAACAACATGTGGTGTAAATGTGGAGAGAGACAGAGTCCAACCCATTTACTGGTCTGCTGACCGTCTACAGGAAAAGAAGCAATATCAATCCTAAAAGCACCTCAGAGAGTCACAAAGGCTTCATTTATGTGGCAGGCTCCTCAAGGTCTCTTCCCTTGACCTAAATTCATTAGGATTGGCCAAAGTCCTCTTTGGTTTAGTGCAGTTCTAAAAGCACCAAGGAGGTTGCATTAAAGTTTCTCTTTGGACTACTTGGTTAGCATCCAGGAAGGCTCATCTAGAATTGCACTTCTTCTACAGATGAAACATCCAGAAATCACATGGAGCAAGAGAAATCACGGCAGAGAGGAAGAAATAATATAAAGCTTCTTCAAGATAGGCATTTATGCTAGGTTTCTGCATTGCGGTGCTCTCCATGTGTTTGGGATTGCAGTTCCTATTACTCCAGCCACTGGAATATTTATTTCTTTATATTTATTTCTTGGACTGCAAATGGCACAATTTTCCATTCATGAAGTTCTGACTGACAGGTGTACATCTAAATATTGTTCAAGATCTCCCATTGCTCCCATAGTCCGTGCCGGGCAGAATAACAAGTGGGCGGAGAGAAACTTGTCAAACTGGAAGGCATCTGATTGTAGAAGGCTGAATTAGCAATACTGTATTGCCATGTTAGGTTGAACCTGATTTAACACAGTGACCTGAATTACCGGAATGCAATCTGAAAAATGTAGCAAAGAATAAATTTGATAGAATTTAGCATCACAAGGGCTATTCTATTTTATGTTAAATGGAGTGCATTTAACATCTTTGTCTGAAACAATTCTAAAAGAGAGAGAGAGACTCAGAAAGAAAGAATTGTGCTGTCTGTCTTTAATACACTCAGTATTTATTGTCCTCTGGAGCATAGCGGCAATAGGCTAAATTATAGCCTTGAGGGGGAGAAAGCAAGAATCAGGAAGGTCTAGGTTGTTAATTATCATTTTTGAGCTGTCATAATGTTCTTGCTTTGCCCTCCAGCCCACCCTCTTCTCCTTCTATCCATTAGCTCTGCCATTCCCTATCTCAACAAATATCTGCTCCCTTTGCTACTCTCTCTGTCTCTCCCCGCTGTCTCTTTCATTTGTAAGATATCTCCAACCTCCTGAGAGATTTCTTCCGTCTTCTCCAGCAGCCGCTGCCAGCGATAAAGGCGGGCCCCCTCCGAGTGCCGCTCTCTGATTAATCAGCCCTTGGGCAGGCTGGATAGGGTGTTAATTTGTAAAACTCTGTGGACCGGGCAGCCTCGTGATAAGCCTCAACAGCTGCTCCGTGTCTACTGGGTGGGGTGTAGAGGCTGAGGATAGAGCAGATAAGGCGCTAGCCTGGGAGAGGGCCAAAAATATTTGGGATTAATGAAGGAGAAACCCAACAAACAACACGGGTATTTTTTAAGAAGAAGGAAAGAATATTTCTCCTACGAAATAAGTCTTTGCTGGAGCAATCTGAGATCTTCCTTCTTCTTTTGTGTCCTGATCAGACCCTGGACTGCCAAAATGAAGCCACTTTCTTCGCTCTGTCGTTGCCCAAATGCAAGTCCTCATCGGTGCATGTCTCTGGCAGCAAACGGCAGACCAGCAAATGGGCCGGACTCTGTGTCTCTCCACATTCACACCGCGTGTCGTTGTCCACCAGCAGTCCCCACTTGAGCATGTTGGTCTTGCATTTAGGGACTCCAACCCTCAGCCTATTCAGGGTCCTGTGATGTAGGGAAGATAGAGATCTCCAGTTAGATCCACCTTTAATGATGTTCCTTTCCCAGTGAGCTCCTTACCCCATCTTCTAATTTGGTTTTGCTCTCGTGTACCTTCAAGAATGTTTGTTCTTGCCATAAATCTGAGATCAAGCCAAAACATCTTCTTTTGCTTTTCACTACTGTGTTTGGAATGTAGCATGAATGTAGTTCTACCCCATGCCTGTGGTTCTACTCCTGTTGTTGTTGTGTGCTGTCAATTTGTCTCTGATCTAAATTAGAGGATTCCAAAATTGCCTATCCTCAATAAGGTCTCCCTTGCTTGAAAGCCAGTCATATCCAACTCTATGGGGCAGTGTTCATCTCCATTTACAGCCAAAGAACATCTGCAGATGTTTCTGTGGTCATGTGGAAGGCCTGACTAGCACAAAGAGCACAGAATGCTCTTACCTTTCCTGCCAAAGTGGCTTGCATTTTCTTGTTTCGAACTGCTAGGTTGGCAGTAGCTGGGACAGACCACGGAAGCTCACTCCATCAAGCAGGACTCAGGTCTCGAATTGCTAACCTGCCATCCTTCTGGCCACCAAGCTCAGCATCTTAACCACTAAGTCACTAATACTTTAAAAAAAACACCAGCTCTCCCATCTAGCAGGAATTTATTTCTTTTTCCAGTTAGTTGGATGCATAAGAATTGAAACATTCTTTGGCAACCACAAGGAGTAATGTTGTGTGAATTAAGTGAAATACGTTGTGTAACATCTCTGTGTGCCCGTATGAATCTGGTGGATATTTAGATTGTATGAATGTTCCACAGAAGCAATGTGTACGCATAAAATGAACACACTCTAAACTTTTGGATGGAGAAGGGCAGGGGTCAGTTTCAAGTTTCAAAACTGAATCTGGCTGAGCTCTTCAGAAGAAGACATGAGTTGCTTAAACTGATTACTTGAATGAGTGCCCTTAATGTTTGTCAAATCACTCCTTTGTAGCCATTTTGTCCCAACAGCTTCAAAGGGGTGGCTATTTTGATTTTCAAATTCCCTTGGGCACATAAAATGGTGCTGTGGGCTGCATCCAACCCGGTCCTTAGGGTTGTAAACCCCTGCTCTAGAGTTATTAGACAGTCTGTTGTGGCCTTCAGTGTCCTATAAGTTTGGAGAAGCCCTTTAAGATGAGGTGGGAGTGAGAGAAGGAGACAGGACATTTTTGACATCTTGAACCTTTGAGAAGGGTTTGAAGCCATCAGGCTTTGGGGGCTTCTGTACATAAGTCAGAAAAGATGAAATAAAGCCACACTTCCCCTGCAGGTATGGTGATAACAGGAGGTGCTAAAATAAATTGCCTGGCGGCTTCAGCCGGGCTCTTTTCCTCCCCTCCTAACCTTCTCTCCTGCTCTTCATCTTTTGCCAAGCCCTGTCTGGCAGGCCGTTACAATGATAAATGCAGGTACTTGGCAAGGATCACAAGTTGGGAGTTTGTGTTCTCGCGTGCCAAGCCCTGTTTGGCATTTCCCGTCAGTGCCAGCCTTTGTGCTCTTAGTCAGCTTGACAGAAACTGAGAACCAAGGTGTGATTTTATGTCCACGTGTCTGTCTGTCTGTCTGTCTGTCTCTCTCTCTCTCTCTCTCTCTCTGGGTGTAAATATAGTGGTAAGAGAGAAGGTGAGTGAAAGGTCTGATCGAATGATATCCAGCCTAGCTCTGGGTTTGGAAATTCAATCATCTGCCACCTTCCTCCCCCAGCTTGTCTCATCTTCCCCTCACTTATGCCTGATCTTCTGCTCGTTCCCACTTTGCCGAGACATTTGATTTATAAGACTTTTCATAAAGTTCAGGGCTGCTTCCCCCCCCTTTTTTTTTTTGGGTTCCTTTTGATTTTGTAGCTAACTCACAGCCACTGCTGCTGAGCTAACTAGAGGGTTGTTTTTGCTTCAAAGTAAAATCATACCTGCTCAGGACTAGACAAAAAACCTGCGCCAGGCTTTGCACATACAGTACTTTGATTTAGAACACTTAGTCTCCTTGTTTCATTAGTAAAAGGGGAAAGAAATGTGGATCTGTTCAAGGAGAAGGATGAGTAAAAGGTAAAGGTCTTTCCTTGTTTGAAAGCCAGTCATATCCAGTTCTACTGTGTGTGGTCATCATCCTTTACAGCCAACGAGCCAGTGCTGGTCATGTGGCAGGCATGAGTAAATGCACAGAACACTGTTACTTTTCCTGCCAAAGGAGTACCTATTTATCTACTTGCAATTTCTTGCTTTCAAGCTGCTAGATTGGCAGGAGCTGGGACAGACGACAGGAACTCACTTCGTCATGCAGCACTCGGGTCTCGAACTGCTGACCTGTCAAAATTCCAGGCGTCAAGCACAGTGTCTTAGCCACTAAGCCATCATAGATCTAGATAAAGAGTAACCCACCCTTATTTCTGAACAATTTGAATTTTGACCCATTATAAATTGCATTAACCTCCCATGAATTGTTCGTGTTATTACTGTTACAGTTTCATTTTGTTTGTTTAAATTTGCTTCATTTATATCATGTTGTTCCTCATAGGGAGCTCAGGATGACTGTTGAACTACAAGTTTGTATACAAAGTACAAGGCAGTGTATTTAGTTCTCCAAGCTCCATCCTTTTCCTTAAGAAAAACCTTGTATCATAGGCTAAGTTGAGGGACAGTAACTGGACCCAACTCACATGGTGAGCCTCATGGTTAAACAAAACATAACTGCTAGTATCGATAATAAGGTGGCAAAAGAGAACCCCAAAAAGAAACTGTGTGGGAAAGGATGAAGGTTTATCAGTGTGTTCTTCTCCTGCCATATCCAAATCCGAATAGCGATCAGCCATGAAGACTGTCCTGAGAATATAATGCAGTGTCCTTTCATCTGCCTTCCACATCGCAGCGTGACACCCATACCACTGATCCAGTTTTGTGACTCACTTTCTGGTCTTGAGCTCTTTTGGCACACAAAGTCCTCCTCAACCCTAGGCCAGTGTAGATGAAGCTGCTGCCCTCCATCAAGATGTATCCAAGTGGGGTTTAATCCACTTTGGGAACCATCACCCTTCCCTGTGGACTTCGGCACCCAAGGCCGTTAGTGTGTTAATACAATGAAAATAATTAATATAGTTCCTTCTTTTATTGCTACGTGTATTACTTACCTATATTACTTTATAACCAAGACTTAAAGAGTTGGTTTGAGGGTGCATTTAGGTGGCCCTTGCCCAGGGCACTAAAATTCTGATTACATCTCTCACCTCTTTAACGATTAGAGGTTATAATGTCTGGATAATCTTAGTTCAGACAACACAGTTTCAACTCTTGACCCTACTACTTCCAGGTTGACTTTCAGCTGTATTCGTACATAGATTCAACAGTCCTGTCATTGCCTTTCCTTAACTTAGATCCTGCTGGGTTGGGTCATGACCTGACATGCTCCACCAAGATGTTAGCCAGAGGATGTTTGCAGTCACTGTGTCCCCCTGGTATCTCAGCTAACAGGAAACTGGACTCACCTTTTGTATACCAGGTCAGCCAGAGGCAAGAGGTTTTTCCTCTCTAGAGCTTCCAGAAACTAAAATAAAGTCAAAGTATCACTCATAAAATATGGGAGAATTTGTGTCTCGGCCATTTATAACAATGGCAGCTAACATTTTAATTAGAGAAATCAGCAGCAAAAAGTTGGTTGCCAAAGTAAACTTTTACAAGACATGGTTAGTAATTGTAGGCTTTAGAGGTTGCAGTGGTTCAGTGGTTAAGCTGCTTTTGTTAGCTGGAACACCAGCAAGTTCACAGTTTGAGACCCAGGTACTGCATGATGGTTTGAGCACCCGTCTCTGTCCCAGCTCCTGCCAATCTACCAGTTTAAAAGCAAGAAATTGCAAGTAGGTAAATAAGGGACCACTTTGGTGGGAAATGATCTTGGGGACATGAAAGGACCCTCATTCGGGTCTCCCCTAAGGGGAGTTTCTCCAGCAAAAATCCTTTCAACTAAGAATAATTTCTGAAATGAAATTATTATTATTATTATTATTGTAGGCTTTGACATCAGCTTGGTATCCGTCTGTAAATACCGAGCGATACAAGAAAAGTTCCCAAATCTGGCTTTCTTTGAAATATTCTGCCTTCAAAAATATTTACACCCATAGTAATTACCTGCTATAAACGGAGCTTGATGAGAGAGAGAGAAAAGAGCAAACCAGGCTCTTTCATTGCTCAGCCTGCAGGCTTTGCTGCTCATGGTCTGTCATATTCTTTGCTGGGAAAAGAGGCAAAGCACAGCAAAATGGCTGCCTGCAAAATAAAACTAGTGCCAACTGGAAGAGGAATGTAGTCTTTCAGGATCCAGTGGAATTCAGTCGGAGAGTCTGGATGATGTGGGTACATTCCTTACTCTTGGAACGGATGCTGTTCTTTGCCTTCTGGAAGCATTTTGGAAAAGACTGTGCCCGGGGAAAGTCACACCTCTAATACTTGCAGAAGCTGTTTACTGATTGTCAGCTTAAATGCACACTGGGCAGTTCTTGCCATTGTTTTAAATAAATAAATGGCCATGTCCCGTTCATCCCTTTCCAGGACTGGTGTACGTAGCTGCCAAAAACCATACTGGCATTATAGGAGGGGATTAGTCGTTCCTCTGTTGGTCCAGTTCTTCTCATGGGGAAGTTTGGCCAACAACAAAGCCGAGAAGGTGGCTTCATTTTGGCAGTTTAAGGTCTGAGCTGGAGACAAAAGAAGCAGCAGCAGAAGAAGAAGAAGCTGAAGAAGAAGAAGAAGAAGAAAGAAGAAAGAAGAAGAAGAAAGAAGCTGGATGAGGATGTGGAAACATCATCAACTCCATGTCGTTTGGTAGACATCGAAAGCAATACAAAAATATGGTCAGCCAGATGTTGAAACAAGTCATTGCAAGTCTCCTGGCTGTTGGGAAACTTCTAGTCTGGTATTTTGGTTTGCAATAAACAAAGATGCGCTGAGGTGTGGTGTAAAGTCTTTTTTGGCCTTGTTTCACAGGCACAGCTGGAAATATTCCTCTCTAGACCCTGTCAGCAAGAACCGCTGAAGGGAACATTCATAATTGCAGAGGCCTCCGCGGCATCTATTCCAAAAACAAAACATGTTTTTATATTTGCTGGCTGACAGAGATGGAAGGCCAGGGAAGGAAATGAGAGAGAAGTATTTGCTTCTCCCCAAGAGGCATCAGCATGAAAGAGTAGCTAAAGGAGGAAAGGGGGACAAAGAAACCTGTTGTGAGTGGATCCTAAGGGTTTCCAAAGCCTTTAAGTGTAGAAGAAGGACTTTTCTGTTTGGAGAGAAAGTTTGTAAGAACTACAATCACTGGGACCTGCATCACAGCCAGAACAATCCTGCAACTATATTTCAGTTACCGTACATACTCAGCAATAAACTGAAATTTTTAGCCATATAAAAGGGACCTGGCTTATACTCGGGTCAACAACCACGAGGGTCCCAAGACCGCGCCAGATTGAGATGTGCTAACAATTTTATAAATTTTACCATCTTTTCTGGTATTTTGTTTATTGAAACTCACTAGCAGCTGCTGCATTTCCCACCCAAGGCTTATACTCGAGTCATTCTATTTTCCTGGGTTTTCAGGTCAAAATTAGGTGCCTCGGCTTGTATTTGTGTCAGATTATACTTGAGTATATATGGTAAGTTGCCTGTTTCCATGAAGTTCGGCATCATCAGTGTTGCGGCATGCTGAATAAATCTTAGAATTATAGAATCTTGGAGCTGGATGGTGAGGTCAAAGCATTTTAGCAATAGCAATGACACTTATATACCACCCCATAGTGCTTAGTGAACTCTTTGTGTGGTTCACAAGGTAATTAGCCTTTTGCCCCCAACATGCTGGGTCCTCATTTTACTGACCTAAGAAGGATGAAAGGCTGAGTCAACCTGATGTCCCATCAGGATCAAACTCACAATGCTTTGGCTGCAGTACAACAGTTTATGTACTGCACCACCAGGGCTCTTGAGCTTCTAGCCGAGTGTTTCTTAACCTTTGGTTTTTGGACTCCAATTCCCAGAAGTCTAAGTCAGTTTCCCAAAGCACTGATCAGCCAATTGAATGACTTAGGTTTCTGGGAATTTGATTCCCCCCTGTTTTGGGGGGTGCCCCACATTGGGAACCACTTTTCTAGCCCCATGTGCATCCCTAGCAAGGTATCTGCTGCTTAAAGCAACCCTGTTAGCCTTATAAACCTTCAGTTGAACATGTGTTCAACACATTCGAAGATCAATCATAATGAGAAGAGAAATATGTTGACCATAACAGGCCAGCTGCAACATTCTCTGTGCATGTTTTTGAGATAACCCCATGGTTTTGTCAAGCATGAAGTTACACAAAACAGGCAACGGAGCGAAGCTGGTGGTGAAGTCATTTATTTATTATTTATTTAGTATATTTTTATACCGCTTTCCTCACCTATTGGTGACCCAACGCGGTTTACAGGCAAACAAAGATGGTAAATTACATAAAACTTGAAATACAATTAAACATTGTGGCTGAATATCCAAGGGAGCCTAAGAGACGGCATCCAGGCTCAACGTCAGTGACGGAGCCTGGTACTCAACATCCTCTGCAACATCCTTGGGCATCTTAAGTCATTGTCCTTTGTGTAATTTCTTAAGGTGCAATGGGAAAGAAATGGGCAGGCATTCAGAGGAGGTGTGTGAGCTGTTAGATTTCACACTGAATGGCGGTTAGTTTTGCCAGGAACAATAAACAACAAGCAATAAATGGCACTTCTCCAGTTTGAAAATACAATCCACTCCTGGAAACCTCAAATTGTCTTTGCCCAATTTGGGAGTTCACAGTCGCTCTTTGTAGCAATTAAAGCCATAAGCATTGAGGCTGGAGATGATTTGAGATGCTAGATTGAGTTATGTTGAAGACACATTCCATGTAGTGTTGTTCGCCATATTCCGAACACGGCCATGGGGCCTTGTTCTAGACATCTCTCTAGGGAAGAGGGTGGAAATGCAGAGGACCTCTGCCCTTAGGCTGGGATAACAGCCTTGCTTATAGGTCAGGCATCCGGTTGTTCCCTAGAGCATCAGGTCAGCCAAGCTTCTGCTAGTGGCTGGAGGGGAAGGAGAGAGGAGGGGAAAACCACATTTGTTGTAAACCTGCAGATGCAGTTGATCCCAGGAGTGCGTTAGGGCTGTGTAGGATGCAGACCCTTAGGTTGCTTTGAGGAAAGAAGGGGGTGGGGGTGGGCAGGATATTTCTGACATCTGTTTACAAATAGAAAACAGTTCTAAGTTATTTTCAGTGTGTTGAAGAGAAGTTTTAAAGTGTTAGTGCTTGCAACACGTTGTATAATTATCAGATAAAATTCTTGCAAAATTGACCAGTAGCTGTTAATTTTTTTAAAAAAATTATGATGTCTTCCCTGCTTTTGATCCCCTTTACCTGCTCCTCCTTCACTGTTCTTATCCAATCTTTTTTTATATATTTTGAGCACCCCCCCCCCCCTCACATTTTATAGCATTTTGAAACTGGTTGGTTGGTTGGTTGGTTGGTTGGTACCTACTTTCCTTGGTTTATTTAATTTATGCACCACCCATCTGGGTGGTTTAGAAAAGAAAATACAAACAAATAAACAGTTTAAAATAAAATTATAAATATAATGAACTTCCCTCCTTGCAACGTCATTGTTTAAAAATTCATTAATGAATACAAAGTTAATCCCAAATCTCATGCCTGGCCAAGCCAGTATAAATAAACAATAGAGCTAAAAGATAAATGGAACGAAACCAGAAATAAATTTTAAACTACTGTAAGTTAATTGGCTATTGGGATATATGATTATATATAATAATGTAATTTCTTTATGGATAAAATCCAAATCATAATAGCCTTGCTGAATAAATTGAACTTCTTACACCAACAGTTATGTGAGTCCAAGAAACTAGTGCAGAGGTGCCCAAACTATGGCCTGTAGGCCGTATCCAGCCCACAGTGCCAAATCATTTGGCCTGTGCCACTCATGGAAGTGGATGTAAAATGTGTGTGTGCATAACGTACCCGCACATGCACACAATGCTACTGTAAATGACCCACGGCTGTCGTAAACATGTTTATAACAGCCACGGGTTATTTATAGCAGCATTCTGCACATGCACATTTTACTTCCACTTCTGATGGGAGGATCCACATGACCAGTATGCTCAACCACATGACCGGCATGCAGCCCGAAAAATTTGGGCACCCCTTATCTAGTGGCTCTATTTTCTTTGGAGCTAATAGATCGATGTGTCTCAAGAAGTTTAAAACTACTTTTAAAGTAATATGTTAATACTAAGTTAGTAAAGGTAAAAGTTGCCCTTGCTCGAAAGCCGGTCATATCAGACTCTAGGGTTCTGTGCTGGTCTGTCTTTATAGCCAAAGAGCCAGGGCTGTCTGCGTCTGCAGATGTTTCAGTGGAACTACTAGTCTGTTAGTTTTCCGAGAAATAGATATGTTGGTCTGTTTCCTTATGCATATCAAAACAAAAAGGTCCCAAATAAGGGTGAGAAATAATTTCAGAGGAGCGCTAAATTATTTTGCACAGACTAAACTCTCAAATCTAGCAGAACCTTTCATCAGGTTGGATGTTACAGAACTTGAAGGGGGTGGGCCAGGGGTATTGGCGAGAAACCATCCTGACCAGATGTTACATTATAAAAATCGGAGCTAAAATAGGGCCCCAAGATGCAAACTGTGAGCTTATTGAGGTATCAGCTTCCCCCCTAAGGCAGTATAGGATGGATTGCCTTTCTGCGCAGAAGGGAGATTCTAGTGTTGAAGCAAATGATGATTGCTTGGCTAAGTAGGAGAAACACTCAGAGACCAGCCAATTCTCTTCTCGGAGAAGTAGGAAAATAAATTTAGTTGAGGTGCTAAGCTTGATTGGAGCCAAATTAGGAGTAGGGGAAGATGAATTCCACAGGTGGAAGAATCCTTCCTGAGTATATGAGTAGACATTCACTGCTCTTGTTGTTGGTCAGCTACCAACCAGGAATTTTCCATAATACAGCAATAAAATCACACTGTCTGTTCATAAATTCTGGGTTACTAACATTGTTGGACCACAAAATGTTAAACACAGACAAGCTTTCAAGTCTAGCAGGGTGAAAACCAGAAGTGCCATCATAAGGTCATGTATTTTAGTGTGAGGGTCAGGAGATTGTAATCCTCAAACTCTGATTTATGAGATGCTATATTTAGGACCCCGGGACCATGCTGATGACTGGAAGGCCAGCAGTTCGAGACCCAAAAGCTGCACAGTGGAGTGAGCGCCGGTTGTCTGTCCCAGCTCCTGCCAAAAGCAAGAAATTTCAAGTAAATAAATAGGTACTGCTTCAGCAGGAAAGGTAACAGCATTCTGGTGTCTAGTCATGCCTGACACATGACCACGGAAACGTCTGCAGATACAAACAGTGCTGAAAACAGAGATGAGACCACCCCCTACAGTTGGACGTGACTGGCTTTCAAACAAGGGAGATCTTTACCTTTCTGTTTAGGACCCAACTTAGAAGTGGCGAGCACCCAATAGGATGCTGAATGCAAAGAGCTAACATGTTTACTTTTTAGAGTATTATCTCCAGACAGTATTATCTGGGACAAAGTTATATCACTCATCTCTTGCTACTTACTTTGAAACAGAATAGGTGTACTCTACCTTCAGGATGCTTATGCGCAGCAGGAAGGAAAGTGCTTGCGAGTTCATGAGACTGGCATCTTAAATTATTCAAGTAGGTGTTGCTTTAGCCATGGAACCTGTTGGTGAGCTCTGAAAATGAGAAACCTCAGAACATTTACTTTTTGGGTAATTAATTGTCAAGAGAAGCATGGGGTGATGGAAGAAAAATGGTTCTAGCCTGGGATCCATGGAATGAAAGATGTAGATCTTGATCGGTGCATCTCCGCGCTGGTTCAGAGCATACTTACCTGCCTAAGGTGATACTTCTCTTTTGAAAAGTGTGATGAAAGAGAATGACAGGAGATAAGAACAAGGTGATTCTTTTCTTTTCATATCAGAGCATTGCACAATGTAAAATTAAGGACATATATGAAAAATTCAAAACAATTAGACTGTTTTTGACCAGAAGTGCGCTGCTTCAATAGTATTAGCCATTTACTAGATCCTCTTTTGTACAGATCTTAGGGCATAAATAATTGTCGGGCCCTTTTAGAAAGAAAGGAGGAAGAAGAGTTGTTGGAATACATGGTCCTTTTTTAAAATAAAATAAGATGGAGAAAGTGTGTGAGTGTGTCTGCGTGAGAGAGAAAGACTGAGAATTTTATTTTGCAGTTTATGGGGAAAGCGACATGTTAAGAGCTATTGCATATGCTAGTTGGCCTATAGGGTTGATATTCAGTAAATAAATAACCAAAGGCTACCTCAAAGGTCATTCTTCTCTCCGTAGAGAAATTATATCTCCTATGGGGAGAACCCCAGTCTGTCCAGGTTATCCTGCTATGGCAGGAGTTCTAACCTTTTAAAGCCAGGGGCCGGGTCATGCTCCCTCAGATAGCTTTTGGGGGCCAGACGGCCATTTCCACCACATGGCACTTCCTGGTGTGGTGGAGGTGGTAGGGGGCCACATGAAATGGTGCTGCAGGTTGCATCCGGACCACAGGTTGAGAATTGCTGTGCTGTAGTAATAGAGTAGACCATATTACCAGCGTGTCAGGTTAATTAATTAATTAACCGTGAGGACTAACGGCTTGGTTAGTGAAGTCTACAGGAGAGGGTGATGGTCCACAAGTGGATTAAATCCCACTTGAATCAGCTTCATCCATCATGGCCTGGAGCTGAGGAGGACTTTACGTACCAAAAGGGCTCAGGACCAGATAGTGACTTGCGTTACTGGATCAGTGGTACGGGAGTCATGCTGCAATGTGTAAGGCAGATGAAAGTCCACTGCATTATAGTCTCAGGCAGGCTTCATGGCTGATTGCCATGAAACTCGCCAATATTCGGATTTGGATCTGGAAGAAGAAGAAGAGGAGGAGGAGTGGCAATAAAGGGAGGTGTCCATGGAGGTTCACAATAGTTAAAACTATATAATGATCACAGTTTTTAAAATACCATAGAAAAAGACTACTGCATTTTTAAAAAAACAATTAAATATTTATGAACACTAAGACCAAGATTTAAAACCATTTTGAAAATGTTTTAAAAACATGTATATGTCTTACATATTTTCCCCTGCAGTTTTTCCCCCTTCCTGTCTTGCCTTTCCTTTATCAAAAGGAGAAAATTCAAAGCTTTCACAAAAATGTCTAGTGGGAAAGAAGGTTCTCCCCCTTCTCCTTCACAGAAGTGACAGCTTTAGTAAATACATACCTTTCTTTGTGCTGTTGTATCTAACATGGGATGAAAGAAGGGAGCAGTCGCAGGGGAGGGGAGAGATACTCCCGCCAATGCACGAGACAGAACAGAGGTGTCTTCTGACTTGAAGCTCCAGGCTGGACTTGTCAGCCTACATCAGCCATTAATGGAAGAAAATGTATTTGTACAAGCAGCAAAACATGGGAGGGCTTCATGTAGTCATTCTGTGCTTTGCGCTCCATTTTAAGAGATTTTCCTATGGGTGGTTGCAGAAGGAAGGGGCGAGAGCTTGTAACGGTTAGGAAGGTAGCTAGAACGAGGGAGGATTTCTCTAACTTTCCTCTACAAGTTCATGTGGAAGCATCTTCTAATTTGATTTTGCTCTTGCGCACCCTCAAGTCTTCTTGCAGTAAACTGCTCTAAATGGAGAATAGCAGCAGGTCACCTCCACAAATAGCCAAAACAAGATTTGTCATCTCTTTTGCAGTGAAAAAACTTGGTTTAGCATTCACTGCAGTTAATTTTTTAAAAGTGCTTCAAACCATGGTTTTTCTAAACCTGGATGGCTTGGTTGCAAACACCTTCTCTAAACCATGGCGGGTCGTGGTGCATGAACCCAACTCTTACTAGACTTCATTTTTATTGGTCCATGTTCTTCTGAACCATAGTTTTGTTCCAAGGGTAGAAGATTGTGACCCTCCACATGCTGCCATTGAAGTCCCAGCATCATTACTAAGGGTGATGTTAGGGATGATGGAAACAGTAAAATATGGAAGTTTGCAATTACCCACCTTGCTTTAATGTGGAATGTAGTAAGCACAACTTCTATGTAACCCTGCTCAGAACTGTCCCATCTGCCTTGATTTTAAGTGCCACACAGAATAGCTGTTGCATTTACTGCAGATGTGACCACAGTACAGGGTGTCCCATAAGTCATCACACATAGGGGAAATGGGAAATTATAGCTAAATGTACCTTTATGCACAAAATATTTATTGCAAAATTTTGCAAAACATTTACAAAATATTCTCTGTGTCAGTGGTGGCAAACCTATGGCATGCGTGCCAGAGGTGGCACTTGGAGCCCTCTCTATGGGCACCTGTGCAGTCACCCCAGCATAGAGTTTGCCCCACCCCTCTGCCCCAGCAGCCCAATGGGAGCACTTCCTCCTTCCCCCAGCACAGAGTTCACCCCACCACTCTGCCCAGCAGCCCAGTGGGAGCATTTCCTTCCTCCCCTGTTGCTGTGTTGGCACTTTGCGATAAATAAATGGGTTTTGGGTTGCAGTTTGAGCACTCAGTCTCTAAAAGGTTCACCATCGCTGCTCTATGTGTTGGCCACCTCATTTCTACACACACACACAAAGTCTTCTTCCCTACTCATGGTGAGCACGTTCCAAGATATCTGTTGTTATGCAAGTCTCCCTATGTATGGCATCTTTTGAGTCACTGAAAGCAACTTCCCATGCCATGGATAGCACAAGGCTATGACTTCTACTCTCTGATTTGTCTACAGATACATGGGGTTTGGTAAGGGAACGTTTGGACTGAGAACACACTTTGTAATCCTAAGGTACTGTTTCATAAAGGCATATTTAACATAGCCAGATGGCAAACATCATAAACTCACTGTAGACACAGGGCTTAATATGCCGCAAATGGTATTGTTCTAACAAGACATTTCTCCACATAAGCTTAACTGAATTACTAGTAAGAATGTGGATCAAAATCCCTTGAGCTGGACATTGTAACTGTTGACCATGAGCAAAGCCTCTAGCTCTCCCATCTTTTATCACTCTTTGTCCAAGGTTCAAAGGGCAAGGTTTGTTGATGTGTTGTTCTGCATTATGCACTGAGCCATTACACATTTTGGGTAGATGGGTCCGTTAAAGGTTGCCATTAAGCAACACCATTCTCACTGACCATTTAAGACATTGATATATAAATCACACCAAAATGACTGTGGCCAATACATTGTCATTTATATATCAGTGGTCTTAAATGACATGTTCATTACACCATGGTATGCTCTCCATGCAGCTAGCTCCTCTTCATTGTATAAGGAAGGTTATTATGGAAGGCTGTTAGAACAGAGACTAGGAAAAATCCTAGGAAGGGGCTGTGATCCAAGATTTTAATTGAGAAAGAGATGAAGGGGCAGGAGCTGCTTTTCCCACAGAGGAGAATCGGGTCTTTCCTGCTTTGGGTTAGGTAGTAGAATTTCAGTACAATATGTTTATGTGCTGGGAAGGTGAATCCCCCTTTTTTTACATTTGCATTTTACTTTAGGGCTTTAGCCTGTAGAGCCAGTTCTTCTATGTTGTCAATGTTCTATTTTAGTTGATAAATATGTCTTGGACTTTGTAATTTGGCTTCAAAGAGACATTTGAATTCTTCTTTAATTCTTGAAGTTTCTCCTGTTCCTGAGTTGGTGAAAACTTAACCAATTTGTGCTTCATCTTCTTGTGGTTCTGCTGTATCCCAATCCGAATATTGGTGATCCTCATGGTGATCAGCCATGACGACTGTCCTGAGAATATAATGCCGTGGTCTTTCATTTGCCTTCCATACCGCAGCATGACACGTGTACCACTAATCCAGTTCCACGAGTCACTTTGTGGTCCTGAGCCCTTTTGGCACACAAAGTCCTCAAGCCAGTATTGATGAAGCTGCTGCCCTCCATCAAAATGGATTCAAGTGGGATTTAATCCATTTTGGGGACCATCAACCTTCCCTGTGGTCTTTGCCACCAAAGCTGAAGTCCATCCAACTAATTTATACAGTATATTCTTTAAAAAAAATTAAACTCAGGTTTGTGTTTTTGTTTGCAATATATGTCTATATGTCAGTATGTATATATTTATACATTACCCCATAGCACCAGAAGGTGTTAAGCATGCAGATGGTTAGAACCTAGGATTGTACTCTGAGCGCTGCTGCAGATATGTTTATGTTGACAAGCTGGTATCAAAGAGCACCAATTCTGTTTCTGGACGAGCAGCAAAAGTAGCTGCAACACCAACCAGCTGCTGGTGACAGAGTATGCGAAGGTAACGAGGGAGGAAATGGCTGGGGAAATAGAACAATTTTGGCACCAGCAGAATGAACAAATATCCATCCTTGATCTGATAATTAGCATGGGGTTGCTTTGTGCGCTGCTAAATCTGGTATTAGAAGATGGCATATGTGCCTCAGAAGGGGACTTCTGGTACAAATAAAGCAGTGATAATCCAAGGGAACAAAATAAAAATCACTGGCAGGAATACTTTTATTAGCATCAACTAAAATTCCTTTTAAAAGTGTGCCCATTTCTGCGTACTGCAGAACTCTTCATCAACCTGATTTTTTTAAAACGTGTAGTAAGAAATCCACTAGTTTGGCCATATGCACCAAAGAGGTTTGCGTTTAAACCTTTCAAAGAATTCAAACATACTGTGGTTCTTCTTGGCGCTGGTGGCAGCCATCTGGGGGAGGTTTTTTGGCTATTAAATCTGCCCCTAATCCTAAAGCTCCCAAAGACTTCTCCATAGCCAAAGGAAACCCAAGGGAACTGGGGGGGGGGGACATGCATGGAAAAAGGAAGCCTTCAGGTAATTTAAATTCAGTATTCCTGTTGCCAGATGATAACGTCACCTGGTTTATACAGTATAAATGCACACAAGAGAATTTTGGCCTCCTTCTCCCTCTCTGTGTGAAAGAGAGAAAAAGAGAGAGAGAGAATATTGTATTCTTCAGTTTATGGGAGAAATGACTTGTTAAGCGCTATTGC
This sequence comes from Bradypodion pumilum, assembly GCA_035047305.1. Lineage (NCBI taxonomy): Eukaryota > Metazoa > Chordata > Lepidosauria > Squamata > Chamaeleonidae > Bradypodion > Bradypodion pumilum. Next base: position 14,780,859 of record JAWDJD010000014.1, on the reverse strand, counting down.
ATATACTAGCTGGCTTATACGATTAAGTAAACGTAAAGGTCACCCTTGCTTGAAAGCCAGTTGTATCTGACTCTAGGGTTCAGCGCTCATCTCTGTTTATAGCCAAAGAGCCAGGACTGTCTGCATTTGCAGGTGTTTCAGTGGACATGTGGCAGGCATGCCTCAACACCAGAATGCACAGAAACGCTGTTTACCTTCCCACCAAAGTGGTCCCTATTTATCTCCTTGCAATTTCTTGCTTTCTAACTGCTAGGTTGGCAGGAGCTGGGACAGAGATGGGCGCTCAAACCGTCATGCAGTACTCAGGAATCGAACTGCTGACCTTCCGCCTCCCAGTCAGCGTCTTAACCACTTGAGCCACTGCATTCCTGAGCCTATATATACGATTGTTCAGTGAATAAATAGCCAAATTAATTGCTGGCCCTTTGTTTCACTCCTGTTGGGAAAAGGTGGATTAAGTCTCATAACACAAAATGGACTTGTATCCTTAAGAGATGCGGTATTTCCCATACAATTTCTGTGCATATTCTTTTCAATAGCCAGAGACTAACTTTGTAGGGAAACACATGCTCAATATATGCTTATCATATAGATTCTGTTACTTCATCCACCTGTGGCATCCTTTATTTGTTTGTTTTAATATCCAGGACTCAGTAAACACCTGCTTCTTCCATCCATCTGCTTCTTTTTGCCTGAAGATCATCATAGTTTAGGAAGAAGGCTTCCAGCAATCATTTGGGGTTGTAGCAAGTGTGGTTAGATTTTTCTAACATTTATTTTGTTCCCTGAATCTCTGGTTACGAAACTTATAGTGCTCCTGTTGTACATTTCATAAGACTCTCAATAATGCAACTTCCCGTTAGCAGAACAAAATTAGTGGTTTTGTGGAGGGGGATGAGCTTGTCTCAATTGTGAGTTGAATTTTTTTAAAATAAAGGCAGAAGTAATCGTTCTGTTACGTGCACATAGAGTGAACTTAAACCCAGTAGCAGGTAATCTGCATAGAACACATTGAACTGGGTGCTTGGTAAATAAACGTAGCATTGCGCTGACTCTACAACGCCTCTGTTTATCTGCACCACCTATGTTCAGTCTCTTCTTCTGCAAAATGAATCAATCCCACACATTTTGACATCCAGTTCTTTCAAAGAAATTGCAGTAATTTTGCAATGGTGGGGGTTGTGGGTTTTTGGTGTGTGTTCTTTTTTTTTGGGGGGGAATAGTGTTCATGTATAAAGTTAGTCAGTTGCAACTAAAAATAAAATACATAAAGGCGTTGAAACAGCATTGACGTTAGTCTGTTAGATCCACCATTTGAGAGACAATATTTCAGAATGAGTTGGTGGAATCCTACAACCATTGCTCAATTAACCACATGCCAGAAAATTAATTATAAAATTTGCCCAAATGTTTAAAACCATCAGTTAAAATTGCATCGATTTTCATGCAAATGGGAAGCAGTCGTTCCAAAGAAACATATTTTGTTTGTTGGGTGGTAAATAGATTTTTTTGGTTTAGAAGAGGCTTTGCTCATTCCTTGACCACGTAGAACAGAATATATCTTTTTATTTAAAAAAAAACCAGCTTTTGCCATTTGTAGTGTTGATATGTTCTGATGCTAAACTCAAATAGAAACCTTTGGCTGATTAATTGGGGACAATATTTTTAATCTGCTCTGGATGAAATCTCTGTAGAAACTAAATAAATGGCACTCCTTCGGAATAACAGATGTGTAGCCTTTGCACCTGCTCTTTACCGAGACGTCTTAGTGCTCATAGAGGGAAGGAGACAAATGTGATTTTTGTCAAATCCTCAATGGATTTTTATTATTCCACGGTATATGTTGCTATCAGCCTGGTTGAAACCCAGTGCCCCATCCCCTGATTACTGTGAAGCTGTTTACAAGGTTTAGGTTAATTGGATTTCTTAACTACTTCCCAGGGCAGACGTACAGCATGGATGGAGTTCAAAAAGCAGAATGCAGCTTGGATATAAACAGGAGGAAGCGGCTTTACCTAATAATCGGCTAAACGCAAAGTGATCATGGGAGGGAAGATGAGGTGGTCTGGCATTGGTAAAATAATAATGGGGGTCTTTTTCTATGTTTAATGTACCACTGGGTTAGCATCCAGATGTGGCCTTCATGTCAAGGTCTTCTGCCTAATCATCATGAGATAAGGCAGCATTTCAAAATGGGAAGCTTTGAAATGGCAGTGACTTTGCTTTGGCAGGTATTTCATGTAGGGAAGGGGTTCCCAACCTAAGGACCACAGTGCCATTTCATGTGGCCCCACCACCCCTCCAAGGGCATTCAAGAAACAAAATGGACCCCCTATGAAGCTGCTGGGACAAAATGGCCACGCCCATTGTGCAGGCAGGGCAAAATGGCCATCCATCCCTTGAAGCTGACTGGGAGAGCATGACCCGGCCCCCGGATTGAAAAGGTTGGGAACCCTTGATGTAGGGCTTTCTAAGGTCAAGATCATGAGTGTGTCTTGCTTTTGTGGCATTGTGTGGTTGTTTCAACAGACAGAGAGGATGTGAACGCAAGGCCCTGTTTCCTCTCCATGCACTCGTTCATTTTTCACAGCACAATATTGCGCCCTCCAGCTGTGATGCTCAACATCAGTGCTCAACCTCACATTGACTTGTCTCATTATGGTGTTGGAGAATACCAGAGTATCCCTCCTATTCAATCCTCTTTCTTTTTTCTGTTGTTTTTCAGGCATCTGAAGGCTCAGAGAAGCTCTTCGCCCCTGCAGCAACTAAAGGTAGGTGATTTTGAAGAAACACACATCTTGGACATTTTGTATCGCTTGTTGTTATCCATCTGAAAACATCTGGTTGTAAGGCAGGGGGGACCTAGGGGATGTCTTACAAAGCCAGCATTCAGTAATATTAGGCTTACTGCTGTGGTAGATTAAATGTGGCTGGTTGCACTTTTGAGAAACTATTTGGAAAATTCTGCAGTAGCTCAAGCAAAAGAAAAGTGGGATCAAAATGTGGTCTAGTTTCTTTGTACACAGTGACAACTATTTTGCCTCCATCCTAATGAGGGCTCAGGAGAGATATTACTCAAGTAATTTTGAGAGTAACATTTACATCATGTAACCAAGTATTATTTCATACTCCTTAATAGACTTTGAGTTGACAATTCTTTTATGGCACTCTTTACCTCTATTCACCTCCATTTGTACACCTGATGAATAGCTGGCCATGTTGGCAGGGGATGGGGGGTTGTCATGAAAGTTGTATCTCCCCTATGAAAAATAATATCACCACTTGGTGCTGATGACTTAACATCAATGCCACAACCAATAACTTATATCAGGGGTTCTCAACCTTTTCAAGCCATGGGCAGGATCATGCCCCCTCAGACAGCTGAGCAGGCCGGACTGGTGGTTCCCCCATCATAAACGCTGCCGTAAAATGTGTCCATGGCTGTCACAAATGTGTTTACAACAGCCGCAGGGTGCATTTACGGCTGTTGTAAATGCTTTCGCTTCCAGAAGTGGCAATGGTGGTGGCGCAAGCCACATGAAATGGTGCAGTGGGCTGGGGTCGGCCTGCAGGCTATAGGTTGAGTACCCCTGCCTTAAATGGCCTTTTTCAGGACCCTACCTGCTAATGTTTTAACAGTTCTTGATTTTGTTCAAAGCTGAGTTTGAATACAGCATTTTCTCATATCTTTTATTCTGATGTTATGCAAGGCAACTCGTATAAGGTTATAAAAGAGGCAAATACATGGATAACGTAGGCTAGAATTGGAAGGATGCAGTGACTCGTAGTTTTACCCTGAACATGTTTAGTTCAGAATAAACCAAACTAAATTTTGCACCTTTTCGTCCTGAGCAGAGCTGTACAAAGCAGCCCTAGGTTTACGCCAGGCCTCAGCAGACGTATGAAAGGATGCATTCTTCCCGAAAACACGTGCATATATTGATAGCGGTATAAAAGCAAAGGCACAAATGATGAGTTTGAACGAGATGTGTCATTCTGTCTGAGTCCAACTCTGTACACTTAAATTGCTTGCCGTGTTTTGTGAGTAAAATGTAGATCGCTGATAAACCTGAAGTCGGTCCTCAGTGGCTATAGCTGTGCCATGTAGGGGTGCCCAAACTATGGACCGTGGGCTGGATCAGGCCCACAGGCCATAGTTTGGGCACCTCTGGTTTAAGCAGAGAAAATGGCAGCCTAAAATTTATCTCACCCTGTTGCAAAACAGATTGCAAGGCGCATTTTACTTCCGCTTCTGGTAAGAGGAACCATGTGGCTGGCCTGCTGAACCACGTGACTGGCCCACGGCCCGAAAAGTTTGGGCACCCCGGTGTGATGTGTCAGGTTCAAAGAGCTGTCAGCCATACACAGTTGCTTTCCCTTCCCTAGCCTTGATCTCTGCCAGAAAAAGAGTAATAAAGCATAAAAAATATAGAGGGCTTTCCTTTGCCTTAGTGATCAATGGCTATTTGTCTCCTATACAAACATGTCTTCCATGTGGAAAGGGATAGAAGCATTCCTTTGAGGCATTTACAAGGCACCCTCCCTGCAAACAAATCAATAAACAAGTGAGAAAAAGCTGCTTGTTTTTGGCATCCAGCTTTCTCACAATATTAGTCTTTTAAGTCAGTTTGCCTTTTGCATTCTCTCTCTCCCCTCTCAGTGGTTCAGGTGTCTGGCAGCAGAGCCAGGAGTTTGATACCCCACTGTGCCAGCCTGTTTAGCTTTGGCCAAACTGCACAGCCCCAAGAAACCCCCAGAAGAAGGGAAGTTTTGCATACTCTGTGCCTAGGGCCACGATGGAGAACCTTGGCACTTCAGGTGGTCTTGGACTTCTATTCCTAGAAGGCCAAGTCCCTGTGAATCCACATGAATGGGTTTACTGTGCATCCAGCTGTTCTTGGACTTCAATTCCCTGAAGTCCAAATCTGTGACTCCACATGAATGGGTTTACTGAGCATATAGCTGTTCTTGGGCTTCAATTCCCAGAGGCCCAGGTCCCTGTGAATCCACATGAATGGGTTTACTTGTGTACATGCAGTAAACACATTCATGTGGATTCACAGAGACTTGGGCTTCTGGAAATTGAAGTCCAAGAACAGCTGGAGTGCCAAGGTTCACCATCACTGGCCTAGGGAAATGCTGGAGAAAGCCGCCACAGGTCAAAATTGACTTATCCTTTAGATGAGGAAAGATATTTGACTGACTCTTAAACTCCAACACTTTAGCGGGCCAGGTTGTGAAAGAAAATGATAAGATTTGTTCTGGCTTTACCAATTTATTCAAACTTGCCATTCACAGAGTGCATTGCTTTATCACTGCCTTCCTCTATTTCCAGTTTTCTTTCAATCACAAAGCACAGCAATCACACTTATATACCTCCCCATAATGCTTAGTGCACCGTCTAGGCCTGTGATGGCGAACCTTGGCACTCCAGATGTTTTTGGACTTCAATTCCCAGAGGTCCAAGCCCCCTGTGAATCCACACGAATGGGTTTACTGTGATTCATCCAGCCCGCGCCACCCTCGTCGCTCCCAGAAGCGGAAGTAAAACCCACCCACATTTGTATTTTAATCTCTACCTCAGTTTGCTTCTGAAGGGCTCAAAAATGCTGGGGGGGGGGACCTTAAGCCTGCACACTTTGGTGACCTTCTCAGAGGCAGGAGGTGTTACACAGATCCAGTATTACTCACCATCAGAATTGGTTTACCAAAGTCTGATTGGTTTAACAGGTTTACAGTAGTTTTGGCCAACCATTGGATTTATTTTGCAGTGTCTATTGACATGTAAAATAAATTATGTGTCAGAAATTACTCTGGGTTGAAAGGATTTTTGCTGGGGAAACTCCGCTCAAGTTGCACCCGAATGAGGCTCCTTTCATGTCCCCAAGGTCTGTCATGCAGCACTTCGGCACCGAACCCTGGCTTTCCAGGCTTCAAGTTCAGCGTCTTAACAGCTAAGCCACTGTATTTCTGACACAATTTATTGACATGTATTGCAAACATATAATAGCACTTATATGCTCCCAACCCCAAAGGGAAAATGTGCCTGTGGTTGTCCATTAATGTATAAATGTCCTGCCCTGTCCCTTGCTCTAAACTGCTTGCTTCACTTGTTTTAGGAGGGTTGAATGGCCCTTCTATTAAAGGAGTCCTCTCACATTACAGCATTTCACGGGGCTGTGGACGTTATCCAGTCTAAATCACCTTTTCACGTTGGAACCACAACACAAAAATTCTGTCCTTCAAGGCACATGTCTTAAAACCATTGTCAGACAGAAAGTACATTTCCTCCGCTAGCAGCCTATAATTGTAAAGGCCACAACCCCCTGGCAGCTGCTCAGCCCAGTGGGCAAACAGCTTGCCGTCCTTTTCTTCAAATTTCTGTCTTGTGTTTTATTGTCTTTTCTTTTTGCCTTCTTGGCCACAGCATAGAGCCCTCCGGCTAGCAAGAAAGATTTCTTGTTAAGAGCAGACTCTGAGGTTTCGACTAGCATGTCTGATCTAGAAAAGAGATCTTGTTCAGAGGGGATGTTGCCTTAAGGGGACTGAGTCTTTTTTATTATTATTATCCCCCCCACCCTTCCTCTCCTTCTCCTCCCTGCTGTGCTAAACTGTCACAGTAAATCATTTTAAAAACTAGAAATGCAAAACCTCCAGAGATAGGGCATGCTGCTTCTGAACGGATACCTTATTATTTCAAGAAGGGACGGGGAGGGTTTGGAAATGGAGGGCTCACCTGGCTCCTGGCAGGCTCCCGGCATAATGGAAGTGAGCGCAGGCCAAGCGGCTCTCAACATAATCATCAGTGCTGTGAAAAGCCTTCCTGTTTTGTCTAGGGAAATGGCCGTAGGAGTACAAAGGTCCAGGTTTCACCCCTGCTGCTCTCTGCGGTTTGCCCCTGCTCAGGTCCTTTTGCTTCTGTGTTGCCCACTTTCCTCCAAGGCATGGAATCTGTCATGAGACGCAAATGTTTTATAAGGCAGCCCATAGCTAGGAGCTTAGATTTTCTTTGATCTGAGAAGTGGGTGGTTCTGACTGGAGCTCCAGTTTACAGGAATGAAGAGCAACTGGAAGATTCAGACCAAAACAAGGTCTTGCCATTAGCAGCTGTTTGAGCAATTTCGTCACAAATTAAAAGTTGCGTATCTGGGAGCCGTCGCTTTCAAGCAACCCTTGGAACGGTGTCAGTACTATGCCAGCGCTGTGATGTATCGTAGTCTACTCGCTCAGACTTGTGAACGAAACGAGTGCAAAGGATTGGCAAAGCTCTTTATATCTAGTGAGAGACAGTGTGGTGCAATGGTTAGCGTTGGACTTGGACAGCCTGAGCACTGAGAGTCCCCCTCAACACACAAAGTGGTAAAAGAGGAAGGTGAGCAGTGAAGGTGACCTTGAACCAATCACAATCTGCTTGCCTAGCCCCGTGGTGGCCAACCTTTTTGTGCCACAGGCCTGACCACACCCCCAGAAGCAGAAGCAGGTGCATTTACGGCTGACATAAATACGGCCACTTCCACATTTACGACAGCCGCTGGCACATTTGCATATGTGCAGGCATGTTTTACAGATGATGTAAATGTGCCTGCTTCCACTTTTGGATGCAGCAGAGGCAGCGATGGGCCGGATTAGATGGCGTCAGGGACCGAGTCCGGCCTGCGAGCCATAGTTTGGGAACCCCCGGCCTAACCTATCTCAGAAAAGTGTTGTGATGAGGATAAAATAGCTTGCCCTGAGCATCTTGAAGAAAGGAGAGAACAAAGAAGCACTAGACGAGGTAACAAACCTACATTAGCTGTCTCTAGGACAATATTTCTCAACTTTGGGCTCCCTGATATGCTTGGACTTCAATTCCCAGAAGCCCTAATCAGTAGGTATGCTGACTTCTGGTAACTGAAGTCCAAGAACACCTGGAAGCCCAAGGTTGAGAAACCCTACTCTAGGAAGTTTACAAGCAGGTAATGCTAAAAGGCAAGACTACCTGTTGTGGTTCCCCAACAATTGGTATTCAGAAAGGATTCCATAAAAATGGAGGTTCCACTTACGTTCTATATCAGGAACTGGAATTTTCACCCCATTAGAAGGTCCTTCCTTGGGTGGGGCATTTCATGTATGTAGAAGTTTCCTATATCTTGTGGAATGCCACCAAACGCCTTGTGGCAACCAATTCCATAACACAATTGTGTCTCCTGTGTATGGCAAGTCACTTAAGGTTACTGATCACCCTTCAGCCCTTTTCATCCGCATTCACGTGGAAATTCCTTGCCTCGTTCATTCAACTATTCATGCAACTGACCCCGCTCCACCATGAGGCTTGATGGAAATATCATAAGGGCACTTAGTGGGGTCAATTTTCAATCAGCGCTGTTGGTCTCATGTCAGTAAAGCTCAACTTACATGGGCAAGAAATGTCATCAAGAGAGCAGCTGATGGAGGGGAACAATTTATAGTTTTAATATCAACACCAATCTAGTATTGTCTGAGACAAGCTGGCAATATCAAACTTCTCCACAACTTACCCTAGCTGACTGTTTCCACCACTAAGACAGTATGTAGACTCCCTTTGTAATACCAGGGTGAAAAGTTGAGTTGTAAACATTTCCGAGCTCTCCGGTGGGTGTCGGTCTGTTATTTTAAGGTTATTGGGGTACCGCTGTAACATTTCTGTCACAGGGTTAAAATAAATAGAAGCAATACTGTGCACGATAGAATGTGCTTAATTATTTATTTGAGCATTACAGACTGAAATTGCTTTTTGATTTAAAGCATTCGAGCCGTGGCTGCGCTTTTGGAATTGAGAAAGAAGCTGCGTTGTGCTTCCCCACAATTATCCCGGGTGGCATAAATGTGTCTGCATAACTGCCATTCCTTGTTAGAATGGGTTCATTTCTTTAAAATTATTTTACATTTTAAATGTGGCACTGTTAAATATTCTAGCGCGCTTACCAGCATGAGAGGCTTTCAAGAAGAGGAAAGCTCTTTAAAAATAAATAAATTCTTCTTGCTAGAGTAAATGCTGTAGGAAAGATTATTTGTTTTCTTTAATTATACACTATATTTCCTGGCCCCGGGGCAAGGTGGGAAGGGGACTGGTAACAAGTAGAAAAAATAACCATCGTCCACTGTTTTGCCTCAGCAGACAAGTTTTACATTTTCTGTTTGTGTGAAAGTCATTTAAAAGGGACTATCGGGTTATGAGCAAAAGCCATTTTAATAAATAATTCCAGCCATTGACTAATAACAGTTTACATTACCTTGAGCTAAAAGGCTGGTTTTTTAAAAAAGCAGATTCAAATTAACTTTTCATCTTTTCCTCTCGTTTGTTTATCTTTCCTTCTTCATTTGGTTCAATAAACATTTGCTTCTAGTAAGGTTCCCTTTATGCTTCTGAATCCAGGTTTAAATGCTCCTCAGAGACACTAAAGCTGAACCAGTCTCAGACAGCTTCTCCCCAATCCGTGGTTTATATATAAATATATATACTGTTTTAAAAAATTAAAATATTTGTTTTAGTTAAGATTGATTTTCTTGGGCTTGTTCCAGCCACTCTTTGGTCTAGCTCAGATATGATGAGAGGCGTAGCCGCATGCTATGTGAATGAACAGAGGCGAGCTTGAATCTTGAACGGTCACAACTTCATTTCTTTTTTCACAACCCTAAGGAGACCAGAGGTTTTCATTTCCACTTTGAAACAAACCATAGTTCCTCATGGCACATGACCTTATGGTACTGTAGGTTGTTTAAGCTATGGTAGGTAAGGATAGGCCAGAATCAAACTACAGTTTCGGAGCTTGGCTTTCCTCATCGATCCATAGTTGAAGAAACCACACGTTTGCAAGGTTAAGCTATAGGGGATCTTGTGGTTTGTTTAAAAATGGAAATCATGCCTTCCAAACAGGAAGCTGTGGAAGAAGAGGAAAATGGAAGGAAAGTTTGCCATCCGGAAACCTGGTGCAGTTCTCTTACGTAAAGGACTTCCTTGCTTGAAAGCCAGTCAGATCCGACTCTATGGGCTCGTCTATGTGGTCATGTGGCAGGCATGACTAGATGCTGGAATGCACGGGACACTGTTACCTTTCCCGTTGAAGTAGTCCCTATTTATCTCCTTGCAATTTCTTGCTTTCGAACTGCTAGGTTGGCAGGAGATAGGACAGAGACAGGAGTTCACTCCGTCGCATGGCACTCGGGTCTCGAACTGCTGACCTGACAGCCTTCCAGTCATCAAGCTCTGCATCTTAACCAGTAAACCACCACTAACATAGCAACAAGGACACCATATGAATAAGGTTTCTTAGATTCCCCTCTTTTGCCATGTTTTCAAGATGTGCTTATTTTACTGCAAGGAGGCTTATCTCCTGCTCATTTCAAAAACAGAATTTCTAGTGATTTATGGATGTGTGAGCTGTGGCAGGGTGGTGGGGACTAGGAAGAAAACATTTTAATCTATGTCTACATCCTGGAGTGGGTCCAGGTAAAATTGATCTACAGATTGTCAGAATTTATATTCTTGTCTTAGAATATTAATGCTTGAGACTTCATGGGATGCTTTGAAAAGTTCAGGTCACAGCAATGTGTGATTTCATGAATTAGTGGGATAACAATTTGATGTCAGAAATTATTCTGGGTTGAAAGGATTTTTGCAGAAGAAACTCTGCTCAGAGAATGCCCAAATGAGGCTCCTTTTCTGTTCCCAAGAGCTGGGACAGAGGCGGGTGCTCAATCTGTCATGCAGTACCTGGGTTTCGAACTACCGACTTGCCGGCCTTCCAGATAACAAGGTGAGCTTCTTAACCACTGAGCCACCACAGCCCTAATTAGTGGGATAAATTAAATGTTTTTTAGGAAGTAAGTTACATTCAGAACTGTGGTGGCTTAGTGGTTAAGGCACTGAACATCTGTGCCTGCCACATGACCATGAAAATGTTTGCAGATGCAGATAGCACTGGCTCTTTGGCTGTAAATAGAGATGAGAATCGCACACCTAGAGTTCAACACAACTGGCTTTTGAGCAAGGGAGACCTTTACCTATATCTGTGATGGCAAACCTTGGCACTCCAGCTGTTCTTGAACTTCAATTCCCAGAAGCCCAAGTCCCTGCGAATGCACACACATGTGGATTCACAGGGACTTGGGCTTCTGGGAATTGATGTTCAAGAACAGCTGGCGTGCCAAGGTTCACCATCACTGGCCTATGTCAATACTATCAGCTTGTGCCCAGTAGAAAAAGGAACGGGGAGCTACTGTAGCTGGGCCACAGCTGGGTGATGTATTTCTTCACCCACACATGAAGCTGGCTACAGCATTCTGGGTTTGTTGTAGTCTCTGTTTCAAGTCAAAGGCAGCCCCACTTAGAGAGCATTGCAGTAGCCAATCCTTGAGACAATCAATCCATGGACCCAGGTTGTTAGGGATCACCTGTCCAAATAGAGATGCGGTTGGGATATCTGGTGAAGACTGAAGACATGCAGCATTAGATACTGCGACAGTATCTTGGGCAGATGGCCCTGCCATCATCAAAACCTCCAACTAGTTGGGATTCAATTTCAACTTGTTTGCTCTTGTTATTTCCATTATGGAGGCCAGGCAGCCGTCAAGGCTTCAGACTTCATCTGCTGCAGAAGAGTCGTATGTCATCAACATATTGATGACAACTCACTCCAACTTTCCAGATGACTCTACCAACGTCTTTATATAGATATTAAATAATATCTGGGAGCAGCGATGCACTGCAGCAGGTTCTGTCAGGTTCTGCTGAACCGGTAGCGGAAATTCCCCAGGCCACACCCACTTGGTTGGCCATGCCCACCTCCATAGCCCATAATGCAGAGGCTGGTCACGGCCACAGATTTGGCTCCGCCCACAGATTTGGCCAGCCCATAGAATAGGTAGTAAACTTTTTTGCAGTGCATCACTGTCTGGGAGATGATCAAGCCCTGGGGCACCTCACGACAAAGTACCTATGGGACCAACACCGTCTCCTGAAGTTGCACTTTTAAATTAGTAACACAATTTCGGGAAAAGGACATGAACTATACTGGGCCCAACTAAGCTTGTTTTATCTTCTCTTCAAAATACATTTGCATGGCCTTAGGATAGGACCTATTAGCCCACCATGTGTAGTTTTTGCTTATGGGTCATGATTTAGTGCAGCGGGTACTACTCTGTGAACAAGCATGAAGGCCTTACTAGAGGGGATCTTAGCCTAACTAGTTTGCTTTATAATTAGCTGCATTTTAAGTAGCATTATTTGCACATTACATGTGTGCCAAACTGTAGTGGACTGATATTATAATAAGTACAGGTGCTTACATGAGCCCTGGTGGTGCAGTGGTTAAACTGCTGTCCTGCAATCAAAAGGTTGTAAGTTTGATCCTGGCCAGGGCTCAAGGTTGACTCAGCCTTCCATCCTTCCAAGGTCGGTAAAATGATTACCCAGCATGTTGGGGCAAAATGCTAATTAACTTGTGAACCGCCCAGAGAGTTCACTAAACCCTATGGGGCAGTATATAAGTGTGATTGCTTTTTTTATTCTTTGACATTCAGTGATTATCCACTAAGGCCATGCATATATATTTTGAGAAGAAGATCAGACAAGCTACATCAGAGCCAGTAGTCTTGCTCTTCCCCAGAAATAATGTTACTAATTAAAAATAAAAAGTAAGGAACAGATTTTCCAGGGGGGAAAACAAATTAAAATAACCATCTGATCACATACAGTAAATGCACATAGACTTGTGTATCTTTATATAATCTAACCAACATCAAAAGCAATTTCTGGATCTTCTGAAAAGGCACATGCTTCTGATTCCTTGTGCTTTTGTAAATCCCTTTCAATACCATTCGATTTTTGGTACCCCTGCCTCTCAGCATTTTCTTTTGTGAAATTTTGACCAAGTTCCCAGCATTCATCTGTTCCGAGTTGCACAAGAAATCGGTTAGGGGTTCTTGGAAGCAAGCATGGTCACCACATGCCTGGCGCAGGTCACTGGCGTAATAGAGGCCAGACCAGCAATTGACAAGTAATTTGACAAGTCGGCAAGGGGAAGACTTGAAGGGATGCCTGGGTAAAAAAGGGGAAGCGCTGGGGTTGAACTCCCACCCTCCAGGTCATGGTGCGTTTCCTTCTGCTCAATCAATGAAAGTGATCGATGCAGCCACAGCAGGCTTTTTAATTGCAAATGGCTCCAGTTCTCCCTTTTCTCAACCTTTGCGGATCCTTGTGAAGCAGAGATTTCCCCTCCTCCCTCTCATGGCAGGGAGGTCAGCATGAGCAGAGCGAATACTATTAACCGAGCTGCAGCGCCAGAGCCCCTACAGACTCGTGCCTCGTTCTCTCCCCCCCCTTCTCTTCCCCTACAACAAGCCCTCCCCAGTCTGGGAACCGTGGGGCGTGCAGTTGATGAACAGGAAGCCTGTGCTCCTGATAAATCTGTGCGGGCGAGCAGTAATAGTTCATTCGGCACAGCAATCCCGGAGTTGACGTGTGGTATGTTTCAGTAATTGATTTTTATATTAGCTTCGTTTTGAGATGTGTAAATCCCTATATTGTTCACAGCAGCCTGTCCGGTCCTATCCTGAGTGAATGAGGCTGGATCGAGAGGGCATCTTTCATGCCCTGACAGCTCCTGCAATTTCATTTTGGTGTATAATTTATCCTAGAAATGCATACTCATGTGTACGCACAAATACACACTGTATACTTCAGTTCCCCTGCCGCTCTGGCTGTTTCTCTGGCTCTGCTTTCTCCACCTGTAATTTTCATTGCAGGTACGATGATGGCAATTTTGTGTATGTTTTTGCACAGGGGAGGCGCAGTAGTTTTAAACCTGTGGTGGCGAACCTATGGTCCACGTGGCAGAGGGGGCACTCAGAGCCCTCTCTGTCACCCCAGCACATAGTTTGCTCTGCCCAATAGCCGAATGGGAGCATTTCCTCTCTGTCCCCAGCACAGAGTTCCTCCACCACGTGGCACTTGCAGGTGTGGTGGAGGCCGTGGGGGCGGGGCACATGAAATGGTGCTGTGGGCTGCATCCGGCCCCCAGGTCACAAGTTGAGAATCCATGGTTCAGAGCAAATAGCAATTCAACACCAGAGATTAATAGTTGTACGCGCACTATACATTCCCTTCTGTCTATTACGTGCAAGCAGCTTCGGTTGTAAAAATGCTGTTCCAATGCTTCACTTCTACCAGGTGTAGATGGTGTGATTCATGACTGCTTACCTACTGCCAAGTCTTCTTCTTCCAGTGCCATATCCATTCTGGATATTGGCTACCCTCGTGGCCAAAGTCTTCTGTTCTTAACTCCTCGGGACAGTTCTTCCAAGGGCATTCCTCACCAGTCTCTCAGCTTCTTCAGCCATGAGGTCTGGCTATGTCCAGGTCCTCTCTTCCCAGCAATAGCAATAGTCCTAATAATTCCAAATAGCAATGCAAAATCCTTGTGGCAGGATGCAAATCCTGCTGATGCCAAACTCAGGCTTCCCGGTTTGTAGAATTAGGGAGTCGCCTCATTCTGGACACTCCCGGTCCGGCCACTGATCTGGAGTGGCCCACCGCCGCTACCGCTGCCATCGGATGCCCCCTCAACCAGTCTCGGCCTGGAGGGAAGAGGACACGGGTGGTGGGGTTGAGTTGGCAATGTTTTTTCCGTGATTTTTTTAATGCTTTATGATGGTGGGTGGTTGGGATATTTGTTGAAATGCTTCTGAAATGTTGAAATGCTTTTGAGAGGTTGCTGTGATTGTTATTTTGTAACTGCAACTGTGATATTGTGATATTCTGTTTCCTTGTTAGCCGCCCAGATTCGCAGCATACAAATTGGAAATGAAATGAAATGAATTCCTAGTTTTCTGTTGCTAACCAGAACAGACAAATATATCTGCAAATGTCTGAAAAGGGATGGCAGAACCCTCCCTGCGTGCACTACTGTGCATGGATCATGCTCATTCTGCTCAAAAGCCAGTCGTATACGACTCTAGGGTTCAGTGCACATCTCTGTTTCTAGCCAGAGCTGTCTGCATCTGCAGATGTTTCCGTGGGCATGTGGCAAGCATGACTAGACACCAGAGTGCATAGAATGCTGTTTACCTTCCCACCGAAGTGGTCCCTATTTATCTACTTGCAATTTCTTGCTTTCAAACTGCTAGGTTGGCAGGCGCTAGGACAGAGAGGGGAGCTCACTCCGTCGTGCAGCACTCGGGTCTTGAACTGCTGACCTGTCGACCTTCCAGGCATCAAGTTCAACATCTTAACCACTGAGCCACCAGAGCCCATTCTGTGCATTGGGTCTTTTTAAAAAAATGACCAGATTTCTACTATAACAAGTGATCCACTGGGTTTTCCCTGGGCTAAAACACATGTGCAAGTCAGCTGTACGCTTTCCAGTGTTTGGACTTGAACACACGTTCTGCTGCAGACATTTGCTCAGCCAAGGAAATGTTCTTTTCTCCCCCTCCCTCCCCCCCAAAAATCCTCAGCTTCATTTCCCGTAGGCCTGTGCTACTAAGCATGCCACCCAGGTATCGGGGTATAGAGCAGCCGCTTACTGAGTCTGCTTCTGTTGCCGCTGGCCAGGGCCGTCTTCGCTTATTCCTGCCAGGCTTCCTATCGCAGCGTGTTAATTTTAAACAAACAGAGCAGGGTGTTGTCAATGCGGAGGGGTTTCCCGTCAAGCTGTGTTTAGATGGCAGGCCAGGCAGACCGAAGGGCTAAGGATTTTTTATTTTATTTATATCCAGATGCGCGTTTCTCCATTTAAAATACACACGCCTAGAGAAGGTCAGTCAGATTCGGTTTCCTTGAAGCATTGACTGGCACCATTGCTGATCGTCCATGAAAATGCTTCAGCTGCCAGGACATTTGGAGGTTTCAGACTGAGGCCATGCCAGAGGAACTTGCTCAGAAGAAAAGATTCCATGTATATCTATCCGAGGATACAAGTCTGGCGAGGTCAGTGATGGCTAACGTTGGCACTCCAGAAGCCCTGATCAGCAAGAGTGCTGACTTGGGCTTCTAACTATTGAAGTCCAAGAACAGCTGGAGGGCCCAAGGTTCACCATCACTGGACTAGGTTCTCCTGCTATGCTAATGGAGTAGACCCTGCTGCCAGTAACTCAATGCCGATCACAAGGCAGCAGTTAAGTAACCCTGAGGACTAACAGCCTTGGGTGCTAAAGTCCACAGGGAAGGGTGATGGTCCCCAAGTGGATTAAATCCCACTTGAATCCATCTTGATGGAAGGCAGCAGCTTCATCCACACTAGCCTGGGGCTGAGGTGGACTTTGCGTGCCAAAAGGGCTCAGGACCAGAAAGTGACTCATGGAGCTGGATCAGTGGTAATGGGTGTCATGCTGTGATGTAGAAGGCAAATGGAAGGCCATTGCATTATATTCTCAAGACAGTCTTCCTGGCTGATCACCTTGGAGCCTCATTTGGACGTTCCCTAAGAGGAATTTCACCCCCCAAAACCCTTTTAACCCAGAATAATTTCTGGCATTAATTTTTTAATATACCCTGAGGATCGCCAATGTTTGGAATTGGATACGGCAATTGAAGAGGAGGAGGAAAAGGTAACTGTGTATTGCAGCTAAATGTGAAGGTGAGGTGGCAGAGACAGGCTCATAATAATAATAATAATAATTTTGTGTCAGAAACTATTCGGGGTTGAAAGGACTTTTGCCTCAGGGGATGCCTGCATGAGGCTCCTTTTCATGTCCCCAAGATCTTTTCCCCCACCAAAGTGGTCCGTCTTTATCTCCTTGCAATGTCTTGCTTTCGAACTGCTATGTTGGCAGGAGTTGGGACAGAGACGGGCGCTCACACCGTCATGCAGTACCCAGGTCTCAAACTGCCAACTGGCCAGCCTTCCAGCTAACAAGGTGAGCTTCTTAACCACCGAGCCACTGCAGCCCCACAGGCCCATTCATACGTTAGGTCTCAGAAGGAAGGAAGTCTTGGCTGGACCTCCCACCAGACCTCATGGATGTCTCCTTCCCTTGACGTCAACTTTCCTTGCAACTTTCCCGAGGCTGGAAGTTCCTTTCTCCTTTCCAGTGACTGTGCATGGATATATGTGTGCGTGTGCAAGAGGGAGGGAGAGAAATGCCTGCCTGTTTTTCTCCTCTCCTCACTCCTGCCACCGGCTGAAAATTCACAAGCCAGCTATTAAATAATTAACGTGCCCAGTGGGACACAGGGAATCAAAAGCTGTTGTGTTCCAAAGTTTTCTCTGGCTCTGAAACGCACCGTTCACTGTGTATTCTGGCACCTCCGAGCGGGATTTTGTGGGTCCCCCCTCCTCCCCCCCTCCCCAGCTCCCCTGTTATTATCCCCTGTGCGCACTGGACCGGGAAGTGGCGTTCCCAGCCCAGTGGGGGATGACTGTTATTTCAGACCAAGATTTGGCAGGGTTTGGGGTAGGAGAGGGGGAGAGAGAGAAAGGAACAGCCTGTTGCCTGATTGATGTTTGTTTTTCATGGACGGACACCAAACGTTCATTAGAGCAACTCAAGGTTTGAGGGACGGAGCCGGGCGGGCAGTGGGGGGGGGGTGGATGGACCTGAGCGCTCTTAAGGAACCTTTGTACCCGCCCGATGTCCTCCTCTCAGCTTCTGTAGATTTCCTGGCAGCCGTGCTTGGGCCTGTGGAGGCTTAAATAAAATGTACACACCTTGGAGAGATTTCAGGAAAGGCTTTGTTGGCGGAATGACGGGGAGAGGAAAAAGACAATCCAGTTTAATTTTACAATAATTAATTTCGCATGTGCGTTCTCTCCCTCCCACCCTTCCACTAGCGCTGTATTGGGTTTCATAGAGGAACGTGGAGGCAAACGGGGGGGGGGGCTTTGTGAGCATAGGATCTGCTCCGCCTGATGAATAACCCTGCACTTTCCCTCTGACGCCTGTGGTTTCCCCTCCGGCGCTGATTAAGGAGAGGGAAAGAAGCATTTCTAAGGAAATGTCCCAAAGCAGAGAACACACTTTGGATTTGACGTTCTGTAGCTCCAGCGATTTATTAACAGTGCCCTGTCCCTTCTTATGGCCTGGAGGCTTCTAAGCCAGTCGCCATTGACTATCTATTGCAGGGATTCCCAACCTGTGGCCCACCCCACTGCTTCCACCACACCATTAAGTGCCATGTGGTGGAGGAAGGACAAAGTGGCCGTCTGGCCCCCGAAGCTGTCTGAGGGAGCATGACCCGACCCCAGGCTTAAAAAGGTTGAGAACTCCTGATGTATTGGTTTCTGCTGCCATAGTCTTTGGGCACCTCTTGGGTTCAAAAATGATGCCCTATGTATCAACAAGTTGTTTTAAAGCATTTTGATTGACCAGGTCTTGATTTCCTCCTCCCTACACTTTAAAACTTACATGGTTACTTGGTTAATCCATACTTCACACATCTTTTTAAGGAAGTTTCTAAAGGGGATTTTATAGTTGTTATGTGTAAGTGCGCCGCCCTGAGTTGCCCTAGGGCAAGAGGGTGGGATATAAATCCAATTAAATAATAAATAAATCTAGTTTGACGTGGCAGATCGAAACATCATCTCCCATGAGATTTTGGCAGCTACTTGCCATCGGGAGGTCCTACCGCTACCGTAGCAGGGCCCAGTGGCACATGGGGGACTGAGGCCCATGTTTTTGATGCTTCTTTAGCCATTTTAAATAAGACAACACAGCTGGTTGGGCTCATGTCAAAGTTGGCCATATTAGAGCAATACACTGGCCAGGTGAATTGCCAAGTACCCAACCCCACTTAGCTGTCCTGCGGTTCCAGAGTGGAGAATCATTCTAGACTGCTAGCCAACACCTTTGTGGTATGGTCGAACATGCTAGGGGAATCCACCCCTGCCACCATAGCTGTAGGACGGCGGACAGGGTCACCACTGCGCCACGTTGAGGTGTGAGGTGGGATTTGCAGTGGTCACTTTAAAACAAATTCTCAAAATGCATGTATTGAGACATTTCTCTACAAATAGATTTGTCTTCAGAGCAGAGATGGATTACAAACATCCATAAGATGGATCCACATAGTGGTCACATCCAGATATGGGCAGTTGTACATGGTAGTTTGAACATCCAGGCTTGGCTGCACTGTAGAAACCGATCAGGAGGTGGCTCAGGTTTCTTAAAGTCAATTTAATGCCATGTGGTCTTTGTATCAATGTGTGAGTCTTGAAGAGAGAGCTTTTTATCTGATGCTAGGCTGCAGGGGCTTAGTGTTTTAAGACACTGAGCTTGAAGATCAGTTTGAGACCCGAGCACTGTGTGACAGAGTGAGCTCCTGTTGTCTGGCCCAGCTCTTGCCAACCTAGCAATTCAAAAGCAAGAAATTGCAGGTAGATAAATAGGTACCTCTTTGGCAGGAAAGGTAGCAGCGTTCCATGGGCTACAGTGCCTAGTCATGCCTGCCACATGACCAGGGAAATGCTGGTTCTTTGGATGTAAATGTGTGTGTGTGTGTGTGTGTGTGTGTGTGTGTGTGTGTGTGTGTGTGTGTGTGTGTCATAGAGGAGATGATATATATAAGTGACATAGAGGAGACGTGCTTTAAGCAGTGCATCACTATGACTGAAATAGAGGGGGAATTTTATGAGTTCAGCTGCTACTAACACCACTGTGTTGCCTAAATGTAAATCTTAACGGCTGGTCTACATCATCTTTTTAATATGTTTATAGCATTTTGAATACAAAGTTTTGAAGTGGCATTGCACATTAGTGTTTAAAACAGGGGTGTCCAAAAACTTTGGGCCGTGGGCCGGTCACGTGGCTCCTCCCACCAGGAGTGGAAGTAAATTGTGCCTTGCAGTCTGTCTTGCAACAGGATGGGATAGATTTTAAGCTGCCATTTTCTTTGCTTAAACCAGGGGTGTCCAAACTACAGCCTGTTGGCCAGATCTGCCCCCTGATGCCAATTCATCTGGCCCACACCACCCTCGTCACTCCCAGAAGTGGAAGTAAAATGTGCTTTACTTCCACTTCCAGGCGCGACAAGGGCGGCATGGGACGATGAATTGGTGTTGGGGTCAGATCTGGCCCACGGGCCATAGTTTGGGCACCCCTGGTTTAAAAGATATGGTGCTAAAACTGGTGTGTGTGTGTGTGTGTGTGTGTGTGTGTGTGTGTGTGTGTGTGTGTGTGTGTGTGTGTGTGTGTGTGTGTGTGTGTGTGTGTGTGTGTGTGTGTGTGTGTGTACAAGTCCTTAGTTAAGGATGGCAACAGTGGCCTATCATGGATGCTAGGTGTTGGCTTTCTTGTGTGCATTCTTGGCTGTGGATTCCCTTTAGCGCCATCTAAATGCTCCTTTTATACTGGCAAGTTTTGGATAAACCATAGCAAAAACGCGTCTCTCCCAGTCATCCCTCCATGATAAATAGGCAGATATTAAGGAGATTTGTTACTGCACCCAGAAACTCAGGAGGCCAGTAACAAAATTATTCACTTTTCAAGCATCAGGGTAGGCCATAAATATTTTAATAGTGTCTGCGTATACCATTCCCAGTGAAAAGGGTCATTAGTGTTTATGAAGCATGGATCTCTTGATGAAGACTGATATTTCACGTCTCCCTCCAAGAGGTGAGTTGTAGCTCGGTAGTGTCCAAAAACATTTAGAAAGGGCAACTTTAGATTTCTTCCCAGTTGCATTAGATTCAGGTTTAACTGAAAGTATTGTAAGTTTAGCGCCAGAGCGATTCAGAGCATAGGCACCGTTTTCTTCGCTTGGTCTGTGGTTTTATGGATTGCATGGTTAATGCTGATATTTGATGCCTATCCCCTACTTGGTAGTAGCACCAACATCTTTGGAACTATATTTCTACATCTTGCAGAACTAGCATATCATGGTAAGGGTAAAGGTAAAGGTCTTGCTTAAAGCCAGTCGTATCCGACTCTAGGGTTCAGTGCTCATCTCTGTTTACACCTAAAGAGCCAGTGCTGTCTGCATCCGCAGATGGTTCCGTGGACATGTGCCATGCATGACTAGACATTGAGACACACAGAACGCTGTTACTTTTCCTGCAGAAGCAGCACCAGTTTATCTACTTGAAATTTCTGGCTTTCAAGCTGCTAGGAAATGTGACAGGCACTCATTCCATCATGCAACAGTTTGGGACATGAGCTGCTGGCCTGCTGACCATCAAGCTCAGCATCTTAACCACTAAGCCACCATGGTTTCCATGGTGCTACATAATTTTTAGGGCAGGAGCCACATCAGCCTGTTACACAAGGAGTTTCTTGTTCTACGGCACCTTTGTTACCCAGTGATGTGTAGTGGATAGAGTGATAGACTGTAAATCACTGCTCAGCCAAGGGAACGCACTGGGAGTACTGGAAGATATTCCTTAATACCTCACTTACCTTGAAAGCCTTACTAGGGTCTCTATAACCTGGTTCTCATTTGATGACATATAACAATAACAACATGACAGCTTTAAAAGTAGTGTACGGTGAAGTTCCATGCGCATCAAGTGGTCTGGAGGGTTGGCAAAACATAGATTATAGCTTTTCGGAATCTGTGTGTGTTGCAACATGTAATCCAACCAGTTCCATTTCAGCCTCAGTTGTAATTCAAATCAAAGCACCCCTCATCGCAAGAGCCCTGATTTGCTTCTCTCGAAATACTTTTCAAATCTGTGCCAGCGGCAATGGATTTGTCTGTGATTCTATGAGTAGAGGGACAAGAGTGGTTGCAAATCTATGTAGTCATTCAATGCAGTATAGCTCATACTTTGCCAAGCATAACTGAGTACATCAGAATTTAACAACATAAATAGATAAATAATCAAATAAATTTTCCTTCCTAGATGCTAATTCTAGTTTGCCTGTCAAACATCAGTCGTGGTAAAGCCACAAATGTCACCTGTTTCAAGTGTGTAAGAGCTGTTGTGCTTCTCTGAAGCCAATCCACAATGTACACACCCAGGCCTGTGGGGGCTATTTTGGACCCCTGGACAAGTCCCAGTTAGAGTTGCCATAATTATCTCCCACAAAACCGGGACGGAAGTATACTTGACAAAAATGGGTGGGTTATCTACAAAATAGCCTTTTTTAAAAATAACATAATATAATGACAGCTATAAAACACTTTCACATTAAATATATCAATGCATAAATGAATTTATTAACAACAGTTAATTCTTACTGTAGGATGATCTGTTGTACTTCTGAGAAGTCGCATCATGGTCAACTCTTAACGTCCTCAGTTCCAGGAAACACACTGGTCACACTTATCAGGTGGTGGTGTGAGGCGAGGGCATTAAAATTTGTTTCCAGGTATACTCCAACTCCAATGTGGCAGGAAATTGCTAGTTTGATGGCGAGAGTTCGAATTTTATTTTAATGGTGTGTTATAATACACAATCAGTAAGTTTTAAAAATCCGGGACTTTAACATAATTTTAATTAAACTGGCCGGGACAATTTTTCTGACCCTGAATCCGGGACGTATGGCAACCCTAGTCTCAGTGCACTATGGGGTCTGGCACCTACCCAGAGGCAGGCAGAGGTATGACATGAGGTAGCTACACAATGGCGCAAGTCGATTTCCATCCAAGCCAGAACCTTTGAGGCAGCAGGACGCTGTTTCCGTGGGGTGGGTATTGCCGTGCACCATCCAGCCCCCGCCATGTTGCTTGGTGCACAGCAATGCACCAGCCCCCCCATGGCCTCGGTCACTCCATGGTCTCCCCCTCCCCCTGTCCACCATCCTTTTAGCGTAGCCAGCACACCCCTGTACACACCGCTTTCTTTTATAGTGTTAGGAAGCAACAGCTTGGCTAAATAGCTCAATGAGTTAGGTATCTGGTTGTGGAGCCAGAGGTTAGGAGTTCGATTCCTCACTGTGCCTCCTGGGAGAAGAAGAGCCAGCCTGTATGGGCAAGTTGCACAATCTTGAGTTGACCTCAGAAGAAATGAGTAGTAAACTACTTCTGTGTATTCTCTGCCTATAGAATCCTGGGAAAGGTTTGCCGTGAGTCAGAATTGACTTGACAATGCACAAGTAGTATTATTGTGAAGCCACATCTTACAGGTATCTTGGTCTAAATCTAATTGTTGGTCTGAACTGGAGCACATGCATAGAATCCATGGGAATGTGTGAGTCAGCACTTAAAAGCCCGTATCCCTTTAAATATTCTGTTCTAGATGAGGCTTACAACTGGATTTCTGCCATGGCCTGTCATAGCATGTTGACACCATTACAACTCCTGAAAAGTTGTACAACTACTATTTATGGCATTATCTTTTCTTTTCCTGTTAATGTGTAAAGGGAAAGGAAGGATACAGAGAAAGTGTTGTCATATGGAGAAAAGGAAGGAAGGCCTGTACCATTTCCAGGATTGGTTTGCTGGCCTCTCTTCAGAGGACGAAAGAAGGCTGTTCCTTGTCTCATGTTTTAACAAGCGGCAATTCATCACATCCCCCGTTGTCCCTGTCCCCTAATATTTAATTGTATTTTGACAAGCTTTTAATGTTTCCTGTGGGCTCTTGTATTTTTGATAAGTATGTCTTTTACAAGCAGAACTTCAAAGGGCTAGAGAACAATTGTGGTTCTCTGAAATGTTGATAAAATTGATTCTCATATTTTAGAGTTTCCCACATAAATAGAATGTTGACAGCCATTTACAGATGCATTGAGCAAATTTCCTGTCTAGTAGTTATCAGTCCTTGATATAATAATAATTTCGTGCCAGAAATTATTCTGAGTTGAAAGGATTTTTGCTGGAGAAACTCCACACAGGGAATGCCAAAATGAGGCTCCTTTTGTGTTTCCAAGAGCTGGGATGGAGACAGGTGCTCAATGCGTCATGCAGTACTCAGGTCTCGAACTTCCAACTTGCCAGTCTTCCAGCTAACAAGGCGAGCTTCTTAACCACTGAGCCACTGCAGCCCCTCATGGATCAGATATCTTCTACACGTGACGTGGAATGTTTTCATGCCATGATTGTCTACTTTCAGATCTTGCACAAGTGGTATTCACAATCTCTTTATGTGTGCCTAGGCTCCGCTGTAACCTGTGGTGCCAACCTCTGACTCACACAGCAACAAAGAAAATAGTGCCGAACACAACTGTTAGAGTGTTATATTCCACCGACACTGCCAGAAGAAGATTCTGGCCATGGTTTGCATTCTCTGATGTTTAATTTTGGACATGGTCGATTCTGTGTCCTTTCTTTTTCTGCAGACATATGGTCAAATCCAGAGTTCATAGATTCTTTCAGGACGAGATTAGGGCACAGAGATCTAGTGTTAAGGAACAGAACTATAGCAAAAAATGTCATATACATACTTGCCTTTTGAAAAAGAATGAAATCCTGCTAGAAGAGACTACTACAGGATGTCCCAGACTTGCACACAGTTGAAAAAAGAACAACTACTTTAAATTGGAAAGTAGCCATTTTTAAAAGGTGATGTGCAAAAGGGGGGTGAGGTTAAGTCTTGAACCATTTGCAGTATTCCAATGTTGCTTTGGAATTTCATGTAAAAAACATACAGGAAAAAGAATTGCCGGTACATCTCACAATGAAACTGTAGTATGTTATCATGTATGGTCAAAGCGAAAGAGGAATACGTATTATTTATCAGAGGTTGCAGTGTCGATCTTTGGAACAGTATTTGGTGGTAGTGCTGGTGGTTGCATTATATTTTCCTTTCACCTTTGTTTAAAACAAGGACACGTCTAGTCTACACGTCTAGTCTTGAACATTGACCCTGATGAGTTGGTTTATTGCAGGAGTTATAGCATTTTAAATTACAATTAACGTAATCATGGAAGCCAAGCTTTGGTGTAAAGGTGTTTTACTTATTTTGGAAAGCACAGTGTTCAGTGGAGAAGAGAGATTAGTTTAATGTATATATTTTCCACTGTTTCTAAGGCAGTGAAAACAGAACGCAATGTAATGCATTTTTGGAAATCTTGGGGCTTTTAGTTCCACAGGAGAAGTTGAGAAACACAGTTCCACAAATTCCCCAGCAGGAAGCCAAGCAGTTAATAAAACCTGATCATGAATATGCAAGAAGAGACAAGGTTTTGATGATATAGAACAGTGACGATGATTAACCTTTTAGAAACCGAGTGCCCAAACTCAACAGGCTGCTGTTAGTGCTGCAGAGGGACGGTGTGAATTCTGTGCTGGGGTAAGGGAGGAAGCACTCCCATTGGGCTGCTGGGCAAAGGGGTGGCGAAAGCTCTATGCTGGGGTGATGGCACATGTGCCCACAGAGAGGGCTCTGAGTGCCGCCTCTGGTTCATGTGCCATAGGTTCACCACCACTGATAAACAAGAAGAAGCCGGCTGCCTCCTTTCTTCACATCCATTGTGCTGGGAGATACCGTACTCTGAACCACATACTAAAAAATGTACTCTATAAAATTATTGCCTTAAAATTATTGCTGCATAAACATAATTTCTTCTCAGTCCAGTACCCATCTCCTTTAGTTCCATTTTCCCATCTGCCACCACCACCCCTACCACTATGTTACCCACATCCCAATACATTTTATTTTGAGAGAGAGAGAGAGAGAGAAAAGTAAGGGAGATTTAGAGAAGGAATTGCAATTCTTGCTTTGGAATTCATGATGGATGAGCAAAGAAAGGGAAAGCCCCAGGGGAGAGACGTGATAAAACAAATGATTTTGTTTCTTTCCTTGTAGAGCATCAAAACGCCCTAGGCACGAAAGCACTCTTCAAATTGCATTTGAACATTTGCATGTCTTGTTTCTTGTGTTTCATTAAATAAGGGAGAGTCAATCTTGCTAGTCTGGAAGGGAAGGGATTATAAACATTGGGCATCCTACTTCGTTAAATTATATGTCATTTGTTCCATAAAGGCAGAAGAAAGAGCAGTATGGAGGAAGTAGACTTTGACTAAATGAACAGAGACATTTGTTACAGCTCATGCTTTGCATACATTCAATCCTTTGCGCCTCCATTTACAAAGATTTCAAGAAGCCTGTAATGTAAAAGACGCCTCCCTGCCTGTGAACCTTAGTACAGTAAAACCCCGATTTACGTAAAAAGCCTGTTCGTAGGTTTTTATGTAATATGGGTTTTTACGTAAATCGAAGCAAACCCATAGGAAATCGCATTACATAAATTGGGACATTTACATAAATCAGGACATAGTTTTAGTGCAAAACCATCACATATGTTGAATTTTACGTAACTCGAGGCGTAGTAAGTCGGGGTTTTACTGTAACTGCTGCCAATCAGAACAGGTATTATTGAGGTAGGTGGACAAATAATCCCAGCAGGTATAAGTCAGTTGCCTTTGCTTTCTGTGTTAAAGGTTCTTTGCTGTTCAGCGGAGAAGATAAAGATTTTATTGTTCCTGTCTTTGCAACCTGTAAAAATCGAAGCATTATTTCCCCGTACTTCAATTTTGTCAGAAGCACCTTTTAAAATATTCATGTAGGTTTATGTGATTTTGTAGTTCTTTGGAAGCAAGGGGGATATAGTAGTGAGATCAGCATTATTGTGGATTCATAGAACTCAGCCATGGGTTTATATAGCTACTCTTAGCAAACCTACTTGTTTCACCGTTCTTTTTCATTTGTCCCACAACAACATTGTGAGAGGTGATAGGGTAATTGTGAGGATGAGAAGCAAGAACATCTTAAGCTTATTAGATGAAAAGTGGGATGTAAATCCAGTAAATAAATGAGTAATAAATGTTATTGAACCTTTATTCCATGCATCTTTCATCGTTGGCCATGAGTCAATGGACGATGCAGTCAAGATACCATTTGTAGGGCCATTGGTTCTCCAGTCATCTGTCTTGTCTAGTGTTTTCCATTCTGACTTACGGTGGCTCTGTACACTCTTTGAAGGAGGTCTTTCCACCCCCTGAAGATGGTTGGGGCCAGATGAGGGTAATTTCCTCCAAGCAAAATGTTCTAAGATGGAACGAAAAAAGGAAGCTCAAGAAAAGTGGAGATTCAACAGGTCTCTGCAACCCTCACAGTTTGCTCAAATTAGATTTTGGTAGCTTTTCCAACCAGCAGTGACCCACAAGTTTATTTTGTCTGGGTCCTAGACAGCCAAGGTTACATGGCAGCCACCATCAGATGGATCGCTTTTAGTCACAAACTCTATCTGTGTTGAATGATTCCGCTGTAAGACCTGGGACGTGACTGCCTTCTGGATATGTCTACTGCATCCTTTTGTAGTGAAATGAGTGTATTTTCAGCTCCCTCTGGCTCCATCTTCCAAAAACTTCTTCTGCCGTATCCGAGTCTGAATATTGGTGATCATCATGGTGATCAGCCATGAAAACTGTCCTGAGAATATAATGCAGTGGCCTTTCATCTGCCTTCCGCATCGCAGTGTAACACGTGTACCACTGATCCAGTTCCATGAGTTGCTTTTTGGTCCTTAGCCCTTTTGGCACGTAAAGTCCTCCTCAGCCCCAGGCCAGGATGGATGAAACCGCTGCCCTCCACCAAGATGGATTCAAGTGTAATTTAATCCATTTGGGGACCATCACCCTTCCCTATGGACTTTGGCACCCAAGACCGTTAGTCCTCAGGGTTAGTTGAGGCGCTGGCAGTAGGGTCTACTCTATTACCATAGCAGGATAACCTAGCCAGACTGCTTTAGTAAAATAGACATTACAGGGTGTGGAAGATTGGTATGGTTTGACTCTCAACCCACAGTAGTCTCAAGGTGTCATCAGAAGAAAAGAGTTTACCTATTTACTGTAAGTAGCCTTTGAAGTGCCCGCAATGACTCTGCTTCTTCATAGAGTCTGAGTTCAGTATAGAGCAAATTCTCTTATGCAAGCAGAAAATCTTGCCATCCTGTGTTCTCAGAACTGGGGTAAAAAAAAAACTCTAATATTTTTGGAATCTTTAAACCACAGTATAATTTGTCAGCTCATGCGGAAAACAGCTGATCCTACTTAACAACTCACACTTAAGAGCACACCATTCATATTATACTGAAATTATAATCTTGAGACCGCTCCGGGAGCCCAAAACAACAGGTTTTCCAGCATATTCCTTTCATCCAAAATAAATAAATAGGCATCAATTTACTTGGAAGTGTATGCTGCGATTATACTTTATCCAAGAACCTTTTATTTACAGTACCCACTAATGTACTGTTATTTTTCTTGGTTTACCAGTTGGGGACACAGCTAGCGCGGCCAGATCGCCCACCTACTTAAATTCCAGACCCTATCATTTGAGATGTGAAGGAGATGATTTGTTACTGTAGGTGCAACCACTGCTTGTAGGTTTGAGAGGATAGTTCTGAGAAGCTGTGGTACAGCACTGAAGCAGCCCTAGTGAGTTGAGTCAGAAAAATGAGATGAACCTGAGCCAAACATATGCCAACCACTTGGGGATGGAGTAGGCTGGCCTCCCAGAAGTAAATCCCAGGCATGGATAGCAGCGTGCTACAGTCTGTGGTAGCAAAATGAATGAACAGACTTATGGCATATTGAATTCCTGGTGAATTAGACCAAGGCTCCATCGTGGCCAATGTGCTGATACTGGGAGGCTTGCGACTCTGGTTTTGTGGGAGCAGTGAATCCACAGTAGTCTGGCCAGGTTATCCTGCTATGGTAATAGAGTTGACCATACTGCCAGCGACTCAATGCTGAGTGTCGGGCAACAGCAGTTAGCTAACATGACAACCCTGAGGACTAACGGCTTTGGGCGGTGAAGTCCACAGAGAAAGGTGATGGTCCCCAAGTGGATTAAATCCCACTTGAAGCCATCTTGATGGAAGGCAGCAGCTTCATCCATCCTGACCTGGCTCTGAGGAGGACTTTGTGTGCCAAAAGTGCTGAGGACCTGAAAGTGACTCACGAAACTGGTTCAGTGGTACAGGGGTCATGCGATGTGGAAGGCAGATAAAAAGGCCACTACATTATATAATCAGGACAGTTCTTCATGGCTGGTTGCCATGATGTTTGCCAATATTCAGATTCAGATATGGCAAAAGAAGAAGAACTGAATCTACTCTGGGTGTCAACCCAGACTTTAACGCTGTTATCTAAGATGCTGGACCTATTGGAGATAGGTTTTAGCACCTTCAAGTAGATCTTATTCACGCTGTTTATTCTAAACCTGGAGTGGATTCACTACCTCTGTTAGTTGGAGTAAACCTACAGACTTCCCTCTGTTCCCTCTGAAAGATCCATACATTTCTGCTATTGTTCCCAATAATATGCATCCGGGCTGACTCTTAGTTATTAGGAGTTGCAGCCATGCAGTCATATCTCTAATTCCTTTTCACACCTTGTTCCCCTACACCAGGGGTTCCCAACCTAAGGCCTGCAGGCCGGATCCAGCCCACAGTGCCATTTCATGTGGACCGCCCACCCCTGCCAAGGGCATTCAAGAAACAAAATGGCCACCCTTTGAAGCTCTTGGGACAAAATGGCTAACCCCATCGTGCAGGCAGGGCAAAATGACCATCTGGCCCTTGAAGCTGACTGAGAGAGTGTGACCCGGCCCCCCGGCTTGGAAAGGTTGGGAACCTCTGCCCTACGCTGTGGAACGATTTCCGTCTTTCCCTCAAAGAACAAATCGTTCTGCATATAACCAGAAGGCAGATCTTGTGGAGTGCAGAAGTGTATACTCCAGAGAAGGGACTTCCCCTGGCCCTGTTAAGTTTAAATAAGGCCAAGGTTTTTGCAGGTGTCTCCTAAAAAAGATACCACCAGCAAAAGGAAGCGTAGGTGCAGTGCATCGGAATTGCGCAGGGAAATTGCAGTCTGCATGCTACAGAATTAACTTGCAAAGGAGAAGATTTTGGGCTAGCCTCATCCTTCTTGGCATGCTGGCTTTCTGTGTATAATCAGTTCAAAAACAAATAAGGAAAGATGCAACCACTCTTTCGCAGTTTACCATTGCAGTGTCGGAGGAGGATTCTGCTTCCGCATTACAAAGCCAACCTACATGGTATAAAACCTAAATGGGCGTGACTCACATGCCATTAATCTTCCTGGCAGGTACATTTTGCAAAAAAAAAAAAACCATAAGCCTCTACATCCTCATGTAATGCCGTTTTTTAAAAAAGAAATCCTTCCTGACTTCGTCTCAGCTTGTCGATAGCTGCATGTATATTCTGAGCGTGCCGAGCTGAATTAAGACATCATGGCGAAGGACGTGTATCATGGTCTTTCCGGCCCATCCTTTTGGATCGAATATTCAGTTGCCATAGGAACCGACTGCAAGGGGCACGGGCCCTATTCCATGCATCCTTGCCGCGTTCCCTTTTGAGTGTGTTAAGTAGCAGCATTCAGAGCTGATTTTTAATACAGCTGGATGGCCTCGGCCGTTCTCCTGGCTTCTCAGTGGGGTGAGGAGGCATCTCCTCTGACAAGTCGCACGCAGTTGTTATGGGAGACAGCTAGAACAAGGGATTTTGTAGATGTTTTGGCTGGACCAGGATAAGTCTAAGGGCTTTGTCTTACGTATGCACATGCACAAGTATAAATAGCTTGTTGACATTAGGGTGCTGCAGTGTTACGGCTAGAAGATGTGAAACAATTTGTCTTGCTTTTTTCTCGTGGAGCTCGGTTGGCATCCGAGACCAAATATGTATCTTCCATTCCAACTTGTTGGTGCAGATATCAAACAGGAAGAGTTAAGCAAGGGTATGGTACTTGATTTTATGTGTGACATTTCTAATCTTTCTTACTTAGTCGTCTACAGATTGATAAGGTGGGATAAACCCTGTAGAGCAGGGGTGGCCAAACTATGGCCTGCAGGCTGGACTCGGCCCACGGTGCCAAATCATCCGGCCCATAGGCGCCCGCACCAAAAGTGGAAGCGGAAGTAAAACGTGCCCGCACATGTGCAGTCGCTGCCATAAATGCACCCACTGGTGTCGTACATGTGTTTTATGGCAGCGTTTATGGTGGGAGGAACCACGTGACCAGCCTGCTCAATCACATAACCGGCCCACGGCGCGAAACGTTTGGGAACCCCTGCTTTAGAGCATTGTGATCCATCAAAATAAACAGTGCCAAGGTAAATAATTCTCGCACATTATATATGCCCAGATTTTAAGCTTTTGGTAAACTTAAAACCTTTTAAAATTTTATTCTTTTTTTTCTTTTTAGAATATTATCTAAAAAATTGAGGAGAAAGCATGGTGAAATAGATGAGAATATAATTGTAGAGAGGCTGCTTTTAGCTCTAGAAGATGTTATGCAGCTGAGTAAACAGGCCCTCCGTGTTTTCTTGAAGAAATGTTGAGATACATAATGAGACCAGAAGTAGTTATTCATTTTTAAAAAAAACAAATCAAATATCATCCACCCTAGGATGAAACTCAATTTGTCTATGGTGGCAAGAGATTGTAAAGGGTGCGACCCTGTATTATTTATTTATACAGTCTCTGCTGCATCACGGAAAGCTCCAGTAATGGCAATATTTCAAATTCAAGGTCCATTAAACTACCCTGCCTTTCTCCAGTAATTCCCCCCCATCATTGCCTTCTGGCAGAGCAGCACTCTCCCTCTTGCAAAATCACTGGCGGTACCTACCTCCTGTTCGGTCATAAATCATTCTGCTATCATCTCAGCCTTTTTTCTCTGTGGCATGGCTGGCTAGTTAAAGTCAGTTATAGACGTGTTTATAGGCTCACATCATTAGGGGTTCCCTTCTTACATACAGTGTATCTACACTTCACCTATAAGCAATGTGACCGTCACCTATGAAGATTTGCAGAGGCTCAGTAGGAGGGATGCATCACTGGTGGCCCAGCCAGTTTCCAGGTCTCCATGGTTTAGGCCAGGGTTTCTCAACCTTGTGCTTTCAGATGCCCTTGGACTTCAATTCCCAGAAGCCCTGATCAGCAGGTGTGCAGACTTGGGCTTATGTAATTGAAGTTCAAGAACACCTGAAAGCCCAAGGTTGAGAACCCCTGCTGTAGGCTAAGGAAAGCCTAAGAAATCTGAAATCTTGGTTTGAAGATTATTTATTGCAGACAGGCACAAAGAAGTGGGATTCATGAACATGGAAAATTGAACTATTTGGGATAGCCCAATACATATAGCTATAGCAGTGGCAGTATTGGTGAAATAAGATTACCAAAGTTTGGAAAGAAGGAAGACAACATAGCGGTATAGACCCATGGTCCCATTTTTAGTCCTTTGAATATTCAGTCTGTAGACTGAAGAAGATCTGAGAAAGGTCTGTGTCAGAGATTATGGAGGGTTGATGCCATTCAAAATAGGCAATGTGTAGCTTGATGTATACGTAACCTGGTCACAATGTAAACCAGCTCACTATGTTCCTGTGCTAGTCTTCTCCCTGCAAATAATATCATGGAAACCTAGTTCTGCATGTTGGAGGTAAACACTGCTGTCACAATCCAGTGTGATAGACCTGACTACCTGTGAGTTGTTTCTCAAACATTTTAACTTCTGCTTTTAAAATCAAAGCAGGGATACTCAAGAAACATCTGTAAGTCAGAGGTGACTTGGCAGCATGCAACAAGAACAGCCAATGTTAAACTTGGAAATAACTCTTTCATCTTTAGATTTTTAAGAGAAAGACACAACCCACCCGATGAAGTGCTGTTTAATCATGAAAACAACCATTACTTGGCCTGTGAAAGATCAACGCACAATGTAGTCAGCAATCTACATTTCTCTCACAAAAATAAAACACCTTGGGAAGGCTGAGACTGGCTAGAGTTCTGGATATAGTAAAAGTCTTTTGAAGGTCTATAACAGTGATGGCCAACCTTGGCGCTCCAGATGTTCTTGGACTTCATTTTCCAGGAGCCGTGATCAGCAGGAGTACTGACTTGGGCTTCTAGTAATTGAAGTCAAAGAACACCTGGAGTGCCAAGGTTAGCCATCTCTGGTCTATATGTTTCCTCCTTTGGTTGATAGAAATATTTCAGATGAGAACGTTTTCTAGTCTCGACATGCTGGTGTTCTGAACTCTGTAGACATTTGAACTCATGCTGGTCTCAAATAAAGTCGGAGGATTGGATAAGGAGTCTTGACATTAAATATTAAGGCTGCCTAGCAGACCTGTTGAGTGCAACAATAATAAGAAAAGGATTTGGCACTTAACCTCTTAAAATTAAAGCAAGTGTTAGCATCAACTGCTTGGTCTTATCACAGCTTTGTTATAATAAGAAATTGTGATATGGTGCAGTTATGTGTGGTGAATGACCTTGAGAGCTCGATAGTGGTTGTGTGGAATGGGTATCTGTTCCCATATGTGAGAAATCATCTCAGTCTTGATGGATATCTATTTTTAAAGTGCTTATTTCCACCCTCTTTCATGCACTCCTTGAACTAAAAGAGGTTCATATGTTAGTTTTTACCAGATGTGAGAGTTTAGTTGCATGAATGTCTCCCTATTTTACCTGGAATGTTTCCAGACAGAAGCCTCGTAGCACTAATAATACTATTGATTTTCTGACTGTCCATTTTCTAGTATATTTGTTTTTACATTCTTTCCGGACCACTGCCCTTCGCACTATTGTGCTGTCATTTTAAGGTGAATGCTTTTTACATGGGTAGTGACATGTTAAGCAGCGGACTCTGTCTCAATTCAGTAAGCATTCAGTATTCATTTTTCTGTGGACCCCATTTTTAATTACCCATTTATTTATTTTTGTAATCACCCTCTTGTTTGTTATGTGTTTTCAAGTCATCTCCAACATAGGGCAACCTTATGAATGAGAGATCTCCAAAACGCCCTGTCCTCAACTCTGCTTAGCCTTACAAACGCAAGCCTTTGGCTTCCTTCATGGGGAGTCGATCGATTTTATGCTTGACCTTCTCTTTTCCTGTCACCTTCCACCTTTCCCAAATTTATTGTCTTTTGCTTGGTATCTTAAACATGGAATCAACCCTTTATAATGTTTGTGTCAGAAATTATTCTGGGTTGAAAGGATTTTTGCTGAAGAAACTCCGCTCAGGGGACACCCAAATGAGTGCTGGGATAGAGATGGATGCTCAATCCGTCATGCAGTACCTGGGTCTCGAACTGCAGACTTGCCGGCCTTCCAGCTAACAAGACGAGCTTCTTATCCACTGAGCCACTGCAGCCTCTTTATTAATGTGAAAGCAAGTTTAGGTGTTAAAACAGACTGATGTTGAGTAGGGATGTAATTTATATTTGCTTGGTTTGAGTCCAAATGACTGCATGTGGTTGATGCCATATTGTTTTTCCATATCGTAAGATATCAAGGAGAGAGGAGGAGTGAGGTTGAAAGACTGCCATTGACAAGACCTTTATTCCTCCGTTGTTGTTATGTGTCATCAAGTCACTTCTCCCTTGTGGCAACTGAAATAGGTATGCAAGATGTGCAGGGAGAGATCTATTATTGCCCCACCCCATTAAATTACCATGGTTGAACAGGGATTTAATGCAGGGCTCTTTAGTCCTGTCTAGCCCTCCATACCTGTCTGGCGTAGACCATACAGCCAGTAACTCAATGCCAAGTGTTGGACAGTGGTAAATAATCTGACTCCCTAAAGAGGCCAAGTGCTATGGGTGACTGAGCCCCTTTAGTTGGGATGATGGTCAC
This sequence comes from Bradypodion pumilum, assembly GCA_035047305.1. NCBI lineage: Eukaryota > Metazoa > Chordata > Lepidosauria > Squamata > Chamaeleonidae > Bradypodion > Bradypodion pumilum. Next base: position 14,746,359 of record JAWDJD010000014.1, on the reverse strand, counting down.
CTCAGTGGAGGATATGCCTCTGGAAACCATCCTATTGGGCCCAATGGCAAAATGAGTGGAGGAGGAACTGTTTCACTATTCTGATTCCCAGAATGATTCCCAGAATGAGAGACGGATAGGGTGAGAAACAGGCCATGTCAGATGGACTGGCTGTGAAGGTACTCCTTGTCAATACCCTCAAGGCTGCGGCAGTCCATTGCAGTCCCAGTGTCAAATCCTGCATGTCTCATTTCATACGTGCCACAGGAGATGGCTGCGTGATCACAGTGTGTGGGTCACTTCATGGCAAGCTGGGATCCCCCGTAAACAAATTCACACCAGTGGCATCTTTCCTGCTTGTCATTCTGTGAAAATGATTTCCAGGATAAATGTATATTCAGAAAGAAGTAGCAGCCGCTGCTGCCGAGCCCTCCATAGACCCCTACATGACATACTCCAGTGAGGGCGAACCTTGGAACTTCAGGTATTATTGAACTTAAATTCCTAGAAGCCCTGATCAGCAAGAGTTATGACTTGGCGCTCTGGTAGTCGAAGTCCAAGAACACCTGGCATGCCAAGGTTGGCCATCACAGACCTACTATCTCTCTCTCTCTTGCCATTCAGTTGGCTTCTCTTGGGACTTCTCAAAAAGAGTCTCCCTCAAACCTAGACCTATATCTTTTCCCATCCAAATTCTGGGTTGGTTTTGTGGGTTAGGGATTGTGTCTGAGATGCTGCCAGCAGAAAGTCTTCAGGATGAAGAACGAAGGTCTTGCTGTTGGCTCATTTTGGAGAAAGAATTGCCTCCTCATGCACACTCCTCAGTTTAGTTATGGATATATTCCTCCCTCTGTGGGTGTGTAAATCTGCATTTTCCTCTTCTCAAGCAAACAGATGGTCCAGCTTATTTGCTGCATCTGGTAAAAGTGGCTCGATTTGCTTCTGAAGAATGGCTTCCTTCAGCTTTCCCCAAAGCATGGCTTGTTCTCTTAGGGTGAACAGTAATTGCTCTTGGAGGTTTGCGCTATTGATCAATTGGTGTGGGTTCAATTTCAGTGCAAAGAGTTGTGTTTGGGATTTAATTGGAATGATTAATAACTCAACAACAGCCAGCTGGGAATCAATATGGATTTCAAACGGCAAAAAAGGAGCACATTTTCCTCCCGTAATGTGGCAGCTGACAGTTTGTTATTTGTACTTACCTGGCTAATTAAAACCACACAGTCACTTGATAAATACAGTAGAAGGGTTGGGTGTTTTCAGAAGGCCCAGGCTTTGACCCTGAATATTTGATTAAGTTGGATGTGAGCTGATGGTGTCCTTGTTTATTTGCTCATTTTAGTTATCAGTCTAGTCTAGGGATTGCCCACCTATGGTCCCAGGCGCCAAGTCATCCGGCCCATGGCACCACTGGATGTGGATGCTTTTACAACAGCCAAATGTGCCCATGGCTGTCATAAACGCGTTTACATCAGCCACGGACACATTTTACGGCAGTGTTTACTGCGAGGGGAACCACCAATCTGGCCCACTCAGATGTCTGAGGGAGCATGACCTGGCCCCTGACTTTAAAAGGCTGGCAACTCCTGGTCTAGACCTCAAAGTCTTCTGAATGATGTCCTCTCCATTCTATATGACTACCCTTGCTAACCACACAAAAAGCCTTTTGTATCATTGTGTGTGTGTGTGAGAGAGAGAGAGAGCGCATTGTAGATTGCCTCTTATGCCCTAGATGGGGAGCCAGTCCGCTTAAGCACGGGGCTGAGGGGATTTAGCCCTGCTGTGTTTGATCTAGTGTCCAAGATTAAAAGCCTGTATGAAACTTCCAATCTCATTACAGAACCAGCGTCCATAGTAGAGGCTTGTGTTAGAAATCCTCTCCCACCTTTGCCTGACGGAGCAAATGTCGTGTGACATAACTTTCCTTTGGCCCCAATCCTTTGGGCCTGGGCAGTTTACATTTGTCGTCCCTTCCCCCCCCCCTCCTTCATTCTTTTTAATGTGGTTGTTATGGTGTGTTGTCATGCATGCTTGTAACTAACTTCCCTAGATACAGCATGGCAGCGTCCAGAAAGCAAATTATCCCTGTAAAGAACCACAAAAGTAGCAAATCACTTTCAAGGCAATTCAACCTTAATGCTGTCAGGATCCTTTTCTGCAAAGACATTCTAACTCTCTGACTGGATACTTTCTCAATCCAGTCGACTGTCTTCAAAATAAAGGACAATTCTGCTTTGCAAATTTCCAACTTCATATAAATATTTCCCAGGGAGACTTTTTTCCTCCTAGTAACCTGATAATAGTGCTGCCATCCATTTAGCTTGCATATGTATTTAATTGTCCGTTGTTTCAGAGGTAATCTCATTAGGAAAATGAGATTAGATGGTGGCGAACCATAATTCCAGGGGTGTTTGAGGCACTTTGCTGAGCTCTTAGCTCAATCTGCTAGTGAAGATGAGAGGGACCCCAAAATAGCAAACTGTTCATGTATTACAGTGAAACAAAAGGAATTTTATGAAGGTCTAGAACTCGTGGTACTTGAGCAAGGGATTTTAAGACTGTTGTATCTTTCTGTTTGTATAGATCAGGGGTTTGCAACCCGTGGGCCCACCGCCCTCACTCCCGCCACCATGGAAGCTGAGAAAACAGCCCAAAGCACACTGTAATGCACCAGTAACTGTTGTAAATGTGTTTACGACAGCCGCAGGCGTGTTTTATGGCTGCGTTTATGGCGGGGGGACCACGTGCCTGGCCTGCTCAACTGTCTGAGGGGCATGAAAACATTGAGAACCCCTGGTATAGATGGACTGTAAGGAAAGATAAACAGCGTTCTGTGCACTCTAGTCATGACCATGGAAACATCTGCAGAAACAGACAGCACTGGCTTTTCGGCCATGAAACAGAGATGAGCACTGAACCCTAGAGTCAGATATGACTGGCTTTCGAGCAAGGGTGACCTTTACCTTTACCTAAGGGAGAATATATTTTAAATAAGACAGCTCTCGTGTTAATTGAATGAGTTGTAATCAAGTAATTAATCCATACTTGCCACATGCAGAATTCCTAGAATTTCTGCATGTGGCAAAACCATTTTTTCATCTATAGTTTGGAAGATAAACATTTTCTGACGGTGTGAGTAAACAGCTATGGTGAACATAATCTTGGAAGAGGTCCCTGCCATCTGCAGCCTTTATCAGTACTTAGGCTAAAAATAAACAGCATTTTAACATGTGGTGCTCAACTAATTGAGGATGCCTTTGTAGTCAGGTTTTAGCCAATTAAGCAATTAGTCAATTGATGGGTGTAGCCATAATTTAAAAGCCCCCGGCTTACGGCAGTGATCTCCAAGCTGTGTAATTCTGTTTTAAGCAGGGAGGGCAGTTCTCAAATATAGCATCTTAGAGCATACTAGATCAGGTTCCCAATTCCCTTTGGCCATTTTAATGTTTCGGAAATCATTACAGGAGAATAGGCAGAAGTGTTGAGAAACGCAAGCTTGAATTTAACTCGGTTCAGCAGAGGATCAAAAGCAAGCAAGCCCTCTGGGTGGGCTTAATCTAATCCCAATTTAACCCACCTTGGACAACAGTTTTTCAGGCTATAACACTTCCATGAGTTCCTTGAGGAAAATGTAAGGTTGCATGTGTAACAGAGATTATAGATGTTTTTTTGTCTTGCAAAACACTGTGCAAAACCTCTCAGATGTTGCTTGAAACCTCAAGTGCTTCTTCCAAAGAGGGGAGACAAAGGTACACTTGGAAGAACCGGGCAAGGATTACACGGTGCGCTCTGCGTTCACAGTCCCTTCCTTCAACAGGCTTGAAGGCTTGTTACAGCTGTAGCGTGCGGCAATCTAGCAGGTTAAATGACTTGGGCAACACAGTTTATTAAAACTGGCAAGTGCTCGCTCCACTTCTTCTCCTGATAGTCAAGGCTGTCTGAGAGAATAATTGACAGTGGCAGCTGTTCTCAGGGTGTTTTAGATTGTTGCAAGACAATTTGACTTGACAGACAGCTCCGTGCAAATGAACTGAAGTGGTAGATCCATTGGGGTAGGGAAAGGAGCTTCCAGTTGAAAGAGAGCACGCCAAAAGAAAATGTCTAAGGCAGGGTTGCCCAAACTATGGCCCCCAACGCCAATTCATCCAGCCCACGCCACCCTCGTCGCTCCCAGAAGCGGAAGTAAAACGCGCCTGTATGGGCACGTTTTACTTCCGCTTCTGGGTGAGACGAGGGTGGTGTGGGCCAGATGAATTGGCATCAGAGTCGGATCTAGCCATAGTTTGGGCACACCTGACCAGCCCATGGCCCGAAAAGTTTGGGCACCCCTGGTCTAAGGGCAGCCAAAGTTATGGTTTGGTGATGCCCAAGCGAGATCTGTTTTGACTCCAATTGAGTTTAGTTCGTTCCATTTTCAAACTACAATGTTTCAATTTTTCTTGATGTGCAGCTTCCCCACCCCAAACCGAAACGTCAACATGATTTTGAAGTCCACGCACACACATATGTGCCACGATTATGTGCACATAATTGATGTATGTTGGAAGACATCATCATCAGCCTATATTAGGAGTTCTCAACCTTTTAAAGCCAGGGGCCAGGTCAGGGTCCCTCAGATGGCATTTTGCCCTTCCACCACCACATGGCACTTCCGGGTGTGCTGGAGGTGGTGGTGGGGCCACATGAAATGACATTGCAGGCTGAATGTGGCCCATGGGCCACAGGTTGAGAATCCCTGGCCTATATTGAAGTAGACTTTTGCTTGGCATGCTTCCTGAAGGGGAAGCAGACACAAGCTCATTAAAATATAAATAAATAAATAAAATGTATTTTCATGTCATAAAACAAATAGTCATGTTCACTGCCTTCTCTTTAGCGACTCAATAATAAGATTGCCACCAATTGCTATCAAATGAGTGTTGTATTAAGGAAAGGGAGACACATCATTTGTCTTTTTAAAAAAACTTTTCCTAAGTTGCATTAGCAAAGGGGAAGCAGACACTGTAGTGTGATGTATATCCCTCTTAACCTTAAATGTACAAACCAAGTTAATTGATTCTTGGAAGGGGCAAGACATTAATTAATGTTCCATTCCTGTAGCTACATTACTCTGAGCACTAGGTAGAACAGAAGCCAAACTGTGCATGTTAATAGTTTCCCATTTCATTATATTCATCGGCTTGTCAGCATTTTGGGTTCATATTTTTTTTTACAGCCTAAGTCTATGAATCTGAACTCAGAAGGAAAACCCCTTGAGTTCAGGAATGCAAGTATGTGTGGATTAAGATCAATGGTGGGCACCAGCAGGTTCGCAACAGTTCGCCAGAACCAGTAGCAGAAATTCTGGCTGGTCCCACCCATCCAAGTTTTGAAATAAAGTACAGTAAAACCTTGCATAAAGAGCACCTCACTTAAAGACTAACTCGCTTAAAGAGCAGAATTTTCTCTGAATGGTTGCCTCACTTAACAACTAAAACCAACCAAAAACTTGCTTAACAACTAAATCGGGGTTTGCAATCCCCCCCCCCGCCACCAGAAGTCACAATTGGTCACTTACAATAGTGTTTCATTTAAAGAACAATCCCGTGGAATGCATTATGCTCTTTAAGTGAGGTAAGTAGAACCTCGGATAACGTCCAAACTCCGTTCCACAAGTTTGGACTTTATCCGATTTTGGACTTTATCCGAATCAAATGGGCAGTGCATCGGATAACGACCAAAAATGGATGTTATCCGAGGTTCCTATACCAAATACCTTGGATAACATCCATTTTTAGTGGTTTTGGACTTTATGCGATGCATCACTTGTGCATGAAAACCGCGACTTTATCTGAATCGCATTTTATCTGAATTGGACTTTATCCGAGGTACCACTGTAGTCCTAACACCCACCATACCATGTGCACAGTGTGGTAGTAAATTTTTTGGGAGCCCACCAATGATTAAGGTCACACTGTGTTTGCACGGTCATGTCCAGATGCACAGGAGTGGAGGTTGCCATGGTAGGCCTAAGAAAAAGCCCAACATCTTTAAAGGGCACAAAAGTCACTGAGCCTTCAAGACCTTTCGGTCTCTTCATCAGACAAAAAAACCCAAACACCACCCTACATTTGTGTATTACCACTGAGATACATCCATTCATTAACAGACACCAGGTTTTTATTGACATTAAAAGAAAAGACCATCTGTCAAGACACTGCCTGATTTGAATTCACCAAACAGATTTAATTTGTATGAATATATTTAGTAATAGTAATAATTGCATGCCGTCAAGTCAGTTCCAACTTATGCCCCACTCCTCCTTCCCAGGGTTTTCTAGGTAGATAGACCTCAGGTTGTTTCCCATTGTCTTCCTCTAGGGGCGCCCTGGGACTATGCAGCTTGCCCAAGGCTACACAAGCGTGTTCTTCTCTCTCTCACACACACACACACACACACGAGGCATAATGGGGAATTGAACTCCCAGTCTTTGCTTCCACAGCCAGATACCAAAACCACTGAGCTATCCAGCAACCTATTCATTTATCTGCACCTAAAGAATGGCTCGTGGCTAAGACGCTGACTGGGAGGTGGAAGGTCAGCAATTCGATTCCAGAGTACTGCAGGATGGAGTGAGCTCCTGTCTTTGTCCCAGTTCCTGCCAACCTAGCAGTTCGAAAGCAAGAAATTGCAAGTAGATAAATAGGGACCACTTTGGTGGGAAGGTAAACAGCATTCCGTGCACTCCGGTGTCTAGTCATGCCTACCACATGACCATGGAAATGTCTGCAGAAGCAGACAACGCTGGCTCTTCGGCTTTGAAAAAGAGATGAGCACTGAACCCTAGAGTCAGATACGAGCAAGGGAAACCTTTACCTTTAAAGAGAGAAAAATATATGTCAAACATGAGGAATGAGCACCTTTTTGTGCTTTTAAGAAACAACAAGAAGAAAAAGACAGATGAGATTCAATTCTACCCTATTCCACCTTTATATGCAGTGACCAGCAGGCTGTGAAACACCAAGAAAGTAGAGAGGCAGGAGGGCCTCTGGGAGGAGTTTTGCCTTGAAAGATGCTTATTGGGGTCCTCAAAAATATCTCTTTGCAGATTTTAATCTCCTGCACTTGAGCAACATTTAATGAGATCTGGGGCAACTTTCTCTAACAGGTCTAATTTATCTTGGACACCTTTCTCTGTTCCTTAAATCTTATTTATATGTATACCTAGGGTATACCCTGCCCCCCACATGTTGCTGCATGCCTATTAGTTTTGCAGGAGGAATTGCCAGAGCATAAACTGCATCCTGCGTGCATCGTTTTTAAAGTTTCGAGCCAGCTTAAGATGCCCGGGTTGGTTTCTCATCAGTTGCACTCAGCAGTTTTCATTTAGAATTGGAGAAGTTGCTTTCTGCTGAGAAGTCAGTGTTACAGGCTAGCCAGCATCCCTCCCTCCTAAATGGATGTAATCTTTTCATTGGAGTGATGAAATGTCCACGCAAGAAATAACCTGATCTGTTTTGTGCACCTTGAAGTTTTCTTCGTTTTTGAAATATGCACGTCCAGTTTGGACAAGTCCAGACCAACATCCGTGCCTTTAGGCCAATTTGCCAAAAAAAGCCAATTCCTCTTCACAAGGAATGAGATGGCCCAGTGGTCTTGATTTAGTAGCCAACTATTACTTTTGTTCTTGTGTTTACTGGCCATTGCTAGAGAAGACACTTGTTTTTCTTGACCCACCTTATTTTTTCAAACCATATATTGACACCAGGTTTTCCTCCATCAGTGAAGGCAGCAATGAGCCTAGTGAAGCTTCTAGAAGGCATTTATGCTTATTTTTCCTATTGTTGTCTGGCTCTGAAGAGCTCAGATTAACTTGCATATAACTTACCTGCTGTCCAGGACTAGACCTGATTAGCTTCACTTAACAGGGTTATGTTCAATCTGCATAGCGGTAGATATTCTTCTTGGTGGGGGCAAGAGCCAGCCTGTTCGACTATGGCAGGGGTGCCCAAACTATGGCCTGTGAGCCAGATCCGGCCCCCAATGCCAATTCATCTGGCCCACAAAGCCCTCATTGCTCCCAGAAGTGGAAGTAAAATGACCGTAGTGACCAGCCTCCTGAACCACGTGACTGGCCCGCAGCCTGAAAAGTGTGGGCACCCCTGGCCTATGGAGATTAGACAGGAGGCAGCCAAAGAACTCTTGCCCTATTAAAACTTCCTAACAACTTTCGCCCATTGGGCTGTGCTTTCTTTGCTCATTCTCTTTGAACCAGGCAAAGTATATTATATTTACCTGGGCTTTTAGCAGTCTAAACTGGTTTTTCCCTCTTCCTTGTCTTTCAGCTCACTTACACACATGTGTTTGGGTTGGGCAACTATGAGAATGTATCTAAATGCCATGGCCTGTTGCCTTTTGCCATGCGCACAGAACTCCATTGCATATACTGCAGAACCTCTCAGGAGTTTGTACAGCCCCATAGCTCTTTGCACAAGTATCAGTCTTATGGAAAGTAAAGGGAGCAGTAATCTGATTCGCCAGAAAATGCAGACGTTCTGTGGCAAAGCTTAAGTTCTGCCCATGATGAGTAGGACACTGGTTCTGATTCCCATGTAATGTCATTTTAATGCTTAAACATGCTTTCATCTGTGTAATCACAGGGAAGTTGATGACATTTTGGACTGCTTAAGGCGTGGCCTGGCATCTTCTGTTTGATTAAAAGACATATCAGGAATTTGGCTCCAACTTGACCCCAATTCATGCTCAAGCTGGACTTGTTTAACACATCTATATGGCTGCTACGTCTGGGGACTGGAGGGGGTCATTGACAGACAGAAGGCCGTATGGGTTTTTTAATTTTATAGGGAGGGTGTTTTAATTTGGTATTAATCGTTTTTAAAGTTTTAAGTATCTAACTTTGCATGATGGGGATGTTTTATATTTTGAACTTTTTGATATTAGCTGTGAGCTGCTCAGAGTTGCTTCGGCGAGGGAGGCGGCAATATAAATACAAAATAATAATAATAAATAAATAAATTTAATGTGCCCCCCTCCAAGGGCATTCAAGAAACAAAATGTCCACCCCATTGAAGCTGTTGGGACAAAATGGCCATCCCCATCATGTAGGCAGGGCAAAATGGCCATCCAGCCCTCGAAGCTGACTGAGAGAGTGTGACCCGTCCCACGGCTTGAAAAGGTTGGGAACCCCTGGTTTAGAGCTCAGTGGATGGAGCCTTCATTCTGAACTTTCTCCTTTACCAGTTGGTAGCCATTTCTTTCCTGTCCTCTTACTTTGTGCGGCTTTCTTCTTGGCTGTCGTCTGGCATCAATCTTTCAGACTCAATGCATCTTTACTCTGCTTCCACTTCTATTTCATTCTAGTAAAGAGCAAAAAAAAAAAGCCCACTTATAAATTAAGATAGTTGAGCACCCCGTTCAAGGCTAGCACCCGGGATGTATGTCCTATTCATGTGGGGGATGTGGTGGCCTTGAATGCTGTTATTCCATTTGTAAAATGAGAATTATAGCCCTTTTCTGCCTGGCAAGAGTGTCACAAGGACAAATGCATTAACAGTTTTGAAGTGTTCAGATGTTGCAATAAAAGGAGGCAGGTTCACATAAGAGAATGTGATAGAAACCTTGAGGGCTGAGATACACAAGTGTTTTTTATAATAACACTATACTCTTTGTTAAGTTGCATCATCCTAACTTTGCCTATCTGTTACATCTCTGGGGTTATTAAAAGGGAAATCTTGCTTAAGTATTCTTAGATGTTAGAAATCAAGCAAAGTGGACTTGTCAAATAGTGGGCTAAGGGTCCCCCCCTTCCCTGCAAGTGAAGAGGAGGAGGGAAATGGCTACTCTGATCTATCCTTCCGTATAGCTTGTCTGAGATACAAATCATTGTAAATGTCAGATACTACCTTGTGAAGGGAAGAGTTGAGCTGAGTTCAGCTTTAATTAAGGTTGAAATATTGGAGGTGACGGTTGAGTCTTGGGCAAATTGGCTCAGCCTGCTATCGTGAGGCGTGAAAATTAACTGCCCTAGAAGTTGGTGAAAAAATAAACACATTTCTGTCATTGGAATCTTCCAGTGTAGTTTGCTGAATCTCATGCGTGTATATTTCGGGGCCAGGGGGTCAATGATGTAGAGTTTGTGCAATCAGATACCAGAGCGAGCCTGCAATCTTGTTCCCGAAACCTCATAGGAAAACTTGACACAGTTGTCTGTTGCTGCTATAATTCTGGAAAATGAGAAACAAAATAACATTGAGTGATTGGATTTTATCTCTTTTAACAGCACTGGACGGTTGTCTTGAGAAAGTGGCTGTCATGTCCGCTGCCAAACTTTTGTTTGTGAAAGTTTCTTTGCCTTAATGCTACCTGCAAAATATTTTTTTGTAGAGAGCCATCAAGGCTAGTTGGTTACAAAGCTCTGGTTTCTGTGAGTTCAGTGGCATTGTACCCTTGGCGAATGTCAGAAAGAAATTAAATTAATGATAAATGCTATTTCTGTGCTTCCCAAGAGTCCATCCTGTTGGTAGCTTTAAGACCATACCTGTCAAGCGCAGCTCCGGAGATTACGGGACCTGCACAGAACATTTCTGTGCAGGTCCGTTTTATGCATGCGTAAAAGCCTTCTACACATGCGTAGAAGCGACCTGCGCAGAAACGTTCTGCGCAGGTCACTTTTACGCATGCGTAGAAGGCTTTTACGCATCCTCTTCTGCACAGAAGCCTTCTACGCATGCATAGAAGGGTTCTATGCATGCGTAGAAAGGACCTGCGCAGAAGGGATGCACAGTAACTCCTTTCCCCCGCTGCCAAATTACGGGATAGCGGCAGCTCTGGGCAGGAAATGGAGAAAATCAGTGTGGAAATACAGGAAATCCCGGCCAATCCAGGTATGTTTAAGACAGGAGTACCCAACCTTTTCAAGCCCAGGGGAGGAGAGGAGGAGGTCATGCTCTCTCAGTCAGCTTTGAGGGGCGGATGGCCATTTTGCCTTGCCTGCATGATTGGGGTGGCCATTTTGTCCCAACAGCTTCAAAGGGGCAGCCATTCATGAATGCCCTTAGAGGGGTGAGGCCACATGAAATAGCACTGCAGGCTATATCCAGCCCATGGGGACCCCTTTTTTAAGAGGTCACCTAGAATAGCTGTTGACGTACTTTCAAGCATTAGAAGTGGTGTCACTTCAGTGCTGCTAATGGATAGATTCACCCCCAAACTGCTCAAATAATTGGATATGAGTTTTGACCTCCACGTCATTTGGTCTACTATTTCCTGCTGAGATGGGAAGCCTGTGCCGGGGTTTTTGCATTTCAGAACTGCTGCTGAGGCTTTGCCTAATTGGAGCGTTCCACCATTAAAAATAAGGAATGCTGCTTATAAATAGCAATGAGAAAGTTTCTAGCGATGCCTTCTTCTAACATGTTAATGGTATTCTAAATGCAAGGTGTTTTTTTTCCTGGTGCAGAAAAATGCCGTGTTGAAACAAAAAGCTCCTTGTTAAAAGCAGAAGCCGATAGTCACGTTGAATTCGTATAGCCATTAAGTTTGATCCACATATACCGTATCAGCAGGAACTCATCCAGTAGGTGTTTACATCCAGAAAAAATCTGCTTGGTAGAAGATATTTATGAAGCCAATGGTTGTTTGTTGCCATACAGTGCAGGTGCTGGGAGATGCATATTATTAGTGGTTGTAAAGCTGCAAGATAATGTCGTGATATTGATGTTTGTACACAACATAATATGAGAAACCCAGAGGTGGGGCCAGAGAATGGCAAATAGGTTTTACCTTCCTTGAAAGCCAGTTGTATCCGACTCTAGGGTGCAGTGCTCATCTCTGTTTCAAAGCCGAAGAGCCAGCGCTGTCTGCTTCAGCAAACGTTTCCGTGGTCATGTGGCAGGCATGACTAGACACCGCAGCGCATGGAATGCTGTCACCTTCCCACCGAAGTGGTCCCTATTTATCTACTTGCAATGTCTTGCTTTCAAACTGCTAGGTTGGCAGGAGCTGGGACAAAGACGGGAGCTCATTCCGTCCTGCAGTACTCAGGAATCGAACTTGGAACTGAGCCTTTGTAACAGAGACTTGCGAACTGACCTGCTTCCTCGTGAGTCATGACTCTTGTCTCCTGTGTGGAGTTTACTGAGAAACAGTTCTGGAGGAATTGACGGTAGACATCTGGGGAAGGGGATTTCCATTTGTGTGTTTGATTGGGATGAGGAAAACATGTCTGGAGTAAACTAATTAAAAACAGACAAAACATCCACATTTTTGCAATGAAGTCTAACAGTAAAATAAAGAGAGAGAAAATAAGCTTTAAGAGCCTATGAAAACAATGTCATTACAATTAACCATCTATTGTTTAGCATCTTCTGGTTATTTTCTTCTCTTGCATTTCCAAATGGCTTGGTTTAATTCCAGTATTTAAGCTGGGGCACTCAACCTGTGGCCCACGGGCCAGCCCTGGCGCATGACACCATTCCATCCAGCACATTGCCCCCTCCGCTGCTCCCGGAAGTGGCAGTGGGTATGTTTACGACAGCTGTAAAATGCACCTGTGGCTGTCATAAACACAGAGGTGGGTGCATTTATAACAGCATGGTCTGGCCCATGGCAGAAAAAGGTTGGCCAACCCTGGTTTAAGGAGTGGACTTTAGTTCTGCAATGAATCTTTTACTATTTTAACCCCTCCCTGTTTCTTTCATCACAGAGTCGATTTCTTTATGAACCCTCTCTATTATTTATTCTGCAACTGTAGCTGCATCCAGATTAGTCTTGTACCTAGCTCCAAACAATGGTGCTAAGTCAACCTGTGAGAAACCACCTGAGCCCGTCTCCTGTTGTGTAGCTTAGGGATGCTGCAAGAATTCTCTTTGTTAAAGGACAGGGACAAATATGGGAATCCAGGCTTGCCTCAAGGCCATGTGTTGGTGGGGATTCTTGCATGGAACAAGGTGTTTCTGGGTCTCTGAGTCCTTTAAGCCTTTGCACTTCGGTTTGGGGGGTGAATGCGCAAGCCAGCCAGCACGTCACCAAGATATTTCCCCACATAAGTTTTGCCTTTTTTTTTCTTTCTCTCCTCCAAGGTCCGGCCTTGAATGACAAAGCCGAAGCGAAAGCAGGAGGTGTCCCCAAGGTGTCTGGGCTGGAGCGCAGCCAGGAACTGAACACTGACGTGCCCTTTGTGCTGCCGCTCCACAGCCCACCACCAGCCACCACCGTTGTGACTTCCAGCTCCTCAGCACCCACGTCGAGCGCTCGGGCCAGCCCACTGCTGAAAAAAGAGCCCTTGACCTCAGCCCCCGCTCCGCCAAGACTCACCCCGCAGCCTCGGCCTCAGTCGCAGCCTCACCCGCGGCCTCAGTCGCAGCCTCAGCTGCTCCCGGAGCTCCGGGCGCAGCCTCCGGGCCACCTCCCCCCACCTCTTGGCTACCAAGTGCACCACCAGCTGGCCCACAACGGACTCAATAACATCAGGTGGGCAACGTGCGTTCGATCGGTGTTCTGCTCTCTGTAATTCTTCAGTAGCTGCTGCAGTTTCAGGCTTACAAACTCGGGCTTGCTTTTAGACCAGAGGTGCCCAAACTACAACTCGTGGGCCAGATCCAGCCCTGATGCCAATCCATCCAGCCCACACCACCCTCGTCGCTCCTGGAAGTGCTCCCATTGGGCAGAGGGGCAGGGTGAAATCTGTGCTGGGGGAGGGAGGAAACACTCCCATTGGGCTGCTGGGCAAACTCTGTGCTGGGGCAACATTACATGTGTCCACAGTGACCTCTCTGAGTGTCCCTTCTGGCACACGTGCCATAGGTTCACCACCACTAGTTTAGGACATTTTAAATAGATCTGATCAACAGTATTTTGCTGAGATACTTTGAGATATGCTGTTGTTTTGCTGAATGTTACTATAAATCTAATGGCCATTTTTTATGTTTTCTTCCTCTCTCTTCCCCCTCCCTCTGCATTTGTTTTTGTCTTCGCAGCAGAAGCAGCAGCGCCAGCAGTGCAGCAAGCATCAGCCTCCCCAAGCATCTCCCGCTCTCCCCACAGATCCCTCCCCATCATTCCTCCGGGCCAGCCTTGCCCCTCTCTATCTCTAACCTTGCTGCCTCCCATTTCCCTCTCAGATCGCAGTCCCAACACCAGCACCATCCGGCCATGTTCGCCACCCCTCCGACGCTGCCCCCTCCTCCAGCGTTACCCACCAATAGCCTTGTGATCCCTGGTCACCCCGCAGGTAGGTTTGACCATTTTTTACTGTGGGTTTCATGGCAAGAATGTTTTTTCTCCTTTCCTTTTTATGCACTGTAAAACCATTGTTAGGCTGAATGTTTAGACGAGGAGAGGTAAGAACCGCAGAGCCAGTCATTGGCTCTAGTTAGCAAAATTAAGCCGTGTGATCCATCCATACAATCAAAGAACTGCAGAACATGACATGTGAGTTACGAAAGCTTGCACTGTTTCATTGACTCTAGTTCGCCTTTCCATAATAACAGGAGGATTGTGATGACTAACAAGGCGTGCTGAAACAGACCTCAAAGCCAGGTGGCTATAAAATCAGTTCTGTGTGCCAGTCCTCCCGTTTCTGAACTGGTCAGTGCTCTCCTCTAGAGCAGGGGTGCCCAAACTTTTTGGGCCATGGGCTGGTCACGTAGTGCAGCAAGCCAGTCACATGGTTCCTCCCACTGGAAGCAGAAGAAAAAAACATGCCTTGCAATCTATTTTGCAACAGGATGAGATAGATTTTAAGCCTCCATTTTCTCTGCTTAAATCAAAGGTACCCAAACTATGGCCCATGGGCCAGAGCTGGCCCCTGACACCAATTCATCCAGCCCATGCCACCCTCATTGTTCACGAAAGCAGAAGTAAAATGCGCCCATGTGGGCGTGTTTTACTTCTACTTCCATGAAGGACGAGGGAGGCGCGGGCCGTATGAATTGGTGTCAGGGGCCAGATTTGGCCCACAAGCCATAGTTTGGGCACCCCTGCTCTAGAGCCTAGCTGAAGCCATTGCTTCATTAGTGGTCCATGCATTACAGAGGGCTGAAGAAAGAAAATGAGATGAACTTTTTGTCTGTTAACATCTTAAGTGTGTGAAAGAGAGGCGGGAGAAAGTGTTCATTAAAGCAGAAGTGGCTTAAAAGAGAGAGAGAAACAGAATGAGATGAGGAGGGACGCGTAGAAACAAAGGAGCTGCAATATCTCGTCAGATTAATTGCCCGTCTAGCTTTGGATTGTTTTCCAGCCGGCTCCCTTTTCCCCCAAGGGTCACAAGTAGAGAGCGAATTGTTCCTGTCACCTGCTACCTCATCCTTTTGGCAGCAGATGCCAGAATGCAACCGGAGACCTACTATGTGCACACATGAGTTATATTCCTTTCCTGAACCTGAGATAATTAGCAGAGAAGGTTGAAAAGTCAGCCTCGCAAAGGCAGACAGAAACCAAGCAAGAAAGATCTATGTCTTTTCATCTTGAGTCTCCTTGGAGAGAACTTGTGCAAGATGCAGGGCTATTACCGGAAATTATCTCTCTGCGCTTTTTTTCCTGCCCCCATAAGGTGCGCTTTCCCTGATCCCATATCGTTACGCTGACATGTTCGCAGTGCCCTGACCTCACTCTGTATCGCTTTTGGCTGCTGTAGGCTAGGTAGGGCGATGGCCAAGCCTCACAACACAAGACACAGTTTGCAACTTGGTGCAATTCAAGGAAGGACATTCCCTTTTCATGAAATCTTCTCCCCAATCCATTTAATTGGCTGCGCACACTTCTTATTTAAAACACCCTCTTGCCTCTCGGCTGGCTTTTTAGATTCCTCCGCTGCTGCTTCATCATAAGAGCTGGCGCTTCAGGGCTCTTTATGATAGACCTTGCGATGGAGAACAATTCCTGGAGAAACTTAGTTCAGGAAAGTGGCAGAGTACAGGCTTCGCACAATGAGTGGTTTCTCCTATTGAACAGGAAAGGACAGGATTTGCATCTGGGTGAAACATAAAGCGGCCCGTAGCTGGTGATCCTGGCCTCAAAAGACAAAATGGACTTCATCGTCTATGTCTGGCTCGGGTCATAATTTAAGCTGTCCTGCCTCCCTCCCACCCACACACCCCTTGCATGTCAGGCTACTTGGCTTTCTGGGGAAGACAAATATTTTCTCCCAACTGCCTTTGAGGAATTCTCTACATGTTCTTGAAAACTTACATCTGCTTTAGCTTGTTAAACACCCCTTTTATAGTTTTCCCATTAGCTTACAGCTGTTGCATTGGCAGCTGGGGCTTTCTGTGGTGTTAGCGCACCACCAGGGCCCCCTTTGATGTGGCATTTGACTCTGTAACTAACCCAGCGGGGATTAGAGTGGACACACATTTAGGACGACGACGACCCCCCAAAAAAAACCTCCACTTTCTGTTTCATACAAAAACTAGTTGACAAGTCAAGGAGGGGGATTTCTCAATGTGGAAAGCAACTAGGCTTTCCCTTTCCCTCCCTCCCACCTCCAAATCCCTTCTGGAAAGTTCTGGATCTAAAGGGTGTGGAAAACAAAACAAGAGCTAGAAAGAAACTGGCCACAGGGGGATCTTAAAATGGATGTAGCCTGAATTCTCCCAGGTTTTGTTTCATCAAAGAATTGGCTGCAGGAAAGGCATGTCTAATAATAATAACTACATGCCATCAAGTCAGTTCTGACTTACGGTGACCCTATCCAGGGTTTGCTTGTACTCAGAAGTGGTTTGACCATTCTGTTCCTCTAGGCCCGCGATGGCGAACCTTGGCACTCGAGATGTTCTTGGACTTCAATTCCCAGAAGCTCAAGCCCCTGTGAATCCACACGAAGGGGTCTACTGCTATTCCTCCGGTCTGCGCCACCCTCGTCGCTCCCGGAAGCGGAAGTAAAACACGCCCATACGGGCGTGTTTTACTTCCGCTTCCGGGAGCGACGAGGGTGGCGCGGGCCGGAGGAATCGCAGTAGACCCCTTCGTGTGGATTCACGAGGGATTCTGAGAATTGAAGTCCAAGAACATCTGGAGTGCCAAAGTTCGCCATCACGGCTCTTGGCAACAACCTTGGACTGTGCAGCTTGCATAGGCTGGCTCTTCATTCCGAGAGGCACGGCGGGAATTTGAACTTCTGACTCCGCCGTCATATACCTAAACCATTGAGCTATCCAGCCAGCTCAGTATTTTGTCTAAGACACCATCAAGTGGAGCCAAAATATAATTGGCATGCTTATGGGGTGTCCTTCACCATCCACAGTTTCTTCCCATGTTGATCATAAAAAGAGGCATAGAAACATAGGGAAGGCTCCCCTGTAGAGCAGTGTAGCCAGGACAGAAATCTTTAAAATAGTCAATTGTAACTTGACGCTATCTTAGAACTTATTATCTTTGCTGTTGCTCGGCTGTTCTGTCTGAATTTATATGGTAGGTGCCACCAGCTACAGGCTATGAAGCTGTGAAGTTATGACGCTACCCTACAAAGGTTGCAGGTACCAGTGAGAAACAATGCTGAGCATATGGAAAATGGAAGTACAGCAGCAGTTCAAAAATGTGCTTTGCCTGCTGGCTAGCTAGACTCCCAAAGACAAAGATTTGTTGTTGTTGCTCAGTCACACAGTCAATTCCGAAACTTTGCGACCCCATGGACCATTGCCCACCAGGCACCTCTGTCCTCCACCATCCTCCTCACCCGCCCAGCTCTGTGCCCATTGCATCTACACTACCATCTAGCCATCTCATTTTTGGCCTCCCCCTTCTTCTTTTGCCCTCCACCTTTCCCAGCATCAAGGCTTTCTCCAGTGAATCCTCTCTTCTCATTAGATGTCCAAAGTACTTTAGCTTCATCTTTACTATTTGTCCTTCTAAGGAGCAGTCAGGGTTGATTTCTTCTAAGATCAACCTATTTGTTCTCCTCGCTGTCCAGGGGACTCTCAAAACTCTCCTCCAACACCAGATTTCAAAGGCATCTATTCTTCTGTGCTCAGCTTTCCTTATGGTCCAGCTCTCACAACCATACATTACCATAAAAACCATACAAAGATACAGGATCTTAACTCTGGTGATAAAACAAACCATAGCATCATGTGGTTCCTGAATTGAGACTGTATCATGGGTCTGGGCCAGGCCATAGCTATGGGGGTCATACACAGATCTAGATCTAAAGACTACATTCTCTAGCTCATACTAATGTCATGAGGTATGCAGTGGGAAAGGTTCAATGAATCTACTTTAAATATTGTATTTATATTGTAGCTGGCTGTGTTGTATGCTTTATGCTCCATTCCCTTCCATTTATGGGAAATATTGCATACCTCCTTTCCCTCTTATGCCAGTGTTGCATGGCTCCCTTCCGTTGCTTTGATATAGATCAAGGCAATGTGCTCCTTGGCACATTTTGTGTCTTCACCAAAGCCCCTGCTGTTGATGCCAGGATTGCTGTGACAGCAACAATACTGATCTAAAAGTTTTAAGGAGGTTCTTTGGAAAAGAAACTAGGAACCTCAGGGACAGAATTGGTGGAAAGGGTTCAAAGCAGTTCCTCATCTGGGTAGAATTGCCCACCTCTAATGCAAGAGGTTGTGAGCTCCCGTCATCCTCAGGCATTGACTAAACAAGATTGCAGCTTCAACTCTGGATGACTCCAGTTCAAGCTAAGCCATGTCTCTCCGGCATCTGGTAGAGAGATGATGTCACGAGGTCAAATATCAGCTCTGCCATCCATGCGCTAGGTTGCCTTAGTTATGCCTTTCTCTCTAAGCTCCAGGCCATCTGTGATACAAAGGTAATAAACAGACTTGTCTCTGAAAAAAAAGATTATTCCAGCATGATAATGTTTGGAGAGGCATTGCAGCTTAGTAGTAGAGTGTATGCTTTCCATACTCAGGATGCCAGGCACCACCACTTAAAAAGACACAAAACATGCACTGTAGCATGGAGCTATTCTTCTTCTTCGCAGTCAGGAGACAAGTAACAAGTGATGGCAACATGTTTTGCCTGAGGCCCTGGAAAACTGTGGCCAGTCAGAATGAAATCTACGAGCCTAGATGGGCAAACCGTACAACAGTAGCTTCCTGTGTGTGAAGCAGTTTGAAGAGTCCAGATTGCTCTAGCATTAAATATTGTGTTACCCTCCACTCAACATTTGGCTTGCACTCTTGCAAGTGGCCCAAAGCCAAAGCTGTCTGGAGCCTCAGCGCATGGCAGTTCAGTGATTGAGTGGGGAATCTTCATTGAGAATGCAGACTGTTTCCCCTTTATGGCAAATAGGAAAGCAACCCCTTAGTAGCAGCAGTCAGCCATCAAAGCCACAGCTGGAAAAAAGCTGCTTTTGAAAGCTCTTCCTACAGATGCAAGTTTGACTCCACACATGTTTAATAACCACGCTACCAATAGTCTTGCCAAGTTAATCAGTACCTAGTTTATTTTAAAAGTTTTGAAGCCACCCTGATGGATCTGCAGCCTCCCCACAAATATGAGACAGAAAACTGGTTTGGCTGCCTGCCGCCTTGCATTCCAGTTAGAATTTCTCTGTGCGCAAATGCTTTGCCACTGGATTTGCTGCCTTGGTGCCCCCGGCAGACACCTGCTTGCTCTTCTCTTCACCGAAACGGTGAAGCTGCTGTGACATCCTGAAGTCTCGAGTCAGCTGCTACAGAGCCACCAGGGTGGCTTCAAGACTTCGAAAGAAACTCAGTAACTCGGCAGCTGTCAACTTTTAAATCCCTTGCTCTTCCCTTCTACCCTCACCAGCAAGAGCACAAAGTGGATTATCTTGATGCAAACAGAAGTAGAAGTGTCCAGTTGCTTAAATAAGGCCAGATTCCTCCCCCCATCCCAGTTTTGTAACAAGAATTTTTTATAAGTCTTTTTTTTTCTTCATGGAAGGTGACATAAAAATACTGTGAAAAGGGCAGGTGTGTCTGAATCCATTGCTTTCTTCCCCACAGTTCCATGCGCATGCATGCGCATGCCTGCGCACACACACACTTCACCTCAATTGAGATTTGTTTTTATTTATTTATTTATTTATTGGATTTATATCCCGCCCACTTGCCCTAGGGCAACTCATGGTGGCACACAGTCACATAATACCGTAAACACCCTTAAAAAACTTGATGTGGGGCAGCACATGGAAAGAAAGGCAAAAACAGGCTTCAAACAACCTGATGCAAAGGCAGTGAAGTGGAAAACAGGCTCTGTTATTCACAGCCAGCATGTAGAAAGTTTAATGATTCCCCCCACCCCCCAAATCTATAAGTGTGGTAAATAGTGTGATATAAAGTTATCCCTGTCTGCTGTTACAAACCCTAGTAATCGTGGAGGAGCCTCTTTCTGTTGAAAACAGCATCTGATCTTACAGGCTTTGAAACAAAACTTTAAATTGTATTTTACAACAAACCACAAGTATATAATTACCGCCCTATGCTTTCCTTTTAAAGACACTGGTATCCCTCTCTCCCAGTAGCACACACTTTTTCTTTCTCTCTTTCGCCTTCCAGAGACCCTGCAAACCTAATCCAGCAAATTATTTTAATTGTGTTGGAAGTAATACGAGCTGAGAGTTCTTTGAACGGTGAAGGACTGTTGTGTCAAGTTTGCTTTTCAGAAAAATACACACACACACACACACACACACATCCAGGAAGACAAAGGGGTCCAATACTGTGCTAGAACTACATCGGCAAGAATTGTGTTGCTTTAGCCCTGCAGCTTCGTCTTTACTCCTCTCTTTGATGGAAGGGGGATTTAAAGCCAGACAGCAATGCAAATCCAAACTCTGAATGTCCGTACTGTTTTGAAAATGTCTTTTGGGTTGGACTTTGTATGTGTTCACCCCCAAAAGCCTTTCTTACCAGTGAACAGAAGGAGCACTGAACTCAGTGGCAGCTATTTATGTTATGCTTAGTGAACAGAGCATGAAAATAAAATAATATGAAGGAAGGCAAAGCTAAAGAGGTATTGATTATTTTCCAGAAGCATTGGTGGTTGCTTCCTCTATTTATCAGTGCTACCCATGGCTTTTTCTGAACTTTAGTTCTCCCAGAGTTAGGAATACATAGATAGATGAACAGCCCATGTAAGTGGCAACTTATATTTGAATTTTCACCTCTAAAAGAGCAGAACTAGAGGCAATTGAATTATCCAGCCAATGTCGCGCCATTTTAGTCTGAATCTTCCCCAGCCATGTGCTTGTTTGTATTTTGGAATGCTATTTTCCACGTATTGCTGTAGGTACATTTGAGAAAAGCCAAGACAGTAAGAAAGATGACCCATTCGTTTATAAGTGATCACTTTTATTTATAACTTTGCAATATATTTTATACTTTGGTTGTCTCGTTTATGCTTCAGGAGTCCTATATTAGGTTGCAAACAATTAAAAAGCTAGGACATTAACTGCTTTTTAAAAAAAATTGGGCATTTGGGGGATAACCAAATTACTTACAAGGCATTAGTGGCTGGAATCAATACCTGCCTTTTTGCTTTGGCCAACTCAACTCTGGACAGAATTGCCAAATAGTAGCAGCCAGTGGTAGTGGTGGTTACAAGAAGCTGCAACAAACTGGATGTTTTTGCCTGTATAGCAACACAGAATGTTACTACTAAAACAAGGGAGGTCTTTGCAATACTCATGAACAGTTGGTTACATTGTTAGATTACTTTAGCAGTATGCAAACAGAGGAAACATGATTTTCAGCTTCTTGGCACTGACAAACATTACATTTTAAACCCAACATCTGGGAAATTGCATCGAGGGTTTGTTCTTTTTACATTTATTGTTGTTCTTAACTTCTTGGAAGATGCCCCAGGGGCCTGCTTTAAGGGTGTGATGGAAAGCAAATAAAGAAATACAGCTCACAAGCATATGCAGAGGGTGCAAAAATGTATATACACGCTTTGAGAGATTGTGATCTACGAATTCCTTTTCCGAAGTGCAATTGAATGACGGTAGCAGTGTGTAGTATGACGTTTGCATAAAGCCAGCTACACTGGCAGTACTTGAAACGGCGTGTACAGCAATACAAGTAGACATTTTGGTCCATGTGTGTACATTTTTGGCACCCTCTGTATATATAAATGCATAATGTGTCTTGAAATACAGTAAAACCCCGGGTTACAACCGCCTCGGTTTAAGTTTGCTGCCGTTTACAACGGCAAATCCAATAGAAATGCCATCCTGGTTTACAAATTCTTAATGTACAGTATATATGATCAACTCAGGACCATGTTTTTTTTTCCAATGTATCCCTATGGATGTTATGGTTCACAATTTTTTCCCCAGGTTACAATGGAGGCTGTTGGAACGGACCTCCGCCATAACCCGGGGTTTTACTATATTTGTAGAAGTGTTGGTGGGATGGGGCTGTTTTTAGATAACACTTTTTTTTATAAAAAAAATAATCTGATTTATCCCTGTTGCTTGGGTTGGGTGGAGGGCATGGCAGGGCGGGCGAGTGGGCGGTTGGGGTTGGCTTGTTTAATTAGCCCCAGTATTTTATTAATCAATTAATTAATTTTTCTGCTGTGATGACTCATGGTGTTCTTTCTTGTCTTTAGATACCAGCCTGTTGATATCATTCAACCAACCAATCATGTATTGCCAGCCTCATTCGGGGATTCTGATTGGTACTTTGTCACAGGCCTCTCTCTTACCACCACCAATGAGTCCTCACGTAGAAAACCACCACAGCATGACCTGCAGAAACAGGGAATGCCAGGTGAATATCTTGACTCTTATGTGCCTTCTCTGTGACTTTGTGAAACTCACTGGCCCTTTGCGCCCTTGTGTCTCTCTCTTGCTTTCCTCCTCCACCACCCATCCATTCTCTCCATCCCTCCTTCCCATCCCCATCTTCCTTCCTTCCTTCCTTCTTTCCTTCCTTCCCTTCTTTCTAGATCACGAGCTGCTCAGGCAAGAGCTGAACAACCGGTTTCTGGTTCAGAGTGCGGACAGGACCGCGGCCACTCTTGGCCCGCTGCCGCTGCTGAAGGCGGAGTACCACCAACACCAACACACCCACCAGCACCAACACACCCACCAGCACACATTCACACCTTTTCCACCCGGCCTGCCCCAGACGCCACCCTCCGCACCACCCCTGGTGCGTAAGCCTCCCCAAAATGTGAGGATAAGTAGAAAACACCTCCGGTTCTGGAGAAACAACAACACACAAGAGGTCCTTCCCACTCCCTTTACAGCTGTTGTAGCACCAGTAGCACCCCTTCAGATTGTGCACGGCACCAACAATTGTTGTGAGTAGAGAGGGTGCAGATTTGTGCTTTTGGACAACTGCCCTGGGGAAATCTCCTCCCAAATTGTAGACCGAATAGCTCCAAATCTGGACAACACTCATTCTTGGGTTACAACCTGCTACTTTTTCCTCAAGCTTTTTAAGCCCTCCCTCATCCCACAAATCTGTTTCTAAAGTAACCCATATAAAATGCCTAGACAGGTCTAGACATGCCTAATGTAATAATTCCCTGGCCTGGAAAGGGAGCACACTTGCGTATGTTGACATGGACCTCTGGGGGTTATGCCATTGTACGAATGCATACATCCAAAAATGCAACATGAGAAGCAGCATCCTTTGGTGTCTGTAGACTTGAAAGTCTGATGTGGGCAGTCAAAGGAATGACATCTGTGGTGTCTTCTGTCTCCAGCTTAAAATTTGCTTAAGGCATAGGCAAGGAATTTGTTCAGGTATTCAGATGGTTTTTAACATCACCTCCCAGATAAGCCAGCTAGTAAGTTTCTCTTACTTTGTCATATTACCATCCACCGGGGAAGAAAAGTCCACCCAAGTGACTAAAAGTTCACCTTTAACTGATCAAATAAGGACTTGGAATAGTGAAGTATTGTTGTTCAGTCACAGCGGAGTTCAACCCTTTGCCACCCCATGGGCAATAGCACTGCAGGCTCCTCTATCATCTGCCATGCTCAGTAGTCAGTCCAAAGTCTGCCCAGAGAGTGAAGTATTAAAAGGGTCTATATCCGTGATGGTGAACCTTGACACTCCAGATGTTCTTGGACTTCAATTCCCAGAAGCCCCCATGAATCCACACAAATGGGTTTACTGCAATTCATCCGACCCACGCCGCCTTCGTCACTCCTGGAAAACTCGCTCATATGGAGGAAGGGTTAACCCGGAAGAGCCTTAACCATACAGGCACATTTTACTTCCACTTCCAGGAGCGACGAGGGCGGCACAGGCCGGATGAATCTCAGTAAACCCATTTGTGTGGAGTCATGGGGGCTTCTGGGAATTGAAGTCCAAGAACATCTGGAGTGCCAAGGTTCACCATCACAGGTCTATATCCTGCAAAACAACTTCAAAGGTAGGGTTACCTGGGCCTCCATTTTCAGGTTTTCTAGTGATACAGTTTGGTTAATCCCTTCTGTAATGCTCGACTAGCCAAATTCTTTTACAGAGCTATTTCCATACAAGGTGGTGTTTATTCTGTGTACAAGTAGGATTCATCTTTGCCTCCTTTTGCCTCCAATTTTTCCTTCTCTTCTACCACAGGAACAAATGCCTCCAAAACAGCATTTTGGGACAACCTCATGGGAAATGACATTTCTTTCCTTTCTTTCCTGCTGCTATTGACAGTACTAGGACATTGTTCTTTTTTTTTTTTAAATCCTCTTAGCTGCAGAACAATGAGAGCAATTTCTGCCATCCCAGGTCTGTCCCCAGGTGCAAATACCTTCCTCTCATTTTTCCCCCTCCTCTGTAAAGCAATCTCCAAACTATTCCTTGAAGGCCTGACAAAGTTGTTTGAGAATCTTGATATCTGATCCCCTGAAAAACGTCAGATGTCAGGCTAGGCACCAAAAACAGCTTTGCCTCTCCTTCTTTTGTTATATTTGAGCTCCCATCTTCTTATATTCCACTAAATGAATTTATTAATCCCATTGGCAGAACGGGTGGTGTTGAAACCGCCAGCTGCATGTGTTTTAGTAATTTATGGTATTTACACTGGAGGGTACATGACTCCAGTAATAACTGTAATTAACACAATTTCAAATTTGCTCTCCTGCGTGGAGGAGAGCGCACAACAACAGCTGGTTTCCTGAATGCGTGGCATTTTAGAGGGGTCATTGCTTATCATCTAGTGTCCTCTCCCAACACATCTCCCGATCACTTAAGGCTGGGTTGCATGCATTCTTCAAAAGGACATGGTAAGAATAGTTGTGGAAATCCAGGCCCGGTGCTCTCTAAACACATCGCACGGTGGGGCAAAGAATAAGGTGGAGGTTGAGTCCTTATAGGCAGCCCGTTTTAACTTTGTATTATATCCCTTTTCAAGGAAGTGACTTAAGCTGTGCAAGGAATGTCTAATAAAAATGGGATGGGGGAGTGGCGATGAAAGACGATGTGAGTTATAAAGCATTCAAAGTGGAGCAATGATGCGGATAAAGTCTTGGGCCTGGATTAAATCCAGTGATTGATTCGCCAGATGGCCTTGGGGCAAATCAGACAGATGCCTCTTGGACTGCTGAAATGGAAATAGCAACTTAGCTCAAAGGCTTGCCACAGAGACAAATTACAAGAACAAAGTTGTAAAGATTAAAAATGAATGCCTACATGAACTTATGGTCGGCCGGGGATCTACATGTCCTCCTTTAGCTCAAGGGGGGGAGACGCAATCTAACCTTGGAAAATTAATTGGGCTGTTAGTCAGTTCCTCGAGGAACGACATGGAGGGAGCAATATCTTCCCACTGACTCAGGTTGCTGCATCACATTGCAGAGTTTAAGTTTAAAAGGGTACTGAGCTTTAGACCAAGGGGTTCCCAACCTTTTCAAGCCAGGGGCCGGGCCACGCTCTCTCACTCAGCTTTGAGGGCCGGATGGCCATTTTGCCCTGCCTGCATGACGGGGTGGCCATTTTGTGCCAGCAGCTTCAAACAGGTGGCCATTTTGTTTCTCAAATGCCCTTGGAGGGGGGGGCACATGAAATGCCATCATGGGCTGGATCTGGCCCACAGGCCTTAGCTTGGGAAGCTCTGCTATAGACAATTTGACAGAGTTCTTTAAACAACAAAAATGCCTGTATTGTTTTCTGCATTGCAAAGATGTGTTTTAAACTGCATTCAGTTGCCTTATAAAAGCAAATTCATCCTTTGTCTTCTTTCTGTTTCCCTTCCAGTTCGACAAATATGCTCCCAAACTGGATAACCCTTATTTTCGACATTCCAACGTGAGTGCTTTTTGTGGGTCCTGGTGATGTTATTCTTCTGTATATTTGCTGCTGCGTATTTCAGCTATCTTTCTGGAGTTTTTTCTAGTGACTACAGAACTCACTCCTTTTAACTTTGTTCAGATATCCAGTAGTACAAAAGTAGCTGATGACCTTAGGCATGTGTGAACTTCCAATAGATAGTTTCTTCTAATATTGCCTCAGTGGCTGAAATCCTGTGGCTCAGATGCAACTAGGCACACTGAAGTAATAGAACTTATGGAGAGGTGACTCACCAAATTCTCCCTGGGCCTCCTCTAATTGTGACTTACTATGTTAAGCAACAGTTCAGCAAACTTAACATAATCACTTTTAAAATGTATTATTACTGTAACTGGTAAGTCCTTTCCACATCTTAAACAGTATCCAGTTACCATATTTAGCTGCCATAAAAGACAGTTGAGTGGAAATACATCTTCAGTTTTCCTTAGTAAAAGTAAAGGTTGCCCTTGCTTGAAAGCTGGTCGTATCTGGATCTATGGTTCAGTGCTCATCTGTGCTTATAGCCAAAAAGGCAGCGCTGTTTGTTTCTCCATAGCTTTCCGTGGATGTGTGGCAGGCATGAGTAAACACTGGAGTGCACGAATGCTGTTTATCTTCCCACTAAAGTGGTACCCATTTATCTACTTTCAATTTCTTGCTTTCCAACTGCTAGGTTGGCAGGAGCTTGGACAGAGATGGAAGCACACTCCGTCATGCAGCACTTGGGTCTCGAACTGTTGACCTGCTAACCTTCCAGTCATCAAGTTCAGCGTCTTAACCACTAAGCCACCGCAGTTCTTCAGTTTTCCTTACACTGTGATAAATTACTATTTGATTGATTTATTTGATTTGTTTACTGACCATTCAAAAAATCTGGTTGGTTATTGTTCTACTCACAAGTTACAAACGC
Organism: Bradypodion pumilum; assembly: GCA_035047305.1. Taxonomy (NCBI): domain Eukaryota; kingdom Metazoa; phylum Chordata; class Lepidosauria; order Squamata; family Chamaeleonidae; genus Bradypodion; species Bradypodion pumilum. The sequence continues at coordinate 14,719,266 of JAWDJD010000014.1, read as the reverse complement.
TCTTGTACACAGAAAAAGTTCTTAGAAAGCTATAAATATTGAAAGTTCTCCCCTCCTTGATAAGCAGTTCAGAAGCATTTATAGTGCTTTGACAAATGGACCAAATGGCTATTGCCATATCAGTGACAGATTCTGAGGTGCCTCAGTGACCATGTCATGTCTTTTGGGTTGAATCTGTGGCCCAGTACAGCCAGGTGGCCCAGCGAGATTTCTCTGGCCAGTTTAGCCAGTGGCCTTGCCAAAGTCTTTGGCATGAGAAGACCCAAACTACTCTTCATTTGTTCCCTTATGCCGAAGAACAGAGATGTTTCCTATTCAGAGTTGCTGAGGGTTGTGAAATATGTGGGTCTTATGATTCGAATGGCAGTAGCTAGAGACCTTTAGCAAGCACAATCAAACACAAGGTAAGAAAGCATCGGTGGGGTATTTTCATGTAGCAGTTGTGCAGAACGTTTCTTCATAATTACATCCACACATTATATAGCAAGCGAGTCAATCAGCAAAGAACATCCTTTGAGTCATTCCAGCAGAGCTTAAAAATCCACTCGTTTTGCTTATAGTCCCCAGGATCCCCAAAAGCCAACATGACATTCCTGAGAGCTTCAGTAGAAGAGGTCACTTAACTTTTCTAAATTCTGGGCTCTGGCATTGAACTGCCCAAACCCTCTAAAACTAGCTGTGCCGGTTTGCCGTACATTTTACTGATTAAAATCACTCATATCTGAACCACCCTGGGATACCACAGTTTTACCAGTCAGAAGCAGAGGCAGCTCGGAACCTGTGTAGGCAGATCTTTGTGGATCTCAGTGATGCAATGCGCCTGCCCTTCTTGGAAATAAAAAATGTATGGCATCAGTATTGTACCAGTTACTGTATGTGTGTGTGTGTGTGTTCCCACACCATATAGTAATATATATTACTATAGAGCCTCTTTACTTCCCTTCCCAACTAAATGTAATATAATTTCTTGAGTTTCTACTTATGTGCCCAAAGTATGTGAAATCTAACTGGTGAACATAAGAAAGAATGCATTTGATAAGTGATTTCCACACATGTGGAATTCTTGTACTAGTAATCTGTGTGAGACCAACATTAGGTAAAGGTAAAGGTCGCCCTTGCTTGAAAGCCAGTCATATCCGACTCTAGGATTCAGTGCTCATCTCTATTTATAGCCAAAGAGCTAGCACTGTCTGTGTCTGTAGACGTTTCCGTGGACATGTGATAGGCAGGACTAGACACCGGAGTGCACAGGATGTGGTTTACCTTCCCACTGAAGTGGTCCCTATTTATCTACTTGCAATTTTATTGCTTTCGAACTGCTAGGTTGGCAGGAGCTGGGACAGATATGGGAGCTCACTCCATAATGCAGTACCCAGGAATCAAACTCTGGCCTTCCAGTCAGCGAGTTCAGCGTCTTAAACACTTGAGCCACTGCAGGTCTGGCCTTGAAAGCCTCCAAACTGGCATTAAAGACTTGTTCATGTTGAACTGCTTTTAAAAATATTTTGCTGCTATTATCTGATAGCAGTTTATTGCTGTGCTTTTTTCATCATTGATTCATCTTTTATTTTGTCTGTTTTATGGTAGTTTTTGTTAGATTCTATATTTATACATAAGAAATCCCCTTTAAAGATCTCAGCCCTAAAGGTGGCCTGAAAATGTTTAAAATAAAGCAGTGCCCCAGTCATTGTACAAATATAGACGCTTTCAGGCGCACAGGATTCCTCTTCCTCCCATCCTAATAAATGAGTGCCAGAATTCAAGCCAGCTTGCCGTCACTATAGTGGTGAGCTTTTGCTGTTCCCTTTTTATCAGCCACTGCATCAGAAGCGGCATTCTGGGACTGCAGACTGTGGAAAATTAAAAGCATGTGCTGATAATAGTGGACTTCATGGCTGGCAACTGTGGTAATTACCTTGTAACTGGAAGGCAGATAAAGATTAAAGATGCCAAGCAGGCTGCTTTCACACTTGCTAAACTGGCATGTTTTGTAGAAGGCCTGTAATAGCAGAATTAGGAATGATAATCGTGGCTAATTTCCCTCCTCTGGTTAAAAATAAAATAAAATAGGAACCATTTCATTCATGTCAAAAGGATTCCAGTTATGTTGCAGACTTACCTGTTTCTTCAGTGGAAATCTATCGCAAGTGGGGTTTTTCCCCTCCCAGTAGAAATTCGGAAACCTTTTCTTGAGGACTGGGTACCCAATCTGGGAAAGGCACAGAGAAGAGAGGGCTCTAACCTGCCAGTATTACAGTGAGAGTGATCTCTTGCACAGGCCAAGTGGAACCATTACTGGATATAACCATTACAGAAAGATTGCTCCTATATAATTAGGTTCATAAGCGTAACTGTAATACATGAACTGCTATCACCAATGCATTCTGAGAATCTCAGCTTCCTTTTGTGAAAACATCCAAGTCAACTGTTAAGATTGTCGAGGAGACATTCGAATTTATGTGTATAAACCACATTGGAACCTGAACAGACTTTCTAGCAGTATCTAGATCAGGGGTGCCCAAATTATGACCTGTGGGCCAAATCTGCACCCCAAACACCAATTCATCCAGCCCATGCCGCCGCCCTCATCACCCCCAGAAACAGAAGTAAAACATGTCTATATGGGTGCATTTTACTTCCACTTCTGGGAGCAACGAGGGTGACACAGGCCAAATGAATTGGTGCGGGGGCTGGATGTGGCCTGTGGGCCGTAGTTTGGGCACCCCTGGTTTAAGCAGAGAAAATGGCAGCCTAAAATCTATCTCATCCTGTTGCAAAACATATCTGTTGTAAAACAGATTGCAAGGCGCGTTTTGCTTCCAGTGGGAGGAACCATGTGACCGGCCCGCTGATCCATGTGACCGGCCCACAGCCTGAATGGTTTGGGCACCCTTGATCTAGAGAAACAGACTTAGGGTGTTGAGTCCTGTTCACTCTCTAAAGCAGAATAAGCAGATACTCTTAATTCAGCATCTGCCAAGATTGGCTGTTTTTCAAAGAGAGGCAACGAACCTTATCCTGTGGCCCTGATGTGATGCCTGAGGCATCATACCATGCTACAGCAATGGGGAAAGTCAGTGATCTTTCTGAAGAAGGTCATTTTAATCACCTTACAGGAAGGCTGAAATGTCTTCTACTATGCAGGTCACCTTTGGCAGTTTAATGCACTGGGTAATTATTAAAAAATGAACCTTCTAATGGCAGCAGACTGTGGTTCACAAAGGTAGTAAATAATGGCCAGAAACTGGTAAGATCATACAACATAACTGGCCAATCGTAATAGCAACCCTGTCTCTTTATGCCACCCCCAAGCTGCTCTAGTTGGCTATCCAGCGGCTGGCAAGAAAGAAGGACAAATGGCTAACCCTTTTGCCCTTATGCACAGAGTTTCCCAGTTGGCATTTTGACCAGTGGTGTAACTTGCAAGAGTAAATGCCTTTGAGATAAGAGAGAGGCCATAGAGATTGGAGACAAAACCAGACAAAAGATTTGCACATCTGTGTGATTAAAAGTGGATTATTCCTTTAAGTAAATTTATCCTTTTGAAATAAATGCAACAAAATGAGGACTATCCATTTGTTGTAAATGAGCATTCAAAAGTCATTGAAAAGCCTCTGAAGAGTAGGGAAGCATCTGTTTATTTTCTTTAGAAATATGAAATTAATTGTAGGATCCAGAGGCTTCAAAGAGTCATAGACTTTGGGCCAACTTGTTTCACACATCTACTATGTATTTGCAATGTAAGAAGTAAGCACCTTTTTTCCCTTCTTCTCCTTCTCTCCTAGTTCTTTCCAAGCTACCCTCCAGCAATGCCTGGAATGCCACCCATGCTTCCACATTCAGGTCCCTTCGGGTCACTTCAGGGAGCATTTCAGCCGAAGGTACAAATTTATTATGGTTGCATTACCCACGGGCTTCGTTCTTGATCCTCCTTGGAAAGAAGCACAATTAGAATAACTCACTGCAGTGTTGATTACCAAATGGCAAATGGGAGCATCTTTCAAGAGAGTATTTACAAATGGCCTACCTAGCTATTATGGGGATGGTGTGGGAACACACACAGCTGTCAGTGGCCCAAGTCTTTCTAGTAACACTCCATTTATACAACTTGCTGTGGAATAACAGTGGGAGATGTCCTTTAATGCTCATCCCCTCTTTGGGGCTTCTCATTCGTATTTCCTTAACTGCTATAAGAAAAAGGATGCTGGACTAAGTGATACATCCGTCTGGTTCTGTCTAGCTCTTGTACTCTGAAAGAAAGCTGCAACCAAGGAATTAAAGCCATTGCATTTAAGTTACCGTATTTTCCGGCGTATAAGACGACTGGGCGTATAAGACGGCCCCCAACTTTTCCAGTTAAAATATAGAGTTTGGAATATACTTGTCAGCTGCAGTTAAGTACATGTCCTATAAGACGACCCCCGACTTTGGCACAGATTTTTTGGGGTTAAAAAGTAGTCTTATACACCAGAAAATACAGTACTTATATATTCTACAGTACAGTAGAACCCCGTATAGCGATTTTAATCCATTCCACGGAGCCGATCGCTATGCGGTTTTCATCATTGTACGATCTTCTCTATGGGAAAATCCATACAACGATTTTTCCTATGGGAAAAACTGTCCAACAATGTTTGGCGCTAAGCATTTTTCCCCATTGGAAAATCGTTGTATGGATTTTCCCATAGGAACGATGGCTATGCGGAATGGCTCCCCCCCCCCCCAGCTTCATCGTTATGCAATTTCATCGCTGTATGGGGCGATCGCTATACGGAGTTTTACTGTATTTCTAATATTTAAATTTATGGATATACATTTATCCCCCAACTGTTTTTCAAGTCTCCTTGGGTCACCAAATTGGGAGAAAGGCAAATTATAAAAGAAATGAAACAGAAATCATGTTGAGTGCTGATGATATAACATGATAAAGTTCACTCACTAAGATAGTATTTCCCCAAACACTGGTGGACCTCAATTCCCAGAAGCCTAAGTCAGTACATTAGCTGATCAGTGCTTTGGGGAGTTGACTTAGGCTTCTGGGAATCGAAGTCCAAAAACCAAAGACTGGGAAGCACTGTACTAAGACATGGTCAGAAAGATGCAAGGAAACAACACCATGGTTTCCCCATAATACCTAGTTAAGCCATAATAGCTGGGATGGAAATATATACTGTAGAGGAAAAGCTGACAGGCAGTCTTTATGGATAACCAATGTGCATAGGCTTTGCAGGTGATGGGATACCTGAATATGTCACTTCTCCAACTCCACACAGAGACAAAGATATACTATGCCTGTTTAAAACCAGGCACTCTCAAAGTGGCCATTGAAGAGAGGAGCTGCAGTGAAACTGACCAACAGAAAAACACCATCTGTGAAACTAATAAAATAAGCTGCAGCCTCCGTTTGCAATTAGCTCATTTTAGCTACCACTACATAACAAGCTTCTGATAGGAAAGCAGAGGGAAGTAATGAAGGCAGCCCTGTTTTCTAGAAATGCAGCTTGAAGTTTTAAAAGGAGAGAAAAAGTGCGCTTAATCAGGTTGCCATAGATGACCTATGTACATGTTCTAGTCATCTCTTACAAAAACTCAAATCCTGACACAATCTTCAAAACTGATAGTTAATAGAAGCACGATCTACAGAAATTTTTAGCTAATATGAAATGAGAATAGTTTGTGAAAGATGGACCATGCTCCTAAAGGAGAACTTCTGAATTTAACACTCTGTTGTTGTTCAGAAGAAACAACATTCTTCATTGGATGTCTAGGGTTAGTCCAAAGGGATTCCTGCCTCCTCTTCCTCCAGTGTTATTCTGGAGATGGCCCGACAGATGTAGGAAAAGTACACAATGGGGCTGTATTAAGGTGGAGATGTACAGGGTAGTGTCTCTCCAGAAGTTTGATGCAGAAGACCTAGCTTGCTGTTTTCAAGGAAAATAGATTTGCTGTCTTGTTTTTTTGAATTTGTTCACTCCAAGATGCCAGGTTTCAGGTTCCTGGCCCACATTTTTTAAATCCTTAAATTTTAAGCTTTTTTTTAAGAAGAAAGGAATGGAGAGCAATTCACCATACACCAACAGTTACTGATTGGTCTGTTTAAAAAAAAATTTAACCTAGATTTGTTCTTAAGTGATGGGATTATATATCGATTATGTAAAAAGAGGAGACCATTATGTAAGAGAAGAAACCTGAAAACGTAGCTTCCAGTTTGTGCCACACTGGGTTCAGCTATAGACCCGTGATGGCGAACCTTGGCACTCCAGCTGTTCTTGAACTTCAATTCCCAGAAGCCCAAGTCCCTCTGAATGGTAAACCCATTCGTGTGGATTCACAGGGACTTGGGCTTCTGGGAATTGAAGTCCAAAAACAGCTGGAGTGCCAAGGTTTGCCATTTTTTTATTTATTTTTTTATTTGTATCCCGCCCTCCTGGTGTAAACACCAGCTAGACTCAGACCTACAGAAATGTCAATGCTTGAGGGCTACAGTACAACTCCCGTATTTCTAGGCTACCATGTCTCCTTTTAAAGTTGTCTATTACAAGGGTCTATCTTCTTTTTCATGTAGTTTCCCACTTTTCCTCTAAGAAACTCAGAGCAGAATCATGTCCATCCCCCTATTTTATTCTCACAACAATTTGTGACTAGAGTACCAAAAATAAGCACCTGGCCCAGTCACATAGAGTGGATTTCATACCTGAACAGCGATTTTCATAAAGGTCTTCCATATCTAATGAAGCTGCTAAAGCATCCCTGCCTCTCGGCTCATCCACTGGGGTCTCAATGCTGTAAGCATTGCTTGCCAAATGCAGCCACTCGGTCCCAAAGATCCATAGAATAGCAACTGCCAAACAACTGTAGCTGGATTGTCAACAGGAGTGACACAATTACAAGTTCTCTTTTCCTGAGGGTTTTAACACTGAAACCCTAATGTTTCTGAAGGACCCTCTATTCCAGCAAAAGCTTCACATCTCTTCAGACACATCAAGCTGTAGTAAGGCAACAGCCAATGTACTAGATGGTTTAGGTATTCAGTAATCCTTTGGATTCTGTATTCAGTGTCGAATTTTGCAAATGTAATGAATTACCACGAGTTCAAGAAACCTGTTTCCAGTTTTGACAAGGAAATTCAAGATGACTGTCCCTAGTAAAATAGGAGAATTCACAGCATTTTGGCCAAGGCTGAGAAAGTGAAGGCCCGCTGCATGTTGAATACTCTATTTTTCACCACTGGCCAATCTGGAGATTTAATTTAGGATTCATTTTTCTTATTCGACTTCATGTTTTTGGTCCCCATAAAGCCATTTAGAGGCAGCTGGTGGCCTTGTGCCAAGACCTCTTCATTTTTAATTTCAAATTGTATCAGCAAAGGCAGCTCTTACATGATTGCAGGCTGACCTGCGAAGTCAACCTAAGGGTGCACATCTGTGTGAAAACAGCTTCAGTCACCTTTACTCGAAAGCCAGTTGTATCCGACTCTAGGGTTTAGTGTTAATCTCCGTTTATAGCAAAAGCGCCAGTACTGTGTGCGTCTGCAGATGTTTCCATGGACATGTGGCAGGCATGACTACACACTGGGGTGCACAGAACACTGTTTATCTTCCCACCAAAGGGGTCCCTATTTATCTACTTGCAATTTCTTGCTTTTGAACTGCTAGGTTGGCAGGAGCTGGGGCAGAGACAGGAGCTTACTCCATCGTGCATTACCAATGCTGTCTATCATTCCTAGACATTTTACCAAGGATTCTAGGTGCCCATAAAATCATTTGTTTCCATTACTCCAGTCAGAATCCTTGTATGAGTATCAATCTGTGAATGTCAAAACATCTACTGTATATGACTAGTGGACAGAAGGAAGATTTCCTTCACTATATGTTGCAGAAGGCATATATTACCAAACTAGCTAATGTTTTCCTAACTGCACCTTTCCCCAGTATTCATACCATTATCTTGCTATCTATGGCTGAATTGAGAGCAGGTGGACACTCCTAAATTGTCTGTAAGTTGCTGCAATAAAGATTCATTTCCTTAGAGAAACGATAAAACCAAAGTCTTTAGATCAGGGCAAAACCACACACAAATCAGCCTAACCTTTTTCTTCTCAAACCTTCCTCCTCTTCCTCCCATGGGGTTGCTGCCTTAAGCCCTAGATCATCATGACAGACTGCATGCAGTGGCTGACCGTGGCATAATGAATTCTGCCCTCCCTGCCCTGCGAAGCAAAGAATTTGTTTTTATTTCCCTCCCCAATTCTCATGTCACTTCCCAGAGGCCTCGTATGTAAATCCCCACCACATGAATCCAACCTGACGGCAAACTTCTTAGCCACTTTCCCAAAGGCCATCTCTCATGAGCGAGGAACTTGGAAAGGTCAAAAGTATTCAATTTACTTTGCCAAAGGAAGCCTTTCCATCTGTCTTCAGGGTGACAGAAGGACCAAAGGGCACTCTATCACTCACACTATTAATGTGATGTGACCTTAAAATGCATCATAGCTGTTCCTTTTGCCTCCCTACCCATCAGTTTACAAAGGGGTCTTGACAGCCCTTCTCTTCACAGAGAAATTAGGGAGCCAGGGGTTTCCTTCAACCATCCCTTTTTTCTTCTACAGTCACCTTCCAAAACAATTCTTAACCTGTTGTACCTTAACTACAGAGGTACATTTACAAGTGGCTCCTGCAGCCTGCCTGTCTGTAATCTGACAGTAATTTGGCTTGCAACATGGGTTAAAATGTCTAGCTAGGGAGTTAGCTAAAATTTCGCACTCATCTGGGAAGATAACAGGTGCATTGCCTTGAGAAGGAAAAGAGAAATCGCTGGCTATGCGCCCAGCCCATCCAGCAATTTAAAACAGGGCTGCTGTGACTGATGTAGAATGGGAGTGCCAAGTGGATGAATAGCCTAGCGCTGTGATGGCGAACCTTGGCACTCAGACTTCAATTTCCAGAAGCCTAAGTGTGAATCCACATGAATGGGTTTACTGCGCATTCATGTGGATTCATAGAGACTTGGGCTTCTGGGAATTGAAGTCCAAAAACACCTGGAGTGCCAAGTTTCGCCATGACTGGCCTGGGGGTTTAGTTAAGCATTGTGCTAATTATGCTGCAGAATTGCACTTCGAGCAGGAATGAGATGTCCTATTTTGTAGTTGCCAAAATTAGCTTCCTTCTACTCCCTTCCCAAATAGGCCCAGATTTTTAACTTTTTAAAACTATAAACCTGAGCAATTGTGTCCACGCACCCCTGACAAAATATGATGTATCCTGCCACATACACGGGGCTTTGAAACAGAATAACATACTAGTCAGTGTAGCTTTTGTGGAAAGGGATAAGTAAAGAAACCAGGAAAGTCCAGTAGTGAATGGAAGAACAGCATCAGCAGTGCAAATTCAGATGGTGTTTACAGTAGTGCCATTCTTAATTCATCCAAGCCATCTCAGTCAGTTTTGTCTCTTTTTAATAAAGCCAAATTCTTTTTGCCAAAGAAACTAGAAAGCAAACTGTGGCTTGATTCAGAGAGGACTCTTATAACCATATAGAAAATGATATCATAAGGAACCTTTGAAATACACAAGCTGTTTAAAGCAAGACACACACATGTGGAGACTGCTAATATGTAAAATTAAGGTTCCAAAATATGAGGCACACATGCAAGTCTGATACCTAAAAATGGTGGAGAGATGGCACCATGCATCCATCCCACATTCTCTATTCCTCTACTCAGTTCCTTGAGATAACCAAGGCAGCTTTGAATGAAGAGTTCTCCTTCGTATAGTTTGTGAATCCCCACTCATGGGTTATGCACCTGCGCAAGAACGTCCATCGGAAAGAAGAGAACTAACCCATGAGTGTGAATTCACAAACTATATACTCGAAGAACGAAAGTTAGCACTGGTAAGTGAAACCCAACTTTTCTATTCACATTAAAGTTGAATTGGACATCCACCTGTCATATCTGTTTTGATTCAAATTCCTTCATTGAGCAAGGGGTTGGACTGGATGGCCCTGAAGGCTGCTTCCAACTCAGTTATTCTATGATTAAATAGAACCACATATGCACACCTATATCCTTTCTGTCCTATTTTAGCATTCCCATAGTCTTTGGAAGAAGGCTACCCGCGCACCTTTGCCCTCATCTATTGAAAGCTTTGCTTCTCGTTGTCTATCACAGTTGCAAACTTATCTACACCGTCACGAGGGCTGGAAGCTTTTACAATTAGGAGCTGGGATTCTCAGGATAAAGCCTATGTGCCCTATGGAGGCAGGGAGGGGATCAATCTCTTCTTAGCAGAGTCGGAACATGTTCTGTCCCTTGCTTTGCCACTGACCTCAGCAATTCATATCATTATGGGGAACCTCTCCTTTACTGTCAATACCATAATGTGAGTTTACAGCAGCACTGTACCTACTGCCATAACATTAAACTAGTGTATGCCATTGCTTAAGTGCACAATTTGCTCTTATTGCATCTAAGCATTACAGATGCCTCTGGTTTTCCTTTTAGACTTCAAACCCAATTGATGTTGCCAGTAGGCCTGGTGCAGTACATCACTCTCTTCTTCAGAAGACACCGGGGGTAAGTACAGTAGAGTGCTTTATGGCTTCAAGTTTGCCCATATTTACATTGAGGTATCTGGTGTTTTTTTTTATTTAACAAACATTGGTTTTAATACAGAATAAGAAAAGATTTTCTGTGTGAAAAACTAAAATTGCTTCTTTTTAATTATATTTCTTAATTTTCCTTTATATGGGCCAGCATATAGGAAAAACTAATCTTTTTCCTCCATCTTTTTATTTAGGTATCTGATCCTTATCGGGCTCCAGTACGAGTAAGTAAGGTTTGTCAGGGATTTTTAAACTCTCCTTTCTACCAAAGTAAATACTGTGTAGCTATGAAAATGGACATTACTTAATTTTTTAAAATACTTAAAAAGAGAAGCCACCCCACATTCTCCCCCAATAGCCCATCAAATTGTTATTTTGGAATAATAAGTGAAGCTTACCAGTCAGAAAAGGTATGTCATTACAGTGTTTTTACTCTGAAACGCAACATAATACAGACATATTGATGGTTGTCTGGACACTCCACATTTACAGGCAGTGTGCCACTGAATGCCACCTCATGATGAAGAAAATCAGAACAGGAATATTACATTTATGCTGTCTTTAGGAGTCTCTCAAAGACATCTGGCTGCACTACCATGACTTTCAGCCTGATCTAGTAGAGGTTTTAATTATTTGCCACTACTTTTTTCTTTAATTTAAATCTATTTTTGAATGTTGCTTTTCAATCTATTAAAAAAAAACCATAAAATCAATGACATCCCAAACAATGCAGCTATCAAATCATCACTGGCGTTATGGCAAGAACAAACATCCTTGAGGGTATCCAAGAGCAAAACCAAATTAGAAGATGGAGGAGGAAGCTCACTAAACAAGGAATAGGATTAAACAAGGAACTTGACCTTCTCTGTGTCACTCAGAGGACCCTGAATAGGCTGAGGGTTGGAGTCCCTAAACGTAAGACCAACATGCTCAAGTGGGGGCTGCTGGCGGACAACAACAATGCGCTGTGTAAATGTGGAGAGATACAGAATCCGGCTCATTTGCTGGTCAGCCAGTTACTACCAGAAGCATGTACCGATGAGGATTTAAGTTTTGGCAACAACAAATCCAAGACGGTTGCTTCATTTTGGCAGTGTAAAGAAAGAAAGAAGAATAAGTGGCAAGATCAGTCCTCAGTAACTACCATTTTCGAGGGACTAGAAAATTTATTTATTTATTTTTCATTTATTTTATAACTAAAGAAAGGAAGTGTTAGGGCCGTGATGGTGAACCTTGGCACTCCAGATGTTCTTGGACTTCAATTCCCAGAAGCCCAAGCACCCAGTGAATCCACACGAATGGGTTTACTGCGATTCATCCATCCCGCGCTGCCCTTGTCACTCCCAGAAGCAGAAGTAAAACGTGCCCGTTGTGTGGATTCACAGGGTGCTTGGGCTTCTGGGAATTGAAGTCCAAGAACATCTGGAGTGCCAAGGTTCGCCATCACAGTGTTAGGGTATTTGAACCTCCTAGGAGTGGATGCTCCATGGTATGAGGGTGATGGAAAATTTCCTGTTTCTTACTAATTCCAATCACATATCTACAAAATACAGTGCCCTGTGTAGAGTCCACATCTTAAAGAATGGGACTAGAGCTGAGTCATAGGGTACCAATGTTCTTCCCATTGCACAGAGGAAGTTGTTTTAACATTATCCTTTCTATAAAAATAATTACTACGTTGTATTTCCATATTATCTAGACATCTTATTTCAACATTCAGCTATGTGAATGGTTGTAGTCTCCTTTTGTGAGCCAATTAGTTTTTAGAGGAAGACAATTTTGACCCTGGGAAGCTGGTGTTTGAAGTTAAACCTCCATGTTTAAATCCTTTCTATTGCAGAAGCCTGGCAAATGGTGTGCTGTTCACGTACAGATTGCATGGCAGATCTACCATCACCAGCAGAAAATAAAGGTAAATAAATACATTAATGCAAGAGATGAGAAGATTTATTATTATTATTTTGGCTTACAGGCTATATTCCCACTATCACCCCCTGTTTAACAAGCACGTAGCTTCTCACAGTGTTTCTTTCACTTGTAAGGTGTGGAATTAATTATGCCTTTCTGTCTTTTAACATCTATCATAGAGCTATAAATGGCTGCGCTTGTCTGGTGGGGCAGGGCAGCCTGGTAGCAAAGTGAGTCAAAAGATATTAACTATGGGACCCAAAGGAGAAGATCAGAAGAGAAGCTGGGAGGTTTGTGGGGAAGGTGGGAGTGTACAAAGCACGCGTGTTTAATATCATTTCCCTTCTGCACTAGTACCTCCTGTGGAATATGGAGTGTTATCCTGTTCAGAGTGAAATGAGCGGTACGGTGAAGGACATTTTACAAAACATAGAGCAGGCGAGTAGAATGACAGTCCTTGTGTCAGAGGTGCTTGGGGGTTTTCTTCGGCTGTATTGTGTGGAGGGGAGGGATGGAAGGGGGCTGTGGAACTGGAGAGAGGTAGGAATGGTAGGACTAGCTCATTCCCTTTGCTAACTCCATTCAACTAAAGCCTAAGGCAGTGGTTGCGAACCTACGGCACGCGTGCCAGAGGGGGCACTCAGAGCCCTCTCTATGGGCATGCATGCTCTCTGTCCAGCAGCCCAATGGAAGCGCTTCCTCCCTCACCTCAACACAGAGTTCACTCTGCCAAGCAGCCCAATGGGAGTGCTTCTTGGCTCCCCCCAGCACAGAGTTTGCCCTGCCTCTTTGTTTGGGCACTCGGTCTCTGAAAGGTTTGCCATCACTGCCCTAAGAATTCTGCCACTTGGAAGGTTACAGAATATTCTAGCCACTTACGTCTCATTTCTCTCAATACCTTATTTATTTATTTATTTCTACGCATTTATATCCCGCCCTCCTGGTGGATACACCACTCAGGGCGGCTAACAACATAGTAAAAAATTACAATAAAACAACAATAATTAAAACAGATCTAAAAAAACCCAATTAAATACCTTACTGAAGTCTGCAATTAATTTCCACAGGAAGAGATCCAAAGAATAATTAGCTAGATCAGATTTTGCAGTCTGGCTTAAGTAAAGTGACTGAAACTCATAGGCATTCATTCCTGTTTGGAGGGATGTTGGTGGAACCCTTAGGCATGGTTATAAACATGCTGGCTGGGATGTAGGAAGGCGGGCTGTGATGGTATCTTCAAAACTGGGTAGGCCCATCGAGAGAAGACGTTGAGCCAGTTTGTGCAGCATTTAGGGAAAGGCAGAAAATAAATGATGAGCCAACTAAAGAAACTACCTGTCATTCAAAATCTTGGTTTTCACAGCATCCACAGACACAAATGTTTCATACTCTGTGGTCAATTAATTTCTGTATAAACTGTTAGCTAACTTCTAAATGAGTCACAAATAGTTGGGGATTATTGAACCACACATGCTTCTCGATGACTTAAGCATAAGCAGAGTGAGAAACAAATGTTTCTTTATCCTTATCACCATTACCACAGCCATTTTGTGTTTTTGCTCTTTAATTTATTATGACTATTTACTGCCACAGCTGAGTGGCCATTGTCAGGGGAAAAGCCAAACAATGGGTTCAATCCACATTAATACTAACCCACAGGAAAAATTTCCTGATTTTAATGAAGCTGGGATGGAATCACAGTCTGTCTCAATGACAACTAGATGCATCCATATGTTCTTGTTAAAACTTATTGAAGTTAGGAGTGGCTGTACCAGGTTTTCTATCAGCCTTCTAGTAGGGTATGTATCCCATAATGTTTCAGACTCACTGAAGGGGTTAAGGCAGACTAGCTGTTAAGGCCCAGCTGCAAGTAAGAGAGTATTGTGACCAACATGGTTGAAGCCCCACTGTTTGAGTTGAGGACCAGGATTGGGAAGGCAGCTGGTTTTTGTTATTGTGTATGGTAGCACATAATACCACACATGGTTTTCACTGGACACCCTAGGTCAGTTGTTCCCAACAATGGGCCCCATGCCCCACAGGGGGACTTCAATTCCCAGAAGCCTTTTGGCAGATCGGTGCTTTGGGGAATTGACTTAGGCTTCTGGGAATTGAAGTCCAAAAACCAGAGGTTGGGAAACACTGGCCGAGGTGGAACTAGATGTCATAGGAGATGTGTTTCTAGTGTCAGAGGCCTCAAGTCTCCTCTTCTTCCACCCAGTAATGTAGGAAGTGTCAACATTATTCCCAGGAATTTCCGCACCCCCAGGAAGCAAGACTTAGTGAAATCAAGAATACCATGATGCCTGATCAGTGTGTCCTTTTCCTATAGAGAAGAATAAGTACAGAGTAGAAAGGTATTAGTTGGCTTGATGTGTTTTGAAGGCAGCCCTACAAGTCCCACAGCATTGCATGAGTTCTGCCCTCTGCAATCGCAGAACATATACCGAGTTTCCATTGGACATTTATAGTGAGAAAAGGATGCTAATGTTCAAAAAGGCGCACTATCATTTTCTACTTGTTTCACTTTAAGCAAGTTTTGGAAGCCTATGATGGGAAGCTTCTTGGACTCAGGACAGGGTGGTCTCCTCAAGCCTCTGTCATCTTCTGTCTGTGTCTTTCTGTCTCTTATCTCTGAAATAAAGCAACTGGGCATATAATTTTTGTCATCGGTTTCCTTTGAGGGATAGTTCTGTCTGCAGCCTCCAGCCTGAGGAAGAGCATTGTGTCAGGATGAGGCTGCAGACTGATCTGAGGGGTGCACCTCCCACTTGGCATCTTGCATTGCATTTCTCTGCCAAGTTAAGGCCATGGGCTAAGTCATTGCTCACGGCTGACCTTATCTGTGGAGAAGGCCAACAGCCGAGAAGCTATAGACCGACAATGGCCTTGCAGAGGCAGTGGTCAGAACCCGACTTGCCGTATGTGACCACAGACACTGCTGCCTGACTAATCCTCTCTGGCAGCACTAACCTATGTGCAAAGCATGAGCCTTTTTCTTGTCCATTCTCTCCCCTCCCCTTTCTCCTTGTGAAGAAAAGAGAGAATGTCTAATGAGATTGTCGTTTGTATCCTTTGACAGCAAATGCAGCTGGATCCCCACAAGCTAGAAATTGGTGGGAAGCTTGACCTCTTCAGCCGACCTCCAGCCCCTGGTGTGTTCCCAGGGTTTCATTATACTCAAGATCTTGCCCGGCCACTGTTTTCTACTACAGGTGAGAAGAACCAACTGAACCAAGAGTACCATTAATTAGTGTAGGAGCATGATCAGAAAGGGTTGTTTTCCTCCTCTTAAAATTGCTGGATCAGCTTGTGTACATGAAAGGGTGATGGGATGGGCTTCATAAAATCTGATTTAGGTATAATTCTGAACATTTCTTTTTGGGAGTAGACCTCCTTCTCAGGCCAGTGACTATAGGGTCATGATGGTGAACCTTGGCACTGCAGCTGTTCTTGGACTTCAATTCCCAGTAAACCCATTTGTGTGGATTCACAGAAACTTGGGCTTCTGGGAATTGAAGTCCAAGAACAGTTGGAGTGCCAAGGTTTGTCATCACAGGTATAGGGCCACATTGACAGAATCACATTTAGTGACACAATTGAACTATGTGAGTCTCAACATAATCATTCCATGGCAAGCATGACTAGACACCGAAGCACACGGAGCACTGTTACCTTCCCATCAAAGTGGTACCTTTCTACTTGCAATTGCTTGTTTTGATCATCTAGGTTTGCAAGAGCTGGGAAAGACGACAGGAGCTCCACCTGTCATGCAGCACATGCTGATCTTCCAGTTGTCAAGTTCAGTGTCTTAACCGCTAAGCCACTGCAGTCCCTTAGAATAGAACTAATACAATAATTTGTAGGTTGCAGGTATAATGGTGTCAACAAAGTTTTTGTATATTTTCTGTCACAGTTTTTTCCTTGCCAGGACACTTCATATTGGCCAGGTGTTGCCCTGTTGTGAAAGACAGAGAACACATGGCCTTCCACATTTTTTGGGGACTGCACTTTTCACCATCTTTTCGCGCACAGTACTTTGGGCATATATTACAGTACTTTAAATCATCATGGCTTACTCCCCAAGGATTGAACAGGGGCTTCTGTGCTCATTCCACATGTGCTATGACATAGCTGTGATCCTCCCCTCTCAATATACCTTTGCAACTACTGGCTCATGCATAAAAGTCTTATATATTGTTTATTATGTCTGGCAACAGGAGTCTCAGAGTAAGCTTTGGATGTTTATGTGGTTAATTGAGAATTGTGCCATTAGATACAGAAAGACTTGGTTCCAAGCAAACAGGGTTCTATGCTTGTGCTGCCAGATAAAGAAAATTCATAGAATCCTTTATTTTGGATCCAGATAAATAATCCCTTTACAGTTCTTGTGAGAATATTAATCAGGGAATTTGTTGCACAGTAAATCACAATAGAATTTGTGGTTAGAGGGGAATAGCGTGAACAAACATTGTAACTCTTAGAGATGAATACATTTTTTACTTTATGGTGTCTGAACATCTCTCCTTACTTTATCAAGCGAGAAAGTATTTTGATGTGAATCATGGGTCCTGCCTTGTTGCAGCACAAGTCATAAGTTATCTTAGGCTCCCTTGTCCCTGGGCTGGATGATCACCTGCCTTGTAAATGTTATATTTCATAACTCCCTGACAGCTCACAATCTTATCCCTAGATTCCTCTGCAGTTAGTTTTAATACTAACATCTTCAGCTTCATATAGTCAGGTTTGTATGCAATCTTCTCTAGGAAAATCTCCCATTTACTATGAGCAAACAAAGCAGATTAGCCGTGTGATCCATATTCAAATTTTTTAAAAATGAAAAAATTGCAGGAGGAAGTTGATACCTTTATTGGATCACTGAAAATTAAAATGCTGCAGGTTTTTGAGATCCAAAATCTCTTCAGGCACGGCATGATGTCTTCTTGCCAGGACAAGTCTTAGAAATGCATGTAGAACAACAGTAAAATGTTTTTGGGTGCATCACCCCATCCCACCCCACAGGAAACCAGGGGTTTCTTCCTCCCACATGGCCCCCCAAAAAGCATCGGCTTTCCTTTGTGGCCAGATGCAGGGAACACAAGACTCCATGTTCCTCCATTGAGGAGCAATGGTCTCAATTTGGTCCAAACACTAGGCATGCCAATTGCAGTCAAATCAAAGTCCAAACAAAGTCATTTAGAATATTACCTAGTGATCCTGTGTTTCTTGAACTTATGGTGTTGTTCCGATGTTAAAAAGTTCATGCCAAGCAGCTATTCATGGTATCAGGTAGTTCCATAGGCAAACAAAGCATTCTGAAATCCTACAACAGTGATGGCCAACCTTGGCACTCTAGGTGGTCTTGGATTTCAATTTCCAGAAGCCCAAGTCAGCACTCCTGCTGATCACAGCTTCTGGGAACTGAAGTCCAAGAACATCTGGAGTGCCAAGGTTAGCCATTACTCTCCTAGGATATTAGAAAGATAACAGCCTCCATCCCTCTCAAACCTGTCAAGCAAATTGTAGTGTTTACAGACAACACCAGGTTCCCTTAGCTGTGGTGACATGTCTCTCTCGGGTGTCCTTAAATCATCTTTCGCTTGCTTGAAGCCACAAAGAAGAATCACTTAGTAATTTTTGATCAACCCATCATTGTAGTTTAAAAGGATTATTTCTTTAAGGTAAAGGTAAAGGTTTCCCTTGCTCGAAAGCCAGTCGTATCCGACTCTAGGGTGCAGTGCTCATCTCTGTTTCTAAGCCGAAGAGCCAGCGCTGTCTGCTTCTGCAGACATTTCCGTGGTCATGTGGCAAGCATAACTAGACACCGGAGTGCATGGAATGCTGTTACCTTCCCACCGAAGTGGTCCCTATTTATCTACTTGCAATTTCTTGCTTTCGAACTGCTAGGTTGGCAGGAGCTGGGATGAAGATCTTTTTCATATAATGAAAAAAATAAGAAATGGCAGCAGGCACTCCTGACAAACAGTTTGATCATCCCTAATTCTCTTTCCCTGTTATGTTTAAAAATTAAAGATGGGTATAGTCTAGACCCGTGATGGTGAACCGTTGCATTCCAGCTGTTCTTGAACTTCAATTCCCAGAAGCCCAAGTCTTTGTGAATCCACACGTATGGGTTTACTGCACGGATAAAATGGGATAGGATTAGTTTGGATGTTATTAAGATAAAACTAGACTAAATGAAATGGGTTTAAACCAGATCAGAATGGATTAAATAGTATTAAAATCAGGTGGTATAAGATTAGATCGTATAGTACAGGAATAGATTAGATAGAATTAGAATAGGCTAGAGAGGATACGGAATGGGTGGATTGGATTGGATTAGATTAGACAACATGAAATTATACAAAGTAGAATGCAATCAGATGACATAAGATTAAATAGTTTGTGTAGGTTTAGGTAAAATCAAATTAGATATAATACCATACCATACTTTAAACTGGAAAAGGTTAGATTGCACAAGATAGGGTATGATAGGATAGATAAAATCAGGTAGGATTGTATTAGGCTGAAAACTGGTCTAATCCTATCCTACCTTACCAAATTCAGTGTAATTCTATCAAACCAGTTCTAGATAGGATTAGTGTGGTCTGGCTAGGATAGGAATTGGCGCAACTCATTCACACAAACTTGCACATCACTTGCTGAATCAGAATATCTGGTTGCATTGACAATGAATATCACAGTATTTGGCTGTATACATGTGGGAGAGAATATTGTGTGCATGGAGATTCATCACTGGTGGTAGCCCATTCCCACATCTATTTATTTTCAGGTCATCAACATTTAATGCTTAAAGGTCATGTGAATCCATTTGGAGGCAATCTTTATTATAATTTTATAACACACTTTGCAAAATGAGAAGCCCTCTCAGTCTTCCCAGTCTCTAGCCCAGAGATGTGCAGTCTTGGCCCTCCAGGTGTTCTTGGACTTCAATTCCCAGAAGCCCAAGTCAACACACCAGCTGGTCAGGGTTTCTGGGAATTGAAGTTCAAGAACAGCTGGAGGGCCAAGACAGCCCATCACTGCTCTCGCCTCTCGCCACACCTAGAGAAAAGGTAAGAGCACCCCCATCATAATCTGATGCGTGCATGCATAGTATGAATTTCCCTGTCTTAGACCCCTTGAAAGCTTTGTCACAATGATTTGTGGAAGCCCCGATATCACTGCTTGACCACACCTACTGCTAACACTGCCGGGGAATATGAGTGAAGAGAACAAGTACTTCAGAGGAAAATGACCAGAGCAAATGTGTATATATTTTGTGTTTACAAATGCATGATTTTTAAATTTCATGTCAGATTCTGCCTAATACAGATAAAGGATGTTAGCTCAACTATCCTCCTGATTATACTGCACAAGAATGATTTTGTTACTGGGAATAACACATGTGATTTACATGATAGCGAGTGTGCTGATTCCAAATCAGAACTCAGAATTTGCCTATCACATACAGATTTTAAGTTATAGGTGTGCTATAGCTGTTCAAGTGGTTGGTCATTGGGTAATGTAGTTTTACATGGGAACATTATAACAGTTGCAGCTATGACTAAGCCTGCTGTAGCTTCAGCTTAATCATGTCCCCTAGTGGTATGCATGTTCCAGCAGCGGACGGGCATGTCTGGGCAAGTCAGTGAGCTGACACCAGAAATAGATATATAAGGTGAGAGGGACCAAGGGCTTGTCTCTAGTGTGAACCCATCTTATTGGATAGTACAGCTAGGCCATAGTGAGTTTGTTTTGAGCTAAAGGTGAGTAGGTGCAGCTGTGAGAGGATGTAGCTAATCACATCTATACACGTAATTAACTTAAGATCCTGATGTCCTAGGCAGAATCGGACATTGGATTTAGATTCAGTGCACTTGATTTAGTATAGGACACATGGATTAGACCAAGTTGCAGACTGTATTTAGTGCAGTGTTAACAGCCTGCCTTCCGTGCTATAGCACTGCCAGTCATCTCCACACATAAGACTGAAGAGTGGATTTATAGCTAGGTCCACATGAATAAAATCTTTTTAACCAGCTGTCTCTCTTGGGAAAGCGGGGTGGGGGAGCCAACCCTATGTATTTCCTAGGTGTCTATTCTTTCCCAGTAGTATCTATGTCACAAGCCTGTTATTTTAATCCCTTTGATGTAATAAAGCAGAAAAGAACCAGATTTGGAACATGATAGTAAAATGTTAATTTCATGTGTGAGACCTGCCCAAAATTTCTCACATAGATTCTTGAAAATTGCCTTTTACATACCTGTGCCCAGGTGGAACTTGTCTTTTTGCTGTTTCATATTAGGCGGTATTTTCCCACATGTGCTAGATTTCCACAGTGTCCTTCTGGCAGAAGGGGAAGGTGCGAAAAGAACTCTGGTACACAACTGTAAATAGAGACAACAACATGTGTTAGCAGACAGCTAAGCAAAGTGCTATGGTGAAAATCAGTACAGGCGTTCTCATCCTTCTAACCTGGAGGATAATACCCAAGTTTTTCACATTTCCAGAATGTTTAAGAATAGTGTCAATTTTTAAGTATATTCATCAAGACAGGCTAGGATTCTCATCCACGCAACAAAAGAATTAGAGCACTTCTTGAAAGTTACCATTAAGAAGAATGGATATAGTGACATGGATGTAGTCAATCAAAACTGAGCTGTAAATGTGTCTGCAGCTGTCGTAAACATGTTTTACGGCAGCATTTAAACCGGGGGAGAACCACGTGACCAGGGGACGTGTTCCGGCCCGCAGCTTAAAAAGGTTGGGAACCCCTGGTGTATACTATTCTGTGAAGAAAGACAAGAGCAAGAATTAGTCAAGGGTTGGTGTGAAGTAGTGTCCCACCTAGACAGCTGAGCTTTCTAGTTTGGTGTTTAGCCGTGCAATTTATCTTGCATAGAATGAATGATACTTTTCCAACCTAATATTTGTTCCAACCTAATTAACAGTGCTTGAATTAGCATCTTCCTCTGTCCGTAGATACTATTCCATACTGGGATTATTATTTTTTCCATTTGCATCCGCAGGTTCTGCTCACCCCGCCTCTAATCCTTTTGGACCTTCACCACATCACAGCAGCTTCATGCCTACTAGCCACTTGGCAGGTAAGTGTAAGTAAATCCTACTTTCATTCTTTATGCTTTATGTATGCCGTAGTTTGCATCAGCTATGTTCGGTAGCTAGAAGCAGTGTAAAAGGGCTTTACTTCTGCTAGGGCAACTTCTAAGCAACATTCCCCAGGGTCAGAAAATCTGTTTATACATATCCTGACAGAATACAAACAAACAGGGGAAAAAACTATTCTCTTCAGCCCTACAGATTTGTGACGTACTTCTGCTGCTTTCTAACACAGAACATTTCAGAAGTAGTTGCTTTGTTTCAAATCAGTTTATTCCGTTATTTCAGTATTTCCAAGGCTTCTAGTCCCCTTCAAATAAAAGTAATTAGAAGGTGTGTCCTTTTCAGTTAAAAAAACATTCTATAAAGCTCCATTATTTATTGTCAGGTAGTTTAAAAAAAATTCCCACCCCCTGCAACCTCACCGCTTCAGATGAGAAAGGCAAGAGAAGTAAACGGACACGGTTCTCCCAACTGTACATGCAAAGTGTGATGAAACAGTAAATTGGGCGACTTGCATAGTTTGCCATTTCCACAGCATTGATGGAAAGTAAAAGAAAAAGAAAACTCTGGCATCAGTATTAATTTCTTACAGTTCATCCCCCATATTTAATTTGTAATTTCCATTTATTTATTTTTAGCTGCCCTGGCTAGCAATCTTTAATTCTATTACTTTGCCCAATAGAAGCTTAAGACTGTTCGTTTTCATTTTTTTACATATATTCTAAGCACTCATATTGAGAAAAACAGATTTGGGTATATGACTTATAAATTTTCTAATTAGTTTTCCCTGCTGGACTGTCTCTAATAATACATAGATATTAATGCTTGAAGCTGTGATGGCTTGTTTGAGTATGTAATGGCACAGGCTTGGGAAACTAATTGCTGGACCCACTCCACTTGTTACTAGTGCTGGGGCAGGTGAAGGACAGCAGTAATTAATTCCATTAGCCCAATTAAGTTAATATATGAGATCATCGACAAAACATCCATATTTAGCAGAACTGACAGGTTACCTTGAAGCTTTCCTTACTGGCCAGAGATCCCTGGACAGTATTTGTAGGCTTATGCAGAGACTGTAGATATGGTATAGAACCATGATGGTGAACCTTGGCACTCCAGCTGTTCTTGGATTTCGATTCCCAGAAGCCCAAGTCTCTGTGAATCCACACGAATGGGTTTACTGCATATACACAGCAAACCCATTCACGTGGATTCACAAAGACTTGGGCTTCTGGGAATTGAAGTCCAAGAACACACACGTGCAGTAAACCCATGCATGTGGATTCACAGAGACTTGGGTTTCTGGGAATTAAAGTCCAAGTACAGCTGGAGTGCCAAGGTTTGCCATGACTGGTATGGAATCTACAGGTATCAATACTCTTGACTCTCTTAATTAATTTTAAATGGAGCATCACAGTTTGGCAATAAGTAATGTTGATATGATATAATTCCTTAACAATTAATTTACTAACTTGACTACACCCAATGAATAAATAGACCCAGGATAGTTATATAAAATTTGTACTTCTCAGAGCCAGTTGAGGATACGAGGGGACCATGGTGTGTTATATTCATAATATGTCATACTGTGTGGTTTTATAGGATGGCCTCACCATGAGTTGAAAGGGTTTTGGACCTTTTGTCAGATTACAGGGTATACTGCTATCTGTTAGTAACTCACTCAAAAAGTACTTAACTTTTACATGTTCTATTTGTACTACTAGAACAAACAGCATGTTTTTACTACGCATCCTTTTTAGCATCAGACAGTCCTTTGCAAAGTTTTAGCTGCTCTCAAAACATGCAAGTTTCATAGTCGACACCCAGAAAAGGTAGAAGAATCACTTAAGAGAAAATAAGGAGTGCAATATCATCCGAAGAACATGGTGTCGAGATAATGCATTAACCCTTTGATATTCTGTAGAGTGATCTGCAGGTTTCTTGCTTCATAGTTCTTCCTATATAGACACACAGCCCAAAGCAGAGGGTTGAAGAGACAGGATTAATATATCAAGGACAATTAAATGAACTTCTAGGGTTTCTGCATAAGCACCCATCTCCTGCCTCTTTGCCATCCCCCCCAAAATAAATAAATGAAACATCATATTGGAAATCAGCTTATGGCATGTCATGTTGCTGTTGTGATTCCAAAAGAAGATCGAATTTCAGCTCAGTCAAGGGGTGCCTGTCATTTTTTGCTCTTTGGCTGTTAAGTTTTAGCTTCTCTCTCTCTTGGCACACACAGAGCTTAACTCCAGCACCTGTTTTCGTGGAGTAAGTGCTGAAATCCCTTCTCCATTTTTAACATGCTGGAAATGTTCTGTGCAAAGAACCTTGCAGTGAGAAGGATCAGCTTAAAGTCTGTCCTAATCCTACTTGGATTCAGACCATTAAAAAGAGCAGGGGGAGGGGAGCAGGGGGTGGATTTCATTCTCCAGCATTCTTGGCTAAATGCCGGCTAAAACCCTGTTTGCCTTTCCAGATCCATTTAGCAGGTCAAGCACCTTCAGCGGCCTTGGGAATTTAGGCAGCAATGCCTTTGGAGGATTAGGCAGTCATACTCTGAGTAAGTACTGGCTGGGTTACTGCAGACAAACCTTCTCTCCAGAGAAACCACATGCTCACATTGGAAGCAGCTGGTGGTCGTTTGTTTACCAAAGAAAGGAAAACTCTTTGTCTCCTATCCTCCATTCTCCTTTTTGAGAAGAGCAAAAACAAAATACTGCACCTAAGTGTTCCCAGTCTCGGTGGCAGGAGCTTTTTCCATAATTTGTCCAGAGAAAGCAGGCCCGTTGAAGTCTTAAACACCCTTCATCTTCATGCATCACAGTTGTCCCACAATTTGTCGAAGGCATGCGTGTGCTCTCAGGATTCACCACCAGAGTGGGAAAACCCTTGAAAATGTAATTTTGGAAAGAAACCGTGCCAACTCTTACTCTATATCAATGATGGTGAACCTTGACACTCCAGATGCTCTTGAACTTCAATTCCCAAAAGCCCTGACCAACAGGAGTCCAAGAACAACAGGAGTGCCATGGTTGGCCATCACTGCTCTATATCCTATTTATGTGAGCTTATTCCAACATAATGAGCTCCGATCCAAATGGGAAAATAAATGCAGGAACATCTATGTTCATGCACTTAACAAAATTTGAGTGACAATACAACACAAGTAGCCCTTTGATAGCACAAATCATTTATTCTGAGGTAAGAGAAAGCTTACAGGATGCCCAGTGGATAGTGACAGGCTAGGATGCTGGAGACCAGGGTTCAAATCCCCAATCGGTCAGGGAAAATCACTTGGGGTGTGGAACTAGTAAAACCACACTTTAAATATCTCATTTACCTTGAAAGCCCTACTAGGGTTGCTATAAGTCAGTTCTGACTTGACAACACATAGCAAAACAGGAGGAAGCATAGACAACTATATCCAGTTCTTTCTGCACCCTTGATCATGCGAGACAATCTGATGGCTCATGAATCAGACGTTTGAACTTTCTGAAATTTAGAGACAAATTTTCTTTGTATTTGTTTCACTGTTAGCTTATTGCTGGGTATTTATGCAGTGACATTTAAAAAATAACCACAAGAATTTAAACAAATGAAATGAGTTGCATGTGGATGGTTTATACCTGTGTCTTATCCACGACATGTCTATAGAAAGGATATTATAGCACTCACGTGAACACAGGATGCAGTCTTATTCTGAGTCAAACCTTCTATCTGTGTAGCTCAGTACTGTCTACACTGACTGGCAGCAACTCTTCAGGGTCTCTCTACTGAGTCTTTCTCCAGGTCTACCTGCAGATGCCAGGGACTGAACTGCAGATCTTTTGTATCTGTTTTAGCACTCAATGTGCAGCCTTTCAGAGTATGAGCAGCTGACTAATTCTTTGCATGTACTCAGAAGATTTGAAAATAAACTAATTATTAAGAATAATAATCATGTGCCATCAAGTCAGTTGTGACTTATGGCAACCCTTTCCAGGTTTTTTGTTGTTGTTTTTTTAGGTAGAGAGTACCCAGAAATGGTTTATGGTTCCCTCCATCTAGGAGCATCTTTGCTGCAGCTTGCCCAAGGTCACACAAACTGGCTCTTTTGGGATGCACAGTGGGGGAACTGAACTCCCAACTTCTGACTCCACAGTCAGATATCTAGTTCACTGAGCTGTGCAGCCAGCTTAAATATTATCAGATTATGATAACTGTAAGAAGACTGATTGTTTAAAGTTTACCATGAGCCGACCTTGAGAGGTCAGTCTAGCGAATACAGAAGATGTGGCTTTTTCAGTAGCAGCCTCAACTGAGGAACCCTCCCCAATATTATTTGTTTATTATTTATTTATTATTTACACTTATATCCCACCCCTTCTAGGGAAAGTCACATGGGTCCCATTCTATTAATTTAGCACGCCTTTGGCGTCTACTGATTTAACCTGTTCTGAAAGAATTGTTTTGGTCTTCTGTTTTTACGTTATAACTTAACTGTGCATTGCTATGAATATTCTGGTGCAAAGTGAATGGAATGAGTATCAAAATATAGCTAGGTATATTTTAGTTCCAGTCCTGTCCATTTATACTCTCTAAGCGCCGCTGCTTTTTCCCAAGAGCAAACGTCCATCTTCCAAAAGCAGCTTGTAGAACTAACCAGACAAGACACCAAAGGGATTCATTGAATTAGACCAATCTTTCTAAGAAAACAGCCTGCTAGATTGCGGCTCATTACAGTTGAATAAATGCTCACAAAGAACAAAATGCAAACTTATTGAGAGGAAAGTTGGTATAACTCAAGGAATACTATTGGGAGGGACTTCCTGACAGTGATATAATGGACTCTCTTGCATTGGTAATTTCTGAATAAAAATTTGGATGGTCATCCCTCAGGTATGCTTTAGCTATGGCTTTCCTGCTGTGGCAGACAGTTGGGCTTGGTGATCTTTTGAATCCCTTCCACCTCTATAATTCTGTGGATTTCCAACAGAAGAACTATGCTTTCTTTTTAGCCTGGAAAGTGGCACACTTTTTCTAATCAAACATCAGAAACACTGTTTATCTTCATTCATTCTTGGCGTCATTTTCAGTGTTGCAATGAACAGTCTGTTGGTTAGTTGCTTTCTATAAGAGAAGCTACATGCAGAAGACCTGTGAGTTAGCACATTGTTTGACTGGTGAGCTAAGCAGACTGACTGGTCCATTCCCAAGGAAAATGGCTACATTCAACAAGTCTGATCATCTTCTCATCATAGATTTCAGTGACAGCACCAAGTATTGCTGTCTTATTATTTCTAATCAACGGCACCTTCTTAGTTTATAGTGACAGCAGTGCAAACAGGACATGGATTTCATAATAAAGAAACTGGGTGATTAGGGGAATGACCTTTGGATCTTCAGCCAAAATGCCCTCATCATGTTCAGAAAGTTAATCAGTTTTAGCCTTTCTTGTGCAGAGGCTTTAAATGGGCTGCTATCCCCAAAGTAATCATGCATGGGGAAAATAGAAAATTGTAGCTAAATGAACCTTTATGTACAAAATTTTCATCCCAAATCTCTTTCCACACACACACTCATGACAAACAGATTCCTAGATATCTGTTATGCATTTTTGCCTATGTATGGTGACTTTTGGGACATCCTGTATTTATCAGAGCTACTCTGTCATATATTTATGTGCTTTTTACCCCCTTTCTCTGCAGCCTTGAAAGGGTAACCTTCCTAGTAGATGTCACTTTTGCAGGATTAATTTTGAGGTGGATGGGTGGGAATACTTTCTTTTCGATTTCTCCACCTTAACAGAGAATTCACAGATTCTTTCTGCTTTACTCCTGGTTCTAGGCCACAATAGCATTTTTGCTCACAAAGAAGGACCCAACATCCAGAGCTTCAATAACCCACATGAGCCATGGAACAGACTCCACCGGACACCACCATCCTTCCCGACACCGCCACAGTGGCCCAAGCCTGGTGAATCTGAGCGTAGCTCCTCTGTGACAAATCATGATAGAGACCGAGAATCAGAGAAGAGGGATATTTCCTCCAGTAAAGAAGACAGAGACAAGGAAAGGTAAGTGAAACTATGGCATCACAAAATATGATTCACTTAGAACAGTGAAGGTGAACCTTGGCACTCCAGCTGTTCTTGGGACTTCATTTCCCAGAAACCCAAGTCCCTGTGAATCCACACGAATGGGTTTACTGCATGTACACAGAGGACAACCCTGTGGATTCACAGGGACTTTGGCTTCTGGGAATTGAAGTCTAAGAACAGCTGGAGTGCCAAGATTTGCCATCACTGACTTATAACCTACTACGCTATGCAAACCTGCAGCTGAAATTACATTTTTTGTAATTCAGTTAGCATCTTGAACTCAAAGTTCCTATGAATATAGAATGGCATGGGATGTTGTAGCCGGTTTATGTATCATAAACCACTCTAAATTGTCACGAGGAAAACAGTTCATGGAGCAGGGATAGGTAACTTACAACCATCCAGCTATGGATTTCCATTCAGCCCTATCTGCCACAGCAGTATTGAAAGATGATAGGCATTTCAGTGGAACAACACCAAGAAAGAGATGTGCTGCTACTTTGCTGAGTGAGCAGGTCTCTGTGCCACCGTAAACACTGAAAAGAAACGGCAAGGCTAGAAGCAACAAGATGAAACTTACCCAGTTTATAAGGCAAGATGCTGCCTATCTGTTAGTAGCTTATCTTATGAGAAATGGTTTTTTTTTAAAAAAAAAAAAAAAAGAACCCATGCAAACTGGCCCCAGCAAGGATGGATGAAAAGAAAGCCAAGAAAATTGGGGTTGGCAGAGGTATAAAGAACTAAAGGAAGTTTTAAACTTACACTTTAGGTTCAACACTTTCTAAGGGGTTTCTGACATAAAGTCAGGGTTGGTTGCCCAACTAAAGGTTTCCCCACACTCTTAGAGCAAAGTGTATTAAGTTGAACCACTTAATGTGCCCTTGGCCCAGGCTAAATGCCACAGCAGCCATATCTCTTTTCTGACTTGTGTCCTGAAAACAGCTGGGCATGGTAGTGCGAAGATCTATGGTAGTCATGGTGAACCTTGGCACTCCAGCTGTTCTTAGACTTCGATTCCCAGAAGCCCAAGTCTCTGTGAAGCCACATAAATGGGTTTACTGCACGTACACACAGTGTATATAGCCCTTTGGTTTCCAACTTAACCTGCACCTAAAATGTTCCAATGGTTTTTAACTTCTACACTTTATAACGCTAAATTCTACAGCTGGAACCAATTTGTGGGGGAAAATCACAGCTTGATCCTAATTGCATGATTACCCCATCTGTTAAATGTTACTAACAGAATACTAGCAGGTTCCTGGACCTCATTATTCTACATAGTGAGGATGAAGAGGGAATTGTTCTGAGATTTCATTTGAAGAGATTTTAAATTGAAAGTGTCCCCATAGGGAAAATATTTATAAATTTGTTCCGGTTCCCAAGGTCATACTTTGCCATCCTATTTCATTGATTGCCAAAAATAATCCTGGAAAAACCCCAAAGGACTGCTATTGGGGGAAATGAACATTAATTAATTGCTTTTTTTAAAAAAAAAGATAATTTTAGTCATCTTCTCCAGTTGCATCAATTGAAATTCCTTAACACAGAGCTTTCCAAGTGACTTAAGAGCACATATGTAATGTTTCTGTTTGATTACCATGTCCTGCCATAGGCATTCAACTCTACTCTTTCATCCAGAGCCATGTAAATGGAATTACCAGCAGAACTGCTGGATAGCTCAGTCAGTGGTTTAGGCATCTAGCTGCAGAGACAAAGGTTGGAAGTTCAGTTCCCACAATGTCTCCTGGACAAGGGTTGGACTCAATAATCCATAGGATGCCTTCCAGCTCCACAAGTCCAGGATGATGACGACGATTAAAATATTTTCTTCCTTGCCAATATTATTCATGGATTAAGGAAACATTCAAAGCTTTCATTAGTAAGAGGTCAATAAATAAAATTATAAGATAAAGACAAATCTAGATTCAGATAAACACTAAATAATATTTTCGTACAAATTTCCGTATAAATATGATTAATTGGCCAAAAGGGTGGTATATAAATACAATAAATAAATAAAAATAAAAGACAAGTGACAACAATATTACCAAGTATATAAAGTCAGGAGTTCTCAACCTTTTTAAACCGGGGGCTGCGTCATGCTCCCTCGGGCAGCTTCAGGGGTCGGATGGCCATTTTGCCCTTCCTCCACCACATGGCACTTCCTGGTGCAGTGGAGGCAGTGGGGGGGGGGGGTGGCACATGAAATGGTGCCGCAGGCCACATCGAGCCCATGGGTCAAGGGTCCCTGATATAAGTAAAATATAAGACTTGAATGTGAGAAGAGAATGTTCACAGTGCATTATATTTACTTCCAGAGATCTTCTGGATAAAAACAGACATTCAAATAGATCTTCACCAGCTTCAGCTCCAGTGACTCACCAGATCAGCAACCTCATTCGCAGCAACAGCCAGACCTCCAATGATCCCACCAGGCAACTTGTCCTCAGTGACAGAGAAAGGTCTAAAGAACCAGAGAGGGATATTTCCGACCAGCTGAGGGATCCTCCTCCTATTTTGGAGCACAAGATCAAAGAAAGCCGCTCCCCAGTGAAGGAACCCCCAAGCCATGAAAAAAGATCCTCAGAGGACAACACAAAGCCAGTAATTCAGTCTGTATCTCCCTACAGCAAACCTGCACTGAGCGAGAGTTTAAAACTCAGCAATCTAATGAACAAGGACATTGAAAGAAAGCCAGAGCTTCCAGCTGACCTTCAGAAGATTAAGAATGATATCAAGGTGAAAGAGGAGCGCAAGGAGGATGGCGATGTGCTGGTTGTGAGCTCAGAACCTTCACAGCATTCCAGAACAGTTGAACACCCCCCACCATCTTCTTTGCATGGGTTACCATTGCCCCATTCAATGGCAGCCACCATGCCCATCTCTATGGGTAATGTCCATCAGATGAACAACATGAATGTCCTGGATCGTAGCAGAATGATGGCCCCTCTAATGAGCATGAATCCATTGACAGGAAGGGAAAGACTTCCCCATCCTGGCTTTTCCTGGGATCCAATGAGGGATCCATTACGAGATGCCTATCGGAGCTTAGACCTGCACCGTCGCATGGACTTCCAGCTCCGAGCAGATCCCATGCATAGGTTCCCCACCACTTCTGGATTTTATGATAACGAGCGCTCTTACCGAGACCGAGAACCCCATGACTACAGTCATGAAAATCTTCTTGAAGCAAGGCGTGAGCAAGAGCGGCTCAGGCAAGCAGAGGAAAGGGAGAGGTTGCACTTACGCGAAGAACTTGAGCGGGCCAGGATGCATCACTTGCACTCATCTCCTATTGAAAGCCACCTGGCACACATGCCATCCTTCATGCCTCATCTCAGTGGGATGCATTATCCCAGACTCAGCCCCTCCGCCGCCATGCACAATGGACTCTTGAACAGGAACCCACCGACCGCCGCTTTGAGTGCCCCACCCCCTTTGGTACCCGCCAGTAGTACAAGACCTTCCTCCCCTCGCCGGACTACTCCACTCCCAGGCTCAGAGTCAAGAGACTATTCTCCTTCTAGGAACCCCAAAGAAGTAGAGGCACGATAGTCCCTATCGAACAAACAGGATGAATTTTAAAACTCACCTGTAAATATAGGAGGGGGGAGACCTTTTAAAAATGCACTGCTGTAAACTTTTTTAAAAAGAACTGTAAACATTTGTAGAAATTAAGCACAGTTCCATAAATAATTTGGGACAGGGAGGGGAGGGTCAAAGGTTACAAACCTTCCAAACAGACGGTTGCTGAAAATTGAAATTTAATATATAGGTCTTGATTATTATTTTTTTTTTTTTTTTGCTTCTGTGCTGATTTAAAATATTATCAAGTTTGTACATTTTCCCCAAATGTGAGAAACATTTTTTAATGAATTTGAATTTTTTTTTTAATTTTGTGCTTTTTATTCGCATAAAAAGACTTTCATTTTTAATTTGATTTTTTAATGGCCTCAGATCCTTAAGTGAAAACAAAACATACCCAGGGTTTCTTAAAGTATTATTTATGGAAATACTGTAGTTTCGTACAGTCCACTGTGAGGTTCCCAGATTGAGGCCACTCACTTCTCTTGGTACTTTGGAACTGAAGTTACAGATATATATTAAAAATAATAATAATAATAATGTACAAAATGGTTTGTTTTTTGCCTTATATTATGGATAAATGAGAATTTTTTTGACTTGTTTTAAATAACAAAAAAAGAAAACAATATGTAAATATTCTGTTAATATAAATGTACACCAATATTGAATTCTTAACATAGGTAGACTTTATAAAAAATGGTTTCTAGAACCACTCTCTGGTTATTTGTTAACGTTATTCCAATTCATCCATGTCACTCGATAAACCCGCAAACTTTTTTAAAAAATCACCAACTAATTGTGGCACATATATTTCAACTATGCAAAAAAAAAATGTGGCGGCAGGTCCTCATTGATGTGAGGGCAGGGGGGTGGGAAGGAAAGTATTTACAAAACAGCCCCCTACCCTCAAATCTCCTGAAAACATTCACCAAACACCCAACTTTAGAGAAAGAATGGCAATAGTTACATTTAGAGGTACGTTTATAGGATACACACAGCACCCTACCAAAAAAATAAAATAAAACTAAGCTGATTTTCAAATTTGTGTGTGTTTTGAACAGGATAGTCAGTAAGATAAGGAGAAGCTCCAGATTACCTACATCAGTAGTGGTGAACCTATGGCACGCATGCTAGAGGGGTGCACTCAGAGCCCACTCCATGGGCACGCATGCCGACACCCAGCACAGAATTGGCCCCACCCCTAAGCCCAGCAGCCCAATGGCAGCGCTTCCTCCCTTCCCCAGCTCAGAGTTCACCCCACCCCTCTGCCCTGTAGTCCAATGGGAGTGCTTCCTCCCTTCCCCAGCTCAGAGTTCACCCCACCCCTCTGCCCCGTAGTCCAATGGGAGCGCTTTCTCCTTCCCCCCAGCACAGAGTTCAGCCCGTCCCTCTGTTTGGGCACTAAATCTCTAAAAGGTTCGCCATCACTGACCTATAAGAAACATTATACTATGCAGATGGAACCAGACACAGTAACGGACTGCAGATCTTCCCCCACCCCAACCTAATTTCTCCCCCCGGTTGGACTCGGACACAAAGCCAATCAAAGACTTTGTTACTGGAAATCCCTTGTGTTCACTGTGCAATCTTCTTGTCAGAACTGGTATAAAAACCATGTTAGGAATACCAAAATGTCAAATGATTTATCCAGTATGTTCTCTGTCGTTTGCAATGAACTATTCAAAATGTTTGTTTCAATATGAATTCCACCTCGGAAACCCCACACACCCCTTTTCCCCCCCAGTTTGATTTGTAAATTACATGTTTCCTATATACGCTTTGCTATGCCTCAGTGAAATGGAATGTATGCAGTTCCTTTTTTTGACATTCAGCCCTTCAAAGTGGAAGTTGTTTCACAAGGAGAGTAGAATGGGAGAGGTTTTTAGTGCGTCTCCTCTAGAACAGCTGACTGGCAGGTACATTCTTTCTTGTAAGAAGTCCCTGCACACAGCAGCACAAGGAACATCATGTTGGATATGCAGAGCCCCATTCTGTTAGTGCCATGATGGTGGACTTTGGCATTCCAGCTGTATTTGGACTTCAATTCCCAGAAGCCCAAGTCTCTGTGAATCCACACAAATGGGTTTACTGGGTGTACGTGCAGTAGACCCATTCATGTGGATTCGCAGAGACTTGGGCTTCTGGGAATTGAAGTCCAAGAACATTTGGGTGCCATCACTGCGTTAGGGACAAAGCTATAGAAGCTGCCTGCTGCAGATACAGTGCTTGATGCGCTACTGTAGCGCAACTTCTGTCCTTTTTCTTCTCCCCCTTTCGTCTGTCATTTTCACATTTCATATTAGTTGACTCGGCCACTTCTGTCCGGGCAACTCAAACATCTGTGGAGGTTTTCTCCCTTTCTGTATGTCCTTCCGCAGCCCACCCTCATTCTCTTCCCTGCGTCCCTGCAATTTTAAACATTTGGTTTCTTTGTAGATCATTGAAGATAAATACAGCATTGATTTTGGATGAAAAAAGGTAGTTAAGTGTTTGTGTGTCAGATCTAGTCAGAGCGACTGCCGGGAGGGGAGAGTAAATGGTTTATTGATGAACGTGCTCAGCCTATTAACGCTGCTAGACCTTTGGCAAATCTGGATCATTAAAAGAGCCGCGCAGTTCATCTGGGAGTTTTTGCTTTTCTGCATGTAGCTTGCCTAATCCAAGGCTGCTCCTGGCCCATGTTGGTACACACTGCACACCTTCCTGGGACAGCCATAGAAGCTGGGCCAAGGACAAAGTGCTCCAGATGCTCCAGATGTTGCAGAGATTTCATGGGATAGGGTGGCAGAAAATTGATTCGATTTCCTTGTACTATTCCCCCATTACTCAAGAACTTTCTTCTCTTCTACCCACAGAAATGCCCTCTTTCAATTGAGTATTCGGAGAACTAGTCTGAAAATATGACAGACGTTGTACAACTAAATGTCTCTCAAGTTTTGCCTCTTAGTTTGTGCAGCCAAATAATGGGGTCATGTTTTCTTTAAGCACCTGTATGTTTTATTATCCAATATTGAATAATATCGACTATATAGTTGTGTCCATATAGTGCACTTCTGCAAACCTGAAAATGTGGACTAGATTAAAATATTTGCCTTTTAATGCCTTACTGCACTAATGTTGCATAGTAGAAAAATTAGGAAGACCCGCAAAGGGCTGGAATCGACTGTGCAACTGAACAACAACAACAATAGGTTTAGTTTAAGTAGTATTAGAGAGTTGGGCCAAATTCTTATTAGACACTTCATGTTCATTTGTGTTTGTTGCAATTTTGAGCACAGATATTTGTTTTCTGTTGGCTTTGTTACCCTTTGCAAAGAGTGAAGTGAATACACAATACATAGTCCTCAAAAGAGAATTTTTGCAGGCTGTATTTTTACCCGAGAAATCCTGGAGGAAATCAGACAACTTCAAAGGCCAATGCCCCGACTGAGTTCACAACCCCATAAAGCTGCCACGATCAATATTTTATCAGGAATATGCCATTTCTACTAACACGCTGTATTACAAGGGAGGAGGAGGAGGAGGAGGAGGGAGGAAGAGGGCAGGAGAGAAATGACAAGATGAAATTACAGACTTCCGTTTCAGAACATAATGGAAAAGCCAAACCGTGGTCGGAGGCTGATGGTAGAATAGGGGCCAAGGGAAAGTAGGTAAAGGTAAAGGTTTCCCTTGCTCGAAAGCCAGTCGTATCCGACTCTAGGGTGCAGTGCTCATCTCTGTTTCTAAGCCGCTGTCTGCTTCTGCAGATGTTTCTGTGGTCATGTGGCAGGCATGACTAGACACCGGAGCGCACAGAATGCTGTTACCTTCCCACCGAAGTGGTCCCTATTTATCTACTTGCAATTTCTTGCTTTCGAACTGCTAGGTTGGCAGGAGCTGGGATGAAGACGGGAGCTCATTTCCGTCCTGCAGTACTCGGGAATCGAACTGCTGACCTTCCGCTTCCCAGTCAGCGTCTTAGCGACTTGAGCCACTGCAGTACCCTATGGAAAGTAGAAGACCGAGCAAAAATGAATGTTTTTTTGGGGGGGGGTTAAACGCATCAGAGCCACAGGGGAGTTAAACACTGCTGTTACTTCTGGGAACTGCTGTTGAAAGAGAATCCAAACTACAGTGCAGTATTTGCCATTTCAGTTATCCGCGTCCTAAAAATATTCAATAAAATAGCCCTCAAATACAAACTGCAATATATATTTCTATGGCACATTATCAGAGATGGCCACTGGAGGCAAAGGATGTAACATTTTTTTAGAAGAAATAGAGGCTCACATATATGAAACCCCCACATCTGTGACTCATGTGTGTTTTAAACATAGTTTGCTGTTGTCCACCCCACACACAGAGAAGGTCTCAGAATGTACCCCCTTATACAGGGGGAGTCCTATAATATGGAAGACTGACTGAAACAATCTGCATACACTTGTGTGTAAGGTCTCTCAAATTGACTGTACAGTATTATACTTTACTGTACATGAAATAAACCACAACTCAGTTTGCATACAGGAAAGCCTTTACCATCTGTCAGGCACTTTGCCAGCACAAAACTGTTTGACAAAATGATGGGGGGGGTTGGGGGGCTGCATTTAATCCTGGTGTGTCCTTAAGTACTATGTTGCCTCAAACTGACATCCCCCATCAGCTGTGGGTATGAGACTCCAACTAGTAGGATAGTTTTCCAGGATAGCCATGCATTACACCGCAGAGTACTGTTACACAGTGGGAGAGGAGAGCTGTCTCCATGCTTTCCATGCTTCCCCTACCCTTCCCTCACAAAACTATGAAAAGGTCACATGTTCTCATTTTGGTTCTCACTTTGCTGGCTGGACTATTTGATCCTCTGCAACACTTGCAGGAGATGACAAGGAAGAGTTGGCTTTTCTCTTGAGCCACCCTCAGGATCTCTATTACCCTGGTGGTGAGCAACCGGCATGCTGACAAGTGTCACAAAGATTACAAGTCAAGCAATGTGCAGCTGGAGCAGCGTCTTCTGAAGAACATGCTCCCAGCTTTGCTGTCAACACTCAGGCTTAATACAGATAATTCTTTTCTCGAGCCAAGACAAGGAACAATCACTAGAGGCAACAATAAAAAATCCCTCGGTATTTGTTATTTGAAAAGAAAGGAAATAATAATAGAGACATACATGCTTTGGGGGAAGGAGTTCTCTAAATTTCATTTCATTCCAGCATGTTTTTACTATCGGCAAGTACTAAACTAGATGTTGAGTTTCAGACTGGGGCAACCATGGTTATAACTGCAAAAGGAAGGAGCTAGACCAGGGGTGCTCAAACTATGGCCCATGGGCTGGATCCGGCCCCTGATGCTAATTCATCCAGCTCATGCCACCCTTATCACTCCAGGAAGTGGAAGTAAAATGCACTCATGCATGCGCAGAACACTGCCGTAAATGCACCCACTGCTGCCATAAATGTGTTTATGACAGCCGTGGGTGCATTAACGGCAGCGTTCTTCACATGTGCACATGTGTTTTACTTCTAGTTCTGGTGGGAGATACCACATGACCTGCCCACTGAACCACATGACCGGTCTGCAGCCCAATAAGTTTGGGCATTCCTGAACTAGATAAAGGATATTCGCAGGATGCCTTCGCCAGGATGAAGGAAAAAAGTCACCCGAGACCTCAAGGCTTGGGGCACAATTACAATAAAATCTAGCTGAAGTGCAGATGCAGATGAATGTGGCTCAAAATTCATGGGCATTGGGCTGCAAAGGAGATGTGCAATTTGAGTGTAGCCTTGGTGAAAGATTAACTGTGTAACTATATCATAAAAGAGAAAATGTACCCCAGAAGCTCCTCCTTTACAAGATTACCTTCTAGACGTCCCTGTGAATCCACATGAATGGGTTTACTGCACATACAGAGAAGCGAGGGAGAGGAAAGGAACCAGTGATATATTAGAGGGTGGCAACCTTTTTTAGTCAGGGGCCAGGTTATGCTCCCTCAGACAGTTGAGGAGGCCGGACTGGTGTAAATGCTGCTGTAAATGTTGCTGTCAATGCGTCCACAGCTGTCATAAATGCATCCACAGCTGTTGTAAACATGTCCACAGCCACTGTAACGCATTCGTGGCTGCTTCTGGCGGTGGTGGCAGCAGTGGTGGCTGGAGCGAGGGCCACGTTCGGCCTGTAGGCCGTAGGTTGCCAACCCCTCATATAGTATGTCTAGCAAAAACAGAAGAGTTGGGGCACCTTAAAGAGTAACTGATACATTTATTACAATCCAATTCCTCTCAGCTATGGTGCTACAATTCTTTGGTTTTCATTTTTGTTGACCATGCTGAAACAGGCTTACAACAGCCATGAAAACTGCTACCATAAGATTGCTGTCATTTTGTAGCTGATCATGCATTGCAACTTAGATTCAGTCACCAGGAAACAAGGCAAACTTTGTTTGGAATCAATTTACTTATACGTAACAGGCTATCTTGTAGCTACTACAATTTCTAAGATCCCCCCCCCCAGCATCTTAATGCTAACATTCACCCTGAGTGTGGCTTGACTGTGTGTACATGCAGGCTCACAGCTGTGGAATTAACTCCTTTTGGGAGATGTTTTTGAAGGGCTGCATTACACATAACAACAAGGGAGGGGTGCTAACAACTGCTTGCACATGATGCCTCCGACACACTTCGGTGGAAAGCACAACAGGAAGTGGAAACCTCCAGCAGCAGCACAGCATGATCAAAACCTCACCCCAGCACTAAAGAGATAATTTGTTGAATTTGTTCCTTGCCTTGAAAGCTGGGTTGATGCTTCTACAACTTAGAATCATAGAACAACTGACTTGGAAAGGGGTCTATGGGGCCATTGAGTCCAACCCCCTGCTCAATGTGGGGATCTGAATCAAAGCAAACCAGACAGATGATGGTCCAACTTGCTAGAGCCTACTAGTACTGAATTTTACATCTGCCTAAAGCAGGGTGCCCAAACTTTTCGGGCCGTGGGCCAGTCGTTTGGGTCACGTGGTTCAGCAGGCCATTGACGTTCCTGCCACTGGAAGTGGAAGTGAAACATGCCTTGCAATCTGTTTTGCAACAGGATGAGATCGGTTTTAAGCTGCCATTTTCTCTGCTTAAACCAGGGGTTCCCAAACTACAGCCCATGGGCCAGATCTGGCCCCTGATGCCAATTCATCTGGCCCATGCTGCCCTCATCGCTCTGTGGGCCAGATCTGACCCATGGGCCATAGTTTGGCCACCCCAGGCCTAAAGCCCCTTGTCAAATGTCCTTTATCTTTCTGTTTTTAAAAAGGAACGTTGCCACACGTCTTAAATGAATACACTTAAGTGCAAATGTGGTCGGGATGTTCAGGAGTCATCACTCAGAACTCATTCATCATGCCATTTGTCACAGAAGAAAGAGTCCACCGTTTCCCCTCTCTTTTCATTCTCTCTGTGCCCTAATTGTAATTAAAGGATTTCCCAGGCGGAAAGTCAGTCCTGCATCATCCATCTCCATTCTTCTTCTGTTTGAATAAATCATGCTTCAGTACACTGAGGGTGTTAAGTATATAAACTATGAACTCTTTAATGGTCATGCAGCATCTTATAACTGTTCAGCCAGTTATAACTAAAAAGTTTGTTTTTATTACAAAGTTTGCATATCAGATTCAGGCTTACCTGCTGTAAACTATTAAGAAGTTTGAAATAATGGCTCATTCCCAATTTTAAAAAATGGGGGAAGGGAACATCAAGGATTTAGAATCGTCTTCCCCTTAATGTAATTGCAATAAAATATTTCTGCATGTAGAATGCTAGCTGGCATGTGTCTATTGCATGTGCTTTTAAATCCCCTGCTACTTAAGATATGCCATCCACACAATGAAACACAGTCTTGACTACAACTAACAAAGGAAAATAGCCTTTGTGCAGAACACCATACGTCAAGAATTGAGCCACGCTACAAACCACAAACCAAGTCCAATATGTTATGCTCTAGAAATACATAATCCAATAATTAAACATGCAGACATTATTTATGAAGTTTAGAAATGTGAAGCATTCCTAAGAGACATGTGCAGGAAATGTCTCTTCTAAAACAGCTATTGCCAAAATCCTATCGCTACTAGCATAGGATTGGCATAACTTGTCACATCTAACTGCAACTTATTGTTGGACATCTAGTCAATCAACAACATGCCCCTTACTTACCTCATTGGCTAGCTGAAATGTACTTCAGCAATTTATGAAATCCTACATAAATGTCAGCCTATAAAGTTTTTTTTTTTTTTTGCCAGATAACAGATAAGAGGTGACAACACAAAGAAAGGTAGAAGGCATCAGGAAAAGAGAAAAGATTCTCTATGAGATGGATTAACTTCACGAGAAAGGCTTGAGTTTACAAGAGCCAAGCAAGGATTTTGAGAACAAAACATTTTGGAGATTGTTCATTCTCAGGGTCACCATAAATTGGAGATGACTTGATAGCTCATAACAACAGATTAGAGATAACAGTAACTGTTTTAAATGTTAAATTAAAGGACGACACTTCTTAGTGCCTCTTGGTGTTGAAAATTACTATCATTTGGAGGCAAGACACATATAGTAGCACTAGGTTTGCTTTTCTATGGGGAGGATCCTATAAGACAGCCCTTTCCTTGAAAACAACCCACATCATCTCCAATGGAGTAGGACCTCCAAAGACTGTCAAAACACTTAAGAAGGTTAGCATAGAAATAAATGATTCATTCTAAGAACCTGCAGAGAGATCTCAAGAATATCTGGGCAACCAGCAATGGAATCGCCTTACCTAAAACCTGCAGAGAGTTGGAATACATCAGGGCGAGCAACGTGCACACCTAGGGCATTTGTGCAGCTCCTGCCTCTCAAAATCACTGACCCCTAAGGTTTGGGCTACTTTTAGTTAGGGGGAAAATTAAGCTTAAACCACCCTTCTCTGTTATTAAAAAAACACCTCTGTCAAGTGGTTTGGCCATGACCTTCTATATTAGCATTTTACTCTTAAGAGGAGGGACTGCAGTGGTTCAAGTGGCTAAGACACTGACTGGGAAGCGGAAGGTCAGCAGTCCGATTTCCGAGTACTGCAGGACGGAAATGAGCTCCTGTCTTTGTCCCAGCTCCTGCCCAACCTAGCAGTTCGAAAGCAAGACATTACAAGTAGATAAATAGGGACCACTTTGGTGGGGAGGTAATCAGTGTTCCATGCACTCCGGTGTCTAGTCATGCCTTCCACATGACCACATGCAGAAGCAGACAGCGCTGGCTCTTCAGCTTAGAAACAGAGGTGAGCACTGCACCCTAGAGTCGGATAAGACTGGCTTTCGAGCAAGGGAAACCTTTACCTTTACTCTTAGGAGTGTAGGCTCCTTGGGTTACTGGCAAATGGGGGGGGGGGGAGAGAATGGCCCTCAGCCAAATATACATTATTCAGGTATTTCTTAAGCATAAAGAGGAGGAATCCTGCACTTTTGCTAGGTACTGAAAACCTTATTCACATTCCAGCTGTTGCTTTCCAGATACGAGCTACCACCCCTCCCAGGTTGGAGTTTGCCCAAAACACAAGAGGCAGAAAACTTTGAGGCCTGCTTCAAAACACATAAAATGGACTTCCCCGTACCTTATCAGGAATAGCCAGTGCAGGATAAGCAGGTCTTATCTTATCGCTGCCTATATTGATGTCAAGGTTTAAAAGAGCCTGGGATTGTTACGCTACATGGAGCAGAACTATGCTGATAAAACACTGATAAAGCAGCCCGGTTCAGCTCCGCACACCGTCCTCCTTCTTGCTGAGATAGACACAACAGGAGGAGGTGGAATGGTTTGTCCAGGCACCATGAAATTGTGAGGTTTTTAAATGTGTATTTTCCCTCAGGTAGCATTTATGGAGCAAAGCAACCAATTTGCTTCAGTTATTCAGACGGCTACAGTTTCATGCAAAGACGAACTTTGAGTTTACTCTGCAAATGTGGAAATGGGACGGGCAATCGTGCACCAAATCCAGATGCAAAATCACTGGAGCAAATAATCTTTGTGCCATGTAAATGGCAAAAGAAAAAAAGAATTACCATCTGACACCTCTAGCTTGGTAAAAATTTGACCTCACATTTATTATTTCCTACTTGCAGATGTGGAAGAGGAAAATGCTGTGTACATCTGCATTAAAGTCACTGCTTACTGTGGCACAAATACGAAATATTGAGGGGGGGGGAGTTTTTTACCTGTGCAAAACCAGTAGAAATTCTTCCTATGCATGCAGCAAATAGGGAAAATAAATGGTTAAATGAATGTATCTTATTTAAATAATGATCATAGATCAGAAAGGAAAAGAATCATATTTCTCTATCAGCAGAAGACAATAAGATAGTTGAAATATTTAAAGTGATAGCCGTGTTAGTCTGTGCAAGCATATCTGAGAGTAAATAAGAACAGCAAAAAAAAAAGACAAAAAATATTATGGCACCTTAAAGACTAACTGCCAACCTAGCGGTTCGAAAGCAAGATATTGCATGTAGATAAATAGGGACCACTTCGATGGGAAGGTAACAGCGTTCCGTGCATGTGTCTAGTCATGGCTGCCACATGACCACGGAAATTCTGCAGAAGCAGACAATCCTGACTCTTTGGCTTTGAAACAGAGATGAGCACTGAACCCTAGAGTCGGATACGATTGACTTTCGAGCAAGGGAAACCTTTACCTTTAAAGACTAACTCCTGTATTTTAATGTGAGCTTTCATGGACCAAATCTACTTCATCAGACATAAGAGTGAGGCCTCATGATATCCATTTATACACACATCAGATACACTGGCACACTTGATGTGTGTATAAATTGATGCCATGAGGCCTCAGTCTTATGTCTGATGAAGTGGACTTGGTCCACAAAAGTTCACATTTAAATACAGGAGTTAGTCTTTAAGGTGCCACAACATTTTTTTTGCCCTTTTTTATAGCTGTTCTGTTTTCTTTACTCCCAATAAGATAGGTTCCACTGGTTTCACATATCTGACACACTGCATAGAAAATTGTACTGAGGCATAGCCCTTGCAATGTGAGTTTACACTATTTGACCACAATTCTATGTATCAGGCAGACATAACACCCACAGTGAAGTTACACCACTTAAGGCCATGTAGAGTCTAAAATTCTGCTTTCTTTTGTTTGTTATCCTGTAGGAAAAATATTGAGGTTTTAGCAGATAATAAACAATGAGTAGGGAACAGGCATAAGGCCTTGGTAGCGGCTTCCAGTAGGTAATGCTTCACTTGCAGTAAATAAACAAAACAAGAGTATGGTTAGCAAACATGATATAATGGATCTCACCACACTACTATGGGTGCATTTTACTTCTGCTTCTGGGAGCGACAAGGGTGGCGCGGGCCGGATGAATTGCAGTAAACCCATTCATGTGGATTCACGAGGGC
This sequence comes from Bradypodion pumilum, assembly GCA_035047305.1. Taxonomy (NCBI): domain Eukaryota; kingdom Metazoa; phylum Chordata; class Lepidosauria; order Squamata; family Chamaeleonidae; genus Bradypodion; species Bradypodion pumilum. The sequence continues at coordinate 14,676,557 of JAWDJD010000014.1, read as the reverse complement.
TTGGGCTTCTGAGAATTGAAGTCCAAGAACATCTGGAGTGCCAAGGTTCACCATCACAGCCTTATGCAAACCGCACTATCCCAGGATGCCCCCAGAAGAAGGGGACGGTAAACCACCTCTGAGCACTCTCTACCACCTTGGAAACCCTGAAAAGGGTTGCCATTAGTCCGCACTGACTTGACAGCGTATGGCTATTATTTATTAGTATTTTTAGGTAGTGACAAAGTGCCGGAATGCAACAGGTAAGGTTGGAGGGGACTTGTAATGTCACCGCCATTGTCCAACAGACGTCGAGGAACACTTTCCCTGCATCAAAAGACTGCATCAAATATGTTTGTTCCAGCAGCTCCTGCTGTTAAGAATGGCAAATCTACCACAAAAGGGATTCCTGTAACAGCAACATCCTCTTGATGCTCTGGGGAGAAACAGGAGTGCCTGTGATGCATCCATCCATAGTAGATACACCACAGCGTGACTGTGCAATGCAACAGTGGGAAACCATGGGGGGGACATGTTCCCAGTTGAATGCCTTCACAACTCACAGATCAGAACAAGCTGCTCCAAACAAGGAGCAGCCACCCACCCTGAAGCTGTAAATATAGGAGACCGCCTTAACCAGCTCACACTGTTTGAGCATCGAGCCCAGTGTAGTCTCGTCACATTAGTAGGAGCTCTTTGGAGTTGGACAGAGAATCCTCCTTCGAATCACCTGCTACGTGACGATAAACCTCGGCATGCCAGGTGTTCTTGGACTTCAATTCCCAGAAGCCCAAGTCTCTGTGAATCCACATGGGTTTACTGTGCATATAAAGAGAATTGGGCTTCTGGGAATTGAAGATCAAAAACACCTGGTGTGCCAAAGTTTGCCATCACAGTGCTACATGATTCTTGGGACCAGAGATGACCTCACACATACAAGTAGGCAATTGACCATCAACCTGGTGGTCCATCCCTGAATAATACACAATCCTCCTAGAATACACCGTATTTGCTGGTGTATAAGACCAACTCTCCCCCCACCCCTTAAAATACAATGAAAAATGGAGTGCATCCTGTACTGTATATATACTGTACATAGTGGCCTATAGTGGGCTATTTTGGTAATAATGGTGTGCGTCTTATACTTATCTGCCGGCAAATACAGTAAATGAAACTGGCCTGCCTCTTTGCCTCAAGCCTCGCTGGACAAACTGTCTACCATAACCCAAGCCAGGCAGTGCATGCCGGATGTTCAAACTGATAGGCAGTACGGATCCTGTTTATTTTCAACGGCAAAAAAAAAAAATGAAATAAAACAAAAGGCAAACAGTTCTGCTGAACCTGTTCTTTTAAACAACTCTAATTGTTCACTTTCATCTTTCACAAACATAAATAATAAATGCGGCATTCCCCTCCCCCCTATTCCCTGCCACATTATTAAAGCAATAAAGCAATTCCAGAGGTGTGGTTCTTATGAGCTAATAGCTTCTCCAGGGTATCCCTACTGCCCCAGGAGTCTTCTTATCTTGTATTTTGAAAGAAGAAAAGAAAAATGCCCATCCTTCCATTGTCACTCCCCATTAGTTTATTTGAGAAAATGAATGCACAGAACTCCTCATTTGCATGTGCCACAATGAGTGTACAACAACTGAACGCCATAGATACTATAGGCATAATCAGGTCAGAAGATGCTTCCAGGAAAATCTACTTCACTAATCTCAATTGTCTTAGAAATGAGAAGTTCCACCCCACTTCCCAGACTCAAAGGTTATGTGAAAAAGGACATTGCTATATTACTGGTGTTCTCTCCCCAGTATAGGGAAGCAAAGGTGCTCAGGTGCTGCACACCTATTGTGAAAATAGCAAAGGTCAGCATCCTAAAATGCTTTGTCTCCTTCCTTTCAAAAGATTAAATTCCTAGTCCTTTGCACTGCAAAAAATAAAAAAAATAAAACCTGGTGTACGATTTTCTATAATTGGCAGGTAGGAAGGACTTCGTCCTCTCTGCAGCTTCTTGCTCTTTTGCACAAACAGTTGACTAAAAAGGGGCTACGGCGGTTCAGTGCATAAGAAGCTCGCCTTGTTAGCTGGAAGCCTGGCAAGTTGGCAGTTCGAGACCCGAGTACTGCATGACAGATTGAGCACCCGTCTCTGTCCCAGCTCTTGGGGACAGAAAGGGAGTTTCATTTGGGCATTCCCTGAGTGGAGTTTCTCCAGAAGAAAATTATTTATTTATTCAAATTTATATTGCCACCCACATACCGTGGCGACTCAGGGCGGCTTACAACAATAGTTTTTATCTGTTTTATTCATGTTGTGAACCGCCCTGAGTTGGCCATGGTCGAGTGGGTGGTATAGAAATCTAACAATCAATCAATCGATCGATTGATCGATCGATCGATCGATAGATAGATAGATAGATAGATAGATAGATAGATAGATCAATCGATAGATAGATCAATCGATAGATAGATAGATAGATAGATAGATGAATAAATAAACAAACAAACAAATAGTAACAAAATACAGTGAACAAACGCAGACTATTTGCCCTCCAGTCGTTGGTACATACATTTATGGCGTATTAGCAGGAGGTGTCAGGATCTGGCTGGGATAAGGCTCTGGTAAGCAGGTAAGTCAGGTAAGTCAATCTCCATGACCAGCACAGTATAACCAAAGATTTAAAATTAAAATACTTAAAAGGTAGTTAAAATGTACTAGCTAAGGGGGATCCAGAGGAGGGAATCCTATCAATCAAATCCTTTCAATCCAGAATAACTTCTGACACAAATTTAAAAAGTTGTCCAAAATAAATTGTTTTGATAAACAAATATACTTTAAACAATTTTGGTTCTTCTTCTTAGTTAGCAAATCATAAGGGGAAAAAACAGGTTGAAATGAGAGAAACTCTATGCCTAATGTTTGGTCAAAGGACAAAGAGAAACACCGCAACAAAACAATGGAGCAAATTTTAAAAAATCAGGAAGAAGCGCACTTGCCTCAAATTCTAGAAGCAGGAAAAGAACTTTATCAATCAAATTAGTGGCAAAGAACAACCATGCTTGGCTGTAAAGCCCTCTCCCACTGATACCCTATGTCAGTGCATAGAAAAATGCTATTACTGTATCCCAATATACTCTGTATATGCATCTAAAAAAACACCTATTCAGTCATAGTTAGAACACCAGGAGTGCCAAGTTTGCAGACCCCTGATCTAAACAATCACATCTTTAAAAATGTGGTCCAACCATTTACATTGCACAGCAATGTGTTCCTGCATTGAGCAAGGGGTTGGACTCGATGGCCTAAAAGACCCGTTCCAACTCAGTTATCTATGATTTATAAAGTCATCTGCCACGTGGGTGTTTAAAAATGTAACTCAGCTCTAAATGTCCTATACCCTGAGCAAAGAATTAATTCATCCACTCTGCCTAGGACAGTGATGGTGAACCTTGGCACGCCAGGTGTTCTTGGACTTCAATTCCTAGAAGCCCAAGTCTCTGTGAATCCACACACACAAATGGATTGACTGTGCTTACACAAAACCCATTTGTGTGGATTCACAGAGACGTGGACTTCTGGGAACTGAAGTTCAAGAACACCTGGAGTATGTGCAGTAAACCCATTCGTGTGGATTCACAGACTTGGGCTTCTGGGAACTGAAGTCCAAAAACCCCTGAAGTGCAAAGTTTCACCATCGCGGGCCTAGGACATAAGCTAGCCAGCAGCATCAGTTTCATACCTGTCAAGTTTTGGATTTGGAAATAAGGGAAATTTCCCGGCAAATAAGGGATACTTGACAGCGATGCTTATCTTTTGCTGCCCTCCAATGGCCGCAACAGGGCATTGCAGTCTAATTAATACGGGATGACGGTGGGAAAGAGGGTACAATAAGGGGTTTTCCCGGCCAATACAGGATACTTGACAGCTATGATCAGTTTTAGTGCGGTTGTGATTCCAGTTCTGTTCACACGGTACTGCAAGGATTGTTGCTGGGGACCGGAGCAGGATGGGATTCAGCATCCATTTTGCCTCTTTACGGCATGTGCGTGCCCACAGATGGATCTCACAAGAAAGGACAGAATGTCCCTACAGGAACAGAACTCCAACTTCTTTGGAACATGACTACTCTGTTGCTGACAATACGCCAGACCTGTGGGATTGGCCCGTAGAATGACAAGTGGCGGTCCCCGCCTGACAGAGCATCTTCCGCCTTCTTAGAAGTAGCAAAGAGACAGGCGCATCATTTACGGAGAGAAGAAGGTGACTTTGAGAGAGTCGTCAGCTGCCTGGGAGCGTCACTGGATGAGATTTCTAAATCTGTGTTGACAGAAAAGCTGGCTGCGGAGAGAGCCGTGCTGCCTGCCACAATGAATAACAGGAGCATGTCTTCTCCCCTTCCCCTTGTAACTATCCTCCCCACCACCTATCGTTTTTTTGGCATGCCATCGCCAGGAATTGTCTTAGCATCTGCAGGGGTGTTCAAGCCTGAGCTATTTAGGACATCAAAAGCACACCTCAATTTAAAGTAATGATGCGCCAAGGAGATTCCCACATTATTATCTTTCATCTGGTCTGTTTTGTTATCAAACCAGTCTCCCAGACACCTATGGTAAAGGCTTCCTCATCTCACCAGAGGGAACGAACAAGAGAGAGGGTAGCAAGATGCTCCAAAACATGGCTGTTCTGCGCATAAAAACAGATGTGTGGAATGAGACTGCAGATCGAGGTGATTTATGCACATTCTGAACAGACTAGAGAGGCAAATCTGTGCATAGACTGGATTCAAAGCAGACACGGAGGCTCACGGTAGGAACTGCGGTGGCTCAGTGATTAAGAAGCTCGCCTTGTTAGCTGGAAGGCCGGCAAGTCAGCAGTTCGAGACCCAGGTACTGTATGATGGTTTGAGCACCCATCTCTGTCCCACCTCTTGGGGACATGAAAGGAGCCTCATTTGGGAGTTTCTCCAGCAAAAATCCTTTCGACACAAAATTATTATTACAGGATGCAGGAGTCCAACATTTTAAAATAAACACATAGAAAATGAGCTGACAAAGGAGGATTTCAGTTCCACCTCTCCCCACTCAACAACAGGCTAGTCCTCTACATGCAGGGATGGAGATTATTTCTAGCTATTTCGGAGGTGCCTTTGATGAAGGTATAGTCCAGGGGTTCCCAACCTAAGGCCCATGGGCCGGATCTGGCTCAAGGTGCCATTTCATGTGCCCCTCCACACACACACCTCCAAGGGCATGTGGGAAACAAATTGGCCACCCCTTTGAAGCTGTTGGGACAAAATGTCCACCCCCCATCATGGTATAGTCTTTGTAAGAAATGCAGTGTTTTCTGTGGCCACTAACAGAACAATATAGCCGCAGTTCCAACTCCTTTGGATTTCTTTGTTTTTTCTAGTAGGGATTTTGACTTTCCGTTTATGCCATTTTACGTTAGTCGTCTTTGCTTGGAGACGGAACTTATCTTATTCTTTCCTGCAAACTTTTAAAGAAGCTCGAAATGACAGCTGCTCAGGATGCAATTAAAAGTGACAAGCCGAGGACAGCCTTCTCTCTCTTCTCCTTGCTCCAGAGCATGCTTGTACTTCTAACACATCTCTACCTTATTTTTTTTTAAAAAAAGAAATTTTTCTTGAATATTTGCCCTAGAGAATCAAACACAGCCCAAAACGCAACCAGCCCCGTGCCAAGGTTAGGCAACTGTGTCTGCTTATATGCTTCCCACAATATAACCCTGATCCCAGTGTGGGAGATGCATGTGCAGGTATGGTGAACAAATTGATAATGGAATGAAGTGTACAGACAAAGCCACACTGCACGGGCGAGGAAGGACCAACAACTGTAGGACGCTCTGGTGGGGCATGAGGCCTTCAGCTAATGTTGCGATGCCAGTCGTGGGAGCCATAGTTCAGGGGTTCCCAACCTTTTCAAGCCAAGGGCCGGGTCATGCTCTCTCAGTCAGCTTCAAGGGCCGGACAGCCATTTTGCCCTGCCTGCATGATAGGGCTGGCCATTTTGTCCCAACAGCTTCAAAGTGGCGATCATTTTGTTTCTCAAATGCCCTTGGAGGGGGGGGGCACATGAAATGGCGCCACAGGCCATATCCAAGTTGGGAACTCCTGCTAAAGTTCCTTAGCGTGTATACACTACATCTGCATACAAGGAAACAATATAAGGAACAACAGTCACTTATAACAAACAGACCATATTTAACGTAAAGGTTTCCCTTGCTTGAAAGCCAGTCGTATCTGACTCTAGGGTTCAGTGCTCATCTCTGTTTCAAAGCCAAAGAGCCTGTGCTGTCTGCTTCTGCAGACGTTTCTGTGGTCATGTGGCAAGCAGGACTAGACACCAGAGCGCACGGAACGCTGTTACCTTCCCACCGAAGCAGTCCCTATTTATCTACTTGAAATTTCTTGCTTTCGAACTGCTAGGTTGGCAGGAGCTGGGGCAAAAACGGGAGCTTATTTCCATCCTGCAGTACTCAGGAATTGAACTGCTGACCTTCCGCCTCCCAGTCAGTGTCTTAGCCACTTGAGCCACTGCAGTCCCTAGTATTTATTTAAGGGATTTATTCCCATCTTTCACATAGATTGTCAGTGTAGTGACACTTATTTTCATTCTCTCACACACTGAACTGCTTTCTATGCAGGAGGGAAAATATACCTTGGAATCAAATCACAAAGGTTCAAAAAAACCAGGCTATAATATGTGGCAGACTGGAACAAGAAGAGCAATGCAGAGAACCAGTCTTTCTTTGCCATTATTTTAAAACTGTTTTTAGTACAAGGCAGTAGAGCCAGAAGGCTGATGAAATCTGAAGATTATACTAAATTGGGAGATGATGAACACACTGGAGAAAGAACACCTTAGAGATTAAAGAAGTTACACGTTAAACAGGAATGAAATTAGATTCATGTTAGTAAGGAATAAAACTGCAGAACTATTTCATCCCAGGGAAAAAGAAAGGGAATAATCTACAACCCAGATGTTGCGTGAGTAAATGCATCTGGAAATGTTAAAAGGGAGGCTGAAGGTGTAAACAGAGAACAAGCTGCGCATATGGTTTGCACAACAACATAGAGATGAAACCAGTTTTGCACGGAGGAGACACCGACTGTGCCATCGTTGTCATTACCACCATCGCAGAACTGCAGAACTTGAAGAGATCCTATGAATCATCAAATCCATGTCCTGTCAAGGAATCATAGAATAACTGGATTTGAAGGCAACTGGGTCCAACTCCCTGTTCAATGCAGGAATCCAAATCAAAGGAGATCTGACAGATGGTTGTCCAATTCTCTCTTAAATGCTTCCTGTGTTAGCGCGCTCAGCACCTTTTGATGCATCTGATTCCACTATTATACTGCTCTAAACATTGAGATGTTTCTCCTAATATTCAGCCTATATCTGGCTTGGAGGCAAAGGAGGGTATCAAACTCCCAACCTCCACAGTCAAATACCTAAACCACTATACAAGAAACTTGCTTTTGATCTATGGTTCTTCAAGGTACTTGTTCTCTCCAGATTCTTACATACCTGTCCAGTTTTGGATTTGGAAATAAGGGAAATTTCCCAGCAAATACGGGATACTTGACAGCGATGCTTATCCTTTGCTGCCCTCCAATGGTGGCAATAGGGCATTGCAGTCTAATTAATACGGGATGACAGCGGGAAAGAGGGTGAAATAAGGGGTTTTCCTGTCCAATAAGGGATACTTGACAGCTATGTTCTTATGTTCTTTACTTTTAACTTTAGTAAAGGTAAAGGTTTCCCTTGCTCGAAAGCCAGTCGTATCTGACTCTAGGGTGCAGTGCTCATCTCTGTTTCTAAGCCGAAGAGCCAGCACTGTCTGCTTCTGCAGACATTTCCGTGGTCATGTGACAGGCATGACTAGACACCGGAGTGCACGGAACGCTGTTACCTTCCCACCGAAGTGGTCCCTATTTATCCACTTGCAATTTCTTGCTTTCGAACTGCTAGGTTGGCAGGAGCTGGGATGAAGATGGGAGCTCATTTCCGTCCTGCAAACTTTACATATGTACAAAACTGCAAATGAGCCTCTGGTACAGCAAAGTAAGAATGGTACCTCCCCCTTCCCCATCAACTAGCAAAAGTGAATGAGGAAAAAAAGCACATTTTAAGGCAGGGATTCTCAACCTGTGGCCCGCGGCACCATTTCATGTGCCCCCCCACACACACACTGCCTCCACCACACCAGGAAGTGCCATGTGGTGGAGGAAGAGCAAAATGTCCGTCCGGCCCCCAAAGCTGTCTGAGGGAGCATGACCTGGCCCCTGGCTTTAAAAGGTTGAGAACTCCTGTTTTAAGGAGTTCCCAAAAACACACACAAAAGGATTGCCATTTACTCTATCAAGGACAACAAAGAATGATGTGGCAAAAACTTCTATTTCACACTGAGTGTACATGTTAGGAGACAGTGGAAGCTCCTCTAAGAGCTGTCAGACTCCGTTGCCTTCACCGTTTTCACCTTGCCGACAGGAGAAACATGCTTTCCAAAGGCCAATAAAAGATGTCACTCTTTGCCTGTGGCGACTTTATCCGTTACTACCCATTCAAAACACACGACTGGAAGTCAGGAAATTGCCACATTTCAGATCTGGGACCACCTACCAAATAACACGGTTCACTCAAAGAGAAGCGACACAAGCACAGATGCAAAAAAAACCCAGAAAACCACAAACTCCAATGCAATGTTTATCCTGGTCGCTCTGGATAATGTCTTTTTGTCACTTACAGTACAAGCACAGACGTTCAGTCCTAAATATGGCTCTTCCCGGTCACCATACAAATTCTACACCAGGGGTGCCCAATCTATGGCCTGTGGGCCAGATCCAGCCCACACTGCCAAATAATCCGGCCCACACCACCCTTGAAGCGGAAGTAAAACGCACCCGGGCATGCGCAAAATGCTGCCGTAAAGCACCCATGGCTGCCGTACACACATTTACAACAGCTACGCGTGCCTTTACGGCAGAGTTTTGTGCACACGCAGGCGCGTTTTACTTCTGCTTCCAATGGAACCACGTGGCTGGCCCACTCAACTACGTGACTGGCCCGCAGCCCGGAAAGGTTGGGCACCCTTGTTCTACACCTCCACTACAGCCAGTTACTAGTTAAATATAGACATCCTGGCCCTCTGTGTGCACTGCCTTGCAAATGTGCGCTGGGCTACACATGTTGCAGCTTGTCATTACCACATGCCAGTCTGGTTGTCAGTCTGGAGGCTGCAGCTTTATTTTACAGACAATCGGGTAAAATCCAATTTGAAAAGAACGGCAAAATCTGTGGTTGTGAGAAAAAGATGTGATAATGAAAGCCGCTGTAGAGATCCAGACAGTGGCTCACACACACACACACCACACTGCACACCCCAACTTCCTTTTCAGGTTTTATCTGTAAAATAGCCTGAGGGCTTACAAAGAGTTTACAAGAGTCCGGGTGGGTAGGAGAAGGGCTGCAGATAACAGCAGCAAGCACAAAAGCTCTACACTGACATCTCCAAGTTATCTGCCTGTGCCAACTCTTCAACCAGGGAAAGAGGAGGAGGAAGGAGACATTCCTCTGAAAGAACAACATTGCCATCTAGTGGTAGGACACCTCACTACACCTTTGGCTTGCAATGTCATGTGAGAATAAAACAAGACCTTCTGGAGCACCAAGTAGATCAGGGATCGTCAACCTGTGGCCCACAGGCCTACAGCGCCGTTTCATGTGGTGCCCCACCGCCTCCACCACACCAGGGAGTGTTCCATGTGGTGGAATAAGGGCAAAATGGCTATCTGGCTCCCAAAGCTGTCTGAGGGAGCGTGACCTGGCCCCCAGCTTTACAAGGTTGAGAACTCCTGAAGTAGTCTAACAAATTTATCATAGCAAGTGGCTAAGACGCTGACCGGGAGGCGGAAGGTCAGCAGTTCGATTCCCGAGTACTGCAGGACGGATTGAGCTCCCGTCTTTGTCCCAGCTCCTGCCAACCTTGCAGTTCGAAAGCAAGACATTGCAAGTAGATAAATAGACCACTTTGGTGGGAAGGTAATCAGCGTTCCATGCGTTCCGGTGTCTAGTCATGCCTGCTACATGACCATGGAAACGTCTGCAGAAGCAGACAGAGCTGGCTCTTCGGCTTTGAGGCAGAGATGAGCACTGCACCCTAGAGTCGGATACGACTGGCTTTCGAGCAAGGGAAACCTTTACCCTTACTTTACAGCTTTCCACACAGGCTCAAGCTATAATAATGTGTTATAAGGTTGCTGTTGTTTTCAGATACCATAGACCAGCGATGGTGAACCTTGGCACTCCAGGTGTTCTTGGACTTCAATTCCCAGAAGCCCAAGTCTCTGTGAATCCACATGGATGGGTTTACTGCATACACAGCGTAAATCCATTCATGTGGATTCACAGAGACATTGGGCTTCTGGGAATTGAAGTCCAAGGACACCTGGAGTGCCAAGGTTCACCATCATGGCCATTGACTGTTTGTGGTTTGTACAAAAAATAGATGAACATAACTATTCACCACTGTGGAAAATGGCCATGTATGATTATTTTGCCTATCTCTGATAGAGACTGCCATCTTCCAAACTTGACCTACTCATCTTTCACACAATGAAATCAAAAGCTGTCTTGTATGAAATCAAATTGATAATTCTTCATAAATCAGTGCTGACAATCAGCATTCTCTAGATTATTTTATTTTAAAATACTCACCTTAGCAATAGGTCAGTGATAGTGAACCTTTTAGAGGCTGAGTGCCCAAACTCAAGAGGCTGCCGTGCAGAGGGGCGGGGCGAACTCTGTGCTGGGGGGAGGGAGGAAGCACTCCCATTGGGCTGCTGGGCAGAGGGGCGGGGCGAACTCTGTGCTGGGGGGAGGGAGGAAGCACTCCCATTGGGCTGCTGGGCAGAGGGGCGGGGCAAACTCTGTGCTGCAGCAATGGCGCACATGCTCACAGAGAGAGCTCTGAGTGCCCCCTCTGGCACGCATGCCATAGTTTCACCACCACTGCTACAGGTTATTGCATCTCTTGCTAACACCTACAACCTAGATGCCAAGGACTAAAAAACAGTAACCTGTGTATATGACCAAATCCAAATTGTTTTCTCATCAGGCTGCTGAGTGCATAACCTCCAGTGATACTTGCACAATTCACTGTACATCCATTGGTTTGTGCACAGAAGCTCTTCATTTGAGTGCAGATAATGTGCAGTTTACAAAGCTTTCCTGTCCAGAATCATTGCAAAGTTTACAGTGCAATGCTTCTGGACAGGAAAGTCGACCTGTCTATACACTGTGCCCAAAGGGTGCCCAAATATACAGTACTCACAATGCGTATGTTCCTTCTCTATCCTTAGAAGAGACTAGGCTACACCTATGGAGAACCAAAACAATAAATCTTGTAAAATGGATGAATGCTGAAATGTATCTCCAACCAGGACAAGATTCTGTCTGGACCATCTGTAAGTCATTTAATGGACTTTGAAGCAAAGTAAGAAGATCAAAGGATAAATCAAGTAAAATGGGACTACTTGGATACAGGAGAAACTTTCTGTGAATGTGGGGAGAGTCAATCAATGCAGCATTTATGCCCCACCACATGTACAAAAGAAGATCTAACACATGGCCAATATAATGCTGCTGAAAGTAGCCCACATCTGCTCAAATTAGTCTAATTATTTAAATATTTAGTTTGTTTCAAATTTGCCAATATCTCAAGCATGTCTACAATTTAAAATTGTGCAACACTCTGATACAAATTAAGAAAGCATCAACAAAACACTATGTGAGTCAAAGATTGCACCCACAGCAGTACTCCAGGGAGATCTGGGTAAACCACTCAAGCCTGCTGCTATAGCGCTGAAATTGCCATCTCTAACAATGTCCCTCACATGCGCCATGCCTGCTCAACTGAACAAGCCCTGAGTATTGCTGTCAGACTTGTTGGTATTAGATACATCAGTAGGAAGCTGCTAATGGGAAGTTCCACATTTCTTCTGTGCTGACAACCTGGTTACTTTTTGTCACATGCTGTTATTGTACTTATTTTATGAGAGTAACACCATCGGAAAGTGAGCTCGAAGCATCAGTCATGGCTTCTCTCCTCCACCACCTCTATTTTTATATCAGATCTATGATATAAGCCATGATAAAATAAAATGAGCTACCCAAGGAGCTTCATGGCTCAATGAAGCCTAGATCTTGGATTTCACACATCTCACTATATCACAATATCCTATATCACAATGGCTCTTTGCACCCTGGGACACAGTAAGTTAAAGGCAGGGGTGAACCAGTTAACCTTATAGAGCAGGGGTTCCCAACCTATGGCATGTGAGCCAGATCTGACCCATAGTGCCATTTCATGTGCCCCCCACCCCCACCCTTCCAAGGGCATTCAAGAAACAAAACGACCACCCCTTTGAAGCTGTTGGGACAAAATGGCCACCCCCATAGTGCCGGCAGTGCAAGATGGCCATCCAGCCCTCGAAGCTGACTGAGAGATCATGACCCAGCCCCCGGCTTGAAAAGGTTGGGAACCCCTGTTACAGAGAGTCATGGAATGGATATTCCAACCCCCACCAAATCAGCATTGTGTGCCAAAGGAAGACGTTGTGCTGTCATGCTGGAACCAATTTATCGCAACCCTAACAAGGCTTTCAAGCTAAATGACATATTTATGAAATGGTCTAATCAGTATCAATCAAATTATTTATTACAGCCCAAGGCCAGTGTGACAATATCACAAAATCAAGCCGCTTGACACAAATGAGGCAACATAATCAGTAAGTTTTCATGGCTGAGCAGAGATTCAAACTACTGGGTCCTAGTCTGTCACTTTCTCCACTACACCACATTGAGTATCATCAATGGAAAATTTTGTTGTTGTTCAGTCGCACAGTCGCGTCCGACCCATTGCGACCCCATGGACCATTGTCCTCCAGGCACCCCTTATCCTCCACCATCCTCCTCAGCCCGCCCAGCTCTGTGCCCACTGTGTCTACAATACCATCGAGCCATCTCATCTTTGGACGCCGCCTTCTTCTCTTGCCCTCCACCTTTCCCAGCATCAAGGCCTTCTCAAGTGAGTCCTCCCTTCTCATTTGATGTCCAAAGTACTTTAGCTTCATCTTCACTATTTGTCCCTCCAATGAGCAGTCAGGGTTGATTTCTTCCAGTATTGACCTATTTGTTCTCTTTGCTGTCCAAGGGACTCTCAGGACTCTCCTCAAACACCACATCTCAAAGGCATCCAATCTTCTGCGCTCAGCCTTCCTAATGGTCCAGCTCTCACACCCATACATTACTACTGGGAAAACCATTGCTTTGACTATTCTAATTTTTGTTTTCAAGGTGATGTCTCTACTTTTCACTATATTCCCCAGGTTTCTCATAGCTTGTCTCCCCATAATCAGTCGCCTTTTTATTTCATGGCTACAATCCCCATCTGCAGTGATCTTAGATCCCAGGAAAGTAAAATCTGTCACTGCTTCTACTTCTTCCCCGTCTATTTTCCAGGAACTGATGGGGCCTGTTGCCATTATCTTGGTTTTCTTGATATTGAGTCTCAGGCCAGCTTTTGCACTTTCCTCCTTCAATTCAATCAAGAGATTCTTTAGGTCTTCCTCACTTTCTGCCATTAGGGTGGTATCGTCTGCATATCTCAGATTGTTGATGTTTCTCCCAGCAATTTTGATCCCATATTGTGATTCCTCCATCCCTGCATTGCGCATTATGTGCTCTGTGTATAAGTTGAATAAGCAGGGTGACAAAATGCAGCCTTGTCTTACTCCTTTTCCTATTCCAAACCACTCTGTCATTCCGTGTTCTGTCCTAACTGTTGCTTCTTGGTTCATGTACAGATTTCTCATGAGGCATATGAGGTGCTCTGGTATTCCCATCTCTTTAATCACTTGCCACATCTTGTTGTGGTCCACACAATCAAATGCCTTAGTGTAGTCAATAAAACAAAAGTAAACTTGTTTCTGGTATTCCTTTGTTTTCTCCATGATCCAACGTATGTTGGCAATGTGATCTCTAGTCCCCCTGCCTCTTCTGAAGCCGGCCTGCACCTCTGGTAGTTCTCTCTCCACATGTTGCTGAAGTCTATCCTGTATTATTTTGAGCATCACCTTGCTGGCATGTGGGACGAGTGCAATTGTTCGGTAATTTGAGCATTCTTTGGCATTGCCTTTTTTGGGGGATTGGAACGTACAGTGATCTTTTCCAATCTTGTGGCCACTGTTTTGTTTTCCAAATTTGCTGGCATATTGAATGCAGTAGTTTGATTCCATCATCTTTTAGGGCTTTGAAAAATTCAATTGGGATACCATCATTTCCACTGGCTTTATTGTTTGCAGTGCTTTTTAGGGCCTTTCTGACTCACTCGCCAGAATGTCTGGTTCAAGTTCAATAATTGTAATAATTAGTATTATTGTTATAGTAACCTTTTAAAAAGTATTGTCTCGGGGTTGCTACAGAGCTAAACAGAGCTCAGAACTATTGAGTTAGGAAAAGGGAAAATAGCAAAGTGAATGGAAATAATTGGATCAAGACTAGTTGTTGGGTTATCGAGTAGATCTAAACCAGTGAGAAACGTCTGCAGCACCAAGCAAGCGGCTGGCACATATCACAATAAGTCCAAAGGTGAGGAAAGGAATCTACTGTATTTTCTGGCGTATAAGACTACTTTTTAACCCCGAAAAATCTGTGCCAAAGTCGGAGGTCGTCTTATAGGACAGGTACTTAACTGCAGCTGACAAGTATATTCCAAACTCTATATTTTAACTGGAAAAGTTGGGGGTCGTCTTATATGTCCAGTCGTCTTATATGCCGGAAAATACGGTACATTGCTAATCTGCAAATGCTTGTAATGTCTTTAAAATGACATGCTTTACAAAGAATACAGAGTCTGGATCCAAAACACATAATCCACAGTTGCTTTTCTCTAATTACCCCATTTTAGAGCACCCAGTGTTTACACAATGTGTTTTGAGCTCCATGAATTGATATAATGATATCTATTCCATATCTTTATAACCCACAGCCCTATCTTTACTGCCATGCAGGGTGGATGCTCAGCCATTACTTTACTCTGGAAGCCATTACAGTTGCTTACATTAGGTGTTATATCTTCCCATAAAAAAAACTGTCAGGTAAAAGTCAGGGTATTAACCTTTATGTTCTGGATGGTTTCCAGCTCCACAAAGTAAGATGTAAATTTAAACACACACACAAAAAAAATATTATGAATTTTTTGAAGTGGTAGCCGTGTTAGTCTGTGCAAGCATATCGGAGAGCAAACAAAACAAAAAAAAGATAATGATCCAGCTGGTTCTTTTTTTAAACACACAATCACAAAAAATGTAAATCCATAGGATTATATTATCAAGCTCATGAACTGTGTGCGAGAAAGCCACAGAAGTTGTAAAATGGTTTGATTCAAACGCTACGGACAACACTGGTTTTGGCTAAAGCCTTGCCCATGTCATTCTTTCTTTCCACGCACACTCCCTCACACACGGGTTTTAGCAAACATAAATTTTGCATGATATTCTTGAGCAAATGGTGATGTACATACAAGTGAAACTCGGAAAATTAGAATATCGTGCAAATGTCCATTCATTTCGCTTGAAAGGTGAAACAAATCTATGAGATAGACTCACTCCATGCAAAGCAAGAGATGTCATGCCTTAATTCGTTATAATTGTGACGATCATGGCGTACAGCGTACATGAGATTATGTGATGATTACGGGGTACATGAGATTGGGGTTTTCATAAACTGTAAGCCATAAACATCAATATTATGACAAAGTAAGGCTTGAACTATCTCGCTTTGCATGTAATGAGCCTATCTCATATATTTGTTTCACCTTTTAAGTTGCATTGGTGAACTGAATGAACATTTGCATGATATTCTAATTTTCCAAGTTTCACCTGTAACTATAGTTTGCTTTGCAAGCAGAACTAATGACAGAAATTGTCAAACTATAGTTAATATGAACCACGGTTCATACAGCTCAGATGTAACTATTTAAATCTGTCCAGGTCAGATTTAACTATAGGAGAAAAAAGAAGGGGAGGGGAGAGAAAACAACAATTTATCAATATCCAAACCACAAACTAGCTGTCATATGTGAAATGGATTAATATCTTTTAACGAATGGAGTTCTATTGCAAAAAAGCGCTACTTTCATGAGCCCTTGGTGCCATTCTTCTGCTATGGAGATCAGGGAGGTTAGTGCCATGTCAATATTGAGTTTACCACCGAATTTCAGAAGTAAATATCCAGTGTTACTTTGGATCATACTCTACCTCGAAGGAACATGCAAGAGTATAAAGGAAAAAGTCCGTACAAGGAACACCTTCAAAAGCTATCAGGAACCAGTCGGCGCAAACACAAAGAACTACAGCTTTGGCCCTATGCCACTCTGTAGGCAAATTCTCTAGCCAAGTGGTGCTATAGTTCAACCGATGCAAAGCAGGTACATATATAGCACTAAATGAAAGCTAAAGAATTACCAGTGGACCTCTGAGGCCAGGAACCTATTGATAAAATCAGCCACCCAACAGTCCTTGAACCCAAGTCATAGCGAGAGAGAAAGCAGGTAATAGTAAACGAAACCAATCCACATCAAATGTACATCCATCCATTTGCTACCATTGTACTCCTCCCAGATTAAAATTAAAAGGTCGGTTTTCCTTCGGAAGGAGGGACTACAGGGGCTCAAGTGGTTAAGACACTGACTAGAAGGCGGAAGGTTAGCAGTTAAACACCCGAGTACTGCAGGACGGAATGAGCTCCCGTCTGTCCCAGCTCCTGCCAACCTAGCAGTTTGAAAGCAAGAAATTGCAAGTAGATAAATAGGGACCACTTCTGTGGGAAAGTAAACAGCATTCCGTGCACTTTGGTGTCTAGGCATGCCTGCCACATGTCCACGGAAATGTCTGCAAACTATAAACAGAGATGAGCACTGAACCCTAGAGTCGGATATGACTAGGTGACCTTTAGCTTTCCTTTCTTTCAGAATAATTTTAATCTTAAAGGAACACCAGAGAATCCCAAGATTATAATATGGAAAGAAAGAACTTTTCATTTCTTAAAATGGATAGAAGAACGGCAGGAAAGTCTAATCTCTAGTCACAAGGAAAACTGGGTTACTTGTAAGTCACTTAATAGGCAAAGAATTGAGCAGGCAGAACCAAAGTGAACCTAAGGAAATGGGATTTTTTGTGGGTGTGGAAAACCGGAAACATCACATGTACATGTGCACCATATGCTTCTTAGCATGTATGATGGAAGCTATTATATTAGCTGCCCAAATGCTCTTGACGTGCCTGTTGTTGAGCATCAATTTTCTTGATATGTCCATTAATTCTGCTGTGGTGATGCTGACATGAACAAAGAAGGAAAGAATAAAACCTAGCATTCATTTAGTACTAGATAATTGGGACAGGGTCAGGTCCATTCCCTCTCCAAGTCTATGCCATGTTTTAATTTCCTGAATTTTAATCCCGTCATTAATCTAATGAGCTCAGGGCAATCGCCACCAGTTCTCCACTCCATTTTCTGTTCACAAACATCCTGGTCAACGATCAATCAATGACCTGAACTCTGGTCTCCTCTACAAACCTGGTCTAACAAACTACTGTAAACATTATATCACAGTGGTCTTTGTGCAAAACACATCCCTGTACCAGTAGTGAAAAACTGCCTTCTGCCAGGCACATAGTTATGCTGAAGACAAGAGATCAGCCCTTAGTATTTCGGTCTGAAACTTCAAAACAGAGAATAAAACATTATTCTTTTCTCGTTGCTAGAAAACATAAGGATAATCTCAGTGTGACTTAATACCACCACATCACCCGAAGCATCTCGTTTTTTAACCCACAGACTCTCATCACACCAAAATAACATGCAGACTATATGACTTCAAGATCACCTCTGCATTACATTTGCTTTTTATAATATCTTGCCTGATGAAGAAATCTGATTATTTCAAATGCTTGCACACATTTGTGACCTTTTTATGGCACTTATACAATATTACTGCAGCTTAAGAATTATAGTAGAAGCCTATTTTTAATAGCAAAGCAATCACACTTCCTGTATATATTGCTCCATAGTGCTTAGTGCACTCTCTGGGTGGTTCACATGTTAATTAGCATTTTGCCCCCAACATGCTGGGTCCTCATTTCACCGTCCTCAGGACGATGGAAGGCTAAATCAACCTTAAGCCTTGGTCAGGATCGAACTCACAACCTCATGTCAGCAACATCCCTTGTGGACGCCCCTGCCCCAGTCGGAGAGGCATGATCTGGCCACTGGCTTTAAAAGGTTGAGAACCCCTGTACTAACTCATTCTGTTCATCTTTTAATTTATTTATCAGGAATGTTTCTAAACAAAGTTTGTCTATTCCATAATTACTACTTTCTAAGGCAAAGGCAATCCACACAACATGGCATTGTACTGTAAAATAACCATTTAAATCAGCAATCTGTAATGATCCATACTCTATAATTCACTAAACCAGGGGAAAATAGTTTTGTTCAGTCCACCGACACTATACAAAGAGGTTTCCCTTGCTCGAAAGCCAATCGTATCCGACTCTAGGGTTCAGTGCTCATCTCTGTTTCACAGCCAAAGAGCCAGCGCTGTCTGCTTCTGCAGACATTTCTGTGATCATGTGGCAGGCATGACTAGACACCGGAGTGCATGGAATGCTGTTACCTTCCCACCGAAGTGGTCCTTATTTATCTATTTGCAATTTCTTGCTTTCGAATTGCGAGGTTGGCAGGAGCTGGGACAAAAACAGGAGCTCATTCCATCCTGCAGTACTCAGGAATCGAACTGCTGGCCTTCCACCTCCCAGTCAGCGTCTTAGCCACTTGAAGTAGGCCTATTTCAAAAGCAAGTTAGTAAAAAGAGAGTTCTGCAAATATAGGACTACCACTCAGAAGCCCTGTCTCGGCTACACACCAGTTTCATATTTTAATTTATTGATTGGATTTATATGCCATTATATGCCACCTTTCTGTCAAGGCAGACACCATTCAATAAAATTGAATTAAGCGCATGCAATTATAAAAAGCAAGTTCAAAGACAAAAGATGAAAAATACAATTTAAAATATATCAGTGAAAGAAGACGTACAGCCAACACAGTTAAAAGCCCATTGCCACATCAACCAAGATCTGAGAGGCGCAGGAAAAGAGCATCAGAGCCTGATGACAGCTACTGGGATAAACATCTTGTATCCCCAAGCACATGTGTCTCTGAGGGTGGCAGAACCAAAAGAAGGGTCTCCCTTCAATCCAACTGATCCTGAGCACATATTTGAACACACTTTATAAGGCCTTATTTCTGTTGAGTCTATTTATTTTGTCTGCTAACACACATGTGTGGAAGAAAATGAGATATCAGGGAAATTTAGGTTGTGTTCCTCGAACAATGAGGGCTGAAGGAAACATCTACCGTTAAGTGAAATGGACTTTTTATCTCTTTGTGTCTCCCTGCTTGACACTACATTAGAAAGGCTGACATCATAAACCCCCAGAGGTCCAAATCCAATTTGAAATCAAATGGAAAAGACCAGCCGGGACAAGACAGGGATGAATTGGTTTTGCCACAACCCAAATTAGCGCAGAAACAGGTCTATCTCCAACCAATCTCTTAAAATAACTGCCTTGAGGCTTTGATGAGAGGGGTCAACCTGATCCAATTTTGAAGCTTAGCGGGGATGCAGAGCCTGAATTGACCAATCTTTATAAGGTTGTACATTCATCAATAGACCAGTTGCTGGAAAAGTGGTGCTCTGTGAGCACTGTACCATAGTTTGCAAGAAGACACATTATTCCTTGATATCCCCAATTTGTAGTCACTAAGCTCTGATGAGCAAACCTCCACTTACAACGTGACTTTCCCTATCTATCTTTCTAATACCACAGTGGTCAAGCACTCCTTTGCTCACCCAAATTCAAAGTGATAATCATCACAGTTTCTCATATTGCTGCCACTGCTGGAGCCACAGAGTAATTGAAAACAACTGTGAAACTATGACTTGTAGATCAAGGGCTTCCTTGAGCATAGAATGTGTTTTAAAACACATCTATTGGCTGTGGAATAGAATAGAAGAAGAATAGACGCCTTTGAAATGTGATGCTGGAGGAGACTTTGGAGAGTACCCTGGACAGTAAAGAGATCAAATAAGTCGATCCTGAAGGAAATCAATCCTGACTGCTCCTTGGAAGGACAAAATATTGAAGATGAAGCTCAAGTGCTTTGGCCACCAAATGAGGAGAGAGCACTCGCTCGCAAAGGCCTTGATGCTGGGAAAGATTGAAGGCAAAAGGAGGAGAGGTTGGCAGAGGATGAGATGGTTAGATGGCATTGTTGGTGCAATGGGCATAGAGCTGAGAGGGGTATGGAGGATGGTGGAGGACAAGGATGACTGGCGTGCAATGGTCCATGGGGTCGGAAAGTTGGACTCGACTATTTGACTGAACAACAAAAACTGGCTTTGGGTTTGAACAGCATAGCATGAGTGGATGTGACATCCTGGTCCATAGATGAAGGTAGAGTTGTATTTACTTGTCAGCTGCTGTTGGGTACACAGAAAGAGTCTCCTCGAAGCTGCTGTTTTTTTTAAATACAAGCCTGACTTATTGCAGAGCTAAGTAAACTACCACTTATCAACAGTACAACAGAATTAATGCCAGTCCAATTAACCCTTACAAACCTGATTCACAGGATAAAAGATCATGTGTTCATATTTACAGACAGGATTTATGAGCACCTATAAAGTATGGAAGGAAAGTGTCCAAACATTTACATCAGAGCTACCTGGTCATCATATGATCATGTGGTGCGTGTGTGCTGTACATCTAGATATTTCATTTACTTTATATGCCACCTTTCAATTACTTTATATGCTATCAGTACAAGTTGCTGCAAGAGTAGAACAACAATACGAGCGATTGTGCCTGTGCTGACCTACCGCAACAGGCACAGTCGCCACATAGATGTGCCACACAGAGAGTCTATTCAAGGAGAGTCCAAATAGTAAAGTCCAAAGAGCAAGCTGATGTCTGGTTACCGGTAGTTGAAGCAAGCATCTATTTCAAAGGATGTCCAGGGGCATTGTCAGGGTTGGCAGAGAAGTCAGGGTCATGACAGGCAGGTCAAGGTCTAAGCAGGCAATCTCAAGAGGTATCTGAAGTCAAGCAGGGTGTCGGTCTTTGCACTGAAGAATTGTACCAACACTGGAATGCTGCAACAAGCTTGGTTAAAAGCCTCCCAGCTAATCGCTATCAGCTGGGAGCCTTCTTTGGTAACTAGTTCTAGCTTGCTTACATTGCAGGTGTAGCTCCTTTCTGAATCTTTCCCTGACTGAGGGCTGATCACTGTCAGACTTCTGATCTGACAGGTCATCTGCCTGGGGAAACAGAGCTAAGCCAGAAGCAGGCTGAGAGTCCTGGTTAAGGACATTCTCAGGTGCAGGTGCGGGCAGAACTGGGCTGGGCATAGAAAGTGCCTCCGGATCCAGGTCATCTTCGGAGTCTGATGAGGACTGGATCACAACAGTGCCATAGTTCCTGTACTCTCTTCGTCTCACCTGGCAAATTATGCATTCTAGCTCTGCCATCCATATGATACAAACCTTACCTTTCTCCTAGCTCACCATATGCCTTTCCACTGGAAAGTACTGTCAGCCTCCCATAGGATTCTTAATCCTGTAACCTGGAAGTAATTAAACAATTCCCTTGACATTTTAGAAAGGGTCACCTACTCCATCTAATGTCCTTTGTCACAAAGTAGTTTCAAGGTCAGTCCTCCTCTCTATTCTCTCCACATGCCCCAGCAGTTTACAGAGCCCAGTATTCTTTGAGATTAAATGTGGAAAAGCTCCCAACAAGCAATATTTTTAGATTTTCAATTTTCTTTCTGATCGCCTGGGGTTTTAATATGAAACCTTCCTGCACATTGTTAGGGGAAGTCATATAACATCCGGAATTACAGCCAGTTTTCTTTTAATGGGCACAGCAGGTATTTTTTACTGGATCTTCAAAAAAAAAAATAGTCTAGCAAAGCCATCCCCATGGGCTTATGAGAAAAAGAGCAAGGGGAAAAAAGTGACTGGTCTGTATCCCCTTGGCTCCAAGCTATACTTAATGAGCTCACTCTCCTTTTTTCCTGGAGGCAACACACACCCAAAATCAAGAAAAAATGACAGATTTAAAATCTGGACTGGTTTCAAAATGGAAATTGGAGACTGAAAAAGCTCGGCTGGATAGAACAGGCAGAAAAGGCTGCAAGGAATCAGCTGCTTTTATTGAGAGACACACCCTGGCAAAAGTATGCTTAGGCTCCCAAACAAGCAACGCCACTTGTCAAAACTGGCACAATAAAGCTAGCTATGCACCAGCAGTAACAACAGTTGGGTGGGGACAGAGATACCGATCTAAATTTAAATTTTATTTCCAGCTAAAGTTTGAGCACTAAAATCAATGGAACTTTCCCAAATGGTAACCACTACATTTCCGTCCATTTAAATGGACTTAGTTTTGGTTTAGGTTTAAATTAGATTAAAGTAAAGGAAAATAAACAGCTAACTCTCAGATGCCAGATTCACTAAAGTGGCTAGGAAGACTTGCATTTTGCCCCATTCCAATAACCATAACCAGCAGGCATGTGCAGACAAACCTACAGACTGAATGCTGTACTCTGTGCTTCTGAACAAGTGAACTAAGCCCAAATGTCTCAGCCCAATGAAAACTTGTTAGTCATAAAGTTGCTGCTAGATTCTTTGTTCTTTTTACTGTTATTGACTCTGCTACTTCCTTGGAAAGTTTCAACATAATAGTTCCTCAAATTCTGTGTGCCACTAATGGGGTCCCAGGGGTCTTTGGCCTGTTTCTTACCTGTTATGCAAACAAGGAAGATTAGCCGTGCGATCCCTATTCAAATTATAAAGATGCAGGAAACAGGCCATTCCTTTATTGGATCACTAACAAAAACAAAACGTTGCACGAGCTTCCGTGGCTCAAGACCACTTCTTCAGGCATGTATTGAAGTGTTCATGACGTGGTGGTCTGCCAGGCTCTCTTCTTACGGACAGCAAAATATTTCATGGAGTTAGGATTTTGCTGTCCTTAAGAAGACAGCCTGGCAGACCACCAGGTCATGAACACTTTAATCCAATCCTGAAAAAGTGGTCTTGAACCACGAAAGCTTGCACAACTTTTTTTTTTTTAGTGATCCAATAAAGGTATTGCCTGTTTCCTGCATCTTTCGCATCTTTACAATTTGAATATACGGCTAATCTTCCTTGTTTGCCTATGGAACTACTGGATACCGTAACAATAGCCGCTTAATGTGGACTTTTTTGACACCGGGACAACACCACAAATTGAAGGGACACCACATCACTAGGTAATAATTTTGATGTACTTTAATTTGACTGCATTTGGCTTGCCTAGTATGTATACCAAATTGAAGCCTTCCCAACTGCTGGGAAGCATGTGGCATCTGTATTCCTTTGTCTGGCCACAAAAGGAAGCGATGCATGCTTCAAAGAGGGTCAAATAGGCTGGGAGCAAATGCCCAGCTTCCTGTGGGAGTGGCATCCTAGCTCCATGAAATATTTTGCTGTCCTTAATAAGAGAACCTGGCAGACCACCATGCCATGAACACTTCAATACATGCCTGAAGAAGTGGTCTTGAACCATGAAAGCTCACGCAATGTTTTGTTTTTCTTAGTGATCCAATAAAGATATCGCCTGTTTCCTGCATCTTTTCCATCTTTACAATTCTTACCTGTTAGTTGGAAATTAAGCATTGCAACACCACAGATGTATGTCTCAAAGGAAGCATTACACATTGCACACATTGTCCACAACTGTATACCACAGTACTATATGCCATACGGACAAGACACTTGAACTAATCTGTGTGTTTTAAATTATCCTAAACATCACCATTCATTAATGGTAGCAGAATAAGGGCTCGCAAGCTTTAAGAAGTGTCATTTGCTAGAGGGTTGTGTTGGTTTATGCTCTTCTTGAGTAAATACAACATCAAGGGTTTATTTTGCTAGATGTTTACTTTGCAGTCAAAGTAATTATATTAAATATGTCACCTCAGGCTCAGTCAAAGATCTCCCTAAGTGCCAAATCATTTCACTTTTCTTCATGTAGACATTTCCCATGACAATCTAATAATCGCCTCTCTTTTAAAGGGAAACCAAAAACAGGGTAATTATTCTGTTCCTCCTCTATGCATCCACTAATATTTTACTTACCTTTATTAGCCTTGTCTAGCCACGGATTGGGCTTCCTGTCATTATGATGATGAACTTCCCAAATTCTGTTCTTTCGATATACAGTGATCATCAAAGACGTTGTAGTGTTCTGTATGTCGGAATCTTCCTTGTACTTGTCAAGAGCTGGAAGCAAATGAAACTCAGATGTAACACCTCACACGAGACATGCAAAAATTAGGTGTCCTTTGGTTGCTATGAGATAATCATAGAACCTAATAAAAAAAATCCACAAAGAGAAAGCCTAGTCCTCTTTCCCACATGCTGCTTCTCGATGTCTTTCAAAATTGAGATATACACAATCCCCAAAGCCTCATAAGAAGCAGTTAGACATGGCAGACATAGGTTGAACCTTCAAAGAAAGGGTCTATGATGCAGCAACCATTGCTGAAGTGAAAGACCTGGATCTGTTCAGTACAGTACTGTACTGTACTTGCCTTTAGACACCAAAGACATAAAAGATCATGTAGGATTTCAGCCATGCTAACTGAACCCTAAGGTTATTTGGAAGCAAGTTCCTTTTGAAAGGAAATCCTTTCTATCCCACAAACTTGGGTTATATTTGGTTGGGACAAAAGAGAAGGCCTTTTTGGTAGCTGAGCTTTGTCATTCTGTACTAAAAAGTCCTTGTCTCATGTAACTTAGGTTTTTTTTTTTTTTACAAACAATGTGTGCGTATGTTACATTGTTAGAAATTAAGGGCACTGTAAATCTGTTTTACGGCAGCTTCAGAAAGCTCCATTCACAAAGATGGAGAAGAGCCTAAACATGACTGATGGTCCAGAATGGGGAAGCCCGGGTGGTGATGGGGAGCGGGCATTATGCTCGTGCCTCACCATTGCTTCGGGAGCTGCACTGGTTACCAGTTTGTCTCCGGGTGCAATTCAAGGTGCTGTTTTTGACCTTTAAAGCCCTACATGGTAGTGGGCCGGGATACCTAAGAGACCGCATGGTCCCAAGAGTGTCTGTCCGTCCAACCAGAGCTGACTGGGGGGCACTCTAATTGTTCCATCTGCCAGAGGGGCTCGCCTCTCTGGCACACGAAGGAGGGCCTTTTCCATGTCTGCACCGGCCTTGTGGAACCTCCTGACAGTAGAGTTGCGGGTGCAGACGGAGCTGCTGCCTTTCAGGAAAGATCTAAAAACTTGGTTGGTGGGGCAGGTGTGGGGCTCGGATGGAAGAGTGGCCCCCGCCTGTTGGCTTATAAAATAAAGCCTCCCCACCTTTTAATGTGGGTAGTTTTAATGTGGAGGGGAGGTGTAGGTGTAGGTGGTGGGTATTTTAGGGGTTTTAATTGTGTGTGTGTGTGTGTGCGTGCGTGCGTGCGTGCGTGCATGCGTGCGTGCGTGCGTGCGTGCGTGCGTGCGTGTGTGTGTGTGTGTGTGTGTGTGTGTGTGTGGTGGGAGATCTTGGGGACATGAAAGGAGCCTCATTCGGGCGTCCCCTAAGCAGAGTTTCTCCAGCAAAAATCCTTTCAACCTAGAATAGTTTCTGACACAACATTATTATTATCTACTAAAACATATTGATGAGGATGGGTTTTTCTTAAATACAGATCTATTATAGTTACATAAGAAATGTACTGCACCTAAAACACATTGTATTTATCCTTACTATATGAAACACTGTACTAATAATTATTAGAATTGTAGCTTACAATATCCTTAGAGATACTATGAAACACAATAATATTGTAGCACGTTTTTATACACATGATAGTTTATAACTGTTAGCCTATATACTTAAACACATACGAAGAATTTATTCCATTGATATTAACACTTGCTTCCTTATTATTCTTATGTCTTAGCAGCACACCCACAAAATGATAACTATATTTATTCACTCACTATTTAATTTTATGCCAGTAGCTCCAGAATTTTACATAAGTTAGATATTTTATTTACCCAGCCAGAAACAATAGTAAGAAGTAACAACCAAGAAAATCCCTTTTGTCAGCTGAGAGAAACACAGCAATTCCTTTAGAAACTGCTTTTCTATTATATGGTAGTTTTTATTTATTTTCTCAATTATTTGCATTTATACTCTTTCCCATAAAAAGGTCTCTTCAAATAACAACTAGAATAACAAGTGTCATATTTGCAGTTTCCAAAAAATAAAGTGAACGTGTCTGTCTTTGAATTTAACTGAATGAATGAATGTTTATTAATTGATTAGTCTTACGACCCTATCAATAACATAACAGAAGAATTAAAATCTGTGCAATATGAATTTGACTGAATACTTCTGAATATTAAATGATTATTTGATTATATAATTTTCCTTTTTTAAAAAATATTTTATTGAGATTTTAAAGAATTATACGATAACAAAAATAACAAAGAAAATAAGCAAACTACATACATAAGACATACTAAAAGGAAAAAAAGGAAATAATAACATAACATACTAAAAGGAAAAAAAGAAAATAATAACATAAGCTACACCTATCATCAGACATATCTTTTCATTTTTCCATCATCCTCATGTGCTATAATACACCATCCCAAATTCACCACTCATTTTTCTAAATACTTTTCCTTACGCATCTCATTTTGATATTATACCACCCCACATTTATTACATTTTAACTTGGCATGGTCAGCTGGCTCGCCAACGAATAAAAGAATTGAAATGTCCTGACAAAAATTAAAAAGGAAAAAAAAACACACATAGTACATTGTGGTTAACTATTAAACTTCAGTGAGCTTTCATGAATACTTAACATTAAACAGAAAACAGATTAAGAGGAAATTAAAATCCCCATAAAAGGAAACCGGTTAGAACCCTAATAAAATTTAATTTAAAATAGAGATAAAATAGGGGGAAATGAGCTAAGCACCTGCTTAAATAAGGCTCTCACGCAGCTGGCCAACAACTCAGTTAAAATAAAAGGTGTTGTGATAAACTTCCCACAATGAAATGGGGGTGGGGGGAGATTCAAGGTTTGTTAACAGCCAACAATTAAAGATTGATTGTTGGCAGGTGGATATTTCACCTATTGGCTACTGTTGGCCAATAGCTTTTTAAAGGAATGGTAGACACCTTGAGGGCAAAAGATGAAAAAAGCAGGGTAATTAAAAAATATATCATTATTTTTTATTTAATTTCTTTATTGACATAACGAAACAAGATGTAAAAAGAAAAGAAAAAGAGAGGGAAAAAATCTTTATTCTAAGAAAGACAATCTAGAAGCTCTTGGGGCTTTCCAGCCTATAAACCACTTCACAGCCGCTCTATCCCCCCATCTCTATGGTACGCGCCGGACCCTCTAGCCGCCCGCTCTGTTATCTATGGCTCCGGCTTCCGGGTTGAGCCTCTTCCTTCCTGTCGCCCTTCCCTCCCTTCCCCACTTCTCTTCCGCCCCGCCCGGGGGTGGTGGTGACGTTGCCTCCCCAGCCAGCCAATGGGATGGCCGGAAAGGCAAGGGCGAGCTCCGCCCAGCGCCTGATCAGCTGGGGGCTGGCAATGTCTGTTGACAGCAGCAGCAGCAGCAGCAGCAGCAAGACTTGGGTGTAAGAGGGGGAGCTTAGGGGGCATCAATAGAGGGAAGGGGGGGAGCTGTGCATGGGGGGGGGGAGGAAATAGCCTGGCAAGGAAATGAGGCTTTCAAGAAGGTTTGCCCCCCTCTTTTCACCCCACATAAAGGCAAATCCCAGTCTATGGGGGGTCAGATCCTGGGAAAAAGTGGGGGGCAATTGCATTGAGTTGGGGGGAGGGAAGGAGAGTGTGCTTCTGTGTTTGGTGGGAGGGGGGACTTAGGGTGCATAGATAGATAAAAAGGAGGGTTATGCATGGGGGTGGGGGGAGAGCCTGGCAAGGAAATGGGGCTTTTGGAGAAGGTTTGCCACCCACCCCCTCTCACCCCACATAAAGGTGAACCCTAGTCTATGCAAAGGCCTGTGTGGTGGGGGGTGGGGAGACCCTAGATGCCCCCAAGGCTTGTAGAGATTGCATTGAGGCTGGGGGGGGGCTTCTGGGATTTGGGGGGCATAATGATCTGTGATCGATGTTAATAATTGATTTTATTTATTTATTTATTTATATTTATATTTATATTTATATTTATATTTATATATATATATATATATATATATATATATATATATATATATATATATATATATATATATATATATATATATATATATATATATATATATATATATATATATATATATATATATATATATATATATATATATATATATAAATCAATTATTAACATTGATCACAGACCATTATGCCCCCCAAATCCCAGAAGCAAATTATGCCCCCCAAATCCCATCATACAACTGTATATATTGCTAAGTGATTTTTCCCATTGAAAAATTGTTGATCTTTTTATTAGGGAAAATTGTTATGCGGGACACCATTTCTCCCCAAAACCTAAATTGTTACGCAATTTTGTTGCTATACGGGGCGATTGTTTTATGAGGTTGCACTGTATGTATGTACTGTTTGTATGTATTTGTACACACACACACACACACTGTATTTGTTTACGGTATTTGTTACTGTATTTGTTACACTTTCTTTCCCCCCTCACCCCAGTGTATTTCCCATTGTAACCTATGTGGCCGATTTGTATTTAAATCGGCTTTTAATATAACAATTTCATGTCAGAAATTATTCTGGGTTGAAAGGGTGTTTGCGGGAGAAACTCCGCTCAGGGGACGTCTGAATGAGGCTCCTTTCATGTCCCCAAGAGCTGGGACAGAGACGGGCGCTCAATCCATCACACAGTACCCGGCTCTTGAACTGCCGACATGCCAGCCTTTTAATAAACTGCAAGGAAAGCCCCCTAAAATAATGAGCCTCTTCAACAGTGTTTACCAACCTTTGGGGTTTTGGGGATCAGCCAATGTCTTGACTCCGGCTTCTAGGAATTAAAGTCCCCCACGTTGGGAGCCACTGCTTTACCCCATCCTTTCCCGATCCACATAAAGGGATACTCCAGTCTATGCAAAGGCTGGTGGGAGGAGGATAGAGTCTGGATCCCTCTAAGTTGTGGGGAGATTGCATTGGTGAGACCAAATTTAAACCACCTCCCCCACCCTCTCTTCCATCCTGTTGTTATATTTCAAGATAGGAAGGGGGGGGTTGGGTGGCGATACCTTAGAAGTGGGACGAAGATTGGAAAAATTGCAGAGGGCTCAGGGGTAAAGAGGTAGTGCAAGCCTACCAGAGAGTAAACAAAACAAATAGGACAAATAAACTTTGTGGCACCTAAAAGACTAACTGCTGTATTTTAATGTTAGCTTCGTGGATCGAGTCTGATGAAGTGCTTGACGAAGTGGACTTGATCCATGAAAGACTTGATCCATGAAAGTTAACATTAACATACAGCAGTTAGTCTTTAAGGTGCAACAAAGTTTTTCCATCCTATTTGTTTTGTTTACTCTCTGTTGTGAGTAAAGAGGTTGTTGTTTTTTTAATTAAGAAGTAGACGTGTTAGTCTGTGCTGGCCTACGCCTACTCCATTGTGGAAAAACAAATGAGGAAAAAAAAAACCAGAGGCAAAAACAGACTTAACAGATATGTTTTAATAAGGGGCTGCGGTGGCTCAAGTGGTAAGGATGCTGAACTTGACGACTGGAAGGTCGGAGTTCGATTCATAACTACTGCAGGATGGAGGGAGCTCCCGTCGTCTGTCCCAGCTTCGGCCAACCTAGCAGTTCAAAAGCAAGAAATTGCAAGTAGATAAATAGTTACTACTTCAGTAGGAAGGTAAACACTCCGTGCACTCTGGTGTTGAGGCATGCCTGCCACATGTCCACAGAAACGTCTGCAGACGCAGACAGCACTGGCTCTTTGGCTAACAACAGAGGTGAGCACTGAACCCTAGAGTCTGATACGACTGGCTTTCGAGCAAGGGAGGGCGTCCTTTACCTTTAATAACAAGCTTTCATACGGGAAGTGGACTTGTGCCTTGAACACTCACAGGTTTTTATTTTATTTTTTATCAGAGAGTCTGGTTCTCCTTTGAGGAAAATCCCAACACATTATTATGCACACGCTTCCAAAGGAATTCTGTTGGGTTTTAAATACTTTTCCCCCACCCTGGAAAGAAAAAGTTGAGACCTCTTCTGGAGAAGTTGTTGATACTATCTGGGAGGAGTTGGAATTCCAAGTACATGTGCTTAGGCTCCAGGCAAGAAAAAGCCTTCCCCCTCTGGCTTATGTCCCTTAAGTGCTTTGCATTTGCTCCCTCCATTTCCTCTCCAACCTTCCCTCTTCAGATGTAAATCCAGATGGAGCACTCAGGAGCCAGAGGCCAGATACAGCAGCAAAATCAGCCACAGCCTTGGGGAAAGCTGATCCGACTGGGGGTGGAGGAAGCTGAACCACACATACTGTTGCTGAAGAAAGAATGGACCATTGGGAGGAAAAAAGGTGAGTTTTAGGGATAATAATAATAATAATAATAATAATAATAATAATAATAATAATAATAATAATAATAATAATAATAATAATAATAATAATAATAATAATAATAATAATAATAATAATAATTTCGTGTCAGAAATTATTCTGGGTTGAAAGGATTTTTGCCAAAGAAACTCCACTCAGGGGATGAACGAATGAGGCTCCTTTCATGTCCCCAAGAACAGCTAGATAAGGGCCCATTGCATCAATGGAACTTACACAGGTGTTGGCTCACCCAATCTCTATCGATTGAGTGGGCTTACTCTAACCATTAAAGAAGTCAATTGTTCATGGCATGTTAGTTAAGACATGCTCAAATCATACGGGAAAACAACCCAAGGTTTGGGGAAACCAAGATTAAGCCCTATCACTGACATCTTCCCAGCTGTGTTGAAAGAAGATGGCAGAGGAGACGGTGCATAAGCTTGAAGAATGTGGTACGTAGAAACTAAGCCTGTTTTTCTTTTCTTTCCTGGGTGACAATTTCAGGGAGTATCTGTAAGCTAAGTGTGATTTCATATTTTGTTTCAAAGGTTGTGACCTGTCCTTTCCTGGCAACAAACTGGTATCTGGAGAGCATTGTAAAATAATAGTGGATGAAGAATCTGGACAAGTATCACTAGAGGATACCAGGTCAGCATTGTTGAAGACTCTTTCTACTTTGTTTCCATGGAGCAGAATGGATCCCCCCCCACCCCAAGCTTTCCCCATCCTAGACAGTTGGGTTTCTGTTTTCTCCACCTTCTTTTCCCCTTAGCATGTGCTTGTTTGAAGTACTTAAAAGCCAGTTCCGTTGTGTGTCCTTGCATGCCAACCATTGTAGTTTCATGACCGTTTTGAGATTTGTTGGGTTGAACTGGATAAGTCCGAATCTCTTCTTTGCATGAGTAGGCAAGTATCACTCACCAGATGGCAGCAATGACAGCTCTTTTAGTCATACAGTAGTTTCACACATGCCATAAGTATGCCACCACTGGCATAGGAGAAGGCAGGCACACCTTAAGAGCAGTTGACCGTGTTCAACAATCCAGATGCAACCAATCCCTGGCCTTACTAACCATAGGGGTACTTTATTTGTTCTTGGCAGCACTAATGGGACGGTTATCAATAAACAGAAGGTGGTGAAGAAGCAGGTATCCCATTTGCACACTGGAGATGTGATCTATGTTGTTTACAGGAAACATGAGCCAGAAAACAGTAAGGAAATGTCTTTCTTTCTTTCTTTCTGCTGGGTTGAAAATGGCAATTAACCATAGAATTCAGTCCCCAAAATACTGTTGCATTTTTCCATACCATGTAAGCAAATGAACAGATTATCCTTATTGGGGGGAGAGAAAAAAGGGGTGGTGGTGGTTTGTTTGTTTGTTTTTTGTCATGGTGGGATCCAAGTTCATTTATGAAACTACTATTAATAAACACAATGTGAAAAAAGAATCCCTGGGCAAAATCTTCTTGCATAGCTGTGCGTCACTTGCTCAACATGATGCGCGCGGCAGCTACACAGCACCAAGGCATGGCGTGTCTGATCGCACAATCCTCTGTTGCCGACTGCAGTGTCCAGCATATTGGCACAGGCTTAATATATCATTAATCCTGAACAAACAGGATTTTTTAAAATTATTTTTTATTATTTTTTTAAAAAGAAAAATACACAAAGAAAAAAGACGTTGATACATAATAAAAAGTAACATAGAAATACGAATTACAAGTAAAAATTAAAAGTAAAATCACATACTTAAAAATACAGTAATAACAGATAGTATATATTCATTTTACCTTATTTAAACCCTCTTGTTTAGACATATACTATTTTAATGTGAAAAATACACTATCTTAAAAAAAAAGAAAGAAATCTAAACATAAGATAATACCCCAGTGCTATGTACATTGCCTTGGGAGTTGCAGAACTGTCCAGCATCACATATTATAACCAAAAACTCATGTGACTTGGGGCTGGTCTGCTATCCTTAACCTTCAGACAGTGTATAAACCAGAAATGGTTTCCAGATGATTCCAAATTTGTTTTTATGTTTTTATTTTCAATTCCCATGTTAACTTATCATTAAGTGTAAGATGCCACATTTCTCTATACCATTCCTCTATATCCACTGTAGAATCATTCTTCCAATTTCTAGCAATACATTGTCTTGCAGTTGTCAATATTATTGTTAATAGTTCTATATTGTGTTCTTCCATATTCATATTGTCAAACTCCATCAATAAGGCGGTATCTGACTCCAGCTTAAAGTTACTACCCATTATTTACAAACAGGATTTTACCCATTGCATTAATGTGCCTGTTTGGAAAGTAGACATGGCTATTATCAAACAATTTATTGCATGGTCACAGGCTTGACAAAAATAAAAATGCTGCATTTTTTTCCTACTAAAAGAACTGCATAAATTAATCATGAAAAGGTTTAGAAATGGAGGAAAAAACCACAAACATGTATTTAAAAATCTGCCAACCCTAGCATTAAGAAGAACACGCCGCTTCCTTTGGCAGGTCTATTTTGCCACTCATGAACTGTTGGCTTAAACCAGTGATGGCAAACCTTTTAGAGACTGAGTGCTCAAACAGAGGGGCGAGACGAACTCTGTGCTGGAGGGAGGGAGGAAGCGCTCCCATTGGGCTGCTGGGCAGAGGGGCGGGGTGAACTCTGTACTGGGGTAACAGTGAACATGCCAACCAAAAAGGCTGGAAGTGCCCCGTCTGGCACGTGCAGTGTACCATATATTCGCCACCACTGGCTTAAACCATCTTCTCTTCTTTTAGATGTTGCATATCTTTATGAATCTTTAAACCCAAAACAAGACCAGGCTGATGAACCAGTAGGTAAGTACAGCGTCTGGTTCAAGACCATCAGGGTTGGGTGGGAAGAATAAGCCCATAAGATGACTTGCACCTCTTTTCAGACCACCTAAGTCTGCGGAAGCAGACAGCGCTGGCTCTTTTGGCTATGAACCAGAGATGAGCACCGAACCCTAGAGTTGGATATGACTGCCTTTTGAGCAAGAGTGACCTTTACCTTTAATTTTGTAGAGGATCTGGTTGCTCATCTCTCAGCCTCCTGGTCATTCAGGAAATGCCAAAGAGACATTCTTCCCACCCGCACCCCGTCCCCCTTTTTCCTTCCCCGCTGCAGAAGCCAGTGTTGAAAACACCTGCCATGTGACCAAAGATACCTCAAATACTGGAGAAAACCGTGACGGGACCTCAGTTTCATCAGCAGCGCCAACGCGTCAGCCTAGCTGTGATGAACCGCAGCCATCCACCTCTAAGTCGGACCTCTTTAACTCTGCTGCTACCTCTGTCGTTGAATCTGTACCTACTATACAGGATAATCCTTCAAC
This sequence comes from Bradypodion pumilum, assembly GCA_035047305.1. NCBI lineage: Eukaryota > Metazoa > Chordata > Lepidosauria > Squamata > Chamaeleonidae > Bradypodion > Bradypodion pumilum. The sequence continues at coordinate 14,642,444 of JAWDJD010000014.1, read as the reverse complement.
GTCTGGTAAACATTGACCAAACAGTTAATAATCCTTTAGGTCCATGATGGCGAACCTTAGCACTCCAGATGTTCTTGGACTTCAATTCCCAGAAACCCAAGCCCCCTGTGAATCCACATGAATGGGTTTACTGCAATTCATCCGGCCCGTGCTGCCCTCGTTGCTCCCAGAAGCGGAAGTAAAACACGCCTTGCAATCTGTTTTGCAACAGGATGAGATAGATTTTAAGTTGACATTTTCTGTGCTTAAACCAGGGGTGCTCGTACGGGTGTATTTTGCTTCTGCTTTCTGGAGCGATGTGGGCCAGATGAATTGGTGTCGGGGGCCAGATCTAGCCTATGGGCCGTAGTTTGGGCACTCGTTATAAGTGATTGAGTTATATAGTGCGAAATGTCTGACATTTCCCATTTTTCTAGGGTTGCAATCTTCTACCTTTGTTCTTGCATCTACTCTCCCGTCTTTGCCACCACGCGGTCAGGAAGCAACACTTGAATATCAGCAGCCCGATGTAAATACTGAAACGCCGGCTGTTTCTTCAGGGGACAAATTTAAAAAGGTGCCGGCTCTTCCTGTGCTTCCAAGCAGAGATGAAAGGGATGCATTTGAACCAGTTAGAAAGAAAATGAAAGGAGGTAAGTTAGTGACAAGTGTTTATTTGTTTGTATTTTTAAAAAAATGTATTTTAATTTTCAAAACATAGGAAAAAATACACACAAAATATAAGAAAGCAAAACAATAGAAAAACAACAACAATACTTGGCTTATTACAAAATTTGTATTAATTAGTCATCCTCGTTTACAATACGTATATAAGGCTGCACCCTCCACCCTTAGGACCTTTTCTCCTACACATATCTTAATTATCTGCTTTTATTTTTATACTTTTCCCTCTTTCCCAAAACTAGTACTTTCTTGACCTGGCTTAAACCCTTTAGATTTTTTATAACACACATCTGTAAAAATTAATTGTTCTTTATCATCCCCTTTTTTAGTTGTTTTAAAGAGATTAGCAGTCTGTTTGATTTGGCTGGCTTTCCCACAAATTAATTAATTAATTTCTTCTTTTACTTACTTACTTACTTACTTACTTACTTACTTACTTACTTACTTATTACATTTATTTATATCCCACCCATCTGGGATCTTTTCCCACTCTGGGCAGCTTACAACATATTTTTAAAAGCCTTTACAATAAAAATTAAACAAACTGAATAAATTATACACATCCACAAGAACAAAATTGATAACCCTCTGATTTAAACAACAAGCAATTGCATCTGAGTGACAGCAAACGAGAGCCAACGTCTGCCTTATTGAACTGTCAGGATGTCTTCTGATTTCAGGACCTGATTTATGAACATGCCCCACTTGGAAGGGAAGGTTTGTAAGTCCTCCATTCCTAACCGGCTCTTTTCTGTAGATCAACTGATCTAGCCTTACTCCTGCAAATTCAACAGACGTCCTCTTCAATCTTTCCACAAGCTTGTAAAGGCTGAACTGTTTAAGGAGGCACTCTAGAACATTTTGCCATTGGAATTAGTTTTCTTTCCCCTGCGATAAAACTATTTTTTGTTTTCTGTTGCCATTGTTATGTAAGTTAACATGGCTTTTTGTGTGCTCTTACATGCTTATAGATGCTTATTTACATTATTAATGATATCTTTTTGTTTATCTATGGGGTAAATTATATATGTATGTTGTTGTTTTTGGTTTGGCAACCACCCAGAGAAACTATATATTAGATGTGTGGGAGAATGAATGAATGAATGCTCTTTACTATAAGACTTCAGGTTCTGAGGTTCCAATGAATGAATGAATGAATGAATGAATGAATGAATGAATGAATGAATGAATGAATGAATGAATGAATGAATGAATGTTGTTTAGCATAAGACTTCAGATTCCAGGGTGCCTATAAATAAATAAATAACCACAGCATGTCATATTTTCCAAATTTAGAATCATAGAATAATTGAGTTGGAAGGGGCCTATTTGGCCATTGAGTCCAAACCTCTGCTCAATGCAGGAATCCAAATCAAAGCCAAGCTATTGTCCAAATCTCTCTTGAATGCTTCCCAGGGTTGGAGCGTTCACCACCTCAAGGTAGTTGGTTCCATTGCCATACTGCCCTAACCATTAAGAGGTTTATTTCCCTAATATTCAACCTATATCTGGCTTCCTTTAGTTTGAGCCCATTTAACTTGTTAAAGAAATCAATAATTGTAATGCCTGTGCCATCTTACCATGGCTCTCCCCTGAGGTTTCTGGTTATAAAGTACTCAAAAATGGTTTGCCGTTCCCTTCTTCTTGTTATGCCCTAGAACTGGGCACCTTGCTCAAGGCTGCACAGGTGGTAGAGGACATAACCCTAACAGCCACAAACACCGTAAAACAGGAATGACAAACCTTGGCACTCCAGCTGTTCTTGAACCTTAATTCCCAGAAGCTGTGATCAGCAGGAGTGTTGACATGGGCTTCTGGGAATTGAAGTCTAAGAAGACCTGGAGTGCCAAGGTTTGCCACCATGGCCCTAGGGGTACACAAAGAGCCTCCTCGAAGATTGTGGTATTTTTTGAACCACAATCGGGCGTACCCTGGTAACGGCAATCTTGTGTTGCCAGCTAATCTTTCTCACACAGAGAAGAAACTGCAGAATGAACTCTCCAAAAGGTGCCCTCATTTTGGCAGTTTCACGTCTGGACTAGACACGGAAGAAGAACCATAGAGGTGATCTTGGGAAGGCACCTATCCTATGAGACGCACAGGACGTTTGAGCTCCTGTCTCGAGAGCTGAGCTGCCCATCTCAGAGGGCTGTACTAGCTCTTGTTAAAGTACAATGCTGTTTTTTCTGTTACTCTTAAGGCTGACATTGGTTAGGCCAGTGGTGGCGCGAACCTAAGGCACACGTGCCAGAGGTAGCACTTGGAGCCCCCTCTGTTGGCACCTGTGCTGTCACCCCAGTACAGAGTTTGCCCTGCCCCCTGCCAAGCAGCCCAATGGGAGAACATCTTCCCACCCCCAGCACAGAGTTTGCCCCGCCCCTCTGCCCAGCAGCCCAATGGGAGTGTTTCCTTCCTTCCCTGTTGCCGTGTTGGCACTTTGCGATAAATAAGTGGGTTTTGGGTTGCAGTTTGGGCACTCGGTCTCTAAGAGGTTCGCCATCATTGGGTTAGGGCCTTAACATGAGTTGTCTTCCAGGTATGATGCATCTGGGTCGAGAGAGAGAGAGAGAGAGCCCTTCCTTCCATGGGCAGCTCCATGCCAACAGAGCTGGCGGAAAAGCATCATACCCAACAACCGCATATCTTGATTGTTGAGCAACAATGTCTGGGGGTTCCATCTTGGCTGCATGCCATGAGTCTTCCTTTTGCTATGATGATGGCCCTCCTTTTGCAGGTGGCGATGCCAGCCCCTACCTTCAGGCGCTTCCTCCAATGGAGTGTGCAATGAAAATGGGCTCCGACGATGCCAAGTCAGCAAACGAGAAGCCGGATAAAATGGAGGAGACGTTGACTTGCATCATCTGCCAAGAACTGCTGTATGACTGCGTCAGGTATGGAGTAGCTGGAGGTCCAACCAGACATGATGGCGACAGCCCGACATGTCAGGGCCAGTTCTCCACTGGATTCTTGTACAATGAACACAGAGGATGGCTGGGCATTTAAATCATATTGAAGGCAGACAGGAAGGGGATATTGAACACATTCATGCCCAGCCTTCCTTTTGTCCAACTACTTCTCTGCCTTTGAGTCTCCAAATAACCAGGAACCTACTTTCCTTCTTATTGTGACATACCCTTTTCTGAATATTGGCTATCCTCACGGTGATCAGCCATGAAGATTGTCCTGGGAACAATATACCGCATTTACCGGCATATAAGATGCATCGGAGTATAAGACACACCCAAAATAGCCCACTATGAAAAGTACAAGATGCACTCCATTTTTCCAGTGTATTTTAAGTGTATTTCCTTCCACACAAGGCATCATGGGGGCTGTAGTTCCTGGCCCATTTTGCACCAGTGCATATGAACAGTATGGGTTTTGCCTTTTCCTTCTGCGTAAGGCACCATGGGGACTGTAGTTCCTGGCCCATTTTGCACCGGTGCGCATGCGCAGTACGGTTTTGCCTTTTCCTTCCGCGCAAGGCACCATGGAGGCCCATTTTTTAAATTTTTTTATAGAATACGGGAGTTTTACAAGAAAATACAAATACGGGATGATGGCGGGAAAGAGGGGTAAATAACGGGAGTTTCCTGGCCAATACGGGAGGCTTGACAGCTATGCCAATCTCCACGTTCAGATAAAGCATGGGCTTGTTCTTGACCTTACAGTCAACACTGTAGGGATGGGATCAAAAACATATCTTCATATTCTAGCCAAGTCTCTTCCAGCTGTTTCAGTCTCCCCTCCATTTCTCCCCCTTTTTTTTAGCCTGCAGCCCTGCATGCACACGTTTTGCGCTGCTTGTTACTCAGGGTGGATGGAGCGCTCATCTCTCTGTCCAACGTGCCGTTGCCCGGTGGAACGCATCTGCAAAAATCATATCTTGAACAACTTGGTGGAAGCTTATCTCATTCAACATCCAGGCAAGTGGAACATTTATTTATTTGTTTGCTAGCATTCCCCCACCCCACCCCCGCAACCATTGTTGTAGTGATAGTGACTTCAAATATCAGCCATCATAATTTAGCATCCTCCATAGACATGGTCATGTTTTTCCTTTACCAAAAAGAATAAAAAGCTACAAAGTTACTTTTCTGTTTGGCTGGCCAATAACAATGTTATGTCAGAAATTATTCTGGGTTGAGAGGATTTTTGCAGAAGAAAAATGCCCAAAAGAGTCTCCTTTCATGTCCCCAAGAGCTGGGACAGAGACGGGCGCTCAATCCATTATGCAGTATCCTGGTCTCAAATTGCCAGCTTGCCAGCCTTCCAGCTAACAAGGTGAGCTTAACCCCTGAGCCACCACAAAACAAAAAGACAAAAAAAAGTTGTGGCACCTTAAAGACTAATGGATGTATTTTAATGTTAGCTTTCGTGGAACAAGTTCATGTCTGACGAAGTGGACTTGATCCACAAAAGCTCACATTAAAATACAGCAGTTAGTCTTTAAGGTGCCATAATGTATTTTTTGTCATTTTGTTTTGTTTACTCTCTGATATGTTTGAAACACTGACTAACACGGCTTTCAAGAAATGCTCATACAGTGGATCCTCGCTGAACAAGCGGCTCGCTTAACACAAAATTCACGTAACAAAAGGAAATCCGTAGAAAATAGTGGCTTGGATAACAATCCCCCACCCCCGGAACGGATTAATTGGTTTTCAATGCATTCCTATGGTAAACCGTGTTTCGGTTAACAATTTTTAGTTTTCAATACATTCCTATGGGAAATTTGATTTACAAATTTTCCATAGTACAAATGGTCCTAGAGAATGCATTAAATTTGTTAAGCAAGGATTCACTGTATTAAGACGGGTTCCCAACCAACGGCCTGTGGGCCAGACTCGGTTTGCGATGCCATTCCAACCTGTTGCTGTCTCCCCCACACCCGGAAGTAGAAGCAGGTGCATTTACATCAGTCGTAAAACATCCATGCGCAAACGCGCCCGTGGCTGACGTAAACGCGGAAGTAGGTGCATTTACATGAGCTATAAATTTGTCCGCTTCTGCTTCCTGGGGCATAGTCCAACCCGCTCTGCTGTTCCAGGGGCGTGGTCAGGCCTGTGGTGGAAAAAGGTTGGCCAACCCTTATTAAGACATAGTAGTGGTCGGCGTAGCTCAATATTGTCTCCTGTGACAAAGCACATGCTTTGGTTCTGATCTGCATCCCCTCCTTGACTTTTTCTGGTATTTGATTTAAGACATAACGTGGCGGGGAAAGTTAAGATGGTTGCCATAAATGCGACACCCGCCTACTCTATTACATCCTTATATCCACTTTCATTGGATATAAGTTGGTTTGGCTGCCAAACTAGAGGACCCTTTGATTTCCTTTTAAAGTCCTGCACTTAATCATGCTGGCATTCAGTATGATAACTTGCACAACCCAGGTCTGCATCTTCATTTTTTAAAAGTAGCAGGCGGTTTCTCCTTTTTCTAGACAAGTGCCGTAGTGAAGAGGATGTGCGGAGCATGGATGCTCGGAACAAAATCAGTCAAGACATGCTTCAACCCAAGGTGCGCAGGTCATTTTCTGATGAAGAAGGAAGTTCAGAAGATCTACTAGAACTATCAGATGTGGATAGCGAATCCTCTGATATTAGGTGGGCCTCTGAATTCACGAACTTGACCCATTCAGAAACCCACTGTTTTCTGGGTAGTTATAGTTAAAGCTCTAGTTCAGGAACTTAATTGTGTCCACTTTCCAGTCAGCCATACATCGTGTGCAGACAATGTCCGGGATATCGACGACAATCTGTTCTAGCGCTTACCTCCTCAGTTCCAGAGGGAGAACCGGAGTCAGCACAGTCATTCGGCGATGCACCCTCTACTTCTTCCACCCTTCCAAAAGGTCAGTACCTTGGAGAATTAGATTCTAGGGTCAGCAATTCAAGGTATGCCTGCTGTTTTATGCACAAGCTTATTATCCATAGTTTCACTTATCTGCAGGTCTAAACATAGTAACAAAAAACCCTGAAAGACATAATATATATGTATTTCTATTACATTACCAGGGCTGGCCACTAGAGGCCACTGTCTCCAATATAATGTTTACACGGAATAGAAGCAGACATTTTGGTAGCTCTGGTGTAGAACGACGGACACATTTGAAACCACTCACCTGTTTCTATGACTCATGTATATGTGCTACATATAGAGTTCATTGTAATCTGCAGTTTGACGTACCTTCAGAAGGTCTCAGAACGTATCCTCTGAGGATGTGGGGTGAGACCTGGACTTAGGAAGACTCTCTTTCCCTTAGCTTTTGGTTGCAATTATGCCAATTCAGCGCTGAGAAACAGTCTTGAACCTAAAAGAGACCCAAATGAAGTTCTAATGAAATGAAATAGGAAAGGTCTGGAGTTTACAAAACCTGGTCTCATTGGTCTTTGGACTTGTGAATAACTCTTGTGATGTTGCAACCTTCACTGTCTATTTCCAGTTATACGCAACCCTCTTTTGTCACTCTCTCTCTCTTGACTGTCTGCTTTTTCGATCCCTTCAAGCTGCCCAGGAGTATGTTTGTCCTCCTCAAGGGAGCCACGTCATCTGCACTTGCTGTTTCCAACCAATGCCGGACCGCAGAGCCGAGCGTGAACAGAATCCACATATTGCCCCTCAGCAATGTGAGTTGACAATCTGGTTCGTGCGAAGTACCTTTCAAACATTGTGCTATAAGTGTTTTCGCCAATGCTTTCTAGAGCAGAGGAAACTGCAATGACATAGTGCAGGGGTTCCCAACCTAAGGCCTGTGAGCCGTATATGGCTAGCGGTGCCATTTCATGTGGCCCACCACCCCTCTAAGGGCATTTGAGGAACAAAATGGCCACCCCTTTGAAGCTGTTGGGACAAAATGGCCAACCCCATCATGCAGGCAAGGCAAAATGGTTGTCTGGCCCTTGAAGCTGACTGAGAGAGTGTGACCCGGCCCCTAGCTTGAAAAGGTTGGGAACCCCCAGCTTAGCGGTTAAGATGATGCACTAAGGGCTTTGGGGCAGAAACATTTAAGGCATTTGGGAGCATTGACCCATTAAAAGCTAAAAAGATTTTGCTTCCAGTGTAATATAAGTATAATTGCTATTGCATTTAAGAATGGGATTTTTGTACTATTATTTTTAACTACATCACTCGGTAACCTATCTGCCCAACCCAAAAAGACCCTCTTAGGTGTTTGAGATAACTTACAGCTGGTGCATAAATGAGGAAAGATCCCTCCATTTCTAAGTTCTGAAGCACAGAAACTACCTGGGCCATGAGCAAGCACTGCAAAACTTAGGACTGTGGTGACCTAGTGGTTAAGATACTGAGCTTGATGACCAGAAGACATGTCAGCAGTTTGATACCCGAGTCCTGTGTGATGGAGTGAGTGCCTGTTGTCTGCCCCAGTTCCTGCAAAGTCTAGCTGTTCAAAAGCAAGAAATTTCAAGTAGACAAATGGGTTTCGTTTCAGTGGGAAAGGTAACAGCATTCCATCTAGCCATGCCTGCACCACGTATGACGGAGTGAGCGCCCATCTCTGTCCAAGCTCTCGGAGACATGAAAGGAGCCTAATTTGGACATTCCCTGAGCGGAATTTCTCCCGCAAAAATGCTTTCAACCCAGAATAATTAATTTCTGACACTAAATCATTATTCTGACCATGGAAACATTTGTAGATGCAGAAAGCACTGGCTCCTTGGCTGTAAATGAGCTCACCAAACACTGTTACCTTTCTTGCTGAAGCATGACCTATCTATCTGCTTGCAATTTCTTGCTTTTGAACTGCTAGGTTGGCAGGAGCTGGGACAGATGATGGGCACTCACTCCATCATGTAGCACTTGGGTCTTGAACCGCTGACCTGCCAACCTTCTGGCCATCAAGCTCAGCACCTTAACCACTAAGGCACTACAATCTATGTAACATTAATTAGCAAGGTTTTTTCCCCATCGTCAAGCCTAAAAGTCCATTATGGCACGCTGAATGACAATTCTGCGTAGCTGAGGTTTTCTTCTTTTGTCTTTTCAGGTACCATCTGCCTGCAATCTTTCTGCCACTTGTACTGGGGCTGCACTCGGGTGTCGTGTTTTGGCTGCTTAGCGCCATTCTGTGGTAAGGAGGAAGGCTCATTGTGTCGGAGTCTTTCAAGTTTGGTTGGTGCCACCCTCCCCTGCGGAAACCCGTAAGGGATTTGGGAACGCTGGCCCGTTAAAAGCGGAAACAGGATTTAGCTTCCATATTAATCCTAGCACGCAAAAGTCTCATTTTAGTTCGGCTTTGCCTGGGTACTTGCAATTGAGAAATGAGGTTACTTTTTTTGGGTGCTGTTGAAGAATATAAGGTCACCTGGCACAGAGGGTGCCAAAAAAAGTATACAACATTTTAAGAAAGGGGAAAAAAAACACTCAATATATACCGGTAATAAAGGATGAACCCAAGTCACGTTTGCCGTCTGCAATTGCATGAGGTGTTCAAAGTGGTTACTATCAACTTCCAGACACTTTTGATTATGGCAAACGACTGACTGAGAGGTGGAAATAGAAAATAGATGGGGAAGAAGTAGAAGCAGTGACAGACTTTACTTTTTTAGGATCTAAGATCACTGCAGATGGGGATTGCAGCCATGAAATAAAAGGCGACTGATTCTTGGGAGACAAGCTATGAGAAACCTGGGGAATATAGTGAAAAGTAGAGACACCACCTTGAAAACAAAAAATCGTATAGTCAAAGCAATGGTATTCCAGGTGGTAATGTATGGCTGTGAAAGCTGGACCATAAGGAAAGCTGAGCGCAGACGAATAGGCACCTTTGAAATGTGGTGTTGGAGGAGAGTTTTGAGTCCTCTGGACAGCGAGGAGAACAAATAGGTCGATCCTAGAAGAAATCAACCCTGACTTCTCCTTAGAAGGTCAAATAGTAAAGATGAAGCTAACATACTTTGGACATCAAATGAGAAGAGAGGATTCACTTGAGAAAGCCTTGATGCTGGGAAAGGTGGAGGGCAAAAGAAGAAGGGGACGGCCAAAAATTAGATGGTATTGTAGACACAATGGGCAGAGAGCTGGGCAGGTTGAGGAGGATGGTGGAGGACAGAGGTGCCTGGTGGGCAATGGTCCATGGGGTCGCAAAGGGTCGGAATCGACTGTGCAACTGAACAACAAACTGGTTGAGCACTATTGACCAAAGTATCCACTCGTATCGCTGAGCGTGCTGTTTCGATTCCTCCCTAAAGTACCGCCAGTGTAGCCAGTTTTCTATAGCACACTGCATCCTTTAAGGTCCCCCATAGGTAGTAGTCCTGGTGGCACAGCGGTGAAACTGCTGTCCTGCAACCCAAAGGTTGTGTGTTCGATCCTGACCAGGGCTCAAGGTTGACTCAGGCTTCCATCCTTCCCACTATTAGCCACTGTATACAGTACAGGGGTTTCCAACCTAAGGCCCGTGGGCAGGATCCTGCCCGTGGTGTCATTTCATGTGGCCCCCACCTCTTCAAGGGCATTTGAGAAACAAAATGGTCACCCTTTGAAGATGTTGGGACAAAATGGCCATCCCTATAGCAGGCAGGGCAAAATGGCCTTCCGGCCCTCGAATCTGACTGAGAGAGCATGACCTGGCCCCCGGCTTGAAAAGGTTGGGAACCCCTGCAGTACAAGATGCCCTCCATTTTTCCAGTGTATTTTAAGGTGGGAAAATTGGGTCTTATATGCCAGCAAATACGGTAAACATGATTGCTTTGCTTTGCTAGAAGTCAAGGGGTATTTATTCAGGAGAATGTGGGGGAAACTCAACCGCACCTCTTGAAAATGGTCTTGCGCTCTTCAAATGACAACCACGTCTCCACCATTTTCTTTGACTGTCCTACCTGCCTGGTGACACTAACATTCATTATTTTGAGCGAATGTCATATTCCGTTACATTGCTACCGTAATTCGATTCAACTTTGAAAAGTAAGACATAGATATCGTCTCTTAAAATGTGCATGTATTTATTGGCACCCTCTGTAGTGTATGCGGCTGAGAAAGTAAGCTTAAAAAATAAACTAGCAAGAGAATCCGCTAACAAATACCATTCTCCCAAAAAGTCTAGTTTCTAAGTTTTTGTAATCCAGTAGAGGTACTGCCCGATCCAGAATTTGGTTGCTGCGCATAGATCATGTGGCTACTAATGTTATGTCACCTCCCGTGCTGTTTTTTGAGATTGCAATGCAATCATCCAAGCAGTGAGAAAAGTTAAATGTCTTTTGAGCAAAGATGTCTCTGCCCCAGCTCCTGCCAACCTTGCAGTTCAAAAGCAAGAAATTGGAAGCAGATAAATAGGTACTGCTTCGGTGGGAAAGGGAACAGAATTCCCTGTGCATGACAACAAAAATGTCTGCAGACGCAGACATCTCTGGCTCTTTGGCTATAAATGGAGATGAACACTGTACCCTAGAGTCGGATACAGCTGGATTTCGAGCTAGGGAGACCTTAATTCTTAATTATTGTTATTTGTTAATTTCTTTACAGAAATAAACCTTGGCGACAAGTGTCTGGATGGAGTCCTTAATGGCAATAACTATGAATCGGATATTCTAAAGGTACATGTTCTGTTTAAAAAGATATCTGTTGAGAAGGTACCAGGGCTTGAACATCTTAGTGCTGCAGTCGCAGCACTCTATGATGTCTCCAGTGAGAGAGTCCTCCGTGCTTGTCTGGTACAAATCTGGAGCTGAGAAAAGTTACTCTCTTTTTTTGCATTACAACTCCAGAATCCATTCTGAAAGTTCTCTTCCAAAATACAAGCTATGCACCAGGCACAAAAGTCCTACAGAATCTCCCTTTATGGGCTCTGGGAAGACTAGCCGATGAATCAAGATATCCCTTTTTGAAAGAGAATAAATCATGATGCCCTTTTTGGGGGGATGGACAGCAAGAGCATCAATTCATTTCCACTTCATGTTCTTCTGTCTATGCTTTCTCCTCTTCTAGGACTACTTGGCATCTAGAGGTTTGACATGGAAAAATGTATTAAATGACAGCCTCTTAGCTCTTCAAAGAGGAGTCTTTGTTTTACCAGGTAAGTCTCATTTCTTCTTCTTGTTCTGTCGTATCCAAATCAGAATATAGGCGATCAGCCATGAAGATGCCCTGAGAATATAATGCAGTGGCCTTTCATCTGCCTTCTGCATCACAGCATGGCCCACGTACCACGGATCCAGCTCCGTGAGTCACTTTATGGTCCAGAGCCCTTTGGGCACGCAAAGTCCTCCTCAGCCCCAGGCCAGGATGGATGAAGCTGCTGCCCTCCATCCAGATAGATTCAAGTGGGATTTAATCCATTTGGGGACTATCATCCTTCTCTGTGGATTTTGGAACCCAATAGGTCAGGTTAGTTAGCTGCCTCCTAACACTCGGCATGTAGTTGCTGGCAGTACTGTATGGTCTACTCTATTACTATAGCAGGTTAACCTGTCCAGACTGTATGTCATCTCTTCCATTTCCAAAAAAATATAGGATTACAGGTGAAACTCGGAAAATTAGAATATGCAAACGTTCATTCAGTTCAGTAATGCAACTTGAAAGGGATAGACTCATTCCATGCAAAGCGAGATAGCTCAAGCCTTACTTTGTTATACTATTGATGCTTATGGCTTACAACTTATGAAAACCCCAACCCCGCAATCTCATGTACCCCATAATCATCACATAATCATGTACGCTGTATGCCATGATCATCACAATTATAACAAATTAAGGCATAAAATCTCTCGCTTTGCATGGAGTGAGTCTATCTCATAGATTTGTTTCACCTTTTAAGTGAAATGAATGAACATTTGCACGATATTCTAATTTTCCGAGTTTCACCTGTATTTTACTTGATAGACTTTTGACTATCTGAACCCCACTGCCTAATCTTGACATTGTCTCGGATGTCATGCCAGGGTCAGTGATTTTAATGTTTTCAGTAACATGTTTACTGCTTTCTTATTTTATCACTTTATAATAATAACATGATGATAATTCTGACATTTGCAGATGTCTTAAAATGAAAAAGGATATTGGTATGTCTTTAATAAACACAACCAGGATGCTCAGTTATGTTTGCTAAATGTTGGAAGAGTCCTTAAGATGCTTTGACTCTTCCAGACTCCTTTCCCACCGTATCAAGAATGGCTTCCTTCAATGGAAAAGGTGAAATGCAACATCTGGAATCCATCAAACTTAGGAATTCACTTAAAAATCGGCCAGAGAGTGTTCCTGCAGTGTTCATCATTTTCAATTCTTCAGAACTGGATATAGACTTCCTATCCCTTCCAGGCACACATTGTTTAACTTTTGCCTGTCTGTGTAGACCAGGAGGTCTCAACCTTTTTAAGCCGGGGGCCGGGTCACGCTCCCTCAGACAGCTTCAAGGGCCAGAACAGAATAGAATCCTTTATTGGCCAAGTGTGCTAACACACCAGGAATTTGTCTTTGGTACATATGCTCCCCGTAAGGATAATAATGAAAATAATAATTTTAAAAAAGCAATAAAATCACACTTCCTGGTGTGGTAGAAGCAGTGGGAGGCCACATGAAATGGTACCACAGGCCGTAGTTGGCCTGCAGGCTGCAGGTTGAGAATCCCTGGTGTAGACTCTGTAGGACCCAGGCATCCAAAAATGGTTCCCAAAGCTACTGTATCACAATTGTCCACCCCACACCAGTAAGAATCATATTTGCAAGACGTATTGTTTGAGTTGCTTTGTAAAATAACCTTTTTTTGCTCTTCACCTTTTACAACTCTGATTTTTTTCCCCTCTCCAGATTACCGAATTACTGGAGAAACAGTTCTATGTTATTGTTGTGGCCTCCGTAGCTTCCGAGAACTTACTTACCAATACAGGCAGAATATTCCCACTGCTGAGTTGCCAGGTAGGGAAGAAAAGGTATCTTTAGGCATCTTATTTGGTCATAATCCTAGAACACAGGGGTTGTTTAGTATATTTCAGGTAAGATTTTTACAGCTCATTTTATCTTATACATCAGTGGTTCCCAAACAACAGAATGGAGACGTAGTCTATGCAGAGCGTAGTGTTTCCAATATCCACAAGTTCAGTATCCACAGTTTCAGTTATCTATGAGTATAAAAATATTCAATAAAAAATCCTGGCACATTACTAGGACTGGCCACTAGAGGCCACTGTCTGCATTGTAATGTTTACAAGGAATGGAGGCGGACAATTTGGTAGCTCTCATGTAGAACAATGGAGGCATTTGATACCCTTTCCCCTGGTTCTGTGACTCAGTTCTGTGTGTTAAATATAGGGTTCACTGTTGTCCGTGGGTTCAAGTACCAAGGAAAGATCTCAGAACATATTCCTTTGGAGACAAGGGGAGAACTGTATTAAAATGATGAATTTATATTCAAGAGTATTGCGTTCCAAGTGCATTTTGTTTCATTTGCACGTTTTGAGGGACTTTTTAAAAAAACCTAACGAAACACCTTTCAGCTTAGCAGAGGGCTCACTGCACAAGAAACAAGAAGTCAGATATTAAAATCACAGATGGAAAGAAAAAATGAAATTGTATCCTTTCCAGAAATGACAGTGCATATATTACAGGAAAAATATTGCATCATGTAATTGCAAAAGTCAAACACGACTTGATTATTTATTTTCCCCCCCACAGTGGCTGTCACATCCCGTCCAGATTGCTACTGGGGGCGCAACTGTCGGACTCAGGTGAAAGCACATCATGCAATGTGAGTCATCTGCCTACTTTAACAGTGAGATTACTTTTTTATTTAGGAAATTAAAACTGTCTGCATTTCAGGATGCCACAAGCATGCAGAATTTAATTCCCTCAGCTGGAAGGAAGTAAATGTATCTCCGGCTGCAGTAGGATATTTTTTCCTCTCTCCAGGTGGTAATAACAGTTCTAGTGTTTGCCAGGAAATGCTCCTAGTTTGAGTTTAGCCAGCATTCCCAAAACGCAAGCCAGACTTTGGCAGGCATGAGAGACTAGAGCAGGGGTTCCAAATCTATGGCCTGTGGACGTGGCCCACAGCACCATTTTGTGTGGCCCATGCCGCACCCAGAAGTGGAAGTGAATGTGTTTACATCAGCCGTAAAACACGTCCACGCAAGCATACACACGGCAGCGGCTTTTGTAAACGCGGAATTGGGCACATTTATGACAGCTGTAAATGTGCCTGCTTTCGGGAGCATGGTCCGGCCCGCTCAGCTGTCTGGAGGGCGTGGACAAGCCCGTGGCGTAAAAAGGTTGGGAACCCCCGGACTAGATTCAAAGCAGCTCGATTTCTCTTCACTCATAGCATCTTAAAAACACAAAGGGGAAACTTGCCAAGGCCCGATAAAAACAGGGCCATCAGATGGGACGATAATGGTGGTGATGCGTAGACCTTTTATACAGTATCTGACAACTCTTTGTTGGCCAAGGGATACCCAAAATTCTATGCAGGTATCTGAGAAAAGGTGGCATAGTGGCTAAGATGCTGAACTTGACAACTAAAACGTTGGCAGGTCAGTTCGAGACCTGAGTGCTGCGTGACGGAGCGAGCTCCCATCTCTTCCCCAGTTCCTGCCAACCGAGCAGTTCCAAAGCAAGAAATTGCAAGTAGATAAACAGGTACCGATTCGGTGGGAAAGGTAACAGCGTCCCATGCGCTCTGGTGTCTGGTCAGTCCTGCCACATGACCATGGGGATGTCGGCAGGCACAGACAGTGCTTCGGCTGTAAATGGAGATGAGGATTGACCCCTAGAATCAGATATGACTGTATTTTGAGCAAGGGAGACCTTTACCTTTACCTATCTGAGAAAAAGATGGGTTTATTTATGCTCTACCTGTCCCCTTGGTTTCCACTCTGGTTGCAAACGAAAGGAGACAGATCCACAGTGTTATCCCTCCATTTTAACTGAAATGTCTTTTTCCTAGCCTGCCATATGGCCAGTAATCCCATATTTCCAGCAAAAAAATCAGCAACTCCCCAACTCTATGACCATGGAAACACCAACTACTTCTAAAAAAAAATAATAATAATAGAATTACAGGCTAGCAGCTTTAATTCCAAAGCTATGTTTTGCTGCTGTTAATGATGATTGATTTTAATTCATCAGGTTGCTTTTTTTGTGTGCAAAATGATTGCAACATGTCAGGTTCTTATGACAATCTGCAAAAGTACATGTATATATAAACCAAGAGTTCCCGACCTTTTCAAGCTGGGGCCCGGGTCACACTCTCTTAGTCAGCTTCGGGGGCCAGACGACCATTTTGCCCTGCCTGCACGATGAGGGTGACCATTTTGTCCCAATAGCTTCAAAGGAGTAGCCATTTTGTTTCTTGAATGCCCTTGGAAGAGGGGCACATGAAATGGTGCCGAGGGCCAGATCTGGCCCATGGGCCTTAGGTTGGAAACCCCTGGTATAAACAGTACTTCTAGGGTGTGTTTTTTATTTATTTATTAAAAAAACCCTGCCATTTAAAAAGTTTATTTCCTGTTACCTCTTCTACAAAACTTCACTGACTAGTCTTTGCTTTCTTCTGTTTTTTCTTTTAATTGTAGGAAATTCAATCACATTTGCGAGCAAACACGATTCAAAAACTGAATGTTTTCTGGGCATTTAACCGATCCGAATACTTACCGCCTGCAAAAGAGAAATAGAGAGAGGTGGTGGATTAACCCTGAAATGGTGACTCTGCAGTCCACTCAAAGCAGGGAGTTTGGTAATGCTTTTACATCGGGTACTCTGATGTGTGTGTTTTTTTTTAAAAGAAAATCTGTAAACATTTGCAGCTTGTGGAGAGGACAGAAGAATTCGCCTTTGTTTCGTTTTCTCGTTTCGTTTTGGTTTTCACCAAAAAAAGGGGGAATTGAGCAAGCAATCCCAGACGAACCTTATCCCTGTTTCGTCCTGGTTTTGACTTAGCAAACAGATTGGAGTTTGGCTTCGGAGTGACTTGAAACTCCGGAATTGAGCTACGGTGAGCGAAATATTCTCTGCATGAGAAAGTTGTTGTTTGTGGAATCAATGTGAATTGAGCCAATTTTTTTTTTTTAGAGGAGCAGAATTAGAAAACATTTAATTTTCATTATAATTTTTTTTTTTGTGGGGCGTCCACTCTTTGCTGGCTGTGGAATTCTCTGAGTTATCATCCTATCTCTGGAGGGGAAAGAAAGTGCAAGGCTACTCATACACTTCTACTCAACAGATACAATGCGGTGGTTTCCCATGGGGGGATCATTGTATGGTCTCCTATCAATCAACATGGTCTACTGGTGAACTCATTCTGAGCCACCCAATCATTATTGATGCACAGGTCTTTCTGCAATATTTTGCATATTCCTTTACTGGGAATCATGAGGAACAATCAGCCAAATTATTTTCTTGGACTAAAATTCCCAGTCTTCCCCATACCTGTCAACCTGCGGCTCCGGAAAAAACGGGACCTGCGCAGATCGCTTGTGCGCAGGTTGCGTTCCACGCATGCGTGGAAGCACTACGCCGCTTGCGCAGCCCCTACGCAAGTGGCGTAGCGCTTACACGCATCCGTGGAAGGGTTTTACACTTGTGTAGAACCCTTCCACGCATGCGTGGAAAGCGTTTCCCCCCGCTGCCAATTTACGGGGCGGGTTATGACGTCAATCGGCGTCAAATTACGGGGTAATCCCGGCTAAATCGGGATGGTTGACAGGTATGGTCTTCCCCTAACCAGCGTGACTCCTTCCCCAGTTGATAGCAATGGCAATTAGCTAAATTAGAATTTCCTTTACTACATTGCATCATATTCTTTCCCTAGCATCCCTCCCCTCCTTTTCTTCTCCTTCCTGATTTGATGTTTTGTCTTCTGGAACCTGGGATAAATAAGGGTGGAAGGGTCGATCCTGGTAATTTCTAATCACTCAACTTTAGACGTGCGCTCCCCAATGATGAGATTTGAGGGTCTTCTTTCCCGACGCAAATGTATTAGTGCATTCCATAAGACATTAAAAGAGAAGTGACCGGTTATATTTTAGAGCAACTCTGTGTTTGGTGAACAGTTTCTCCCACCCCCCTTTTCTTAGCTGAATGATTCTCAAAATTTTCATGTTCCCTTTCCTCCATCATCGCCACAGTAAAGCACCCTGAAGGTGGGTGCATGGAACAGACGCGATCCACTCAGTCGCGCATTTAGATATCCTGCTGTTCTCAGTAGGAATTAAAGTGTGTTGCTTTGATTGAATCTGTTGATAATTTTTGCATTAGCTGAGCCTCTTCTGCTTAACTAGAGTAGGGGGTGGATGTGTTTCAGTCCCTACTCATACACAGGCTAGGGTTTTTATTGACTTTTCCGTAGGCTGTTCTCCTGGCTAAAGACTTGACTAACATAAAGAACAGCACAAATAACTTCCTACGTCAGAATTGCCTTTGTAATTATCTGTGCACAATTATTGTTCTCGCTTTATTAATTGTAGACGGGGACGATAACACAAACTGTCAAAGTAGCATTTTGAAGATGCCCAGCCTGTCCTCTTCCGGGAATTAATTACGTTGCCCAGGTAGCAATATCACTGTTCAGCAATAAACTAAATGATGCTTCTTAATGTACATTTTTTATAACCTTGAATACTTTAAAAAAAAACTAGATTTAATACCTTGGCAAGAGTCCTTTGTCTTCCTTTGAATCTAATGGTTATTATCCATCCCATTGAGTATCCGCTAATATTGCGCCTATTAAGATCAATGGGATTTGAACTACTGGATAGCTCAGGTGGTTTAGGTATCTGGCTGCGGAGCCAGAGGTTGGGGGTTCAATTCCCCACAGAGATCTTGACAATGGCTGGATTTAATGATCCATAGAATCCATAGATTTGATAATGCCCACAGCTTTAGGGTCACAATTACACTGCATCACAAAAAAAATAGATATTGTTTGCTACTTGGTCTAATTCCGGAGTTCTCAACCTTTTTAAGCCGGAGGCTTGGTCACACTCCCTCAGATAGTTTTGGGGGGCAGATGGCCATTTTGCCCTTATTCCACAACATAGCAGTTCCTGGTGTGGTGGAGTCAATGGGGGAGCACATGAAATGGTGCCACAGGCCGCATCAGTCCTGTGGGCCACAGGTTGAGAATCCCTGGTCTAATCCATGTGTCCTGTACTAAATCAAGTGCGCTGAAGGAAGCCAGTGGGGGGGAAGCAAGATAAAAAAATGGCCTATCATTCCCATCTCATTTTCACCTCCAAATCTGGCACAGACTTTCTCAGGTAAATTCCACCCTTCCAACATCCATGGAGGCGGTGCTTCCATGTTGATACCCATAACCATGAACATGACTTCTGGATTCATAACGTGATGCCACGCTTCATGCCGTAATGGACACATTTTAAGGAGCATGATGTCATCTCTTTTAAACACATACAAACATGTGTACTGTAGTTGTTTTATTGTATGAACCACACACAATATCTTAACTGGGCAGTATATAAATGAAATAAAATCATTTTTTCAACCAAAAAAACCTTTACCTACGCCAGACCTGTTCTCTCTGAGACACATTCATCAAAAGAAGCAGATTTTTATAGTATCAGCATATTATGAGCAATATCTATTGTAAATTATTGAAGGGTACTATGTTTGTCAAAAGGGACTTTGGTGGCTTAGTGGTTAAGATGTTGGACTTGATGACTGGAAGGTTGGCAGGTCAGCAGTTTGAGACCCGAGTGCTGCACAACAGTGTGAGCGTCCATCTCTGCCCCAGCTCCTGCCAACCTAACAATCCGAAAGCAAGGACATTGGCAGTAGATAAATAGGGACCACTTCGGTGGGAAGGTAAACAGTGTTCTGTGCACTTCGGTGTCTAGGCATGCCTGCCACATGTCCATGGAAATGTCCGCAAACGCAGACAGCGCTGGCTCTTTGGCAGTAAACAGATGAGCACTGAACCCTAGAGTCAGATACAACTGGCTTTTGAGCAAGGGCACCCTTTAACCTTCACTATGTTGTCAGTAGTCGATTTTGAGCCATTAGCTTTATAAAAAACACAACCTCTTCCTCATTTCTTAATAAGGTCACGTCCCGCTCATTCCGTCCTGCAGTACTCGGGAATCGAACTGCTCACCTCCCGCCTTACTAGGTGTGTGTTAAAGAGCAGGTCGGCAATTTGACACCTGAGTGCCGTGTGGCAGAGTGAGCGCCCGCCGTCATTCCCAGCTCCTGCCAACCTAGCAGTTTGGAAGCAAGAAATTGCAAATAGATAAATAGGTACCACTTCAGCAGGAAAGGTAACTGCATTCTGTGCACTCCAGGGTCTAGTCATGCCAACCAGATGACCACGAAAACATCTGCAAAAGCAGACGGCGCTGCTTCTTTGGCTGTAAACCGGGGTAAGCGCCGCTCCATAGAGTTGGACACAACTGGCGTTCGAGCATGGGAGACCTTTACCTATGTTTTAAAAGTTACACCGTCAAAGGTCTTGCAGCCATGGGTAATTGATCTGGCTTTATAATGCCTTTGGTGGGGATGAACAAAAGCAGATATTACATAATGGGCTGTTTTTATTTAACGTTGCAGCACAACCAAAAATAGTTTGCCATAATCCTTGAACACAGCGCAAGTTGAAAAAAAATGTAGATTTCATTTCATTCTTGCCCTGGTTATCTGCGTTGTGTTTTCTCGACGCTTGAAGTCTTAGAAGACAGCTAAAAATTGCACGGGATTATCCTCTCAGGCTGGCCCATTCCCAGCTGCCTGGTCTCCATTTTCATCTCTGGCCATGCATGTGAGCAAATTTTTGGCATACGTGGAGGAAGAATCCCTTTGCACATGGCTTCCAGAGGAATGCTCAGCATTCCCTTTTGCTTTATTCGGCATCACTTCCAATAAAGGCGTTCTAGTTGACCGGTGGCTAGTTTAGCATTTATGGGGAAATGTTGGTGTGGTGGGTTAATTGTGGTTTAGATTTTGCTTGGAATGATTCTGGCTGAGCATGCACACACCCATGCGCGCACACAAACGTGTGACGAATAAAAATAAATCTGACACAATTGGCTAGACTGAACAGCCAACACTTACCTTTTAACCTGGAGGACTTTAATACACCCCCTGTTTTTTTATATATATAAATCTACTTTTCTATGCATTAGGACATGGGTTCTCAACCTAAGGCCTGTGGGCCGGATCTGGCCAGCAATGCCATTCCATGTGCCCCCCCCCAACCCCTCCAACGGCATTCAAGGGACAAAATGGCCAACCACATCGTGCAGGCAGGGCAAAATTGTAATCCAACCCTCAAAGCTGCCTGAGAGAGCGTGACCCGGCCCCCGGCTCAAAAAGGTTGGGAACCCCTGCATTAGGAGTTTGAAAAGTCATGCAATTAAATGAAGGTTTTTCTTTTTCCTCTGTGTACGTTGTACCCTTTCTTTAAAAGAGTAAAAATACTAATTTTGCCAGTGTTGGCGGAGCTGAGTCAACCTTTAATATACTCTTTAAGAGAGGGTAAACACCATTGTTTCTGGGTATTACATACTCTTCTATGTTTAAGTCCTTCTTGGGGAAAAATGAAAATTGAACGTTTGGCCAGGGGATGATTTAGTTAATGTTTCATAAAAATTGTTTGATGTTTAAAAAGTGTAAATTGTTTGGCATCTGTTAAGCTCTCTAAAGCACTGGCTTCTGCCTCTCTGTCCATTCAAAAGAAAAAACTAAGGAGCTGGGTCTACTCTGTTTTTTAGAATAAGTCTCGAGTGGGAAATATGGAGCATTGTGTTGTTGGTGAATAAGGCAGGAACATCTCTGGGATTTTTCTTCTGTAAAGAAGGTGAAAAAAATTGCTCTTCCAACTTTCTGGGGTGCTTTCAAGGAATAAAATGTTTACTTAAGGAAGAAAAACTCGTCTTTGTTGTCTTTTTTAAAATATAAAATAAAATTAGATGGGATTTTATGCAACAAAACACACCAGATTTTTCCTCCCCATTTGCAATAGATTGTCCAGCTTAAACAAACACAATGAGCTATACCAGTGGTGGTGAACATATGGCACATGTGCCAGAGGTGGCACTCAGAACCCTTTCTGTGGGCATGCCTGCTGTCGCCCCAGCGCAGTTTGCCCTGCCCCTCGGCCAAGCAGCGCAATGGGCGGGAGCCCACATGCAATGGTGCCATGGGCTGGATGTGGCCCACGGGCCTTAGGTTGGGAACCCCTCTGCCTTAGAGCCCTGTCAAAACCCGATCAACATCACCTGCCACTTGCTGGTGGCCCAGAGGATAGTCTTGTCCCAGCCCCAGCCAACCTAGCAGTTCGCAAGCAAGAAATTGCAAGTAGATCAATAGGGACCACTTTGGTGGGAAGGTAAACAGCGTTCTGTGCACTCCGGTGTCCAGTTATGCCTTCCACATGACCACATAAATGTCTAGATGCAGACAGCGCTGACTCCGTGGCTATGAAACAGATGAGCACTGAACCCTAGAGTCGGATACAACTGGCTTTCGAGCAAGAGTGACCTTTACCAATGATTTTGCTACTGAGAATAACACATGTGATTTACATGATATCGAGTGTGTTGATTCCAAATCTGAAATCAGAATTTGCCTATCGCATACAGATTTTAAGCTGTGCTATAGCTGTTCAAAAGGTCGGTAACTGGGCAATGTATTTTTACATAGGGACATTATAACAGTTGCAACTGCCACTAGGCCTGGAACCGCCTCAGCTGAATCATGTCCCCTGGTGGCATGCATGTTCCAGCAGCGGCTGCATATGTCTGGGCAAGTCAGTGAGCTGATGTCAGAAATAGGTCTATAAGGCGAGATGGAGCAAGGGCTTCTCTCTAGTGTGAAACCATCTTATTGGATAGCATAGCTAGGCCACAAGGAATCTGTTTTGAGCTAAAGATGAGTAGGTGCAGCGGTGTCAATAAACCAGACAATTTTTGCTATGTTTGTGGCAAATAATCCCCGTGTGATCAACGCAAGAACCTAACCAAGAGGGTGAGATTTGCTAACTTAAGATCCTGACGTTCCTAGGCAGAACTGAGTTTCAGATTTGGATTCAGCGCACTTGATTTAGTGTAGAACACATGGATTAGACCAAGTAGCAGACAATATTTATTTATTTGCGTGTGTGTGTGTGTGTTTGTGATGCAGTGTAATTGTTCCCATGCCTGCATGACAATGTGTTGTAAACTGGAAAGTGCCCGATTTCTGCTACAGAGTACTGAAAACACTGGCCTGCATTCTTATGCCGGTCGAAAATCCACTAAATCAACTGTTGAGCGGTAAGTCAACACTTATGCAAACCCAAGTGTTATCCTGAGCCTTCTGGTTTCATTAGGATTGTCAGTTGAATTCAAGCCAGCAATTAAGCTAAACAAACATTATAGATATTTGCACCTACCTCTCCAATCCCATCACTTAAAGATCCCACATATTTGAGATTCAATTAATCAATCACGTTATTACAGTCTACGACCAACACAGTAAAATGCAGGGTAAATTTAAAAAAAAATTAAAATGCAAAAATATTTTATTTTTTAAAAAAAACTCTTGGCCTTTTGGCTAAGATCAAGTGTAATGTCTTTTTATTGTCAGTTTAATATTTGAGATTAACTTTTCCCCCCAAAGTGAGGTCTGTACCTCCAAGCTGTCTTTCCTATGGATAAAAACAAAAACCTATAACCCGTAAGGGACTGCGGTGGCTTACTGGTTAAGATGCTCAACTTGATGATTGGAAGGTTGGCAGGTCAGCAGTTCAAAACCCAAGGACTGCACGATGGAGTGAGCCCATCTCTGCCCCAGCTCTTGCTAACCTAGGTAAAGGTTTCCCTTGCTTCAAAGCCAGTCGTATCTGACTCTAGGGTGCAGTGCTCATCTATGTTTCAAAGCCGCTGTCTGCTGCTGCAGACGTTTCCGTAGTCATGTGGCAGGCATGACTAGACACCGAAGCACACGGAATGCTGTTTCCTTCCCACCGAAGTGGTCCCTATTTATTTTCTTGCAATTTCTTGCTTCCGAACTGCTAGGTTGGCAGGAGCTGGGACAAAGACGGGAGCTCATTCCGTCCTGCAGTACTCGGGAATCGAACTGCTGACCTCCCAGTCAGCGTCTTAGCCACTTGAGCCACTGCAGTCCCTAGCAGTTGGGAAAAGCAAGAAATTGCAAGTAGATAAATAGGGACCACTTTGGTGGGAAGATAAACAGCGTTCCATGCACTCATGCCTACCACATGTTTATAGAAACATCTGCAGATGCAGAAAGGGCTGGCTCTTTGGCTATAAATAGATGAGCACTGAACCCTAGAGTCAGATACGACTGGCTTTCAAGCAATAGCAACCTATGGAAAGGTGATAAAACAGCAAAAGTTTTTTTTAATGACAAAGTAAGCTGCTTGATTCTTTGGTTTCATATTTTTTTTAAACCTACTTTCCCAAAGTTATAAAATACGAATTTCTTTCACACCTTGACCAACCCCATCCTCTCCCAAAAAAGTGATAACCATTGGTTCTGTTCAAAGATCATTTAGCAATCTTGAGAATTTCTATGAGATACAAAAGCAGATTTTGGGTTCAGAGGCACAGCAAACATTGTTCATATTTCCTCTGTCACCACGACCAACGCCGGTGATCATTATTTCTAGACAAGAATATTTGACTTAAAATAAGCACAAAGTCTGGCTGTCTTGGGAAAGGGTCTTAAGATAAAGGAACAGGTGGACGCTTAGAAGAACAGGTGAAAATTGGGCTGGGCCAAATCAGGGGTAAGTATTTTAGGACGCAGACCGAAGGCGCCCAGCCGTAGCAAAAATGGGGGAAAAAAATAACCTGTCAATTGGATAGGGAGAGCTTAAAACAATTTTTTTTTTCCTCCACCACCCCCGCAGCTGTTTTGCAAAAGATATCTAGAAGGCTTTGTGCAAGCAGTTGTCTGGGCCAGATGCAATTGCAGAAGTCTTTGAAGCAAGCCCCTGCTGTTTTATCTACACAAAAACAAATCATTTCGAGGTAAAGGGTAACCAGGCAAATTCATACTGCAATTCTGTCAAGAGCCAGTTGAGACGACTGAAGTTGTTCAATGCAACCGGATTAGCAAACTTTGCTTTGGTGCACATCCAAAAATGTGCCCGTCTCAAGAGAATCAGAGTTTTGCAGCTGTTGGGAACAGATGAACTTGGATTGCACGGGTGGGAACAGAAAAATAGTGTTGGTTAACCAAAAGGGGACCAACAGAGCCAACAAAGCAAAAATTGCCTGGTTTATTAACACCGCTGCACCTACTCATCTTTAGCTCAAAACAGAGTCACTGTGGCCTAGCTGTACTATGTAATAAGATGGTTTCACACTAGAGACAAACCCTTGGTCCGTCTCGCCTTATATATCTATTTCTGACATCATCTCACGGACTTGCCCAGCTATGCCCAGCCGCTGCTGGAACATGCATGCCACCAGGGGACATGATTCAGCTGAGGCCGTAGCAGGCCTAGTGGTAGCTGCAACTGTTATAATGTTCCCATGTAAAAATACATTACCCAATTACCGACCATTTGAACAACTATAGCACGCCTATAACTTAAAATCTGTATGCGATAGGTAAATTCTGAGTTGGAATCAGCACAGTCGATATCGTGTAAATCACATGTGTTATTCACAGTAGCAAAAATCGTTGTTGTGCAGTGTAAGGGTTAGATATTAAACATCCAGCATGACTGAAACAGAATATTCATTGTATGCTAAGAAATTCTTCCTAGGTGTACGGAAGTAAAATGCGCCCGTATGGAGGAAGGGATAACCCGGAAGAGCCTTAACCGTACAGGCACATTTTACTTCTGGGATCGACGAGGGTAGTGCGGGCCAGATGAATCGCAGTAAACCCATTCGTGTGGATTCACAGGGGGCTTGGTCCTCTGGGAATTGAAGTCCAAGAACATCTGGAGTGCCAAGGTTCGCCATCATGGCCATGGAGGATAGGGGTACCTGATGTGCGATGGTCCATGGGGTTGGACTCATTTTTGCAACTGAACAACAACAACAAAGAAAACATGGAGCCAGAAGTACAGCCACATGCAAAGTAACTCAAAGGGCAGTAGCAGAAGTAGGCAGACTTCACACTGGCAGAAGGCAAACAAAAGAGCTTGCAATATTTCTGGCAATTTATTTTCTGGATAAAACAGTATGCCTCTATATGCATTTTAGCAGACATTAGTGCTGAACTTAGACCTAAGTCAACTCAGTAATAAGGATTTATTTGTGATTTGCATACAGATCACATTTTCCATGTAGATGTATTTTTTGCGGGTGCAAGGCAAAAATAACAGCAACACAGGAAACAGATGTGTAAATATGTGCCAACATATTTACACATCTGTTTTTACGCAACATCTCTCTGCATTTTTATAATAATTGTAATTATTAATTGACCAAAAACAAGTGGTAAAAATTCTGTGTCAGAAGGCATTAGAGAAACCTTTGCAACTCTTTATTACTGTAGCAAGGAGAGGCACGGATGGGCAGACAGTATAAGATCTACCATAACAGTAGTTTAGGTAGGCAAGATGAAGTTTTGCTTCATTAGTCAGTCGTATCTGACTCTAGGGTTCAGTGCTCACTTCTGTTTATGGCCAAAGAGTCAGCGCTGTCTGCGTCTGCAGACCTTTCCATGATCATGTGGCAGGCATGCCTAGACCCCGGAGTGCATGGAACGCCGAAGTGGTCCCTATTTATCTACTTGCCATTTCTTGCTTCGGAACAGCTAGGTTCTCAGGAGCTGAGACAGAGATGGGAGCTCACTCCGTCGTTCAGCACTCGGGTCTCAAACTGCTGACCGTCCAGTTGCCAAGTTCAGCGTCTTAACAAACTGGGGGGGAATTATGTGTCTCCCTAAAGTGATGGAGAATTATTCTTGCTTATCTGTTGTTGCAAGCTGAGAAGAGCATTTGCCACCGGTGGTAAACAAAATAGTCAAGAAGTAGTAGTAAAGAAAACAGCTTTTTGCAAACAAAAAGAAACTATATACCACCACCCTTGTAAAATACTGTAGTTTACAAGACTAGCAAAGTCATTGCTTGTACCCAAAGGCAGTGAAAAGTCAATCAAGTTGCATTTTGTTTTGTGCTTATTCAATTTATTGTTGATCTCTTTGTATTTTCTCCTGTTAATCACATTGCTATCGTCTGGCCATTGCCCCGCCTAGCCACAATCAAACTCGGGTAAGAAATTGTGCGATTGTCTCCAAGTGCGGCTAGAATTTGGTCAACCTCCTGCAATATATTTATAGCCAAAACGGTGCGTCCCCAGAAGCATGGCTGGTTTGCATCCTGGCAGCTGTTTTGGAACTGAGCAGTATCCCACTATTCAAACAGACAAAAACAAAAAATACACACACGTTAAGAAAGACCCACTTGATTTTCCAGAGGATTTTGGTCAGGCAGCGTCCATCCGTTCAGCTGACACAAACCTCTGGGTAATGCAGGTGTTGCCATGGTCATGAGATGCAACTTCAGAAGAGAGGCATCAAGGCAGCCCAGCCCAGCTTTCTCTTCTTGCATGTGCCGTGCAGCTTCGTCTCCTTATCATAAGATTCTTGTCTTTATTGTTTCCAGCACACGCACACCCAAACACCCGAGTGTCAGCTGGGCTGCAAGATTTGGAAGAATTACTGAACCGAGGTTTGACACAACCTGTGTGAAGCTAAGGAATCGAAATTCTGACCCGGAATGCTGGTGTCTGGAACTGGCACATAACTTTGATCCTCCACCGTGCTGTTGCATTTCAAGGGGGCTTTGCACGAATCGGGGTACCTACTCCACAGATCAAGGTCTGTCCTGATGTTGTCCGACTCAACCAAATCTCCTTCATGAAGAGTTAATGCCACTGGATGTTCGTCTCCGACGGACATCCCTAGAGTGTGGATAAGGCCGCCTGGTTCAGATAAAACATCTGTACATTGATTCATATGCTCGGCTGACACCAGTGGCTGCTGGTCGTCCCCTTCTTCGGAAATGACAAAAACAGGTTTGGGGGTGTCCATTTCCAACGGAAGCTCCTTAGATGCCGAGTTGCTGGTTGCACAGCTTTTAAACTGGAAGGGACCTTCGGGGTCGTCTTTGATTCCCTGGCTTGAACCCTTGCCCGGAGATCTCCCGCCAGCAAGCCGTGGGTGATCAGGAAGCCTTTGGTGGCGGCAATCAGGGGAGCTCATCAGGAAGCCAAAGTAGGGGTTCCCAAACCGGGATTTTTTCAGGTTGCAGCTGCTGCTCAGCTTGCGTTCCTTCTGAGCCGAATGCGTCAGTGGGTACGATGCAGTGCTGCCGGATGAATCTGAATACGTCTGCTCAGAGATTCCCTCTATTTCTGCAGCCGAGGTTACTTTTCGAGGGATTGCAGCAGACTGGTTTCTGACTGATGTCGAAAAACCCTGTTAGGAACAATAACAACATTAAGTCTGAAAAGCAGATCTTAGGGTTCTTCTTCTTCTTCTTCAAGTGCCATATCTGATTATTGGTGATCCTCATGGCCATCAGCCATGAAGATTGTCCTGGGAACAATACACAGTGGATCCTCGGTTGATGTACTTAATGCATTCTCCGGGACGTTTCTTACAGCGAAAATTCCTTTAACTAAATTTCCCATAGGAATGCATTGAATGCAATTGACCATATGAATGCAATGAAAACGAAAATACTTTAACTGAAATGCGGTTTCCAATAGGAATGCATTGAAAATCAATTAATCCGTTTCGGGGAAAATTCCATAAACTGAGCCACTATTTTCTATGGATTTCCTTTTGTTATGTGAGCTGCTTCTTAACCGAGGTTCCACTGTGATGAAGTGGCCTTCCATTTGCCTTCCACATGGCAATGTGACATCCATACCCCGGATCCAGCTCTGAGAGTCACTTTCTGGTCTTGAGCCCTTTTGCCAAACAAAGCCCTCCTCAGCCCCAGGCCAGGATGGATGAAGCTACTGCCCTCCATCAAGATGGATCCATCAAGTGGAATTTAATCCACTTGGGGACCATCACCCTTCCATGTGGCCTCCGCCACCCAAAAGCCATTAGTCTTCAAGGTGGTCAGGTTAATTAACCACCACCTGATGATCAGCATTGAGTTGCTGGCAGTATGGTCTACTCTATTACCATAGCACAGTGATGGCGGACCTTGGCACTCCAGCTGTTCTTGAACTTCAATTCCCAGAAACCCTGATCAACTGGAGTGCTGTCCTGGGTTTCTTGCGCTTGAAGTCCAAGAACACCTGGAGAGCGAAGGTTGGCCATCACGGCCATAGCAAGATAACCTGGCCACACATAATTTTTGTAAAGCATTTGAAGATACATCAGAGATTCATTTTTTGCTTTTTCCTTGCTTCTCTGTGCATTTTGATTTCCTAAGATCCAAAGGCCAACAGGAGAAGGGAAAATAAACATACATGCATGAATACATGGAAAGACGTTGTCTAAATTTATTGAAAATCCTGTTAGCATTTCAGGAAGCGGAAGGCCTTTATTAGCCCTTTTCTACTTGTGCATTTTAAAACGGACTCATTTTGCAAACCTCAGAACTGCAAAGGTCATGGTAATAAATTCTAAGGACTAAAATGGGAAAAACCTCACTTGGGCTGTTTGTGCTCCAAATGTTACCCAAAGCAACCTAAACTTCACCAATGGATCCCATAATTCAGGTTTTCTTATGACTGATGATTTCACCATCAACTGACAGGGAGGTTATTAGCAATTTTTCTTTGGTAGGTCTGTGTTATTTCAAATTTTTGGAACCAGAATGCATGCTATAATAAGTAAATATTCACTTTTTTCTCTCTCCAAAAGACACAGACCCTTGATAGAGTAAAATTTAGGGGTTTCCCAGCTAATAAACATAGAATCATAGAATGGCTGAGTTGGAAGGGGCCTTTTAGGCCATGGAGTCCAACCCCCTGCTCAATGCAGGAACCAGAATCAAAGCAGATATGACAGAGACGGTTGTCCAATTTTCTCTTGAATGCTTCCAGTGTTGGGGCACTCGCCCCCTCTCAAGGCAGTTGGTTCCACCGTCGTACTGCTATAACTTCTTCTGCCATATCTGATCCCGGATATAGGTGACCATCATGGCGATCATGATCCCGAATATAGGCGACCATCATGACGATCAGACATGAAGACTGTCCTGAGAATATAATGCCATGGCCTTTCATCTGCCTTCCGCATCGCAGCATGACCCCCGTACCACTGATCCAGTTCCACGTGTCACTTTCTGGTCCCTTTTGACTTGCAAAGTCCTCTTTAGTCCCAAGCCAGGATTGATGAAGCTCCGGCCCACCATCTAGATGGATTCAAGTGAGATTTCATCCACATGGGGACCATCACCCTTCCCTGGGGACTCCGCCACCCAAGGATGTTGGGTCGCCAGTTTAGTTAACCGCCACCTGACACTCGGCGTTGAGTCGCTGGCGGTATGGTCTACTCTATTACCATAGCAGGATAACCTGGCCAGACTGGTCCCGCTGTCACACTGCTCTAACTGCTAAGACGTTTTCCCTAATATTCAACCTATATCTGGCTTCCTTTAGTTTGAGCCTGTTATTATGTGTCCTGCACTCTGGAATGATGGAAAACAAATCCTTCCCTTCCTCTTTCAGGTATATGAAGAGTACTGTACTATCATCATCTCCCCCTCAGTCTCCTGTTCTCAAGGCTAAACATGCCAAGGTCCTTCTGCCTTTCCTCCTAGGTCTTGGTTTCTAGTCCTCTGATCCTTCTTGTTGACCTGCTCTGTACCTCTTCTAGTTTGATTGCTTCTTCCTTGAAGTGTGGTGCCCAAAACATCACCACATTCGTAGGGAAATAGCCTAGATGTGAAGCAGATGAATCAAACCTTAATGCCATCAACCTCTGTCTCTTTGAGCCCTCTGGAAACACTTACGCCATTGGTCACCAGCTTGGTGAAAGGGCTGTTGGTGGTCCAGCTACACCATTTTTTCTGCAGGTGAGGTAACGGAGCCAATAAGTCATGAAAGGTGCGCGTGCTCCAGGTCCGTTGGGCCGCACGGTGGCTCTCTGTCTGCACTAGCCCTCCCTCTGTGGGGCTGAGGTCGGGCTCCGTTCGATCTGCAGTCACCCAGTCACACACCGACCCCGGACTTGTGATGCTTCTCCTTAGTTTTTTATCCTAAAGGCAGACAGGCAATAGTTGGAAATGAAAAAATAATTGCATGTGACTTAAATAAACTGCCAGCATTCATCATCATCACTTTTATTTGCATACCGCATTTTCTCAGCCTGAAGGCGACTCAAAGCGGTTTAACAACAAAGTGTTCGCAGCACACAAGAGTCGCAGAAGCAATACAATAAATATCAAAATACAAGAAATACTAAATACATATTAATACAAAAAATCAGTAATTACTCCAGGGAGACACAAGTTCTTGGGTGTGGCAGCGGCAACGGGCGCACCTGACTCCCATACCCGGAGCATTGGTGTGGCTCCGAGGAGAGCCCGTGGGTCCTCCGGGGGATGGGGGTGGCGGCAGCTTTTCTCCAAGCATTACATCATAGGCTTACTAGTAGATGTAGCATCATTAATCTTATGTATTAATCCAATTCTCCAATAAGTCATTTATTACGGGTTCCACATCCCCATGGCTGAGCAGCCATTTGAACCCAGGCCTTCTCAGCCCTAGCCCATCACTTTGCACCCCTCCAGTGGCATGAGGCTCCTTTCATGTCCCCAAGAGCTTTACCCCCACCGAAGTGATCCCTATTTATCTACTTGCAATGTCTTGCTTTTGAACTGCTGGCTTGGCAGGAGCTGGGACAAAACGTCATGCAGTACCCGGGTCTCGAACTGCCGACTTGCAGACCTTCCAGCTAACAAGACTAGCTTCTTAATCACTGGGCCACCACCGCAGCCCCTCAACACTGCCCCATAACACTTGGTGCACTTTCTGGATGATTCACAAGGCAGTTATCATTTTGCCTCCAACATGCTGGGTACTTATTTTACCAACCTTGGAAGGATGCATCAACCTAGAGTCCCATCAGGATCCAACTCACAATGTCAGCAGTTTGGGCTGCAGTACAGCAGTTTAAGGATTGCAGTGGCTCAAGTGGCTAAGACGCTGACTGGCAGGCGGCAAGTCAGCAGTTCGATTCCGGAGTACTGCAGGATGGAATGAGCTCCTGTCTCTGTCCCAGCCCCTGCCAACCGAGCAGTTCAAAAGCAAGAAATTGCAAATAGATAAATAGGGACCTCTTCAGTAAAAAGGTAAACAGTGTTCCGTGCGCTCCAGTGTCTAGTCATGCCTGCCACATGACTTCAGAAATGTCTGCAGAAGCAGACAGTGCCGGCTCTTCGGCTTTGAAACAGAGATGAGCACTGAACCCTAGAGTCAGATACGACTGGCTTTCGAGGAAGGGAAAGCTTTACCTTTACCTTACAGCAGTTTAACCACTGCCCCACCATTGGGTCTAAAAGCCGTATTTATACTGCCTCCCCCCATTCCCTATTGTCTTGCTTTGGGGCAACATAGGAAGTACAAGTAACAGTTTCGGAAGCCACAGTGTAATAAAGGAAATTTAATTGCAGCATAGGACATGGCCACAGAATGAGAAAGGCCACAGTGACCGAGAATAAATAAATAAATAAACACTAGCTTGGCATTAGTTTAGAAAAACCACTCATTATAAGGGATATTTATGTAAACCGGAATGTGGTTTTAGTGCAAAGATCATTATGTAAGTCGAATTTTATGTAACTCGAGCCATATATAAGTCGGGGTTTTACTGTATACACGATATATATTGCCCCCGATTTCTTGCAAGAAAACGCTCGGGTTCTGCCTGAGCGGGCGGCATATACAAATTTGACTATAAATAAATAAATAAATAAATAAATAAATAAATAAATAAATAAATAAATAAATAAATAAATAAATAAAGCTACTTCATATTACCCTCTAATAAAGGAATTCTCAACCTGTGACCCGTGGTGCCATTTCATGTGGGGGCCTCCACCGCACCAGGAAGTGCCATGTGGTGGAGGAAGAGCAAAATAGCCACCCGGCGCCCGAAGCTATCTGAGGGAGCATGACCCGGCCCCTGGCTTTAAAAGGTTGAGAACTCCTGCTCTCATAGAATGTGTTAAATTTATTTTTGAGATAGGAAAACCATTTCTCACGCACAACATATTGCTAACCTCCGCTGCCTTTGGCCACCACCCTCCTGGGTTTGCCTAATCTCTGGCAGAAGCACATTCCAGAATTTATGCGTTTTCTCTGTGATCAGGCCCCGAAGTCTCCCACCAGACTCTTCAGACTATTGATCCTTCCCATTGATCTCAAAACGTCAGGAAAGAAATTGAACAGCTTGCAACAACTTGTAAAGCTGCTTGCTTAGGTAAACGTAAAGGTCGCCTTTGCTCGAAAGCCAGCCGTAGCCGACTCTAGGGTTCAGTGCTCATCTCTGTTTACAGCCAAAGAGCCAGCGCTGTCTGCAGACGTTTCTGCGGACATGTGGCAGGCATGCCTCAACGCCCGAGTGCACGGAACACTGTTTACCTTCCCATCAAAGTGGCCCCTGTTTATCTACTTGCAATGTCTTCCTTGTAAACAACTAGGTTGGCAGGAACTGGGACAGAGAGGGGAGCTCACTCCGTCGTGCAGTACCCGGGAATCGAACTCTGACCATCCGGTCATCAAGTTCAGCGGCTGAACCACTTGCGCCACTGCGCACTGGAGGATAGGGTAAAGTCTTCTTCCCAGATCAAAGCTCAGAATCAAACTGACCTACTGTTGCTTGGAAATTGGAAGGAAAGGGATTTAGGTAATCTCCACTCCCCACACCACCCCGCAATCTGCTTTTCCTTGTCTAGACAAGCATTTCAAAGGCGAATGATCCTGGGAACTTTGCTTACTGTAAAGGCTAAATACTTCACACCTCCATGAGCATTGGAGTAATGTCCTCTACAATCATTTGGTTGGCCGGAATGGCTCATTAAGGCTACTAAAAAGGGAAACAAGTAATTGCAGTACTGTAAATCTCATCAGTGAATTATATTAAGTCAGGCGTTCTCAACCTTTTAAAGCCATGGGACTGGTCACACTCCCACCGATAGCTTCAGGGGGGCTGGACGGCAATTTTGCCCTCCCTCCACTACATGGCACTTCCAGGTGTGGTGTAGGCAGTGTGGGGGGGTACATGAAATGGTGCCACAGGCTGCATCCGGTCCATGGGCAGCAGGTTGAGAATCCCTGCATTGAGTTAAGATGTCAGTGCAAGCATTTGCCTTGGGCACCAAGTCAGAACGTAAATGCTTAGTCTAACTTCTTATAATTTTCCCATAAGATTTATACCAAATGTGTTCACATCAGCAGGCCTGAGTCACGGTATTCTCACCAGTTCAGTCTTTCTATTTTTAAGGTACACGGATTAATCCTTATGCTGCCTTTTTCTACAATGGGAAAGGAATCTAAAAACTTCATAGCTGTCACTCTGGCCAACCTAGCAGTTCGAAAGCAAGAAATTGCAAGTAGATAAATAGGGACCACTTCGGTGGGAAGGGAACAGCGTTCCGTGCTCTCCGGTGTCTAGTCATGCCGGCCACATGACCTCGGAAATGTCTGCAGAAACAGACAGCGCTGGGCTCTTCGGCTTTGAAATAGAGATGAGCACTGAACCCTAGAGTCGGATACGACTGGCTTTCGAGCAAGGGCAACCTTTTACCACTTGAACCACCGCACTTGGGGTGGCCTTAGGCAAAAATGTCCTTTGGTTTAGGAAAGGATGCACCATTCTTGGGTTGGTCAAGATTCAAGCCTTGAGCAAATCACTGCAAAATACAGCACTGGGGTCCCTTTTGCTAAACTAAACAATCATCATCATCATCATCATCATCATCATCATCATCATCATCATCATCATCATCATCGTAAGGCAAACAACAGGCTCTTCTACCTGTATTCGATAGGAGGTAAAGCTCAGGCCACCAGCTCCAGGGCTGGCTGAAATAATAAACAGCTCATCGCTCCCATTCTCAGTGGTTACAGCTGACAACGAAGAAGGTCCGTCCGGATCTGTGTGCGAAGGAGAGCGCTCTGTGCTGTCGCCACCAGAAGTAACTGGAAGAAATATGAGGATGAATTTATTTAACCATCTGTATCAGAGGAAATGTCACCCTAACACCAAAATCACGACTCCTTTGGAATCTTGGTCTGGAAGCCATTCTCTTCTTCGCAATGAAGGACCCACAGGGAACATGGTTTTGTCCATGTTCCATACCACAATATGGGAAACCTGTGGTCCTTTGGATGCTGTTGAACTGGTATTTGCATCATCGCTGCTGGCTAACGGTGATGGGAGCACTTTGGGTTAATAACGGGAGAGGTAAAGGTCATCCTTGCTTAATAGCTAGTTGTACCCAACTCTAGGGTTCAGTGCTCAGCTCTGTTTACAGCCAAAGAGCCAGCACTGTCTGCATCTGCAGACATTTCCATGGTCATGTGGAAGGCATGACTAGACACCAAAGTGCACGGGATGCTGTTTACCTTCCCACTGAAGTGGTACCTATTTATCTACTTGCAATGTCTTGCTTTCAAACTGCTAGGTTGGCAGGACGTGGGACAGAGATGGGACCTCACTCCGTTGTGCAGTACTCGGGTCTCGACCTGTTGACCTGCCAACCTCCCAGTCATCAAGTGGAGGTGGGTGTGGCTGGCCAGGTGGGCGCGGGCTGGGGGAATTTCCGCTACCGGTTCTCTCGAACAGGACAGGACCTGCGTCAGCGCATCACTGTCTATACCAGGGGTGTTTAGACTATGGCCTGTGGACCAGATCCAGCCTCTGATGCCAATTCATCTGGCTCACACCGCCTGCGTTCCTCCTGGAAGCAGAAATAAAACACCTCCATATGGGCGCATTTTACTTCTACTTCCGGGAGCGACGAGGGTGGTGCGGACCAGATGAATTGGTGTCAGGGACCGGATCTGGCCCACGGGCCATAGTTTGAGCACCCCTGGTTTAAGCAGAGAAAATGACAGCCTAAAAGCTATCTCATCCCATTGTAAAACATATCTGTTACTTCTGCTT
This sequence comes from Bradypodion pumilum, assembly GCA_035047305.1. Classification (NCBI taxonomy): domain Eukaryota; kingdom Metazoa; phylum Chordata; class Lepidosauria; order Squamata; family Chamaeleonidae; genus Bradypodion; species Bradypodion pumilum. The sequence goes on along the minus strand of JAWDJD010000014.1, from coordinate 14,606,777 downwards.
CTGGTGGGAGGAACTATGTGACTGGCCCACTGAACCACATGAACAGCCCACAGCCCAAAAGGTTTGGGCACCCTGTTCTCTACTTACTAGGAACTTTTTTGGGGGTGGTCACCATAAGTTGGAATCGACTTGACAGAACATGGTCCTAACTATCAAAGAGAAGGAAATGAAATGAAATGGAGGTGTGTCCCTGCAAGTCCTACCTGTCAACACTTGGCCATGACACATTGTTTTGCTACTGACCTGCCACATTTCCACCAATCGAGTGGTTGTTGTTTTCATTCTCGTGACTCGGTATCACTGGACGGAGCTCGTTGATATCTGCAGCCGTGTTCTGGATCCCATTCTACAACTCAAAAATATTCCACAGTCGGCATCTTCAGATAGAGACAAACTCTTCCAAAAACTGAAATCTGAGCTCAGTTTCCGATAATTTCTCATTGGGAAGGTCACACTCTCAGTGGTGGGTAGTACCAAAAGCAGGATATATCAGGTGAAAGCTCTTATGGTCAACAACTAAGGCAGGGGTTCTCAACCTATGGCCCACAGGCCAGCAGTGGCCCACAGCACCATTTCATGCGGACGAATTTACGGCAACCGTAAATGCACCTGCGGTTGTCGTAAACACATTTATGACAGCCGCAGACACCTTTTACGGCAGCGTTTACGGTGGAGGGAACCACCAGCTGTCCGAGGGGACGTGGCCTGGCTTGTGGCTTTAAAAGTTTGAGAACCCCTCATTTAAGGCTTAGGGTATCAATAGCAATCACACTTATGTACCACCCCATAACATTTAGTGCACATTCTGGGCAGTTTATAAGTTAATTAACACCTTGCCACCAACATGCTGGGTACTCATTTTACAGACCCCAGAAGGATGGAAGGCTGAGTCAAACCTTGAGCCCTGGTCAGGATCGAACTTACAACATTGTGGCAGTTTAACCACTGCACCATCAGGGGTTAGAAGAGGCCATTCGACCTGTGACAATGGTTGAGAGTAAAGCTAGCGCATCAGTAAATGCTAAAGCCGAAAGGGAAATTGACAGGAAGGTTAGTTTTGGCTGCATGGCTACACTGACACATAGACCAGCATAAACATCAAAACAAAGAACAGCAAACCAAGATTGCAAATTAATTAGCACTGACCTCTTGATCACAGCGCATATTCAAAGCATTCCTTTTGGGGCATAGTTTCTGCCTGAGAAAGGGAAGGGCAAAAGGAAACATGATTCACCTATGGGTTGTCTTGTTTATTTAACATAATCTTCATTATCAACTGTGATATTTTGCAATTCAATGAAAAATAGCACCTGAGGTGGTGCAACAGAGATAAAAGCAAATTACATCACATCAGATTTTAGAAAGGAAAATAAGCACACTAAAAAAAGGGAAGGAAGAAAACCACCCAGAAATAAAACACACCAATAAGAAACATGGAATAGCACCCACTGGCTTGAAAGCGACTTCAGCAGAAAATCAATTTAGACACCTGTCAAAATAATGTCATCTTTGCCTTATGAATGACCAAAAAATAACAAACATTGCGCCAATCTGGTTTTGCTTAGCAGGATTCCCAGGGCAACCAATGGGTAAGTTCTTTCTCACATCACCCCTAACTTAACAGTGGGTGGGAATCTGAGACAGAGATAAAGGCTTTTGGAAAGCCCCCTTCCTAGCATCCCAGAACCTGAGCTAGAGGAAGACTGTCTTTCAAACAGCCCAACTGCTGGTTTATCTACATCACATTGCTGTGCACTGGAACAGACTCTCCAGTCATAGTTAGATGGTGAAGACACAGTGAAGATATCTCCAACGCCAAGTTGAGTGGCACATAAGAACCGTGCAGTGGAAGACAGGTGGTAAAATCATGTTTGAAAGCAAGAACAAAAATAAAAGAAAAAAATCCACTCTATTTACACAGAAACCCAGCAGGTCACACTTGTCAAGTTTTGGATTTGGAAATAAGGGAAATTTCCCGGCAAATAAGGGATACTTGACAGCTGTGCTTATCCTGTGCTGCCCTCCAATGGCGGCAATAGGGCATTGCAGTCTAATTAATAAGGGATGACAGCAGGAAAGAGGGTAAAATAAGGGGTTTTCCTGGCCAATAAGGGATACTTGACAGCTATGCTTATCCTGTGCTGCCCTCCAATGGCAGCAATAGGGCATTGCAGTCTAATTAATAAGGGATGACAGCGGGAAAGAGGATAAAATAAGGGGTTTTCCTGGCCAATAAGGGATACTTGACAGCTATGCTTATCCTGTGCTGCCCTCCAATGGCGGCAATAGGGCATTGCAGTCTAATTAATAAGGGATGAGAGCGGGAAAGAGGGTAAAATAAGGGGTTTTCCTGGCCAATAAGGGATACTTGACAGCTATGCTTATCCTGTGCTGCCCTCCAATGGCGGCAATAGGGCATTGCAGTCTAATTAATAAGGGATGACGGCGGGAAAGAGGGTAAAATAAGGGGTTTTCCTGGGCAATAAGGGATACTCGACAGCTATGCAGCAGGTCATGGATAAGAGTTCCAGGATAATCTTTCTGCCCAATCCAGGAAGGTAAAGGTGAACAAAAGCCAGTCGTATCTGACTCTAGGGTTCAGTGCTCATCTCTGTTTATAGCCAAAGAGCCAGTGCTGTTTGCTTCTCCAGACAGTTCCATGGACATGTGGCAAGCATGCCTAGTCACCGGAGTGCACAGAATGCTGTTTACCTTCCCATCGAAGTGGTCCCTATTGATCTACTTGCAATTTCTTGCTTTCGAACTGCTAGGCTGGCAGGAGCTGGGACGGAGAGGGTGGTTCACTCCGTTGTGCAGCACTCAGGTATCGAACCCCGACCTTCCAGTCTTCAATCTCAACATCTTAACCACTAAACCACTGCAGTCTCGCCCAATCTAGTACCTCCGGGGGTTGCAGGGGAGGGGGGACATATCTGAAAGTGTTGTTTGTTCATCATAACTACCAGTTTCTGGGTTGAGTTTTCAGAGCGCACATTTTTGTTTCAAATCAGAAGCAGGAGGCTTCAATCTCCCGTGGCATGTGAAGAGAGACAATATCCACATAACATATAACCACAGTTTCCTGTTATGTATAAACCAGGACTTTATATTCCAGTTGTTTCGCAGCAGTTAACTTGTAATAGTAATACATAGTTTGAATTTTTGCTACCATCCAGATGACATATGGGTTGAATTGGTATTGATGGTGACACAGAGGAACGAAGCACGCGACTGTTATTGACTTTTTCTTTTTTTTTTTTTTTTTTTTTAAAAATGTGCTTTAGATGTGGTTTCATTTCACCTCCTACCCAGCAGAGGTTGGATGTTTTTGATCTAGTTGCAATCTACTGAAACAATAGCAAAACCAAAAATCCAGCCGAGAAGATGATTTTTCAAAGGTTCCTTCAAGCTTTTTTGAAACAGTTATTTTGAAAGAGTTGATTTATGGAGTGGGTGAGCAAAAGAGTGAATATCCAATGCAAAGGATCCCAGTTAGAAGCTTTCACTACTCAAAGAAACAATAGTCCACCTCAGGGGTTCCCAGCCTAAGGCCCGTGGGCAGGATCTGACCTCCAGTGCCATTTCATGTGGTCCCCCACCCCTCCAAGGGCATTTGAGAAACAAAATGGCTGCCCCTTTGAAGCTGTTGAGACAAAATGGCCACCCCCCTCAATGACCCTGGAAGCTGACTGAGAAAGCATGACCCAGCCCCCAGCTTGAAAAGGTTGGGAACCCCTGCTCTGTAGGACGCAATATATAGCAAATATAGAAAGACAGCATGTGACTGTTCAAAAAGATATGAACAACCCATCTATGGCTTATAGGTCCAGCTCATAAAATCGTTTTTCAAAGTTTTCCTCCAAGTTCCTTCGAAGAACAGCTGACTTCTAAGCCGACTCCTAGCAAAAGCGTTCAATGTTAGCATTGATAAATAAAACAGAAATACGCACAGAAGCATTTCTAAAATTGGTTGACATATTTTTGAATTGATTCCTTTGAAAGGTGGCGATTTTTGTAAACAGAAGGAATAAATAGGAGATGGATTGGTTTCATGAGGGGAGATACGGGCTTGAATTTGTACCGCCTGTTTAGGATGGGGCATTTTAGGGATTTCTCTTTCATAGGGTCCCTGTAATGATTTGATAACACACAGTAGCAGGTACAGGTAAAGGTTGCCGTTGTTCGAAAGCCAGTCGTATCTGACTCAAGGGTTCGGTGCTCATCTGTTTATAGCTGAAGAGTCAGCGCAGTCTGCATCTGCAGACATTTCCGTGGACATGTGGCAGGCATGCCTAGACACCGGAGTGCACGGAATGCTGTTTTCCACACACCAAAGTGGTCCCTATTTATTTACTTGCAATGCCTTGCTTTTGAACTGCTGAATTGGCAGGAGCTGGGACAGAGATGGAAGCTCACTCTGTCGTGCAGTACTCGGATATTGAACTGCTGACCTGCCGCCTTCCAGTCAGCGTCTACCCAAAATCGAATTCACCCACAGGTTTCTCAAGAAACTGGGGCTCGTTGTGCTGGTGACCGCTGCTGTTGACTCTTGTATGGACAATTTAGGGTCGTGGCCCTAGACCTATGATGGTGAACTTTGGCACTCCAGGTGTTCTTGGACTCCAATTACCAGAAGCCTAAGTCAGCCCTCCTGCTGATCAGGGTTTCTGGGAATTAAAGTCCAAGAAGAGCTGGAGTGCCAAGATTTGCCATCACTGTCCTAGAGTCTAGATCCATGATGGCAAACCTTGGCACTCCAGATGTTCTTCGACTTCAGTTCCCAGAAGCCCAAGTCTCTGTGAATCCACACAAATGGGTTTACTGTGCGTATGCATGGATTCATAGAGACTTGGGCTTCTGGGAATTGAAGTCCAAAACACCTGGAGTGTCAAGGTTCGCCATCACGGGTCTAGACCAGAGGTTTTCAACCTATGGCCCACAGTCCAGACCCGGCCTCCAATGCCATTCCATCTGGCCCATCACCACCTCTGCCACACCCAGAAATCGGCACGTTTATGTCAGCCGTAAAACACATCCACACATTAGCAAACACACCCACAGCTGTCATAAACACAGATGTGGGTGCATTTACAACAGCTGTAAATGTGCCCACTTCCAGGGCGCATGGCCCAGCTCCCTCAGCTGTCCGGGGGCATGGTCAAGCCCACACCTTTAAAAAAGTTGTCCACCCATGGTCTAGACTAGGAGTTCTCAACCTTTTAAAGCTGGGGCCAGGTCATGCTCCCTCAGTCAGCTTCAGGGGCCGGACAACCATTTCACCCTTCCTCCACCACATGGCGCTTCCTGGTGTGGTGGAGGCAGTAGGGGGGCACATGAAATGGTGCCACTGGCCACAGGTTGAGAATCCGTGGTCTAGACTGTGGCCTCTGCCTGAGCCTTAAAGAACACAGCCTTGCTCTGTTTGCTTCTTCCTCCTAAGAGCAAAGCAAAACAAGGTTGGGTTGCTTTTGGTATTTTCCATGCGGAGGTGGAAGGAGAACAACAATGTTCTTCTCTTCTGGGGAGATGAAGAGATAAACAGAAGAGGTCAGTGTCGAGAGAGGTTCCTTGGCAGGTCAGGTCTTCTGGCACTTCTGGGTGGGCAAATTCCTTCTTCATCCTCAGCAGCCAAGGAAGGAGGGAAAGAATAAACAACAAGCCACAAACTCCAGACTCTGCAGAGCATGGACCGAATTAAATTAGAAAAATTAAATAACATGGATCAACTGCTTGTTCTCAGGGACCTTGGAGGAAGAAGGGATGGAGCTGGGGAAATAACCTCTCTGCTAACCCAGGCCTGGCCTCGTGGCCAAAAGTAATTAGAATTTACTGGCCAACCAACAACCAAAGCTTTCATTCCTTTTCTAGCCAGGAAACAAAAGCGACAGTGTGGCAAAGTCTTGGAGTCTCCCCAGAACATGGCTAAAGGGGATGAACCTCTGGCAGACATTTGCCGATGATGAACCCTCCTCTCAAAACACATAAACACGGTCATTAGAAATGCTTAGAGGTCCAATCTGGCCACTGCCGTGGTTTAGGGAGTTGGGCAGTGCGACGTTTAGTCAGGATGGGGTAAAAAAAAGTTTACAACAGCAGGTCAAAAAGGAAGAGGCAAGATGATGACTGCTCGAAAGCCGGTTGTATCCGACTCTAGGGTTCATTGTTGATCTCTGTTTATAGCCAAAGAGCCAACGCCTTCTGCATCTGCAGACATTTCCGTGGACATGTGGCAGGTATGACTCAATACCGGAGTGCGCGGAACGCCGTTTACCTTCCCACCAAAGTGGCCAATCTTTATCTACGTGCAGTTTCTTGCTTTCAAACTGCTAGGTTGGTAGGAGCTGGGACAGAGACTGGCGCTCACTCCGTCATGGAATTGGACTCCAACCTTCCAGCCAGCGAAGTTCAGCGTCTTAGCCACTTGAGCCACCGCAGCCCCAACAGATGGAAAGAAGAGGAGCAGCTAGATTCAGAGTTGCTCCAGTCTTGCCAAAACGCAACATGGTTGGTGGAAGGAGAAAGCAAGATGAGATTGGAAAACAGATGATTGTTGGAGCAATTGGTTTCTCTTGTGGAAGTCTCTACCCTGTCCCCGTTGGCCCATCTCTGCATGACTTAAGGTTGGGTCAATAAAAAGCACCAAGGCTGGGTGACTTACATGTGAGGAGTCATCTGCTAGTTACAGATGGTACTATTGGTTTAAAACTTGGGGCTTGCAACAAAATGTTGCATCATGTATAACAAAGCAATGGCACTTATATACCACCCCATAGAGCTTAGTGCACTCTCTGGTCGGTTCACAGAGTAATTAGCATTTCCACCCTCCCCGCCAACATGCTTGGTCCTCATTTTAACTGACCTCAGAAGGATGGAAGGCTAAGTCAACATTGACCCCTCGTCAGGATTGAACTTACAACCTTTTGGTTGCAGTGCAGCGTTTTAACCACTGCGCCACCTGGGACTGTCTGCTTTCATTTCCGTTTGCTTATTTCTCCTAGTTTTCCCCTCAACAGCCAAAGAGTATTGTACCAAAAAAAAAAGGCAACTCCCAGTTCTCAGTAAAAGTAAAGATAGCCCTTGCTCAAAAGCCGGTCGTATCTGACTCTAGGGTGAGGTGCTCATCTCAGTATACAGCCAGAGCCAGCACTATCTACGCCTGCAGACATTTCCGTGGTCATGTGGCAGACATTACTAGACACAAACCGCCAAAGGTAGGAATGTCTTGCTTTCGAACTGCTAGGTTAGCAGGAGCTGCTCACTCCGTCGTGCAGTACTCAGGTCTCAAACTGCTGACCTGTCAACTTTCCAGCTGTCAAGTTCAGCGTCTTAACCACTTGAGCCACCGCAGTCCCTTCTCAGTGGTCTATTCTAATCCCTACCTCTTAGGGATTTATTCTTCTCTCCCCTGAAAAAAAAATCCTTTAATAATCTACACATGCCAGATTTCCTCCAGGGATGTTGAATCTACAGTGGAACCTCGGTTAACGTAATTAATGCGTTCTCTGGGACATTTCTTACAGCAAAAATTACTTTAACTGAATTTCCGATAGGAATGCACTGAATGCAATTTCCCATAGGAATGCATTGAAAACCAAAATACATTAACAGAAATGCAGTTCCCCATAGGAATGCATTGAAAACCAAAATACATTAACTGAAATGCAGTTTCCCATAGGAATGCATTGAAAACCAGAATACATTAACCAAAATGCAGCTTCCCATAGGAATGCATTGAAAAGCATTTAATCTATACCAGAAAAAAAATTCCTTAAACCAAGCCACTATTTTCTATGGATTTCCTTTTGTTATGTGATTTTTATGTTAACTGAGCCGTTTGTTAACCGAGGTTGCACTGAAGTGGTATAATATATAATAGTAATTACATGACATTAGGTCAATTCCGACTTACGGCAGTCCTTTCCAGATGTTTCTAGGAAGAGAGTACTCAGAAGTGGTTCTCCATTCCCTTCTTCTGAGACTGTGCAGCTTGCTCAGGGCTACACAGGTTGTCTCTTCCTCCTGGAGACACAGTGAGGAACCGAACTCCCAACCTCTGACTCCAGAGCCTGATACCTAAACCACCGAGCTATCCAGCCAACTAAGGTATGGGTGGTGCCATTTTGGCTACTTATGAAATGGCACTTGCAACGTGAATATGAATCTTCATTCTTGGGTTTGTGTCACCAACTTATCTGGGTTCTTTCTTCTTCACCATAACCCTGAATTTAGGGGTAGAAAGCTAAGAAACAAACCATAAACAATATTGTATATCTTATAACAATAAGCCAAATAAGAATGCACAGTTTTTACAATTTTGGGTAGCAAAGCACAAGTTTTATTTTCACGCGTACAAAGATCTCTACAAAAGGAATTCAAAGTAAATGAGCAGTCCCTCTAAAAATGCCCTATTGAACCTTAGTTCTCAAATAAGAGAAAGTACTTTTTCACCCAGAGGATCCCTGGTCTATGGAACTCCCTGCCAGAAGAAGTAGTGACAGCTGTCAGTCTTGACAGCTTTAAGAAAGGATTAGACAAGTTCATGGAGGACAAGAGTATCAATGGCTATAATTATGGATACTTAAGGACAACCTCCGGGTTGGAGAGATAGGCAGGATATCTCTCAATGCCATTTCCAGGGAATCCTAAGCAGGTGAAGGCATCTGCTTGGGAATAATACCCTAAAGCAAATGGTGAGCCACTGTGTGGACTGGATCAGCTGTGGCCTGTTCCAGCAAGGCTGTTCCTATGGCAAAAACAATAAGGTTGGGGGAAAACAGCAGCTTAACATCCTCCGCAGCTTGCAAAAAACTCTTCCTTCAAGAAAATCAATGTTAGTAGGTTGAATGTATGAAATTTAGTTAAATGATTTAATCAATTAGATTTTTTTAATTTATTCATTTATAGTTCAAATTTCTATGCCGCCCAATCAGGTGAACCCGACTCAGGGCGGCTTACAACAGGTTTGTTGTTGTTCAGTCGCACAGTCGATTCCGACCCTTTGCGACCCTATGGACCATTGTTCTCCATAGGGTTAAAAACAGGTTAAAAACATATAAAACAATTAAAACCCACCAACCCCCAACCCCTATTCATATTAAAAACTAACCACATTAAAACTGCCCGCATTAAAAAGGTGGGGAGGCTTTATTTTATAAGCCAACGGGCGAGGGCCACTCTTCCATCCGGACCCCACACCTGCCCCGCCAACCAGGTTTTTAGTTCTTTTCTGGAAGGCAGAAGCTCCATCTGCACCTGCAACTCTACTGGCAGGAGGTTCCACAAGGCCGGTGCGGACACGGAAAAGGCCCTCCTTCATGTGCCAGAGTGGCGGGCACCTCTGGCAGATGGAACAATTAGAGAGCCCCTCCGGTCTAGTTGGACGGACAGACACTCTTGGGACGATGCGGTCTCTTAGGTAAACCAAAAAACATTTAAAAAAGAGAAAATACATTATTTCCCCCTTTTCACTTGTTTTTTTGCCAACATACTAAGACGAAATGACACAATTATTTTGGGGGAAAATAAATATTAAAATCATTTTTTTAAAAATTGTTTTTAGGTGGTTGGCATATCATGGCATACCACTGCTAGACTATACATGAGGATTCCAGTTTAATTCCAGGGTTCCACCGGCACATCTTGACCTCTCGTTCCTACTGAGTCTCCGAAGTGTACAAAGTTTGCACTTTGGCAAGCTGGCATTGACATGACAAAGTACCCCAGACACATCCAAAAGGGTGAACATTTGAAAAGTCCACAAAACAAGATGCCTGTGTTTCAAATGTGAGCAAAACACTGCTGAAACGCTTCTGTATAGAGGCAATAGAGTCAAGATCCTACAGCCTTAATTTTTGTCACTTATCTATGCTGGCCAGTAAGTCAATATACCCTTCTAGTCCATAGCAGTGTTTCCAATGCATCAATTTAACTGATCAATCAATGAAACACAGCACTGGTAACATTTCTAGCAGGAAGGCAGCATGTGCAAGAGAAACTGAAATTGTAAGATGAAAAAGTAAAACAACAAAAAGCAAACAAAATCATGAGTCCACCATGGCAGAACTTACCTGCAAGCTATACAGAGTGAGGACAAAAGGACAAGGGCAAAGAAGAGTATTCCAGTTATGATGACCAGCATCATAATATTTTCTTTCCCTTCTTTTGAGTCATTCAAGTCAACCAACACAGTGTCATTCTTGTATTCAAAGAGCATGGCGAAGCCTCGCCCACGATCTGTGGTCGTAATCAACTCCACAATGACTTCAACCATCTTACGGGAAGACCCAAAAGTCATATTCTTGTTCAGCGGCGATTTAGACCCACAGAAGCGGGAGGAGAAAGCAAAGAGGTCGGAGACGTACAACACATCGTGGGGACAAATTTCAGTTGCAGGCCCTATAGTGGAAGAGGAGTCACTTGGCCACACTGTTGTCAAAATACCTGCATCCTCTATTGAATGTTGATTATAATCCTCAGAATCATCACCTCTACCTCTAGCTGTGAGGTGAGCAAACATTATTTTATCCTTTGGGTTTCCATGTTCCTCTTGCACTCCACCATCCATTTGTCTTGAAATGGTGACATTGGTAGGTCCCAAGAATTCACTTGACTGTGTGATGCCCGACCCTTTGGGTTCGTTTAGTTGCTGGAGTGATTTAGACTCGAATTTTTGAGAAGTAGCCTTTGGAAGCCCATCGTGATTGTCATGAAAATCAGTTGAGTTAGACTCTTGGAGGGTGGAACTGTCTGTAGGAGAAATGGTGGGAAAGTCCTTATTTTCCTCATGGGGGAGAAAATCTCTATTGGTGATTTCAGGAAGGGAGAGAAAGCCGTCCCAGGAATCAGAGTGCTCACTTAGGCTTTCAAAGACATCAAAGTCAAAAATTTCCAACATTAAGTATGTTCTCGCAGGGATGAAGAATTCCCAAATACAATGGATGCCCGAGGAATAATTGTTGGGGAAACCAGGCGATAAAATTAGACCTCTTTCCATCGATTTGAATTGTGCACCACAAGAATAGTACACCTGAAACAAAAACAGAAAAGGATAGTGGGAGACCTCTTGGTTTTTTGGGAGTAAAAAGCACACATTAACATAGCCAACCAAGTATTTCGCCCATCAGACTTAATCCAGTTTGCAGCCAACATCCATCCATAAATCTGTCTCTCTCCCTATCTCAAAGGCTGCTGACATGGGCATATAGCATGCTATTTTTGGGTGGGTTAATCTAATTGTGTACAGATGTGTTGTGTGCTGGATAAGGCGAAAAAGTCCCAACTTGTTCCCTTTTGAGACTCCATCCGGGAGTTCTACTAAATAGTTTTAATCTACTGCAAAGTTTTTTTTATTATCAAATTCCATCCAAGTCCTAGTGCAGTGGTGGCGAACCTATGTTGGCAATTCCCTCTCTGTTGGCATGCACACCATCACCCCAGCACAGAGTTCACCCCGTCCCTCTGCCCAGCGGAGGTGCTTCCTCCCTCCCCCAGTACAGAGCTAACCCTGTCCCTCTGCCCAGTAGCCCAATGGGAGCAGTTCCTCCTTCCCCCCAGCACTGAGTTTGCCCTGCCCCTCCATTTGGGCACTCATTCTCTAAAAGGTTGGCCATCACTGCCCTAGTGAAATACTTCAGTTTTCAGTCTAGGATCCAGAAGGAACAGGCATCCTGATGTGATGCTCAGAAAGGGTTTTCACTGGTGTGCTGTTGCATAAAAGGGTCTGCCCTGTGTATCTGTTATTCTTGCTTCTCCTGGCGATGGAGCATGCAACAGAGAGTCTAATGAGGATTATAAGTTATGAGAAGTCTTCTGTGGGAGAGATGATATTTCATCAACCTGGCCAAGCTAGATCCATCTGGGATGGATACTAACCATTAGATTCAAAGGAAGACAAAGGACTCTTGCCAAGGTATTAAATCTAGATGGTTTTTTTAAAGTATTCAAGGTTATAAAAATGTACATGATTTTAAAAAAGAAAGAAAGCTTTCTGACATATACATTCTGCAACTGTTGCTAAAGGATCTGCCCATTACTAGCATTCACTCTCTATGACATTGGCCAAAAGTGCAATACTGTACAGTAAAACCTTGCATAAAGAGCGCCTCGCTTAGAGACTAACTCACTTAAAGAGCAGAATTTTCTCTGAATGGTCTCCTCGCTTAACAACTAAAACCAACCAAAAACTTGCTTAACAACTAAATTGGGGTTCGCAATCCCCTGCCGCCAGAAGTCACAATTGGTCACTGACAATGGTGTTTCGCTTAAAGACCAAACTCGCTTAAAGAGCAATCCCGTGGAGTGCATTATGCTCTTTAAGCAAGGTACCACTGTATATAAATAGAACCAACCAACCAACCAACCAACCAACCAGATAGATAGATAGATAGATAGATAGATAGATAGATAGATAGATAGATAGATAGATAGATAGATAGATAGATAGATAGATAGATAGATAGATAGATAGATAGATAGATAGATAGATAGATAGATAGATAGATAGATGGATGGATGGATAGATAGATAGATAGATAGATAGATGGGCGGTCAGACAGACGGACGGACGGATGACTCTAAAGACTTAGTAATGCAGACCTGGCAACATTCAGAAGTGAACTGGACGGATGGCTGAATTTTACTTTTAAGACAACATCCTCTACCATATCAGAGGGGTAGCAGTCCAATGTAAGAGATACCAGATGGATCCCATGGCAGGCTATACACCCTCTGACCTACAATAGAGGATGATTGAGTGGCTGCTATAGTTGCGCTCCAATCTCTGAAGCAGTAACTGCTAATGCAGAGGTTCCCAACCTATGACCCGTGGCCCGGATCTGGCCCATGACACCATTTCATGTGGCCCCCTACACCTCCAAGGGCATTCAAGAAACAAAATGGCCACCACTTTGAAGCTGCTGGGCAAAATGGCCACCCCATTGTGCAGGCAGTGCAAAATGGCCATCCAGGCCTCGAAGCTGACTGAGAGAGCATGACCCGGCCCCCAGCTTGAAAAGGTTGGGAACCCCTGCTCTAATGGAAAGTTTGACACTTGATGAAGTTATTGCCTAGATTTGAATTTTGCATCTTTCTTATGGATCTACGTAATTATTATTTTTTCCCTCTTTCAGTAATTATACTGCGAGGGACCCCTCACTGCTTCTATGTTTTGCCTGCTTTAAAGGAAGAAAAACTGTCGTTTCTATAGTTCTAGTTTACCGGTACAATCACGCTGGTGTGTTTGTTAGAAATATTTCCATGTGGAGGAGCAAGGCTTAGGTTCTAGAGAGAGCAGGACACATTGACCTTCTCTTCCATGGTACAGCTTGGAAGTGGAGGAGTAAATGAAGTCATAAGGCATCAATGCAATTCCAGCATTAACTCGAGGAACATAAATCTCACCACCCCTACCTTGGAAACAACACAGTTATAAATTAACAAAGCACTTGCCCTCCTGCAGTCCCCATTCATTCTCTGTCATTAATTGGAAAGGAAAGGGGATTTATTTTAAAAACAAAACTAAAAGGGATTAAGTCATTTTGCGTCTGTTTAAACACACACACAAAAGAACTTGGCAGAACAACAGACAAATCTCACAGAGTCTGTGAAAAAGGCACAGATGTCAAAATACTCTGGATTCCTTCTTCCCACCAGCCCCAATCACTGTGGCTCACACTGCAATTAAAAGGTTTGAAAAAGCATCATAAATTATTTGTCTTCAATCTCTTCCACCCGCCTTCTTTCCCACACTTAACACACATAGCTCCAGCGCATAATTGTATTATGGAAGATGTAAGGATTTATATTTACAACAGTGTATAGCTGATTGGGACTGCAGTGGCTCGAGTGGTTAGGATTGATTGATTTGATTTGATTTATATGCCGCCCACTCAGCATATGCCGACTCAGGGCAGCTCACAAAAATCACAACATATCAAAAATTACAATAAAATATAACAATACAATAAGATTATAACTATTATTATGTTTACAGATGCTGACTGGGAAGCGGAAGGTCAGCAGTTCAAAACCCAAGTACTGCATGACGGAGTGAGCGCCCGTCTCTGTCCCAGCTCCTGCCAACCTAGCAGTTTAAAAGCAAGAAATTGCAAGTAGATAAATAGGGACCACTTCAGTGGGAAGGTAACAGCACTTCGGTGTCTAGGCATGCCTGCCACATGTCCACGGAAACTTCTGCAAATGCAGACAGTGCTGGCTCTTCGGCTATAAAACAGAAATGAGCACTGAACCCTAGAGTCGGATACAACTGGCTTTTGAGCAGGGTTGACCTTTATCTATAGCTGGTTGGATAGTTCAGTGAGTTAAGTATCTCTGGGAATTCAATTCCCCATTGTGCCTCCTGGGAGAAGAACCAGCCTGCGTAACCTTGAGCAACTTGCACAGTCCCAGGAATTACCCCGGCCTAGATGCGGTGTTTCCCAACCTTTGGTCCTTGAACTTCAATTCCCAGAAGCCTAAGACAGTACATTAGCTGACCAGTGCTTTTGGGAACTGAAGTCCAAGAACCAAAGGTTGGGAAACACTGCTTAGAAGAAGGCAAAGGTAAACCACTTGGGAGCATTCTCTACCCAAAAAAACCTTGAAAAGCGTCAACATAACTCAGAATTGACTTGATAGCACACAGTTAGCTGGCAGGATTGCTCAACTTGGTGGCATACAATTATTATTATTGTATACATTAAATAGTTCCGACAACCTGATGCCACTTTTGCCATGGAATCCTGGGATTTGCAATTGATGGACGTTTGCAAACGCCTTTCCTGCAGAGCTCTAGCGCTACAGTACAAGAGAAGGCAGAGTTAGAAAGACTTCACCAAACTTTAAATTTGGTACTTTAGTTCATTTCATTATATGACACTATATTTCTATATGAATGCAAAGGGCTTACACTAAAGAGAAAGGATACTTACATTTTTTTAAAAAATGGTTTATAGTGTAGCTCTGTACATGTCACCTTAAAAGGATGTCCAGTTGATACAGGATTGCAGCACTAGTTTTACTGGTTTAATTGTTATTGTGTAACTTTGTTTTGAACTGTGTGTAATGAACTGTATTTGGATATTTTGTACCTTTGCATCTTTTGCATCTTCGTATCTTTGCATATATTGTGTCTTGTATTTCTGCATACTTTGTATTTCTGTATTGTTACTGATTGATATTGATATGTAATTTTGTTGTGAACTGCTTTGGGATGTCTTAGGACAAGGAAAGCGGTATACAAATATTGTAGTAGTAGTAGCAGCAGCAGCAGCAGCAGCAGCAGCAGCAGCAGCAGCAGTAGTAATAATAATAATAATAATAATAATAATAATAATAATAATAATAATAATAATAATAATAATAATAATAATAATAATAATAATAATAATAATAATAATAATAATAATAATAATAATAATAATAATAATAATAATAATAATAATAATAATAATAATAATAATAATAATAATAATAATAATTCCTAAATTCCTTAAAATGTTGCAAAGGAAAATATAGTAAAAATAACTGTTTGCTATCAAGCCAATTCTGACTTATCAACAATGGTGCAAGGGATAAATCAAATTAGATTGCCATGGGGGGATCACTTTGGGCCAGAGAGAGATACATTCCAAACCCTGAACTAGTATCCAAATGAGATTGGAGGATCCACACAGAGACCTACAAAGAATCTTGAATGCCAAAAGGGTAACCCTAACCCATTATGTTCACTCTTCTTCTGCCTAGCTGAAGGTTATTCCACTTTATTTTAAGAAGGACGGCTCAAAATATAAGGGAACCGTAGGGACTGTGGTGGCTCAGTGGTTAAGATGCTGAACTTAACAACTGGAAGACTGGAAGGTCAGCAGTTCGAGACCAGAGTACTGCACGACAGAATTTGAGCTCTCATCTCTGTCTCAGCTCCTGCCAACCTTGCAGTTTGAAAGCAAGAAATTGCAAGTAGATCAATAGGTACCACTTCGGTGGCAAGGTAAAAGCATTCCATGTCTAGCCATGCCTGCCACATGACCACACAAACATCTACAGAAGAAGACAACTCTGGCTCTATGGCTTTAAACGAAGATGAGCACTGAATCCTAGAGTTGGATACGACTGGCTTTCGAGCAAAGAAGGCGTTTACCTTTACCTTACAATGGGTGGAGTAGCAAAACACAGACGCATACACAGAGCACACAAACCCAACAATCTGCTACATTTACCAAAGTATAGCAGAAAAGGTCACCTCAGCAACCAATAATTTGTTCATTAAAGCAGGGGTGCCCAAACTATGGCCTGCAGGCCAGATCCTGTCCCCGATGCCAATTCATCTGGCCCACAAAGCCCTTGTTGCTCCCAGAAGTGGAAGTAAAACGCGCCTGCCGCCGGCGGCGGAAGTGGCTGCGGACGCATTTATGGCAGCTGAGGATGTGTTTACGGCAGCCGTGGATGTGTTTACGGCAGCATTTATGGCAGGTGGACCACCACTCCAGCCCCCTCAACTGTCTGAGGGAGCGTGACCCAAGTGCAAACTTTAAAAGGTTGTTGACCCCTGGAGTAGACCATACTGCCAGCGACTCAGTGCTGATCATCAGGCAGCAGGTAACGAATCTGACAATCCTGAGGACTAATGGCCTTGGGTGGTGAAGTCTACAGGGAAGGATGGTGGTCCCCAAGTGGATTAAATCCCACTTGGATCCATCTTGATGGAGGGCAGCAGCCTCATCAATCCTGATCTGGGCCTGAGGAGGACTTTGCGTGCCAAAAGGGCTCAGGATCAGAATGTGACTCGCAGAACTGGATCAGTGGTACAGCTTGTCACACGGTGATGCTGAAGGCAAATGGAACGCCACTGCATTATATTGCTCTCAGGACAGTCTTAATGGCTGATTGCCATGAGAATAGCTAATACAGTGTTCGGAATTGGATATGGCACAAGAAGAAGTTGAAGGTTCCATGTTATAGAAGACTTTGCTATGGATTGATATCTGGGCACCATCTTCCTTTGGTCTCCACTATATAGGCAGATAAATACATATAACCATAACATGTTGCTTGTTTGTAGTTCTCATCTTTTGCTTGAGAACTTCCAGAGGAACCAGCAGGTAAGAGCATAGAAATGGACCTTTATCTGAATGTCTGGGGAAATACAAAACTGCTCATTTGGAAGATGGTCAAAAGATCGGCCACTCTTTTGACTAAGAACTGAGAAGGTTGACTTGTGTCAATGTTGTAGGTGTGGCTTTTCAGTTCTTTCTAGCAACAGCCACATTTATAGGGCTCTTAATTACTATTTTCCCCCTTAGCTCTCAGATCCTCTCTTTTCCACAACTGTGCAAAAGTGAAGCTTGGATGGTGACTTCATGGCATAATTATGTGATATGTGGAAGGCTTCATCTTCTGATAAAAACCACAGCTATGAAGAGTTCGATAAAACAGCTGATGGTAACTTCCTAAGTTGCAGTTGCTTTCTCTTTAAACTCAAGTTTCTGGGGGTATATAGTTCTGTTAACCCTTAATTAACCCACATGAAATGGCACTATGGGATGCATTCGGCCCACAGGCTGCAGGTTGAGAATCCCTGCTTTAAAGGGAAAGCACATCAGTCTACTTTGCACTAAACAGAAGCATCTAAGTACTGTATAGTCAACCCTTGTATGTGGATGGAAGAATCACCCCAAATGGCATACTGTATTCAAAGTGATCTTGTTTAA
The DNA here is from genome assembly GCA_035047305.1 of Bradypodion pumilum. NCBI lineage: Eukaryota > Metazoa > Chordata > Lepidosauria > Squamata > Chamaeleonidae > Bradypodion > Bradypodion pumilum. The sequence goes on along the minus strand of JAWDJD010000014.1, from coordinate 14,589,072 downwards.
CATAATCTAGACCATAATCTAGACCTCAAACTTGGGGACTTCAATTACCAGAAACCCAAGTCAGTACACCTGCTGATCAGGACTTCTGGGAATTGAAGTCCAAGAACATCTGGAGAGTGAATTTTGCTGATTCCTGAGCTAGACTAAACCAGGCTGGGATACTTGGATCATCTGCACTCTATGTCATAATGTGCATTAGTGGGCTGTTTGTTTTAGCTCAGGGAACATTTGTGTTTCTTCTCCCTCTTTCTCTCTCTGTCTTTCTCATGCTCTCTCTCTCTCACACACACACACACACATGCACGCACACAAACTCCTACATTCTGATCTCATACACTTTCAGAAAACTGCTTTAATGAACAAATTCCTTGTTGCATCTTTTTTTTCTTTCTGCCCACTTTCTAACATTCCCCTTTCCAACTCTCATCCTGAAAACAACAGGCTTTTATCTCTTTCCCATCCTAACTTCAACAGGAAAGATCATAACACTTCTTCCAAAAGGCTCAGCAAAGACCAAAACTTTGAAGCTTCTCTAAAAAAAAAAAAAACTGGCTATTTTTCATGTCAGCTCACCACCTTCCAAAGCAGCATAAGGAACCTTTCGTCCTCTTCCAGCATTGCTGTTTCTTGGGTAAAAACATCACCCATAATCACTTTCATGTGCTTACACTTTTAATTTATTAAAAACAGCAACCATATTTTTTTTTAAAAAAATGAACTCTTTCTCTAGCCTTGCTCTGAAACTTAAGAAGGATTTTTTCCCCCAGTAAGAGAATATTGGTGTCTCTAATACAGCCACAGCAAAACAGTTGTACAAACCAGGCTTCTGCAACTCTTGCCCAAGAGTCCACCCATTATCCCATGGTTAGATAGAGTATGTTATCTGTGATGTCGCAAAGGTTTGAAATCTTAGTTGTTTTTTTAAGCATGCCAGAGGCACACAACGGTGCTTTCTGGGTTGAAAGGATTTTTGCTGGAGGAATTCCGATCAGGAGATGCCCAAATGAGGCTCCTTTCATGTCCCCAAGATCTTTTTCCCACCAAAGTGGTCCCTATTTATCTACTTGCAATGTCTTGTTTTTTAACTGCTAGGTTGGAAGGAGCTGGGTCAGAGACGGGGGCTCACTCTGTCATGCAGTACTCGGGTATTGAACTGCTGACCTTCCAGCTTCTTAACCACTGAGCCACTGCAGTCCCACGAATCTTACGTAATGGGATATGGCCTTTATTCTGAAGTGTGTGGTGGTAGGTCAGTTTGAGTTGAATTGACTGGCCCAGGGAGCTTCATAGCTGAATGGAGTCTTCTTCGTCTTCAATTGCCATATCTGTTCGAAATATTGGCTATCATTGTGGCAAAAGTCTTCCTGTTCTTAACTCTTTAACAATTCTTCTGAGGAGATCCTTAGCACCCTCTGCCCACTGAAGGGCTGTTGGAGACTGAGAACCATGTTTATTTGACTTTCATCCATGAAGATTGTCCTGGGAACAATATTATGCAGTGGACTTCCATTTGCCTTCTGCATTACAGTGTGACTCTCGTACCACTGATCCAGTTCTGTGAGTCACTTTCCAACCCTGAGCCCTTTTGGCACACAAAGTCCTCCTCAACCCCAGTATTGATGAGGCTGCTGCTCTCCTTGCTTGATGGATTCAAACAAGATTTAATCCACTTGGGGACCATCACCCTTCCTTAGTTAACCACCACCTGATAATCAGCATTGAGTTGCTGGCATCATTACCATAGCAAGATAACCTGGCCAGACTGGTTAGTGGAGCCTGGCACCTGGATTTCCAAAGCTCCCATCCATGATCTTAATCACTCAGCCACACTGGCTTATTTATTTATCATATGATGAACTTCAGTTGTCTACATTAATGTTGGTATATACAGTAAGCACAAATTGCCCATCTCAAGTTCCTAGCTAGAGTTCCACGTCCAGGTTTGAAAACCATTTGAAGGGCTTCATCTGTGGCACTATGAAGTCCTCCAAGTGCCTCCAAATGTGCGTAAAGAACACTGAAATATAATGTGGTCCTTGGTTTGGTCTTCTTCTACACAGTCACATTGGGGAGAGGACTTCTATCCCCATGTGAACAGAGTGGTTTTGCATCTACTACAGCCATTCTGTTCAGCATCCTCCACTGCTGTCCAGTTGGCCATTTGCAGGGATTCTTGATTATGTGATGATGGGGAATCGTAGACAGATCTTACTAGAGTTCAAGTCCAAATCCAAGCATATGGTTTCTACATCAAAGGTCTCAGTTGAAAAACATCATAGACAGCACGTAAAGCATACCCTGAATGAAAAGTAACGATGGAGAGTTCCTTCTCCATCTTGGCCCAGCAGCTACTACATGGCCACGCTGGCTGACAGTCTTTGATTGCAGTAGTATAGGCAGAGTTTTCCATTAAAACAATCAGGAAAGCAGGGGATGAGAAAGATTTAGTCAGAGACCTTGTAGACCACCAGTCAAGGAAGAAGTTTTATCCAGACTTGATGGACTCACAGTTCCTTTGGAGGACAACAACACCATGTGTGAATGTGGAGAGATACAGAATCTGGCGCACTTGCTCATTTACTGGTCTGCCGATGACTGCCAGAAACATGTATCAATGAGGACTTAATTTTGGCCAACGACAAAGCCAAGAAAGTGGCTTCATTTTGGCAGTCTAGGGCATGATTGGGACCTAATGCTGAGTATTAGGTGGCAGTTAACTAACCTGATAACCTTGAGGACTAGTGGCTTTGGCGAAGTCCACAGGGAAGGGCGATGGTCCCCAAGTGGATTAAATCCCACTTGAGTCCATCTTGATGGAGGGCAACAGCTTCATCAACACTGGTCTGGGGCTGAAGAAAACTTTGTGTGCCAAAAGGGTTGAGGACCAGGAAGTGACTCGTGGTACTGGATCAGTGGTACGGGTGTCACGCTGCGACGTGGAAGGCACATAAAAGATGTCCTGCATTATATTCTCAGGACAGTCTTCAGAGCTGATCACCATGACAATCGCCAATGTTCAAAATTGAATACGGCACAACAAGAGGAAGAAGTTGAAAGAAGTAACTTTCCAAAGATGGTTTGAATATGGCCTCAGGTCCCCTAGGTACAGTTATGTTCCTGTCGTGCTCACAAGCTTCCCCAGAGGCACCTTCTTGGCCATTGTGGAAACAGATGGCTGAACTCAACCATTGCCCAATCCAGCATGGTTTTTCTTACCATCTCACCGTCACCCGTTGAACTAGTTACTGGAACAGAGTTGAGCCAGCCTCTCTTCCTCCGCTTCCCAGCGTTTCTAATTATGATGGCGTTCAGTCGGCCACAAACCGGACTCCAGAGGTTACATGCCAAAAGCACCTACTTTGCTGCATCGTTTACTGTGTACGGATTCCGCTCGCATTATTTGGTTGGCTGATCTGGCAGGAGACCTTAGCGCAGCATACTGTGATTCTGTCCCTGCTGCCAGTTACTTTACTGAGTTAATAGCTGAAATGTCATAGACTTTATTAATCAGACTGCATTCTTTGCTAATTGGGGGGACATAGTTTTGGAGTTGAAATTCTTCAATACTCCACTGAGTTTGGGAGTGATCCTTAGTGGAAACATAACCCATGGCCAACTTTCTCATTTGCTTTGAGGGCAGCCACCTCCGAACTGCTTATGACATTATATTTTTTCCCCCTCCTCTTTTGCTCATTCACCACGATGACGGTGATGGTTGGTGACATTTTTATTCCAGCCTTTGTCCAAACAATTCAAGGTCAATGGCCCAGGCCGGCTTGGGACTTGAAAGATCCTTGTTCCAGTCTCTGCCGAGCCCTAGAGTTCTCCAGATGACCTTGGGCCAGTCGTTTCCGCTCAGCCTGACTAACTCACACAAGCTGTTGTAAAGATCAAGTTGGAAGACGGAGAGCCATGTCTTAGAGCAGTGGTGGCGAACCTTGACACTCCAGGTGTTCTTGGACTTCAATTCCCAGAAGCCCTGACCAGCAGGAGTGCTGACTTGGGGCTTCTGGGAATTGAAGTCCAAGAACACCTGGAGTGCCGAGGTTGGCCATCACTGACTTAGAAGAAAAGTGGAATTGAAACATAATCAATCCATGAAATGCAGTGAAATGCAGTCTATGAGGGAGCTTCTGTATATAGTTTTTAGAGTTTTAGAGCTTTTTAGGGGTTAAATGTGTATATGTGGGGTGGGAGCATGTTGATAATTTTGCAGTTGTATTTTGTTTAGGTTTTGTTGGGTCGATAAGTGGCTTTTCAATCTCGTTGTTATGTGCAGGACAATGACAATAAAGATTTATCTATTTATCTATCAAACAATAGTCAAGGTAAAGGTCGCCCTTGCTCGAAAGCCAGTCATATCTGACTCTAGGGCTCAGTGCTCATCTCTGTTTATAGCCAAAGAGCCAGGGCTGTCTGCGTCTACAGATGTTTCCGTGGACATGTGGCAGGCATGCCTCAACACCAGAGTGCATGGAACGCTGTTTACCTTCCCACCGAAGTAGTCCCTATTTATCTACTTGCAATCTCTGGCTTTCAAACTGCTAGGTTGGCAGGAGCTGGGACAGAGACAGGTGCTCACTCCGTCATGCAGTACCCGGGAATCGAATTCCGGCTTTCCAGTCAGCGAGTTCAGCATCTTAACCACTTGAGCCACCACAGTCCCAGTGATACAATACATATGCTGTATTATAAAAGTAAAGGTCTCCTTTGCTTGAAAGCCAGTAGGGGCTGGTGCTCCATTTTCAGCCCAAGAGCTGGCACAGTCTGTAGATGTTTCCATGGTATGACTAAATGCCAAAGCGCACAGAATGCTGTTACCTTTCTCCCCAAAATGGTATCTATTGCTCTACTTGCAATTTCCTGTTTTCACACTGCTGGGTTGGCAGGAGTTGGGACAGATGATGGGAGCTCACTCCATTGTGCAGCACTTGGGTCTTGAACTGCAAGCTGTATCATACTATAGCCTAAACAAAGGATGGTCAACAATATAGGTAGGTCGGTTTATGCTGTGCCAATATGACAGGTTTCCTTCCATCCTTTTATCCTCACATCAAGCCAGTCTTTAGGATAAGCAGTGACACAAATGGCCAGCTCATGCTGAACACATATCGTGGGGCGGCAGTGGCTCAAGTGGTTTAAAAGCTCACCTTGGTAGCTAGAAGGCTGGCAATTTGGCAGTTCGAGACCCGGGTACTACATGATGGATTGAGCTCCTGTCTCTGTCCCGGCTCCCGCCAAGCTAGCAGTTTGAAAGCAAGACATTACAAGCAGATCAATAGGGACTACTTTGGTGGGAAAAGATCTCGAGGACATGAAAGGAGGTTCATTTGTGCGTCCCCAGAGTGGAATTTCCCCAGCAAAAATCCTTTCAACCCAGAATAATTTTTGGCACTAAATTATTATCATGGCTAAGTGGTGTCGATGTAAAAGGCTAGCAGAGTGGTATGCAGTGGCCGCAGGTTGGGAACCCCTGCTTTAGTCAATGTCCAAGCATCGACTCCATAGAGCAGGGATTCTCAACCTGCAGCCCACAGGCCAGATATGGCCCACAGCACCATTTCATGTGTGTGACCAACCCCACACCACCCCACTGCCTACACCACACCAGGAAGTGCCATGTGTAGGCAAGGAAGGGCAAAATGGCCACCCGGCCCCCGAAGCTGTCTGAGGGAGCATGACCCAGCCCCCAGCTTTAAAAGGTGGAGGACTCCTGCCATATAGCAACAGCCATAAAAGTCTGTACCTGGAACATCAGGAGTGTTTATGTAACTTTTTTAGTCCGCAAATTCCCGTGCTGCCTAGAGATTATGGAAACCGCAGTCTTTAAAAAGGCAAGCGCTGCAAGCTCTTCATAGCTGAAATTTTTGAAGTGCCAGCTGTGTTGGTCTGTGCAAGGCTATCAGACAGTAAACAAAACAAAGGGGGGCAACCACCCCCAAAACTTCGTGGCACCTTTAAGACTTAACTTACAATGTCAGGGATCAGATCATGAAAAGGCAGCACTTTCTTAACTACTCTTCTCATCACAGCATTTCTGCTTCTGGAGCAGATTTTCAACCTGCGGCCCACGGGCCGGATGCGGCCCCTGGCACAATTTCATGTGGACCCCCACTGCCTCCACCACACCCGGAAGAGCCATGTGGTGGAAGAAGGGCAAAACGGCTGTCCGGCCCTTGAAGCTGCTGAGGGAGAATGACCCGGGCCCTGGCTTTAAAAGGTTGAGAACTCCTGTTCTAGAGGGAATGGAGGAATGCTTGAGGGTTTTTTTATGGTTGGCTTTGGGGTACCATTTACTATTCGTGGATATGCAAAAAGTGCCATTTAGTGCTGTGCCTCAGGCAGCCAAAAGTCTTGGGTCAGCTCATATCGTAGAGTCCAGTGGTGGCAAACCTATGGCATGTGTGCCAGAGGGGGCACTCAAAGCCCACTCTGTGGGCATGTGTGCCATTGCCCCAGCACAGAGCTTGCCCCGCCCCTCTGCCTAGCAGCCCAATGGGATTGCTTCCTCCCTCCCCCCAGCACAGAGTTCACCCCGCCCCTCTGCCCAGCAGCCCAATGGGAGCGCTTCCTCTCTCATTTTAAAAACACTAAAATGAAGGGAAACGTCTCTTGTATCTGAAAGAAGACTAGGAGGCAGAGTTTTCTACTCTGATACCTTCCCATCCTCTCCTGGCATGGATAAAGGTCCCCAGTAAGAGCGTGAAAACATCTTTCATACTATCTCACGAGTAGACCATCTCCCCAGTACTCTGTGATCTGACTGTCTTAAGGACTTAGTCGATCTTTTTTCTTGCATCTGTGTCCTGAGATGTTTTTGTCAGAGCTGATTCCCAAGCTTAGCGCCATGAACCCATCTGAGAAACCCTTACGCACAGTTAAAGGTAAAGGTCTCCCCTTGCTTGAAAGCCAGGCCTGTCTGACTCTATGGCATGGCGATCATCTCCATTTACAACCAAAGAGCCAGCGTTGTCCGCATCAGCAAACGTTCCCATGGTCACGTGGTAGTCATGTCTAGATGCCGTAGCACATGGAATGCTATTACCTTTCCCGCCATTGCAATTTGCAATTTCTTGCTTTTAAACAGCTAGGTTGGCAGGAGCTGGGACAGATGACGGGAGCACACTCCGTCATGCAGCACTCAGGTCTCAAACTGCTGACCTGCCAACCTTCCACTGTGAAGCTCGGTGTCTTTACTCATACTATTAAGGAAAGCCATATTCCCCCACCCCTTGCTCCCAAAGCATCTAGAGTCTCTTTTGCAATGCCAGTGAAAAGGATCGAGTAACTGTTAATGGAGGAGGTGCTGCCAGTCAGAGCAGGATATTGGGGTGTTGAACAAGGAGACTGACTCTAGTCTAACCTGATGAAAAGGAAGTTACTGTGTTCTTTATTAGAGCTGGAGGGCTTGTGGATTACCTCTTAACACAGGTGAGTTACCCCTGATGAGAACTTGAGTCCAACAATATCATATCCCCAATTTCAGTTCTGTGGTCTTCTCCCATTACAACTGCCTTGAGCTAATACTTACCTACATAGTACAGCATTATCTACTTGCAATTTCTTGCTTTTGAACTGCTAAGTTGGCAGGAGCTGGGACAGAGACGGAAGCTCGCTCCATCATGCAGTACCTGGGAATCCCACTCCCACCTTCCACTCAGTGAATTCAGCACCTTAACCACTTGAGCCACTGCAGCCCCAGTGTTTTTAAACCATGCTCCTTTAAAGATGATGCTCTACCTATCACTTTTTTCTCTGTGTTTACCAAGATCAAACTCTGCTGCTCTCTGCACTATATAAACCATGAATCGGTTCCACCTTCTAAGAAAGTACACCTCCCGTCTTGCAAAGGTAGGTGCTCCAGATATCCTCAGCAACCAAACCTCTGCTCTGGTACAAGCCCATGATTTCTACCTTTTCCTAGGTAAAGGTCGCCCTTGCGAGGTATGAGTCCCTATTTATCTACTTGCAATTTCTTGCTTTCATTCTGCTAAGTTGGCAGGAGCTGGGACAGAGATGGAAGCTCACCCTGCCATGCAGTAGTCGGGTCTCAAACTTTTGACCTGCTGACCTTCAAGTGGTCAAGTTCAGCATCTTAACCACTGAGCCACCTCTTCCTAGTCTGCTTTAAAACACTGAGAAAGGACAAAATATACCTCTATTTTTTTAGTTCGTGGAGCCAAACAAACTTGTTTTGAAGAGCTCTAGAAGCCAGAGAAGGATTCCTCCAGGCATACAAACACACTGAGAAGAAGAAGAAAAATCAAACAGGGCCAGGAGGATTTCAGAAACTCCGCAGAAGCTTGATCCACCTGTTTTGATCAGAGGCCAAGGCAGGAAGGAGGTTGCGCACAGCCAGAATCGTTGATTATTTTCTCCAAAGGAAAAAGAAACAACCACCCAACTTGGTCTTGGGCGAAGATTGGAATTTAGCTAAATTAATCAACCCACTTCTCGTCTCTCTCTCTTGCGCACCCATTTGACCACCTCGATCCTGGAGGAGCGTGAATTTCACCTCTCCGATTTGGGGTGGTCAAGTCAATGGGAAGAAAACACTCCATGCATCCCTGCACGCCTCTCCACCCAAGCCTCCAAATATTCTTTAAATGGTGATGAACGATATAAATCGGAAAGCGGGGATCCAAAAGGGAGTGACATCTCTCTAGGGCAGGGGTGCCCAAACTTTTCCGGCCGTGGGCCAATCATGTGGTTCAGGGGGCCAGTCACTATGGCCTGGGGGAGCCAAATCTGGCCCCCAATGCCAATTGATTGGGCTCACAAAGCCCTCATCGCTCCCGGAAGCGGATGTAAAACGCGCAGGAGCATTTTCCTTCCCCTTCGCGGGACGGATGGATTGGCATTAGGGGCCGGATCCGGCCCCCGGGCCGTAGTTCGGGCACCTCTGCTCTATCTAGGGGGTTTCTCTCCCTCTTCTTTGCCAACCCCATTAAATTACAAACATCTCCCCGGGTTGACTTAAAAGGCGGGAGCCGCTCCCCCCCCACCTCCCTCCCTCCTTCCTTCTCTTTCCAACACATGGGCACAATTTGCAAATCAAAGCATTGCCTTCGCCTCCAGATCCTCCCACACACACAGTCACACACACACACACACACACACTTTCCACCCATCCACTGGAAAAACAAAAACATCCTAGCATGTCTGGACAAGCTAAACCGCCCCCCCCCATCCCAGATTTAAAAGGGGGGGGGAAGCACATCTACACAAACGCACACGCACACAAATGCGCACACAAACACCGCTTCCCAGCTCATCCGAAACACCGCTTCCCAGCTCATCCGATTGCTTCTTTATATAATACTGTATTCCAAGCAGCCGTCACTACCATCATCATCATCATCATCATCAATACCCCTGCATCCCAGATCCCCAGCACGCAGACGAGAGTCCAGAGTTGCGGGAGGGGTGGGTTGTTTTCGTGCTGTCTGTCTGTCTGTCTGTCTCCTTCCCCATCCAAGGAGATGGGATCGGAAGGCAACCAGTCGAGATCGGAGAGCCAGAAGCCCAAGATCTCACCCCCACCCCACCCCCACCCACCCCGTCCTGCCCCACAAGGGCTTACCTTGGCCTCTGCCCCCCAGAGCCCGATGCCCGAGGCGGCTAGGAGGAGGGCGGCTGCGGTCCAGAGAAGTCTCCCCATCTTTGGCTCTCCTGCGCTGCTTCTGTTGGTTGGGGCTTGGCTGGGTCGGATCCCGGGCTGGGTGGGTGGGTGGGCGGGTGTTTTTGGGTGGGTGGGCGAGGAGCCCAAGCGAAAGCAGCTGCTCCTAATACCTTTTTCCCTCCCCTCGCTTTGGTCCTTCGCTCTCTTTCTGTGCACCTTTTTTTTTTTTTTTTGCTCTCTCTCTCTCTCTCTCTCTGGCTCTCCGTCTTTCCTCCCTTTCTTTCTCCCTCCTCCTCCACTCACTCACTCACTCACTCACTCACTCCTCCTGTGGTCTATGTGTCCTCTTCTCTCCCCCCCCCCACCTCATTTCTCTCCCACCCACCCTCCCTGGGGTGCATCACCTGCAAGAGTGGGATGGAGATGGGGGAAATGTAAAGGGGGGGTCTCTTGCCCCCCCTGTTATCCCACCACAGTCCATAATGAAGTGGATGCCCTAACAGCCAAGTGCCAACTGATCTTTCCTTTCTGCTTCCTTTTCTGTTTATCCCCCCCCCTTTAAAAAAAATCCCCCAGTGTCCTACCAACCAGATTCTGACTTTTTCTTCTATTTCCACATCACACCCACCTCTTTCGCTCAATTCACTTTTTTTTTTGCCCAGCTAGTACTTGGGAGGGGGGGTGTGCCTTGACATGTCTGGAAAAGCCCTCCCCCAATTATCATAATTCCCCACAGAAAGAGTGTCAACTCATCCCAATTCTTCTATAGCGGTGGTGGCCAACCTTGGCACTCCAGGTGTTCTTGGACTTCAGTTCCCAGAAGCCCAAGTCAACTTTCCTGCTGAATTTGATGTCCAAGAACATCTGGAGTGCCAAGGTTGGCCAACACCGGTCTATAGTTCCTCGGAATCTTTGTAAATCACAGACAGCACTAGCGCTGGCTCTTTGGCTTTGAAACAGAGATGAGCACTGAACCCTAGAGTCGGATACGACCGGCTTTCGAGCAAGGGGAACCTTTACCTCTACCTTTTACCTTTACAGGCTAAATATGAGTCAACGGTGCAGGTAAAAGTAAAGGTTTCCCTTGCTCGAAAGCCAGTTGTATCTGACTCCAGGGTTCAGTGCTCATTTCTTTTTCAAAGCCAAAGAGCCAGCGCTGTCTGCTTCTGCAGACGTTTCCGTGATCATGTGGCTGGCATGACTAGACACCAGAGCACATGGGATGCTGTTTACCTTTTCCACCGAAGTGGTCCCTATTTATTTACTTGCAATGCCTTGCTTTCGGAACTGCTAGGTTGGCAGGAGCTGGGACAAAGACGGGAGCTCAGTCCGTCCTGCAGTACTCGGGAATCGAACTGCTGACCTCCCGCCTTCCAGTCAGCATCTTTGCCACTGGAGTCCAGGCCAACATTGTAGGCTGTACGAACAGAAGTCTAGTCTCCAAAACCGGTGAGCTTGCTAGTAGTTTATTTATGTATTTATTTCTCTGGTTTCTATTGCTGCCCAATTCCGAGAGACTCTGTTCAGCACGAGTTCCCCTCTAGTCAACACTAGCTAGACCACATCTAGAGTCCTGTGTCCAATTCTGGGCACCACAGTTTGTTCTTCATCATCCAAGAGTGCAGGATATGTAATCCTCCCCATCAGATCTGCTTTGATTCAGATTCCTGCATTGAGCAGGGGCTTGGAATCGATGGCCTAAAATGCCCCTTCCAATTCAGTGATTCTGTGATTCTACTGCTTTATTTCTATAAGGGCCAAGGATATTTTAGTATCATTTGTCACCTTCATATTGCACCTCTTCTTGAATAGGCCCCGAGTCTCTCTGATGCTCAAACCTCTGTTTCCAGATGTTGGTGGAAGGCACTGACCCATTGGCACTACCGTTGGACGGAGGCATCTGTTTCAGGCTGGTAAGGTAAAGGTAAAGGTTTCCCTTGCTCGAAAGCCAGTCGTATCCGACTCTAGGGTGCAGTGCTCATCTCTGTTTCTAAGCCGAAGAGCCAGCGCTGTCTGCTTCTGCAGACATTTCCGTGGTCATGTGGCAGTCATGACTAGACACGGGAGCGCACGGAACGCTGTTACCTTCCCACCGAAGTGGTCCCTATTTATCTACTTGCAATTTCTTGCTTTCGAACTGCTAGGTTGGCAGGAGATGGTGGAATTAATCAAGAGGGGCAGCAAAGAATTGACCCTTTCCCTGTCCTGCGTCCCCTAATCTAGCCTGCTGTCTTCAGGTGTGTTCAGGATACTGTCCATTCCTCAACACTGAATACAATAAAACCCCAACTTGCGTACGCCTTGAGTTACATAAAATTCGACTTATGTAATGACTTTGTGCTAAAACCATGTCCCAATTTACATAAATGTCCCGATTTACGTTACGCAATTTCCTATGGGTTTGCTTCGAGTTATGTAAAAAATACATTTTCCCTATGAGTTTGCTTCGATTTATGTAAAAATTCATTTCTTGATGGGTTTGCTTCGAGTTGCGTAAAAAAATCTTTTTTCCTATGGGTTTGATTTGAGTGACATAAAAATTCATTTTTTCCTATGGGTTTGATTTGAGTTAGGTAAAAAATTCAATTTAAGTAAAAGCCTATGGAGCGGACTTTTTACGTAAGTCAGGGTTTTACTGTGTACAGAGAATAGGTCCAGCAAGATGACACATCACCCTTCTCGTTTCTCAGCAAAAGGTCTCAGACCATAACAGCTTAGCTAAGTGCATTCAACAGTGGATAGACTATGCTATAATGCACTAATTTAATATGATATTAATTTAATTGCTTTGTAATACAGTGGTAGCTCATATAACAAAAATAATTCATTCAGGGAGGCTTTTTGCTATGAAATTTTTTCGTTATACAAAGCATGCTTCATATAACAAAACTTCCTATGGAGAAATTCGTATAATGAAAATCTCCATAGGAATGCATTGAAAACCTCAGAAAAATACCCTTGGAGAAATGTTGCTTCATATAACGAAGATTTTCGCTATACAAGGCAACATTTTTCTTAAAATTCCTATCGTTATACAAGTTTTTCATTATAAGAGCTCTTCGTTATACGGAGTTTTACTGTATAATAATAACACTGCACAACAACAATTTTGCCACTGGGACTAACACATGTTATTTACATGTTATCGAGTGTGCTGATTCCAAATCTGAACTCAGAATTTGCCCATCAAGTACAGATTTTAAGGCATGCTATAGCTGTTCAAATGGTCAGTAATTGGGTAATGTATTTTTACATGGGAACGTTATAACAGTTGCAGCTACCACTATGCCTGCTGCCGCCTCAGCTGAATAATGTCCCCTGGTGGCATGCATGTTCTAGCAGCATCCAGGCATGTCTGGGCAAGTCAGTGAGCTGATGTCAGAAATAGGTCTATAAGGCGAGATGGACCAAGAGCTTGTCTCTAGTGTGAAACCATCTTATTGGATAGTACAGCTAAGCCATAGTGAGTCTGTTTTGAGCTAAACATGAGTAGGCACAGCTGTGTTAATAAACCAGACAATTGTGGCAAATATCCCTTGCAAGAACCTAACCAAGAGGATGAGATTTTCTAACTTAAGATCCTGACGTCCTAGGCAGAATCGGACTTCAGATTTGGATTCAGCGCACTTGATTTAGTATAGGACACATGGATTAAACCAAGTAGCAGACAACATTTATTTATTTTTGTGATGCAGTGTAATTTACCAAATTTTATAGCTTTTAATATTGCCTGATTTAATACTGTAAGCTGCCATGACTTCTCCTAGGGCAGTGATGGTGAACCTTTTAGAGACCGAGTGCCCAAACTGCAACCAAAACCCACTTATTTATCGCAAAGTTCCAACATAGCAACAGGGGAGGAAGTAAATGCTCCCATTGGGCTGCTGGTCAGAGGGGCTGGACAAACTCTATGCTGGGTTGACTGCACGGATGCCAACAGAGAGCTCCAAGTGCCACCTCTGGCATGCGTGCCATAGGTTCGCCATCACTGTCCTAGGGTAAAAGGTGTTATATAAATGGCAGGCTGGTTGGTTGGATGGATGGATGGAGTCAAGTCAAGTCAAGTCCTAGTGGCAAAGTTGTTCTTTATAAGAGCCAGTACTTCCAAAGGTTTTGTGGGATGATACAGATGCACCTGTTCTTATCTTCATCTGCCCCAGAGGGTTGGTTTGGATCCTGCACCAAAGACCCTCCCATCTTCTTCAGCTTGTCCCGTTTCTCCCAGAGAGGTGCTCTTCTGACAATAGTTTTTAGTTAAAAACATGGAACCTCTGTCGAGGTCTTAATCTGTTCTTTCACCGAGAGGGGAAGATGTGCCTTGCACTCTCAACACCCCCAGCTAAATCCTCCTGTGATTGTCAGCATTAGTGCCAGCTGATTTTGCTGGCAGGAAAGAAACATCTGACAAGGAATTCTAAAGGATAACAAGGCTGATCCCCCAAACCACACAGAGTTTTAAGCAAGAATCTTAATTTGACAGATGCAAAGCTTCTGATGAGAGGGGTTCACATCCTTAGGATGCGAGCGGGGCTGGGTGGTGGATCTCAGACAACCGATTAAGAGGATTGGGATCACTTGACAAGCAAACAGCAAGAGCCAGTGGAGAAAGTATAGTAAAGGTAAAGGTCGCCCTAGCTTGAAATCCAGTCATATCTGACTCTAGAGTTCGGTGGTCATCTCCGTTTACAGCCCAAGAACCAGTGCTGTCTGCATCTGCAGATGTTTCCGTGGACATGTGGCAAGCATGACTAACCAGAGCGCACGGAACGCTGTGGCCTTTCCCATCAAAGCTGCACCTATTTATCTACTTGCCATTTCTTACTGCTAGGTTGGCAGGAGCCGGGACAGAGACGGGAGCTCACTTTGTCACAAGGCAATCGGGTCTTGAACTGCTGACCTGCTTAACTTCTGGTCACCAAGTTCAGCATCTTAACCACTAAGCCATTGCAGTCCCGGAGAAAGCTTTCATGAAACGAGCATGTATATAAGGCAATTTTGAAAAGAGGACATCTTTTCAGAATTGCCTTATATACATGCTAGTTTCATTTCACTCCAAACTGATATGACCGACGATGTGGATTCATCCACGGAAACTCGCAGCGGAATATAATGTAGATGCCACTATGTTGGTGTGTATTGTATCGTGTTTTCGTCTGGGGTAAGCTTTTCAAAATACCCTAACTCCTTTGGGATCTTTTAACTCCTATTATCTGGATTCCTTCTCTGGAGGTCGTCTGAGTACATTCACCCGTAATCCCTTCAAGAAAATGCCAATTTTGCTGCCATATCAAAAGCAAGGATTTGGAGCAATCCAACACATGCTGTGTTTGTACCACTACTTAAATGGCTGGCAGACCCAGTTTCACCTCTCTAGTAATTCCTCTCTCCAAGTGGTTCCCAAGGATTTGAAAGACTAATAAGTCAAGTTCTTTGGAAACAACAAGACTAAAGTACGTGCTAAGCAAGGTTAACAGAGTCTTGTTTACAAATGCTGTGGGCTTTAATTATTCCTCTCTGAACAGTAGTGTAGTGGAATGAGGGCTTGAAGTTTAAGGCACGGGAAGTCTTTGATTAAAGGTAAAGGTTTCCCTTGCTCGAAAGCCAGTCGTATCTGACTCTAGGTTGCAGTGCTCATCTCTGTTTCGAAGCCGAAGAGCCAGCGCTGTCTGCTTCTGCAGACGTTTCCGTGGCCATGTGGCAGGCATGACTAGACACCGGAGCGCACGGAACGCTGTTTACCTTCCCACCGAAGTGGTCCCTATTTATCTACTTGCAATTTCTTGCTCGGTTGGCAGGAGCTGGGACGAAGACGGGAGCTCATTTCCGTCCTGCAGTACTCGGGAATCGAACTGCTGACCTTCCGTTTCCCAGTCAGTGTCTTAGCCACTTGAGCCACTGCAGTGCACCTTTGATTAGTGAAGTCTTTGATTAGGAGACAAAATAATATCTCCCCCCCCCCCTTTCCCCAGTTTCAGTGGCCACTCTAAGCTTCTGCTGGAAGGAGCTGGAGTTACTGGAGAAGGATCTATTGGCATTCCACCACTGTTCCAGTTTAAAGTATTTTGGACTGATGTTGTCTTATAAGTGTGTATTTGAGATCCATTTGTCTTACAAAAGCCACACTCCAGGTGCTGGTGAAAACTAGACCTGGTTTAAACTAGACAGGAGCTCGCTCCATCGCGCAGCACTCAGGTCTCAACCTGGCGACCTTCCAGTCGTCAAATACAGCATCTTAACCACCAACCCACCACAGTCCCCTGTTCTTTGTTTACAAGTTATCAATTTCATTTTCCTTCCAGCCATTTAGGAGTGAAATATATTTTGTTATTCACAAAATTCTCGTAGTTTTTCTTTTTCTTTTGGCATATCAACAGGTGTTGTAAGAGGGCAACCACCTGTCAATTCCATCTAAGTTTGAATAATATGTGGGCTTTTAACTTACTTTTAACAGCCTTTAAGTACTGTTTTATTTATACAATAGGTAAAGGTAAAGGTTTCCCATGCTCAAAAGCCAGTCGTATCCGACTCTAGGGTGCAGTGCTCATCTGTTTCAAAGCCAGCATTGTCTGCTTCTGCAGACATTTCCGTGGTCATGTGGCAGGCATGACTAGACATCGGAGCGCACAGAACGCTGTTACCTTCCCACCTAAGTGGTCCCTATTTATCTACTTGCAATTTCTTGCTTTCAAACTGCTAGGTTGGCAGGACCTGGGACAAAGACAGGAGCTCATTCCGTCCAGCAGTACTCGGGAATCGAATTGCTGACCTTCCGCCTCCCAGTCAGCATCTTAGCCACTTGAGCCACTGCAGTCCCAATACAATACAGTACTATAATGTAGCAAAAAGATTGTACTTTCCATTTAACATACAGTAAAACCCCGGGTTATGATGGAGGTCCATTTCAACAGCCTCCGTTGTAACCAGTGGTGGGCATCACGAGGTTCACCAGAACCGGTACAGAAATTCTGACTGGCTCCACCCATCCAAGTTTGGAAATAAAGTAGTCCTAATTCAGTTGCAACACAGGGCTTTCCCCTTGGCCACGTCCACCATACCACAGTGTGGTAGTAATTTTTTTTGGACCCCACCACTGGTTGTAACCCGAAAAAATTATAAACCAAAACATCCATAGGGATGCATTTAAAAATTTAAAATGGTCCTAAATTGATCATTGTAAACTGGAAAAAATACATTAAAAAATTTGTGAACCAGAATGGCATTTCCATAGGATTTGCCGTTGTAAACCGCAGCAAACTTAAACTGAGGTGATTGTAACCCGGGGTTTTAATGTACATTTAAGGGAACAGCGTCCGTCTGCTAAATGTGCTTAATTCTAAATACTTTAACCTAGAATGTCCCCTCAATTGTCAACATGGATTAGAATCTCAGAATATGAAACACTGTACAAAATAGTGAATATGTCTATTTTTTTAAAGCCTGTCTTTAATGACTCAGCCTGTGTCAGCAAAAGAACTGCAATCAAAACAGAGAAAGGGTTAATTGCTACTTGCCCTCTGTGATTTTGTACAAACATTCTCTCACTTTTGCACATCGGGGTCAGTCTGGGTCATGTTTCCAGCCTGTTTTCTTCCCCTATTAAAAAAAAAGAGTATTTAAAACTGAAAGTTCGGGTTTTGTTCCCAGGATTTAGAGCTAACTTCAAAGCCATCATGAGATGGGCAGAGCAATCATATTAGCGAGCAATGTGACAGTTCAATTCCTGCCATAATTTAGACTTGATTCTCCCCTCCTCCCTTGCATCAACAGCACAGTTTCCTTAAGCCCAAATGTTTGACCTGAAAGCAGTCTTATTGTCCATCCGCGGACACAAATATTACAGCGTTTTCATGCATGCATACTGGAACATCTGGAACAGAGCAAAATCTATTTAGTAGTCTAACCTCATATTTCACACAGTGGCCAGGTAAAATGCCTCAAAAGAGACCACAAACTAGACGAAAGTATCTTCTTCCAACCCTTGTCCCCTTTTCAGAAGATGGCATTCAATGTCATGCTGTGTCCCATGTAGCTACAGGAAGGAACATCAAAGTATGGAAAATTTAATGCGGTGCTCCAACCACAATAGTCATTTGCTATATTGGCTAAAGGAGGGTGGGAACTGTAATAACTTCCCAACCTCCAAACGTTATGAGATTCTGTCAATAACGTCTGATTAGGTTTCTTCTTCTTCTGCCGTATCCAAATCCAAATCTTGGCACTCCTCATGGCAATCAGAATATAATGCAGTGGCCTTTCATCTGCCTTCCGCATTGCAGTGTGACACCCGTACCACTTATACAGTTCCTCAAGTCACTTTCTGGTCCTGAGCCCTTTTGGCACACAAAGTCCTCCTCAGCACCCAAGGCCATTAGTCGTCACGGTTGTCAGGTAAGGTAACCGCCGCCTGACACTCGGCGTTAATTAATTTCGTGTCAGAAATTATCCTAGGTTGAAAGGATTTTTGCTGGAGACACTAGGCTCAAAGGATGCTCGAATGAGGCTCCTTTCATGTCCCTAAGACATTTTCAGAAGTGCTGCCTGTCCCTCGCGCAGGACCTACCAGGCAGGCAGAACTCAGAAGCCTCAATGCGTGGATGAGGCGGTGGTGTCGAGAGGAGGGTTTCAGATTTGTCAGGAACTGGAGAACATTTTGGGACAAGCCAAATCTGTTCAGGAGGGATGGGTTGCATTTAAACCATGATGGGACCAGATTGCTGGCACTCAACATCAAAAAGGCTGCAGAGCAGCTTTTAAACTGATAACTGGGGGAAAGCCGACAGGAGCTGGGCAGCATCCGGTTCGGGAAAGTGTGTACTTGAGTAGTGAGGAGGATGCAAAAATTACTGAGCAGAGCAAGGAGCTAGTCACTAGCATTCTAGCAGAAGGATGCAAGAGGCAGTCTAACAATGCAACTGGACACAAAAGACTGTGTCAGAAATGCATATATAAATGCTTGTATACAAATGCCAGAAGCCTCCGGAACAAAATAGGGGAGCTGGAATACTTAGCAATAGATAAGAATATTGATATTATTGGTACCACTGAAACCTGGTGGACGGATGATAACCAATGGGATACAGTTATCCCAGGCTACAAACTGTACAGGAAGGATAGGAAGGGGCAAACGGGAGGTGGTGTGGCCTTGTATGTCAAAGAAGTGATAAAATCTTATGAATTGGAATATCTAGGTGATTTAGAGTCACCATTAGAAGCTCTGTGGGTAAGAGTACCAGGCCACAAGGATGGTCTAACAGTAGGCATATACTATCGGCCTCCGACCGAAACTCTTGAGGGAGACTGGCAGTTGGAGAATGTTGTAAAGGAGGCATCCAGGAAGGGAAGCCTGGTTATAATGGGGGACTTCAATTACCCTCACATAGACTGGGTGAACTGTTGTTCAGCACATGATAAAGAGATAAAGTTCCTAGATATGCTAAATGATTGTTCCCTGGGACAGATGGTTGAAGACCCAACTAGAGGTACAAGAATCCTTGACTTGATCCTGAGTAATACTCAGGATCTGGTGCAAGATGTTAATGTGACTGATCCAATAGGGAACAGTGACCACAACTCAATTATGTTTAACTTGATCATAGACCGCAAGTCACTGATAAAATCTAACACAGAGACCTTAAATTTTCAAAAAGGAAATTTCCCAAAGATGAGGCAACTAGTAAAAAAGAAGCTGAAAGGGAAAATTGAGAGAGTCCAAACACTCCAAGAGGCATGGAGGCTGTTTACAAAAACAATAACAGAGGCCCAATTGGAATGCATACCCAAAAGGAAAAAGGGCACTGCCAGGTCCAAGAGGACTCCAATGTGGCTTACAGGAGCTGTTCGGGAAGTGATCAAGAGCAAGAAAAGCTCATTTAGAAGATGGAAGGCTTGTCCGAATGAGGACAGCAGGCAGCAACATAAATTCTGGCAGAACAAATGCAAGGCAACAATCAGGAAAGCAAAGCAAGACTTTGAGGAGCGTATAGCTAAAAATACTCAGAGGAATAACAAAGACTTCTTTAAGTACATTAGAAGTAAGAACCCAACTAGGAAGGCCATTGGACCATTAGATGACAATGGAAGGCAAGGGGTTATTAAAGAGGAAACAGAGATTGCAGAGAGACTCAATGAATTCTTTGCTTCAGTATTCACTGAAGAAGACAGAGGCCACATGCCCAAAACAGAACCTATCTTCGTAGGGAGGGAAACCGAAGAATTAAGCCAGATAGAAATAACCAGGGAGGAGGTCCTTGCATGTCTTGTTAAACTAAACACTAACAAATCACCAGGACCAGATGGCATCCATCCACGAGTTCTCAGGGAACTTAAAGATGAAATTGCTGATCTCCTAGCCAAAATATATAATCTTTCCCTCAAATCAGGGTTTGTGCCTGATGACTGGAAGGTAGCGAATGTAACACCAATTTTCAAAAAAGGATCCAGGGGTGATCCAGGAAATTACCGGCCTGTCAGTTTGACATGTGTCCCAGGTAAAGTGGTGGAAACCATCCTAAAAGATAGAATTAATAGGTACATAGAAGAGGAGGCGCTGCTCAAGGAGAGCCAACATGGTTTTTGCAAGGGCAAATCATGCCTCACTAATCTGTTGGAATTTTTTGAGAGTGTCAACAAGCATGTGGATAAGGGGGATCCAGTTGACATTGTTTATCTGGACTTTCAGAAGGCTTTTGACAAGGTCCCACACCAAAGGCTCTTGAATAAACTTACCAGTCATGGAATAAAGGGACAGGTCTTGTCCTGGATCAGCAACTGGCTAAGGGACAGGAAACAGAGGGTAGCACTAAATGGACACTTCTCCAAGTGGAGGGAAGTAAAGAGTGGGGTCCCCCAAGGTTCAGTACTGGGACCCCTGCTTTTCAACCTCTTCATAAATGATCTAGAGGTAGGAGTAAAAAGCAAGGTAGCCAAATTTGCTGACGACACTAAATTATACAGGGTAGTGAAAACTGTGAGAGATTGTGAAGAGCTCCAGAGGGATCTCTCGACACTGGGGGAGTGGGCAAAACAGTGGCAAATGAGCTTCAACATCAGTAAGTGCAGAGTGATGCATGTTGGGGCAAAAAAACCCAATTACATTTATAAACTGATGGGGTCTGAACTCTCTGCGACAAACCAGGAAAGGGACCTTGGTGTCCTGGTGGACAGCTCAATGAAGGTGTCAACCCAGTGTGCCTCAGCAGTGAAAAAAGCAAACTCAATGTTAGGGATCATTAGGAAGGGTATAGAAAATAAGTCAGCAAGTGTCATTTTGCCTCTTTATAAATCTATGGTGAGGCCCCATCTGGAATACTGTGTACAGTTCTGGTCGCCATACCTCCAGAAGGATATTATGGAGTTGGAGAAAGTACAGAGGAGGGCAACCAGAATGATTAGGGGACTGGAACACCTTCCTTACCATCTGAGGCTGCAACGGTTGGGCCTTTTCACTCTTGAACGATGGCGTCTAAGAGGTGACCTGATTGAAGTTTATAAAATCATGCACGGTGTGGACAAAGTGGATAAGGAAAAACTGTTTTCCCTATCGCACAACACTAGAACTAGGGGACACTCCATGAAACTTTTGGGTACTAGTTCTCAAACAAATAAGAGAAAGTACTTTTTCACCCAGAGGATTACTGGTCTATGGAACTCCCTGCCAGAAGAAGTGGTGACAGCTGTCAGTCTTGACAGCTTTAAGAAAGGATTAGACAAGTTCATGGAGGACAAGGCTATCAATGGCTATAATTATGGCTACCTAAGGACAACCTCCGGGTTGGAGAGATAGGCAGGGTATCTCTCAATGCCATTTCCAGGGAATCCTAAGCAGGTGAAGGCATCTCCTTGGGAATACCCTGAAGGAAATGGTGAGCCACTGTGTGAGACAGAATGCTGGACTGGATGGGCTGTGGCCTGTTCCAGCAAGGCTGTTCTTATGTTCTTATGTACTTGCAATTTCTTGCTTTCGATCTGCTAGGTTGGCAGGAGCTGGGACAGAGACAGGTGCTCAATCCATCATGCAGTACCCAGGTCTCAAACTACTGACTTGCCGGTCTTCCAGCTAACAAGGTGAGCCACCGCAGCCCCTACATTCGGCATTGAGTCACTCATAGTATGGTCTACTCAAGTGACGGCCAACCTTGGCTCTCCAGGTGTTCTTGAACTTCAATTACCGGAAACCCAAGTCAGCGCTCCTGCTGATCAGGGCATCCGGGAATTGAAATTCAACAACATCTGGAGTGCCAAGGTTCACCACAACTGGTCTACTCTATTACCATAGCAGGATAACCTGGCCAGACTGGGTGATTAGGTTTAGTTACTGTATATTGGGACAGTGGTATTCAACCTTTTTTTGTTCTAGGAATTCCAAGATAACTAAGTAAGAGAATGATCCTCAACATTATTTGAATGGATATATGCTTCACATCTGCTGGCTCAGATCCAGGAAGAGCAAAATCAAATTAGAAGTTGGAGGAAGGAGCTCACTGGACAAGGAATAACATTAAAGGAGGATATGGCTGAGGAACTCAACCTCCCCTACGTCACTTGGAAGACTCTGAATAGGCTGGGGGTCGAAATCCCAAAATGTAAGACCAACATGCTCAAGTGGGGGCTGCTGGCAGACAACAAGCTGTGTGAATGTAGAGAGATACGGAATCCAGCTCATTTGCTGGTCTGCTGGTTACCAACGAAAACTTGTACAGATGAGGATTTAAGTTTGGCCAACAACAAAGCCAAGAATGTGGCTTTATTTTGGCAGTTCAAAGTCTGACCTGGACATGAAAGATGGAGAGAGAGAAAACCAACTCCAGGAATTTTGGACAGTAACTCCTGCAATCTGGATCATTAGCGAGCTAACCGGTGTTTCTGGGAACTGAAATAATAGTCATGCACATTCTGGATTTTGAGAAAGCTGCTCTCAATTAGCTTAAGGTAATACTGGGTAAGATTCCTTACTTAAAAATCCCCAAAGAGAAGGGAGATCACAAGAGCTGATCCGTTTCTTAAAGGTGACCTGCTGAAGGCAGAATCAAAAGCGATTTCGGAAAGAAAGAAAAGTGAAAGACATCTAAAGGAACGTGGGAGATTCATGCGGAACCTTCCAATGAGATTTAGAAGGTGTTTATATGTGAAATGTAAATGATCAAGTATGGATACAAATGGGTAGCCAATATTTTAGGGTGAAGGTTAAAAGGACTAAAAGGGATTGCGCTAGCTTCAGTGGTGTACTGGCCCACAGGGATACAGGGATTCATCCCGGTGCGCCCCAGCGACTGGCACCCCCCAGAGGCAGGCAGAGGTAATGGGAATGTATGGGATTTCTCTCCACACAACCCCCCCATGGGCACCCCCATCACTTCCTGTCCAGTTGCCCAGCACGCCCCTGGGGGCTTAGAGGTTAAGATGCTGAACTTGGCGGCTGGAAGGTCGGCAGGTCAGTAGTTCAAGACCCAAGCACTAAACGACAAAGTGAGCTCCCGTCTCTGTCCCTGCTCCTGCCAACCTAGCAGTTCAGAAGCAAGAAATTGCAAGTAGATAAAGAGGAACCACTTTGGTGGGAAAGGTAAACAGCATTCTGTGCACTCCGGTGTCTAATCATGCCTGCCACATGACCACGGAAATGTCTGCAGATGCAGAGAGTGCTGGCTCTTTGGCTATAGACGGAGATGACCACTGAACCCTATAGTCAGATACGACTGGCTTTCGAGCAAGGGAGACGTATTCTTCATAAAGGAAAACTGTGCCAGTAGAAGAAATGATGGAGCTGACGCTCAAGACAGGTGAAACGATAGTGTGGGATACATAACTGCTGTAAATAAATTAATAATATCATAACCTTCACTTTTCATTAAATAAGCTTTCAAGTTCCATAGAATTAAACGACGAGACGACTACATGATCTTATGCGTCTTTACCCAAATGCTTGAGCTTAACTCTCCCACTGCAATCCATGAGGCTTAAAAGGACTTAACGTCTGACTGTTTTGTGCCCTTTTCTGTCTTTAATTAAAAAGAAAATTCTTTGGCAATAAAATGTAACCATAATCCGAACTGCTGATGTGGAAAGGTAGCCACCTACTGGCTTCCTGAAAAATGGGAGAGAGGTCTTATTATACTGTTTATTTAGCTCATTTTGATAGTGAAGAGTACCACAGTGAAAGCATGCTTGAACTATACGATGCAACTGAGCACTAGTGGCACAGTGACTAAGCTCTTCTCACAATCTGAGTTTGATCCCAAAGGGATCAGGGTTGACTCACCCTCCTGTGGTTGGTGAAATTAGTACCCAACTAATTGAGACAACCTGCTAAAAAACTTGCAGACTGCCAAGTGGTATAAGCATTATGGGGCAGTATAGAAGTGTAGTCATTAGTGCTAAAGATGAAGATAAAGTACTTTGGACATCAAATGAGAAGAGAGGATTCACTTGAGAAGGCCTTGATGCTGGGAAAGGTGGAAGGCAAAAGAAGAAGGGGACGGACAAAGATGAGATGGCTGGATGGTATTGTAGACACAATGGGCACAGAGCTGGGTGGGTTGAGGAGGATGATGGATGACAGAGGTGCCTGGAGGACAATGGTCCATGGGGTCGCAAAGGGTCGGAATTGACTGTGCGACTGAACAACGACAAACAAAATGTCCCCATTTTCCACAAAGAATTGGGGTCTGAGTTGACTCCCCATTTTTGAAGACTGTGGACTGGTTCAAAGGTTGCCATGTATATGTTTGTGAGTTGTATAGAGTTGTATAGAGATTTATACATAATAACCTATAAAGTTTTATAGGTCATAACCCTTTATATATTTTAACTTCTAAAGCTTGTTGGACTGTATTTTTTTAAGAAAGAGATGCAGCCAGTTTTATTAGTATTTTTTAATATCAGGTATTTTATATCTGTTTAATTTTTTTAGACTTGTGGTGTTTTAACTATTCTTTTGTTTTAATTCTGTTTTAATGGTAATTGGACAACCATTTGTCATACTGTATCTGCATTGATTCGGATTCCTGCATTGAGCAGGGGGTTGGGCTTGATGGTCTAAAAGGCAATCTCTCATTCAGTTATTCTATAACAACAAGAACAACAACAAGAACAACAGCAACTTCATGAAAGAAATTATTCTGGGTTGAAAGGATTTTTGCTGGAGTGACTCCGCTCAGAGGACGCCCGAATGAGGCTTCTTTTATGTCCCCAAGAGCGGGGGCAGTGACAGGCACTCAATCTGTCATGTAGTACCCAGGTCTCAAACTGTCAACTTACCGGCCTTCCAGCTAACAAGGCGAGCTTCTTAACCACTGAGCTACCACAGCCCCATAGTTATTCTATGATTAAATTAAATCATGATAAATAAAAAGATTATCATAGAATCAGTTATCCTATGATTCTATGGTAATATTTTTATTTATCATGATTTAATTTATTATTTTCTTCTGTGATTTTATACATATATTTTTAAAATTTTTGCACCCTGCACTATGTTCCTTTATTGGAAGATAAGATAGTAAGATAGTAAGTAAGTAAGCAAGCAAGCAAGTAAGTAAGTAAGTAAACACAAACACAGACACACACTTCCTTCATTTATTTGCAAATTGAGTAATGTCACCTTAAAATAATTGGAATCTCATGTTACCATATAACAAAACATTTTGTAGCTCAAAGCTCATAGCTTTCATATGTATGAAGTTATTTTAGTGATGCACAGTGCTCTCTAGTGGAAATAAAATGCACAACAAGGTCCTCTCTAGCACAAAGGGGCTGCGGTGGCTCAGTGACTAGGAAGATCACCTTGTTAGCTGGAAGGCTGATTGCCATGAAGATAGCCAATATTCAGAATCGGATATGGCACAAGAAAAAGAAAGAAACTGATCTTTAGAGAAGCTTTTCAGGATATGATTAGTTTTAATTGAATATTATTTAATTTTGTTCCCATTGGAATGTTTTGTTTTTTTATTGTTGATTTTGGACATCTTGTATTTTCTTAATATCATACACCACCCAGAGTGGGTAGACCAACCAGATGGGTGGTATATAAATGTAAAGAATAAAATAAGCTTTCCTTGAAGTGTGAAGGGTACCACAACACAATCAGTGGTGTAGTTTTTAAATAAATCAGCATTACAAACTTCACAGTCTGTCTGTCTATTTTTGTGATCGCACTGCCCAGACAACATAAGAAAAATATACGTACAACTTTTGCGTGAGTTGTATACAGTACTTTGGAATGAAGCAAAATGTTCTTATTTGGGAAGTTTATTTCCAAGCTTCAAAATGCCAGTAAAACTTTGCCAGTGAAGACAAGAAATTTCATAACAAATCTGTGAGTCGTTCAGGCCTTTTGCATATGCCTACCCTGAAGTAGTCTTATAATTTGAGCAAAGTTCTTCTGGAAAATAAGAGCCAAGTTGCAGTCTTTTGATCAAGGCTGGAGCTATTTAACACACTAGCTATTTACATTCTTGGACAAGATGTATAAAATTATAACTGCTATTCAATTGTTTTGAAACAATGTGAATTGCCTTGTGTTTGTCTCTAAGGGCTCATTTGTTGATAAACATTGGCCTACTGGAATAAATATTCAATCTGATTCTAATTGCATAAACAGGTGTCAAGAGATGTTCACTTGCAATAGTAACAAGGCTTATGGTAAAGATAAAAGCTTTGTGTTATTTCCACACTAACAAATTTCCATGAACTTGTCGTACAGTTCCCTGCTACATCATTTATGGAAAACATTTTTTTAACTTGAATCATACTTCATTCCACTCATTCCATAGGAGGTGCAAGATGCAATCCTACCACATTCAGTTATGATCGATGGGATTGCGTTGGAGCTGGCATGGTGGATGGATTCATTTATGGATCAGGAGATCTCAGTTCAAATCCCTGCTCGGCCATGGAAACTCGCTGGAGGTTAGCAAAGGTAAAGCCAAATATCTTAAACATCTCACATGGGCTGGAAAACCCTGTTAGGGTCTATTTTGTTTGGAAGAGATTTGACAGTACATAACAAGACAAAGGTGACATTGAACTCAGCAGGGCTTTCTTTCCAGCAGACTTATATTGGATTACAATTCTTAGAACAGCTTTTCAGTCATCTTTCCAGAAGACATCTCTTCAAGTCTACTTTTGAAAGATGTTCACTTTTCCTTGACTTTTCTGACAGTACAGCTCTCGAGTACTCCACGATACTGAGTTTACTGAGCAATTATTTGGTTAGACTTGTTAGGTGCCTTCAAGCTTTTTCTGACTTGTGCCAACCTTATACATGAGAGATCTCCAAAATGTCGTGTCCTCAAAAACCTTGCTCTTCTTCTTTACTTCCTCTTTTACCCCTTCGGGTGTTGAAGTAAACACTCTTGTTCTGACACTTCTAGCAGCCTCCACTGGTGTTATTTGGTGTTCTTGAAATATGTCTTTGATGTTTCTCTCCATCTTGCTCTGAGTCTTTGCTTTTCCCCTCTTTACACATAAAACAAGTATGGTATGGAATTCCATGGCGTTTCCCCCAAATCAGCAAACCACTTTATACATGACTTTATGCATGAGAGATCTCCCAAAAATGTTATGTCCTCAACAACTCTGCTCAGCTTGTTTAAACCCAAGCCTCAGAGACCTTTAGTTCAGGAGTTCTCAACCTTTTTAAGCCGGGGGCCAGGTCACGCTCCCTCAAACAGCTTTGGGGGCCAGACAGCTGTTTTGCTCTTTCCTCCATCATATGGCACTTCCTAGTGTGGTGGAGGCAGGGGGGGGACATGAAATGGTGCTGTGGAGCACAGGTTGAGAACAATCTTGCCTCCTCACGTGTCCAAAGTAGGACAGTTTCAATTTCATCATTTTTGCCCCTCCAGAGAGGCAGTCCAGGCTGGAACCTACTCGCTTGTCTTCCTGACAGTCCAGGGTATCTCTAAGCTTTCCTTGATTTATTTATTCCCTCTATGGGGCACTGCAGTGGCCCAAGTGGCTAAGACGCTGACTGGGAGAGGCGGAAGGGTCAGCAGTTCGGTTCCCGAGTACTGCAGGACGGAAGGAGCTCCCGTCTTTGTCCCAGCTCCTGCCAACCGAGCAGTTCGAAAGCAAGAAATTGCAAGGAGATAAATAGGGATCACGTTCCGTGCGCTCCGGTGTCTACTCATGCCTGCCACATGACCATGGAAACGTCTGCAGAAGAAGACAGCGCTGGCTTTTTTTGGCTGTGAAGCGGAGATGAGCACTGAACTCTAAAGTCGGATACGAGTGACTTTCGATTCGAGCAAGGGTGACCCTTTCTCTTTATGGGGAGTAAATTCCATATGTAGAAAAAGGAGGGGGAAAGGGGAGAGTTAATTCCCTATATAAAAGAAGAGGGAGGGGAAAATGATAATAAACAAAACAACAGGGCGCGTCACAAAAACCACCTTAAAAAAAAAGAAAGAAAATATATATTTATTTTTACAGCAGGTCCATCCCTATAAACCGTCCGCTACTAAGGAAACACCAGTCCTGCTTTATGGTTCCGGGGACCAAAATTGCCCCACACCTCCCTTGTTTCTGTGCTGGTTTCCCCTCTGGGGTTCGCTTTCAGTGGGGAGTGGGTGAGAAAGAGCCGTGGTGGTGGGCGGAGGCGACTATTTCTTGCTTGGGGAGGGACCCATAGGCACCCACTTCCGGTGGGGAAGAGAATAAGCGTCGCACCTCCCTGGCTGGAGTTGGAGGAGCTGCAGCAGCGCCACGTCCCGGGCAGGAGGAGAGGAGGGGAGGGAAGGGAAGGGAAGCCCAAGGCAACGCAGGCAGGTCAGTAGGGAGGGGATGGGGGTGGGATTTCCCCCCCTGGGGAGGAGAGGGTGGGGGGTCAGTCAAGCCAAGGGCAGGGCAGGGGCTACCCCAGGTGGAGATCATGGGTTTGGTTTGGGACAGGGCAGTCAACTGAGCTGGGGAAGGGGAAGGGGCTGTCCTCCCCCTTCCCTGGGTCTGTCTGAAGGGTATACAAGGGGACCAAAATAGAGAAAACAACCCTGAATATTGTGCAGACCAACGAATCCTTTCTACTGGAATGCTTTAGGTTTAAGGCATTGCTTGGGCTCCTGGTTTTATTGGGATTTTTTTTTTTTTACAATAACCCCACTATATTAAGACTAGCTCTTTTAAATTGTTGTGTTCTTTTATTGGAGGAAAAGTAGGCTGTGAAATAATAATAACAACAACAGCGTTCCATGCACTCCGGTGTCTAGTCATGCCTGCCACATGACCACGGAAACGTCTGCAGAAGCAGACAGTGCTGGCTCTTCAGCTTAGAAACAAAGATGAGCACTGCACCCTAGAGTCGGATCCGACTGGCTTTCGAGCAAGGGAAACCTTTACCTACTTTAATAATAATGCTAATGATAATAATAAATAGGTCTGCCTACAAAAATCAGGAAAGTGTGTGCAACATATGCCGGTCACGTTTAAATAAAGCTTAGATTTTTATTGTAGGGGGAGGGTTTGTACCAAATCCAAAATGTGTGGGTGCACTTTTGAGAGAGATAGAAAGAGAATAGGTAAGATATTCAGCAGGTCATTATTTATTGTGATTTTATATAAGCATAGGTCTTTTAAATTGTTGTCCCTTTTTTATAACGCCTCTTTTTAAGTTCTCCTCCATGGTTAGCTTTTCATTCAACGCTAATTTAAATGGTTGTAATGTTTGAAGTGGTAGCTGTGTTAGTCTGGTTAAACATATCAGAGAGTAGACAAATTGTTAAATTGTGTCTCTTTATTGAAACTTACTTTCAGTGATTATTCCTTATTGAATTGATTTGCCAGACAATTAGGGAGACAATTAAGGAGCCAGACAATAGATTTGGGAGATTTGGAACCCATTTGTAGCATATGCATTGACAAATGAAAATAGTGTCAAGCCAGACCGGGAAACGTGTAAATTTTGGGGAAATTAGAGAAATGGGGGGGAAACTCTATTCTGTTACAGATTCCAATGTACAGCACGGGTGAGTCCCCAGTTAATCGTAAGACTATCCGTGAAAGATATAGCATTATACAGTATGTTTCATTGATCAAAAAAGTTGTAAATTTTTAATCGGGGCTTGGTTATAGATCTGAAAAATAGGCACAAGGAAAATTTATATGTGTGAAAGAGAGAGAATTACAGTATTGGAAATCTGTTCATTGGCTTACACCTACCACCATTCCTGTTAAATAGGGAGGAGTCCATTTGTGTGGTAGTGGTTTTCTGTGGATTATTTCTGGAGACCTTGAGGTTCCTTGAAAGCCTTTCATGTGCTCTGTGAATGAGCAGGAAGGATGATTACCCTTCCCTGGAAGACAGCTTCCACCGTTGCTACTGATCTACTCTTGAAACTGTGCAGTTGCAAGGGAGGTAGAAACAATTCTAGGCCATAGTCCACAATTCAGTAAACATGATACTGTGGACAGCAAGGCCAACTAGTATACAGTGAGTGTGTAGTCTAAATAGGGATGACCGATGTGTCTATTTCTAGACCATTTTATTTTCAAATGTGTGTGTTCATAGGCCAGTCTCATCTCCTTTTTGCATGAACTTGTTTTATAGTTTTTCAAAAGCTGCATTGAAAATCTTATTTCAAGGTGCATTTTAAACATTTGTGAAAATAATACTTTCATCTATCACAAATCACCAGGTTGCAAAATTATATGAGAGGGGTGTAACATCAGTGGCTGTTTCCTCTATTTAATTGAACTTAACAAAATGCTTCTAAGAATTCATTTCATTTCATGTTTTATTTATATCCCCGCCTTTCTCTGCCCAATGGGTGACTCAAGGTGGCCAATAACAAAGCAAATATACAATGCAATACAAGCAAAACAATACCAAAAAAGTAATACATAAATAAACACAGCATAGTTCATACAGTGATGAAAAACAGAGCAATTGAGTCTGGTTTCCTGTTCCCACTTTAAAAAAGGCCAATACTGACTGACAACAAGCCCTCATTCTGTCAGCCAACTCTAGTCCTAATTAATAGTTTAGTCATCTGCAATAGGATACATTCCATTATTTTTTTTGCCTAGGTATGCAGCTTTAGTAAACAAGTATATAGTTATGTAAATTGGACAGGCAGTGTGTAAAATAGTCTATCTGTCAACTATAATGGTAAAAATAGAAGGCAGTAGGGACCATGGATGGGGAGTAATACATCTTATAGAAGAAGAAACCTGCTTGTGGTTTCTTCATTCTTGAGTGCTCTGATCCAGCCAGTGTAGTCAGTTCCTAATTAATTAATTAAATTTATTCATTTATATCCCGCTCTTCTGGCGTGAACGCCACCCAGAACGGCTAATACTGTATCAACATGTTTTGTATGCAGTATCCCATTCAGGATTATGTTATGACAAATGATTTTACCCTTCCTCTTCTCTATGTGGTTCTTTGTCCCTTTATTCTGCCAGCTCTGCAGTGTGCCCAGGGCTACATAGGCTGGCTCTTCTCCCAGGAGGCACAGTGGGGAATCAAACTCCCAAAATCTAGCTCTGCAACCAGATACCTAAACCATTGAGCCATCCATTCATCATTTTTCTGTTTTCAGTTTTTTTCTAATATGGTGCTATAAAATGAAAAATGAGAAACATTCAGTGATTTACAGTAATCAGATCCATTATCTTGTGGCTGTTCTCAGACTGTAGATCCCATTAGCTTTAGCCGAGGGGTTCCCAACTAAGGCCCATAGTGCCATTTCATGGGGCCCCCCATCTCTCCAAGGGTGTTCAAGAAATAAAATGGCTGTCCCCTGTTGGGACAAAATGGTCACCCCATCATGAAGGCAGGGCAAAATGGCCATCTGGCCCTCCATCCTGACTGAGAGAGCATGACCCGGCCCCCAGCTTGAAAATATAGCCAAAGGTGGTTATGCTAACTTCAGACTCAGTCGTGATCTCTGTTATTGATGGGTTCTGCATATAAACCACAACATCAAACCTGAATGTACCCCAAACATTCATTTCCCTGTAACAATTGGACAAGATGGATAAAAAAATGCATTTGAAAAAGCAATGGATGCATGTGATCTTTTTTAAATACTGTACAGATTTTTTTTTAAAATAACAATGTCTCCTTTGTTTAAACCCTAGATTGTGATACAACTTGGTAATCACTTCTTCTCTCTCAACCAACTTTTAAGTATCTCCAGAAATTCCTCAGTTGCCTGCTGACTCTCAACGTGGAGTGCTGTGAGAAAAATAAATGAGAGAGACTTAGCACCGCCGATTTCCTTGCCAACAGCATTACTGATGGATAGAAATAGGACTCCATAGCTGGACTTGAAAGAGTGTTGTTCAGCTGGCAAAACATCTGCCTGCTTTTAAAATACATTGGCCATGGACTCTCCAGGGATCCTGCTGGAACAGCAAGCTAGCAATGGTGTTCCTGATAGTTCTGGACAACATTTGAACCTTGAGATGAAATTGGATCAGCCAGTGGATGGAGATGGTGTCAACCGTAAGCATTTTTTTAAAAATTGATTTTTGTTGGTGGTGTGAGAAATTGGAGTTAGCTGTATAGATCAGGCCTAAGGACTAATGCCTACTACAGTGGAACCCCATATAACAAACGCTTCGTATAACGAAAAATCCGTACAATGAAGTGTTTTTGCACTATTGCCAATGCACCATATAACGAGGGGGGGAGTTCGTTATATGAATCACCATTGGCAATACCATTTTCGTTGTGCGAGGTATCGGCAATGGTGATTCGTATAACAAACAATTTCTTTTCGTTATACGGTGCATCGCCTATAGGGATCCATATAACGGGGAAAACGTACAGTATAGCGAGGAGCTCTGCGAAACGGACTTTTTTTCATAAGTAGGGGTTTTACTTTATTTTACTTCATCAGTATTATCATCATCACATAGCTTAGATAAGCTACTTTTAGGGGCCAAAGTTCCCAGAATTAGTTTAGCCAAACTGGCTGGAAGATTCTATGACTTGTAAAAAAAAAACAACAACACACACACGCATATAGAAAATATGATTTCCAAGTTCTGTTTCTTTCTTACTGTAGACCAGTGTTTCCCAGTCTATGGTTTTTGGACTTCAATTCCCAGAAGCCTAAGTCAATCCCACAAAGCACCGATCAGCCAGTGTACTGACTTAGACCTCTGGGAATTAAAGTCAACTTGTGGGAACTGTGTGCCAACTGCATTGTTGTCCAGGTCTCAGACAGGCAAAATTCTGCTTTGGGGCCACAGTGGCTAAGTGGTTAAGACACAGCTTAATGATAGGAAGGTCAAGAGTTCAAGACCCAAGTGCTGCACAAAGCAAGAAATTGTAAGTAGATAAATAAGTACTGCTTCAGCGGTAAAGGTAACAGCGTTCTGTGCTCTCTGACACAGACAGTGCTGGCTCTTTGGCTATAAATGGAGATGAGCACCAGCCCCTATAGTCAGATATGACTGGCTTTCGAGCAAGAGAGACCTTTATCTTTCTACCTTGTCATAATAATTTCATGTCAGAAATTATTCTGGGTTGAAAGGATTTTTTTGCGGAACTCCGCTCAGTGGATGCCCAAATGAGGCTCCTTTCATGTCCCCAAGAGGTAGGACAGAGACAGGCGCTCAAGCCGTCATGCAGTACCCGGGTCTTGAACTGCCGACTTGCCGGCCTTCCAGCTAACAAGGCGAGCTTCTTAACCACCGAGCCACCGCAGCTCCTATCTTGTCATTAAGGGACAGGAGAGCTAAAATGATGGTTTTGTCTTCCGCCACACCCTTTGTTACGGATGCTCACCGAGAACAATCCAATCTTACATTCCGTTTTCCAGCAGCCGATATAAAGGACAGCCATGTGCCGGCCAAAGGAGAAACTCGGGAGCCGGACAGGCATGAGAACGCTTGTGCGAACGGACCGGTCTCTCGTTACCCTGGACCTAACGGCAGTCCGTGCGGGGAAGAGCCAACTCCAGGTGTGCCTGGTTTCCATGAAAAGCTAAAGCCGCCTCAGGCATCTAGTGCGGAGGGCATAGTTCTTAGGAATGAAGCATTGCAGTCCCTCAAACTAAGCCTTCACATGCAAGAGACTGAATTGTGTAAGCATCTGTTGATGGTAGAGCCTCCCTGTTTCTCTCTTTTTCTATATGAAACCTGTCAGCATTTTCCCCCACCGTTTCTTTGTGGGCCTCTTCCCGAATCTCTCCCTCCAAATATTGATTTAAGAGATTTGAACCAACCCATGAATGGTATTGCTGCAGCAATTTGTGATCCTGTGCTTTAACACCTTTGCTTACGTACTTCACTAACTGTTGAAGGTTTGAATAAAGGTCAATTTGTTACAGTCAAAGACCAGAACAGAATGTATTCAATTTGGTTGTGAACGTTTTTATCTGTAATTTGTTCTGGTCTTTGTAATAAATTGAATTGAATTGAACAAAGCTCACCATTGCATTTCTATTGGATATATAGGTTCCCCTGTACTCCTAAAAAGTCAGAATAATGATGAATCGTATTAACCACAACAGAACATGGCTTTTCTAAATAAATAAAAAACCACCAACCCAAACACGAACTATACAGGTGAAACTCGGAAAATTAAAATATTGTGCAAATGTCCATTCATTTCACTTAAAAGGTGAAACAAATATATGAGATAGACTCACTCCATGCAAAATGAGAGATGTCATGCCTTAATTCGTTATAATTGTGATGATCATGGCGTACAGCGTACATGAGATTGTGTGATGATTATGGGGTACATGAGATCGGGGGGTTGGGGATTTCATAAACTGTAAGCCATGAGCATCAATATTATAACAAAGTAAGGCTTGAACTATCTCGCTTTGCATGCAATGAGTCTATCTCATATATTTGATTCACCTTTTAAGTTGGATTAATGGACTGAATGAACATTTGCACGATATTCTGATTTTCCGAGTTTCACCTGTATATTGTTCCTTTCCTTTTCCTGGTTTTTCTCCAGTGACACCCTCTTCTCTCCTACTTAATTCTCATGGCAACTGCAAGGCAGTGAGTGAGATATAGGGTGAGTGGCTGAAGTTCGCCCAGTGGGGTTTCTGGATGGATTCCCTAAATCCCATTCCAGTTTCTGTTACCACTTCATCACACTGGCCCTTTTGGATGGTGGCGGTGAATTGAAGGAAGAGACCAAGATGTATAGCATCAAGTTTGTTTCATTTCTTTGCGGTATAATTTTCTGCCATGACCTTAACGATTATTGGAAAAAGTATTAACAAAAAGAATACAAAGTGCCCTACTGGCAGTTGTTAGCCTAAAATAATCAATGGGTAAACGTCAGAAACGTTCATATGTACATTCCTTGGGAACATTTAAAAACTCTTCACCCAGTGAGAACATTCAATAAGGGGGTTGCTAGATAGTGACCCATGCCTGTATTTCCAGATCTGACCTTATGACTGTTAATAAACACATCCTTTGGCCATTCTTAAAAGGGACGCAGTGGCTTAGTGGTGAAGACGTTGAGCTTGATGGCTGGAAAGTTGGCAGCTCAACAGTTCGAGACTTGAGTGCTGCATGACTGAGTGAGTGCCAGTCTCTGCCCCAACGCCTGCCAACCTAGCAATTTGAAAGCAAGAAATTGCAAGTAGATAAATAGGTACCAATTTAGTGGGAAATGTAACAGTGTTCCATGCACTCCGGCATCTAGTCATGCTTGCCACATGTCTGCAGATGCAGACGGCGCTGGCTCATTGGTTGTAACCAGAGACGAGCACCAACCCCTAGAGTTGGACATGATTGCCTTTCAAATAAAAGTGAACTATGACCATCCTAATGTTGATGTAGGTAACTAGGGCTTTGCAGTTGATAGCATCCTAAAAGCAGAGGGAGCGGTGCAACACGGGCCCTTAAACCCTAAGTGATTGAATGGCATGCTCTTAATATCAATGCTTACACAATGGCCTTGGAGTTTACGGGTGAGAGCCTGGTGTATTTTCTAACACTGCATGTTAGCTTGCTCACCCTAACCAACAAAGCCTGTTTTGTTTCTCTGCATGAATGAAGGAATTGGGATGAACACTGCAGGGTTAACATTGCCTGCCTCAAACCTTTCTGCACACTCTGTGTTACAAGCATGGCTTAATTTGGGCCTGAAAACTTACATAATTATACTTAAAAGGAATTGCATTTCAGCTAACAGGTTGGACCAAGAGCCTAGAAACCTGAAACTTACTGCTTAGCTCAGGGGTTCTCAACCTTTTCAAGCCACGGGCCGGGTCACGCTCCCTTAGACAGCTGAGCGGGCCAAACTGGTGGTCCCCCCCTCAACGTAAACGCCGTAAAACTCATCCGCGGCTGTCGTAAACATGTTTATGACAGCTGTGGGCGCATTTATGGCTGTTGTAAACGTGTCCACTTCTGGTGGTGGCGACGCGAAATGGTGCCGAGGGCCGTAGGTTGAGAACCCCTGGCTTAGCTGATAGGGACCTAAGACTCTTACAAAGTTGGAGGAAAGAATACTTTTCTCTACTGTTTGTACTTTTGGTTGGTAGATTCTGTGATAAACAATTCAAAAGGTTTCCCTGCCAGTGCTGATCTGTCGCAAATTGCTCATCTATAATGTTAGACGTTATTGATCTGGTAATTAGAGGAGGGGGCAAAAAAATTGAAGATATAACATTTATGTTGCAATCATAGTGCAAGGTTAAATTATGCAAATATAAATTACAGTATTAGTCTGTTGATCAGACGACACATAGGGTCAATACTCAATGGCTGGTCCAACAAATTAGCTGGAACAGAAAGGCTTCTTCTTTCACTATTTCTTGGACATTAATTATCTAGTTCAGGCATGGCCAACCTTGGCACTCCAAGTGTTCAATTCCAAGAAGCCCAAGTCAGCACACCAGCTGATCAGGGCTACTGGGAATTGAGGTTCAAGAACATCTGCAGAACCAAGGTTGGCCACACCTGAACTAGTTCCTATAGCGATGTCTGTCTTACAACTGCTGGATCCCATCTAGAACATGAGATCTATGTTCAATGGGATTTAGTCAATGTACAGGAGATAAAGCAACACTTGTACTTTTCACTCAGACCTTTTTAAGCAGCAATAACAACAGTAGCTTCCAGTCTAGCAAACGAGGCAAAGAAACTGTCACTTCTTTCTTTCTTTTTACTTTCTCTCCCAACTTTTCATGATTTTACTAAGAATATAATCTGTCAACTTGCACATCTGGAAACATGGAATCCCCCCTCTCATTTTCGTTCTTCAGGTTCTGCAGAGTCTTCCCTTCCGCTGGAGAAAGAAGAGCAGATCAGACTCCAGGCAAGACGACGTCTTGAAGAGCAGCTCAAACAGTACCGTGCAAAAAGGCACCAGGAAAGAGTAAGAGCATAAAGCCACTTGGATTCTCTAGTACGGATCATAATTGTAGTTGGCGAGTTTTTAACATCGAAGAGATGCTTTTGTTTATTACATTTAAATAGGGGCTGCAGTGGCTCAGTGGTTAAGAAGCTCACCTTGTTAGCTGGAAGGCCGGCAAGTTGGCAGTTCGAGAACCGGGCACTGCATGACGGATTGTCCTAGCTCCTGCCAAGCTACAGTAACAGTTCAAAAGCAAGAAATAGCGAGTAGATAAATAGGGACCTGATTACTGCAGGACGGAATGAGCTCCCGTCTTTGTCCCAGCTCCTGCCAACCTAGCAGTTCGAAAGCAAGAAATTGCAAGTAGATAAATAGGAACCACTTTGGTGGGAAGGTAAACAGTTCCGTGCACTTTGGTGTCTAGTCATGCCTGCCACATGTCCCCACGGAAACGTCTGCAGAAGCAGACAGCACTGGCTCTTTGGCTTTGAAACCGATGAGCACTGAACCCTAGAGTTGGATACGACTGGCTTTCAAGCAAGGGTGACCTTTACTTTGCTTTACTAAATAGGGACCACTTTGGTGGGGAAAAGATCTTGGGGACATGAAAGGAGCCTCTTTTGGGCGTCCCCTGAGTGTAGTTCCTCCAGAATAATTTCTGACATTTAAGTTAAGCTCATGGAAGAGAGAAATTTGGTTCCTTTCAGTGTTCAGAATGTAAGCTAGGAGGTAATTTGTCAGAAAGGGAGATATTGGTTTTGTTCTCCAATGATAGTTTTTAAAAAAAATTAGGGGCATCATTCTGTTTATACAGTAGAACCTCAGTTAACATAATTAAAGCATTCTCTGGGACATTTCTTACAGTGAAAATTACTTTAACCGAATTTCCCATAGGAATGCATTGAATGCAATTTCCCATAGGAATGCATTGAAAGCCAAGAAACTTTAACCGAAATGCAGTTTCCGATAGGAATGCATTGAAAACCAATTAATCGATTCCCGAAAAAATTCTGCAAACCAAGCCACAATTTCTATGGTTTTCCTTTCGTTATGTGATTTTTATGCTAACCGAGCCGTTTGTTACCCAAAGTTCCACTGTATTACTGTTTTTTCTTCTTTTTCAATGCGCCAAGCAGTCTTCAGCTAAAAACCGCCTCTCCAGTACCCTTGATCCTGAGTTGATGTTAAATCCAGAGAGTTTGCCGAGAGCCAGCACTTTAGCTATGACGAAAGAATACTCCTTCTTGAGAACCAGCGTGCCCCGGGGACCCAAATTAGGAAGCTTAGGTCTTCCGGCCCACTCCAAAGAACGAAGAAGTTCCAAGTCTTCCCGTTCAAACAGGATCCGGTCTCTGGCTGATTATAGGACTGAAGATGCAGAGGGAAGTGTTGGGAATGCTCTTCCAGCCGCCGATTCATCACCCGGTGGGACTCTGAAGCACAACCAAAACAGCCTGACATCGGTTGTGTCTGAGATAAGGATGACCCCTGAGCCGGACGACCGGCTGGACAGTTTGTCGTTGGCGGGAGACAACGTGTCGGAAATTGATGGAAGTGAAGCAGGAACAAGGTTGGATGGCGATGAGAGCGACAGTTCCACGTACAGTAGTGTATCAGGAAGAGGGCAGTATAGTGGTTTGATTGGCGCCAGGAGCAGACAAGGTGTTTCGATTCTTGTAAATGGCCAGGAGGTCCCTTTGGATGCTGTCGGACACTTCCCTTCCATCAGAGAGGTGCTACAGGCGGCTGCCATAGAACATCAGGCTCAGGATCCAGAGATCAATGGGGAAGTGCGGAGCCGGAGAGACAGCATCTCAAGCAGGTGAGGCTAAGGTTTGTCTTCTAACCTTTCAGGGACTATTTTAGCATTAACCGTATTTACCCGTGTATAAGATGCACTTCCCCCCTTAAATGGGCCAGGTCACGTTCTCTCAGTCAACTTCGGGGGCCGGATGCCTGCACAATTGGGGGTGGGGGTGGCCATTTTGTCCCAATAGCTTCAAAGGGGCAGCCATTTTGTTTCACGAATGCCTGGAGGGGTGAGGGGCGACATGAAATGGCACTGTGGGTGGGCTGGATTCAGCCCATGGGCCTTAGGTTGGGAACCCCCTACTGTATGGCTTTATCCCAGGTTGCACACTCTCAGGATGGGATAATCCACACTGAACATCATCCTGTATTATGTAGAAGTTTGCAGAATTTAGCTTTTAGACTACACATCCCTGGAGAATTCTGGGAATTGTAGTCCAGAAATACAGTTCTGTACCCCTGTAATATTATATGTAGGCATTATATGTATGCCTGGAATCCGCTTGCTGCCCTTCTCATTCTCTATAAGTATTTAATCCACATACAGTTCTTTGCAGCTTTTGCCACCTAACAAGAGCCAGGAGTTCTCACCATCAATGCTCTTATCCATAGTAGCTCTTTAAGAACCGGATTATCCTTTGATTCCCAGAAGCTTACTTGTTGTGTACGATACTGTAATGGTGTCTTAAAGCTGATCTCTTTCAAATTTACCTTAGAATTGGCTAATGGCGAACTAGTCAATAACACAATCAGGGGCTGCGGTGGCTCAAGTGGTTAAGACGCTGAGCTTGATGACTGGACGGTCGGTAGGTTAGCCGTTTGAGACCCAAGCACTGCATGACAGAATGAGCTCCCGTCTTTGTCCCAGCTCCTGCCAACCTAGCAGTTCAAAAGCAAGAAATTGCAAGTAGATAAATAGGGACCGCTTCAGTAGGAAGGTAAACAGCGTTCCGTGCGCTCCAGTGTCTAGTCATGCCTGTCACATGTCCATGGAAATGTCTGCAGGTGCAGACAGCGCTGCCTCTTTGGCTATAAACAGATGAGCACTGAACCCTAGAGTCAGATACGACTGGCTTTCACATCCTGGTTTCTTCCATTAGTGGAACTCAAGGTGGCTTACGTTTTAAAAGCCCAAAAAATACAAATACAATAAAAATATGTGTGGATTGAAAGCATGAAAAGATATAACACATTTTGAGAAGATCGTAATAAAAGATGTTTCCAAAACCAGTGCATATAGCTATTAGATTTCATAAGCTCAACCGTGTTGTTTTAGCTGCAACACTATCCATGTTGCATTATGTTCACATCTGGGCAGTTCTGAATCCAGAGATGGTGGGACATCATCTCTATGCTATCATCCCACTGTGAGAGTGCAGACTTTTAATAAGGTGGCATTTAATTTTTGGATGTTCCACACCCAAAAAATAAGTGATTCTGTTGGGGCAAAATGAGTGGGTTGCATCAAAGTAGTCTTGAAATTAGAGCTTCTCTGTTCTACATCATGAGATACCTGTTGCAGGTGCATCATCATCCTTTATTAACTGATTAGTCTTTTCAACATATTAGGTTAAAATAAAATATATCAGATAAAGTATGTTTTTTTTTTTTTGGAATAGTAGCCATGATAGTCTGTGGGTTAGGCATATCAGAAAACAAACACAAAAAATAAATAAATAAAAACACTGCAGCACTTTAAAGACTAACTGCTATATTTTTACTGCAAGCTTTCGTGGATCAAGTCCATTCTTCAGACGTAGGAGAGAAATATCCAGGCATACTTTATATACACCAGATACAGAGGTAAAGAGGTAAAGGTAACAAGGTAAAGAGTAATCATAAATATGATTACATAAAACAGGGTAAAACAGGGTAAAAATAGTATGATACAATCACAATAAAATGAGATATAAAACTTACTCAAAATAATTTACCCATAAAATTCGTCACTTTTACATGCAGGTGCAGAACAGATGCCAAATTGCATTGCCTACAGCTGGCAAAATGTGCACATTTTAATGTTTTTGCTTTGTCTCTCCCCACCCTGGTCCCAGTATTTCAATGGAAAGCTCCATCGCGGGCACCCACGATGAAATATTGCAGGTCCTCAAGGAGAAGATGAGACTGGAAGGACAACTGGAAGCTCTGTCATTAGAAGCCAGTGAGGTACAAACAAAATTTATTATATATTTTTTTACTGAATATTGTCGAGGTTTCTTGATGGGTCTTCTAGCATAGTGCTTAAAAATGCAGTCATGGAGCAAAAAACACAGTTACTTCTGCATGCCCAAGGGAGGTGGTGGTGCGCATGTACAATTCAAGAGGGAGATTCTGGGTGGGTATATGTAAAAGGGCTTTTAAAACAAAATGGAATTTCAGAAGTGGTCAATAATGCACCGTGGAAGGTCTAAAAATAATAATAGAAAAGCCCCATAGTCCAGCCAGGTTATCCTGCTATGGTAATAGAGTAGACCATACTGCCTGTGATTCAACGCTGAGTGTCATGCGGTGGTTAACTAACCTGACAACCCTGAGGACTAACAGCCTTGGGTGGCGAAGTCAACAAGGAAAGGTGATGGTCCCCAAGTGGATTAAATACCACTTGAACCCATTGTGATGGATGGCAGCAGCTTCATCAATACTGGCCTGGGGCTGAGGAGGACTTTGCATGCCAAAAGGGCTCAAGACCAGAAAGTGACGCACGGAACTGGATCAGTGGTTATGGGAGTCACATGTGGAAGGCAGATGAAAGGTCACTGCATTATATTCTCAGGACAGTCTTCATGGCTGATCACTATGAGGATCTCCAATATTCGGAATTGGATACGGAAGAAGAAAAGCCCCAAATTAAATTGAACAAAAATAGCCTTGATGCAGACAGCGCTGCCTCTCGAGTCAGACACAACTACCGCATTTGCCGGCATATAAGACGCATCAGAGTATAAGACACACCCCATTGTTACCAAAATGGCCTACTATAGGTCACTATATACAGTTTAAGACACTTTCCAATTGCGTGACCTAAATCTTTTATTGTATGTGGCCATCGGCTGCAATAAAGAATTGATTGATTGGCACATTCCATTTTTCCAGTGTATTTTAAGGGAAGAAAAGTGAGTCTTATATGCCAGCAAATAAGGTAGCTTTTGAGCAAGGGACACCTTGACTTTTACCTTATGTCTCTTACCAGTCATTCATTCATTTGTTTGATATTTTGGTCCTGCTCAGGCTCTCAGGTAAAGGTAAAGGTTTCCCTTGCTCGAAAGCCAGTCGTATCTGACTCTAGGGTTCAGTGCTCATCTCTGTTTCAAAGCCGAAGCGTCAGCGCTGTCTGCTTCTGCAGACGTTTCCGTGGTCATGTGGCAGGCATGACTAAACACTGGAGCGCACGGAGCGCTGTATACCTTCCCACCGATGTGGTCCCTATTTATCTACTTGCAATGTCTTGCTTTCGAACTGCTAGGTTGGCAGGAGCTGGGACAAAGACGGGAGCTCATTCTGTCTCTGCAGTACTCGGGAATCGAACTACTGATCTTCCGCTTCCCCATCAGCGTCTTAGCCACTTGAGCCATTGTAGTGCTTTACCTTTACCAGGCTCTCAAAGAAAAGACAGAGCTCCAAGCCCAGCTGGCTGCTTTGCACATGAAACTTCAGACCCAGACGGAGCACAGCCAAGGCCAGCAACAGAGACACAACGCACTGAACTCGGAGGTGGCCACCTTAAAGCAGTCCTGTTGGGACCTGGAGCGGGCCATGGCAGAACTGCAGGCGGCCCTGGAGGCCAAGAACAGCAGCCTGGCTGCTTCCCATAATGACCTGAAAGTGGCAGAAGAACAGTACCAAAGACTGATGGGGAAAGTGGAAGACTTGCAGAAAAGTGTTCTTAATAAAGATAACACAGGTGAGTGGGGAACAGAACCCCCATGTGTTTGTTAAATCAGGCTGTCCAGATCTGGTGGGCTTTTTCTTTTTTAGGATCTCATAGACAAAAATAAGCATTCCAGGAGTAGCAGGAAAGTTTTATTCAAACAATTATCTAAGCCTGTGATGGCGAACCTTGGCACTCCAGATGTTCTTGGACTTCAATTACCAGAAGCCCAAGCCCCCTGTGAATCCTCACGAATGGATTTACTGTGATTCATCCGTCCCATGCTGCCCTCGTCGCTCCCGAAAGCGGAAGTAAAATGTGCCCGTACGGTTAAGACTCTTTCAGGTTAACCCTTCCTCTGTACGGGCACGTTTTACTTCCACTTCCAGGAGCGACTAGGGCAGCACGGTACGGATGAATTGCAGTAAATCCATTCGTGTGGATTCACAGGGGGCTTGGGCTTCTGGGAATTGAAGTCCAAGAACATCTGGAGTGCCAAGGTTCGCCATCACAGATCTAAGCAGAAGCATTAAAGTCTCCTTATTTAGCAGCCAAGTGGATGCTAGGAGCGTGTCTTTTTGTTCTTTCTGCTAGTTCTTAAATTATATGGTGATGTGTACTTGACGAGCCCTGGGGGTGCAGGGGTTAAACTGCTGTACTTGCAACCAGAAGGTTATGAGTTCGATCCTAACCAGAGATTAAGGTTGACTCAGCTTTCTACTCTTCCAAGGTCGGTAAAATGAGGATCCAGCAAGTTGGGGGACAAAATGCTAATTAACCTATGAACTGCGCAGAGAGTGCATTAAGCTCTTTAGGGCGGTATAGAAGTGTGATTGCTTTGCTTCAACCTTTTCCACATCATCATCATCAGCATCTTAGAACTGCAGAGCTGGAAGGGATCTTATGATCTTCAAGTCCATCCTCTGTCAAGGAGACAGTTGTGAGGAACAACTCCTAGCCAATGATGGCCAGACTTGGCACTCCAGATGTTTTTGGACTTCAATTCCCAGAAACCAAGTCATGCTGATCAGGGCTTCTGGGAATTGAAATCCAAGAACACTTGGAGAGCGAAGGTTGGCCCA
Organism: Bradypodion pumilum; assembly: GCA_035047305.1. Taxonomy (NCBI): domain Eukaryota; kingdom Metazoa; phylum Chordata; class Lepidosauria; order Squamata; family Chamaeleonidae; genus Bradypodion; species Bradypodion pumilum. Next base: position 14,545,414 of record JAWDJD010000014.1, on the reverse strand, counting down.
TGATTGTCCTAGCCTCTGTCTCTGTAGACCAGGGATTCCCAACCTTTTCAAGCCAGGGGCCAGGTCACGCTCTCTCAGTCAGCTTTGAGGGCTGGATGGCCATTTTGCCCTGCCTGCACAATGAGGGTGGCCATTTTGTCCCAACATCTTCAAAGGGGGGGCCGTTTTCTTTCTTGAATGTCCTTGGAGGGGTGGGGGTGGGGGCACATGAAATGTCCCCGGGGGCAGGATCCTGCCCACAGGCCTTAGGGTTGGGAAGCCCTGCTGTAGACGGACAGACACCTAAGCCACCAAGCTATCCCGCAATTCTATTGTCATTATTTTTTTTTCTTTCCTTTTTGAAAGAGTATGAAAATGCCCAACAAATAAAAAAACATTTTGCTCACATTGGCCAATCTCAAAACCCAGCTTTTCCTTCTGTTCCTCCCTTGGGTTTTTAGTTCATGATCTCCGGCAGCAGCTCTCGTCTTTACAAAGCCAGCTCCAGCAAGTGCAGCTGGATCGCACCACTCTGGCCAACAAGCTCAAGTCGTCCCAAGCAGAGATTACCTCGTTGCAGAAAGTACGGCACTGGTACCAACAGCAGCTGGCTGTGGCCCAGGAGGCCAGGATACGGCTGCAGAGTGAGATGGCAAATATACAGGTAAAGGTGGTTTCCCTCTTTAAAGACCCTTCTAATTTGCATCGTCAGGGCTTGGGAAAGGTTCGGCTCTTAGATCCCAGGTCCTTTCGTGTCCAGGTCAAACTTTAGACTGCCAAAATGAAGCCACCTTCTTGGCTTTGTTGCTGGCCAAAAATTATATCTTCAATGATACACGTTTCTGGTAGTAATCGACAGACCAGCATAAGAGACGGATCCTGTATTATCTCCTATTTAGCACAGAGTGTTATCTGCTAGCAGCCCCCACTTGAGCATGTTGGTCTTACATTTAGGGACTCCAACCCTCAGCCTATTCAGGGTCCTCCAAGTGACGTAGATGAGGTCGAGTTCCTCAGCCATTTCCTGTGAAGGTGCACCTTGTTAATATCCTCAAGGCTGCGGCAGTCTATTGCAGTCCTGGTGTTGAATCCTGCATGTCTCATTTCATACGTGCCTCAGGAGGTGGCTCTGAGATCACAGTGTGTGGGTCCCTTCATGGCAAGCTGGGATCCATCCTTAAACAAATCCACCTTAAACAAATTCACGCCAGTGGCATTTTTCCTGTGGAAATGATCTCCGGGAGGGGGGAATGCATACTCAGATGCGAGTAGCAACTGACAATGACAAATGGGCATTTGAAATATTTATAATAACGTTGCTTTCTGCTTCCTTCTTTGATTTTTCTCCTGTCTTCTCAAGGCTGGTCAGATGACACAGGTGGGCTTGCTGGAACACCTGAAGCTGGAGAATGTAACACTCTCTCACCAGTTAACAGAGTCTCAGCACAGATCTATCAAAGAGAAGGAACGTATCGCGACACAGCTGCAGAATATTGAGGTAAAGATTAGAGGGAATCTTGACTAGCATTTCCTATAGCCATATAAGATTTCCAAATAGTTTTTCAAATTATTTTAATTTTTTTATCACAAAAATTCTTAAACAGCAAACTAAAACAGTACCTCTACATGCATGCACGCACACGTGCGCATGCACACACACAAACACTCGGGACCTTAAATATATTTTTGTATTCTTTTATCATATTTTCATTCATTTTTTTAAAATAAAAAATAATTTTACTTAATTAAAATACAAAGCAAGAACACTAAAATGAAAAATCACAGTTTAAAAAAATACAAAAATTTTCACAAAATTAAATATAGTACAATATAACTACTATGTGCACTCGCCACTAGTGGAACTTACAAACCTTCTCAATTAAATGTTCTTAGTATCATTAAATTTTTAAATATTCGTCCCCTTCTTCCAAAAGGATATTACCTCTTGCTCTCGGAAATGACTACTCATTTCATTAATACATAATCTAAAAATTCTCCCCATACAATGGTACCTCGGTTAAAAGTCTTTTAGCTGTTTAAAACTCATTGTAAAGTGGCAAAAACACAGTGAAAAATTCCAAAGTGCACTTTAGAAAGAGTTTTGAACAGATAAAATACTCTTTTTTGGCTTATTTTTTTTAGCTCCAGAACTGATTGTTTTCGTTTTCCATGCATATTCGGCACATTTCCGAATGCGCTCTCTGGTGGCCAGCTCTGGTAATTGCTGGCTCAGTACCCGATGATCAGCTGTTGAGGCGACGGGAATTTTCAGCACTTCCTGGTGTAGAGAGAGCTTCTGGTGGTGCCAAAATGCAACGAAAAATTCCAAAAATGGAGCGGAAATGCTCCAGACACCCTCTCTGTGGGAGGGGTCGGAAGACACCCCCCCCCAAAAAAAAAAAACTTTTCATATTGTGAAAAAAATCTGTAAACTGAGCCACTATGGATTTCCTTTCATTATGCAATTTTTACATTAACCAAGCCGGTCGTTAACCGAGGTTCTACTGTATTTCTCTAAAATCAGTTGGTTTTTTTTATTAATCCCTATTTTACCTTCAACTCATCTATTAATTTATCATTTATAGCTATATTCCATCTTTCTTTAAACCAATCATCCAATTCAAATTCACAATCTACTTTCCTTTTTTAAAAAACAATATTCAATCTCAAAGATGTAACAAATAAAACAACTATCTCTTTCTTATTCCAGTCTATTTGCATGTTTCCAAAATCCATTAATGATACTATTTTAGGACACATTTTGAGTTTTATGGACAATATTTGATTAATTTCAAAAAACACCTTTATTTCATAGAGCCCTAGTCCTCTTCAAAAAGACATTGTTTCTTGCATGGGTATCTTCCTTTTGTCTTTCAGCACCAGACAGTTGTTGTGTCACATGCTGAAATTATATTTTTCCTTATGGACAGGCTGATATGTTAGACCAGGAAGCCGCCTTTCTGCAGATCCAAGAGGCAAAGTCCATGGTGGAAGAAGACTTGCAGAAAAAACTGGAGGAGTTTGAGGACGAGAAGGAACAACTTCAGAAAATGGCAGATTCGGCAGCAACGCTCGAGCAGGAACTAGAAAAGGTCCCTGTGATTCAAGTATTTCCCAACCTTTGGTTCTTGGACTTCAATTCCCAGAAGCCGAAGTCAATTCCTCAAAGAACTTGATCAGCCAATGTACCGACTTAGGCTTCAGAGAATTGAAATCCCTCTGTGGGGCCTGGGCCCCACAATGGGAACCACTGGAGACCCTCGGTGGCTTTTCATAGTTGGGTTAGGGTGAAAACACGAAATGCGATCCTCTGAACAGCAGTTTTAAAAGCTTCCAGAAGCGTTCTGGTGAAAGCAAAATATTAAGAATGAAAATCTGCTCATTAAGAGTAAGCTGTTTTCAAATCTTGATGGGGGATTAGCAAAAGCAATCACACTTATATACCACCCCATATTGCTTAGTGCACTCTCTGGGCGGTTCACAAGTTAATTAACATTTTGCCCCCAATATGCTGGGTACTCATTTTAATTTTACCAGCCTTGGAAGGATGAAAAAGGGTGGGTCAACCTTGATCCCTGGCCAGAATTGAACTCACAATCTCTTGGTTGCAGTACAGCAGTTTAACCCCTGCGCCACCAGGGCTCCTATTAATGATAAATTCCGAAAAAATTCATTTTTATTTAAAATCAGTGTCTGCTGCAGGTTTCCATTGTTCTCTGTATTCCTCCATCTCCACTGGGGGGAATAGTAATACTGTATGGGTTTCCCCCCTGCAAATTCAGGTGAAATTGACATTACATCAGCGAGATCTTCAGATCGAAGCTTTACAGCAGGAGCAGCTAGACCTCATGAGGCAGTTGACTTCCACTCAGGAGACGCTGCAGACCCGAGAGGAGTCCCTGAGCAGCCTGCAGACGCGGTACGATGAGCTGGAGGCCAGGCTGACGGAGTTGCAGGGGGAAGCCACCTCGAAGGACGACGACATCCGATATTTGCAGAATGAGAAGATCATCCTGGAGGTCGCCCTGCAGGTGGCCAAAGCGGGCAAAGAAGGCGTCGAAGAAGGAGTCCAGCATTTGGGAGAGAGCGCTGAAGCCACCTCCGATGTCTTGGAGCAATTGAGGCAAGAAGTAGCCGTCAAATCAAGTCAGGTATTGCGGATCTCTGGACCATTTGAATATTGACCCTTTTGCACATATGGTACTGGGCAAAAGTCTTAGGTTACCACCAACTAGTGGAAATTCTGTTCGGGAGTTGTCATTAAACTGTATTAACTATATATAGCTAATACAGGTCGCCCTCTTATCCATGGGGTTACATTCCGAGACCTACTGTGAATACCTGAAACCATGGATAACAGTGAATCATATATTTTACATTGAAACAGTGGCCTCTAGTGGCCATCATTGAAATACATATATACTGTAGTGGTGGCGAATCTATGGCATGTGTGCCAGAGTGTGGCACTCAGAGCCCTCTCTGTGAGCACCAGTGCAGTCACCCCAGCACAGAGTTTGCCTCGCCCCTCTGCCCAGCAGTTCAGTGGGAGCATTTCCTCCCTCTCCCAGCATAGAGTTAACCCCACCCCTCTGCCCAGCAGCCCAATGGGAGCGCGTCCTCCCTCCCCCAGCACAGAGTTAACCCCACCCCTCTGCCCAGCAGCCCAATGGGAGCGCTTCTCCAGCACAGAGTTCACCTTTGCCCAGCAGCCCAATGGGAGCGTTTCCTTCTCTCCTGTTGCTGTGTTGGCATTTTGCGATAAATAAGTGGGTTTGGGGTTGCAGTTTGGGCACTCGGTCTCTAAAAGGTTCACCATCACTGGTATATCGTATCAGAGTAAACTCTCTGATATGCTGGCACAGACTAACATGGCTACCTCTTCAAAAATTTCATATATATTTCAGGGTTTGTTAGTAAAATGTTTTAGAGCCACAGATAATTGAAACCACTGAACTCATGGCATGGGGGTTGACCTGTACTTGTGATTGTCTACTAGAAATGCTGCACGCCTTGAGAGAATCTGAGTCTGAACGCCTTAGAATTAACCCTCTCCTCGTGTCCTCATATATGGTCTTAGTAACATTGGGTTGTTGGTGTTGGTTAATAGGTAGAAAATTTGCAACAAGAGAGCGCCACTCTCAAGAAACAGACACAGAAGGTGAAGGAACAGTTTCTTCAACAAAAGGTATGTTATTGTGTCCTTTGAGTTTTCCATTTTTGAAGAAATTAGAAGAATGTGCTTATTTTAACTTGCTCTTTGTTAGCATTTACAGATTAGTGTAATGTTAATTATTGAAGGACTGCGGTGGCTTAGTGGTAAAGACGCTGAACTTGACGACTGGAAGGTCGGCAGGCCAGCAGTTCGAGATCTGAGTGCTGCACAATGGAGTGAGCTCCTGCCTCTGCCCCAGCTCCTACAAATCTAGCAGTTCAAAAGCAAGAAATTTCAAATAAATAGGTACCACTTTGGTGGGAAAAGGCTCCTCTGCCCAGCAGCCCAATAGGAGCACTTCCTCCCTCCCCAAGCACAGAGTTCACCCGCCCCTCTGCCCAGCAGCCCAATGGGAGCGTTTCCTCCCCCCACTGTTGCCATGTTGGCACTTCACGATAGACAAGTAGGTTTTGGGTTGCATTTTGGACACTCGGTCTCTAAAAGGTTTGCCACCACTGATCTAGGTAATGGTGGAAGCTTACCGCCGGGACGCAAGTTCGAAGGATCAGCTGATCAGTGAACTGAAGTCAACAAAGAAGAGGCTTGACTCTGAAATGAAAGCGTTAAAACGGGAGCTTCTTCAGCTCCAGGGTGAGAAAAAATCTGTAGAGATGGAAAACTCGAGATTGGAAAAGGAAGTATTTCGAGTCCGGCAGCAGATGGAGGAACTGGAAAACCAGCTGAATGTGGCACAGCAAGAACGTGATGGCATGGAAGCCGAGCTGAAGGTAGGAAGAAAACCTAATTATATTATAAAACTTCACCTACAACCATGAGAATAAACTTCCCTTATGCTTGCGAGAGTGGCTGGACTTAGATCTCATTATCAGCAAACCTAACAGGCCTGGATCTACACATTCTCTCTTTTTCCTCCTTTGTAGTCACATGGAGGAAGTTTGGTTTCAATCAACTGCAGTTTAGCGTTATGTCTGAATCATGACCATAGCTTAATGGTGGCTTGTTTTCAAACAAACTGTGGTTAAAATTATCCAGAGTTGAGTTGCTTGGGAGAAGTGTGTCTCAGCAGATTTCCTTGTGATACTATGTCTCACTGTAATATTGTGGAGCTGCGGTGGCTCAGTGGTTAAGAAGCTCGCCTTGTTAGCTGGCTGGCAAATCGGCAGTTCAGGACCCGGGCACTGCATGACAGTTTGAGCACTCGTCTCTGTCCCAGCTCTTGCCAACCTAGCAGTTTGAAAGCAAGAAATTGCAAGTAGATAAATAGGGACCACGTCAGTGGGAAAAAGATCTTGGGGACATGAAAGGAGCCTCATTTGGGCATCCGCTGAGCGGAGTTTCTCCAGCAAAAATCCTTTCAACCCAGAATAATTTCTGACACGAAATTATTATCATTACCGGAATATTAAAAAATAAACAGAATATAGAATATGATTGTTAACTTCCTTGAGTTGATGGTCTAAAACAGGGATTCTCAACCTGCGGCCCATGGCACCATTTCATGTGGGGCCCCCACCGCCTCCACCACACCAGGAAGTTCCATGTGGTGGAAGAAGGGCAAAATAGCTGTCCGGCTGTCTGAGGGAGCGTGATCCGGCCCCCAGCTTTAAAAGGTTGAGAGCTCCTGGTTTAAAATGTGAACTACAGATTTCTTTTTAAAAAATTAAGTCTGTTTGTTTAACACATCCTTGTTTTGAGTTATATGAGTTTAGCACTTTTGTGGTACCGATGATAAAGTTTATTCTTAATCTTTCCCACTTTTTGAAATGTCTGCGTTTCTGCCGTGTCTTTCAGGTGTTGCAGTTTGACAAAGAACAGATGTCTGCTCTTACTGAAGTGAATGAAGCATTAAAGCGTCAAGTTGAGGAAATGCAACATGAAACAAAATCGTGAGTGTGACCACTTTGCTTTAGTGTATAGAACCTAAAATATTTCCTCAATGGAGAGGCCTGAAGGTTCAACCTCTTGCCTTTTGTTTGCTTTAGTCTTTGAACAAACATTCAGTTGAATCTTAAAACAAGATTGCTTTTTCATTCTCTTTGTCCGAGCCAAGATTAGATTCATTTGAGATTCCAATTGCCAAGAATAAATGAAAGATATTCTAGAACACTAATGGGTCCAAGCGGTGACATGGCCAGTCTGAAACTAGTCTAGTAGATTAATTTGCAGTAGAGCCTAGTCTAGTAGTTTGCCCTAAAACTGCGATTTCGGACCTATAGGTGAAATTTGTGTATTTGCATTTTTCTCTAATGAGAACATGAGTTTTCTCATTAATTTTTATCACTACTGTAAAGAAATCCACCCCCTTTCAATCATAGCATGTTCTTTGTTTCAAAGGCAGGTGGATAGGTCAACATAATTTTAATTCAGGGCCGCCATCAGGGGGGACCATCAGGACTCCCATCCCAAGCCCGGAGATGACGGGCCCCCGGCAGCGCTGGGAAACCACTGATGTGCGCATTCGCAAACAAACGACGCATGCACAGGAAACCACAGGAGCATGGCGCCGCCAGGAAACCACTGATGTGCACATGTGTAAACAAACTGCATGCACAGGAAACCACAGGGGTGTGGCCAAAATGTGTGTGTGTGTGTGGGGGGGGGGGGTGTACCGGGCCCGGAAATTTCTGATGCCGGCCCTGCTTTAATTAATAGGTTTCCCTTCTCTGCCATTAACATTTTAATAAAGCAAATTTATCTCTCTTTCTCTTTCTGCCTTTCTCTCTCTCACACACACACAGTTAATTCTTATAGTATGACTTTGTCTAATCCTATGATCTGATTAATTTGTTTTCTTGCATAATGCAGTGTACTTGTTGTTTATCCCATTTTCTTAGTCCCAATTAATACGAGAGAGTCAGTAGAAATATTATGGAATCACTGTCAACCTTCTGTTTGTGACAACCTTTTAAAGCAGCATATGTTGTGTGCCATGAGGCTGTGCCGATATCCTAGCTCAGATTAAATGTGTATTCAATTAATCAGAGTTCTTTCTGGAAGTGAAAGTAGACATTTTTTGCCACTTGCAAGGCACCTTAGTCCTAATGGGAAAAGGTTTGAAGTATTTTGTATGCATAGTAAGGAGGCGGACTAGAAAATGGAAATATTTTATTTGAAGACTGTAAATCCTTTGTAAACCTGCCCAGTGTGGATACTACCAAATTCCACAGGAGGTGCACAGAAGAGGGGCAGTTAAATTACAGTTGTGCTACTACAGAATAAATTCTTGATGAATCTTGAGTAATGATTAACCCTTATATACTAAAGCGGAAAAATAACCCCTGGTACAGTACTGAGTGACCCCAGTGACAATTCCAGTATGTTGGGGCTCAGGTTACAATTAGGATTAAGATTAGGGTTAGTTTTCAAATGCGCTTTTTTCTGTTTTCTCTATTTAAAAATCGGATGCCCCCCATAAATAGGGGCCAACCAGTTGAAAATTAAAATACTGTACAGTAAAACCTCGCATAAAGAGCGCCTCGCTTAGAGACTAACCCGCTTAAAGAGCAGAATTTTATCTGAATGGTTGCCTCGCTTAACAACTAAAACCAACCAAAAACTCGCTTAAGAACTAAATCGGGGTTCACAATCCCCTCGCCGCCAGAAGTCACAATTGGTCACTTAAAATGGTGTTTCGCTTAAAGAGCAAACTCGCTTAAAGAGAAATCACGTGGATCGCATTATGCTCTTTAAGTGAGGTACCACTGTATGCAGTTTCTGTTTTTCTCCAATTTATTTGGCTGGGAAACAGCATGGAACCTTTCTTCATCATATGGCTTAGTGCAGGGGTTTTCAACCTTTTCAAGCTGAAGTCGAGTCACACTCTCTCAGTCAGCTTTGAGGGCCAGATGTCCTTTTTGCCCTGCCTGCATGATGGGGGTGGCCATTTTGTCCCAACAGCTTCAAAGGGTAGCCACTTTGTTCCTTGAATGCCCTTGGAGGGGTGGGGGCCCACATGAAATGATGCTGTGAGCTGGATCTGGCCTGCGGGCCTTAGGTTGGGAACCCCTGTCTTAATATAAGGCAGGGGTTTTCAACATTTTCCTGCCATGGGCTGGACCAATTCCCCTCCATCAGTTCCCATACACACACACACACACACACACACACACACAGTGGGTGTGTTTGCGCAGGTATGCACAGATGCTTTTATGGCTGTCATAAATGCATCCATGTCCGTGGTCGTTGCCTGCGGGCCAGATAGTTTGCCACCATAGGCCGGCTCATGGGCCATAGGTGCCGAACCCCTGATATAAAGGATTTTAGGGTAATTTGCAAAATGTCATACATTTTGTTTTCAAAACTACAGGGCCATTACTGAGCAGAAGCAGAAGATGAAGCGCCTGGGGTCAGACCTAAACTCAGCCCAGAAGGAGATGAAAGCAAAGCACAAAGCCTACGAGAACGCAGTTGGGATTCTTAGCCGCCGACTGCAGGAAGCCCTCACTGCCAAGGAGACGTCCGAAGCGGAGTTGAGCAAGTTAAAAGCGCAGATCTCTGAGAGTGGGCAGAGCCAAGGTGGCCTAGTAAGCAAAACACTTTGTTCAGTGGAATTCATTGTATTCTATGTAAGAGTTAGTTCATGCATAGAACTCACCTCTCTTATGTTGTTTGCTTTTAGGAAAGGATCCGGGCTCTAGAGGAAGAGCTGCAGGCGCTCAGTCACAGTAAGATGATGCTAGAGAAAGAGCTGCAAGAAATAATCACACTCACCAGCCAGGAGCTAGAAGAGTATCGAGAGAAGGTCCTTGAGCTTGAAGATGAGGTACATAGAATCATAGAATCACTAAGGGGCTGCGGTGGCGTCTCAGTAGTTAAGAGGCTCGCCTCCTAGGGCTTGGTTTCCAGTCCCCTGATCACCCTTGTTGTCCTTTTCTGTACCTGCTCTAATTTGTTTGCATCTTTCTTAAAGTGCAGTGCTCAAAATTGGACATAGTACTCCAAATGTGGTCTAACTAGTGTGAATAGAATGGGGGACTAGTACATCACAGGTAAGGGTGTCAAGAGGAGCCTTTAAGGACATTCATTCTGACCCTTTCAGCAATCCAGGCTAAAGCATATCTGACAGATGGTGCATAATTATTATATTTTTCAGTTTGGAGATCTTATAGTATACCAGGGATTCTCAAACTGTAGCCCATGGGCAGGATGTGGCCCACAGCACCATTTCATGTGGCTCACCTCCACCATACCAGGTGGTGGAGGAAGGGCAAAATGACTGTCTGGCCCCCGAAGCTGTCTAAGGGAGCATGACCCAGCCCCTGGTTTTAAAAGGTTGATAACTCCTGTCGTATACAGTTATGGCTAGGATTAATCTTGCACAGAAGTTGGGAATATCTGACCTTCCAAATATTAATGTACTGCACCCGTCATCCTTCACCATTTGACCACCCTAGCTAGAGCAGGTGCGAATTGCTCTTCTGTAACATCTAGAGAGCCACAGGTTCCAAACAATGTAGCATGGTTTGCATGCTTAAAGTACTAAAAATTTAGAAATGGGGAGAGTTGTGGTTATCTTTGCTATTTGTAACTCAGTAGCCTCAATTAAGTCTGGCTCTCTAGTACAGGGGTTCCCAAACTTTTCGAGTCACAGCCCAGTCACGTGGTTGAGTGGGCCCGTCACATGGTCCCTCCCTCTGTAAACACTGCCATAAAACGCATCCACGGCTGTCATAAATGTGTTTACAACAGCCACGGGTGCATTTATGGCAGTGTTTTGCGGCACGGGCCGGATGATTTGGTGCCATGGGCCAGGGCCAGCCCACAGGCTAGTTTGGCCACTCCTGCTCTAGTAAATCCCAGTATTGTGTATGTTCAGCTCCAGGAAGCGAGAGGCTTCGGGAGGAAGATAAAGCGTCTGGAAGAAATGAACAAGAAGCTTTCGCTGGAATTGGAACATGAACGTGGGAAGCTGATGGGTCTGGGCCAGTCCAACGCCACTCTGCGGGAGCACAATCGCATCCTGGAAGCGGCGCTGGCCAAGAGAGAGGCAGATCTGGTACAGCTCAATCTTCAGGTCCAGGCGGTGTTGAAGCGCAAAGAGGAAGAAGACCAGCAAATGAAGCAGCTCATCCAAGCCTTGCAGACGGCCTTGGAGAAAGAGAAATCAAAAGTCAAGGACCTGAAAGAACAGGTGAGAAACCTGGCTGCTGATCTTATGGGCCTGAGAGTTCCACATACCACTGTGTCATGAAAATATGTGGGGCCCATTTATAAATGAGAATAATAGTCTTTAAGATCTCAGCTAAAGCTGTAGCCAGAAGCAGGATCAGCTAAACTGCCACTGCTCAATCCTTCACCCCTCACTCCGCCACCAGTATTAAACCAGTCTGTTATGTCAGAATTGTTGGACCGCAGTGACTTGGTGGTTAAGAAGCTCGCCTTGTTAGCTGGAAGGTCAGAAGGTCAGCAGTTCAAGACCTTTACCTATATAAAATGCACACCTTGGGTTTTCTCTCCTGTCTTTGGGTGCTCTTTGGATTAATGTGGACCATATTCACTCAGAAACATATGTTCACTTGGGCAAATATTTGCAGGGTGTTTCAAGCACCGGATCCCACATGATGGCTTTCTCACTCCCTTAAGTGACCCTATTCTAGTGATGTTTCACAGAGCTGCAATCTTAAACTCCACCTGTTCTGGAAATTCCCATCATATGATGGAAAAGGGGACTGCAGTTTGCCCAGGGCTACATTGGTTGGCTCTTTCTCCCTGCAGGCACAGTGGCGGGATCGAAATCCCATTGTCTGCTTTCGCAGCCAGGTATTCCAAACCACTGAGTTGTCCATCTAGCTGAGAGATAAAATAGATCGTACTAAAGATGAGAACCTTTTAAACTTTCCCAACTTCCTTTGCCTGGACATGTCCCTACCGTCAGGATGCATCTTGTTGCTTGTTGCAGGTCGCCAGTGCCAAAGCCGAAGCCGCGCACAATCGCCGCCACTACAAAGCTGCTGCCCTTGAACTTGGTGAGGTGAAACGAGAACTCCAGGCCAAAGAAGTCCTCAATCAAGCCCTCCAGGCCGAAGCGGACAACCTGCAGTGAGTATCTGTTATGGCCCTGAAATGCTCCCTTTCTAAGAAAGTATACAGTTTGGAATTTCTTTTTGTTGCCTGCTGGCACTATGGTTAAACTGTTGTACTGCAGCCAGAATGTTGTGAGTTCAATCTTGACCAGGAATTAAAGTTGACTTAGCCTTCCATCCTTCCAAGGTTGGTAAAATAAGTACTTTGTGAACTCCCCAGAGAGCTGCCATTCAGTGCAATTGCTATTGTAATTGCTGTTTATTTCCTATATACCAGGGGTCTCAAACTATGGCCCGATCTTTTTCTAGTCTTTGTTATTGAACGCCATCACCACCATTGCAAAACATGCCATCTCAGGAAGCACTGGGAATCGGCATGCGTATATGCGTGGATGCCTCTCAGGGTGCTTCAAACTCTCCTTTCTCTTCCAGAGTTGATGACAGGAAGCATTCGGAAGAAGTGGCCCAGTTCCAACAGGAGCTAGCCGAAGCCCGGTCGCAGCTTCAACTTCTGAGAAATCAGCTGGATGAGGAACTCAACAAGCAGCCTATGGAAAATCAAGAGGTGAAAACTCAACTATTATCTCCTCCTCCCCTGTGCTTTAGCCTCATTCAATATGGCGATTTCAGATCAGGGAGAGAGAGAAAATATGTAAACATCCTTGCCTTGTGAGTTGCCTCGTGGTTTTAGTGAAATGAAACCTAATGTGTGATTGACATGTCCTGCTGTAAGATCATTGGTTGGAATCTCTAAGGGGGAGGGCCAAAGGTGAACCCTACGGGAGGAGATATAACCCAGAGACTCACGTGCACATACACATTCAGATCAGAGACAATCTCTGGAATGCTGTGCTTTTGAACTGCATAAATGTAGAGGCTTGAGAAAAGGGCTACCATTGGCTATCCCCTTAAACAAGCAATTTGCTTTATTTCCTTGCTTTGAAATGCTTCCTGAGCTTTTGATGTACTTTATCCTGTATCTTGCTCTGCTTTCAATTTTTAAAATATCTGAAAGAGACTAGAATGGTTATTTGGTTTGACACTAACTTATCTACACATATCAAGATGCCTGGGTTGCCCAGCCAGGGAGTTGCAACTCAGAAGAACAATAGGGACTACTTGAGAGTAAGGCACTGTATTATACTCCTCCTCTTCCTTTTTCTCCTCCTCCTCTCCATCAGGTGTCAAGGAAATATAAGGTTCTTGTTCTGGCACTTCTAGCAGCCTCCACTGGTGTTATTTGGTGTTCTTGTAATGTTTCTTTGGTGTTATCTCTACCATCCTCTGGGTTTGCCTTATGGCCTTTGTCCTCCTCCTCTTTCCACATATGCCTTTTAAGGTATGAAATTCCAAGAGATTTTCTCCAAATGGACAAACCACTTTATTTGTTGTCTCTGTATGTAGCGCAAGATTGGTTCTGCTCCCATTCTTTCCCCTATAACCTCATTCCTGATTTTATCCCTTCTAGTCACTCCAGCAGCCTTTCTCAGTAAGCAGTATTCTCTGCTACCTTATTGAAAATGACTTCAGCAGCCGGCGGGGGAGGTTAATGCCTTCCATTTTGGAAAGGGATAGCGGTTGTATACGGAAAGCTGTTCCTTTGACGTCTTCTCTCAATCCCAGGATGCCTTACGTTTTGGAAACAGTATAGGGGGAAAGAGCCACACCAATGGTGGGATTTTCTGGACTACTGATACAATAATTCTCTCTTCTGGGAGTTCTTCTGACCTTATAAGCACCTAAATGGGAAGTCTTAAATAACATTCCTCTCTGTTTGAAGGTGGAGAACCTCAAATGGGAAGTAGAACAGAAGGAAAGAGAATTGCAAACCTTCAAGCAGCAGTTGGACCTGACTGAGCAACGGAGCCAGAAAGAGTTGGAAGGTGTTCAACTGGTTCTCCAGGTACTTCTTTGAACCAGAGAGATCTCTTGCAATATATTTTCTGCCCCATAAAGAGAGAGGGAACGAAAGACTTAGAAACGAGCCCTGGTGGCGCAGTGGTTTAAATGTTGTACCACAGCCTAAACTACTAATGTTGTGAGTCTGATCCTGATGGGGGTCAAGGTTGACTCAGCCTTCCATCCTTCCAAGGTCAGTAAAAAGAGGACCTAGCGTAAGGGTGCCCAGACTGTGGGCTGGTCACGTTGTTTGAGCATGCCAGTCACGTGGTTTCTCCCACCGGAAGCAGAAGTAAAACATGCATGTACATGCATGTATATGACCCACGGCTGTTGTAAATGCGTTTATGGCAGCATTCTGCGCATGTACGGGCGTGTTCTGCACATGCACTTTTCCCCCTTCCAGGAGCAGTGAGGGCGGCACAGGCCAGATTAATTGGCACCGTAGGCCAGATCCGGACCATGGGCTGTAGTTTGGGCACCCCTGACCTAGCGTGTTGGGTGCAAAATGCTAATTTCCTTTTAAATCACCCAGAGAGTGCACTAAGGTGGCACATAAGGGCAATGGCTATTATTAAAACAAATTAGTGACATTAGAGACTAAAATTATAAATGTTCCAAACTTAAAAGGTCAAGTCCAGACCAGATGTGCATATGTCTACACCTGCAGTCCTGCACCCCCCCTTCACCTTGGAACAAGCCCCATTGTGAGCCCTCTGCTTGTGAGAAAGGTGACCTACAAATGGGACTAAATAAATTGAATTTAGTGGGACTTATTACTGGTTAGGATTTAACTCTGAAGGTTTTAGGATCTTGCTCTTAGCCACAAGTGTTAATTAATGCAAATAAGCTGTTCCTTTGATGTCTTCCCTCAATCCAGAATATCAAGGCTGAGCTGGAGGTGGTGCGAGACGATTTGTCCCTAACGCAGAAGGATAAGTTTATGCTCCAGGCCAAAGTGTCTGAGCTGAAAAGCAGCATGAAGACTCTTCTGCAGCAGAACCAGCAGCTAAAGTTGGACTTGAAGCACGGAAGGATAAAAAAGGTACTTTGACAAAGCAAAGAAAAGGCCTTTCACCTTGAGGATGGCCTCTTGCCATAAGATCAGGGCTGTATATTTTGTATCAGAAGAGCCAGGTTATCCTACTCTGGTAATAGAGTAGACCAGTGATGGCGAACCATTTCACTCCAGCATGTCTGGATGTTACAGAAAACTGCTTTGATATTGACGGGTCTCCTTCCTTTTTTTAAAAAAAAAAGAGAAAAGAGCTGAAGGGAGAGACGAATTCGAATCCTGTGACTCCGGTGAAGATCCCCGATTGTCCTGTCCCGGCGGCTTTGCTGGAAGAACTGTTGAAACCACCGTCTGCTGTGAGCAAGGAGCCTTTGAAGAACCTCAACAGCTGCCTCCGACAGCTCAAGTGAGTAAACTCCTGGAAGCCAGGTGGGCTGTGGGTGTGCAAGCTGCTCTCAAAGTCTGTGGTTTCATTGGGGCAAGTTGTCTCTCTACTAGCACAAGCCACATCTGTTGCATGCACTTATTATGTTTGCAGAGCCAATTTGTCTTCTCTGGCTGAAGTTTGGGCTTAGTTTGGTTTGTAAAAGCTCTCTACGTGGGGCTGCCCTTGAACTTGCTACGGAAGCTTCACTGGGTACAAAATACAGCAGCCAGACGGGTTTCGGGTATTGGTCACTTTGATCGCACTGCATCACACAAAAAATAAATATTGTCTGCTACTTGGTCTAATCCATGTGACCTTTACTAAATCCATTGCGCTGAATCCAAATCTGAACTCAAATTCTGCCTAGGATGTCAGGATCTTAAATTAGCAAATCTCACCCTCTTGGTTAGGTTCTTGCATTGATCAGGTGGGGTATATTTGCCACAAATGTAGCAAAAATTGTCCGGTTTATTAACACAGCTGCACCTACTCATTTTTAGCTCAAAACAGACTCACTATGGCCTAGCTGTATTATCCAATAATATGGTTTCGCACTAGAGACAAATCCTTGGTCCATTTTGCCTTATATAACTATTTCTGATATCACCTCACTGACTTTCCCAGACATGCCCAGCCGCTGCTGGAACATGCATGCCACCGGGGGACGTGATTCAGCAGAGGCGGCAGAAGGCATAGTAGTAGCTACAACTGTTATGTTCCCATGTAAAAATACATTGCCCATTTACTGACCATTTGAACAGCTATAGCATGCCTTAAAATCTGTACTTGATGGGCAACTTCTGAGTTCAGATTTGGAATCAGCACACTCGATATCATGTAAATCACACGTGTTATTCCCAGTAGCAAAATCGTTGTTGTACAGTGTCATTGGTCACATTGGGCGGATCACTTTGAGAAGCTCGATCAGGAGGAATCTTTTGTGTGACCTAACAAGGCATTTCTTTCCTACTTCCTCCCTCTGTTCCTTGCCTTTCAAAGGGAGGAGATGGACAGCCTTCAGCGCCAGATGGAGGAGCACACGGTCACAGTCCACGAATCTATGTCTTCGTGGACTCAGATAGAAGGGCAGCTAACGGACCTAACTTTTAACTTTCCTCCAACTGCATCGGGCCACCAGAATCCTCCCGTCGTAGAACTGCAGGAACAGAATCCAAGTGCTGGTCAAAAAGAAGAATCTGTACAGTGATGTTACAGCCTGTTTCTTCACGCCGTAGTTGCTTTATATATGTAAAAAATTCTTGATCGATGCTATTTATTGTTTTGATTTTAAACAGAAACGCGTTTCAGAGTTCTCCACCTGGTTTTGATTTTAAGAACAGAAGGAGGTCAGAGGCAAAACGTTGGAAAGCAATGCTTGCTTTATTAAAATTTATTTTAACTGTTGGTGTTGATGGAAACGCTGGTACTGATGTTGAGGTGGAGCAAGAGAAAGATGTTGTGTATGAAGAATCCCCAAGAGAACTAGGAGAGAGAGAAAATGTTTTCTTGTGCATTGATAGCAAGAGAAACCGAATTGGGTTGCATACCGAAACTGAGTTCATTGCATGGTGTCCAAATTTTCTTTAACAAGAGGTTTGAGGAAGACTTGGTCTGTTTTAGACCTCTGACTGCAAACCAGAATCTCACGCCTGCTAGGCTGGTAGTAGCTGACGATTATGTTTAGAGTAGCCTTTTTGGATTAGAGTAGTGTTTGCCGATGTGGGCCTCATGCCCCACAAGAGAACTTAAATTCCCAGAAGCCTAAGTCAGTACATTGGCTGATCAGTGCTTTTGGGGAATTGACTTGGGCATCTGGGAATTGAAGTCCAGAAGCCAAAGTTTGGGGAAAACTGACTTAGAGCAACCCTGCTTAAGTGTAGCAGATAGCTACTGCAAACCAGCAATTCTGATTCCTGCGGAGTAGCGCCAGGTCAGCTTTCGCCACTTGTCGACAATTTTAGCAGATAGTCATTGCAAACCTTTAACTTCTCATCATCCGTGAAACCTTAGTAGACCTTTCCACTCTCAACAACTTCCGTTCTGTCCATTTCAAAGGCGACAGAATATGATAATCCACAACCAAAGGCCAGCGGAAAGCTTTGATTCTCTGTCAGATGCCTTTTTTTGCACATTGCTTGTTATTTTATTGCGGGGGTGCCCAAACGTTTTGGGCTGCGGGCCCATCATGTGCTTCAGGGGGTTGGTCACTATGGCTCGGGGCCCAAATCTGGCTCCTGACGCCAATTCATCCGGCCCACGAAGCCCTCTCAGATGTGTTTTACTTACGCTTTCAGGAGTGATGAGTGCTTTGCGGGCCGGATGAATTGGTGTCAGGAGCCAGATATGGGCCCCGGGCCATAGTTTGGGCACCCCTGTTTTACTGCATTGTCTTTTGGAGACATTCCCAATGCAGGTTGTGTACATATAGCTGAGCTTTGTTCTGCCCTGGAGCATCCGTTCTCTCTAAGCTTGTTCGGCAGATTTCACGTTATTTAGTTTTGTTTGTTTTTATTTTCACTTTCCAGTGTTGCATCTTACATTTTTGTTTGTGTGTATGAAAAATATTGTATATACAGGGCCTAGAAAAGCTAGCTCTAAAATCAGAGCTCTTTAGAAATATAATTTACTTAATGTATCTTTTCAAAGATGAATGTTATATAACTGCCTATAAACTCCCTTTCTTAGCTTTAAGTCTCATTCCTTTCTACCCCTGTGATGGCGAATCTTGGCACTCCCGGTGTTCTTGGACTTCAATTCCCAGGAGCCCAAGTCAGCACTCCTGATGATCAGGGTTTCTGGGAATTAAAGTTGAAGAACAGCCGTAGTCCCAAAGTTCACCGTATGGGAGGGGGAAAAATCAGTGTACCTCCAGATGTTGAAAAACCACATCTGGGGGGACTGCACGATCCCCAGCCTTATCCCAATACCTATTTAGAAGTCCAGTGATCATGTAGCCTTTCTTTGCAAATATAGACTGCCGATGGATAGTGCGCAGGCGACGACAACATGCCCTAGGCTTTATTTTCTCTTATCCCTTCCCTATCAAGGGCAGTGTAAACCTTATTTTCTCCCTATGTTTCAAAATGCAGGGGGTTTAGTTTTGCTAATTTCTACTTTGAATTGCACTCTGAAGAAATATACTGCGAGGAGGATGAATGGGCGTAAGGTGTTATGGGTGGACTTTGTCCTTGGTTGAAAGATGTGGAAAGTGTGAGATGTAACTGATTGTGGAGTCTAAAACTAGTTATTACATGAAAGTGTTGTGAAAAAATGACAGCCCCATGTCTACTACTCTGTTCCTTCAACAAGTCCATGTTATGGACATACCCATAAAACGTCCGTATGGATTTTGTCCCATCCCCTACAGTTTTTAGGACAGTTTACCCATGATCTCTTAGGCATACTGTACGAAAACCCTTGTCTTCTGTTGACGGATTCAGTTGGTGGCCAACTTAAAGTTGCATCATACCTTAAAGTTGACATTTAGTGGTTGTTTCCCTTATAAGAGAACTCAAAGGGAGAAGGCGAAGAGAGCAAAAATGGGTGTGTTTGATAAAGAATATTGAAAAAGTGGTCCCATATTACTGGTTAGGTTAAAAGAGGGTCCCAGACTTTCATGAATAGAAAGCTGTGATGTTTGGTGTTACAGGTGGAGAGTAACATGATGGATATCGGCTATGTTCATCACAGCTAGTTCTGACATGACTTCAGGTTGTGATCCAATGGCTGGTATCGAATAAGAAAATTCTAGAGTAAGTGGTTTGAGGATCTCAGCCAGGGGTGGCCAAACGTTTCGCACCACGGGCCGGTCACGTGATTCCAACCACCCTAAAAAGTTTCTTTGTCGTAAACGCATTTACAACAGCTGCGGGTGCATTTACGGCAGCATTATACGCATGTGTGGGCACGTTTTATTTCCGCTTCCGGTAGCGGTGAGGGCAGCAAGGGCTGGATGATTTGGCGCCACGGGCCAGGGCCAGCCCACAGGCCATAGTTTGGCCACCCCTGATCTCAGCCTTCCAGAATAACATCTCAAAATGCCAAGTTTGTTTAAAGGCAGGCATATCAAAGAAAACTGAAGTTTTGACAGTTTTATACAAGCTGTTTAATTGTAGGAGTTTTGATAATGTGCAAAATGTCACTCTAATTTTCCTGTCATGACCTAGACTATCTTTCTTCCAGGGGTCGAGGTACGTATTTTTCCCCAGGCTGCTTTTAAAAACTGACCATATCTGGAAGGTTTGATTCTCTCCATCTTTTGGTTAACAGGAGTTTTAAACACATTTAACACTATGAACAGTGGTTTTGAAACTGAGGCAAGGTGTCTTAATTTTTATGTACAAAATATGAAGGAACGGTCATTTTAGCATGTAACAAGTTTTTTACATTTGAGGGGAAGAAAATTCAGTTAATGTAATATCAGTTGCCTGTTTTGTAAGACTAATCAAAGCAAAACACGGAAAGCTTTATTAATTCAGCCAGATATGCCGATGATTTTTTCCTAAATCTGTTTTACAGAGTACAGTAAATAGTAATAAATGATTTTATTTTGCTGCTGTTGACATTCTTGCTTATATACTTGCTAATTTAAAGCAGAAGAAAGACTATTATTTAAACACCAAAGTTAGTACTATGTAATGATTAATATATGTTGCTCTCCAAAATATACACCAGTGTTCCTATTCTATTTACTACATTGGTATTATTTGCAGAATGAAATATGGTATTTATTGAATTTTGAGCTATTCGTATGATAATTTTATTGAGCCTCAAAGAATGCAGAACCAGAAAGAATATTTACACCTGTATACTATGTGTATGTAACAAGGAAAATAGGCCGATCTTTAGTTTCAGGGCTTAATGGATTCCCAACCAGCTCTTTAAAATAGAACCGGCTTGTGTATCCTTTACACCAGTGTGCAATCTCAAGTGTCTCTCTTGGGATGCACAGGAATCAATTGTCTCTTAGCTCAGTTCTCTTTGCAGTCAACCACAAGAGCCAGTTTCTTCTTTTCCAAGATAAATCATCTCCCTCCCTTATTGGTATATGTCCTAACTCAGGAGTTCCTAACCTAAGGCCTGTGGGCTAGAGCTGGCCCACAGTGCCATTTCATGTGGCCCCATCCCTACAAGGGCATGCAAGAAACAAAATGGTCACCCCCTTTGAAGCTGTTGGGACAAAATGGCCACCCCATCGTGCAGGCAGGGCAAAATGGCCATCCGGCCCCCGAAGCTGACTGAGAGAGCGTGACCTGGCCCCCAGCTTGAACAGGTTGGGAACCCCGATCCCAACTTGTCATTTGCCTAGAAATAAAGTGGGATTTGCAGATCTAAACTGAAGCAACTGAATAGCACACTTAACAACTGACAACAAAGTTAATCACAGAGCCACCTCTCTTTTTAAAAAAGGTGCTACCCTTTAATCTATAGTTCAAGGAACAATTGTTTCTGCAATTTCAAATAAGCCAAGAAGAGTTTAACATTGATGTGTTGTTGTTTTTAATTGCATGCTCCATTATGAATTGGAAGGTGCTTTTTAATGTAGTTTTCATTCCTGGTGGGCAAAACTAGACCTGTCTAGATAACAGAGATTTAACAGAAAACTTCCTATCCCTTTGAGGGTGATTTGAGGGCTCATTTCCATAGTTTTGCAATTAAAAAAAAGGGAGATGTTTCTTTTGCAAGTGAAGAGTTGGGAATACTCCAGAAAATTTGCATATTAATTCAGCTGTCTTCCAGGTTAATTGGAGGCTCAGGCACACAGTTCACTTTGTTCTTCCTTTTCTTTCTGCCTACAGTTTCATTCTGCACTCAGACAGTGTTCTTGTTTTATCAGAAAAAAATTCCACTTATTTCCAGGACCATACAAGACTTTTTGTGTTCTGGATATCAGTGCTCTTTCTCTACTTAAAATTCAATTTTTCATAAGCAAGAGATCATTAACAATAGGTATTCCGGGCATCAGGAATCCAACTGTGACAGATTACAGCAAAAACCAAGTGAAATGTTGCCTTAATTTAGGCAGGAAATGCCTACTATGTCATTCTACTTGTAATTAAAATTTATTACATGTTTCCACTCCCCCCTCCAACCTGGGTTTGTTGTTAATGCTCTCCTGCTGACCTGAGATTATTTAATTCCCAGTGGAATAATAAATCATTCTGCTCAGCAGAGGGAAGCCCTTACCTTGAATAATTTGTGTCGACCTGTATGTATGTTTAAAGGGGAAAAAAGTATCAAATATTCTTATACAAACTTCGCACATTTTACATGTTTTCAATCAGCTGCTATTAGATTGTATCAACAATGGAAAGCATAATCTTCATAGCACATTTTTTTGATTAAGAGTTCAAATAAAGGAAAAGTTACGTTGTGTTTGACTATTTTAACGACTCTGATTTTAAAATCAATTAAAAGCCATAAAGATGGGCTTAGAAATTGTTGAATAGTTTTGTGCAGCAAAAGGTTTTCCATATTTTAAAAATATGCTGAAATACAGGAGAGGGATTAAAGGCTGCTTCAAGACAGGGTAAAGCTAAAAGGATGAATGGAGCGAATTGTTCTGAATGTGGTTTAATTGATGGTTTGTGTTTTTATACTTGTAAACTCTCCCAAAGACATTTGCCAGTTGGGTGGTGTATCAGTTTAATAAATGTGAGAAGGCACATGTCATATTTAAAGAAATGAAGAAGCAAAAGTTAGAATTGTTTTCTGATCTGTATTGGTTAGTAATCCTTATCTCTTCACCCAAAAGCAAAAATCTTAACTTCAGGTTGCTGTAAATGGAAAGATGACATCCAAGAAATTCACAGTGGAACTAATCAGCTTTGACTAATTTCCTGGGATATGTCTTAATTGAGAAGACCCATAAGCAATATAGAAGTGCCATGTTTGCTACAGTCTTCTTGTTTGACTATACAGAAGAGGACAACATAGAAATCTTAAAGGTTGAATGGTTGACTGTGTGTATAGTAACAATGATTTATAAACTACCTAATCTACCAATTGGCTTCAAAAAGCTAATTAAAGAAAATCAGAGCACTGACTTTCTAGTTAAATATTTCCACAGCCAGAGCAACACTTTGGATTATCAAAACCCCTCTTCAATATATAGGCAAATGTATACTTGGCTGCATGCATATTTTGTCTTGCAGGAGCTGAGAAACTACAAGTTTGTACAGTATAATAAGGAAACCAAAAGCACTGTCTTATCGGATATTGCAGGAGTTCTCAACCTTTTTAAGCCAGGGGCCAGGTTGCACTCCCTCAGACAGCTTTGGGGGCCGGACAGCCATTTTGCCCTTCCTCTACCACATGGCACTTACTGGTGTGGTGGAGGTAGTCGAGGGCCACATAAAATGGTGCCATGGGGCTACATCTGGCCCACTGCCAGCAGGTTGAGAATCCCTGAGATATAGCTTTCAGAATCCATATTGTGCTGCTTTTGTTCTCTTCAAGTTTCCCAATTGTATGCTGCTAACCCTATAAATGAGAGGTCTTGTAGCAGAATCAGAGTAATTTTGTATACATGCTTAACCTATACTTTACCTTTACCTATAGCAGATACCTGTTAAGCCTTGATGTGTTAATTTCCTATTGATCTCTTGGTTGAAAGTGCAGAAGGGGGGGGGAATGAACCAGCAGATCCCCTAAATAGCCCCTGCCAGCAGATCCCTGTCAAAATCTTCAATGCACCATATGGTGTTTTCTTTCTTGTTTCCTTTTGACTTCTTTTTATATAAACTTGCTGTGGATAGAAATGAAATGACAAATGACCTTTATATGCATACAAAATTAAAAGGAAACAGACACACACACACCCCGAAATGTCCCGTTGTCTTGTCTCTTTGAAGCTGGAAGTTTCATCTTTGAACATTTACAGGTGAAACTCGGAAAATTAGAATATCGTGCAAATGTTTATTCAGTTCAGTAATGCAACTTAAAAGGTGAAACAAATATATGAGATAGACTCGTTACATGCAAAGCAAGATAGTTCAAGCCTTACTTTGTTATAATATTAATGCTTATGGCTTACAGCTTATGAAAGCCCCAATCTCATGTACCCCATAATCACCACATAATCTCATGTACGCTGTACGCCATGATCATCACAATAATGAATTAAGGCACGACATCTCTCGCTTTGCATGTAGTGAGTCAATCTCATATATTTGTTTCACCTTTTAAGTTAAATGAATGAACATTTGCACGATATTCTGATTTTCCGAGTTTCACCTGTACATAACAGAGGTTTAATGACCAGGCTGTTTTGAGGCACTATTTTCCCCTCTGCCCTTTCAACTAAGAGAGCAATAGAAGACTAACGCATCTAAGGCTTTTAGGTAAAGTGAGCATGGGAAAAGTTGGAGAGGATGTTTAACACATATCTGCTTGAATTTCAGATAAGGCGAGAGGGTCTCTTAGCACTTGTACAAAATGGCTCTGCTTCTGCTATAAGGCTTTATTATAAGGGGCAAGATCCATACCTGTCAACCTTCCCGGGTTGGCTGGGATTTCCTGTTTTTCGGCGCCGATTTGCGCCATTTCCTGCCCGGAGCTGCCAAAACCCCGGAATTTGGCAGCAGGGGGAAAGAGGTACTGCGCATCCCCTCTACGCAAGTCGCCTTCTATGCATGTGTAGAAGGCTTTTACGCTTGCATAGAACCTTTCTACGCTTGCTTAGAAACCTGCAAAACCCTAGCCGTGATGCCACATACAACGTCCAAATCCTTGCTGCGATTACTCGTACAACGTCGTTTCCATAGAGATACATTGTACCGTAACAGCGCCGACGTCAGGGCAAAGTCAAGGAAACTGACAGAACTTTAAGAAATCATTGTCTAAAGGCTAAAAACATTACAAAAACATGTCAAACATCCCTGATTGTCCAAGAACCTGAAGAATGCTGCAAAAATCCCAGGAATGCTTCTAAAAATTCTGACAAAAAAAATTCAAAAAAATCCAAAGTCGCGCTCAAAACCACTCCTAAACACACTTCGCCTCATGCAAAACCCACAAGAGCAATGCACCCATGTGTCCTGCCCAGGCACAATGCAACCTGAGGAAAACCCCAATGCCTCATACAAAGTTACAGCGACTTTGTATGAGGCAACTTTTTTCAAGGAATTAGGCGATGTTGTATGAATCCGATATTGTACAAAGCGGACTTTGTATGAGGTGGTATTATTATTATTATTATTATTATTATTATTATTATTATTATTATTATTATTATTATTATTATTATTATTATTATTATTATTATTATTATTATTATTATTTGGAAATTTCCCTCAGGCAGTGGTTGGGGCAGCTACGGGGCAGGGTCCTTCGCGCGCACGAGCATGCGCATCATATTCCCGAGAGGGAGCGAGGCGGCAGCAAGTTGGGAGGAACGTTCGGACGGAAGCCGGGAAGGCCGTGCTTGAGGTATTCGTCCCTCTCGGGCGTTGGGGGTGGGGGAAGGGGGATTCTGCGCATGCGTACCTCCGCAGCGCGACCGAGCGGACGGATAGAGAGACAGGCTGGCATGGAGGAGCGCTGGGCGTCGGCGGCGTCGGGCTGGTCCGGGCTCTGGCGCTCGTCCTGGGCCCGTTGGCCTCCGTGGGAGCTGCTCACCGCCTGCGCCGTCATCGGGGCCTTGGGGTGGCTGGTGCGCCTGGTGGAGAGGAGGAGGAGGAGGCCCGGTGGGAGAGACCCAGGCTTGGGGCCTAGAAGCGCCTCGCCGCCTCCGTCCCTTCATCCTGAGGAGAGTCTCCTCCGTCGAGGTGAGAGAAAGAGAGTGGGGGTGGGGGACTGCGGTGGCTCAAGTGGAAGACTGGAAGGTCAGCAGTTCGAGACCCGAGTGCTGCACGACGGAGTGAGCTCCTGCCTCTGTCCCAGCTCTGGCAACCTAGCAGCTCGAAAGCAAGACATTGCAAGTAGATAAATAGAGACCACTTCAGGAAAGGTAACAGTGTTCTGGGCGCTCAGACGTCTAGTCCTGCCTTGCCACATGATGACCACGGAAACATCTGCAGACGCAGACAGCGCTGGCTCTTTGGCTATAAGCAGAGACGAGCACCGGACTCTAGAGTCATATACGGCTGGCGTGGCCTTCACCCATTTTTTTGCTTATTTTTACACTTGTCTCTTTATTGGTGGCTTTAGTGGCCGTAGGGTGCTGCAGTGGCTCAAGTGGCTAAGACGCTGGCTGGAAGGCGGCAGGTCAGCAGTTTGAGACCCGAGTACTGCAGGACAGAATGAGCTCCCGCCATCTGCCCCAGCTCCTGCCAACCTAGCAGTTCGAAAGCAAGAAATTGCAAGTAGATAAATAGGGACCACTTCGGTGGGAAGGTAGCAGCTCTCCGTGCGCTCCGGTGTCTAGTCATGCCTGCTACATGACCACGGAAACATCTGCAGAAACAGACAGTGCTGGCTCTTCGGCTATGAAACAGATGAGCACTGAACCCTAGAGTCGGATATGACTGGCTTTCGAGCAAGGGTGACCTTTACCTTTTTACTTCTTTAGTACAAGCTAGCTGTTCTGGTTGCCTTTTTCACTACACAACTGCAAGAGGCTCAAGTGGCTAAGATGCTGACTGGAAGGCAGCAGGTCAGCAGTTCGATTCCCCAGTACTGCAGGACAAAATGAGCTCCTGTCTTTGTCCCAGTTCCTGCCAACCCAGCAGCTCGAAAGCAAGACATTGCAAGTAGATAAATAGGGACCACTTCAGGAAAGGTAACAGAGTCAGGGGTTGGGAGTTTGATTCCCCACTGTGTCTTCATGGAGAGAAGATCCAACCTGTGTAGACTTGGGAAAGCTGCACAGTCCCAGGGCACACCCCCACCCAAGAAGGAAGGGAATGGGAAAATGCTTCTATGTGTTTTCTGCCTAGAAAACCCTGGAAAGGGTTACCACAAATCAGAATGGACTTGACAGCACAAAGTTGTATCATTTGAGACATCTTAGATTAAGAAGCAAGGAAGGCATTTATTAATGCTAACAAGAAAGTAAGTACATATCCATGGTTGTGAAAATACTGAACTCTGAAGTAACATAAAATATAGGATGGCTTTATGGAAAGTTATGCTTAGGCCAGCAGGAGAGATAGGCATTTAGTTAATTTCCTGAGGTGAGATTAACACGTTAACATATGTCAAAAGGTGACTCCAAGATCAGCCACTTGGTTTAATTCCATTAATTTCCAGGCTCCATCTGAGTGTATTGTGTAATGCTTAAGTATACAAATGAAGACCATTGAAGAAGACCCAGTGGTCAATGAAGGGGGTGGGGTGGGGGTACAAGAGAAATCTTCATTGATGTTAAACTAAAATATGGCCAGGGAATGGGTGTTAGGTGATTCAGGCACCATCTGACATCGCTTAGGGGCAAAGGTCTGTGCTCTGGGGAACATGGAACATGCAAACGGTTGCCTGATGATTATTTCAGGGGAAACTGGAAGGTTCAGAGAACTTTATTTAAAAATAAAAGGAAATAACTTAAACTAAAGCGTGAATTTCAAAATATTAGGTAACATGATCAACCTTTGCCTGAAACCACTAGGAGTTTTCTCTATGCCGATGACCTTGCAATTGCCGCACAGTGCACAACCTTTGAGACTGTTGAGAAAAAATTGACTGAGACTTTGAACTTAATGACTATATATTATAGGGATAACCAACTGAGGGGCCATTCAACAATTACGTGATCCTGAGGGGGACTGCCATCTGAATTGCGGAAAATTACGTGGGGGTCAGGTCAAAGATTACGTAATCTATTTGGAGCTGTTGTGGTTTCAAAACATGGCACGTTTTTTAGGTTTAAAAATAAAATGGGAATTTTGATCTGATTTGAGATTATTGA
Organism: Bradypodion pumilum; assembly: GCA_035047305.1. Taxonomy (NCBI): domain Eukaryota; kingdom Metazoa; phylum Chordata; class Lepidosauria; order Squamata; family Chamaeleonidae; genus Bradypodion; species Bradypodion pumilum. Next base: position 14,518,054 of record JAWDJD010000014.1, on the reverse strand, counting down.
ATTGCTTGTGCAGTCGGCATTAGGCACCAAGAGTGAGAAGCTCTAAAAACTAGAGTTTCGATACAAAAGCTCTGGATTACGTAATTTTAAAGGGAGGGGGTCCGAAGCGAAAATTACGGTCGGATTACATGGGGGGGGTCAATTTCCCCCCCAAAATGGATCACGTAATTGTTGAATAGCCCCTGAAGCCAAACTGTCTAAAAACCCAACTCTGTGCTTTTCATCTGAAACAAATTGTAGTTATAGTATATTTTAAAATTTAAGTGGATTTTAATCTTGCTTGTTTAATCAATTTAATAGTTTATTGTATTTTATATTCCCGTTTTAAACTATTTTGAGTTCTCCACATAGAGAGAAAATTGGGGGGGGGGGTTGTATGTGCATATAGATTTATTGGTATCCCCATATTAAAGTATGTTGAGTTGATCTTAATGTGTAGATAATTCACATTGATTTTATTTCCTTTGCAGGGACTTTAACAATGGACAGTATATTGTCAAGGTTAAAGCAACTAACATCTGATGAGCTCAGAGAAGAAATTGTCAAAGCTGGACAGAAATGTGGGCCCATTACACTAACTACCAGGTCTATTCTAGAAAAAAGATTGGCTCAGTCTTTACTGGAACAACAAGGAGGATTAAAAACAGAAAGTCGAGTTTCAAATGGTGAGCCTGGAGTTTCTGCATTAAATGCTGGACATTCTGAAATCCAGAGCCCATCAAGGGATCAAAATGGACATGTAAACTCTGCTGAGGATAGTGATTTTGGATACAGTATAGGTTTGAACCCACCGGAAGAAGAAGCCTTATTACACAAGACTGAAGTAGACTCTCAAAAATGTTCTCAGACTCCATCTAAGGAACCTTTGCTATACTATGGTGTATGTCCAGTTTATGATGACATATTGGCAAGAAATGGTAATGTATTTTTTATTTCTGGTATTGTACTAATAGCAAAATTCAAAATCAGAGTGGGTCTGCCTTACATAAGAAAAAGTTGACTGAAAATGATGATGGATTGAATTTTTTAAGAATTGCAATTACTGGTTGCTTGTTTGACATATTTTACTCCACCTTTTCATAGTGTAACAGTCTACAGCAGTGTTTCCTAATGTGGGGCACATACACCACAGGGGTACTTCAATTCAGAAGCCTCAGTCAGTACATTGGCTGATCAGTGCTTTGGGGAATTGACTTAGGCTTCTGGGAATTGAAATCTAAAAGCCAAAGGTTGGGAAACAGGTCTAAAGGTTTGGAGGGACAAGCCACCAATTATTCTAAGATACACACCCAGGGCTTCCCAGTCCAGGAGTAGGCACAATTGATTAATAACACGCACTTGCCCAAAGGCCCTCCTGGCCACGGCCATAACCTGCTCCTGGAGCAGAAGCCAGGAGGACCCCCAGGTTGCACACTGGATCAGATTAGGGCAACAATGCCCCATCCCAAACCAGCAGTGATAACTCCTTATGAGGACCGGGTCCCCTCAGTCTTGCCCGAATTCAGCTGTAATATGTTGTTCCCTATCCAGACCCTATCTCCTCTAGGCAACTGGTCAGGACCTTGACTGCATCACTGGGATCACCACGGGCAGAGATATACAACTGAGTATCATCAGCATACTGATGATATCTCACTCCGTGGGTTCGGATAATCTCACCCAGTGGTTTAATGTAGATGTTAAAGAGCAAGGGAGAGAGGACCAAGCCCTGTGGCACCCCACACGTGAGATGCCTCGAACTCGACCCAGGACCCCCCACCCACACCGACTGGGTCCGGCCACTCAGGAAGGAGGAGAACCAGGCCAACACAATGCCCTGGATCCCGAACCCCTGTAGCTGGTCCAGAAGGATACTGTGGTCAATGGTATCAAAAACCGCTGAAAGGTCAAGAAGAGCGAGAATGGAGGGGTACCCTCCATCTCGCTCTCACCGGAGAGCATCGAACAGCGCGACCAATGCAGTCTCCATACCATGACCCGGCCTGAGGCCTGACTGGAAAGGGGCCAGCACAGAATGCTGCCATAAATGCACCTGCAAATAATGCGGTGAGACGGCTGGGGTGTTTAACAAGCGCAACGAGTAGAATCACTCCCAGAAGTATGAAAGCACAATATAAAAGTGTTTTTAATCATAGGCAATATTCATATTGCCTATGATTAAAAACACTTTTATATTGTGCTTTCATACTTCTGGGAGTGATTCTACTCATAAATGCACCTGCAGCTGTTTCAAAGCCATTCTCCTCTTCAGGACTGAAGTAATTCCTATCTCCAGTCTGGAATCAAGCAGATAGCTCTGATTTAATCTTTTATTTGTATTCATTCCTCCAGGGATAGTGCACATAACTCGCTTTTGCTGATTACTGTATGCAGAGTTCCAAGATACTAGAAATGAAAGTGAATGGTTGCCAAGTTGCAATATAGTAATCATGGTTTCCCTGTTATATCCAGAAGGTCAGAACCATGGTTTGTTAACAACTGGTATATGAGAAGGCCAGAATCAAACTCCCACACCAGGGATTCTCAACCTGCGGCCCACAGCACCATTTCATGTGGCCCCTCATTGCCTCCACCACACCAGAAATTGCCATGTGATGGAGGAAGGGCAAAATGGCCATCCGGCCCCCAAAGCTGTGAGAGAGTATGACCCGGTCCCTGGCTTTAAAAGGTTGAGAACTCCTGTCCTGACTCCTACATCATGATTTGTTATCCATTATGGTTCCTTGGCTTTAAAAGCAACAGGAATGTTAGTAATGCCAAATTGGACACTTTCACTGTTGGCAGAACAATGCAGAAGGAAGTTGAATGTTTTTTGCTTTCTTGTTCACCTTGGGGGGAAACCATCGCTTTCTGCTACATCTGAGCTGATTAGAAGTGATAGTGTGTGAACCACTGATGTGTCCCCATGAGAAATTTGTTCAAGATATCTTTTGATCATGTCACACTGAAATAATTTAGTAGGCAATTCACAGAATTGTCAGTGTCATAATAGATTTGTTTGCTCTCTTAAAGGAGAATGATTCAAAGTTTCATCATAGCCTTAATGGGAATAGTGTAACAAGAACATGAGCCAAGTTTTCCTAATTAAAAGCTGCAAAGAACTGCTTTATCCCTCTTGCACTGTCGAAATGGAAGGCCTTTAAAATTTGCCAGTCATATTGCACATCTAGATAAGATGGTTTCTGCGTGTGTGAATTATTCAAGCCAATCTGAATTGATCTAGGTTCTCTTCTGCTGCAAATTGCCACAGTGTTAAGCAGTTAAGCTAAGTTACGGAACAAAAGCAGCAAGGCCAAATCTTTTCAAATTGTGTAGCCCTGATAATAGAAGTGATGGAAAGGAATTAATTTGCTGTAATGGTTTTTCTGTGCCAGAGAGGGTACATGTGTACGAAGACAGAAAAGAAGCGTTGCAAGCTGTTAAAATGATAAAAGGGTCACGGTTCAAAGCTTTCTCAAACAGGGAAGATGCAGAAAAATTTGCCAAAGGCATATGCGATTATTTCCCATCTCCAAACAAGTCCTCCTTATCGCTCTCTCCTGTGAAAGTTTGTTCTGTTTTCGGTAGAGGTAAGTGGATCTATTCCAGTTTGACTTTTTAAATGTCTTTCAAGATCCTTTTCCGATGTGCTTGTTTTGCATCCTTTTGTCTTGGGGATCCAAACAATATAAATACAGTGATTGTGTTTACAAGAGTCTGGCAGGGAACCTGCATGATCAAGAATTGCATTGTGAATTATTACAAATTATATCAGAAAACAAAAACAATGCAGCACTTTATAAGGCTAACTGCTATATTTTCATTGTGAGATTTTGTGGATCAAGTCCACTTCATCAGACATAGGAGTGAGACTTCAAGGCATGAGGTTATTTATATACACCAGATACAGAGGCATAGAGCGGTTAATCAGAATGACAGACAAGCATGCAAATCAATACAGCTTCCTACAGCTGGCAGTAGCAGATGATCTCTGGTTGTTATTCAGATTAGCTCTAAATATCCCCCCATCCCCCATGGTGCTATTCCATGTTGCCTGCCGCCTCCTCTGGAAGCTGTGCCATGTATGGTTCCTTTTAAAACAGCTTTGAAATGCTGTTTACTTTAAAAAGGAACCACACATGGCACAGGTGGCAGTGGCAAGCCACATGAAATGGTGCAGGGGCCGGATCCAGCCCATGGGTTGTAGGTTGAGGACCCCTGCCTTAAAGACTAACTCCACGAAAGCTCACATTTAAATACAGGACTTAATTTATAAACTTCCACAACATTTTTTGTCTTTTTATTTCTGCTGTTTTGTTTACTACTCTTTAGAGCTTTAGTCTTGTCATTTCCTTTGTGGAGAAGACCCAAGGCTATTTTTTTCCTCAGCCACTGTTTTTAACCTATACTTGTCCTTGGCCTGACATGTTTTGCACTTACAACAGTCTGTTTTGTGCATGTAGTACACATCATAGCAAAATTGAGCCTCTGCGGAGACATTGTGCAAACCTGCCCAGTTTGGTAAAAGACTGAAAGTCAATTTTAATTTTCATAGATGGCTTATGCTCTCCAGAGATGGAAACCGTTAGCAAAGAGAGAGCCAACAGTTATAAAAGTCCTCGTACGCAGGATCTTACTGCTAAACTAAGGAAAGCTGTTGAGAAAGGAGATGAAACGGCATTTCTAGAACTTATCTGGAGTAATCCTCGCTATCTCATTGGCTCTGGAGATAACCCAACAATTGTGCAGGTAAGGGAATTGTCTGACGTTTAGTATATGTGAAATATATAGGCCAGTAGTGGTGAATGTATGGCATGCGTGCCAGACATGGCACTCCCAGCCTTCTCTGGGTACCTCTGAAGTGGTACCTATTTATCTACTTGCAACTTCTTGCTTTTGAACTGTTAGGTTGGCAGTAGCTGGGACAGAGACAGGCACTCAGCCTGTCATGCAGCACTCAGGGAGGTCTTGAACTTCTGACCTGCCAACCATCCAGTCTTCATGTTCAGCATCTTAACCACTAAGCCACCAGAGTCCACCCCCCACTGTAGAACGAGTCAAATTCAGCTCTAGAAACATTCTGGGGCTTGCATTTGAATGGTGGGAGGAAAGCAGGTTCCAAAATGCCAGCATATGTTATCTAAAGTTCTTACTGCCAGTAACTAAGCATGGTGTGGTCTTTTACAGTGAATAAAGCCCATGCAAATGCAGAGACGCTATCAGTTAGTAGAGTTGTGGAGTGAGGCACATGGGGCCTGGTAGAAAATGGCCAGAGAGTCAAATCAGGCCACCGAGAAGGCCTGGTTTTTATCCAAAGCCAATGACTCCGCATCTTTGCTATGCTAAAATACCCCTGAAATGCAGGCAGAATGTAAGAAAGTCATCAGGGGAGCAATTTGTAAATAAGAGATGAGGCAGAAACTGTACGCCTTGGTAGGGGAAAATAGCTTCCTTTCAATAGCACAATAAATCTTGAAATTGTGATTCCTGTGTTTGGCATGCAATTGCTTCTCTGCTGCTGCTGCTTCCATGTCTAGGCCAGACATAAAACTGAAGCCACCTTTTGTTGAGCTCATTCCGCTGTTCCTTTCGCCTGGCCTAGTGTGAGAAAGATTAGCCGGCCACACAAGGTTGCCGTTACCAGGGTACACAACGATTGTGGTTCAAAAATGCCACAGTCTTCATGGAGGCTCTTTCTGTGTACCCCATTGTTTCTGATAAAATTAATAGTTGAGATTTTTTTTGTTTTGTTTCTGTGAAAACAGACAGAAAGGAATCGCTTCAGACTTGAACTCGACAAGCATCCATCATTCATATCTTATTTAAAGGAGGTTATTTGCTTGCTGTCAGGCTGCAAAATTGCTTCAGCAACTCGAGCGTTTTATTTCTGTTGCTTGGGCTGAGGAAACACACATGGCAGTGGAGCAGATATCCGGGTAGATACGCCGCCTTAACCATGAAAGGCGTTTGTTCCTAGTATTTATTGTCCTTGTCGCTTCATTTTGCAGTAGTGGAGAATGGCGATGCAGAGCGTTCTAGATTGTAAGATTTGGCAAATGCTTTGAGTCCTGAACATTTGTCCTGTCAGCATTTAGTTGTTTGACAAAAGACTTTGGACAGCATAATACCACACTTAACCCTCTGAGACGTAAATCCGGTTGAGTTCAATAGATCTAGTCTCAGGAAAGTAGGTATGGCATTGTAGCCTGAGTTAATAAATCTTCCTACTGATTTTCAGCTTGTATTTAAATAGGGTTAAAGGCAATGTTTGGTCTGTCTGTAGACTTAAGTCTGCAGCATTAGCTTAGCATTGTAGCATGCAGCTAGTACAAAGAATTCAAAGAGGACAATATATATTTTGTTTCTGTTGCTTGGGCTGAGGAAACACACACGGCAGTGGAGCAGGTATCCGGGTAGATACGCCACCTTAACCATGAAAGGCGTTTGTTCCAATATATATCTTTGAATTTCAGATCTAATCCCCCCCCCCCCCCCATAAAAATATTGTAGCTTTGTTCAGAAATGCTAGCAAATATTTCAGGTGTTGTATATGATGAATACCTATCATAATTTTTAGGAAGGCTGTAGATACAATGTCATGCATGTTGCAGCCAAGGAGAATCAACCTGGAATCTGTCAGTTGCTGTTGGACACTTTGGAAAACCCTGAATTTATGCGGCTGATGTACCCTGATGATGACAGCATAATGTTGCAGAAGCGCATCAGATATATTGTTGACCTTTATCTCAATACGCCAGATAAAGTGGTGAGATTTCAATGTCGCGTTGGCCATTTTGTTATTAATGCTAAAGTAATATTAACAGTTTGCTATTTCCAAAGAATGTTGTATTAAGATATAGACCAGGAGTTCTCAACTTTTTAAAGCCAGGGCTGGGTCACACTCCTTCAGACAACTTTGGGGGCTGGACGGCCATTTTGCCCTTTGTCCACCACATGGCACTTCCTGGTGTGGTGGACGCGGTTGAGAGTCACATGAAATAGTGTCATGGGCTCAAGTTGAGAATCCCTGATACTGTATAGGCAAACACTGCATATGAATATATATTCCAGCCATAAGTTCCACTGAATTCATTGGGACTTACACTAGGATAAGCAAGTAACACATTACCCTCTTTAATTATCTTGTCCCGTCCCGTCCCCCCGTTTACTGCCTATGCCTTTATCAGTCACTCCTGCCTGGAACATATTTCGTCAACCATTTTGGGGTTTTATAGCTAGGCGGGATATAAAAGTCTTAACTACAGAACTGTTTTTAGAACTGAGGATGCAGTTATTTGTTTCTTGAAGATTTAGAAATTAAACGTTCAGCTCAGTGGCTGAAATCCTGTTGTTTAAGCATAGTTAAGTGTCAAGTAGACTATGCCCATTTGAATCAGTGGAATTTATGGAGCAGTTGACTCACCAAATCCACATTTGATTCAGTGGGCCTACTCTATTGTGATCTAATACACTAAACAATGGTATTTCAGCCAGTGAGTTCTCAAATAGAACAATTTTAAGTAAATTTAAGTAGCCAAGGGGAAATGCCAAATAAAGCAGGAAATTCTTTTAATTAGGAATGCAATATAAAGCAAAATAAAACTTACCATACTTTGAGATGTGCATAAAGAGCTATTATAAAAACCTACTAGTTCATCCTCAGAGGTCAAATAATTGGGTCTGATGGCTCCCTATAGGTAACAAAATTCAGAAATGTGGTCCAGTGACAGAATATCTCAAAGCAGTTTGTTGTTTCTCTTGGTTCTGCTTGAGCAAAAGAGAGAATAAAACAAAAAATATTGGATATCCATCAGCAACACGATTTAAATAAAATAAATTATTGCCCCCACCCAATAATATGAGGCCCTTATCTTACTTATCCAGCTTAAGTAACCCAGAGCATAGGAGATCATACACTCTTTTGCGTTTTAACATGATACCATCAGTATTCAGAGAGGGGTTATTTAAGAAAGTTCCTGTTCAGGAGCGCTTCTGTGTCTGTCAGGCTGGGAAGGTTGAGACATCTGAATACGTGCTCCTAGAATGCCAGTTTTATGACAACCTCAGACATGACCTCATTGCTGCCTTCCCTCAGATTGAGTTGAATAACCATATGTTTAGAGCCATGCTCCCAGATAGAACCACTGACCTGACAGCTGCTGTTGTCAGATTTGCCTGGAGGGCTACCAGGTTACATAGCATTAGGGAGAACCAACTACAGCAGGGACAGGTTAAAAACCAACTATAACATTTTTTATTTTTATTCTTTTTAAACCAGATATCTGTCCCAAATGTAGCATAAATTTAAAAACTGATTTTATTCTATTTTGTTTTAATACAAATAAATGTGTTTGTGGGGGTGCATTTTGACGGTATTTCATGCACTTAAACCCGTTTTACTGCACTGTTCATCGGCCGCAATAAAAATTGATTGATTGATTGAATATCTGTTTAGTATTTCAAGACAGTCTGGTCTGTAAAGGTGATGGTAGAGATTCATTACAAAATTTCAGTGGCCAGAAAGGGTCTTGTAAGAGTAGCTACTTCTTCAGGTATCCTAGACTCCGACAGTATAGACTTTAAAATCAAGAATCACCATTTTCAAAAGAAACCCAAAAGTCAGGTTTGCTTGTCTCTTAGCACTTCTGCACCTAAATAAATCTGCAGGCAACAGTGAAACGTTAAGATACAAAATGATTGCTGTTTTCCTTTGGTAGGGATTTGACACTCCATTGCATTTTGCTTGCAAATTTGGGAACCCCGATGTTGTTAGCATTCTTGCTTCTCACCCAGATATTGTAAAGAACCCGAGGAACAAGTATGCTCAAACACCAGCAGAGGTAAGTTGTCATTGTTAAAGACATTTCCACTGAGTTGATGTTGTCTAAGCAGATATCTATTTTTTAAAAATATTTTATTTAAATAAATATTGACAAAGGAAAATAAAACAAATAAAGAAGAATACATAACAAGTAACAGCAACAAAAAGAATACAAAACCATTAGTAGATATACATATTTGTCTTTGAAGTTATGTATACATTTTAATACTTTTATCCTAATATTGTTTACATATCCCTTTATAATCAATCATCTAATGGTTCTACTAATATTTTGTTACTTAATACATTTAATAACTTACATAACACCCGTGTGATATTTACATTTGTCTTGGAGGCTGAAAATACTTATGATTATACACTGGATTTCCAAAAAGCTAATTGGTCGGCTACAGGCGCACAGTCAATTCCTTTTTGTATTGCATGTTCTATGAAAGCTTTCCAAATTGTAAGCAGATATCTAAATGGAATATGCATTTATTTTGTTTAAATAAATCTGTGTTAAATCTGAGTTCATTTTCCGGCAATTGACCAAGATGACCCTAAAGTAAAATGAGTTCATCTGACAAGATTTAAGAAAGTAAAGTTGCAATTGGTTGTCATAAGAGAGCCTTCATAGTGCAGTGGTTGAGCTACTGCAGCCAGAACTCTGCTTATAATCTGTGTTCGATCCCGACGTGCTCATTGTTGACTTGGCCTTCCTTCTGAGATTGGTAAAATTAGTATCCAGCATATTGGGAGCAAAATGCTAATTGCTTTGTGAACTGTCCTAGAAAGTGCTATGAGGTATATACGTGTAATTGCTATAAGGCAACTATGATAGCTACCATAATACAGTCACACCTCTACATACAAATTGAATTTGTTCCTCGAGGTTGGTTGTATCTCAAAAAATTCTTATCTTAAATTTCCCATAGGAATGCATTGAATTTTGTAATTCAAAAAAATTCTATTAAAAATTTGTATCTCGGACCTGATTTTTTTCCTGAGATTTCTGAATGTATCTTAAGTTTCTCTTAAGTCAAGCCATTCTTATCTTGAGGTTTGACTGTATCTGAGGTTATTTTTGTATGAAAAAGACGAACTAAAAATCGATGCTATAAATAAGTAGACTAGAATTTTTTTTATATGCACTGCAAGGGTCGTTATGATCAGCTCTTTTTGCCATGGGCATAGCAGACAGACCTTGCGAACCTTACTGTTTTATACTAGCAGAAACATGACCACGGTGGCACAGTCTGTTCAGTAGAAAGTGTATATCTAGGCTTGGAGACTGTTTTTATTGAGTGTGGTTCTAAAGCAAATGTTTTGTTTTCATTGGAAAGTGATCTTGTGCCTTGTGCGTGGCTGACACCTAATAACCATTTAACTTTTAGCTTGGCATTTTACTAAAACATAAAACATTGATTGCTTAACACATATGACAGCACTGACTATGAAAGCATGGAAATGCCATCTGTTCTCTCTGTCAAATGCATAAATAAGTACAAAATGTGTTGAGATTTCTTTGCTTTTTAAACAAATGCTTCTGTGCTTTATTTGACAGGTTGTATGTGAAAGAAGTAAAAACAAATCTGCAGATCTGAAGGGGAAAATTAGGGAATATTTGGAAGGTTTGTGTTTGGAATATTCATACCTAATCTTGGCTGTCTTTATAGGGTCTTTTAAGGCTGTTTTATAGGCTTTGCAGGATTGAAGTCCTTCTGTAAATCACTTTATTAAGAGATGCTAAGCAAGTGGTATGGGTTTTACAGGGGAATAAAATTTAATTTGAATTAACAGGATACACGACAGAGTGAGCTCCCATCTCTGTTCCAGCTCCTGCCAACCTAGCAGTTCAAAAGCAAGAAATTGCCAGTAGATAAATAGGTACCACTTAGGTGGGGAGGTAAATAGCATTCCGTGCACTTCAGTGCCTAAGCATGCCTGCCACGTATCCAGGGAAGCAGATGCAGGCAGTGCTGGCTCTTTGGCTATAAGCTAGGAGTTCTCAACCTTTTTAAGCCAGGGGCCAGGTTACGCTCCCTTAGACAGCTTTGGGGGCTGGACGGCCATTTTGCCCTTCCTCCACCACATGGCACTTCCTGGAGCGGTGGGAGCCCACATGAAATAGTGCCGAAGACCACATTTGGTCCACAAGCTGCAGTTTGAGAATCCCAGGTATAAACAAGAGTTGAGCACTGAACCCTAGAATCAGATACGACTGGCTTTCAAGCAAGGGCAACCTTTACCTTTGGCGTACAGACTAAGCAGTCCAATATCAACTGTGTCTATGCAGTGAATGTACAGGGTGGCCCATAAGTCCCTCTGTGTTGGGAAGAGGGAGGAAGTGCTCCTATTGGGCTGCTGGGCAGAGGGGCTGAGCAAACTGTGCTGGGGTGACTGCGCATGTGCCCACAGAGAGGACGGGTAGGGATTTACGGGCCACCCTGTAGTTAAGATAAAAGCTGCTTGTATGGATTTGAAAAACCTTATTGTATGGTCAGTATTTCAGTGTGAAGCATTTTTCACATACTGTATTAACGTTTTTTCGCATCGTTTGTCATTCAGCTCAGTGTTATGTGCCACTCTACAGAGCAGAAGATAACGCCTCACTACCTATGATTGGACTCCCGTGGTCCCCTGAGCAGACAGATGATAACTCACAAGGTGGTTTACCAAGATATTTTGGCAGCCCTAAAGATCCTGTGTTGACAGTGAAGGCTTATGCAGGCCCAATGAGTCCTTCCAAGGTAATGGAAACTGCAAAAAATAAATAAATCTTGTTTTAGTTCTTCTTTCCCACCCCATCCCCTCTTGTTTTTATCCATCACAGACTTGCATTGAGAAGAAACCCAGTAAGTTTGGGAGTTACATTTTAGGAGAACAGATATGCAACATAACCAGGATGTCAGAATCAGGAGCATTCTGCAGGACTACCTAGTGTTTTCTGAACTCAGCCCTAGTTGCATGGAATTGTCTTACATGCAGATTCTTACAGTGTCTGGCCAGATTATTCTGCTATGGTAATAGAGTAGACCATCCCACCAGCGACTCAATGCCAAGTGTCAGGCGGCAGTTAGCTAACCTTGGGTAGTGAAGTCCACAGGTGAGGGTGATGGTCCCCAAGTGAATTGAATCCATCTTGATGGAGGGCAGCAGCTTCATCAATACTGGCCTAGGGCTGATGATGACTTGAATCCATCTTGATGGACTTTGTATACCAAAAGGGCTCAGGACCAGAAAGTGACTCACGGAACTGGGCCAGTGGTACGGTTGTCACGCTGTGATGTAGAAGGCAGATGGAAGGCTACTGCATTATATCCTCAGGACAGTCTTCATGGCTGATCGCCATGAGGATCGCCAAGATTCAGATTTGGCAGCAGAAGCAGAAGCAGATTCTTCCTCCATTCAGTTCTGATTAGATTTAGCATTACGATGATCCTTTGTAATCTTGGCTAAAAAGAACACTGGGAACATTGTGTAAGTTTCTGAGAATCCCTGTATTATTTTCTTTATAAATCAGTGTTTACATTGATCACAAGTCCAGGTCCAGAGTAAGGTGAGGGATTTAGCAAACAAGACAAAAATTAATATATCACATCTGCTAAGCATTCTTTGGCTGGTCTCTAAACCCTATTTGATTGTAAATGTAACTTCAGAATACTGAATTTGTTTCTCTAACATTGAACCCTGTGTGTTCTTTTGCAACTAGAAAACTAATAGCTCCCCAGAGAGTATATTCCATTTTGTCTGTGTAACCAAGCATGTTGTTGGGTTTAAGAGAATTTAAATTGCTCTTCCATAACATGGTGTAAACACACACAAAATGTTGAGGGAGCTAATTGCTTTATAAAAGGAGTGAGTAGTGAAAGAGACACTTGTAATAAACATTGGTGATCAACTTTTTCACTTCATTTCTGAAAGACTAAACCAGGGGTTCCCAACATTTTTAAGCCAGGGGCCGGATTATGTTCTCTCAGTCAGTGTACCAATTGTCAAGATTTCTACAGCCCACTGCAAGTAGAACAAGTTTTATAAAAATATGTTTTTGAAGAGAATACATGGTTTAATGAGGACAGTTCATAGCAGAAACAATACCACATTTTCCTCATTAAGTTAAACACAGTCCAAGTCCATGTGTTGTTCTCCATTTCACAAAGAAAACAAAAGCATTTTTAACTTAGTTGAGTAATTTTTTTAAAAAATTACTACTTGCTTTAGGCAATAAATCATAAGGATTAAATTTCAAATTTAGGTGGTAGCAGTAGCAGCAGCAAATCTTAGTGTTTAAGACACTGAGCTTGACGACCGGAAGGTCAGCAGTTTGATCTCCGAGTGCTACATACTGGAGTGAGCTCCTGTTTCTGTCTCAGCTCTTGACAGCCTGGCATTTCGAAAGCAAGAAATTGCAAGAAGATAAATAGGTACCGCTTTGGTGGGATAGGTAATAGCATTCCATGTGCTCTAGTCATGCCTGCCACATGACCACAGACGGCATGGCTCTTTGGAGATTAGCACCACAGTCTAGAGTCGGATATGACTGGCTTTCGAGCAAGGGAGCCCTTTACCGAGTAGGAAATCTACAATTGAAGTCTTATGTTGCAAAACATGTTTATACAAGAGGAGCTATATGGAAGAGCTGCACATTAGAATAATATTCCATCTTAGAAACTGGGGGCAACCCTGGTGGCACATGTAACTTGCATTGCCCATTTCTCTCATATTCAGATTGTCTGCTGGTAACTTTTTGACTTGGGAGGAAGTAATACTGGAGAATATCCTTTTGTGGGAGAGACCTAGAAAATTCACTTTAAAAAAAAGAATGTTAGAAGAGAGTATGATCAGTTTGCTCTAAAAGTATAAACTTGATTTTTCCCTTCTCCCCACTTTCCCATAAAGGCAGAAGAATTCCACCGACTTTGGAAGACTCCACCTCGAGAGAAGGCAGGATATTATCACAATCTCAGAAAGTCTGATTTGGAAAGAGGAGTTGAAAGAGCTGGAAGGTATTTCAGACTCAGTGCATGACACAGTAGAAAAATGTGCTAAATAAATTTGGTAAAAAGGCATTGCTTGGAGATGGAAACGAACTGCCAAGGAAATCAGAGGTGTTTGTGGTTCCCATGTTGAAATCGATTCTCTCTCTCTCTCTCTCTCTCTCTCTCTCTCTCTCTCTCTCTCTCTCTCTCTCTCTCTCTCTCTCTCTCTCTCTCTCACACACACACACACACACACACACACACACACACACACACACACAGTCATCATTGTACATTCATTCACACATGCATACAGGTGAAACTCAGAAAATTAGAATATCGTGCAAATGTTCATTCACTTCAGTAATGCAACTTAAAAGGTGAAACAAATATATGAGATAGACTCATTGCATGCAAAACGAGATAGTTCAAGCCTTACTTTGTTATAATATTGATGCTTATAGCTTACAGTTTATGAAAACCCCAACCTCCCCCCAATCTCATGTACCCCGTAATCATCACATAATCTCATGTACGCTTTACGCCATGATCATCACAGTTTTAACGAATTAAGGTATGACATCTCTCGCTTTGCATGGAGTGAGTCTATCTCATATATTTGTTTCACCTTTTAAGTGAAATGAATGAACATTTGCACAATATTCTAATTTTCCGAGTTTCACCTGTATACCCCTGCACATATATGCACACACTTGTTGACCTATCACATACTTGGGGGGGGGTGTTCTTTGTTTTTTGCATTTGCTTGATTATCTGGCCCTTTTTGTTTGATGTATTTTTTGCAGGGGCTAAATAAAAGTGTTGCAGAAGTATTAATAAGCTAAACAACCTGGGGGAATTTGCAAAATTGTAGGATATATTTGCTATGTGTTCTCCTGTAGTCTCTTCTATTTATCTTTATTTAATCCTTAAAACTCTTTTCTATATGAGAGTATTTCATGTGCTATGTGTTTAATCCCCTTTATAGCAAAGAAAAAGCATTTACTTGATTAAAATATATTGATATTAGTAGTTTTCCCCAGTGGATGCTCATGTATTTTGACAGCAAAGTACAAAGCCACAAAATCTACAGTGATTTTATATGTGGCAATTATAATTAAGTCAACTAAAATTTGAGTCTGGGATGAAGGTCTGTGATGCATAATTCATTTGTTAAAATGGCTTTTTTAATGCTTATATAATGATAGCTTGACTGATTAGAAACATGTTTTGGTAAAGTTGTTGCCAATCTCATTTAATGTCTTCACAAATGATCCGTTCTATCTTATTTATTGCAGGGAGTTAGCTCATGAACTGGGGTGCCCGTGGGTTGAATACTGGGAATTTCTGGGCTGTTTTGTTGATCTGTCTTCCCAGGAAGGGTTACAAAAGCTAGAAGAATACCTGAGCCAGTGGGAAATAAACGACAAAATCCAGCAAGACACAGGGGAGAATGAGACCCACAACAGATACAACACACAACAATTTTCTGGTAAAAGTGAAGCATTGCTTAAAGCAGGGGTTCCCAACCTTTCAGGCCGGGAGGCCAGGTCACACTCTCTCATTCAACTCAGTGGGCCAGATGGCTATTTTGCCCTGCCTACACGATGAGGGTGGCCATTTTGTCCCAACAGCTACAAAGGGGAAGCCATTTTGTTTTTTGAATATCCTTGGGGGGGGCACATGAAATGGCACCATGGGCTGGATCCAGCCCGCGAGCCTTAGGTTGGGAATCCCTGGCTTAAAGAATGATAATGAAAAATTGATGCTGTTTGCTAACATATTGGATTACTTTATAAAGACTCATTAATTTCAAATATATTTCTCAAGCTTTGTAATATATCAATGTCTGGCTGGTATTTAATACCCAGCTGTACAGAAGCACAAGTTTAGTGGTTTGCTTCTAAAATTGATATTTGCAGCTAATGAATATGCATATACTTGTAACTCGAGATTCCACTGTATTATGAAGCCATGCTTCATTAGGTTGATCCACCCTCCTGTATAAGTTGAATCTTTTTTTTAATCAGCTGAATTCTTTCTTTATTCGTGTCAGATGCACCACCAGCATATAATAACATACAAAGCTAAAATTAACATATTTAAAAGAAAAGGGAATTAAAAGGACTAGATGGCACCTGTCCAATATCAGGCCACATCAACAGCATTTCCTCTTCCCAACATAAGGTCCTCCTCAGTGCATGTTGAGGGGCATCATGTGCATTGTATCATATGGGAAATAATTTGTACTTCTCCGCATTCACACAGGCTGTCATCTACAGGGAAACCCAACTTTCTCAGATTAGCCCTTGATCTTTATACTCCTGCACACATTCTATTTAAAGCTTTCAACGTAGGCCATGGTTCTTGGCCAGGTGGTAGAGAATCATTTGGTTCGGCCAGTTATCTGTTAGCTCCTTGCTTGCTGGTTGTTTGGAGGGGCAGAAGTTATGAGGAAACTGCCTTCATTTCAGTCTCTGCTTGGGTGGTTGCTGATTGAATTGCAGGTGTGTTTCTGAGCATCTTGCTTTGAGCCACTCTTTCAGCAGTACTTTTTTGATGAAGGGGTGCCAGCTAGGTAATGCGCTTTTTATTTTGGGGTTGGTTTTAGGCACCCTGTGACCAATCTCACTGTTTCATTTAGGGCCACATCCACCTGCCCTGTATGCTTTGATCTGCACCACATTGTACTAGCATACTCCTCTGCAGAGTAACATACAGTAAAGCTAGTGCAGAAGTTCTTAATGTGTGTGGTTGGGCACACCAACGTGTGTCTGTTATTTTCCTCAGAATATTGCTCCTGGCAAAAACCTTCTGTTTGGTATTGAGGCAGTGGGTCTTGAAAGTGAGAGTTCGATCTAGGGTAATTCCCAGATATTTGGGGGTGATGCAGTGTTTTAGCCTGGTGCCATTCGAAGGCACCTGCAAGCTTCTTGATGCCTCATGGTTTTTCAAATGAAAAGCACAGAAGTGAGTTTTTAGGCAGTTTGGCTTCAGTTGGTTATCCTTATAATATATAGCCATTAAATTCAAAGCCTCAGTCAGTTTTTTTCTCAACAGCCTCAAAGGTTGCACACTGTGCGGCAGTTGCCAGGTCATCAGCATAACGAAAGTCCTAGTGGCTTCCAACAGTGGTTGATCATTAGTATATATGTTAGTGTGGGGGCTAGCACACTGCCCTGCAGGAGGCCATTTCTTTGAATTCCCCATCAGCTGCCAACATATGAAATGGGGCCAACATATGAAATCCTTAATCTTAAAGGATCAGAAACTACCACCAGTTTCCAGTACAGTGAAACCTCAAGATACGAACTGTTCTACTTACGAAAAACTCGAGAGACGAATGGAAATTTTAGATGCAAATTTTTAATAAGATTTTTCGAGATACGAAAAAGTGTACGGTGACCTCTTGTGGCCACTTCTGGCAATGCCATGTGTTTTCATTGTGTTTTGAGATAAGAATTTTTCAAGATACAAACAACCTCGAGGAACGGATTAAATTCGTATCTTGAGGTTTGACTGTACTAGCCTTATTTAAATTGTTATGCAGTGGTTTCTTAGGACTGGCTTTGTTAACCTGCCTGAAGTCCTGAAAAAAAATGTGGGTTGTAAAGATGAAGGGAAATCTACAAATCATTTGGTTGCGCCGTCAGATGTCAACATCTTTTTATCATGTTTTGTAGGCAAAAGTAAAAAAAGCTGCAATTCTGTCTCTGTTGGAGCATTTCTCGATGACGACGACATGAGTTTAGAAGAAGTAAAGAATAGGCAGAATGCTGCCCGAAACTACAGCCAAGCCGCTGCACCCAACAAACCGAGCATCAGTGATATCGGAAGCTCGGAGCATGACATTTTGTCCATCGAATCCACGAGGAACATAATACAAATGGGAGACGACTCCAGTAGGCATACAGACAAAGAGGTGGTCGCTGCTGATAAAAATGGATTTTGTAGCCCGGTAGCCAGTGATAGAATTGTTGGCCCTCACAGAAGGCATTCGAGCCACCGAGAAGAGTGCCTTTCGCCTCCCGTCTCCAATTTAATGGAAGAATTTGATAAGCTGGCAGTGGAAAGTGTGCCAGGCAAGTCAAGCCAAACGGCCACCAAACCCAAGTGTGAGAACAGCCAGGCGGATAGCACAAGGCAGCTGAGGAAACGGAGGGACGTGACCTACTCGCAGCTTCCCAAGCCGGGTGGGGCGGCTGGAAAGGCTGAGGATACAAACCCAAGGACAGAAGTAGAAACACAACGAGAAGCGGAGAGAGCAGCGGCAGAAAATGGAGTCTGGGGAGAGGACACACCGCAGCCTTGCAGTTCTAAATTGCAGCCTGAGATGTTGCCACAATGTGCCCTAAATGCTTCCTCTTCAAGTGAAAAAGAAAGATGGCTGTTTCTTTTAGGGTACGAAACCCATTTCATCACTTTTTAATATATTCCATAGCAGAAAATGTCTGGGACTTCATCATGCTCTGTGCACTGTGCCTTTATGAAGGCATTTGCAGATTCCAGTAAAGGTAAAGGTCACCTTTGTTTGAAAGCCAGTCGTATCCAACTCTAGGGTTCAGTGCTCATCTCTGTTTCATAGCCGAAGAGCCAGCGCTGTCTGCTTCTGCAGATGTTTCCGTGGTCATGACGAGACACCGGAGCGCAGTTTGAAAGCAAGAAATTACAAGTAGATAGATACCACTTCGGTAGGAAGGTAAACTGTTCCGTGTCTAGTCATGCCTGCCACATGTCCACAGAAACATCTGCAGACATGGACAGCGCTGGTTCTTTGACTATAAACAGATGAGCAATGAATTCTATAGTCGGATACTACTGGCTTTCGAACAAGGGAGACCCCTTTAACCCCTACTTTAGATGAAACATATACACAACCTTTCTCAACTGACATTGGTATCTTTATGGGAAATGTGTGAAGTGACTTGAGATAACACTCAGTATCCTTAAGGCAGTGATGGTGAACCTTGGCACTCCAGGTGTTCTTGAACTTCAATTCCCAGAAGCCCAAATCTATGTGAATCCACACGAATGGGTTTACTGTGTATATATAAACCCATTTGTCTGGCTTCACAAAAACTTGGGCTTCTAGGAAGTCCAAGAACACCTGGAGTGCCAAACTTTGCCATCACAGTCTTAAGGTATTAGCATCTCAATGCTGAGAGGGCGAAAATGTCTGCCGGGGCTTTTGTAAAAGGGGATTGTGCATTTTTCTGACAGCTGATTTTCTTGGGTTTGAACAATGGTTTTGTAAATGGCAAAATCAGTCACTTCATTGTAATTTAGTAAGATTAAAATTCAGGTTAATTATACAAAACAAATGAAGAATGATTTCTTCCTTCAGAGCCCACAAGACCAAAAGGCCAACTGCTCCCAGCCAATAGAAAGGAAGAAATTAAGATCAGGCAATAATAATAATAATAATACAGTAATTTCGTGTCAGAAATTATTCTGGGTTGAAAGGATTATTTTGTGGAAGAAACTCCGCTCAGGGAACGCCCAAATGAGGCTCCTTTCATGTCCCAAAGAGTTGGGACAGAGACGGGCACTCAATCCATCTTGCAGTACCTAGGTCTCGAACTGCCGACTTGCCAGCCTTCCAGCTAACAAGGTGAGCTTCTTAACCACTGAGCCACTGCAGTCCCAGGCAATCAAACCATGGGAAAGCACTTTCGGAATTGGTTAATAAACAAGCAAATTATTCCCAGAAGGATGCTTCCTCCTCCCAAGGATTATGTTAACCCCTTGCTGGCTGCATTGCCATAATTGATTTGGATTCTTGCATTGAGCAGGGGATTGGGCTCAATGGCCTAAAAGGCCCCCTTCCAACTCAGCGATTCTGTGATTCTTTAATCCCAACAAGACATGTGTCCTCACTAACACCTCATCCTCACAATAATGCACGCGATCCAATTTAATATCCCGTATGTAGTATCCATTGGGGATTACAAAGGTGAGCCGTTGCCCGTACCTCACTTCCCGATTTTCCTCTTTCATTCTAGGGAGCAGCCATCAAAGTTGGACAATGATGTGTTGACTGCACTTCGTGGGGTGGAGATTGATTCACAAAAGTACCCTGCCATTTTCAAGTGGAACATGTCTGTACAGCTCTACTCTTCTTCCGAACAGCAAAGGTATGCTTAGATTAAATAAAACAATATTCTGGTTAAATCTGGGGGCTCACATTACACCCGTGATGGCAAACCTTGGCACTCCAGATATTCTTGGACTTCAATTCCCAAAAGCCCCCATGAATCCACATGAATGGGTTTACTGCGATTCATCCGGCCCACGCCACCCTCGTCGCTCCCGGAAACGGAAGTAAAATGCGCCCGGACGGGCGCGTTTTACTTCCGCTTCCAGGAGCGACGAGGGTGGCGTGGGCCGGATGAATCGCAGTAAACCCATTTGTATGGATTCACAGGGGCTTCTGGGAATTGAAGTCCAAGAACATCTGGAGTGCCAAGGTTCACCATCACGTCTATAGCTTGCGAACCGCCCAGAGACTGCATTAAGCTCTGTGGGGCTGCTATATAAGTGTGATTGCTTTGCTTCAATCCATACCTGTCAAGTTTTTGGATTTGGAAATAAGGGAAATTTCTCGGCAAATGCGGGATACTTGACAGCTATGCTTATCCTGTGCTTCCCTCCAATGGCGGCAATAGGGCATTGCAATCTAATTAATAAGGGATGGCAGCGGGAAAGGGTAAAATAAGGGGGCTTTCCTGGCCAATAAGGGATACTTGACAGCTATGGCTTCATTCTCAAACATCTATTTAGCTTAATTTCACAGCCAATTCTATTTTACATCCTTAAAACGCCTGATGGTGTAAAACGTGTGTCCTTTTCTTTCAGCTGGTCAAGCCCATCACTGAGGGGGAAACTAAAGTCTCAGGCAGCGTCGAGCCCATCCAGCAGTCCGGCCTATTATAGCCCAGGGAAGAACAGCCCAGGGTTTGGTAGCCCAGGGAAGCTCAATGCATTTGCCTCCGGCTTCTCACCGGATTTTAGAAGCCCCGGAAGGAACGGCCCAGCCTACATGAACCACATCCTCTTGTCCAAACGACACCACCTCTCAGGACCGCCGCCTATCCATTAGAGACACTGTAGAACCGCAGTCGGGTACTTTACATGAAAGAAAAATTAGGGCGCCGAACCCTTAACTGTGGGGTAGCCCTGCTCCCTTTTATTTATTGTTTTTTCTGGGGTGTGTGTTGAAGAGGTTGCTTGCAGAGAATGTCTCCACTCCATTTGGCAGACTTTGCTGACTTGTAGATTAGTAACTTGTTCCATGTTGAAAGTACTTGAGCTGTAAAATCAGATACTTACCGAAGGGGACTGTAGATAGAAGATGACTTTTGGGGCATATTAAGCAAAGTTCCTCTTCACCCGCACTGCTGGCCGAGATCTCCTTTACTGTGACAACTGTAGACTCAAGGGAATTCAGGCCACCAACTTTATAGGTCTTACTAGTCTTTCAAGTGATTTGGGGGACGGGACAGAGGGAGGATGCTTTTCAAAAGACAGGGCACCCAGTTTTATCAACCACTATTCTGTCTAATTAGGTTTGGTAAAAAGGAACAGTGAACCTTCTTCCCATTGATCATGACCACTCTTGCCATTGTTATCGAAGGGGGCATTAGCAATGCCACAAAGATTGTCACTAGCCTTTCCCTTTATAGTCTAGGTCAGTGATGGTGAGCCTTGGCGCTCCAGATGTTCTTGAACTTCCAATTCCCAGAAGTCCTGATCAGCAGAAGTGGGATTCTGGGAATTGAAGTCCAAGAACATCTAGAGTGCAGAGGGTCACCATCACTGGTCTAGGTCGTTGTTTTATGTGTGGGAGCAAATAACTTGGGTTCCATATTTATAATCTCTTAAAAATATAACAGTGGTTCCACTAATGCATTGGGGTTTTTTGTTTGTATATATCTGCTAACTAATCAGCTCCAGTTCCAACACAGTTTTTGAACAAGCCTTTGAACCTTACCCACGTCCACACTATTTACAGTTCCACTCGTCGCAAACCTGTTTTCATACCCGAGTTCTGGAGTATACATAAATAGCCATCCTTTGGCACTCACAAGCCACTGGCTAGAGTAAGAAAGTCAGACTGGGGGCAATCTAACATATTTATCATGCAAGGGGTGGGAGGTACTTTGGCACAGAGCATTAAGAAAGCAGTGATTTACATTTATACTTGAAATCATCACAACATCAGATGGCTTTCT
Source organism: Bradypodion pumilum (assembly GCA_035047305.1). Lineage (NCBI taxonomy): Eukaryota > Metazoa > Chordata > Lepidosauria > Squamata > Chamaeleonidae > Bradypodion > Bradypodion pumilum. Next base: position 14,496,044 of record JAWDJD010000014.1, on the reverse strand, counting down.
GGTATCAGACTACAATTCCCTGTTCTTTCCTTGCCCTTGGCTAGGGATAATGGCAACTGTAGTCGGTTCACCTCTGTAGGGCCACTTAATCTCTCCAACCTTGCCTTTACCCCATGAGTAACGGGCTTTTTGTATCCTGTTCCTGACTGTTCAGTGTTTTGGTACAAAACTCCAGAATTGCACTTAAGGCTTCCAACTTTATTAGTGCCTTTTGTAAACATTTTCATTTTTGTATGTTTTGATCTTGCTTTTTAATAGACAGCGTAAGCAAGTAGCCATATTTTAACCTTTCCAACACTTTTGAACAAAGTTCTTTTAAAGCTGTCCTTTATAGTTTAAAGAGTGGGAGAGATGCTATAAACATCCATTTTTGTTACTCTGCCTCTTAATTAGAGGTGAGCTAAATGTAAATTAAATACCTACGGTTAAGATGGCTTTTTATTACACTATTTATATAAACGGCCATTTAAATAAAACATGAGCAGCTTTACTAAAGTACAGCTCCCTATTAAAGTTAGTCTCCAACTTTGCCAGTGGCACCATGAAACTGGCTTCCCATACAAGCCTGCATAACTTGGGCTACAAGTGAGATGTGATCACCAGAAGTCATTTTTGGGGGGCCCAGAATTTCCCGTATGAGATGGAAGTGCCCATTTCTGAGAATCTCTGTCCAAGAAAGTCTCTTCCAAGTTAACACATTCTGCCCTTGGGATGCAATTTGTACAGGTTCCATTTTTAGATACCTTTTGTTAATTCTTCACCGATGCAGGAAGTCCAGAGTAAACAGCTGGCTACAAACATGAGATACCCCTTCACATCTTGTCATATGGTATATAGAGCAGTGTTTCCCAACGTGGGACCCATGCCCCACAGGGAGGCTTCAATTCCCAGAAGCCCAAGTCAGTACATTAGTCGATCAGTGCTTTGGGAATTAATTTAGACTTCTGGGAATTGAAGCCCCAAAACTAAAAGTTGGGAAACACTGGTCTTTTAATAGTAAAAATGAAACCTTTTACATTTTCTTAAAATAAAAGACAGCATCAGCCCAGGGATGTCAAAACAGCTCTTCTTCAGTAATATTTTTCTCCACAAAGTCTTGTTTACCATTTGGGAAACTTTCATTGAAAAAAAAAGTAACTGACTTCTAAAAAGTATTTTGTTACAACTCTTCCTTTGCCTCGGTACTACTTCTTACCTTTTTGTATCCAAGAGTTTCGGGAGCACAAACCATCAGTTTATTAACACATTGTCTTGTGATGGGAAGGTCCAAAGGGTTGATGTTACAAAATATTAATGTCTCACAACTTAAGTCATTTCTGTTAAGCGTGTTCAAGTGAATTTGTAACAATCTTATTAAATTTCTTTAGCTAAAATGCTTTCTTCCCCCTTCTTACCTTTTAGCGTCTCTGTGCACATCTCACGTGTTTTATAAGCAATCAATACAGTGGACCCTCAATTAACAATGCGTTCGAATAGCGTCATTTCCGCTTACGGACGCATCATCACTCACCATGTAACTCCGCACGACGACGAAAAACCGTTGTTATGCAGATTAACGTCGTTGTGCGGATAAGTTTTTTGTCGCTAGATGGCGCAGCTGCCATTGAAAAACGCACAACGTTTCCCCTATAGCAACGCTACTTGGGGAACCATGCAACGTCGTTATGTGAGGGTCTACTATAAGTGATATCTGGGAGTATATAGACATTTTTAACATCCTTTCCTCCTTAGCAGGCATGCTAAGAGGCAAGAACAATAATACAGACCGCAGTTTCAATACTGATTTCAAGGAAGCTTCATATGAAAGTCATTAAACTTTTATTTTTTTTTTTCACAGATGCTTTACAAAGCCATATAAGAATAACTTAATTTCCCGCACTGATTGAAAGACGTAGCCCTACCATTTCCCAGGAATACAGAACGGGTCTCAATGTTTCTTTCAGGATTGAAAGGCGAGACCCATTCTAAACTGCTTTTGGTCGGTACCTAAGTGTCCCCAGATGCCCTAAGCAAAAAAGACAATGCCATGGGATACCGATGACACCATAAACATGTTTGTGGCCTACCTTAAATTTTTACAATCGCTGAAAAGGAAATATTTATAAGAACAGCTTTTAAAAGAAAAGGCTCAGTCATTTCTTCTTCCTTGAAGTTGACATCTTCAGTTTAGATTCTACCAAGTTGACAAGACTATCTGCCTCTATCTTGTGTTCATATCAGGAAGTCCACATTTATGGTTCCCGTCCTCCGCCATGTGGAAGTCGCAGCTCTATGAAACACCAGTGGGCAGCTACCTAAGAGGAAGTCCCTCGGATTGGTTCATTTACTTGAAGAGCCGCCACAACAACAGCTGTTGAAACCATTCTGCGCCGTTTTGTGAACGCACCCATCTAGCTAACCAAAGTAAATTTCCAGATTCGCAATGAAACAGATTGGCTTTCTAAACTGCAGTATTTGCATCTTTACTCCCACAGAAAGTGGAGGGGAGGGATAGCTTTGCCATGGACATTTACTTACTGCAGCCAACCAAGTGATACCCTCACAAGGGTGTATATAAGTACAGTCTCACTTTGTCTCTTGGTTCCAATAAGCCCAAGATGGCGAACCTTGGCACCCCAGGTGTCCTTGAACTTCAATTCCCAGAAGCCCAAGTCTCTGAATCCACATGAATGGTTTTACTGCGCATATAAACCCACCCGTGTGGATTCACAGAGACTTGGGCTTCTGGAAATTGAAGTTCAAGGACAGCTGGAGTGCCAAGGTTCACCATGACTGCAATAAGCACTGATGCAAAGCCTCCGTTTGTTGTAATGGTGCAGCCAAGCCCAGAAGTAGACTGAGGCTGTATCACAGCAATGACTGGCGGAATGTGCCAAAGGCTTCATGGCCAAAGTTGACCGTTCTGTAGGCCAACAGAGCCAACTGTTTACATACAAACAAAGCAGAGCTGTTGAGGACCACTGTAAAAGTTTAGATTCAGTATCCCAGTACCACAGCAGTGTCAGTGCGGTGACCCTAGAAGCAGCTTCAGAAAGGCTCACTCAGTTGCGGGTGATTTTCTCAGGAGGCATAAATCCTGTGTCGCCAAGTGTTCGAAGGGCCACCCTGCCACTGGGACGGATCACCAAGTGGGTGATGCTGCCATTGTTGAGGGATATCCGAAGCCACCCTTCAGGGGGGAATTGTAGTGCTCTGTGAGAAAGGAGAAAAGCATCTTCAGCATTTCTGAGAAGAGTATGAAAAGCTCTGTCCCAAATCTAAATCCAAAAAGAACATGCAAGACTCTAGGTCAGTGATAGCCAACCTTGGCACTCCAGGTGTTCTTGGACTTTAATTCCCAGAAATCCATATCAGCACTCTTGCTAAACTGGGGCATCTGGGAACTGAAGTCCAAGAACACCTGGAGAGCCAAGGTTGGCCATCCCTGCTCTTAGGTTCTCAGAAAGCCTTTACGGAACGGATCTTATTGTCCACAGCTGCTGGGATATCAAATGGTAATGTGATTTGCATCATAGGCAACTGGAACTAAACCATCCTATTTATTTACCATATATACTTGAGTATAAGCCTCATTTTTAGCCCCCAAAATGAGGTCCAAAAAGGGGGACTCGACTTTTACTTGGGTCAACGACCCAAAACCACGGTGGTGCAAATTCAACATACAGTTAAAAAATGCACTAACACTACTGTAAAAACTCAAAACCATACCCATACAAATGTCTAAATTAATTTTACCGTATTTTCGTGTATTTTAATTATTAAAACTCACTAGCAGCAGCTGCATTTTTCACCCCGGCTTATACTCGAGTCAATCTATTTTCCTAATTTTAGAGGTCCAAATTAACGTTATGACCAAACGATGCAAAAGAGCCACTTGCAACTGGACCGTTGAGATTAGGCATCTGTTTAGGGTGATAAATACTTCTATATCTGTCTCTCAGCTTGAGTAGACAGAAGGCATCTCTGTCCAAAAAATGAGACGTATTAGATAGGGTTCATTCTAAAGTAAACCCTGTAATTATAGTCAGACTGACACTTCTCAGATAAATTTAAAAACATTGTCTGGAGGTTCAACAATCCATTCTATAGTTTGCAAATGTCAAGTCAGCATGCTGATAGTTCAGGAAATCACAACCAAGAGTCAAGAGTTCAATTCCCCACTTTTAGGAGAGAAGTCAGGGTCTTGGGCAAGTTACGCAAGCCCAGCAGAAGAAACATCCTACATCAGAACCATGCAAACATTTCCAGGCTTTGAAATATATTTAGTATGGAGGCCTATTTATTTTTTAAATCCTCTGCTTAAAAATGAGGATTAGAGTAAAAGCTTTTAGTTAATCTGACAATCATATGGTCAGTGGACAGCTGCTCATAACTAGGCACTGATCCTACCCAACTACCACTGACTTGCTAACTGGTTATTATTATTATTTTTCGGTATAACAAATAGCAATGTGTGCTAAACCCAATTTAGAAGTCAAACTTTCTGCAGGTTTCTCCACTGCTACCACATTATGTATTTCCACCTTGTAGTTACCTGCAAACAATATAGCGTATAACGTTGGCGTGACAGACGTAGATTTCATAGCTGTCCTCTTCTTGCTTTACATCAGCCCTATGGATGAAGTTCCGGAAGGCCGCTTCAATGCGAGCCCCATCTTCATAATACTGCTGAAAGCGGATAATTGGTTATTGGTGTAGCTATTAAGTACAGAAGGATCCAATCTTGCCTAATCTGGATTTTAATCCAGATCGCCCGTACAGTGGTCATCTCCGTCTTAAATTAGGGAATGTGGGCGGTATTCACGGAATCCCTCATTTTCATCGATTTAGGCTGTCTTGTAAAAGATCAATATTGGGATTTTTCAGATCTGAAAGATTTCACCCGTTCAGCATAAGAGGGTTGTGTTGTTGTTGTTTTTTGGGGGGGGGGGAGTGAGGGGTAAGGCCTTTGGAAAATGTATCTGTAAAACTGGTGTCTTTTCTCTTGAAGAAGTATATACACACACGCAAAGCAAGATTGGAGGGCTGTTCAAAGATGCGACCAACCCATCCAAAGCTTCTAACTCTTTAAAGTCAATTAAAACAAAGCAAAGCAGCTATGATACATTTTCATCTGAAAACATTTTCATCTGAAAATATGTATTTGCTCTCTAGCCATTCCATAGATCAGATGTTAAACAGAAATGTTAGTACGGTAGAACCCCGGCATAACGGGAAAAAACTCTGTTCCACGGAGCTCTTCGCTATGCTGTCCGGGTGGCGTGGTCAGGCCTGCGGCGTAAAAAGGTTTGGAACCCCTGATCTAGACGCTGCTAGTAACCACTTTGAGCACCTCATGTAATTGCAGAAGTCAGACCTGACTTTTATTCATTTTTTTGTTATCGGTATATATTGAGCATTACCATTTTAATAGTTTTTTCCTGTTTCTTAAAATGCGTATACAGGTACATGGTTTGGCACCCTCTGTTATTTTAACTCACGGATCTGGAACTGGTAAACTTAGCAACTAGGAGCAGGAGAAAAAAGGTTTCCCAACTGGTCCAGAAAAGACAGAGAGAAAGAAATGCCATTAAAATAATAATAATTTCGTGTCAGAAATTATTCTGGGTTGGAAGGATTTTTTTTGCGGGAGAAACTCTGCTCAGGGGACGCCCAAATGAGGCTCCTTTCATGCCCCCAAGAGCTGGGACAGAGGCAGGTGCTCAATCTGCCGTGCAGTACCCAGGTCACGAACTGCCAACTTGCCGGCCTTCCAGCTAACAAGACGAGCTTCTTAACCACTGAGCCCCCGCAGCCCACACTTGGGAATGGGTTGGCATGCAGAAAAGCCTTCCAGAGGAAGCAAAGATATCACCAATATATTCCTCAAGTGCAAGCCAAATATATTAACATCAATGCAAAGGTTTTACCACAGCTTCAGGCTTCCAGTGAGAGCCGGGAGGGTTGGGCTCAATGGGCGCTCCTTCTCGCAGGAGGTCAGTGCTTAATTTAGTCACTCCTAGGGAAGTGGAAGGAAAAAGATGTTATAGTATTTTAAAGCTGTATCTGAGACACCAAGTGCCAGAAGAACAGGAGCTTCTTACCCACTTATTTTTTCTGGAGGTATCACTCCTACAAAACATGAGTGCCTAATTTCATTTAAGAGATCTACGAGCTTCTTGACAATCTTGAGTGCCACTCCACAAATCATGCTCCATTCTCAGCCATCACACACAAAATAAATAATGTCTGCTACTTGGTCTAATCCATGTGTCCTATATTAAATCAAGTGCGCTAAATACAAATCTGAAGTCCGATTCTGCCTAGGTCAGTGACGGCGAACCTTGGCACTCCAGGTGTTCTTGGACTTCAATTACCAGAAGCCCAAGTCAACACTCCTACTGATCAGGACTTCTGGAAATTGAAGTCCAAGAACATCTGGAGTGCCAAGGTTAGCCATCACTGGCCTAGGATGTCAGAATCTTGTCAATTATACATATAGATGCGATTGTCTGGTTTATTAACACAGCTGTGCATACTCATCTTTAGCTCAAAACAGACTCGCTATGGCCTAGCTGTATTATCCAGTAAGATGGTTTCACACTAGAGACAAACCCTTGGTCCATCTTGCCTTATAGACCTATTTCTGACGTCAGCTCACTGACTTGCCCAGACGTGTCCAGCCGCTGCTGGAACACGCATGCCACCAGGGGACGTGATTCAGCTGAGGCGGCAGCAGGCACAGTGGTAGCTGCAACTGTTATAATGTTCCCGTGTAAAAATACATTACCCAATTACCAACCATGTGAAGAGCTATAGCACGGCTATAACTTAAAATCTGTGACAGACAAATTCTGACTTCAGATTTGGAGTCAGCACACTCGATTCCGTGTACATCACATGTGTTATTCCCAAAACTGTTGTTGTGCAGTGTTATAATCTTGTAGCTTCATCTCTGAATTTGTAAGCCTGCTAGACATCACTGAGTAAACTTTGAGCTTCCTGCAACAATTCCTTCAACTCCAAACCTCCCCTTTCTAAAAGTGCTTTATCTTGCTTTGCAGTTGGTCACGATAAGTCTCTAGCACAGCATTTCCCAAACTATGTCCTGGTGGACTTCAATGCCCAGAAGCCTAAGTCAGTACATTGGTTGATCAGTGCTTTGGGGAATTGACTTAGGCTTCTGGGAATTGAAGCCCAAAAACCAAAGGTTGGGGAACACTGTCGATGGGTAAACATGCAGTGTCTTATCACTGGTCTAGACATGACCAACCTGATTGTAATGGGGTCACCTGGTGTTTTCCCCAGTCTTGTAATTACTCTAGTTTGGTGTGTAGAAAAGTATAGCCTAAGCCCGTGATGGTGAACCTTGGCACTCCAGATGTTCTTGGGACTTCAATTCCCAGAAGCCCAAGCACCCTGCAAATCCACAATGCTGACCTGCCAACCTTCCAGTCGTCAAGTTCAGCATCTTAACCACTAAGCCACCGCGGTCCCAAACTTTTTATATCTACTCCCTGTTGGACTTTTTATACCTACTCCCCATCTCTTCATCAACATGTTTTTCTCCCTTTACATTTTAAACCTTGGTTCGTCTAAATCAGGGGTTCCCAACCTTTTCAAAGGAAGACAAATGAGTGATTTATCAAGGAGGACTCTTAATATGATTACATAAATTGGGGGGAGGATAGAAGCTGGAGTGATGGCCATTTTGTTTCTTGAATGCCCTTGGAGGGGTTGGGAGCCACATGAAGTGGTGCCACGGGGCAGATCCGGCCCAAGGGCCTTAGGTTGGGAACCCCTGTTCTAAATCCTGTTCACCACCCTGGATTTTGGTCAAAGTCTATGCTATCAGTGACGGCCTTCAATTTTAGCCCTATCTTGCATTCCTGCTATCAGAAAGTGCAGACGCCTACAATGCCCCCCCTCCCCCAAACAACCACCACTATCACTGGCAAGAGATAGTGCAATCATCCTCACCAAGGCTCTCTTTATTAGCATTTCAAACCCTTGACTAGAAGGGACTTTAGCACAAATATTCCTTGTTTGCCTCTTCCAAAGAAAGCACGTGTGATATTCTTGCAGATATTATACAAAAGTCTTAAGCCACCACCAACTGGTTTGGGGCAAATTCTATGAGTGATTGGAGGGGGGCATAACTCATAAGTCCCTGAGCCATCTAGACACACCAAAATTGGAGAGGGTCTTCTGTTGATTCTCCTCTAGCCTCTCTCCAAAATTGGTGTAATTTGAAGCTAGGGTGTCTGAGGTATATGCCCACCACCACCTCCCCATCACTCACTGAATTTCCCCCAACCCACCTGGTTGGACCCCAAAACAATTCCTTTGGCTTCCAGTTCATTTGATTTGACTCCAAAATGTCACTATTTGTCCTATGTTATGTAATCAGTATGCATCATGTCTAGAACAAGACAAAGGCATGTTCAAGGTCAGTAAGTACATATCATCACGATCAATTAATCCCCGGAAAGGAAAGATCTTTTGGTGATCATAAAAGGTCGCGCAACTTTTTATTAATTCTTAAGTGATCCAATAAAGATATTGCCTTCTTTCTGCATTTCCCCCCAATATACAGTGGAACCTCAGTTAACGGAACTCATGCGTCCTCCAGGATCTTTCTTACAGCAAAAATTACTTTAACCGAATTTCCCATAGGAATGCATTGAATGCAATTTCCCATAGGAATGCAATGAAAACCAAAATGCAATACTGTAACTAAAACGTGGTTTCTCATAGGAATGCATTAATTAATCCGGTCCGGGGGGAAATCCGTAAACTGAGCCACTATTTTCTATGGATTTCTTTTTGTTATGCGATTTGTAAATTAACCGAGCTGTCTGTTAACCCAGGTTCCACTGTACTAATTGTTTTATTCTGCTAAAATGGATAGTTGTGCTACAGTTCTACACACTCTGGGTCAAGGCTGTCTCTATACCAAATCCCAAGTGAAATGAGTCCAGACAACTCGTTTAATTCATCATGCTTAGAGCTAGTCTGCTACCGCTCTCTTGAATAAGTTTTAAAAAATCTTTGGACTTAAGTGATCCACAACACCACCAGTTAAAGTCAGCCTGCATACTCCAGCACGTGCTTATGAAAACCAGTAATTTTACTCCAACAAATTCAAACAGAATTCACTCACCAGGGAAATATTTACTGATAATGTTTGTGGTTTCGGTAGCCCTGGTCATCGTGGAATATACAATTTTATCAAACTTCAGGCCCAAACTTGCAAGCCTTTTCGCTGTCAATTCAGCTTGCTCACGGCCTGAAAAGTAAGAATAGATATTGTGAGTTGCTGATTCTTTACTGCTTACTCTTAATTATACATTTTAGCTGCAATGGGGCAGTTTCCCACAACTTAATGCCCCCCCCATATGAAGACACATTTCACAATACATTATTCACTGTCTGTGATGGCAAACTCAGGCCTGACCATTTACTATGCTACCATGCCGGTGTGAGAGTGCAGGCTTTTGACAAGGCGGCATTTAATTTTGGGATTCTTGTTCTTCTTGTTCTGTCAAATCTGAATATTGGAGATCCTCATGGTGATCAGCCATGGGAAAATGTCCTGAGAATATAATGCAGTGGCCTTTCATCTGCCTTTCGCATCGCAACATGTCACTGATCCAGTTCTGTGAGTCACTTTCTGGTCCTGAGCCCTTTTGGGCACACAAAGTGCTCCTCAGCCCCAGACCAGGACTGATGAAGCTGCTGCCCTCCATCAAGATGGAATTTAATCCACTTGGGGACCATACAAGTCCAATAAATTATCAACTGAATGAATGAATGAATGAATGACCCTTCCCTGTGGACTTCGCCACCCAAGGCCATTTTGGTACACCAAGTCCATCAAGATGGATTCAAGTCATCATTGACCCTAGTCTAGTATTGATGAAGCTGCTGCCCTCCATTAAGATGGATTCAAGTAGGATTTAATCCACCTGGGGACCATCACCCTTCCCTGTGGACTTTTCCACCCAAGTCCATTCATCCTCAGGGTGGTCAGGTTATTTAACTGCCACCTAACACTTGGTGTTTAGTCGCTATCAGTAAGGTCTACTCTATTACCATAGCAGGATAACCTGGCCAGACTTTGGCAGGCAGAATTCGTGATGAGTTGGGTCTATTATCATTACACACGACTGATCTACAATAAAACTTTAGAATATCAGCGCTGGAATAACCTTCCTGTTCGGAAGGACATATTTGGGCTCTTCCACCAACTTGGGAGACTAAGAGATAACTGTATAGATGGCGTGTATTTTTAACTAGTTACAAGGTGGTGATTTGATTGCAAAGCCATGAAATAATCTAAAGGTTGCCCCTGCTCGAAAGCCACTCATATCTGACTCTAGGTTTCAGTGCTCGTCTGTGTTTGCAGACGTTTCTGTGGACATGTACCTTCCCATCAAAGTGGTACCTATTTATCTACTTGCAATTTCTTGCTTTCGAACTGGCAGGAGTTAATCCGCAATTGTATACAAATAGGCAAACACACAACCCAATCTCCTCTCCAATCCAGTCTACTGCTTATCCATACTTACCTAACTGTGTCAGAATTTTGTCCCTATCGTTTTGCCCATCCATGTTGTACTGAGAATGGCGTATCAAGAATATGTGCCGGGTAGCTTTCGCCTTGTAGCAGGAGAGTCGAGAGGAGACTTCTTCTTCGCCCGTCTCGTGGTTCTTTTTCTTCAGGTTCATAAGAGCCAACGGTTCTCTCCTGAAAGCAAGGTTTAAAATCTCTTTTAATATCAAACGAGAATAGGATGAACAAGCACGCAAAGGGATTGAGATGGCATCATCATTTCCTGCGCCAGTTGTTCTTTGGATAGTCATCTTCGTCTTTCGCAATCCGGACAATAAAGCTAAGAAAAACCCCTCAGGTAATCTCTTGTTGACAAGTGCAACTTTTCCATAAAGCAACATGCTTTCAAAACTATATGTGGGAGGAATCTGGATTTACAGGTGAAACTCGGAAAATGAGAATATTGTGCAAATGTCCATTCATTTCACTTAAAAGGTGAAACAAATACCGTATTTTCCGGCGTATAAGACGACTGGGCGTATAAGACGACCCCCAACTTTTCCAGTTAAAATATAGTTTGGAATATACTTGCCGTATAAGACTACCTCTCTTCCAATGCACACCAAATAAAAATTAACCCACACTCAACCCGAAGATGCGCAGCCCTCCGAGTCGAATGGGCATGTTCTGGTGGAGAGCCAATCCACGCTCACGTTCTCCTCCTCGAGGTACAGGAAGATGTGTGCAGCTTGCTTCCCCTTGCTTCATACTCCCCGCACAGAGCAGGGACTCGGCCGCGGCACCCCCCACCATATGCGCCGGACATATGAAGCAAGGGGAAACAAGCTGCAGTTAAGTACCTGTCCTATAAGACGACCCCCGACTTTGGCACAGATTTTTCGGGGTTAAAAAGTAGTCTTATACGCCAGAAAATACAGTATATGAGATAGACTCACTACAATGCAAAGCGAGAGATGTCACGCTTTAATTCGTTATAATTATGATGATCATGTCATACAGCGTACATGAGATGATGTGATGATTATGGGGCACATGAGATTGGGGGGCTGGGGTTTTCATAAGCTGTAAGCCATAAGCATCAATATTATAACAAAGTAAGGCTTGAACTATCTCGCTTTGCATGGAATGAGTCAATCTCATATATTTGTTTCACCTTTTAAGTTGCATTACCGAACTGGATGAACATTTGCACGATATTCTAATTTTCCGAGTTTCACCTGCAGAGCAGGGGTTCCCAACCTAAGGTATGTGGGCTGGATCTGGCCCACAGCACATTTCATGTGGCCTCCCCACCCCTCCAAGGGCATTCGAGAAACAAAATGGCAACCCTTTAGAAGCTGTTGGGATAAAATGGCCATCCCCATCGTGCAGGAAGGGCAAAATAGCCGTCTGGCCCTCGAAGCTGACTGAGACAGCATGAGCCAGCCCACAGCATGAAAAGGTTATGAACCCGATTTAGAGCCTAGGCTACATCTTCCCACACACACCAGGAGGCACAACTATTTAGAAAGGATACTGCAGACATAGTTGAGTGTTTTGGGGTATCAATGTTGAAACTAAACCCCAGAACATGGCTTTACATTTTTATTAAGTATGCGCACATGTTCTAAGAATCGTTAGGCTGCTTTAATGTCCGGAAAAAGGAAAAAAAAGTGAAGTGAAACTAAGCTATAGCATTCTTCCGAAATGTGAACATCAAATCGTTAGTGTGGCCGGTTTTAAATCTTGTTTCAAATCCTGTTCTTGTTTTTGGACAAGTTTTATGACTGGTCAATTATTGTTTGAACTCATGTTTTCCTAGTACAAGTCCAAAAGTCTGACCAACACAGTCGCTTAACAGAATATTTATTTATTTATTTATTTATTTTATCGATTTATATCCCACCCTCCTGGTGGGAACACCACTCAGGGCGGCTAACAACAATGCAAAAAAACAGTAACACAAATTAAAACAAAATTGGCTAAAAACACTCAACCCCCACTAAAAACAATGTTTAAAAAACCCTAAAACCTACATCTAAACAGTTCAACATTAAAAAAAGCTACCCTTACCCTCCCACCCAAGAACATGGCCTATAATATTTATTTATTTACTTATTTACATTTATACCCTGCCCTTTTGGTGCAAGTACCATTCAGGGAGGCATACAATATGTAAAAACCTATTTATCTACTTGCAATTTCTTGCTTTTCGAACTGCTTGGTTGGCAGGAGCTGGGGACAGAGACGGGAGCTCACTCTGTCATGCAGTACCCAGGTCTCGAACTGCCGAGTTCCCAGCCTTCCAGCTAACAAGGCGAGCTTCTTAACCACTGAGAGACAGCAGTTTATATATTTCAAAAAATTAAAAAATCCTAAAACCACCATAATATTCAAATTAAATCACTATCAGCAGCAGGAAAAATTGCATAATATCAATTAAAAGGAGTCCAGGCTCAACATTACACAATTCTAATCATCTTATAGTCCTCAAAAGGCTTGTTGACACAGATAGGTCTTAACTTGTTGACGAAATATCAATAAAGTAGGAGCAGTTCATATTTCCACTGGCAATTTATTCCATAGGGCAGAACAAAGCTTTATTATTATTTTTCGTCTCTCTGGATGTAATAAGTACCATTTGAAATGTGACACAATTTGCACTTTACATGGGAAATGTGGCGGTAGGGGGGACTGTGGTGGCTTAGTGGTTAAGATGCTGAGCTTTTTGACTGCAAGGTTGGCAGGTCAGCAGTTCGAGACCTGAGAACTGCACGAATGAGTGAGCTCCCGCCATTTGTCCCAGCTCCTGTCAGCCTAGCAGTTCAAAAGCAAGAAATTGCAAGTAGATAAACAGGTACCACTTTGGTGGGGATGTTAAGAGGCGCTTCCGTGCACTTCAGTGTCTAGTCATGCCCACCACATGACCATGGAAATGTCTACAGATACAGACAGCATTGGCTCTTTGGTTATAAACAGAGGTGAGCACCGAACCCTGGAGTCGGATACGACTGGCTTTCGACCTTTGCTTTTACTATAACTGTACATGGAAAAGGTGTGCAACCCAATGTGATGTGATGCAATGTCACCACAAAAACCTGTCTGTGATAATCCTAGGTACCAAGCGGGTGTACTTAAAACACACACTCTTAGAACTTGTAGGAACCGCTGCTACCCATTACGAAATTGAGAGCCAGAAGGACATTAATTCGGATTTAGTGTCATTATTAATCCAAGAAGGAATTAAGCAGAAAAAGAGAGAGCTTAATTCATTTCAATTAGAAAGAAGTGCTAACAAGCCACAGCAAGAGTATTATATGCCCTCGGTTACGTATTGCTGCCGAACTCCAAAATCACAGGAAAAATTATTTTAATTAACATCACTTCTGAAGAAAGCAAGGGAGGAAAAACACATTGTCAAAAATTTGATATACTAGATCCAATATTAAATAGCTAATACATTTATACATGTCTGGCCAGATTATCCTTCTATGGTAATAGAGTAGACCCTACTGCCAGTGACTCAATGGCGAGTGTCCGGTGGCGGTAAACTAACCTGACCACCCTGAGGACGAATGGACTTGGGTGGAAAAGTCCACCAGGAAGGATGATGGATTAAATCCTACTTGAATCCATCATGATGGAGGGCAGAAGCTTCATCAATACTGGACCAGGGCCACTGATGACTTGAATCCATCTTGATGGATTTGGTGTACCAAAATGGCTTTTGGGTGGCGCAGTCAACAGGGAAGGGTCATTCATTCATTCATTCATTCATTCATTCATTCATTCATTCATTCATTCATTCATTCATTCATTCATTCATGTATTGGACTTGTATGGTCCCCAAATGGATTAAATCCCACTTGACGCCCCTGGATGGAGGGTTAGCAGCTTCATCCATTCTGGCCTGGGGGTGAGGAGGACTTTGTGTGCCAAAAGGGCTCAGGACCAGAAAGTGACTCGCAGAACTGGATCAGTGGTACTATGGGTGTCATGTTGCGATGCGGAAGGCAGATGAAAGGCCATTGCAGTATATTCTCAGGACAGTCTTCATGGCTGATCGCCGTGAGGATCGCCAATATTCAGATTCGGATATGGCAGAGTAATACATTTATGCCAGTAGGTTTCTCACCAGGAGCAGCCTGGTATTACCTGACGCCCTCTGAAGATTGCGGCACCTTGTGACATGTTAATTCCAACAATATCAAGCCTAGCACTGAAACTCAAATTGTTAGCAAAGCCACTATACCGACGCACTTTCAATGCGTGAGGCTAAAAACTATACATATTCCCATAAGTCCCACCACGGTCTCAGAGGTTATTTGCTCATGCACAGGCATACTGGATCCATACTTTTGGCTCAGTACCAAGGGAATCGTGTTGACTGGATGTTACAGTGCACGGAACGCTGTTACCTTTTCCTGCCAAAGCGGTACCTATTTATCTACTTGCAATTTTGAGACTGCTAGACTGGCAGGAGCCGAGACAGACGGTGGGCTTTCACTATGTGTCGCATAGCACATTGAACTAGCTCCCCGGTGGCTCAGTGGGTAAAAGCACTGTGCCTTGAGACTGAAAGGACGGGCGTTAATTCCCCGAGAGCTGCACGATAGGGGATATGAAAGGAGCCACATTCGGGCGTCCACTGCAAAAATCCTTTCAACCCAGAGTAATCTCTGACACGAAAAGATGCACAAGCACATTGACCTGCTTGAATTTACCCGGGTCAAGCTCAGTGTCTTTTCGAGTGGGGCTTATTTACAAGGCTGGTACAACACTGATCCTGGGAACAGAGACCAACCCAAGTCTTCAACACTCAGCCAATTAGATGGGTTTTTTTAAAGTTGAAATTAAGAAGGTGCTCATGTTCCAAGAAGGGGGCAAACCTTTTGATTTCAGCTTTCTAGTGTTGCGTTCTAGAAATAAAGTCTCCCAAAAGTGCCTAGGACATCAGGATCTCAAATTAGCAAATCTCACCCTCTTGGTTGTTTCTTGCATTGATCATGCACTGACTTGCCCAGACACCGGCCGCTGCTGGAACATGCATGCCACCAGGGGACGTGATTCAGTTGAGGCAGCAGCAGACATAGTGGTAGCTGCGACTATTATAATGTTCCCATGTAAAAATACATTACCCGATTACCTACCATTTGAACAGTTATAGCACGCCTATAAATCTGTACGTGACAGGCAAATTCCGAGTTCAGATTTGGAATCAGCACACTCGATATCATGCAAATCACACGTGTCATTCCCAGTAGCAAAACCGTTGTTGTGCAGTTTGAAATAAGAGTAGGTTGTTGTTTTTTTCGGAGACATGTTCATGCATGAAATTGTTACTGACTAACCCCTTTCCGGTTGCTAAATTCTTTGTAATTAAGCATTAGCACAGACTAAGGGAAATTGGGATTTCATCCAGACTATGGTTTATTTGACTTGCATATTCTGGGGGTGAGGGTGGAATCGATGCATAATTGCAAGAGTCGATGGCGTGGGCTGCAGTTCACAAAAAACATATGCAAAATAAAATCTATGAAATCATCATACATATTTGTGAGTTTTCCGGTTTCTCCTGGAACTCTGCATCCTGCTTGAAGGCATTTAATTGAAACAGAGGATGGAGAAAAAGCCACAAAATCCAAATATAGGTTTGGGCACAGCTGCCGTGACATCCGCACATTGACTAGTTTCAAGGACGGTGGTTATGTACATATGATGAAGGCTGGATTTTTTTTCTTTCTGCGCAACATTTCTCACCCACACATTAGTTCCCTGTCCCAATGCACAGATATCACAGCAATGTGTGGTGTTTTTTAGCTTTACTTAGAAAAGGCGAAGAAACTCATGCGCGCCTTAGAAAACCTACTCTGCCATTTTGGAATTCGCTTTTAAAGACATAAACTTGCCATGGACTAATGTCACAACTTTGGAAACTTTCACGCCTTTACCCCTGCACCATCCACGACGCAAAGGGGCTCAACCTGACGAAAACTTGTAAGGGTTGAAAGCTAGGATTTCCTTTAAGGTAAAGGTTTCCCTTGCTCGAAAGCCAGTCGTATCCGACTCTAGGGTGCAGTGCTCATCTCTGTTTCAAAGCCAAAGAGCCAGCGCTGTCTGCTGCTGCAGACGTTTCCATGGTCACATGGCAAGCATGACTAGACACCAGAGCGCACGGAATGCTGTTTACCTTCCCACCGAAGTGGTCCCTATTTATCTACTTGCAACGTCTTGCTTTCGAACTGCTAGGTTGGGCAGGAGCTGGGACAAAGGCGGGAGCTCATCCCGTCCTGCAGTACTCGGGAATCGAACCGCTGACCTCCCGCCTCCCAGTCAGCATCCTAGCCACTTGAGCCACTGCAGTCCTTTAAGTGGCCTTTAAAAAAAAGGATCCCTAAGCTGTTTATAACTCAGTGGTTTAGCTTTCTGGCTGTAGAGCCAGAGGTTGGGAGTTCGACTCTCATCTGTGCCTCCTGGGAGAAGAGCCAACCTATGTAGCCATGGGCAAACTGCACAGTTGCCAGGAATTATGGAATGTGAAGAAATTCCAAAAGCCCATTCCTAGAAACTTGGCGCCCGCTGATAGTGCTGGAGAAATGAGCAGCTGTTTATCGGGCTATGGAGCCAGAGGTTGGGAGTTCGATTCCTCACTGGTCCCTCCCAGGAGAAAGAGCCAGCCTATGTAGCCCTAGGCAAGCTGCACAGTTACAGGACATGCCCCAGCCTATAGGAGGAGGAGGAGATGGTAAAAGAGGCCAGGTGGTACAGGGGTTAATTAATACAACTATGAGCTCGATCCTGATGGGGATCCAGGTTGACAGCAGCTAGATAGATGTATCTAGAGCATATTAATTATTACATTAGGAATAATTCTATTAATTATCATTAATATTCATTATCCCCACTTGGTATGCACAGTTCCTTGGCCTTCTTGCTTTCACCCACCCACCCGTTGCCGCCCCTCCAAACCGGTCCGCCCGAGGACAATCATCCTCCCCATCATCACCTGTCCCAGTTGTTGTCCCAGGCGCCGCAGGAGCCGTTGGCCTTCTCCAGCCACCCGGGGGCCGGGGCTGGGGGCGAGGGCAAGCGGAGCCTCCCGGAGGAGAGCGGCTGCTGGGGGGCGTTGATGTCCCCCGCCCCGGCCTCGCCCAGCTCCCAGGGAGGCTGCTGGGGGGTCTGGCTCTTCCCCACCGGCAGGGCGGCCAAGAGGACCACGGAGCCGCCGGCCAGGCCGCAAGCCGCCGCCACCGTCACCGCCGCCACCCGACGGAACGCCATGGAAAGGAACGGAAAGGAACGGAACGCGAGGAACGGAAGAGAGCGGCGCCTGCACTAATGCGCGCTGCCGGAAAAGGACAAGAGAGAACGGGGGGAGGAGCCTCCAGGGAGACACGCCCACACGTCGCGGCTTGGCCACGCCCCTAAATGGGAGGGGCCTTTCTCCGCTCCGCCTTGGGCGGAAGGCGAGCTACGTTCCGCGGAACACTAAAGGCCAAGCTCACCCTTGCTCGAAAGCCAGCCGTATCCGACTCTAGGGTCCGGTGCTCACCTCTGTTTCAAAGCCGAAGAGAGCCAGCGCTGTCTGCTTCCTGCAATTCGTTCCCGTGGCCATGCGGCAGGCATGACTCGACACCGGAGCGCACGGAACGCTGTTACCTTTCCCACGCCCGTTTATCGGCTTGCAATTTCTTGCGGAACATTGGAGGGCTTCAATTCCCAGAAGCCTCAGTCAGTCCAATTGGCTGATCAGCACGGCTTCCCTTACTCGGAAGCCGACCGTATCCGACTCTAGGGTGCGGTGCTCATCTCTGTTTCAAAGCCGAAGGGAGCCCTCCCTGCATTGCGCATGATGTGCTCTGTGTATATAAGTTGAATAAGCAGGGTGATAAAATGCAGCCTTGCATTTATTTATTTATTTATTTACCCTATTTATCCTGATCCAATTTATTTATTTATTTACCCTCTTTAGCCTGATCCTATTTATTTATTTATTTATTTACCCTCTTTAGCCTGATCCAATTTATTTATTTATTTATTTACCCTCTTTATCCTGATCCAATTTATTTATTTATTTATTTACCCTCTTTAGCCTGATCCTATTTATTTATTTATTTACCCTCTTTAGCCTGATCCTATTTATTTATTTATTTACCCTCTTTATCCTGATCCTATTTATTTATTTATTTATTTACCCTCTTTATCCTGATCCAATTTATTTATTTATTTACCCTCTTTATCCTGATCCTATTTATTTATTTATTTACCCTCTTTAGCCTGATCCTATTTATTTATTTATTTATTTACCCTCTTTATCCTGATCCTATTTATTTATTTATTTACCCTCTTTATCCTGATCCTATTTATTTATTTATTTATTTACCCTCTTTATCCTGATCCAATTTATTTATTTATTTACCCTCTTTAGCCTGATCCTATTTATTTATTTATTTATTTACCCTCTTTATCCTGATCCTATTTATTTATTTATTTACCCTCTTTAGCCTGATCCTATTTATTTATTTATTTATTTATTTATTTATTTATTTACCCTCTTTATCCTGATCCAATTTGTCCGCTCAGTTCAACCTTAATTTTGCAGCCTGTGTGCAATTTCTTTTTCATCTATTTTTTTTTTGGGGGGGGAGGGTCAACAGTGACCTCTAGGGGTTGTGCAGAGGTATCACAAGGTCTTGATGCTCCTTTTTTTAAATAAATAAAAAAACCATACTGTAATTTTACTGTATTCTTTTTCCACGGGTGATGCCTCCTTCATTGCTGGTAAAAATGATTTAAAAATTAGTTTTGTTAGTATGATGTACAAGACTTGGCTGTTTTAGAAGCTGCAAAATGTGTCTTCTCATTGTGTATTTTTCCTTAACCTCAACCCTCAAAATAATAAAGAACATAGGTTGCAAGTGTGTTTTTCCCCCCTTCATTCTGTTTTATTTTGCATCCTGATCCTGTCTTTTCTTTAATCACCTTTTTAAGGTTTAAAAAAAAGACTAAATCTAGATATAATCCCAAATAGAATACACCCAGTCATTAGGAGCCGTTAGTCACCAGTTACATAAATGCCACTGAGATTACTCTGTCTGGGACTAAAATGAGGTTTAGCCCTACTAACATAACTGAGTTAAAAGTGTATGCTTTGAACCCAGTTGATTATAATGGGAGAGAAGTGGGCTGCAACTGCTATACATCCCCAATAATAATTTCATGTCAGAAATTATTCTGGGTTGAAAGGATTTTTGTGCTGGAGCATCCACTCGGGACGCTCGAATGAGGCTCCTTTCATGTACCCAAGAGCTGGGACAGAGACAGGCGCTCAATCCGTCATGCAGTACCCGGTCCTTGAACTGCCGACTTACCAGCCTTCCAGCTAACAAGGCGAGCTTCTTAACCCCTGAGCCACGGCAGCCCCTTACCTAACCTTATGGCAGTACACACCACTGAATTAAGCAGAATGAATGATTGAATGGCTAGCTGGCTGGATAACACAGTGGATTTAGACATCAGGCTGCGGCGCCAGGCACTGGGAGTTTGATTCCTCACTAAACCTCCATGAACCAGCCTGGTGTGGCCTCAGGCAAGTTGCATGATCCCAGGGCAGGCCCAGACAAAAGAACTGGTAAACCACATCCTGAATATTGTCTGCCAAGTAGAAAGAGTCACCGTGAGTCACAGGGGCTGTCGTGGCTCAGTGGTTAAGAAGCTTGCCTTGTTAGCTGGAAGGCCAGCAAGTCAGCATTTCAAGACCTGGGTACTGCATGGCAGTTTAAGCATCCATCTCTGTCCCAGTTCCTGCCAACTTAGCAGTTCGAAAGCAAGAAATTGTTAGTAAATGAATAGGTACCACTCCGGTGGGAAAAGAACTTGGGGACATGAAAAGAGAATCATTTGGGCATCCTCTGAGCCAGGGGTGGCGAACCTATGACATGCGTGCCAGAGGTGGCACTCTAAGCCCTCTCTGTGGGCACCCATGCAGTCGCCCTAGCACAGAGTTTTTCCTGCCCCTCTGCCCAATGAGAGCGCTTCCTCCCTCCCCCCAGCACATTGTTTGTCCCACCCCTCTGCCCAGCAGCCCAATGGGAGCATTTCCTCCCTCCCCTATTGCCGTGTTGGCCCTTTGCGATAAATAAGTGGGTTTTCGGATGCAGTTTGGGCACTCAGTCTCTAAAAGGTTCACCATCACTGCCCTGAGCAGAGCTTCCCCAGCAAAAATCCTTTCAACCCAGAATAATTTCTGACACGAAAGTTTTATTATTATTACCATGAGTCAGAACTGGCTTAATGGCACACACATGTTTTTATAGATATGGGTAGGATTTAATCATCAAATCCCTGAAACGCTGCTTTTAGATTTGATCAGTTTGGCATCTCGACTCATACGGAAAATGTCTTGATTCATAGGATGAAGAATTGGTGCAAGGAATAATCTACCGCGTTTGCTGGCATATAAAATGCATACCCCCCCCCCCCTAAAAGACTTCAGTGCGTCTTATACACCAGCAAATACGGTCATCCCTGTCTTTCCCAAGCTTTGCCAGTTTCATATGCAACCGGTTATAATAAATATATGAAATAGGAAGGCTTCCCATGCTCAGAAAAGCTATTCAGTTTGTCTTGACTGCTGTAAAATGTCGAAAGAGAATAGTGAATGAACTCTGGTGCGACAGGACTCCTGACACAAAACTCATTTGAACCTTTTATAGCTGCTTCCCTCTCGATTGTAAAGGACTTCCAAGTGTTGGTATTTCAATGTGAGCTGTAAAATATGTCTGTCTTGTGACATCAGTTTATAATTAGAGCCCTGGTTGGTGAAATCATTTAAATCGGTAGCGATTGATGGAGGATCTTGTCCAAATATTTCAAAAACGACATTGATTGGTATTCAGCATAGCTAGACCACATTGTGTATTTTTATGCAGATGTCTTCTGGAAGAGATTGAAAAGCGTTTCTGATCTTCACGATGTAATTCACAAAAAACATATATTTAGAGGGCAAACGGGCAACATTCAATTTGAAACAGGCAATTATAAACATTCAAATACACGTGAGCATCAAACACTTTTGTGATTTCCGAACGTTTAACCCAAAAGAAAACGCAGATTCTCTCAAGGGAAACTCTATGTTGAGTTTTGGCCTGAAATTTCTTCTGAAAGTAACATGGTAATGCTAACACATATCTGTCAAGTTTTGGATTTGGAAATAAGGGAAATTTCCCGGCAAATAAGGGATACTTGACAGCTATGCTTATCCTGTGCTGCCCTCCAATGGTGGCAATAGGGCATTGCAGTCTAATTAATAAGGGACGACGGCGGGAAAGAGGGTAAAATAAGGGGTTTTCTTAGCCAATAAGGGATACTTGACAGCTATGCTTATCCTGTGCTGCCCTCCAATGGCGGCAATAGGGCATTGCAGTCTAATTAATAAGGGACGATGGCGGGAAAGAGGGTAAAATAAGGGGTTTTCCTGGCCAATAAGGGATACTTGACAGCTATGCTTATCCTGTGCTGCCCTCCAATGGCGGCAATAGGGCATTGCAGTCCAATTAATAAGGGATGACGGCGGGAAAGAGGGTAAAATAAGGGGTTTTCCTGGCCAATAAGGGATACTTGACAGCTATGCTTATCCTGTGCTGCCCTCCAATGGCGGCAATAGGGCATTGCAGTCTAATTAATAAGGGACGATGGCGGGAAAGAGGGTAAAATAAGGGGTTTTCCTGGCCAATAAGGGATACTTGACAGCTATGCTTATCCTGTGCTGCCCTCCAATGGTGGCAATAGGGCATTGCAGTCTAATTAATAAGGGATGACAGCGGGAAAGAGGGTAAAATAAGGGGTTTTCCTGGCCAATAAAGGATACTTGACAGCTATGTGCTAACATAGTGCAGGAAGGTCGTTGCTCTTTATACCCAGTCCTTTGGAAGGATGTGATCTATTGGGACTCAGTGGCAGAAATTATGATTTGTAAAACAAGGTTTTTGATTCAGTGTTTGCCTTCTGCAATGGGAAAAAAAACCCCATAAGCCAGAATCTTGTTAGAGTTTTGCTTAAGATTTGCCTAACTTTCTACAGCTAATTGCAGCTAATTGATGGAAGCAATGGGGAATGTCTTGATCACATGTCTGGGTATAGGCCCAACTGAGCTGGCAAGATGTACTCCAGGAACATGCAGCTGCATCGAATTAGAAAAATGCTTCACAAGCACCAGAAGCATTTGGCCCAGTTAGGCACTCTGGAAAGCCACTGCTACTTAAAGTACCAGTGTGCTAAACCAAATAGGGTTGTCAGTCAATGTAAGTAGGCTCTTTAAATCTTATACCATTTCATGATGATGTCTCTTGAGATATTTCTGGGCTCACTTTCTCAGCATCTCAGAATCTACTAGGCCAATGATGGCGAACCTTTTAGAGCCCAAGTGCCCAAACAGAGGGGCAGGGCAAACTCTGTGCTGGGGGAGGGAGAAGCACTCCCATTGGGCTGTTGGGCAGAGGGGCGGGGCGAACTCTGTGTTGGGGCGACAACGCAAGTGCCTACAACGAAGGCTATGAGTTCCCCCTCTGGGACGCGTGCCATAGGTTTGCCACCACTGCCCTGGGCTGACAAGCTGGGAGAGAGGGAGAAATGTTGAAATGCTGTAGCTCTCAACAAGCAAGCGAAAGCAGGCTAACGCGCAAAACTGAAAAAATATATACATATGTATTGAGAGCCACAGAAATGAGAATTACAGACAGAGCTCCACAAAGCCTGCACAGATACATTCCAGAATTTCAAGGTAGTCGCGGTACAGACGAAATACAGACTGCTACAGGTTATCTTGACAGCAAGGTTTTCAAACTGTGCATTTAAGAGCAACGTTGCCTCTGATCTCTCTGTCTTCACGCTTGGATGTAGAACGATTCAAATATTCAGTGGCTTTCATTAAACGCCTTCTAAGGACTCACGTGGCCCTTAGCTGGAAAGACCCAACAGTACAACGAACTGGGACAAATATTTACATGACTCAAAGTTTGCTTTCCCCCCACAAACCATCTTTCTTTGCTGCATATCAGGTTTTCAACATTAAAGCATACATCTGCATAGGGTTGTGTTTTTTTGTTTTCTTTTGGTGGTTTCTTTCTCTCTCTCCCTCTTTAACATTTGAGGTTATCTACTGAAAGAAAAAAAATACTTATTTTCACTTTTTTAAATATGCAAAATAATCCAGGCCTTGAGAACATGTTTGAAAACATCCCTGAACTCTTATCAGCTCTTCTCGTGAAAAATATACACCCTGGAGGGATGCGCTGATTTCCCGTAACACTGCAAAAGCCCTTCTCTTTTTCTTAATTAAACCTGAGCAGAATTGCAGCCAATAAAGTCTCCCATACTAAAGATAAAAGTCACCCTTGCTTGAAATCCAGTCATATCCATCTCTAGGGTTCAGTGCTCATCTCTGTGTATAGCCAAAAAGATAGCGCTGTCTGCGTCTGCAGAGGTTTCCATGGTCATGTGGCAAGCCCGACTAGACACCGGAGCGCACGGAACGCTCTTATCTTCCTACCGAAGTGGTCCCTATTTATCTACTTGCAATTTCCTGCTTTCGAACTGCTAGGTTGGCAGAAGCTGGGACAGAGACGGAAGCTTACTCCACGATGCAGCACTTGGGTCTCGAACTGCTGACCTGCTGACATTCCAGTCGTCAAGTTCAGTGTCTTAACCACTAAGCCACTGCAGTCCCCTACCTCATAGTGGTTACTCTTCATTGCTAATTCAGACAAAGAAGTAAAAGGTTAAGGCTTCAAGATATATATATATATGTATTTTTAAAAGGTGAGCAAATTGATCCAAAACTCATTCCTATTCCCATTTGTATTAATTTGTTGCAAATATAACATCCATAGCATGCCACAAGTCTCTCTCTCTCTCTCTCTCTCTCTCTCACACACACACACACACACACACACACACACACACACACACACACACACAAACAGTGAACACACGATACTAAGCTCTGGTTTGGCATGGATAAATCAATCCTGTTTCAAATGAGATGAAGTGGCCGTCTTATTTGATGCTTTGACTGAAAAATGTAGATTTAGGAGGATTAGCTTTCAGCTGAATATTAATATATCCATGAAAGCATCTGAAGTTTTGCTGCATAAGAAACCAAAGAGACTATAGTGCAGTGATGACAAACCTATGGCACATGTGCCAGAGGTGGCACTTGGGAGCCCTCTCTGTGGGCACCTATACAGTCACCCCAGCACAGAGTTTGCCCCACCCCTCTGCCCAGCAGCCCAATGGGAGTGCTTCCTCCTTCCCCCAGCACAGAGTTTGCCCCACCCTTCTGCCCAGCAGCCCAATGGGAGCGTTTCCTTCATCCCCTGTTTCTGTGTTGGCACTTTGCGATAAATAAGTGGGGTTTGAGTTGCAGTTTGGGCACTCAGTCTCTAAAAGGTTTGCCATCACTGCTATAGTGAAATGAATGAACCTTTTCCAATTTTCTCACTCTGCCTTTTATAATAACAAATGATCCACAGCAGGTGCAGGGGAAGAAAGAGCCAAAGAGCCAGCGCTGTCTACATTTGCAGATGTTTCTCTGGACATGTGGCAGGCATGCCTCAACACCAAAGTGCACAGACACACTGTTTGCCTTCCCACCAAAGTGGCCCCTATTTATCTACTTGCAATGTCTTGCTCTCAAACTGCTAGGTTGGCAGGAGCTTGGACGGAGACAGGGGCTCACTCTATTGTGCAGTACTCAGGAATCGAACTCCGACCTTCCGGTCATTGAGTTCAGCATCTTAACCTCTTCAGCCACCACAGTACCTGGGATGCAGTAACTCTGTGCAAACATGATGGAATATGCCAGAGGTCTTTGTAAACCGCTTTGAGTTATCGTAAGATAAGGAAAGCGGTATATAAATGCTAAAGTAAAGTAAAGTAAAGTCTTCCTGCACTGAAATTTGTGAATGTTTTGTTGACCAAGTAGGTTTCCCAGTAGGTTGCAAATCCAAATAAAGTCAAGAATGTAGACTTTCATGGAGCACTAAGGCTAGAAGGTTATCAAGATTCCCTACATCTGTACTTATGGACCTACTACTAGATCCAGGGACAAGACTGAAGTGGCGTCTCCTTGTCTGCCTAATTTTCCCATAGCTTCTCAGCTAATGAGACTGCAGTGGCTTAGTGGTTAAGACGTTGAACTTGATGACTGGAAGGTCGGCAGGTCAGCAGTTCAAGACCTGAATAATGCACAACCGAGTGAGCTCCCAGCTCTGTCCCAGCTCCTGCCAACCTAGCAGTTCGAAAGCAAGAAATTGCAAGGATATAACTTTGCTGGGAAAATAAACAGTATGCCGTATGCTTTGGTGTCTAGTCATGCCTGCCCCACAGACAGTGCTGCCTCTTTGGCTATAGATGAGCACAGAACCCTAGAGTCAGATACAACTGCCTTTAGAGCAAGGGCAACCCTTACCTTTACTCTCAGCTAACACTACAGTCAGGTTTAACTCAAGCTTCTCAGTTCAGTGGCATATTTTAATAATGCAAAGGGGAAATCTCTGGGTTGGTAGTGAAGGAATACTAACCTAACTGTTGGGGTCCGGAAGCGATCCCTCCAGTCAGGCGAGCAGGCCCCATCATAACAACACATATAAAGAAATTGTGCTAATATCTATAGGTCTTACTTCCATGTAGATGGATTTAGACTCTGGGCGTTGACAGAAGTAGGCCAGAACTGGGTGCGCCTGCAATTTTCAGGTTATGCTAATCCATAGATGCTGACTTCCACGAAGATTTGAATAATTTACAGTACTTCAGTCTCCAGGCCATTCATGCTGCTTTAAATGCAAACCTCAAAGACGAAGATTGGGGGGGGGGGGGGATCTGAGAATATCGTAAGCCTATTAATATGAAATGTATCTTCCCTACCCAGAGGCGGCTTACATCAAGGTTTAACAAGCAAACCCTTTGCAGTCTGCGGGTGCCCAGATTCATCGTACATCTCAACCTAACGGTCCACATCTCCGTTTAAATTTTTGCCCTCTTAATCCCTTGCTCTGCCGCCAGTTCACTTGGCAATCAAATGGTCTGGGATCATGCTCCTCTCTCGCTGTCATAAAAATAAACGGCATGTCTTCACGGCCGTCCTATTCTTTCTCATCCTGACTTGTGAACGGGAAACTCAACACAGGCGTGAGAGCAAAGTGTAGTGTTGGGGCCATTAAAATCCATAAAATGATTCTTTCTGCAAAATATGTAAATTGCTTCTTGGGGGGGGGGGGACCGGGGGACCATACCTATCAAGTTTTGGATTTAGAAATAAGGGAAATTTCCCGGCAAATAAGGGATACTTGAAGCTATGCTTATCCTGTGCTGCCCTCCAATGGCGGCAATAGGGCATTGCAGTCTAATTAATAAGGGATGATGGTGGGAAAGAGGGTAAAATAAGGGGTTTTCCCAGCCAATAAGAGATACTCGACAGCTATGCTTATCCTGTGCTGCCCTCCAATGGCGGCAATAGGGCATTGCAGTCTAATTAATAAGGGATGATGGTGGGAAAGAGGGTAAAATAAGGGGTTTTCCCGGCCAATAAGAGATACTCGACAGCTATGCTTATCCTGTGCTGCCCTCCAATGGCGGCAATAGGGCATTGCAGTCTAATTAATAAGGGATGATGGTGGGAAAGAGGGTAAAATAAGGGGTTTTCCCGGCCAATAAGAGATACTCGACAGCTATGCTTATCCTGTGCTGCCCACCAATGGCGGCAATAGGGCATTGCAGTCTAATTAATAAGGGATGATGGTGGGAAAGAGGGTAAAATAAGGGGTTTTCCTGGCCAATAAGGGATACTTGACAGCTATGCGGGGGACCCCACGCTGCAGCTGTAATCCACCTTTTAAATTGGCTGTTTAAAAAACAGAATTGGATTTCCAGCCTCTTCTGATTTCATTGTTCAGTTGTTTATCTTCTGTTATAGCCTGTGTTGCTCAGGGCAGACAGCTTGGTTTCAAACATGTCCCAAGTTGCCCACTCTGGCTGCAAAACACACCTTCCGCTTCGTCTTCAAGTGCCATATCCATTCCAAATATTGGATATCACCATAGTCCTCCTGTTCTTATATTCTCGGAACAGTTCTTCCGAGGACATGCCACACCAGTCTCTCAGGTTCTTTTGCCATGAAGTCTGTCTACGTCCAGGGCCTCTTTCTTCCCAGGGATCGTCCCTTGCACAAAAAGTTGGACTGTTCTATACTTTATGTTTCCGTCATGATATGGCCAGGGTATTGGAGCTTTCTTTGTTTGATGGTCTTCTATAGGTCTTGTTCTTTATCCATCCGGTGCAGCACTTCTACATTAGTCACATGGTCAACCCATGATATCCTTAGCAGCCGTCTGTAGAGCCACATTTCAAAATGTGAGATCTTCTTTCCAGATGCTTTAGTCCAGGGATTCTCAACCTGCAGCCCGTGGGCTGGATGCAGCCCACGGCTCCATTTCATGTGGCCCACCACCACCTCCACCACACCAGGACGTGTCATGTGGTAGAGGAAGGGCAAAATGGCCATCTGGCCCCTGAAGCTGTCTTAGGGAGTGTGACCCGGGCTCTGGCTTAAAAAGTTGAGAACTCCAGCTTTAGTCAATGTCCAAGCTTCGACCCCATATGCAGTGATGGCTAACCTTGGCACTCCAAGCGTTGTTGGACTTCAATTCCCTGAAGCCAAAGTCAGCACTCCTGCTAATCAGGGCTTCTGGGAATTGAAGTCTAGGGATAGCTGGAGTGCCGAGGTTAGCCATCATTGCCATATAGCAACACTGGGTATACGTAACATCTCACTATTTGGATCTTCGTAGCGAGAGTTAGATCTCTACTGCATAACAAACGTTGCATTTTTGTGAAGTTGCGTCTTTTTCTATTTGCCTTTTCCTGTCTACTTCATAACCCCACTTTTCATTTAAAATACTCCCCAAAGAGACAATTTTATCCACTCTTTTAGAAGAGTAGATACACTTGTTGAGAACACATGCAACCAGCTTTTTATTATGAGACTGTGGTCTTTCCCCTCCATGCAGCATCACCCCCGAAAGCCAAGAAGGTGGTTTCGTTTTGGAAGTTTATAGTTTGATCCAGACACAAAAGAAGCAGCAGCTGATTAGTATTTCTTTTATATCAATCTGCCTCCCAGATTAATTGAGGGTAAAGACAGAACTGGAGCAATTGACATTTAAAAAATGATCATACTAGCAAGTTGATTCAGGCATCTATTTCGCCCTCCCACATTCATGTGTCTTTCTCTCTCTGTGCTTCAAATCGACTGCCTGTCCTCTGGTTAATTGTTAAAGGCACTGTTTGAACATCCATGTGCTTTATCTGTTTTTTTGCCCTCTTTTAAATTAAAAACACCACCACCACATTTTTTTTAAAAAAAATGTTCTGGAGGGTAACCACGTTTGTGAGCTGTGCATAGTTTGACAGGTTGGATTGTTAAAATTCTGCAAAAAATTGATTGCAAAGGCAACCGCAGCTTCATATGCGGCTTAAAATGAAGCTATCCACTGAAGTTTGATGGTCTCCAAAACCAGGTTCTCAGTAAAAGGCATCAGAATGGAAATGCATATTTAGAAAGGAAATATGTTCCACAATTTGTATTTAAATGCTAATGTTCCTGCAGGGATAGACAGAAAGAGCCATCTCGACGCTGGTGGTATTTTTGAACCATAATCGAGTGTACCCTGGTAACGACAACCTTGGGCAAGCAAAGGGAACTGCAGAATGAACTCACCAAAAGGTGCCTTTATTTTGGCAGTTTCGTGTCCGGCCTAGACACTGAAGAAGAAAAATGTTCCTGCAGACCTTTTTTAAAAAATAATAATCATAGATTAATGCTGAAATGGGATAAACGCAAACAAAACAATGATTAAATATATGTGATCACGTGGTTGATCTTTCCCCTAGTATACTTCAGGAAATATATACTGTATATTTCTGCTTCACTACAGATGCTTACTTCTTGGGAGGCAAGCTAAGAGAAACCTAGGCAGCATAATAAAAAGTAGAGACATCACCCTGCCAACAAAAGTCCGCATAGTTAAAACAATGGTCTTCCCAGTAGTAACGTATGGCTGTGAGAGCTGGGCCATAAGGAAGGCTGAGTGCAGAAGAACAGATGCCTTTGAACTGCGGTGCTGGAGGAGACTCTTGAGAGTCCCCTGGACTGCAAGGAGATCAATTCAGTCCATCCTGAAGGAAATCAATCATGGCTGCTCATTAGAAGGAGAAATACTGAAGATGAAGCTCAAGTACTTTGGCCACCAAATGAGAAGAGACGACTCACTTGAGAAGGCCTTGATGCAAGGAAAGATTGAAGGCAAAAGGAGAAGGGGGCAGCAGAGGATGAGGTGGCTGGATGGCATTGTTGACACAGTAGGCGTATGCAACCCATAGTGGGTGGGTTGTGGAGGATGGCAGATGACAGAGGAGCCAGGTGTGCGGTGGTCCATGGGGTCACAAAGGGTTGAACTCAACTGTGTGACTGAACAACAACAACAACAACATATCATGCCACCTTTCAGAGAAATTAAAATGTTGGCTGGAATCCTATCAGTATTCACATAAAGTTTGTGCATCCTGCCACGGATAGATACGCTGTCAAAGTCCAGAACCGGGCATGTGACATAGATGTTGTGTGTCACCTCATCAATTAGCAGCAGCAAGCTGTGCAAAATGTATGCGAACTCCAAAAAGGATTCTAGCCATTGAATCCACTTTAGCGTAATAATAATAATAATAATAATAATAATAATAATAATAATAATAATAATAATAATAATAATAATAATAATAATAATAATAATAATAATAATAATAATAATAATAATAATAATGGGAAACTGCACTCCCAACATCTGGTTCGAAAGCCAGATATGTAAACCAAATCCTTGCCACCAGCTGTGGTGTCTGAATTCTGGCGCATCAAGAAGTCTTTCTGTGACCACACACTTCCCTGGGGAGTATAGCCACACTGAATTCATTAGGCTAGATGTTAAAAAGACATGGGCAGATTGTATTTTCACTTTATTATTGGCGTCCCACTTTTCTGTCAAAAATAACTAACGTCGCTTATCAGAAAAAGAGAAAATATAACATGGCAAAACAAAACAATAATACTGCTATCGGAGCAACAAGTAACAACATTAAAGACTTCAGAAGACAGCAGTACTTAAAACTCCAGGGAAAACTTCATTAAAACAGTAGGCTGCTAATTAAAATATCACTTGAATTAAAAGATATTTATTCATTTACCAGCTGTCAAAAGACATAAAGAGGGAGTCTGGAGAATCTCAAATCAAGTGAGATTTTCCACATTTAAGGATGGAAAGGGTTTTTTTTTTCCCAGCAGCGGGAAAGGGGGTTATCTACAAATTCAAGTATTCCCCAGTCAGAACGGCTAATGGTCCTACTGGCTGTGGTATACCAGGAGCGATACTTTAATAATAATAACTCTAAGGGCTTGCCACTATCATTGTGGTATTTCCCAGAGATTCCCACATCCCAGACCTGCCTGATCTCACTTGTTTTGAGACAGGACCTTGAGCCTTTATAGATGACTTCAAAAACATGGAAACAAGCAATTTCAGGGGTCCCCTGAGATTTGATACAGAACTAAAGTTTTCCGGGCACACACATAGTATCTGCAAAGACTGACCCCCTGGTGTCCTGAAGCAAATACTGTCCATACATTCTCTAAATGATGTATTTATCCATGAACGAAGTCTAGGTGTGTACAACTCCCTTGAAGCAAATTATGAGGATAATTGCAAGCAGATCTTAGAACCTTTTCCTGTTTGTTTTAGAGTCCTAAAACGATCCTTCTTTCCATGAAAACCATGAAACACATGCACTGGGCAGCTATAAAGAGAAAATGAGGGGTCTTCTAGTTATGTACTCATACCTGTCAAGTATCTCGTTTTGGCCGGGATTTCCCGTAATTCACCGCTCCGTCACGCTCCTTCCCGCCGTCATCCCATATGTGAACGGCCAGGAAAGGGGTACTGCGCATGCGCGCTGCTGTCTCTGATGCACAGTAACCCCTTTCCTGGCCGAAGGGGTTACTGTGCATGCGCCAACGCCGGCGCCCGGAAACCTTCCCGTATTTGAACACCGGCAACTTGACAGGTATGAACGTACTGTATATCCCTCTTAAATTTCTAGCTTCTGTTTTGATGTTATCTGCATTTCCTCCACCATCCACATTCCCTTCATCTTATTTATCGCAAATTACCAACACAGTAACAGGGAAGGAAACACTCCCATTGGGCTGCTGGACATAGGGGTGGGGTGAACTCTGTGCTGGGGGAGAGGGAGGATGTGTTCCCATTGGGCTGTTGGGCAGAGGGGAGGGGTGAACTCTGTGCTGGGGTGACTCCACAGGTGCCCATAAAGAGGGCTCCAAGTGCCACCTCTGGCACGCGTGCCATAGGTTCGCCACCACTAGGTTAGAGTGTGACAGTGTGGTGGCTAAATCCAGTGTGACAGAGGATCCAACTGCCTTGAGAGATGGTGAGCACTCCAACACTGGGAGCATTCAAGAGAGAATTGGACAACCATCTGTCAGATCTGCAATTCCTGCATTGGGTTGAACTCGATAACCTACAGCCCCCTTCCAACTCAGTGATGCTATGATGGTATATTGAACTTGTAACAATACATATCGTTCCACCTGGTTATGAGTCAACTCCCTGCATTCTGCTAGGGGCACATTGCAACCTGTGAGATTGTGTTGGATTATATTCCCCAGTGTTCTTTTCCCAGCCTGAAAAGCTGATGGGTTTTGTAGTCCAACAGCATCTGCAGGGTCACGCTGCCCACCTTCTCTGCAATGCATAGGAGTTTGATCCATTTTTCTTTGCTAGTTTGAATACCATCTTCCACATATGACAGTGTCTAGGTCTCCGTCCCCCCTCCGCAACAAATAAAGGGTGAAATTGACTGAAATTAATCTCAGCAGGGAGTCTGGATCTCATCAGTTTCCCGTCCCCTTGCCACCAGCCAATATGATAAGGACAGTAAAATAAACTAAGCGAAGCTAAACTACATTCACTGATCCCTTGCGGCTTCGGCATCACATCACATCTGCCTTTCAATTACAGGGTTAAATCCAAACTGCAAAGAAATGAAAGTCTCTCTCTTTTTTCAACTCGGATTATTTTTGAATTCTGATCCTTGTTCTTTTTTTTTTTAATTTAAAAAAATCACCTTTTAAGAAGCACCAAAAATAAATAAATAAATGATGAGAACCTTTAGTGGGGGAGAAAAAGTTAAGCAGATCAGTACAACGCAATTTTAAGGCAATAATGTTAATTAGGTAAAGATCGCCGGTGCTCGAAAGCCCGTCATATCCGACTCTAGGGTTCAGTGCTCATCTCTGTTTATAGCTAAAGAGCCAGCAGATGTTTCCGTGTACATGTGACAGGCATGACTAGGTACCGGAGCGCACAGAACCTTCCCACCGAAGTGGTCCCTATTTATCTACTTGCAATTTCTTGCTTTCGAACTGCTAGGTTGGCAGGACCTGGGACACAGATGGAAGCTCACTCTGTCATGAAGTACTCAGGTCT
Organism: Bradypodion pumilum; assembly: GCA_035047305.1. Classification (NCBI taxonomy): domain Eukaryota; kingdom Metazoa; phylum Chordata; class Lepidosauria; order Squamata; family Chamaeleonidae; genus Bradypodion; species Bradypodion pumilum. The sequence continues at coordinate 14,462,900 of JAWDJD010000014.1, read as the reverse complement.
CGAACTGCTGACCTGCCAACCTTCCAGTCATCAAGGTCAGTGTCCGAATCACTAAGCCACCGCCTAAATGTGCCTAAATATGATTGTTTTACATTTTGCATTATTCTAATATCCCTACCTTTCAACCCAGCTACACATGTATGTGACTGTTTGTATTAAAGAAGAAGAAACACCCACGCAGACATACACACCTTAATTTGGAAAGTAAAAAGTCTGAATATTTGTGAATGGCTCCCTCAAGGGTTTCCCCTTCCAAAATCTCAGAGTGAGCAAAGGCAACCGAGCCTCTGTTGGGCATAAACATGTCTTTAAATTACGGAGCGGTTGTTGAGAACTCACCGGTTTTAAGGAAGACAGCAAAAAAAAAAAATCTCAGCTTCTACAGGCTTTAGCTGACAATCATACACAATCAAGCACACACATATGCACACACGCACATTGCGGGTTTCCACAGATCACACAACACCTTGCGTTGTGAATATATTCACTGCATCAATGCAAGACAATATACCGTATTTCAGCCCATCTCCCGTAGCAGGAAAAAAGAGGCAAAAGGAAGATGGCTGTTATTAATAAGAGATTACCATAGGAATATTTGAATATTTTTTAGTAGGATGGAATTCTTTTTTTAAAAAAACAGCCCACATAAACTTGTCTAAGGAAGCATCAAAGTTCCTTACTTGGGTTATGGTTCTATGACATGAGAGACAAACTCACCATGTGCGAATAGGATTTCTCTCTCTCTTTTTTTTTGCTAATGGCAATGCTATAACCAAAAATCACTGTTTTCCTCCCTCTTCCCACAGAAACAATCTCTAAAAGAGATTAAGCAATTTAACGGTAGAGCTACTAGGATCCACTGGCTTTCTTCAGTTGAAGAGGACTGTACCTTGTCCAGCTTTTCCCATGCTTATGCGTCAAAGCAAAGACCCATATATGTTTCTTACACATAGGGCCGTCCTCCTCATTCTTTCTAACAGAAGAAACTGATCTCTACCTCCAAAAAGATGTACAGGTCAACGGAACTTCGAAATAATTTGTTAATAATAATAATAATAATAATAATAATAATTTGTTACTCTAGTTTTTAAAATGGGTCAATGGTTTTGAGAAGCAAGTGAACAGTTTGCCACTTGACTCATTAAAATGGCAAACACGGCTATTTTAACATCCCTCATTGCGTTCACTCTTTGTGGTCATTTCTCACAATTCCCAGTGATGTTTTTGAGGTTTAAGGATTTGAGTCAGGGGTGCCCAAACTTTTCAGGCTGTGAGCCGGTCACGTGGTTGAGCTGGCCGGTCACGTGGTTCCTCCCAACAGAAGCAGAAGTAAAATGCACCCACGCATGCACAAAATGCTGCCATTAATGTGCCCGCGGCTGTCGTGACATTTGCGCACATTTGAGTCATTTACGGCAGCATTTTGTGCATGTGTGGGTGCGTTTTGCTTCTGCTTCCGGGAGCAGCGAGGGCAGCACAGGCCGGATGATTTGGTGCCATGGGTAAAATGTGGCCCATGGGCACCTCTGATTTAAGTGAATTAACAACCAAATCAAAGTTCTCAGTAGTGTAAAATGAAAGAAGTGACAGGTTAACATGGATGGATCAGTGCTCTTGCCGCTGTTCCTTCATTTCCCATGCACAGGCCCATGCTGGGCCGCCAGGATACCGGGACGGGTGGCTGTGCGCCTCTACTTAGAACCCATAACTTAAAGGGCCATGCCACCTTGGTAGTTTCCGCTTCTGCTCCTCTTGCCGACCAACCCTGCGGGAGAAAGTCCGAATTGCTTCGGCAGTGGCGCGGAGATAATAATAATTCTGGCAGCCCAGCATGGGCCTGTCCATGCACATCTCTTTCCTTGCTTTGAATGAGTGGGAAGGCGTAGTAAACAAGGAGCCATCCCACACCCTACAAAAAAAAAGTTGTGGATGGCCACACACCCTACCCTTAATGCAATCTCACAGAAACTGAGAAAATCACCAGGCCTTTCGCTCTTCTGTCTTGTTTGCCATCAAACCTGGAGGATTTAAGGGGTGAAACACTTAAGCCCATGAGGGTCGGTTTTCGACCATAATATAACAACACCCACATGAAAAGAAGTGGCGGACAGAGACAAAATGCACAATGGCTTTGTTGTTCAGTTTCCACACACGGTACGTCGAAATTGCGATGCCGTCAAGTCAGTCGGTAGCAAAGTCAACCAGATTCCCAACAGTCGGTTCTAGAGAGCATCCAAGGAGCTGTACAACGTTTATTCTTTCAAGAATAAGGCTGCAGCTGGTTTAGGCGACGGAGGAAACCCAAAGGAGGCTTGTCTTTAAAATATGATGGGAACGGACCCGACCCAAACACCAGGAAAGAAAAAGAAGTTGACACAATCAGCTGCTGTTTCTGCTTCTCTTCCCATTGACCTTATTTTCTCCGAATCGTCACAGTGCGCCATGCTTCGCGGCTGGGTTTATGGATGGCTCTTTATATTTTATGGATTCCACGGAGGGTGTGTGTGTGTGTGTGTTTTATACTGAAATTTCGTACGTCGTTCCACCCACTCCAGATACTTTCTTAACGTTTGAGTGTCTAGCAGGACTGGTTGGGGTACCTTGGGAGCTTGATGTTGAACCTAACCGGCAATCCGCTCGGGAAATTCCTTTTGGCTGTCCATTGATTTTACTGTGGCTTGTCTTCAACTGGATGTCCTCCCTGTGTCAGAAGGGGGAAACAATTCGGGATCAGGATGTTAGAAGGCAGAAAACAATGATTGGTTAAGATGACACATGGACAACCAGAGGCAGCAGATGTCCTGATTGCTGAAAGCCTCCAGAACCAAGGCCAAACTGCACATTACATGAATTGCATTAAATAGAAAGCATGCATGCAGAGCGTCCAGTTTGGACTGGGATTTATGACCCATGCAGTGTTTCAAAAAAGCTTGCATGAACCACAATACAGTGTGAAGGGGGGGGGGGGAGAGAATACTATCGTATTTTGGCTTGAAGCTCTTGCCACTAAGTAAGTTTTAGAAGAATTTCGAAAGATTGAGAGGAACCTGTGGGGAAAAAATTGGAATGGCAGCAAATGAAAAGGCGTTAGAGCACATGCCCCACAAGGGGGAAATTTGATTTTTAATGGGGGGCAATTTGAGAATATGTTAGACCAAGTTAATGGCCTTTTAGGCTGCCTCCACATGAATAGAAGTTCACTTATTGAATTATATATCACGGGAGGGGGGAAGCATCAGAGTTTTAGAGATGCTTAGGTGGGGCATGGCCAAACAATGGTTGGGAACCACTGACAGTAAAGTATGCTGACGATCTGTAGAAATAATAATAATAATAATAATAATAATAATAATAATAATAATAATAATAATAATAATAATAATAATAATAATAATAATAATAATAATAATAATAATAATAATAATAATAATAATAATAATAATAATAATAATAATAATAATAATAATAATAATAATAATAATAATAATAATAATAATAATAATAATAATAATTTCATGTCAGAAATTATTCTGGATTGAAAGGATTTTTGCGGAAGAAACTCTGTTCAGGGGATGCCCGAATGAGGCTCCTTTCATGTCTCCAAGAGATGGGACAGAGATGGGCACTCAATTTGTCATGCAGTACCCAGTTCTCGAACTGCCGACTTGCTGGCCTTCTGGCTAACAAGGCGAGCTTCTTAACCACTGAGACGCCACAGCCCCTGAAATCCAAATGAATGTGATGGGATCCCTGGAGTGGATTTGGTTCCAGAACCAGAACCAGAACCAGAACCAGTCCGACTGCATAGGTAGGGTTAAGATTACCACCACCACCAGGTTTCTCCATCAAATTACATTTTTCTAGTGACTTATTGGTTAAATCTCAGCCAGTACAGCCAATAGTAAGGGACAATGGAGCTACAATCTCAAGCATGTGGAAGGCCAAAGAGCTGTAACCCAAAACAATGTGTACAGCTTTTCTAACAGAAACAGAAAACACAAGATGTTGTGAAATGGATCTACAAGGGATGTGCACTCGCTCAGTTTTGTTGAGACAGACTATCTTCTATTATAGAATTGAGGTCAAGCAATAGAGAACTCAACAATGCATAGATAGCATTGACTGGCTGGTATACAGTATGTCGCTAACTCATGTTCCCGAAGCAATATTTCAACACTGCAAAAAAGTCATTTTTTTTCCATCGGTGTGTGTGTGTGTAATTGAAAAAGAGTGCATGTGGCAAAGTTAACTTTAAAAGAAAAATACACAGCCTGTCTTAACGGTGGGAGAAGACAAATTACAGAACTGGAACCTGATTTGCTTACAAGTATGGCTCTTGAATGTACAGGGAATAGCAAGGAAAGATGGGGTTGAACTGAAGAGAGAGAAAAAGCAGAAGCAGTGATTTCAGCCTTGCATTAATGTTTATACCCAATTTTTAAAAAAGCAACTTTTTAAAAGACAAAGCATTTAGTATGCAACAAGGGGAAAAAAGACTTTAGCAACACCCACTGTATGGGGCTATGTATTTTTTGCATTCAAAACATAGAATTGTCCTGTAAACATTATAATTATTATTGCAAAGATAGAAAATTTGGAATGTCAGTTTATCACACAATGCTAAGTATTTTCTTAAATTGAGAAGGGCTAACAAGAATGCATGCAGACATCATTGGCTTTGGAGTACAGTGGTACCTCGAGTTACGAACACCCTGTGTTATGAAATTTTCGTAATACGAATGAAAATCTGTTAAAAATAATGCCTTGAGTTGCAAATTTAAATTTGTAACTTGAAACACAGTTTCCCATAGGAATGCATTGAAAACCAATTAATCTGTTCCAGAGGTCAGAAAAAAAGGTTTTCAATGCATTCCTATGGGAAACCGTGTTTGGAGTTATGAATTTTTCGTAACACAAAACGTCCAGGGGAATGCATTACATTCGAGGCACTACTGTAGTTGCAGCATTGTTAATCTTAAATTCTCATTTTAATGCTCCTTAACTCTGAGCAGAAATGCTCCTTTAAAAATATATTTCATCTCCTGCTTCTTGCTGTACTATGCTGGGCTTGGTCTGTAATAAAGGTTGATTTGATTTGAGCAAGAAATCACAAATCACGTGAACTGCCAGCTGTGGGAAGCTGTATTGATTTGCACAATGATGTCATTCTGAGCTAATCTCTCTATGACTCTGTATCTGGCATATATAAGCTCATGCCTTGCTATTTCATTCCTAATGTCTGATGAAGTGGATTTGACCCATGAGAGCTCACATTAAAAATATAGCAGTTAGTCTTTAAAGTGCTGCAGTGTTTTTGCTTTCTGATATGCCAGTAACTAATCAGTGGGTCGTAATCTGGTTTGGTTCTACCTCTGCCATAAAGAGCGACAAACATTGTTAAGCTATCCATACCTCGGTGTGCCCACAGGCTGGGCCTCTGTTATCTCAACCGTGTTAACAAATGAGACAGCTTTGGGGCCTCCATACGAGGGGGACCTGGGTATCCTGCCGGGGGACGATGGGACCTGGTGGCTGGGTGATTTGTAAGAGCCATTGCTCATCTTCCCCTGCAAGGCCTGATGCGTCTGAACATTGTTATTGGCCAAGTCAGCTTGGAGGGAAGGCGTGGAAGTCCTTGAAGCCCTGGTCATGGCACTTGACAGTGAAGAAACAGAAGCCTGGAGAAGTGGGTTCCTTGCGCTAAAGCCCACGGCGGTCACAAGATTGTCCCTGGAGCCACCGTATCGCAGGGCTAGGCTCCGGGGGTCTTCTGACAACAGGCTCACTTGCTGAAGGCTGTAAGAACTAGGGGTGTCGTAGACACCCGAGTCTGCAAACACGGAGTCTGGGTGGGAGTGAAGGAGTTTCTCCCGCTCCTCTATTTCTTTCCTCTCCTGGATCGACGCCATGATCGTTTTGGACAGGTTGTCATAGCGCACCGGGGAGGGGTCCCGCGGGTGGGGGGCCGGGCCGCCCAGCACAGGGCTGAAGCTCTGCGGAGGAAGGCGTTGGAGCTCCCGGCCCCGCAGGTGGCACATTTTGGCAGACAAATATGGCGAGTGGTAGCCGACGGAGCCCATGGCCGGGTGTGCAGCGCACCGCCTCCCCGAGGGGGGCATGGGATTGAGAAGGCTGTCGTAGGACAAACTCCCATTCCTGTTGGAGAGAGAATTTGGGGAGAAGATGCTTTTGTAAGGGGTGGAGGGTACCCCTTCGGACTTCATGGGATGGAAAGGCATGCTCTCCATTTCCCTCCGGCCGGACGATTTCAGGCTCAGGGACCTCGAGTTGACAGCAAAGGAATCCATCTGCAGCGGAGAAGACTGGTACGTCTTGTGAAGGGAACCCCTTTGGTAGTTGGGGATATCGAGGCTGGGCTCCGACTGGTAATCCAGGCTGCTGTCGTTCTCTTCAATCACAGAGCCTGGCTTGAGTCCTTCCTGCATGGAGATCTGAAAGAGATATGAAGAGAAACATTGCCCTTTCACATAACAGATGCGAGTGGGGGGAGACCTTTTGATTTTAATCATATACAGTACCTAATTTATACAGAGGATGCCAAAATGTATACACATGTTAAAATCTTTTATCTATGTCAGGAGTTCTCAACCTTTTTAAGCCAGGGGCCGGGTCACGTTCCTTCAGACAGCTTCAGGGGGCCAGATGGCCATTTTGCCCTTCCTCCACCACATGGCACATCCATGTGTGGTGGAGGCAGTGTGGGTCCAGACAAAATGGTGCCATAGGCCGCATCTGGCCTGCAGGCTGCAGGTTGAGAATCCCTGATCTATGACTTACTTTTCAAAGTTCAATTGAATTACGGTAGCAATGCGTAGTAAGACGTTCGCTCAAAAGAATTAACGCTAGTGTCACCAGACAGGCAGGCAAAGAGCCGTCACTGTCTATGTCTGTAGATGTTTCCATGGTCAAGTCATGCGGTAGGCATGACTAGGCAGTAGAACACATGGAATGCTGTTACCTTTCCTGCATACATATTTATCCATGTGTAACTTCTTGCTTTGGAACTGCTAGGTTGGCAGGAGCTGGGACAGATGATGGGAGCTCACTCCATCACGCAGCACTCGAGTCTCGAACTGTTCTGGTCCATCGGGAGATCTGGATTCCCTACTCAGTCATGGAAACTTGCATCGTTATGTGTGGAATGGCTAAAATCACTCCTTAAATCTAACCTTGAAAACCCTATTTGAGTTTCTATAAATTGGACACAACTTGACAGCAGGTAACAGACGTAATGCAGAAATTACAACGTAATGCTAACGGTAATGTAATACAGTAACTCTAACACAAGAATAATTATAATGTAGTGTTATTGTAACTTTAGCAAAGGAATGATTGTAACCGCAACATAAATATGGTAACAAGTCTTATTTGGCTTTGGAAAATTGGGGAGTTTTGAGGCCACAGAACTGTAACCTGTAACTTGTTATTCTTTAAAACCAGTTGTCCAAACTGAATTAGCGGCACCCTCTTAATCTAACCGTGTCCTTCTTGAATATTCTCTGCCAGCTACTCCATTTCATTCATCGAGTCCTGCGCTAGCAGATGCTTGAATACAAAGAAGGGGCAAGCTATTTTTCAGGGTAATAAAGCAAAGCTCCTGAGACAAGGAGATTTCCAGCCACGGCGGTAATCTCTCCCTGCGACGCTCTCTCTTGCAAGGATTTTCTCCATCATTCAGGAGACAAGGAGAGATTTATGAGCCATTATTCTGCATGGGTTTCCTGGAAGAGAGTTCTTTATTGCTGCCCCTGCCTCGCTTCCAAAGGCAAAAAATAAGGGGCAAAGGCTAAAGGTGAGGCATCCTTTATCGTGGAGAAGAAAAAAACCTCTCATTTATAAGGAGGCTTCTTATTATATACTGTGGCTAGACTCCTGCCCAAGCCATGTGAACAGTGCAAAAGAAAAAGGGGAAAAACCCTGCACTCTTTTGATCTATTTTCATGGCTGTCTATCATGTGTTGGGTTGTACTCTTGAGGAGTTATCCATTTAGCAGTCTCTTCAATAGCGCTTTGTGTTTGCTAAGAAATGGCTCCCTTCCTCCCACGGAATATTTTGTTGTTTTGGATTGTCTGGCAATGAGGTTTATTGTTTCACCTTGTTTTATACAGCTCTGTTACCATCCTGAAACCTTATGATGCAGGGCAGGCAAATGAATGGATGGATCAATACAAATACAAATACTAACACTAACACTAACTTTTGTTGTTGTTGTTGTTCGGTTGCACAGTCGATACCGACCCTTTGTGACCCTATGGACCATTCTAACACTAACACTAACACTAACACTAACACTAACACTAACACTAATTTTTATTGTTGCTGTTCAATCGCGCAGTCGATACCAATCCTTTGTGACCCTATGGACCATTCTAATACTAATACTAATACTAATACTAATACTAATACTAATACTAATACTAATACTAATACTAATACTAACACTAACACTAACACTAACACTAACACTAACACTAACACTAACACTAACACTAACACTAATTTTTATTGTTGTTGTTCAGTCGCGCAGTCGATACCGACCCTTTGCGACCCTATGGACTATTCTAATACTAATACTAATACTAATACTAATACTAATACTAATACTAATACTAATACTAATACTAATACTAATACTAATACTAATACTAATACTAATACTAATACTAACACTAACACTAACACTAATTTTTGTTGTTGTTGTTCAGTCGCGCAGTCGATTCCGACCCTTTGCAACCCTATGGACTATTCTAATACTAATACTAATACTAATACTAATACTAATACTAATACTAATACTAATACTAATACTAATACTAATACTAATACTAATACTAATACTAACACTAATACTAACACTAACACTAACAGTAATACTAATACTAACAGTAATTTTTGTTGTTGGTGGTCAGTCGCGCAGTCGATTCCGACCCTTTGCGACCCTATGGACCATTCTAATACTAACACTAAAGAAGAAGAAGAAGAAGAAGAAGAAGAAGAAGAAGAAGAAGAAGATGATGATGATGATGATGTGACCCTTTTCTGTTTTCTACACAGCCAGGCACTCTATCCCAATGAAATACACCAGCTGCAAATATTACCAAGGGGTTTAGAGTTCGACTTTCCTTTAATTGTTCAATAGCCTTTAGGCCAGTGGTTCTTAACCTGACTTCGATCGAACCCCAGGGGTTCTGTGAGTCAGTCTCAGGGGGTTCGGCAGAGGTGTGTCCGTTCTGTTCACCAGGGATACTGACAAATATTTATTGCAAATTCTACGAAGGGTTCGGTGAATGCACATAGGAAACTCGCAAGGTTCAGTAACCTCCAACAAGGTTAAGAACCACTGCTTTAGGCACTGAGTAAGTCAATGCATTTGATGTTAAGACCCAGATGGGGTTTGTAACAGAATGCCTATAAGATTGTGTCTCTCTCTGTGTGCGCACCTAATAGCCCGTTGGCTCACTTGCATCCATGATGTGCTCTTTATTGCTTTGATGGGGATCCTCCCCCCACCCATATAATTTCAACCAGAAATAGGTTTACCTGTTCAGATGCTCCGCGGTAGTGAACCTTTGGATTGTTGCTGAAAGCTGGACGGTATTTGTACATCGCGGGCGTAGGGGGGCTGATCAGCTTGGGCGAAAGGCTACTCTCTGAAGAAAAGGAAAATAAATCCAACTTACTGCCTGACTTAACGAAACAGGCCAATGTCTCATTTGCACACATTTTGTACAACTTCCCTAAATTCCCCCAATGCATTTCATCCACATGCTATGTCACTGAACTCTGAACACTGCATACTTGAACATACATACGGGTTCTCTATATCAAGCGAGACCATTAATCCAGCTAAGACAATTTCTTCCAACTCTTGCCAGGTTCTAGATTTCCTTACTTCCAGGAGGAAATCTAGCCAGCACTTGCTAACTCATCTTTTTAGCCAGCTAAAAAGTCTACACTGCGTACATCAGCTTTGGCCCTGAGCATCTCTGCAGCAGAGTGTGCTGCTCTAGTATGGAACGCATCCGCACGTGCAAAAGAAGTTGACATTGCTGTTAATGAAGCCTTGCAGATAATGACAGGATGCCTTAAACTAGGGGTTCCCAACCTTTTCAAGCCAGGGGGCGGGTCACACTCTCTCAGTCAGCTTCAAGGGCTGGATGGCCATTTTGCCATGCCTGCATGATGGGGTGGCCATTTTGTCCCAATAGCTGCAAAGGGGCAGCCATTTTGTTTCCTGGATGCCCTTGGACGGGCGGGGGCCACATGAAATGGTACTATGGGTAGGCCTCAGGTTGGGAACCCCTGCCATAAACCTACACCAGTCGAGAAAACATCCCCTCTTGTTGGTATCGCTCCACCTAAGATCAGGAGAGAAGTAGCAGCAGATGCTGAGAGAACTAAGCAAGAGAATGACCCTCAACACCCTCTGAATGGATATGAGCCTCAAGTCCACTGGTGCAGATCCAGAAAGAGCTTTATGGCAAGAACAAACATTCTTGAGGGTACACAAGAACAAAACCAAATTGGAAGGTGGAGGAAGGAGCTTACTGGACAAGGAACGACATTAAAGGAGGATATAGCCGAAGATCTCAATCTCCCCTATGTCACCTGTAGGTCCCTGAATAGGCTGAGTGTTGGAGTCCCTACATGAACATGTTCAAGTGGGGGCTGCTGGCAGACAACAACACATGGCATGAATGTGGAGAGACACATAGTCCGGCCCATTTGCTGGTCTGCCAATTGCTGCCAGAGACATGCACCGATGAGGACTTGTGTTTGGGCAACGACAAAGCAAAGAAAGTGGCTTCATTTTGGCAGTCCAGGGTTTGATCAGGACAAGGAAGAAGAAGAAAAACCGACCAGCTTCACTGATTCTCAGATTCCGGTAAAAGGAAAGATTGGAGAGGCCAAATACATCCTCAATGGTTTTTCAAAGCAAAGATAAGGGAAGGTACCTTCACTGCTCCCCAGTTCACTGTATTTGCTGGAGTCCGTTTTTGAAGGTAAGGGAGGCTGAATATCTATTGTATTATCTTCCAGCCCTTCCAGGCTCACTTTAGACTGAAAATAAACACAGAGCAAAAGTTAATTAAGCATCAAGCTTGGATTAAAGCATCTTCAAGGTGCATAATACTATTCAACATTCTCTAATACCCCCTTGAGCATTTGTATAGATCAGTGATGGCGAAACTTTGGCACTCCAGCTGTTCTTGAACTTCAGTTCCCAGAAGCCCTGATCATCAGTTGTTTTTACTTGGGCTTCTGGGAATTGAAGTCCAAGAACACCTGGAGTGCCAAGGTTGGCCATCACTGGGATAGATCATAGGTCCTTAAACTTGGCTCTCCAGATGTTCTTGGACTTCAAGAACATCTGCTGTTACCAGGATACGCCTGAGTGTGGTACACAAAAAAGCACAATCTTTGAGGAGGCTCTTTCTATGTGTTGACCTTAAGTGCATGAGTTTCCCACCCGATGGTAAATGGTGAAAACAAAAAATCAGGTAAACAACACAAGCTTGTTCTCTGCCCAGCCCTTTCATGGATGGGATGGTAAGGAATATTCACCTTAGTTCGGTTGACGTTGGCCTGGATGCCATTGTCACTTATCTTCACCGTGATCTGTCGCTCAGTTAAATCTGGTCTCAGGAAAGGTGGCTTTATACTTAGAGACGGTTTCTTCTTTGGGTCAACAATGTACCTTAGGAAATGAATCATGGAATCAGTCCATTTTGTATTTCCCATTTTTTTTAAAAAAAAAGCAAGTTCTTTCTCTTCAACATATGAAGAAATTTGCAAAGTTTGGTAAGTTCTTTCCATAATGAATTGAAAAAATAATGTCTCAACATCTACACTGGGCAAATTCAATATGCACAGTTGCATACCTTGACACATATACACGTTAAAGGTGAAGAGTCTATCACGAAAATAAAGAGATGGCTTTCCTAATCCAAAGGTATTAAAATGTTTGGGTACACAGAGGTTTAAACCTACATTTTTAAATCTCTTGGCATTCAAAGCCCTCTACCTAGAGAAGTGGATCAACTCGTTCATTAACAGTAGAAATTAGCAAAGCTTGCAAAGGTTTTATTACAACAAATGAAAAGTTCAACCAACACTACCTGTAAGATCTTGCAAACATTTTTTCTTAAAGCCAAGACACAGAAATCTGTCTTCTGTTGTATTTTTCATTTTTTTAGACCATAGATAATATAGGAAATAATACATTTCAGATTTATATTCTGAACCCAGAGTTGGGTTTACCTGATTGGGCGGCATATAAATTTGAATATAAATAAATAAAAATATTTTCTCCTCCTTTGCTAAGGGAGAAATATTTTTTTGTTTTGTTTTATGGAAGTGAAAGCTGTCAAGATAAAACCATCGCTCTCATCAATTATAATGATCCAGAAGAACAGATCAGTTTGAGAGGTTTAAATGGCCCACGTCACTCTACCCAGAGGTTGAGCATAATCAGAAGAACAAATCTTAGCTAGTAAACTCAATTAAGAGTTGCTGGAGAGGAAATATATGACTACAACACCTCATTCTTCTCAGCTAAGCCCATATTCCAGAATCCCAGATATTAGTAATATGCATTGACACAGCATGGGAAATTATGCCAGAATGGCTATGTCACAGTAAACCATGGTTTACTGTGATAATAGCTTCCCATAGACTTGCATGTTTCCTCTTCTGTGTCCTCCTCAAACTCAGTTATAAATGAGATTTTGGAGGCTTTTGCTTTTGAAAAACTGCACAGGTTCATCCGAGCCTGACAAAACTGGGGTTAATCTTAACCATGGTTTCCCCGAAAATATGTCAACCTCAAGTAATTTATGAAGCTGTCTTGTTTCAACAAACTATTCTAGGGGAGACATTCCCTGCTTAATGTGAGAAAATGTCTCTCCTGGGTCCCCCACCTTCCAGCAGTTACCCAAAATAATTTGGGAAGGAATGAAGAAACCAATGATTGAGAATACAGCAAAACCTAGCCATATGTCTTGCATACCCTAAATCAGTGATGGTGAACCTAGGTACTCCAGGTGTTCTTGGACTTCAAATACCAGAAGCCCAAGTCAGCACTCCTGCTGATCAGGGCTTTCTGGGAACTGAAGTCTAAGAACACCTGGAGTGCCAAGGTTCAACATCACTGCCCTAAATTAAGAAAACAACTTGGAAATTGAACCTGATCAATAACTAATATTTTACAACGCTCTTCCGTTAGCTTACCTGGGTGCCAGAGGGCTGCATAGGACATGTTCTACATTACCACAGCATCCTCGAGTGAAAGGATTTACTCCCCCACGGAACTTTCCCGTCACCTAGAATTATAAGATTCATGGCACTTTGAAAAAATGTCCAATACCCCAGGAAAATGGTAATTTTGGCTAACAGGCTTGACCTAACCCAACCCAACCCAACCAACTGCTACTTATTTTGGAATTAAGTGAGGAGAGGAATCTGATCAATGATCAGAGATAACAAAGGGGACTTCCCAACCACGTGGTACATTCTTCCCTCTGTCAGGGTGTAAGCACAGTTGAGTCTCTACTGAGCTAAGCATCTCAGGTGTAGGACTCAAGTCAAGTGACTTGGTTATGAGTTTCACTTGATCGTCTACATGCCAAAGGGGAAGCTGCCTTCTGACCAAGTCATGTGGCTTGAAGAGCATTTGTTCACCTATGCAGCTCAGGAGAGCAGGTTCTTCGGACTACCTTCTTTCTGACCACAGGTGTTGGTTCATGCTACCTGGTCATGCTGCCTTAACTGTTTCTGGTGGAGGGGGTAGCTAAAGGAAAATAAAGCATTACATCTGAACCTGTATCTTGGTTTGTCGTCCTTGTCACAAACCAGGATCTTCTAGCTGTTGGTTGTCCTTGCTGGAAAGCAAGTCGTATCCGACTCTAGGGTTCAGCGCTCATCTCTGTTTATAGCCAAATAGCCAGTGTTGTCTGTGTTATTAGATGTTTCCGTGGACATGTGGTAGGCATGACTCAACACTGGAGCACACGGAATGCTGTTTACCTTCCCACAGAAGTAGTCCCTATTTATCTCCTTGCTATTTCTTACTTTCAAAATGCTAGGTTGGCAGGAGCTGGAACAGGGACAGGTGCTCACTCCATCCTGCAGTACTTGGGGATCGAACTCTGACCTTCCAGTCGTTGTTTCGGCATCTTAACCACTTGAGCCACTGCAGTCCCACCTTATTTAAACAACCCTTATTTCAACAAATCCTTATTTAAACAGGCCAGATCTAACAAGCCAGAGTTTGAGCTCTGGCTTGTTAGAGAACAGACAAGCCAGAAAGCCAAATCTGAGCATATTGTCAACATTTCTGTAGTTGGTAAGATCCTGGTTACTGTAGTACAGTACTTCTTTTTTGAAGGAAGAACCACTCAAGATTAATATACATCAGGTTATATGTTAATTACTGCTAGCTAGAATTAATCCTTCAACAAGATAGATCAGTGGATAGCTTTAATTGTCTCCCTAGTTTGGGAATTTGATTCTTCACTGTGTCTCCAGGTGAAGATCTATCCTGTGTAGCCCTGAGCAACATGCATCATCCCAGGGCACTCCCGAGAGGAAGGTAAGAGTAAACTGATTTGATGGCACACAATTATTATATTATTTCTAATTTTAGTTCAACATTTAATACAAATTCAGCTTCTTTTTTTGCTTTCTTACTCTTTCTGTTTGACACAAAATTATTGTTTTTATTCTGAAGACAGCAAAGATTTATGCGTCACTATAGGAACATTCTTTTAATGCTTTTCCAAAAAGATCTGGTGGGTGTTGCATGTTTTATTATTTTGTGATGTTTTGAATATTTTTATTGTGAGCTTCCTAGGTTATGTATCATGCACGTTTTAATATCATTACCACCCCCGTGGTCACTGTCATTACCACCATCCTCATCCTCAACACGCCAACTTACCTGTTCATTAGTGGTGCGTCCTCGGGCCACCAAAACAATATGGAAGCCTGTGAGACCAATGACTGGGATGAAGAACAATCCGGCCACACCCATGACAGTCATACTGTAGGCCAATGTTAAGGAAATTCCAACCTTTCAAGAATAAAAAAGACTGAATAGAGGAAGAAATCACCCCACAGCCTAAGGCCCTAAACTGGGGGTTTCCAACCTAAGGCCCGTGGGCTGGATCCGGCCCATGGCACCATTTCATGATGTGAACCAGAGCATCCAATTTCATCCAAAGACGCCGATTCCGTTCCAGGTTTTAGCTCTAATTTAAAATTATCTATCCATGGTGCTGAATTTGTTTTGGGGATAGGATTCAGCACCTTGGGAGAAACCCCATACAGTTCAGAGAAAAACCAGTCTGTGAGCCCTAAGTTCAAAACCAGACCTCTTGGCCACATTGTTTGGTGTAACCTAGACAAATTGCAGCTAAGGAAATTCCCATCTGACTCAAGTCTCAAGAAGGCACAACCCAGCTGTTTCTAGCTAGCGCATAATATTGTCGTGGCCACTGAACGAAGGATACGTAACGGCAGTGTGCACGGCCCCCAGCCTTTCAGCGTGGTGCAAAATGAAAATGAGCCCAAAGGTGAACACTCCAACCATATGGGCACTTAAGGAGAGCAAGAAAAGGAAAAAATACCGATAGTTCCTTCGTCCGATGCAGTTATTCACCCACGGGCAATGGTGGTCAAAATCCTTGTAAAGAGAAGGAAAAGGCAGAAAATAACGTCCAGCTACAGAAATGACCCACAATTTCTTACCTGCTGTTTATTCAATGTTTAGACAAGAACAAAACAGAACATCCATCGTGGATATGCATCCTTTTGAAGATCTCATCCATTCTTTTTTATTCATTTCCTGATCCTATGGCCGCGGTAGCAAACCTTGACACTCCAGCTGTTCTTGGACTTCAATTCCCAGAAGCCCAAGTCAACACTCCTGCTGGTCAGGGCTTCTGGGAATTGAAGTTCAAGAACAGCTGGAGTGTCAAATTTAAAATGCCACAAATGACATTTACTTTGTCTCTCAGGGCAGTTGACCCCTTATATGTGCCTACCCCCCAAAAGCTTCCTCAATTAACCCATTAGCAGAATTGTAATGTCAAAATGTTTATTTTAGAAACTTAACCTCCCAAACTGACTTCCACCAGAACTTTTCTGCTGTAAAACCTTTGTAAACAACTCATTGATTTCCATGTCCAATCCACTTTGCCCCACACTGTGCCTCTATACCAGATATGTATAAATGTATACCGTGGGTTTGGACCACGAAAGCTAACGTTAAAATACAGGAGTTAGTCTTTAAGGTGCCACAGCTTTTTTTTTTGGTTGTTTTGTTTTGTTTACTCTCTAGAGTGCCAAGGTTCACCATCACTGTCCCTATGGTTTAAGGCAGGGGTCAGCCAACTTGGCTCTCCAGATGTTCTTGGACTTCAATTCCCAGAAGTCCTGATCAGCAGGTGTGCTGACTTGGGCTTCTGGGAATTGAAGTCCAAGAACACCTGGAGAGCCAGGTTTGCTGACCCCTGGTATAGGGCAAGGAGGGTGACTACAACTCTCATCAGCTCCACCACCAGCTATGGGGATAATGAGGTTTGTAATCTAGCAATATTCCTGGTTCTTATTTTAATGCATGGATTATTAGTAAAGGTAAAGGTTTCCCTTGCTCGAAAGCTAGTTGTATCCGACTCTAGGGTGCAGTGCTCATCTCTGTTTCCAAGCCGAAGAGCCCAGCGCTGTCTGCTTCTGCAGACGTTTCCATGGTCATGTGGCAGGCATGACTAGACACCGGAACGCATGGAACGCTGTTACCTTCCCACCGAAGTGGTCCCTATTTATCCACTTGCAATTTCTTGCTTTCGAACTGCTAGGTTGGCAGGAGCTGGGACAAAGACGGGAGCTCATTCCATCTATTATGGACCTGGTTAACTATTTTGTTTCAATGATTCACCCTTGAAAGGTTGACCGAAACAGTACATTTAAAAGAAGTCTTTGTCCGTATTTTCTTATCCCTGTCGCAATACCAGCCAGCGTACCTTCCTGTTTTCTTGGAAAGAGAAATGGGAAGGTAGGGCTTCGAGAGCCTGAGATATAAATCACCTCCTCCCAGAAAATGCCAACCTTTCCTCCTTTTGTCCTCTGCCTTGGTTCTTTAGGCGCCGAGCAAGCAATTGGCAAACTGTGAAATGAAAGAGTCGCTTTACATTTCCCCTAATGCATCATAAAAAATAATGAGGCTACTGAAGTCAGACAGTAGGGGGGATAAATGGTGCCATGTACAGCGCAGGAAAATTGACACATAAAGCCTCAAGCATTTTAATTAAGCCGGGGTGTGGGGGATGGGAACGGCTTATTTTTCTATCATCATATGGGATGCAGCCACCTGATAAATCCTCTGCTGTCACAAACTGATCTATTGCACAGAGAGAATCAGCCCATATTTAAGCAAAGGTTATGTGAATCCAATTTCATCTAATCATGGCATTGATTTGGACACCATCTCCTTAACTTCCTAAACAAAGAAGGCAGGTTAGGTTCCCATGCCTCACCGTCCACCTTCCTCTGCCATCCCTTTAGGTTCAGCGCAGAGACCAAAGAGGTCTAACTGTTTGAGCCACAGCAGCGCCTGCTTTGTACACCTATTATTCCAGGCTCCATCCTTGTCTTTCTTTTTTTCCTTCCTAAAACAAGCAGATTTAGACTTTAAATGGAGGATACAAGTGGCTTCTTGTATCCATTCCAATAAATGGCTGTGCCGCACAATATGGAACATGGCATCGCATGAGGTCACGCTCTTACTCACTCGACTTTCTTCAGTCATTCTGGAATTTAAAACCTAACAGTGAATGGAATTGGCTGAATTGCAACATCTGGATCAAAACACCAACAAATGCTTCGGTCTGACCAAATCTCCTGACAGCAGACGGATGCATAGATGCAGAGGACATTCACACATATCCGCATCCACAAGCCCAAAAATGGAGGGAGGGCAATCAATACTTCTCTTGGTTTGAGGACAGGATTAATTGATTCAGAAGAGAGGGTGAATGGTTCTGCTTATTATCATTGGTAAGCAATCAGCGCTTAATAAAGGAGCGACCACAGTCCATAATAGCCGGCTGCAACAGGACGTGGAGGCAAAATGCTCTGTACGATTTCCAGAGCAAGAGAACATCCCTCTCTTTTTCAAACTAGAATTACAAGAATCTTCCAATCTAATCGCAAGCTGTCCTATCTCTTCCTGGGTTCTAACATGCACATTGTATATAGAGACTGTCAAGTTTATAATTAAGGCATCAGCTAAAAGAATCCAATATATTGATCAAATTGGGGTATCCTGCACATACCTGTCAAGTTTTGGATTTGGAAATAAGGGAAATTTCCCAGCAAATAAGGGATACTTGACAGTTATGCTTATCCTGTGCTGCCCTCCAATGGTGGCAATAGGGCATTGCAGTCTAATAAATAAGGGACGACGGCGGGAAAGAGGGTAAAATAAGGGGTTTTACTGGACAATATGGGATACTTGACAGCTATGATCTGACTATGGATACACATGCATTATTTGTATTAAGGCACCTTCTCCAGTTTACATTCCTTTTAAAAGTAGCTCAGGTATGTACATATTGTATTTTTATTGAGTTTTATTACACTCCATTGTATTGCACAGATTTTAATTCTTCTGTTATGTTATTGATAAGGCCATAAGACTAATCAGTTAATAAACATTCATTCATTCCACTCAGCATGGCTAGCCTAGCATTGCTTACTATTGGAGCAACCTAGCATTGTGGTCTGTGGACAAAATCCAAAACCATAACTGGGTCTCACACCTTTATTGGGCTACAACAAGTGCTCCCAACCTAAGGCCCATGGGCCAGATGCAGCCTGCAACACCATTTCATGTGCCCCCCCCCCACCCATCCAAGGGCATTTGAGAAACAAAATGGCTGCCCCTTTGAGGCTGTTAGGACAAAATGGCCACCCCCATCGTGCAGGTAGGGCAAAATGGTCGTCCAGCCCTCAAAGCTGACTGAGAGAGCGTGACCCGGCCCCCAGCTTGAAAAGGTTGAGAATCCCTAGTTTACATCTTAGTCCAGCTGACACTCCATTTAACAAGTTTCTCCCTGTTGCTGCTGATTAAAGTTAATCTCTCCTACCTTTTTTAATTGCATAGTTGAATATATTAAACCATCTTTAAACATTTAATCATCCTACCAGGGATAGCAACATCATTTTAGAGAAGAAATTAGATGTAGAGTGTGGCAATAATAATTTTGCATGGGGGTGGTGGTGGAATAAAACATTAATTTGCAGTGTGCAAAAATGATATATTACCCTATAATATGTAGCAGTCGAAGCTGGTGGGTGTGATTTTTGGGGGTGGGTTGAATCCATTTCTGATTTTAGCCTGAATTTGAAGAGACCTATCCAAGGTGCTGATAGTGTCTTGGAACTATAGTTCAGCAGCTTAAAATATTCTATATAGTTCAGATGAAAACCAGTCTGACTTAGGACCAAAACTGGTACATAATTACTGTACCAGCAATCTAATGTTGCTGGAAATATCATCCGTCTTGTGCCAGTGTAACTTATGGGCCATAATGTATGAAACATATATTATGTGGAGGTTCCAGCCATTTTTATGCATTCACTCAACATGGAACTAAGCTAGGAAATGAAACAGGTACTTATGAGGAATCCAGCCACAGAAATCCAATCCAATATGTGCATACTATGGGTGGAAACTAGATAGGAGGTATACCATCTGCCATTTTATGACTACTGAAGCTGCAAAGAGCATATTCATTTCAACATTTTTTCTCGAGGTTTCTAAAATTTGAGCAAAATTCCTCTGCACAAAATGAAGCCAAACGTATATGAACATGTGTGCGCACAGGCAGGACAGAGGGGCAAACTGATTGCTCAGAGAGGCACAAACAACCCATCCAGTGCTTCTAGCTTTTAAAAGTTCCTGTAGCAAGACACCAGGTGTGAGGTGGTACACAATTTGCATTATTCAAACCATTAACACACAAAGCACTTTCATAAGTGATACAACTCGAGGCAAGGCCAACAAAAGTACACTTTTCCCTCCCCGTAGGCAAGGGGAAAACTTTTGCAGTTTCTCATTCTTGGATGCAAGCGTAAGACAATCGAGGACCAGCCTCCTTAAGAGGAACCCAGTCACGGATCAGGACCCATCCCTACCTCAACACAGTTGTCACAAACACTGCAGTGGGAGCAGCGCGGAGGGCGATAAAAATGGCACGTGGCACACCACTTCATCCGTACTTGGATCCCTTTAATCTCCACGTTCTTATACAGTGGAGCTCGGAAATCATCGTCTTTATCCTCGTCTTCATCCGCTGCTCAAGCAAACAATAAACAGACATTACTGTCACCATAGAAGGAAGCTGTAACAATTAAATAGCAGCTCAAGAAAATGTGGAACAAGGCAACAATAATAAATTATTGAACAACTATTGATTGATTGATTGATTGATTGATTGATTGATTGATTGATTGATTGATTGATTTTATACCTAGCGGTGGGAATCAAACAATTTTTTACTACCTACTCTGTGTGCATGGTATGGTGGGCATGGCCCTGCATTGCACCTGAATTAGGACTACTTTATTTCAAAACTTGGATGTGTGGGACCAGCCAGAATTTTTGCAAACTGGGGCGAACTTGCTGAATCCCACCACTGTTTATATTCCGCTCGTCTGGGATATTCTCCCACTCTGGGTGGCTAACAATGCATTTTAAAAATCTATACAATAAGAAATTAAGGCAAAAGAATAAACAAAGTGAATAAATTATAAATAACAAAACAAAAATAATACAGCCCACCCCAAAAAAAAACCATCAACAAAGAACATATCTTGGTGATGGAAAGAGTTAATCAATATCTATTGATCAGACTTTGGCAATACCTATATATCCTTAAAACCTTCTTTATAGAGCAAGGGAGTTCAAACTTTTTGGGCCGCAGGCCAGTCACATGGTTCAGTGGGCCAGTCATGTGGCTTCTCCTATTGGAAGCGGAAGTACAACATGCCCACACATGCACAGAACGCTGCTGTAAATGCACCCGTAAACACGTTTACGACAACCATGGATACATTTACAGTAGCGTTCTGCATATGTGCAGGTGCGTTTTTCTTCTGCTTCCAGGAGCAATGTGGGTAGTGTGGGCCAGACAAATTCATTTATTTATTTAAAACATTTCTACCCCGCCTTCCTATGGCCCATGGGCCAGATCCAGCCCATGGGCCATAGTTTTGGCACCTCTGTTATAGAGGAATGATAGTTGTTTTTTTCAAATATAGATAGGGATGGAACCTGGCACAGCTCAACTGGAAGTGAATTCCACAAAGTTGATGCCACCACCGAGAAGGCTCTCCTCCGAGTACCAGCCTTTCTTGCCATTGTTTGTTTTTGTTTGCTTTCACTTCTTCTTCTTTTTTAAACAACCCCTTCCTACCCTGCTCCAATTCAAATTTACCTCGAGGAAATACTCCGGGGTCCATGAAAGTTGCCATGCTGAAGTTTGCCAGGACAAATAGGAACACGAGCCCATTGTATAGAGGGATGGCGGGGGACACGGCTCTTGTTAACCAGGGACACCTGCAGAGAGACATAAGCAATAAAGCAAACATGGTTCTTAAAGTTACACCAGGAAGTAGTTAGCATTACACTGAGAGTATATCTTCACTACATAGTTAGAGCATTCTGATGCCACTTTAAGTGGCTCTACACTAGGGGCCACACTGGCTTAGTGGTTAAGATGCTGGGCTTGATGACCGGAAGGTCAGCAAGTAAGCAGCTAGAGCCCCGAGTGGTGCACAACGGAGTGAGTTCCCATCATCTGCCCCAACTCCTGCCCACCTAGCAGTTCGAAAGCAAAAGATTGCAAGTAGGTAAATAGGTACAGCTTTACCAAATGGAATCATGGAAGTTGTAGTTTGGTAGAGTTCTCAAGTATTATCCACTCGACCAGGGGCTCTCAACCTTTGAAAGCCATGGGCCAGGTCACACCCCCTCAGACAGGCTCATCGTAAACGCTGCCATAAAATGCATCTGCGGCTGTCGTAAACGCATCCGCTTCCGCCGGCAGCCACATGAAATGGTGTCATGTGCCGCATCCGGCCCACAAGCCATAGGTTGAGAACCCCTGCACTAGACAGCTCTATTGTGCACCTCCAAACTACAATGCTAGAGCTCTCTAGGAAAGAATTCCTAGTGTCCCACAAAATGACAAATTCTTAGGGATGTGCAAGAAGAAACATGCCAATCAAACTGTTACCAAACTGCTATGACTGTGCAGTATAGATGCACTCAGGAAAAAGAGAGAGAAACGTTGTGTCAGACACTTCCATCAAGCAGCGACACAGACTAAATACATGTTTAATATGATATATCTCAGAAGTAACAACGGGTGTGCGTACTGTGTTCAAAATAAAGACGGGGGACTTCTTACAGATGGGAACAGGACACTTCAGCCAGACACACACACACACACACACACACACACACACACACACATATCTTTTGTCTCTGTCTCTCATACGTTTTCTGTACAGCTTGGCTACATTATTCAGATAACTAATTTCCCCCCTCTCTCTCTCCTCCTACACGCTCAGATTTATCCGCCAGTTCCTCGTCTTTTCTCTCTTCTTTGCAAGAAGTTTATGAAACCTTTAAGATTTATTACCATTTAAAGCATTCCGTTGATCTATCCTTTACAAAAAAAACCAACAACCCACAAGTTCTGTTTCCTTTTGACTAGTACCCCAATGCTGCAAAAAGGATCAGGTTTGATCTTTGCATCCATTTTTTGCTTAAAGCGCAAATATTACATAACAATAAATAAACTTTTTTAAAAGTCTCAGCCTCAGTTTTGTTTTTTACACTGGTTGATTTGCATAGAAAGGTTGACGTTTCCAGGAGCTGAAGGCCTAAGCATTGTGAACAGTTCCCCCCCCCCCAATACATTTGTCAGTTGCTACCAGTCGGAGCAGGGGCTGCGGTGACTTAGTGGTTAAGAGGTTGAGCTTGACAAATGGAAGGTTGGGCAGGTCAGTAGTTCGAGAGCCGAGCGCTGTGCAATGGAGTGAGCTCCTGTCTCTGGCTCAGTTCGAAAGCAAGAAATTGCAAGTGGATAAATAGGTGCCACTTGGTTCTCAAGCCCAGCATTCTGTGCACTCTGATGTCTAGTCAGGGCTGCCGCATGTCCACGGAAACATCTGCAGACACAAAGTGCTGGCTCCCTATAAACAGGGATGAGCACTGAACCATAGAGTTGGATATAACTGACTTTCGAAGCAAGGGCAACCTTTACCTTAGCAGTCAGAGCAGACATTATTAACCTATATTAAGCATCTCCTCCCATAGAAAGCAAGTCTCCCATAGAAAGCAAGTCTCCCAACTTGATTCAGAATGATTGGCGAGATTAGAAGGGGTGGGCAAAGGAAGGCGCTATGTGCTCCATTTACACATAGAATGGGTGTGGGGAGGGGAGATATTCTTTATAAGAAATTACTCCGTGTTGGGGGTTAAGAACAAATCCATCTCCCCCAACCCAGTTTGGATCCAGGATCGGCAGACCCATGATTAGAAATTAAGGAAATCAGAATCAAACAACACCTAGAGCAGGGGTGCCCAAACTACAGCCTGTGGGCCAGATCTGGCCCACAATGCCAATTCATCTGGCCCGCACTGCCCTCATTGCTCCAGGAAGTGGAAGTAAAACACACCTGTATGGGCGTGTTTTGCTTCCAGGAGCAACAAGGGCAGTGTGGGATAGATGAATTGCCATTGGGGGCTGGATCTGGCCCACGGGCCATAGCTTGGGGCTCCCTTGGTTTAAGCAGAGAAAATGGCAGCTTAAAAAAAATCTGTCTCATCCTCTTGCAAAAATCTGTCTCATCCTGTTGCAAAAACAGATTGCAAGGCGCGCATTTTACTTCCATTTCCGGTGGGAGGAAACCACATGAGCGGCCTGCTGAACCACATGACCGGCCTGCTGAACCACATGACCGGCCCACACCCCGAAAAGTTTAGGCACCCCTGATCTAGAGCTGCAGATCTCATAACTCTTGCGTATGTGGACCATAAGTGTTTGGCCCAAAGAGTAAGCGATAAAAATGGATGGTTTCCCATCAAAATAGTTTAGGGACGCGGTAAACAAAACACTGTTATTGTCAATTACAGAATAAGCAAAGCAGAAAGCACAATGTGAAAGAAATGGATTCCAAAAGATTTGTTAGCTACGTGGAAAACACATTACTGGTCTATGACGAAGCCACGGCTTGTTTCCTTGATAAAATCTTGAGTAGATTAATTGTTCCAAAGAATGACAAACAATTCCCAGGAGCAAAGAAATACTTGTGTTGTTGTTAAACTGCCTGTTGGAGGAGAGATGATAGAAGCAAAATGTTGCACACAAAAAAACAACAAGCGGCTTTGACTCTGGTTACCCTTCCCTCATGTCCGGAGTTTTCTGCTAGCTCCAGTTGTAGCCTATAAGCATCCTTGTGACACCAGCACATTTCTGTTTTGATCTACAATATCACTCATCGGACTGATTAAGGAAGAACTTTCTTCCCACCAGAACCCAACATGGCTCTGTCTCTTCCCATGGATATCCAAAATGGTCTTATCACAGCCATTCACAATTATAGTTTGCAGAAAGATCCTAGGAGTGCTAATCCTAGGATCATGACTTCAGTTGCCGAGTCGCATGGCATCCTACCCAACTGAGTTGTCTGCCTCTGGTACTCGCCGAGGTCTGCAGCATCAAGCGCAGAACCAAAACAGCTTTGGTTCACCTGATGTGCAAAGCGAGGACGTTGGAGAGCGGAACGGACAGATTTACAAGAAGGGATAACAAATTGGAGGACGGGTAAACCTAGCAGTGGTTCCCAGCCCCACAGGGTGACTTCAATTCCCAGAAGCCTACATCAGTACATTGGCTGATCGGTGCTTTAGGGAATTGACTTTAGGCTTCTGGGAATTGAAGTCCCAAAGCCAAAAGTTGGGAAACACTGGGTTAGAGGCGGTGTCTCATTTCCTTCAGATGGCTGTAACCATCAGAATCTGCCCCACACCCCACAACAAATAATGTACAGTATCTTCTTTCTGAAAGGTGTTCTGACAGGTATGACAGCTACCAGCTGTTGGTTGTCAAGATGGTCGGCCCTTCAACTGAACATGTTTCCAAAGGCAATAGCAGCAAAGAACAAACAACTGATCATGCTTATTTTATTTTATTTACTTTTCACAATTCCCCTCTTATCTGGTCCAAGGTGGTAAGATTGAATTTTTGGCCCGGAGATACAAAATGTTCACAAAACTCTTGTTAACAGAGAGGAAAATGTAGATGCTCCCAAGTTCAAAACACACTATCAATCTTTAATGGCTAGTTATATGGCGGTACTGTTTAATACAGGGGTTCTCAACCTTTTCAAGCTGGGGGCCAGGCCATGTTCTCTCGTTCAGCGTTGATGGCCATTTTTCCCTACCTGCACGATGGTGGCAACCATTTTGTCCCAACAGCTTCAAAGGGGGTGGCCATTTTGTTTCTTAAAAGCCCTTGGAGAGGTTGGGGGGGGGCACATGAAATGGTGTTGTGGGCTTGATCTGGCCAGGATATATTCTCAAGTCCTGCCCTCTAAATCAGAAGTCATAGGAATAGCCCTAGATGGCTAGATAGTCCAGTGAGTTAGGTACCTAGCTATAAACAGAAATAAGCACTGAACCCTAGAGTCAGATACGACTGGCTTTCAAGCAAGGGCAACCTAGGTATAGATTACTCAGATGAGGTCTGACATTCCCTTCTTTTGGGAGCATAGCTGATACTGTGCAGCTGGCCCAAGGTTACACAGGATGGCTCTTCTTCCAGGGAGCACAGTGGGGATTAGAACTCACAACCCTTGGCTCTCAAGCCCAGTACTCAACTTACTGAGCTATGCTTCATTGGTGTAAATCAGGAGTTCTCAACCTTTTAAAGCCGGGGGCCAAGTCACACTCTCTCAGACAGCTTTAGGAGCCGGATGGCCATTTTGCCCTTCTTCCACCACATGGGATTTTCTGGTGTGGTGGTGGCGGTTGGGGCCCCACATGAAATGGTGCCGTAGGCCACATCCGGCATGTGGGCTGCAGGTTGAGAATCCCTGGTGTAAATAAAAAGTGAAATCACACACATATCTTCCAGATACTGCTGGCCATAGGGCCAATCTTGTAACCGGGGGAGCGGGCATGTCTCCTCCAGGGAATTCCATTGATTTAATCCTGGCACATTTACTGCCATAAACACCTGGAGTTTCCACCTGTCCTTCCTTGAGGGTCAACATCCACACAGTGGGCTAATAATTAAGAGTCTCCCACATATCATGGGTGCTTTGGGAAGCAACTCTAATTAAATGTGAAGAATACCACACCCTGGTAAATTGCTTGTAGCCTCAATTCCTTTCAAAGAGACGGCTTTGCACACCCACATTACCATATTTAGAGACAAGTGCCCTAGAAAACAACGACGACAAGGGGAAAGTGTTGTGAGTCACGCAACAAGGCTTGTCAAGCAAGAGGGAAACTATTGTGATCTTCTGTTGCCACATTCTGGGGTGTGCGCGTGGGCGTGTTTTCAAAGCAGCAGCTCCACAATTAACACCCAGCATTGTCAGGAAGCCCATTAGCGCCTGTGGATCAACCAGATGATTTGGCTCTGAAGCCGAAAGTCGAAACTTTGGTTCGCATCAGCATTCAGCCATAGAAACTCTGAGGGTGACTAAATGGGCATTTAGCCTACCGTTTGGTCTGCCATGGGGCTGTGGTGGCTTAGTGGTTGAAGCCGTTCGAGATCTGACTGCTTTGAGACAGAGGGTGTGCCCGTCATTTGTTCCAGCTCCTGCCAACATAGCGGTTCAAAAGCAAAAAAATTGCAAGTAGATAAATAGGTACCACTATGGTACCTAGTTATCTGCAGACATAGACAGCCCTGGCTCTTTCACTGTAAATCAGGGGTTTCCCAACCTAAGGGCTGCTGCGTCATTTCATGTGGCCCCCTTACCCCTCCAAGGGCATTTGAGAAACAAAACGGCCAACCCCCTTTGAAGCTGTTGGGACAAAATGGCCAACCCCATCATGCAGGCAGGGCAAAATGGTCATCCGGCCCTCAAAGCTGACTGAGAGAGCGTGACCCGGCCCCTGGCTTGAAAAGGTTGGGAGCCTCTGGCTGTACATGGACATGAGCACCGCACCCTAGTGTCAGACATGAGATAGCTAACCCTATCCCTGTTGAATTATTCACCCCGAAAACACTGAGCATGAATTTGCTCTGGGAGCTTTCCATTTTGACCTGGATGCTTTCCAAAGACTAGTGATATATGCTGAACATACTGAGAATCGGTTAAAAACCCAAGAGCACAGTGGCATTCGCTCATCAAAACTCTGCCTTTTACTACCCTGCATCTTCCACCTAGGACTATGGCCCGCTGAAGTTATGTGAAGCTTACCTCTGAGTAGGTATTTGTGACACTGTTTTGTAAAACAAATGGAAAAGAAGTGATTCCCCTGCAACTTTTGCATATATGAGAGCGGTTCTCAGTTCCTTTTTTAGAAAAAATAGGCCGTGCTTGCTTAGAAGAATAATGACCTGTGACGTAACACCGTCCTTTCCTCTCATGTATCAATCTACTGAGGTAGCCAGGTATGCATGGTGGAAACCAGAAAACACTTCGCCTCAAAAGAGAATCATGTATTCATTTTGCATATCCTAACTTAAGCTTGGAGATGTGCATTCAGAAATCATGACCAGGGTTGTAATTAAGGCGAGTGGGAACGTAAACAGCGTTCCGTGTCTAGTTATGCATGGCGCATGACCATGGAAACGTCCACAGAAGCAGACAGCGCTGGCTCTTCAGCTTTGAAACAGAGATGAGCACTGAACCCTAGAGTCGGATACGACTGGCTTTCGAGCAAGGGAGACCTTTACTTTTACTAAATAGAGATTGTCACCCAGGGTGCCAAATTTAAAGGGTATACACCCTTCTCTGGGCACAGTGAAGGCATCTCCTACCACACTTCCAAGAGTGACGTGACAGATCGGTCTACCAGGAGCAGAGGAAAGATGTTTGGTATAGATGGCCTTGCTGCGGCATAGATAATAAGGAATGGCATAAGTGCAACATATCACATAACTGGCTGGCTGATGGGCAGGTGGGTGGGCTACCTGGCTGGCTAGGAGGCAGGCAAGCAGGTATATCGATTGAACTAGCAGCTCTGACAGTGGTCCTGATCCCAAACGGAGAAGGAGCAATGCCAGCAAGATGTTCAGTGCTTAATTATATTTTGTTTTATTTTCAACCATGGAATTTGAAAGTTGCTAAGAGAACTTTGTTTTATGCTGCTTCCCCACCACCTCTATGCCAAAACTGTTAGTTACAGCTGGATTATGACTGTGATTTGGCTATGAAATGCATCGAATCACAGTGTGGGTAAATTATGACCTGGATGGCCAGACATTGCTAAATAGGGATGGGCAATTCCAATGCCCTCAACTGCTTTCTCTTCTTCACCAATTAAAAAGGAAATTATATTTCTTGGGGGGGGAATTCTAGAAGTTGTAGAGTCCCAAAGTAATGTTTCCAAGATTTGCATCGACTTGGGTTAATTTCAAAAAAAGAGGGCCGTCCTTGGGCGGTTGTTCCGACAGAGTTGTGACGAAATGACGCATCAACAGATAAAAACATGGGCACCAACTACAAAAATCAGGAATGATCAGAAACCAAATTCACCCGTTCTCCTGGAACGAGATGGGCTTCATTTCTATTTGCACGATGGCTGCTATTTCCATATTCATTTGCAATGCAAATTTATGCAAATTCAGCCGTTCCTTTCGCAGCAAAGTGCATTTCTTGAGTAATAAGGTGTGGCTGCGATGACAGGTGATGTATAGCATCGAGCCTTCTTGCTTATGCCCGTGTGTCAATGACAAGAATGGATGGATCCGGTTTCTGATCATTCCTGATTTTTGCCACTGTTACATTTGGTCCATGCCAACATTTGAGACATTTATTTTTTTAAATCCGGCAAGAAAATTCATATGCATTTTTGTGTCGGTTTTTTTTTTTGTGTGTGTTTTTGTACAGCGTCCACGTGATGTAACAAATGCCCAATGTGATGCAGTCAAAACTGTATTTTGATTAATTCGGTGCATAATTTAATCTGGTACCTTCCAATGTAGGGGCAAAACAGCCCCCCCCCCAGGTTTAGGTACCAGAAGATTGGACCCAACCCTAATAAAAAAGATAGAATATATAAAATGGACCACTCAAATATTGCAAAATGCTCTATAGCTGCATTTTCTATCCTTAGTGTTGACAAAGGTGTGAACACATCTCAGCATTTCTATGCTTCTACACCTATAGTTCATTTTTTTTTAAATCTAGCTCTTCCAGAGTTTCCCACAATATAAGATGAACAGGTAAGCACATTTTTAAATATATATATATATATATATATATATAATTCTTTTCACAAAGCCAGCGGAGGGAAATGAGGTCAGGCTGTTTCTCTGGGATTCGGGAAAAGATTCGAGAGAGAAGCCATTCTAATTACACATGCTGTAGATCACAGATCAGGATGACGTGTTACAAAATCTCTAGCGAAAGAGGTTAACAAAATTAAAGACAGAACCAGACATTACATTTAGCCCATAATTAGAGCTGAAAGCACCTTCATGTTGCACAGAGGCCTGTTAAAGCCAAAAATCAAAGGAACACCATCCATGTTTAAAGCCCGAAAACCAACTGCTAAACAAAGCATGCTCGTTTGCATAAACCCAGAAGAGAGAAAGTAATCTGCCATCACATTGAGATGTTTGTATTAGTTAAGAATTTCCTTCCTGCAGTTGTGTCTCTTTCGTGCATGGAACATTGTTACCTTTCCCGCAGAAGTGGTACCTATTTATCTACTTGCAATTTCTCGCTTTCGAACTGCTAGGTTGGCACGAGCTCACTCCGTCAACGCAGCTCTCAGGTCTCGAACTACTAACCGGCCGACCTTCCAACCGTCAAGTTCAGCATCTTAACCACTACACTGTGGAAGGCAGATGGAAGGCTACTGCATTATATTGTTCCCAGGACAATCTTTATGGCTAATCTCTATGATGATAGCTAATATTCAGCATTAGATACTACTACTACTACTAATTTAATGGCCTGCTGCAGGGGTTCCCAACCTTTTCAAGCCGGGGGCCGGGTCACGCTCTCTCAGTCGGCTTTGAGGGCCAGACATCCATTTTGCCCTGCCTGCATGATGGGGGTGACCATTTTGTCCCAACAGCTTCAAAGGGGTGGCCATTTTGTTTCTCAAATGCCCTTGGAGGGGTGGCACATGAAATGTTGCCAGGGGCCAGCTCCGGCCCATGGGCCTTAGGTTGGGAACCCCTGGCCTAGTGCAAGGCGAAAAGGGAACCAATTCTGAGTAATGGCCAAAATCCCCAACATTTGTTGTCAAAGTTTCCAAAGCATTTTCTGGTTCCCACAGACTACTTAGGTGAAGAGCCCAGAAATGTTCCTTTTTGGATTGCACCTCCCAGAATCCACAATCTTAGACTTGTAGGTTAGCCTTCCGATCTCTGCTCAGATGGGATGCTAAGTTAACGGAGGGAACCTAATACGGTGACTCAACCGTTTCCTAAAAGGCAACCGAGGCTCCTAACAATTTCCCCACAGTCTTAAAATAACATGGAAAGGTTTATTCATGTGAAACAGATGCAAGAAGAACACAATAGCACCCATCTATTTCTCCACCTCCCAGATACTCAGATTTTCCTTTGCTCTTGCAAGACCTTACAAAGCACCCCATTGTAATAACTTGCTGGAACCAGACGCCACCACCACCACCACCACCACACACACACACACACACCTCACCCCAGCTGAGGAATTGTGCAAGGAGCCTTGATAAACATGGGAAAAGCAGGAAAGGCATAGATTGTTAAATATAACATAGTACTGTACATGTCTTTGTTGAGAAGCCATTCCCACTTATTAGCTCCGCGTTGTTGCCGTGAATTCTGGAGAGGGGAAACACATTAAATCCTAATAAAAGCCACCTTTCCGCTCAAGTCCCATGAGAAACAATTAAATAGAACAGGGACGACTAAACAGTCACATACAGCATTTCAGTTCCTAATGAAACAAAAGAGCTACTTCAGGTCTACACAGCAGGGGAAACATTAAATACAGCCGGCGGCTGAGAAACCAATGTGTTACCTACACCTGTGATGCCATCGGGCGCTTACAAGCGCAAGGTAGGGCAAAGAGATAAAAATCCTGGATGCTTTGGATGGCCCCGGGGGTGTTTACTAATAGATGCTCAAAACCAATTTCATTTTAAAACTCTTGTCTTTTAGGTGTCATCTCTGAATTATTGTGATCCAAGGGGAACCAGATGAAAGCATCTGGAATGGCAGCCAAGGCTGGACATCTGTTTTAGATGGTGTCTTGTTGGGGCCTTCAATTAAATAACATCAAAGAAAGTGCCTTCAGTGACATAATATCAAAAGCAGACGCGGAAACATCGTGGGCCATGCAAGACAAATAAATGTGCTTCAATGAGTGCTTTTGTGGATTGCAATCTTCTGCTTCAGGTGCAACAGGGGGGAAATCCTGTTGCTTAACTATGCAGTTGTGACATCAGGTTATACCCGCGGTAGCTGCAAAAACCACCAAGGTGGAATGAGAATCACGTAACGTGTTGTTGGCCATTAACTCTCGGCAGATTTACCTGTGTGTCACTTACACGGACAGGGACTGCGGTGGCTTGGTGGCTAAGACGCCGAACTTGACAACTGGAAGGTCAGCACTGGCAGCCGTTCAAGACTCGCGCGCTGGATGGCAGAATGAGCTTCTGTCTCTGTCCCAGCTGCTGCCAAGCTAACAGTTCGAAAGCAAGAAATTGCAAGTAGATAAATGGGTAGGCCTTCGGCAGGACAGATAGCAGCGTTCTGTGTGCTCCAGCATCTAGTCATGCCTTCTATATGACCACAGAAATGCAGTCACAGACAACCCTGGGCGACCTTTATCTACCTAATAGTAGGGCTAGTGCTTTTAAAGAAGAAAACATTGAATTAAAATAGCCAAATGCAGGCTATTTACATTTGGCAATGCAGCTGTCTTTATTTTTATGTGTTTTTCCCCAATTTGGCTTTAAAGTCTTTCCTTTTCCAAACTGTTTTGCCAGCTGGCTGATATTTCTCCCTGGGGTTTTAGAGGAGCAGTCACACAGGGGGTGGTCCTAGTGTCAACTCTGCTCTTGTTTAATATGCACAAAGCTCTGTTCTGTTGGCCTCCGGCTTTGCTTTCGTTCCTTACCTGGGAAGCAGCAAAAATGGGGAAATGGGTGTCTCTTATCATTTGCCGTCCAAGTTCCCTGCCCGGTGGTGGTGGGAACATGCTAGGCGCGGATGTAGCAAAATTAAAATACAGTAATATATCTGTACAGATCTCTGTAGAGACATCACCCTGCCAACAAAAGTCCGCATAGTCAAAGCAATGGTGTTCCCAGTAGTAATGTACAGCTGTGAGAGTTGGACCATAAGGAAGGCTGAGCACAGAAGAATAGACGCCTTTGACCTGTGGGGCTGGAGGAGACTCTTGAGTGTCCCCTGGACTGCAAGGAGTTCAAACCAGTCCATCCTGAAGGAAACCAACCCTGACTGCTCCTTGGAAGGACAAATATTGACGATGAAGCTAAAGTACTTTGGACACCAAATGAGAAGAGAGGACTCACTGGAGAAGGCCCTGATGCTAGGAAAGAGTGAAGGCAACAGGAGAAGGGGGCAGCAGAGGATGAGATGGCTAGATGGCATCGTTGACGCAATGGGCATAGTTTTGGGTGGACTATGGAGGATGGCAGATGACCAAGGAGTCTGGTGTGCTGTGGTCCACGGGGGACACAAAGGGTCGGACTTGGCTGTGTGACTCAACAACAGATCTCTGGGCTTCTGTCACCACCCAAGTCTATGTATTGACCTCTCAGGTAGTTGGTATGTATGGGTATGCCTATATAATACACACATAAATATACTGTATATATACACACACAAAAAAAAAACACTTACAGCAGTGTAACGGGATGGAACTCAATGGGCCGCCCCACCCAGCCAAAACCGCTGAGTCTGCCAGAGACAGACACAGAGAAAATGCAGATTTCTGGCCAGCTTAAATCATCATTCCTCTCATCATCCCCCCCCCCTTTGTATATATGGTCTTACGACTGAAAGACTCTGCACATGGCATGCTTCCAAACCACCGTTCAAGGCCAGACCCTGCCTTGAGACAATAAGGCATTGTATGGTTTATTCTTTGTTACGGTTGAAACCCAAGAATTTAGAAATGTTTCCCTTCTGCCTGTATTCTGCAGAAAATATTGCCACCAACCACCTCTCAGACCCGTTTATTTTAATACAATGGAACAGCGGAAGAATAGCCTGCCTGATATTTAATTGTGTTGTGCTAATTGTAACTGAGAGGCTGACCCCCCTCCCTTCAGTCTTGCTTGCTTGTTTCCAGATACAGAAAGAGGAAAGGCATCGCTTAAAAAAAAAGGCTATAGTCCAGGGGTTCCCAACCTAAGGCCCACAGGCCGGATCCGGCCAACAGTTTTTCGGTGTTTTTAGGAATTCAAGGGTTTTTATCGTTTAAACGTTGGGGATTTTATGTACGCCGCCCAGAGTCGGATGTCGATTGGGACAGCTATACAAATTGAATAAAACAAACAGACAGACAGTGCCGTTTCATGTGGCCCCTACCCATCCAAGGGCATTCAAGAAACAAAATGGCAAACCCTTTGAAGCTGTTAGGACAAAATGGCCAACCCCAACGTGCAGGCAGGGCAAAATGGCTGCCCAGCCCGCAAAGCTGATTGAGAGAGCATGCTCCGGCTTGAAAAGGTTGGGAACCCCCTCCCATAGTCCTTCAGAGAGCATGGATTCAAGCTGCATAAAGTCTTATTATCCTAGTAAAAACGTGCTTAACATCTGGGCAGCAGAAGCCATCTGCTTCGAAGTAAAAGCTTGGCAAAATGACTTTCTCAGAAGTATTTTTGTCACCACGGCTCATTAATGTGTTTTATAAATAACTCGTTGCTTTTACCAACCACCGTTTTTAGCGGTAGTTTCAAGTCATTGCTGCTTCCCGCCAGTAAGATGGTGTAATTCGCCGTTATTGATGTTTCTTCCATCGATTTACTCACTCTTCCATCTGATACTAGCCTGGCTTTCCATACAAGATGTTCTGCATACTTATCAAATGGTGGAGGGGAGGAATGTTAGTTATGGGTTCACCAGAGACGCTTTGACCGGATGAACCAAACCATGAAGGTGCCAGGTATAAACCCACAAACTTGGGAAGCAGTGGCCGTAGACCTCCCACTTTGGTGCCAAACCATCTCTGCTGCTACCGATCGCTTCGAAGGGGAACGCCACGGACATGAAGAGGCTAAGCGACAAACATGAATGCTTCGTCAAACTCAACTATGCCCTCCACCATCTATTCAGTGTACTGTGTGTGGTCGCAAGTTTTACGCCAAAATTGGTTTATTGGGTCACCAGAGACACATCCATCAACTGAGAAAATTACTTCTGGGGGAAATGTACACTCAGATACAAGTACGACAACCAGATAAATACTTTTCTCAGCCGTCTAAAGGAGGGTAAGATCTAAAGCAGTGGGTCCCAACCTTTATGGCAATGCCTGACCTAAACATCTCTAAAAATCCTGATCCCCCCACACGCTGCCTGTCTGCGTTTGCAGATGTTTCTGTGGTCATGTGGCAAGCATGACTAGACACTGGAGGCACAGAACGCTGTTACGTTTCCCACCAAAGTGGTGCATCTTTATCTACTTGCAGTTTCTTGCCATCAAACTACTAGGTTGGCAGGAGCTGGGACAGATGACAGGCTGCTCACTCCGCCGTGCAGCACTTGGGTCTCGAATTTCTGACCTGCCGACCTTCCAGTTGTCAAGCTCAGCGTCTTAACCACTAGCTACTGTGGCCCTTGGAAAGGAGGGGAAGGTAAAGGTAAAGGGTCACCCTTGCTGAAAAGCCAGTCATATCCGACTCTAGGGTTCAGTGCTCATCTCTGTTT
This sequence comes from Bradypodion pumilum, assembly GCA_035047305.1. Taxonomy (NCBI): domain Eukaryota; kingdom Metazoa; phylum Chordata; class Lepidosauria; order Squamata; family Chamaeleonidae; genus Bradypodion; species Bradypodion pumilum. The sequence goes on along the minus strand of JAWDJD010000014.1, from coordinate 14,427,728 downwards.
ATAGCCATGTCTGCAGACATTTCTGTGGACATGTGGCAGGCATGCCTCAGCACAGGAGTGCATGGAATGCTGTTTACCTTCCCATTGAAGTGGTCCCTATTTATCTACTTGCAATTTCTTCCTTTCAAACTGCTAGGTTGGCAGGAGCTGGGACAAACACGGGAGCTCACTCCGTCATGCAGTACCTTGGAATTGAACTCCGACCTTCCTGTCAGCAAGTTTAGTGTCTTAGCCACTTGAGCCACCACAGTCCCAAAAGGAAGGTAAATAGGTGGGTAAAAGATATTTCCACCCAATATCTAAAATGTTCTAACTGTATTACTATGTCCCGACCATGCTCCAAATACAAAGGCCATCATTGTACAACATGTACTCCCCTTTCCTAGTAAATTATGTAAAGCAGCCAATGTTACATGACAGCGATGCTAAAAATCCTGACAGGGGCTTTTTCAGGAGGGGGGGAAACCATATGAATTATTTACGCCTCAACAGTGCTATCACAATGCAATAGTAAGTTTCCTGCTCTCCAACTGAAGAATAAAAATATTAAATTTTTCGCCAAGTACAACAAGACAACAGTCGGGGAGGAAAATGATGAACTTCCAGATGACAGAAATCTTCTGTTGAGATTTACTGTTATAATAAGAAACCAGCCACATTTTGACTTCAAATATTCCCCAGGGGAATTAATGAGTTCTTGGTGCTCCTGAAAAATATCTGCATCCTGTATAGAAACAGCCCTTCCGTTAGTATGACGAGTCAAAAGTCAGCTTTTGGATGACAAACTTCTGTCCCCATTTCTTCTGTGTTTCTAACAATAACCTTCCAGCAAAGCATAACTGCTGGTGAGCTCAGTGGTTTGACGATCTGGTTGGGGAGTTCAGTTCCCCGCTGTGCCTACTTGACAGAAGCTGGACTTGCTGACTTATAGGGTCCCTTTCAACGGTGGCTCAAGTGGTTAAGATGCTGAACTCAACAACTGGAAGGGAGTTCAATTCCTGAGTACTGCATGACGGAGTGAGTTCCCATCTTTGTCCCAGCTCCTGCCAACCTAGCAGTTTGAAAGCAAGAAATTGCATGTAGATAAATAGGGAACACTTCAATGGGAAGGTAACAGCGTTCCGTGCGCTCCGGTGTCTAGTCATGCAGTACCTCTTTATGTGCTTAAAAGTGCACATGCCTACATCCAGTTTCTGCTTAAGTTGCAGAAGTTTACTATTATTTTTTTGTTGTTCAGTCGCATAGTCGATTCCAACCCTTTGTGACCCCATGGACCATTGCCCGCCAGGCACATCCTATTAGAAGCCTCTGAATTTAGCACTTAGTAGATGTACGATCACCATAATCAGATCCATTTAGTTCTACAGGAGGCCCATAAGATTTTTAGCAGGGTTGTGTTTTGGGTAAACATTCAAAGAGCACAAATGTAGATCATGAGAGCAAAATGTGATGCGAAACCTTTTAGCTGCAGTGGGGTTGGGAGATATTGGGAAAGCAATGATGTGGTTTAGGAGTAGATCTCCCTCTTGCCGTTAATTATTGTTTACATTTCCTTCTTACCACCATATAATTTTTATGCATGCCTTTCTTTTCCTCTCCGATGCTCTTTCGGCAGTGAGAGTATCTGAACTCCTCCTTTTTTCTTCATGGGACCACAGACAGAAGTGGCTGACATAATACTAAAAATCGCAGATGCTACCAAGTTCAGGGCAGGAAAGAGACATAGCTCGTTTTTCCATAGTTCAGAGCCAAAATAAGTTTTAGGCAGGGAGCAGTTCATGGAACAAGAAAGGTCTGCAATAAAGTACGTTTCCTAACAACCCCACAGTTAAACAACAGGGTTGTGGGGAAGATGGCAAATTATTATTATTATTATTATTATTATTATTATTATTATTATTATTATTATTATTATTATTATTATTATTATTATTATTATTATTATTATTATTATTATTATTATTATTATTATTATTATTATTATTATTATTATTATTATTATTAGTTTATTTGTACCCCACCCTCCTGATACAAATGACCATCTTCCACCACCACTCTGAGTCCCTTCTCCCATTTCTTCCCATAGCCAAAGGAATAAACCATTTCTGAATCATCCCTTTTCTGCTTACAAGGTTCCAGAAACGAACAAAGAGCATCATGTGACCCTTACACAATACAAACGCAGCAATGCCTTTATTAGATCACTAAAAAGAAGATGAAACATTATGCGCGTTTTCGCGGTTCAAGGCATGCCCCCAATTTCTTGTGGATAGTGCAAGGAAATTATCAGAGTCTCAAAGGTTCATGGCAAGATGTTTGTGTCAGGATTTGTTTTAGAGGTGAGATGTGGGGGTGGAAACCTGTGGGTTGGAGATTATCTCCCACTCCATAAACATAGGAAGCCAAGTATATGGTATAGGAAAGTGATGGCGAACCTTGGCACTCCAGCTGTTCTTGGACTTCAATTCCCAGAGGCCCAAGAATCCACATGAATGCACAGTAAACCCATTTGTGTGGATTCACAGGGACTTAGGCTTCTGGGAATTGAAGTTCAAGAACACATGGAGTGCTAAGGTTCACCATCACGGGTATAGCAGCCAACAAAGCACAGTGGTTAAGCTCTACTCATGATCCAAGCCTGATCTCAATGAGCTCACGGTTGACTCAACCTTCCTTCCTTCCAAGGTTGGTAAAATGAGGACCCCTCTGCAGATGGCCTTCTTTTCAAAGTCCAAGTGTCTGTTTGCCCCATTTACTGCCATTTGTATCATGGGGCTTTCAGTTAATGAAGCAGCTCCTTGCCAAAGATGGGTCCCACCCCTCCTTTCGTTGGGGTTGGGGTTGGGGAGGAGGGCAAGCTGCCAGTGTTGACAGCCAGTCTTTGCCAGAGCCTTTTCAATCACTAGATTAAATTTTCTCCTCGTTGGCTTTTCCTCTTGCTATTCCTAAGCGTGACATGTTATAAAACAGTTGTGTTAGTTAAACAAGACTTGGCTGCCATTACGCAGCCCCCCACTCCCACCCCGCCCGCCCGCCCGCCCGTGTCGAGAGTGGAGTGAATGTTTGGCTTGATATATAGACTCCTAGGAAACCAGATTGGGAAAACAGACTTGTCAGAAGACGAGGAGAGAAAAGCAGGCGACTGGCATGCAGAGGACAAACTAGGAAAAGGATGAGCCAATGAGCAAAAGATTTGGAGCCTGAGGCTAAGCCATCCGTTGCCACCGCCTCCATTTTCTTCTAGTCATAAGGCTTGCTAAACAAGGAGGAAATCCAGGCTCGTGTGCTCCCCACACACACACACACACACACATGTCTTTCCATTTGTGGAATCACATGTTTGAAACGAAGTCATCCCACAAACAGTAAAGGCACAAACTGGTTTTTTTTAAAAAAATAATCTGAGCCAGATTGTGTTTGCAGCCGCCTTGTTTACTGGGAAGTACGGCGTGTTGAATCCAGTGGGCTCTGCATGGCATAGACTGGCAACCCTGTAGATTTCTTGCCTAAGCTGGCGCAGCATTTTGTGGGCGTGCCGAAAATGCCGCACAACCACGACAACAGAAAGAAGCAGAAATGGCACTGAGGGGGCAGGAGACGAATTTATCCGCCCAAGGTCTAAAAATCTGAGCGCATGGCGTACATTCAGCTCTTTGTCATCAGAAGAAGGCTTCCAGAAACATGGAAGAAAGAGAAGGCAGAACGTATTTTTCCATCGTGTGCAGCCACAACAAGCAGTCACATGCAAATGAAAAATAAACCGTAAAGTGTTATGCAATCAAATGTCAAATATGTTCCAGTCATTCCTATTGTATACTAGCCGATTACCCGGCCTTGCCTGGGTTCCCCCCCCCCATACATGTGTCCGGCCACCTGTGTCAGGCCCCTGCCCTGCTCACGGTGATGTCACAATCAGGTGACCTACCTGGGACTATGACATTAGCATCACTATGTGTCCGGCCACCTGTGGCAGGTCCCTGCCCAGCTCAATTACATCACGATGATGTCACAATCGGGTGACCTACCTAGGACTATCACTATGGATACTACCACTGGGACACACACACCCTCTTGTCGAGAATACTTCCCTTTGCAGATCAATTTAGGGACATACACACATACGCATGGGTGTGACCATCCAGCATGCCCAAGGTACGTGTGGGCCACGTTACAGCACAATTGTTGCAGGGGTGTAGATTTGTGTTCTTCACATACAAGAGGACATCTCAGCTTTATATATATAAGATTCAGGTCCAGTCCCCAGCATTGGGGCTTTTTCTAGTGGTTCCTAGATTTTCTGTACAGTATTAGGTCTGTCGGCCAGTTGAATATTGACCCAATTTGTTTCTGCAGTTGCTTCTTTCTCCGCAAGTATAATATTCATTTATCGTATAGATATATAAACATATAGTAGATGATGCAATGACACTTACCACAAGGATGGATCAAGTATAGGTAAAAAAAAACATGATTAAACTATCACAGTGGTATGTCCAGGTTCTAGTTCCAGTCTATATCTGCAAACGTTTCTGCAGTCAAGTTGCAGGCATGACTAGGCACTGGTGCACACAGAACATTGTTACCTTTCCTGCCAAAGTGATACCTATTTATCTACTTCCAATTTCTTCCTTTCAAACTGCTAGGTTGGCAGGAGTTAAACAGGTCTACTCTATAGCTATTGGACAGCAGTAATTTTGTCTTCATCGCTGCCGCTCCTTAACAACATTCTGATCACAATTTTATTTGGAAGTTTAATTTAATTTAATTTAACTTAATTATCACATTTATATACCGCCCACTCGGCCAAAGCCAACTCAGGGCGGTTCACAACAAGAATTAAAAGCACATGTTAAAAACAATTAAAACAGTTAAAACAGTTAAGACTACCCACCCCCGAAAACAAGGGCTACAGGATCCAAAGGCACCATAGGGAAGAGTTCTTCTACACCAACCACCCCATGGTGGGTACCCTAGTGATGGACAACTAGCCATTTTTTTTTTGGGGGGGGGGGTGTTCACCTATCATCCAATCTTGATCTGCTGATAGAGACATGGAATTACTAAAGGTACTAGGGGTGTGTTACAAAGCTCAGTCCATCTTCCTCAGATATGCTATAGCCCAGTCTCCAATATAGTTAGCCTGTAAGGATAAAAGACTAGGCAGAGAGGGAACTAATGGCCACACACACACCCTTTCCTATATGGATGCAGATTGCTACTGTCAGGCTTCCCTCAACCCATTTCTTTCTCAACAGCTCCCAAAAATCTTGGTCAGCACTTGAGAAAGCCTTGATGCTGGGAAAAGTTGAGGGCAAAAGAAGAAGGGGGCGGCAAAAAACGAGATGGCTAGATGGTATTGTTGACACAGTGGGCACGGAGTTGGGCGGGTTGAGGAGGACAGAGGATCCTGGTGGGCAATGGTCCATGAGGTCACAAAGGGTCCGAATCGACTGTGCGACTGAGCAACAAATCAGCCAATGGTGAAGGTTTGTGGGATTTTTAGTCCGAAGAAGAACCAAGGTTGGGAACTACTGTACTGGCTTAGATATTTAGAGAGACACGACAGTTCATATAGAAGCCAGTCGAGGGCTGCTGTAACCAATTTTAGCATTTCCACCCTCCTGCACTACCCTTAAATGGGTTTCCTAAGTAGTAAAGGGTATGTGCTTTACCTGATATTAGTCTCCATGATGGTTCTTTCTCTTTTCATCAGCTACACGCTCAGCTCTAGACTGCTGGTAAAATATAACAGATATTCCTGACAATATCAAATGCACTTCCTTCTTGAGGGAGCTGGGCTTGCTAAAAAGGAGCCTTCTGGACTGCACAGAGCAATACATGAATCTTATTTGTGTAGAAAGTCTGGCCAGGTTACCTTATGGTAATACGGTAGACTTTACTGCCATCTCTACCATTCTGTGATTCTAGGCTTGCCATCCTGAAACTAACCTACAGTATAATGCTATCCTATCATGATTTCCAAAACTGATGCAAGGAAAGGGAGAACCCATACATGTCAAGTTTTGGATTTGGAAATAAGGGAAATTTCCCGGCAAATAAGGGATACTTGACAGCTATGCTTATCCTGTGCTGCCCTCCAATGGCGGCAATAGGGCATTGCAGTCTAATTAATCAGGGATGACAGTGAGAAAGAGGGTAAAATAAGGGGGTTTCCCGGCCAATAAGGGATACTTGACAGCTATGGTTGAACCTTCAGCACAACTCTTATACATCCATGTGATTGCAGTGGCTTGAGTGGTTACGAAACTCACCTTGTAAGTTGGAAGGCCTGCAAGTTCGAGACCCGGGTGCTGCATGACCATTTGAGCACCCGGGTCTGTCCCAGCTCCTGCCAACCTAGCAGTTTGAAAGCAAGAAATTGCAAGTAGATAAATATGGACCACTTCGGTGGGAAAAGATCTTGGGGATATGAAAGGAGCTTCGTTTGGGCGTCCCCTGAGCAGTTTCTCCAGCAAAAATCGTTTCAACCCAGAATAATTTCTGATACCAAATTATTATTAGTGGATCCTTTTTCTTCCTCCTCCTCTCAGTCATAATTAAAACACACACATTCAAATATTTGGTGTGATTTTTGGCTACAGTCCTACACAGAGGAAACAATGGGACTTCCAGGCAAACAATGGTTGGAGTTGGGTTGATTTGTTCCACTTTGTTAAATTACGGAAGCACCTGGGGCAGTTATCATTATTTATGGTAGATCGAAAAGTGTGCCAACAGCCAAATGGTATGCTGCACGTGTCCACGCACGTGCTTGCCTGTATCCACGACACTGTGCAAAACCTAAACCAGGGATGGCCAACCTATGGCCCATGAGCCAGGGCTAGCCCACAGCACCATTTCATGTGGCCCGCTGCCACCCTTGCCGCTACCGGAAGCTGAAGCAGAAGCATTTACGACAGCTGTAAAATGTGCCCAAGCATGCGTAAACGCCCCCATGCCTACCGTAAATGCTGCCATAAATGCATCTGCGGCTGTCGTAAATGTGTTTACGAGAGCCGCAGATGCATTTTATGGTAGTGTTTATGGTGGGAGGAACCACATGACTATCCCACTGGGTGTGTGTGAATGGCCCACAGCACCAAAAGATTGGGAATCCCTAACCTAAACAGATAGGGCAGAATGTGCTTTACGGTGAAAAATACATCCTGATTTGCCCAGAGGGAAGACAGATCTGGCAACCTGACTCTAATAGCTGGCCACAATGCATCACGTTTAGAAGAGGGTTGTTATTTTAAGGGTGTGCCACAGTTATGCTCCGAAAACGGCAGCGACAGCTGTGTCCTCAATGTGACAGCAAAAATGCCAAGAAATGTCTTCAGATTTAGCTATCTTTTGTGACGCTGGAATTCTGCAGCTCCCCCTCTCTCACACACACACGCACACAACGGACCACATTTTATCCATGTGGGCTAGAGTCGATTTAGAGATATTACCCCAGAACTACCTGTGCCAATGGAAGAAATTCGATTGCCAACCCTAAGTTTTGTGCCTTGGGGAAAATGAGATTTTCTGTACAGGATTAGGTCTGTCGGCCAGTTGGATATTGGCCCAGTTTGATTCTGCGATTGTTTCTTTCTCAGCAAGTATAATATCCGTTTATCGTATAGCTATATAAACACATAGTAGATGATGCAATGACACTTACCACAAGGATGGATCAAGTATAGGTAAAAAAATAAAACATGATTAAAGTATCACAGTGGTATGTCCAGGTTCTAGTTCTAGTCAATCGCATGAGATAAAGTAAAAAAAAAAAATTTGTTATATCTCTTATAAATGGTGTTAGTGCCGTGATGGTGAACCTTGGCACTCCAGATGTTCTTGGACTTCAATTCCCAGAAGCCCAAGCCCCCATGAATCCACACGGATTGGTTTACTGCGACTCATCCAGCCCGTGCCGCCCTCATCGCTCATGGAAGCGGAAGTAAAACACGCCCGTACGGAGGAAGGGTTAACCCTGAAGAGCCTTAACCATACAGGTGCGTTTTACTTCCACTTCCAGGAGCGATGAGGGTGGCGCGGGCCGGGTGAATCCACATTCGTGTGGATTCACGGGGGCTTGGGCTTCTGGGAATTAAAGTGCAAGAACATCTGGAGTGCCAAGGTTCACCATCACGGTGTTAGTACATTCATGGACTATTATGAGAAACAGTTTGGTGTGGATTCCCACAGTCACATTGGGCTATAGGCAGTGGTGGGCTCCAAAAAAAATTACTACCACACTGTGGGCATGGTATGGTGGGCATGGCTAAAGGGAAAGCCCTGCACTGCACCAGAATTAGGACTATAGTAAAACCTCACGTAAAGAGCGCCTCACTTAGAGACTAACTCGCTTAAAGAGCAGAATTTTCCCTCAATGGTCACCTCGCTTAACAACTAAAACCAACCCAAAACTCGCTTAACAACTAAATCGGTGTTCACAATCCCCACCACTACCAGAAGTCACAATTGGTCACTTACAGTGGTGTGTCGCTTTAAAGAGCAAACTCTCTTAAAGAGCAATATCGTGGAACGCATTATGCTCTTTAAGCGACGTACCACTGTACTGTACTTCAAAACTTGGATGGACGGGTCCAGCCAGAATTTCTGCTACCGGTTCTGGCAAACGGGTGCGAACCCGCTGATGCCCACCACTGACTGTAGGTAACGGTAAAGGTTACCCTTGCTTGAAAGCCAGTCGTATCCAACTCTAGGCTGTAGGTAGCTTTCCCCGTTTGTACAACAGATTTGCCATGGCCAGTTCTTCTCCTGTTAGCGGTCTTTTCGATATGTCATGGATAGATCAATACCATTGGGCTCACGATTGGCCAGTATATTCGCATGAATATCAGATGGCATGAACTGCAGTCACACTTCCATCCATTTTTCATGCATGTCAAAATTATTAGCAAAGAGTTGTTCAGCAATTCTAATTATTGTTACGATCTCAATCGGCAGATAGATGCGCTGGCAACATCTTTGTGTATAGACAAGTTAAGAATTTCAGCTATTTTTCTATGTTGGTACACCAGTGCCTCTTGTTTATATGTGGGGGTGCGGGTGGAGTGTATTGGTATAGAATCAACGTGTTGGTGTAGATTTAATACATCCCATTATGATGCACATTGTATTGTTCGGTTGAGTGACCAGCCTATGAATGTGTCTGATAGTTGGCCTTACTGGAGCTCTATATTCTATGGTACTGTAGACAAGGCTTAATGGTATACACCAAAGTGTAGTTGCCGTCATTGCGTCATTCCCCACATTAAGCCACAGAGCAGGTGTTCCCAACCTAAGACCTGTAGGCCGGATATGGCCTGCGGCACCATTTCATGTGGCCACTCACCCTTCCAAGGACATCCAACAAACAAAATGAAGCTCTTGGGGGGAAATGGCCATCCCCGTCATGCAGGCAGGGCAAAATGGCCATCTAGCCCTGTGAGAGCATGACCCGGCCCCCAGCTTGAAAAGGTTGGGAACCCTTGCCATAGAGTGTACTATATCATTTCTCATTTGGTCTTTAGCCACAATGTTAATAAGAACTTGTTTATAGGAAAGGGAATGAACCATAGAGATACCCAGATATTTTGGGTTACAATTATGTTTGGGCAGCTAAAATAAAACACATTGATCCTCTTCTTTATGAGAAAGATGGCACATGCATCCCTTCCCCTCCCATCAGAAGGAAGGAAGGAAAGAAAGAAAGAAGGGAGTGAGTGAGTGAGTGAGTGAATGAATGAATGAATGAATGAATGAATGAATGAATGAATGAATGAATGAATGAATGAATGGCTATTCATACCCCCAGAAGTTTCTTTTGCTCTAATTTGAAACCAGAAGCACAAAATGATCAGATTTAGAGGCCATTGTCATGCCAACACTGTTTAGACATCAACAATGACAGGTCATTTCTAACATCCTAGTTAAGTTCTTGGCAGTTATACGGAGGGACAACTTGGTTTCTGGCCAGTTCGAAGCACATGGCATCAAGACAGCTCTAAACATTAGGTCTTCTCCTCAGCATGTTTAAGGGAGCAGTCAACAAACTGACTCAGCTTTTAAGATCTTAACGCAGCGCTGACTCTGTGTTTTAGAAGACTGGAGCCTGGATTCATGTGCCATCAACAGAAGTCCACAAAATCGCTCTCTAGCATTAGTTTCCAGATAACTTTCTTTAGGATATGATGATGTTACACAAAGGATACAAACTGCCTTTTGACCTCTGACAGTGATGGCCAACCTTGGCACTCCAGATGTTCTTGGGCTTCAATTCCCAGAAGCCCAAGTCAGTACGCCTGCTGATCAGGGCTTCTGGGAATTGAAGTTCAAGAACACCTGGAGTGCCAGGGTTCACCATCACTGATCCCATGACTTTGCCATCATTACAGAATACCAATGGAAGAGATCTGCATTGCAGTATTAAAGAAGGAGGAGGAAAAGAAGGAAAAGACATGTTATTTTTGGTTTCTGTTCTGCATGAAAGACATACGCCGTGTCTCCACATCCTTGGGTTGTTGTTGATTTTTGGATTGCAATTCCCACCATCCCTAACCATCATGGTCAATAGTGAGAAAAAATGGGAGCCAGAATCCATCAAGGCTACATACTCTTACTCAGGTATATTTTAAACTACCAGGTGACCTCCCAAAAATTAGCATCTACATTAAATTGAATAAAAACTGCGATTGCTCATAACATTTAACTGAGCAAAATTATTTATTTTATAATGATTATAAGAATGAGCTCAAGTGGATTTTTTTAACCACTGTATTCTGCAGTGTCTCAAGCGGCTAAGATGCTGAAATCGCTGACTGGAATGTCGGAGTTTGATTCCTGAGTACTGCATGACGGAGTGAGCTCCCGTCTCTGTCCTAGCTCCTGCCAACCTAGCAGTTCAAAAGCAAGAAATTGCAAGGAGGTAACTAGGGACCACTTTGGTGGGAAGGTAAACAGTGTTCCGTGCACTCCGGTGTCTAGTCATGCCTGCCACATGTCCCTATGGAAATGTCTAAAGACGGCTATGAACAGAGATGAGCACTGAACCCTAGAGTCGGATACGACTGGCTTTTGAGGAAGGGAGACCTTTACGTAAATATTCTGCTGTCTGTTGAATGCTTGTTTAGCTTAAGTGAATTTTGTTCCTTCCTCCCACAGTCAGATGTTGAAGAGCTCCACCCTACTAAAATATCTAACCGCTAGTTTCTTTGCTACACTTTCAACCAGCACTCGAAAGGGCTGACCATGGACACATGTCCAGTGCGTGAGGCCACCTTGGCTGGGCCAGAATTTGCAGCCACATCAAGAGATGCAACTGAGCAGCGCTTGCTTCACATAACAAGGACTATCCCGACCAAAAATTTTCCATAACCAAAGGCTGATCCATAATTTAAACCAGACTGAAGTCGGTTGCAAAGGGAGGGACATGGAAATGTATGCTCCATCACCACACCCTGACACACAGAAAGCTTTGTAGGGGGTGGTAAATAAAGGCTTCCCTTGCTTGAAAGACAGTCAAGTCCAACTCTAGGGAACAGTCCTCAACACTATTTTCAGCCAAAGAGTCTACATCTACAAATGTTTCTGTGGTTATATGGCAGGCATGACTAGAACGTTGTTACCTTTCCCACTGAAGGGATACTTATTTATCTAACTGCTAGGTTGGCAGGAGCTGGGACAGTCAATGGGATATCACTCTGTTGTGCAGCATTCCCGTCTTGAACTTGCTGACCCGCCAACCTTCCGCTCTTCAAGCTCAGCATCTTAACCATTAAGCCACCGCAGCTTTATTTTAAAAATAAGGGGTGGTAGAATCTTATATCCCAATGCCACTACTGACTCTCCAACTCTCTATACCGTCAGCTTAAATACCTGGAGTGGACAAGTGATCGCTGCCATCTTGTCCTCAAGCAGCTAAATGTCCTGGACAACCCTGTCTAGATATGTCACCAAGAGGTTGTGCTGGAAACTCACAGAGATGGTCTAGCCTTCTGGCAAATATAAAAATGGACCGCTTGGATAAGGTACAGTACCTGCTAAACAGAAGTCATGCTTAATGCGCACGAGTGGCAAATGTTAGTATTATACAGCCATCAAATAATTGCGGGTGCACATGATTCAGGGTCCTTCATAACAAGGAAAAATGAGAACAGCAGCAGCGCTGCTACAAAGCACATTAAAAGCTTCGCTAGCAGCCTGAGCTGTGTAGATATTTGCTTTATTGTGTCTTATGGGAATTAGGACAGCATTTATCTTCTTCCTCAGACATTAGAGACTGCATTACTACTCGTGCTAAAACACGGAATTGCTGCAGAAGGAGCATGCAGAATGCTAAATGCTGTGTCACCTAGAAGACTTTCCATGCCACACCTTAAGATAGTTTGGCCTTTAAGATAGTTTGGCCAGGGATCGGGTCATGCTCTCTCAGACAGCTTAGGGGGCTGAACAGCCATTTAGTCCTTCCTCCACCACATGACACTACTGGGTGTAGTGGAAGCAGTGAGGGGGCATATGAAATGGTGCCATAGGCCACATCTGGCCCGTGGGCCATTGGTTGAGAATCTCTGACCCTTAGAACCTGGAAAGCAGTTGCGCCAGCTGGTATTCTCAAAGAGCCAAACGCACGGCACCAGAGATCAAACCGAAACTCTTGGAGTGGAAGACTATTTATGTTAGCCTCTTCATTGAGCACTCTTCTGCCAACCAGGATACTCCAGACTCTCGCTGCAGAAATAATGGAAGTTAATATGCGGTTAAGCCCTCTCACTGGAAGCATATTTATGAATATCCTTTTCAGCTAAGCAAAATGAGCCTGGCAGAAGGTAAGGGTTGAAACAGCGTGACATAAATACAAAGGGCTATGAATGCAAACGCTGTGGTTTTTTTCCCCACAGGGAAAGTTGAAGGCCAACCCTTGTTTATAACCGGATAGCGTGATACTTCCCAGAACTGTAAGTGTGGTTTGGATAATGCCAGCAGATGTTCTGGTTAGGCAGGCTAAGGTCAGGACAAAAGAGTTTCTTTATTTATTACAGTCTGAATCCCACATGATTGGAGAATGGAAATCCTGGCTGGCACCGTTGCATTACACTACATAGTTGCGGAAACAGCGCCACGATGCAACCACTTTCATCGTACAACACAGCAAAAGTAATGTACACTTATATACCACCCCATAGCAGCTTAGGGCTCTCTCTGGGCAATTTACAAGTTAATTAGCATGTTGCCCACAACATGCTGGGTACTCATTTTACTGATCCCGGTAGGATGGAAGGACGGGTCAACCTTGATCCCTGTCAGGGTCGAACTCACAACATTTTGGCTGCAGTACAGCAGTTTAACCACTGCAACACCAGGGCTCACAACTGTGACATCAGCATTTCCATAACAATACATAAGATCATGACTAAAGGCTGAGAAACATTAAAATTAATCAATGCATTTGAAAAACCAGCTCTGATTGAAACTTTCTGAGCTGTGGGTCGAATACTCTGCCGACAACTTCCAAGGGAAATGTGAGGTATCAAATGCCCCCATCGCCAGCTCTCTAGAGCAACTAATGCCCCACTTGCTCTTAACCACATTTCTAAAAGTCCAACTCTTTAAAAAACCATTCATCTCACTGGACTGGTCATGAAATTCCTCCTAAATCAGAAGGTTCCCAAACTAATGCCTGTAGGCTAGATCTGGCCCCCGGCACCACTCCATGTGTCCCACTAACCCTCCAAGGGCATTCAAGAAACAAAATGCCCACCCCTTTGAAGCTGTTGGGACAAAATGGCCATCCTCCCATCGTGCAGGCAGGGCAAAAAAATGGCCACCTGGCCCTTGAAGCTGACTGAGAGAGTGTGACCTGGCCCCTGGCTTGAAAAGGTTGGGAACCCCTGTCATAGAATCATAGTGACTGAGATGGAAGGAGCCTTTTAGGTCATCGCGTCCAACCCCCTGCTCAATGCAGGGAATCAATACAGAAATATACCGTATTTCTATCTAAGTCAAGGGTGACCAACCACTTGCCTTCAAGAAGTTGAACAATTCCCATCCTCCACAGCCAAGGGTAAGGAATCATGGAGGTAAGAGTCCATCAACAATTAGAAGGACATCCAGATACCTTCCTGCCCCCCCTCCCTGTGTTGTCAAGTGCATTCATACCTATACCTTAGCAAAGGAAATGTAGAATACTGTACTTGAAGTGACTTTTCCAAGTTTAAAATAGCCTGCTCTATCAAAGCCTGTCCAAACAGATTAAGAAACTTCATTGACGGATCCAGCAAACATCTCAGTCCATCGCTAGGAAACCTGACAGCACTCAGTGGAAAGGATTCATCCCATCCATCCATTGAGTCGTCATTCAATTTCTCATCAGCCAAAGCAGCAAGTAAAAGTCTACTTTTGAAGCATGTCAGTTATCAAAATGAAGCCGTATGACGGGCTCTTATTTGCTTTCATTCAAGCCGAATCCAGGTCTTCTACATTATGTTCTGCGTTTTAAGCACCTCAAGAGAACTGAAGTGGCTTAGTGGTTAAGACGCTGAACTTGAGGGCTGGAAGGTCAGCAGGTCAGCAGTTCAAGACTCGAGTGCTGCCGGATGGAGTCAGCGCTCATCACTGTCCCAGCTCCTGCCAACCTAGCAATTAGAAAGCAAGAAATTGCAGGTAGATAAAGAGCTACCACTTCGTCGGGAAGGTAACAGCGTTCCGTGCGCTGCGGTGTCTAGACTACGATTCGGCGCTGATCTTCATTTACAGTCAAAGAGCCAGCGCTGTCTGCAACTGCAGACTTTTCCATGCTCACCTGGCAGGCACGATTTAGATACTGGAGCTCACAGAATGCTGCTACCTTTCCCGCCGAAGTAGTGCCTGTTTATCTACTTGCAAGTTTTTTGCTTTCAAACGGCTAGGTTGGCAGGAGCTGGGGCAGAGACGGGAGCGCGTTCCATTTTGCAGGACTTGGGTCTCGAACTGCTGACCTGCCAACCTTCCAGTCACCCAGTGCGACATCTTAACCACTAAGCCACCACAGTCCCTTTTGATTTGCTCTAGGACCTACTTATTTGGCTTTCTAGCACTCCAGGGCATCCTCAAAGCCCTCCTCCGGCAACATTTTTGAAAACAAATTTTATTTCCTGTTGCCTTTCCTTACTCTCCACCTTTGGCAACTATACATAGTGACTGGCAATCCGTCTGCCAAGTTTTTCTGTCAATCTGGCTTCCACAGCTGCTTACCCTGTATAAAGTTTTCTTTCCCCCCAGACCAAAGACCTTTGCAAAGGTGAACTGTCAAAAACATCCTAATGCTGACGGACAGAATATCTGACAGCTTCGGTGTCAATTTGAAAGCCAGTCTGTGCGCCTGTTTGGAAAGAAACCCTCTGCACATAACAATAGGGAAAGGATGCTACATATTAATTTGTGAAAAGCTCGACTTTCTGCAACGCTTCTATTGTGCCATTAAAAACCTAGGCGCCTCTTTCCCGTTTTTCGAGTCTATTGCTAAGATTTTATCTAAACAGTCAATTGATTGTAAGCCCAAATTGCAAGTAGATAAATAGGGGCCACTTTGATGGGAAGGGAAACCGCGTTCCATGCGCGCTAGTGTCTAGTCATACCTGCCACATGACCATGGAAACGTCTGCAGAAGCAGACGGCGGTGTCTCTTCGGCTTTGAAACAGAGATAAGCACCGAACCCTAGAGTCGGATACGACTGGCTTTCGAGCAAGGAAAACCTTTACCTTTAACTAGGGACCACTTCTGTGGGGGGAAAAGATCTTGGGGAGGATTGGGGACAAGACACAGAATTAATGGGATTAATCTTTTTTTATTTGTGCCATAGTCCCATTCCAAATCATGCCCAGAGATGCTATTGGATCTGGAAAGAAAGTATACAGATGATACTCATATTGATATATTTCTTTAACTTGATGGAAAGCAGATCCCAGATGGAGTGAAGATAATAATAGTAATAATTTCGTGTCAGAAATTATTCAGGGTTTTTGCTGGAGAAACTCCACTCAAGGAATGCCCAAATAAGGCTCCTTTCATGTCCCCAAGATCTTTTCCCCACCGAAGTGGTCCCTAGTTAAAGGTAAAGGTTCTCCTCGCTCGAAAGCCAGTCGTATTCGACTCTAGGGTTCAGTGCTTATCTCTGTTTCAAAGCCGAAGAGCCACTGCTGTCATCTTCTGCAGATGTTCCCATGGTCATGTGGCAGGCATGACACCGGGAGTGCCAAGGTTTGCCATCACGGACCTAGAGCAGTGATGACTAAGCTTGGCACTCCAGGTGTTCTTGGATTCAATTCCCAGAAGCCCTGATCAGCAGGAGTGTTGACCTGAGCTTCTGGGAATTGTAGCCCAAGAACATCTGGAGTGCCAAGGTTGGCCATCACTGCCATAGGCTAATGAGCTTCGAACTGAGGGGGCTTAGTAGTTGAGACATTAAACGAGATGACTGGATGGTCGGCAAGTCAGCAGTTCGAGACCCAAGAGCCGCACGACGGAATGAGCTGCCAGCTACATCCCAGCTCCTGCCAACCTAGCACTTTGAAAGCAAGGAATTGCAAGGTGAAGGTAAAGGTTTCCCTTGCTCAAAAGCCAGTCGTATCCGACTCTAGGGTGCAGTGCTCATCTCTGTTTCAAAGCCGAAGAGCCAGCGCTGTCTGCTGCTGCAGACGTTTCCGTGGTCATGTGGCAGGCATGACTAGACACTGGCGCGCACGGAACGCTGTGACCTTCCCACCAAAGTGGTCCCTATTTATCTACTTGCAATGTCTTGCTTTCGAACTGCTAGGTTGGCAGGAGCTGGGACAAAGATGGGAGCTCATTCCGTCCTGCAGTATAATAGATAAATAGGTACTGCTTAAGTGGGAAGGTAAACAGCAGTCCGCACACTCCAGTATCTAGTCATGCCAGCCATATGTCCATGAAAATTTCTGCCAATGCAGACAGTGCTGGCTCTTTGGCTATAAATGGATATGAGCACCGAACCCTAGAGTCGGATATGGCTGGCTTTTGAGCATGGGCAACATTTACTTCATGCACTCAAGGTGAAATTTTAGTGGAACAGACGTCAGATTTCTTTTTACTCCTCATCCCCTGCAGCAAAGGGCAAATTTGGAGATACCTTTTTTTGGCGAGCACAAAGTCCTATCAGTCTACAAAATGCCACCACCCACTCCCTGGAGTCAAAACTCTCCGTTTATTGTTTAAGGAGAGCAGCAGAATTCGAACTGGCCTAAAATCCACTCAACTACCACTGAAAATTTTATTCCCGTAGACATTTCTTGAAAGTTAGAAAACCACTGCTTCTTTGTTTTGCAACAGCCAACCATTTACATGTAGTTAAATTAATTTATGATAATTTGTGGCTGCAAGGTCTGGTTTTGATAGATGATTAGACCAAGGCATGGAAAATCTGCAACTATTTCCATGTCTTTTACCTTCATCGTTAAAGCTCTGTAATTCTTCAGAACTCATGAATTTTATTGCCCTAATGTCCGGCTATAGTCCTGCTGAGTTATGCCAAACCCATCTTTGCCCAGCCTAAAAACCAATAGCCTGGCACACGGTTAGGCCAGGGTTATGGTATAAGATAGTGTGGCTCTGCCCCCTAGCTTGAGATGCAACTACATCCCAAGATATGGCATGTTCCTGACCTGGTAACCCTATTGGTTTGGGGATTTTAGTTAAGAGTTTTGGCTAGGACCATAAACACCTTGTGGCGCGCTGGTTAAGCTGCTGTACTGCAACCAAAAGCTTGTGAGTTCGATCCTGACCATGGTCAAGGTTGACTCAGCCTTCCATCCTTTTCAGGTCGGTAAAATGAGTACTCAGCATGTTTTTTTGGGGGGCAAAATGCTAATTAATTTGTGAGCCACCCAGAGA
This sequence comes from Bradypodion pumilum, assembly GCA_035047305.1. Classification (NCBI taxonomy): domain Eukaryota; kingdom Metazoa; phylum Chordata; class Lepidosauria; order Squamata; family Chamaeleonidae; genus Bradypodion; species Bradypodion pumilum. Next base: position 14,409,850 of record JAWDJD010000014.1, on the reverse strand, counting down.
GTGCACTAAGTGTTGTGTGGTGGTATATAAGTCTAAATGCTTTGCTTTTGGCTTTTCGTCGTCGTCGTCTGCAACTCGATCCGAGTATACAGTTTTTTCCTGCCCCAGGGGTGCCGGGAGACCTGGTCTTGGAGGCCAGCTGGTTCTGGTCCACCTTTGCCCTCCGAGACAATCAGGAAAGATGCCACTGGCGTGAATTTGTTTAAGGTGGATTCCAGCTTGCCACAAAGTGACCCACACACTATGGAAATGAGACATGCAGGATTTAACACTGGGGTTGCAATGGACTGCCGCAGCCTTGAGGATATGGACAAGGCGCCCCTTCACAGCCAGTCCATCTGGCATGGCCTCTTCCTCCTCCATGACTGTTGGGAATCAGAGTTCCTCCACTGCTCCTTTCCCCATTAGGCCCAATAGGGTAGTTTTCCGTGGCATTTCCTCCACTGAGGGGGACCACCACCCCACCTAAAGAGGTTCATCTACCCGTAGCTAATGGCCCCTTTAAGAAGTCAGGTTATTTACTGCCACCCAACACTCGGCGTTGAGTTGATGGCGCTAAGCTCCAGAAACTGCTCTATACTTCTTTATCCAGGCTCTTGTGGCTCAGTGGTTAAGAAGCTCACTTTGTTAGCTGGAAGGCTGGCAAGTCGGCAGTTCGAGACCCGGGTACTGCATGACAGATTGAGCACCCATCTCTGTCCCAGCTCTTGGGGACGTGAAAGGAGACTCATGTGGGCGTTCCCTGAGCGGACTTTCTTCCACAAAAATCCTTTCAACCCAGAATAATTTCTGACACGAAATTATTATTACTATCCAGGATGCAATATGGTTCCCCACTCAGCTTCTTTCTCAGGACAAATAACAGCATTTCTGTACATGTGCGGATGTGCGCCATGATTTCTAAAACCGATCTTATGGTTTGCCCTGTAATTATTGTTCTTTAAAATAAAAAAAGCCGTAATAGGACGATATACTGCGCAAGCAACTCAAAAACAGAGCTCACTTTGCCGAAGAAATGTTTTTAAAGACAGGCGCTTGACCCGTCTTGCTCACATGGCAATCAGCATTGTGACGCTTGTGAGAAATTGCTCTGCTTTCCTAACATATAATTCAAAAGCAGATCCTTAAACTGTCAAGTGCCTTTTCTTCTGCCCTTACCAAGAGCTAGAACGGCAGCCTTTTGTCATTAAATAATACTGAAGAGGATGATGGAATCTCAGACAAGTACAGTAGCTGCTTTATTCCAAAGGCATGACATGTTCAAACCATAGAATTCCCGCTACAGTTTAATCTGGGGTTTCTTTTGACACTGCTGGAACATTTTATTTGATAAATTCTGAGTCCAAATGCACCCTGGTAATTTGAACGAGTATCGCCTGTGGTTATGTCAATAGCACTCTTTGTAAGCTGTGTCCACGTCATAACCACTTTCATGTACTTAGCATCTCAGAGACAAGCTTCTAAAAACCAATTGCCTGACGTTTGTTCTTTTCTTACATCTAGATCAGTGGCTACTAACATGGGGCCCAGGCCCCACAGGGTTCTTCAATTCCCAGAAGCCTGAGTCAGTACATTGGCTGATCAGTGCTTTGTGGGCCACATGAAATAGTGCTGTGGGCCACATCCAGCCCACGGGCCACAGTTTGAGAATCCCTGGTCTAGATCCATGATGGCAAACTTTGGCACTCCAGCTGTTCTTGGACTTCAATTCCCTGAGGTCCAAGTCTCTGTGAATCCACACGAATAGATTTACTGCGCATACGTGTGGATTCACAGAGACTTGGGCTACTGAGAATTGAAGTTGAAGAACAGTTAAGAGTGCCAAGGTTTGCCATCACTGGTCTAAATCCTACAGTTCTTCAGTTAAGTGCTACACTAGGCTGTAATGACCTGGATCTTAGATTCAAGGACACCCACCCATAGTGCGTTCACCAGCTCGCTAAAGGTGAGTATATCTTTTGCACAAAGGCAAGCATATTTTTTGCTCAAATCTCCACTTAGCAACGATATGCTATAGATGAGTTGATTCTATTTTCCAATCCAGCTTTTGCAGGATATTCACCAAGAAAAGTCAACAACAACAAACAGAAGAGTTGAATTCTGTTTCAGTCCGCTCTGTTCCTTCCGTTTAAAGTAGGAGTTCCCAACCTTTTAAAGCCGGGGGCCGAGTCACGCTCTCTCAGACAGCGTCGGGGGCCGGATGGCCATTTTGCCTTTCCTCCACCACATGGCACCTCCTGGTGTGGTGGAGGCGGTGGTGAGGCCACAGGTTGAGAATCCCTGTTTTAAAGCTTTGTGTTTTGCTTCTCTTAGTTTTGATTTGAATTTGGCAAGACAATCTAAGGTGGATTTAATCTCTCCTTCTTTTGCACAGTGCCTTTTTGGGACGGAGTTGAAAGGTGACGAAGAAAACTCGCCAAGTTTTAGAAAAACAATCAAGCAATACAAATATTCAGCAGCCGGCGTACAAAGAAAGACAACGTCAGCAGAGAAACCGTGTAAAACAACCATAGCACAGCAATGAATCAGATGGTCAAGTTCAACACTTTCATTAAACAAAATGCAGCAACAGGGTGGTAGGAGGTGCATGACCAGGTTTCTTTTGGGTGGAGCTGTGGGATCTGCGCACACAAGCCATCCCTACTATTAGGACCTAACAGTTAGGTAGAATGAGATAGCTTGTTCTGAAGACAGAATCTGGTTAGCAGCACTAACCACCTATTATATTCCCACTTCATTTCCTATCCTCCTTTACTTGTCCTGTTATGAATCCATTGGCCTATGCCAGTGATGGTGAACCTTGGCACTCCTGGTGTTCTTGGACTTCAATTCCCAGAAGCCCAAGTCAGCATTCCTGCTGATCAGGGCTTCTGGGAATTGAAATTCAAGTACGGCAAGAGTGCCAAGGTCATACCTGTCAAGTTGTGGCGGTGAAAAAACGGGAAGCACTGCTGCGTCTGACAGGCACGCATGCACGAAGGGGTTACTGCAGCAGTGCACATGCACGCAGTAACCCCTTCGCACATGTGCACCGCTTCCTCTGATGAGCGTGCATGTGCAGTAACCCCTTTTCTGGCCGTTCAAATACGGGATGGTCGCGGGAAGGACCAGGAAAGAGGGGTGAAATATGGGATTTCCCGGCCAATACGGGATACTTGACAGGTATGGCCAAGGTTCACCATCACTGATATAGACTGAAAGTTGGACAAGATAAACTTTAGGTTTGATGCCTTCTTAAATTTGTCTCAGACAAATTTTGTAAGCCTCCGAGGTTCATGAACACCCACAATTCCCTTTTGTAGCTAACTTAGTGGTTAAGACGCTGGACTTGACGGCTCGAAGGTTGGCAGGTCAGCAGTTTGAGACTTGAGCGTTGCATGACAGAGTGAGCTCCTGCCAACCTAGCAGTCCGAAAGAAAAAAATTGCAAGTAGATAAATACACAACATACCATGCACTCCAGTATCTAATCATGCCTGCCACATGTCCATAGAAAGGTCTGCAGATGCTCTTTGGCTATAAATTGAGATGAACACCAAACCCTAGAGTTGGATACAACTGGCTTTTGAGCAAGGGCAACTTTTACCTTTATCATCATTCAGTCTGTCCCTCACCGCTGGTGTTGCTTTTTGAATTCCACTTGCTTTAAAAAAAAAAACTCACATCACCCCTCTCCCTACCCCCGCATGCTGTTGACGTCCTACACATTGTGAAATTTCATTTAATTTTTTTGGGAACATAGTAAAGTTCGAGCAAGACGCATAACAGAGTCTCTCCATGTGTCAGATATTAGGGGCAAGCCAAGCAAATGAGACCTTTGCTTACTCATGTCTGACTCACATGGAGGAAACGCAGGAAAATCGTCTCAACAATGTGATTTTCATCATGGAATGATGAACGGGGTTTAGTTGATTCCAGGAACCGAAAATGTTATGGCTTACAAATAAATAAATAAATATGCTTTTGCAAAAAAAAAAGTTGCAGATGTATTATCTAAGAGTCTCTCTTTCTTGGCTTTTAAATATTTTTCATCTCCATGTCAAGTTCTTAGACTGTGGAAACATCCTCTACTGTTTCCAATGTACGGAAATGTACGGAATGTGAAATTGCCTCTTTCCTTTGTTCCTGTTTCTGAGTTTTCTACCTTGTGCTTTTGCAACAATCCTTTCACAGGACCTACCCCCACTAATAATGTTGTCTAACCATCTCATCCTCTGCCGCCTCCTATTGCCTTCGAACTTTCCTAGCATCAGGGCCTTCTCCAGTGAGTCCTCTCTTCTCATTTGGTTGGTGTCTCTAAATGTGAGACCAACATGCTCAAGTGGGAGCTACTGGCAGGTAACAACACACTGTGTCATATCTGTCAAGTATCCCGTATTGGGTGGGATTTCCCCTATTTTCACGCCGATTTTCTTCCTTTCCTGCCCGGAGCTGCCGCTATACCGTAATTTGGCAGCAGGGGGAAAGGAGTTACTGCGCATCCCTTCTGCGCAGGTCCTTTCTACACCCTTCTACGCATGCGTAGAACTCTTCTACGCAGAACGTTTCTGCACAGATCGCTTCTACACATGCGTAGAAGGCTTTCACGCATGCGTAGAATGGACCTGCGCAGAAACGTTCTGCGCAGGTCCCGTAATCTCCAGAGCTGCGCTTAACAGGTATGCACTGTGTGAATGTGGAGAGATACAGAATCTAGATCATTGGCTGGTCTGCCAGTGACTACTTGAATCTTGCACCAATGAAGTTTGGTCAACAACAAAACCAAAAATAGGGGGTTCCCAACCTTTTCAAGATGGGTGACGGGTGACGTCCTGCCTGCACAATGGGGGTGGCCATTTTATCCCAACTGCTTCAAAGGGACCACTTCAAAGGAACAGCCACATGAAATGGCATTGTGGGCCAAATCCAACCCATGGGCCTTAGGTTGGGAAGAGGTTCCCAACCAGGGGTGGCTGAGAAGGTGGCTTCCTTTTAACAGTATAAAATCTGACCTAGACATGAAAGAAGACTGGAGATTCATGCGCTAGGTCATGATAAAACCTATGCCATGATAAATTAGTCTCAAAAATATTAAACTTCCCGCTGTTCTTGGTGCAACACACCAACATGGCTGCACTGTTGGAATATGAAGCCAATGTTCCTTAGTTACTAAATATCCCCATTGAGCTGGCTTTTGGCGGCAGCGTGTGAGCCTCTATAATTTCCCTTGGGAATACAGCCATTTCTTTCTTCTCATTCAGTTTCAGGACGAGTAGATGAATGAGTAGCTTGGCCTGGAACAAGGCAGCTTAATAGGTACATTTGAAGCCTCTACTCTAGTATTTGGTACTACTAAGTGGGCAGGCAACCGTAACTCTCCAGTAAGAAAATGCAATGGTTTCTGCTGGAAATGTGTGTAAATGGCTTAGCGGGAAGCTTCCCAAAGCTATTTCTGTAGAGGTTTAAAAATAACCACCACAGTTTTTGTTGGAACCAAACCTTGAAAGTTACAGATTTCAACCAAAGATGTAATTTACACACATTAATTTGGGAAGGAACATAGCTCGGTGGTATAGAACATGGGTTGGGCAAAGAAAGATCCAGGGCCAACATCCAGGATGCTTGACTAGATAGATTGATAGTCTGAGTCAATGGCTGAGATGCAGTAGTAAATCACAGCATAAGCAGGTACATTGAAATAATGGAACTTATGGAGGAGTTGACTCACCAAATACCCACTGATTCAATGGGTCTAACTCCAGCTGCAATTTACTACTAAACATGAGCGATCTTAACATAACCTGTCCTGTTCCTAATTTTCTTTTCGCTTCCACAAGTAGAGTCATCAAGACGATCTCCAATTGATTAAAAAAACTTATTCGGTGCCACATCCACCCTAAGCACTAATGGGCATAAATGTTACATTCCCACATGCTACAAGTACAGTAAAATCCCAGGTTACGATGGAGGTCCATTCCAACAGCCTCCGTTGTAACCCGAAAAAATTGTAAACCAAAACATCCATAGGGATGCATTGAAAAATGTAAAAAATGGTCCTGAATTGATAGTGGTAAACAGGGGGGGGGGGGACACATTAAAAATTTGTAAACTGGGCCAGCATTTTCGTAGGATTCGCAGTTGTAAACCGCAGCAAACTTAAACCAAGGTGGTTGTAACCCGGGGTTTTACTGTATGTATCAGTTACTAAGAGGTCTACAGACCACGGGTCTTTGGCAAACCATGTGCTTCCCATGGTAGAAGGTCTCATGTTCAATCCATGGCATCTCCAGTTAGAAGGAGTATTCAATGGGTGAACACCCCCTTCATAAATCAAATACACTACTAAAACCTGCAGGTTTAATCTCAGATTCTGAGGAGAGTTATGCAATGCGGACCATGACTCACTGGGAGCTTCAAGAAATATAAAAATAGATGAAACATTTTAAAGGATATAAGTTGTAAGTTACTAGGAGCTTAACTGGTTTGAAAGTGATATGTGTGGTAATGGTTAATTTCATGATGAGCATAGCCTTACTTTATTAATAGCAAAAAAAAAAAAATCCATCCTGATTCCAGACCTCAAGCTTTCAGTTAATGCAGGGGTTCCCAACCTTTTCGCGCCACGGGCCGGACCACGGCCCCAGACAGCTGAGCTTGTCGGTCACATGGTTCCTACCGCCGTAAATGCTGCAGAAAAAAAATGTCCATGGCCGTCGTAAACGTGTTTATGACAGCTGCATGTGCATTTTGTGCAGTGTTTATGGCTGGCATGGGCATGTTTACGCATGCGCGGGTGAATTCACGGCTGCTTCCACTTCCGGTAGTGGCAATGGTGGCAGGCCGGTTCCAGCCCGCGGGCTGTAGGTTGGCCACTCTTGAGCTAATGAAGATGGGGGAGGCACACTATTTTAAGGGCCACTTTTCAAATGGACAATGTCATGTTTTTAGTTTTTCCAGTTACAATTCGGATCAGATGTATTATTTACAAGGAAAAGAACAACTTCAAAGGTGATCTTGAAAATCCCAGAGTTTAGAATATGCTGTATTATTTTCTAGCATATCAGAGAGTAAACAAAACAAAACACACAAAACCCAAAAACGTTGTGGCACTTCAAAGATTAACTGCAATAATTTAATGTTAGCTTTCATGGATCAGGTCCACTTCATCATCCTTAATATGCCTCGATTATATACTTTCGTGAACCAAACTTATTAATAGCCAAGAGTACTGCCTGTGTATAGATATATATTTAAACCTAACATTGATGTGAAAACTAACATAAAAACTTTGATTACCGCCAACAGGCAATATTGAAAGTAACTATTTGATCTTTGATGTTTAACACTGAAGTAGTACACTGCTCATTTTTTGTTCTATGCATATGTTTCTCTCTCACACAATTTAAGGAAATTGCAATATTTATCTGTCGCAAAAAAATATTGGAAGACATTGCTTGGCTTTCAATACATTTGCCAGATTTACAGTCTTATTAAAATAGAGCCTTTATCTAAAATTACTTTCCTTATCCGAGTGTATCCTAATAATGGGGCACAGCTCCGCATCATAAACCACAGAAAGCAGCAACAACATTTACTTAGACAACACAGAAATGCCAACAGATGGGCATGAAAAAGAATAAAAGAAAAAAGGCGCAAAATCCTGTTCTTCTATAGAACGGCTCAGTTGAATCATTGCCACAAGAAATGTCAAGTTCTTTCCTTGAATGGAAGTACCATTTCAGTGCCTTTATTAATACACAAGAGGTCCCAGAGATGGGAAAGTTAATGGAAAAGTTGCTTTTTAGAAGACGACACCTGGAACCGACTTGTGTCATTCTGAGATTAGCATTTCAAAAGTAACATATCATAAAATATGAATAAAAAGTTTTTGAGGAAATTAATAAGATATTGTCACTTAGATTACAAATGTGCCCTAGGACTGCCTTACTAATGGAGCTGGAAAACATAAACTTGGGAAAACATAAGAAAGATCTTATTATTAATATGAAAACAGCTGCGAGTTTGTTAATAGCTAGGAATTGGAAAAATATATAGATATTTCAGATTGGAGGAATGGTATACAGAATTGTGGGATATGGGTCTAAATCAGAGGTTCCCAACCTTTTCCTGCCAGGGGCCTGTCACATGGTTCTTCCCGCCACTTGCATTTGTGCCACATTTCTGGGCATTTCCCCCACCTCCGTTGCTTCCCTTGGAGAAGGGAGCGAGGGAGGAACATTTTCACACCATTTTTTTATTTTCCCCTCACTGTTTTTGTCATGTTTCGATGCGAAAACACTGCAATTTCAGCACTTCCAGTGATGTAAGGGCACTTCTGGCATCAGCAGCAATTTGGCCCAGGGGCCAGAAGAATTCAGCCCAGGGGCCGACTCTGGCCCATGGGCCATAGGTTGGGAATCCCTGGTATAAATGATAAACTGACATGTGAAGTAAAATTGAAAAAAAAAGTTGTTACAAAGAAAAATGAATTTACAGAAATTTGGAAGAAATTTATGGAAATTTTGGTGGAAATTTGTTGAATATGTGTTTAAGTTAAGCCGGTTCAAGAAAACATGAAATTTTGAAAATAGGAGATGAGAGAGAGAGATCACTGCCCAGAGTGGGATACCACCCAAATGGGCAGTAAGAAATGCAATAAACAAATAAAATAATGAACAATTGGTTTAGTTAAACAAATATATATAAAAGGTAGTCACAAAGTGATGGGTGTATACACTGTATATGTATATATATTTTTAATGTAAGGATTTGAGTTATAAGATTTATTTGTATGTTTTATGCTTAATTCTTTTTTTAATATTAAATTAAACAATTAAATACTTTTTTAAAAAAAGTAACAAATTACGTCTGCCTGGTTATCCCTGCCTATTTTGACTGATAAGTGTTTTCTTTTCAACTGTTTTGATCCGTGACCAGACACACTAGTGATATTGATTCAGGTTACCAGTGATCACTCCACTTTTTTGAATACACTACAGCAAAGGTTTGCAACTTACGACCCGCGGCGCCATTTCATGTCTCCCACTGCCCTCATTCACCGCCGCCAGAAACAACAGAAGCAGCGGCTGTCGTGAATGCATTTACGACAGCCGTGGATGCGTTTTATGGCAATGTTTACGACAAGGGGAAACCACGTGTCCGGCCCACTCAGCTGTCTGAGGGAGTGTGGTCTGGCCTATTGAGAAGCCCTGCACTACAGAATGCTAGACATTGGAAATCACTGAAAGGGGGGATGGAGGGGGGGAATTACCCGACCAATATCTGTGTTTTGAGAAAGCCTTCTAGCTAAGTTTACACATTTGACATGTCCTGGCTTGTAGGGCGACACTTGTGGTCTGCTCGCATCGGAGCTGACAAAGCGCTCTTGACCTCAGCTTGGCACCTTTGGGCAAGTCACGTCATGTTTGTTTTTAACTGCCGGGCCACTTTGGGAAAGATGCAATTGTGATGTAATAACCATGTAGACAGCTGTTGGAAACACTGGCTTAGAGAAGTGGTGGCGAACCTATGGCACGCGTGCCAGAGGTGGCACTCAGAGTCCTCTGTGGGCACCCATTCAGTCACCCCAGCACAGAATTTGCCCCGCTCATCTGCCTAGCAGCCCATTGGGAGTGCTTCCTCCCTCTCCCCAGCACAGAGTTTGCTCTGCCCCTTCACCCAACAGCCCAATGGGAGTGTTTCCTTCCTCCCCTGTTGCTGTGTTGGCACTTTGTGATAAATAAGGGTTGCAGTTTGGGCACACAGTCTCTAAAAGCTTCGCCATCACTGGCTTAGAGCATTCTCTGGTTTGTTCACAAGCTAATTAGCATTTTGCCTCATAAACAAGTTGACTACTTGTCAGGACAGAAGGCTGAGTCAACCTTGAGCCCATTGAAATCGCACTCAGATTGTAAACAGAGCTATGCCACATTCTGCAAGCAATGTTCATCTGACCCTTCAAAGCTAAATAAAAATCAATACACTGATGTTGAACATTCCCTAGTTATCAAAGTCCCACTGACCATAATGCGTCTGTCACTATATTTTTTAGCTCCATGGGTAGAACAACTTCGCTACACGTCTATTGTAGCCAAACGGTGTCCATCGTACCTGCAATTCCATGCATTGACTAAAAATGCAGAAGGGTTTTTGTAGGCTCTTACTGAATCACTGGTTGTAATATTTTGAAAAGCAAGAACTAGATATATGTTTTCCAACATTTGGTTTTTTAGAACTTCAATTCCCAGAAGTCAATTCCCCAAAGCACTGATCAGCCCATGTACTGACTTAGGCACCAGGGAATTGAAGTTCAAAAACCAGAGACAGTTCATGTTTGATTTGGACCCACATATCTGTCCTTCTGGCAGTCCAGGATATGCACACTGCTCTCTTCCAGCAACAAAGGGACAGGATAGATGGGTCTAAGGCAGTGTTTCTGAAACTTTGGCTTTTTTGGAGTTCAATTCCCAGAAGCCTAAGTCAATTCCCCAAAACACTGATCAGCCAATGTAATGACTTAGGCTTCTGGGATTTGGAGCCCTCCTGTGGGGCCTGGGCCCCTGCTGTGTCCAGAGCTTGCAATGAAGAGTCCAACAAGCGGTGAATCAAACAACGAAGCAACAGTTTATTTACTACTCTTGGAAGAACAATAATACAGCTTAGCCGGACATGAGTTGGCTGCACCCGTACCCGCTATTCTGCCCTGGGAATCAGTTCCACGCCTGCACCATTCTAGAAGTAGCCCACATGTGTGTGTGTTGTGCGTGCGAACCAAGAGCCAACAGATAACCTTAACTTACCAATCAGGAATGCAATATTCAAGTAGGGACGGATCCCAGAAAGGATCCAAAATAACAACCAATCAGATATTATACATTTACGTAAAGAGCGCGCCTTGAACCAGGGGAAGGGCGCGGTAAATTTACCTTTAACCCAAATGGCGCGAATCACCATTTTATCTTGCAATGGTAAAGCAATAATAAAATACTGGATTTTATTTCAATACACAACAACCCCACATTGGGAACCACTGATCTAGGTGAAACTCTGCCACAGGCTTCCATAATCAATGCCGGCATCCTGCTTCTTAGACTGGCCAACCACATGTGCCTCCAGGAAACTGACAAGCGCATCACAAACATAATAACCTCTTGCATTTACTATGTTCTGCACTGAGAGCCAACTGACCCGATCGGTTATACACAACAGCAAATGGAAAAGTAGAGGTTAAAATGCGACCGTTGCGTATCCACCATCCAAAGCACTCACATACAAACGTCTCTGAGAAGCTATTTCCAGACGCTTGGCAGAGATTCAGCCAAACTGAATGGCGCTGGAGTGTATTTATTAACGGAAACACTTCAGTAACCATCAAGCGGAGAAAATATTCAAGACTAAACAAAAAATGAATTATGTGGAAAAGATTGTTTTAGAATTCACTAGAGACCCAGCTCATCCCAGCTAAAGACAGATTCTTCCAAAGCTGCTTGAAAGCAGTACAAAAACAGGCAGAGCAAAATGTGTGTGTGTGTGTGTGTGTGTGTGTGTGTGTGTGTGTGTGTGTGTGTGTGTGTGTGTGTGTGTGTGTGTGTGTGTGTGTGTGTGTGTGTGTGTGTATATACATATATATATACACATACACACACACACACACACACACACACACACAGAGGTATATATATTTATATATGTGTTGGGGTTGTCTTATCTATAGTATGATTTGGGAATAATAATAATAATTTTGCGTCAGAAATTATTCTGGGTTGAAAGGAGAAACTCCGCTCAGGGGACGCCAGAATGAGGCTCCTTTCGTGTCCCCCAAGATCTTTTCCCACTAAAGTGGTCCCTATTTATCTGCAGTGGCTCAAGTGGCTAAGACGCTGACTGGGAGGCGGAAGGTCAGCAGTTTGATCCCCGAGTACTGCAGGACGGAATGAGCTCCCGTCGTTGTCCCAGCTCCTGCCAACCTAGCAATTCGAAAGCAAGAAATTGCAAGTAGATAAATAGGAACCACTGCGGGTGGGAAGGTGACAGCGTTCCGTGTGTCTAGTCATGCCTGCCACATGACCACGAAAATGTCTGCAGAAGCAGACAGCGCTGGCTGTTTGGCTTTGAAACAGAGATGAGCACTGAACCCTAGAGTCAGATACGACTGGCTTTCGAGCAAGGGAAACCTTTACCTTTACTATTTATCTACTTGTAATTTCTTGCTTTCGAACTGCTAGGTTGCCATGAGTTGGGACAGACGACGGGTGCTCAAGCTATCCTGCAGTACTCAGGAATCGAACTGCTGACCTCCTAACTAATGCATAATGATGAGGATGGTGGAAAACCATAGCTGTCAAGTATCCCGTATTGGCCGGGAAAACCCCTTATTTTACCCTCTTCCCTGCCGTCATCCCGTATTAATTAGACTGCAATGCCCTATTGCCACCATTGGAGGGCAGCAAAGGATAAGCATAACTGTCAAGTATCCCGTATTTGCTGGAAAATCTCCCTTATTTCCAAAACCAAAACTTGACAGGTGTGGTGGAAAACCCACAAGGTAACCACTTCACAGCCACCTTCAACCAAATATAGTCGCCGCCGCCACCCCCAATGCCCCCCTTCTCTTTAATTCATTTTTTTCAGAGCGTGTTCCTAAAGGATATTCTGTGTTCCTGGTTTTCAAAAATAGCTCCCATGGCATTTTTGCACTTCTGTTATTCCCACAGGGTATAAATATTATTCCACTAACTAATAACCTCTTTCATAGAAGGGGGGAAAACCCCATAAAAAGGAACAATTAGGTAATGGAAATGTTCTAAAGAGGAAGATAGGGGAAAAAGCCATCTCAGTTGCTGTGCAGTTTCTTTTTGTAACTTAGAGAAGGTCAATCGCAAGCAGATCTTCTCGGCAGAACGGAGGATGTTAACAGAATCCGTTCAACCAGAAATGCACAGAAAAGCATTCAGCCTCTATAAACAGAGATGTTCTTCTATAATCTCATCTCCTAAACCTCAAACAACCACCTCTTTCAAAGTAAACCATCTTTCTCTCTCCTCCCAAACTATTTCTTCACCCATGCTTACAGTAGGTAAAGGTTAAGGCCGCCCTTGCTCAAAAGCCAGTTGTATCTGACTGTAGGGTTCACTGCTCATCTCTGGTTATAGCCAAAGAGCCAGCGCCATCTGCATCTGCAGACATTTCCATGGACATGTGGCAGGCAGAGTACTTGGGACACTGTTGACCTTCCCACCAAAGTGGTCCCTATTTATCGACTTGGTTTCAAACTGCTAGGTTGGCAGGAGCTGGGGCAGAGACGGGAGGTCACTCCATCATGCAGGACTCAGGCCTCAAACTGCTGATTTGCCAACCTTCCAGTCATCAAACATATTTTGGACTACAGCTCCCCTGATTCCCTATCAGCCACAACAGGTGAATCAATCTGGGAGCCAAAACCCAGAAGAGGAAATCCTAGCCTGTGACACTAAGATATCTATTTACCTATTTTTTAAAAAAATCTATCCTATCTCTATAGAGCCGTGATGGCAAACCTTGGCACTCCAGATGTTCTTGGACTTCAATTCCCAGATGCCCAAGCCCCCGTGAATCCACACAAAGGCGTTTACTGCGATTCCTCCAGCGATTCATCCAGGGAGGCCAGCTAAGTAATGCACTTTTTGTATCGGGGTTGGTTTTAGGCATCCTGTGGCCAGTCTCGCTGTTTCATTTTAGAGCCACATCCACCTGCCCTGCATGCTTTGATCCGCACCACACCGGTTGGCATGAAAAACGGAGAGCAGTCGTGGAATGGGGAGATGCCATGTAACATTTTGTTCAGAGACTCAACTAGCTTACAAGCCCACAAACTCAACATCCTAACCCCACACAGCTCCACCGCCAAGACACTCCCATCCCAGTAAGGGGGAAACTTCCAGCCGGTTGAGCATTTTCGTGTCAATTGGTTCTATTTATACACAGAAATGGCTCAATATAGTTCAACACACACAAGCCCGGCATTCCATAGTAGTTCCCTTCCAGCTGAAATGGCATGCCAAAGGAGAAAGAGGTGGATGTTTGTACGGGGTGCATTTCGACACACCCTCAATTTGGCTGGCTATTTTGTCTCACCAAAGATTCTTTGGGCCCGGTTAGTGAGTGGAGAATTTATTTATTTTTTCTGGCCGCCTCCGCCGTGCATATTCACAAACCACAGCTGCAGATAGCACCAGGGTCCACTTTCTTAAATTTAGTCATTTCAGTTATGTTTCCAGTTAGGTACCTGGTGGTATGGGACTGCAATGGCTCAAGTGGTTAAGAAACTGAACTCGCTGACTGGAAGGATGGAGTTCAATTCCCGAATATTGCAGGACGGAATGAGCTCCCATCTCTCTGCAAACCTAGCAGTTCGAAAGCAAGAAATTGCAAGTGGATGAATAGGGACCACTTCGGTGGGAAGGTAACAGCGTTCCGTGCGCTCCAGTGTCTAGTCATGCCTGCCACATGACCACTGAAATGTCTGCAGAAGCAGACAGCGCTGGCTGTTTGGCTTTGAAACAGAGATGAGCACTGAACCCTAGAGTCGGATACGACTGGCTTTCGAGCAAGGGAAACCTTTACCCAGCTCCTGCCAGCCTAGCAGTTTGAAAGCAAGAAATTGCAAGTGGATAAATAGTTCCACATGTCCATGGAAAAGGTATTGCCGAATACATTCATTCATTTTTGGCCTTTTCATCATATAGAATGCATTCTTTTTTTAAAAAAAAACTATCTAGTAATCAGGTGTGTGATAGTGAGACACGCACATTCATAAACACCTTTGTGTCAAGTCAGTGACTTGTGGCATCCATCAAATATACAGAAATGAGGAAGAGACTATCAAGACCACCGCACGCAATGCAATTAAACTTTCCTCTCCTATAGCAGCAAAATCCAAAGTGTATACTTGTAGGCACTTTACATGGTAATTAGCATTTTCCCCAAACTTGCTGGGTCCTCATTTTGCCAACCCTAGAAGGATGGAAGACTGAGTCAACCTTGATCCCCGTCGGGATCGAACTTAGATTATGAGCACAGTTCTGGCTACGGTACAGCAGTTTGTGTGTGTGTGTGTGTGTGTGTGTGTGTGTGTGTGTGTGTGTGTGTGTGTGTGTGTGTGTGTGTGTGTGTGTGTGTGTGTGTGTGTGTGTGTGTGTGTGAGAGAGAGAGAGAGAGAGAGAGAGATCCCTTTCAATTTGTCACAAAAGCTCACCCTGCAGATTCCTGGGATTGGAAAAGCGACTTGACCCTATGTTACCTAATTGCTTTTAATTGGAGATGTAGGGTATTAAACCAGAGACCCTTTTGCATACAAAAAACACCCTCTTCTACCAAGATCTGGACTTTCCTGTATAATGCTAGTCCTTATCACAATGGTGCATGACCCGAATTTGCACTGTCGGTTTAAATGTTGGCAGTATGTTGAAGAGGGGCAAATCCTAAACCAGGAGTTCTCAACCTTTTTAAGCCAGGGGTCGGGCCATGCTCCCTCAGATAACTTCAGGGGCCGGATGGCCATTTTGCCCTTCCTCCACCACATGGCACTTTCCGGGTGTGGTGAAGGCGGTGAGGGGCCACATGAAATGGTGCCATGGGCTGCGTTCGGCCCACGGGCTGCAGATTGAGAATCCCTGACCTAAACTGTAATCTTGGAAAGTCATCCTGAGAATTTATGTTCAACAGGGCAACTCCCTACCAGGCAGTTTCAATAAACACGTTTCAAGGCCCTGAACTCTCAAGTTAGCTGAGCTATAGCCAGCCGGGATAAAACCACATGCTCTGGTCATTCAGCACTAAAATAAAAACAGCAACATTCATCTGTTCTCAGTTGGCTTCTTATCTGGCAGAACATGAAAGTCCACAGGAAACACAGTTAGGGGCACTTCACACTTTGTGCAGGTCCCAACTGTTCCCAGACATTTTAGGGTAGAAACAACGCGGTACATAAAATCAAAGGAAAGTTATAGCCCAGAATTAAATCAAGTAAAGATCCAGAAGTCCTAAAAGCGGTTCTTCAAATGCACCAGTGAATAAGGTCTTTATTTGGGGGTCAAAACAACACCAACAACACTGGCGCTTAGGTAACCTCTGTGGAAGAGATGGTTTGACTCCATCATTCTGCTGATCTTCTTCTTTCATGTCCAGGTCAGACTTTAAACAGCCAAAATGAAGCCGCCTTCTTGGCTCATATCTTTATCCGTCCATCTTTGTCCAGTGAGCGCCTTCCTCCATCTTCCAATTTAGTTTTGCTCTTGCCATAAATCTCTTCCTGGATCTGAGTCAACAGACCAGAGGCACATAGGATATGAGGGTCCTTCTCTTGCTTCGTTCTCTCAGCATCTGCTGCTACTTCTCTGCTTGTCTTAGGTGACGCGATGCCAACAATTCTGCTGATCAATAAACTCTTCATCATGGGTTGCCGTCCATCACCTTGTCCATTCAGCTGGGATTCCTGTGTTGTTCTTCTGTTTTCTTGGATAAAAGGCAGGCTTCAGCAGCTAATGTTTCCACAGATGAGGGGCCACCACTGAGAAGATCCTTCTGCGTGCAGGAGATCCCACATTAAATCTCAAGCATCTCTAGGTTTAAAAAATGCTCAAGATCACGGACAACTGCTAACAGAGCAGAAAAGGAACATACACTAGACCAGTGATAGTGAACCTTGGCACTCCAGTTGTTCTTGGACTTCAATGACCAGAAGCCCAAGTCCACACTCCTGCTGATCAGGGCTTCTGGGAATTGAAGTTCAAGAACACCTGGAGTGCCAAGGTTCCCCATCACTGCACTATACTTGCTGACTGGAAGGTCGGAGTTCGATTCCAGGGTGGGTTCTTAACTCTGTTTTTATCTGCTTTTATCCATGATTGTGAACCACCCTGAGTCGGCTTTGGTTGAGTGGGCGGTATAGAAATTCAATAATAAATAAATAAATAAATAAATAAATAAATAAATAAATAAATAAATACTGCATGACAGAGTGAGCGCCTGTCTCTGTTCCAGCTCCTGCCAACCTAGCAGTTTGAAAGCAAGAGACTGCATGTAGATAAATAGGGACCACTTCGGTGGGAAGGTAAACAGCGTTCTGTGCACTCCGGCGTTGAGTCATGCCTGCCACATGTCCACGGAAACATCTGCAGATGCAGAGAGTGCTGGCTCTTTGGCTATAAGCAGAGATGAGCACTGAACCCTAGAGTTGGATACAACTGGCTTTCCAACATTCCAAATATTAACAGCTTGTTGAAACGTTGCTTTTCAATTTCATTTCCGGCACAGATTACAAAAAAAGTAATGTCTTGGCTACAGAGCTTACAAAGATGTTCTGGGGCTCCAGCTCCTACAATTCCCCAGTCAGGGGTATGGGATTATGGAAGCTCGGACCTTAGCAAGTACAGTAATACTTGCAAGCTGGACTTAGCAATGTTTAAGCAGCTCAAACCAAGGAGTATCATAAGCTATCTTCTTAGCCTCCCATCTGCAATTATCTTCTCCAGGAGAGAAGACACATGTCGTTTTAACATGAAATGACATCTACTTCATGATTGGGCAAACCCGATTTAATTAAACCCTGGTCTTGCAGGAGACTGAATTAAACCCACCACCTGGTGCGCCTCTCAAAGCAATCCCATCAGAGTCGGCCCAATGGCCAAAATCAGATTTAAGATATTAGCTGCTGAAGTCTTGCAACACTTCCAGGCCAAAGGAGAGAAGGATCCTAAATAGGTTGAGGGTTGGAGTCCCTAAATGCAAGACCAACATGCTCAAGTGGTGGTGGTGGTGGTGGGGGTGCTGCTGATGGTCGACAACACATGGTGTGGTGTGGATGTGGAAAGATACAGAATCCGGCTCATTTACTGGTCTGCCAATTGCTGCCAGAAACATGTACCAATGAAGATTTAAGTTTGGCCAACGACAAAGCGGCTTCATTTTGGCAGTCCAAAGTTTGATCTGGACAACCATGAGCCCTGGTCAGGATCGAACTCACCACAAGACCAAATATGCTGCTCCCTTAACTTGCAAGGCTGAAATCCCAAATAAGCGGAAGCTGTGAATCTCCTTAATACAGAATTCTTCACTTTGGGTCCCCTTCCATGCAATTCTTCCCTTCCCAGAACCAGATCTAGCATCTAGGACTTTTGCTGCCTTGCTGGTTATGCTTGGAACACATGCTGTTGAGAGGTAGGGAGAGGACAAACAAAGGAATGTACAGTTTTAGCAGATGGCTTTATTGGGTTTTAATGGTTTTAGATAGGGATTTCACTGATGTTTTTATTTGGGTTGAGATGTTTTTAGATAGATAGATAGATAGATAGATAGATAGATAGATAGATAGATAGATAGATAGATTGGCAAGCATGATAGATAGATAGATAGATAGATAGATAGATAGATAGATAGATAGATAGATAGATAGATAGATAGATAGATAGATAGATAGGTTGGCAAGCATGATAGATAGATAGGTTGGCAAGCATGATAGATAGATAGGTTGGCAAGCATGATAGATAGATAGATAGATAGATAGATAGATAGATAGATAGATAGATAGATAGATAGATAGATAGATAGATAGATAGATAGATAGATAGGTTGGCAAGCATGATAGATAGATAGGTTGGCAAGCATGATAGATAGATAGGTTGGCAAGCATGATAGATAGATAGATAGATAGATAGATAGATAGATAGATAGATAGATAGATAGATAGATAGATAGATAGATAGATAGATAGATAGATAGATAGATAGGTTGGCAAGCATGATAGATAGATAGGTTGGCAAGCATGATAGATAGATAGGTTGGCAAGCATGATAGATAGATAGATAGATAGATAGATAGATAGATAGATAGATAGATAGATAGATAGATAGATAGATAGATAGATAGATAGATAGATAGATAGATAGGTTGGCAAGCATGATAGATAGATAGGTTGGCAAGCATGATAGATAGATAGATAGATAGATAGATAGATAGATAGATAGATAGATAGATAGATAGATAGATAGATAGATAGATAGATAGATAGATAGATAGATAGGTTGGCAAGCATGATAGATAGATAGGATGGCAAGCATGATAGATAGATAGGTTGGCAAGCATGATAGATAGATAGATAGATAGATAGATAGATAGATAGATAGATAGATAGATAGATAGATAGATAGATAGATAGATAGATAGATAGATAGATAGATAGATAGATAGATTGGCAAGCATGATAGATAGATAGATAGATAGGTTGGCAAGCATGATAGATAGATAGATAGATAGATAGATAGATAGATAGATAGATAGATAGATAGATAGATAGATAGATAGATAGATAGATAGATAGATAGATAGATAGATAGATCTTTATTGTCATTGTCCTGCACAGAACAACGAGATTGGGGATGATGGGATTTTTGTAATCGTTTGGGGTTTTGTTGTTCACAACTGAAGAGGTAAAAGGAGTAAAGTACAAGTTGAGTGGAAGATAAAAGCAACCGACTTTCCTCAAGAGTATGGATAAGTAAGTTATTTGGAATATAGTTTCAAAAACCGCTCAATTAAAACTGCATTCTGGTTGCAGAATGCTTGGTTACGACGTCATCGAAAAAGGTAACTTTCCCAAGAACGAACAAGCCCTCACATTCTGAGGATCTTGGACAGCTTCTGTGATTATAAGGAAGTCAATTAGGGTGGTTAGTTGGGACAAGCATAAATTAATTTGGTACTGTTAACTATGAATTAATAGCAATATGTTGATTATTAATAAGCCCTACCCTGGAGGCATTGGAGGACGGACTAAAACATTTTGTTGCAAGCCACTTGTATATTAAGTCTTGTCTTGCATGAAGATGTACATGTAAAGCTCAATACAAATATCAATTGTGAGCCATCAAGTCAATTCTGACTCATGGCAACCCTTTATGGCTTCCCAGCCGGAACTATTTCACAGAGTTGATGTGAGAATAACGTAGGAGGAGAAAATCTAGATACACTGTCTTAATTTCTCTGGAGGAAATATGGGATATAAATTCCATAAATGAATAAGTACTAATTATTGCTTTATTTTTTTTAGAAAAAAAGGGAAGGAACCTAATTATGCTTGCATTGTTCCAAAGGTAATGAATTGCTAATAATGTCATTATTTGTAAATATTATTCCCTTCTTCTTCTTGTGCCGTAGCCAATTCCGAATATTGGCGATCATCACGGCGATCAGCCGTGGAAACTGTCCTGTGAATATAATGCCATGGCCTTTCATCTGCCTTCCGTATCGCAGTGTGACACCCATACCACTGATCCAGTTCTGCAAGTCTGGTCCTGAGTACCTTTGGGACACAAAGTCTTCATCGGCCCCAGGCCAGAATGGATGAAGCTGCTGCCCTCCATCAAGATGGATTCAAGTGAAATTTATTCCACTTAGGTACCATCACCCTTCCCTGTAGACTTTGCCAAAGCTGCTAGTCCTCAGGGTCGTCAGGTTAGTTAACCACTGCCTGACGCTCGGCGTTGAGTCACTGGCAGTATGGTCTACTCTATTACCATAGCAGGATAACCTGGTCAGACTTTTATTATTCCTTAGATCTGAAAATCATCACAAAACAATTGCAACTATACTTATACTGCCCTAAATCAAACACACGCTGCTATTTCAATGTAGCTGTTTTGTACAAAAAATGGTTACCATGTCAAAACAGCTATGCTTTACAGGAAAGAAAATGTTTTTACAGGTCTGCCAGCCAAAATGGTAGATTTATTTTACTTCTAAAGAAAATAAAGTGCAAGGTGGTTATTTTACAAACAAAAGCCTCTTCCCACCGCAGAAGAATCAACACGGCTCATACGTAAGAATACAAAATGCAAGTTTAACTTACAGTAAGAGGAAAAATTATATAGAACTAGACTTGAATATGTACCGTGCATTCTCTTGGAGCTCAAGAGTATACCTGGATGCTTTAAAACAATGGTTTGTCAACCTTGGGGGTCTCAGATGCTCAACGACTACAGATGTCTTCACCGATGGTTGTGTTGGCCAAGATTTCTGGGAGCAGTAATTCAAAAACATTTGGGGTGCCAAGGTTGGGAACCATTGCTTTAAAATGTCTTGGATGAATGTTTTGTAAAATGTATTTTTATATTATTTCCCTTGCTATTCACCTATTTAGCTAGAAAATGCACACAGCTGGCTGGTGATTGTAGTTGTCTCTGTTGTTTTTCTAGAGAAAAGTAGCTTACAGTCAAGACTCCGATGCGGCCATAGATCACATGCTCTCTAAGTTGGAGACATCACCACTGTTGATGCATTTATTTATGCCAGTTGACATCCCCACCTCCTCTCAAAGTGAGACACACAAATCTGTTCTTCCCTTTTTAATCTTAGCAACCCGGCTGCAAGGAAGAATGACTCAGGGCAGTGATGGCGAACATTGGCACTCCAGGTCTTCTTGAAAAAATGGATTTACTATGGTATACACACAGTAAACCCCTTCGTGTGGATTCACAGAGACTTGGACGTCTGGGAATTGAAGTCCAAGAACAGCTGGAGTGTCAAGGTTCGCCATCATGGACTCAGGGTCTTCCAGTGAATCTTATGGCTGAATGGAGACTTGGACATCGATCTCCTTAGTCCCAGTTCCAACTCCTCTTTAACCACTCCATCAGGGGTTACCAACCTACGGCCTGCAGTCTGGATCCGTTCCGGCCTCCAGGCCAAATTAATCTGGCACCCAGTCCAGGCCAAATTACCTCTGACACCAGGAGTGCCCCAAGGTCACTGAAATCACTGCGTTTTGTGGCAAAAATTCAAAAATAGCTTGAAAATGTTTCTCTCTTTCTCCCACCCCCAAGGGAAGTGGTGGAGGTGGGGGAAATGGCCAGAAACACAGCGCAAACGCATGCTCCACCGCCACTGCCGGGAAGAACCACATGGCCAGCCCCACAGCTGGTCAGATTGCTGCTCAGCTTCTGCTTGAAACCTTTGAGTGAAATGGTAAGCTGATCGTGCCTTAAGGGAACGGGCTCAAATTGCTTTTATTATTAATCCCTCCTCCAAATGTTCATTCAAAAATCTATCATTTTGTAACTCACACCATCAGAATAGTCCTGCGCCCTGGCAAACCAGAGAATGAATCTTTATGGCGGTGAAGCCTCTCCCAATAAATTGCTAAATATCTCTCATTTCATGGCTGCAAACCAAAAGCCAGTTTGTGGGAAAGCATCAGATAAGTAAACAGACAGCTGAAACACCCAAGTATTAATCCTCCACCACATGTCTGACTTTCCCCTAATACAATCAGATCTGTACAGAGATCCGAAACCCCCATTATCAATCCAAGTTTCTGGATCACACAGACAACTTTCCTAGAAAATATCATTCTTTAATGTCTAATATTTAAAATATGTCTCTCAGGTGTCTTTCAATCCAAGTGTCTATGACAATTAAAGACAAATGTAACTAAAGCAGTTTAAAGCCTATTAATACAAGAGTCAAAACAAACACCATAAAATAAACTAGGCAGCCAAGAAACTGCAGAAATAAAGTTATCAATTAAAAGCTTAAGAGACAGGAAACACCTTCATTTACTGCCAAGAGACAGCTAAGTCAACGCCAATTGGTGGAGAGACTTTTCCACTGGTGGTAGCACCAAAAAGACTCTGCATCTATTAATGATTTAATTTTACATGACTTTACTTATACTGTATTGGGCTTCAGTATGTATGCATGTATTTTTCACTACTTTTGTATGCCACCCAGTTAGTTTAGCAACCAACCAACCAACCAACCAACCAACCAACCAACCAACCAACCAGCCAGCCAACCAACCAACCAACCAACCAACCAACCAACCAACCAATTAGTCATGTTTCAGACAGTGCTGTCCACTGGATGCATTTTAATCTGCATTTTAGTGTATATCCTCATTTAAGAATGTGCCCCCAGATTATATAAGAATTTTATTTTGCATCCTCACTTTGAAGCCAAATACCATATATACTCGGGTATAAGCCAGGTTTTTAGCCCCCAAAATGAGCCCCCAAAAGGGGACACGGCTTATACTTGGGACAATGACCACGAGGGGCCTAGGACCATGCCAGATTGAGATGCACCGACAATTTAATTAATTTTACCATATTTTCATGTATTTTCACTAGCAGCTGCTGCATTTCCCACCCTCATCTTATACTCAGGTCAATCTATTTTCCTGTTTTTTTCAGGTCAAAATTAGGTACCTTGGCTTATTTTGGGTCGGCTTATACTTGAGTACAGTAAATGTTAGGTTTTTTCTTGCTGGTTTGGGTGATGGTAGGTTCCTGGAAAATAGACGGGGAAGAAGTAGAAGCAGTGACAGATTTTACTTTCTTAGGATCAAAGATCACTGCAGATGGGGATTGTAGCCATGAAATAAAAAGGCGACTGATTCTTGGGAGACAAGCGATGAGAAACCTGGGGAACATAGTGAAAAGCAGAGACATCACCTTGAAAACAAAAATTAGAATAGTCAAAGCAATGGTTTTCCCAGTAGTAATGTATGGATGTGAGAGCTGGACAAGAATAGATGCCTTTGAGATGTGGTGTTGGAGGAGGGTTTTGAGAGTCCCCTGGACAGCGAGGAGAACAAATAGGTCAATCTTAGAAGAAATTAACCCTGACTGCTCATTGGAAGGTCAAATAGTAAAGATGAAGCTAAAGTACTTTGGACATCAAATGAGAAGGGAGGATTCACTTGAGAAGGCATTGATGTTGGGAAAGGTGGAGGGCAAAAGAAGAAGGGGGAGGCCAAGGATGAGATGGCTAGATGGCATTGTAGACACAATGGGCACAGAGCTGGGAGGGCTGAGGGGGATGGTGGAGGACAGAGGCGCCTGGAGGAAAATGGTCCATGGGGTCGCAAAGGGTCGGAGTCGACTGTGCGACTGAACAACAACAACAACAAGGTTTGCTTATACCGTATGCATCATCTATAAATAGACAGAAAACAAGCCTGCAAAATTGGAGAACAGGAGAGAGAGCAGTGTTTCCCCCACCAGTTAATCTTTCCAGCCAAAACGTTCAGATCTGGCTCTCTCAAAACCATTTTGGCCAGGCATAGAAAAATCAAGGCTGTCCAGATCAGACACAAAACATACACTGAAAATCCCAAACGCATTAAGCAAGATAACAAACCAACACTACCATATGAGCCGATGTCTCGTTTTAGCATCACGTTAGAATGATCTAAACACCATAAAGAAACCTTGTGCTAAGTGTTAATATATGTACAATATATATTTGCAATCAAAACTGAGATAGACCAGCGTTCTAGTTTGCATCCATATCACAGATAATTCCTTGAGCTCAGATCACATTAAAGGGGGGGGGGGGGGGGAACCTAGGCAGACAAACAGGTAATAAAGACAGAATACTTTTCAAATTAAACAAAAGTGTCATAGAGAGATCATTAGAGACAACAAAGCATATTTTATAGACTCCCCATTTTGCATGCCAAATCAGAGTGTAGTGAGCCAAGATTGCATCTATATCTAACTCATAATTCAAGTTTAAAGTCTGGATGGAGAGAACTGGTGTGCATTCCTAGGTTTGTGTGTGCATGCGTGCGTGAGCAAGAAAATGGGTGCAATCCAGGGGCCCTAATTTAATTCCATCCGCTGGAAACCTTGGAGATGTATGAGTGCAATGGAAAATCATCTGCACCTATTTTTGTGTGTGTGAAGGATGCTCATTTTAATGCCCCTGCTGGAAATCTGCCTGCCTGTCCCACCTGGAATGGAAGAGGTGTTTTAGACCCATTTCTTCCCTTGGATGAAGGATGATGAGAAGGATACCAACTCCTGCAAGCCGGGCTTGTCATTGTTCTTGGCCAAGAACAGAAAAGCCAAGGCTTGTCCTGATCACACACACTAAATAAATAAATAAATCCCAAAATGCATTAAGCAAAACAATTCCCATCACTCTGGGTGAGCTCAGACTCCTAATATACTCTGTGTGTTTGTGTGTGTGTGTACATCACTCTCCCCCCAAAATAAAATAAATAAATTTAAAAAAAACTGCCCCCAAACCAACAAGATCTTCTTTGCTGCAATGGGACCCAACACACACACACCATCACCATCTCCACCATCAAAGGTCCTCTGGGTCCACAGCCCTGCTGAGTAAGGAGCCAAAGCCAAAGTTGGATTTTGGGGAAGGGAAGGGAGGGTGTCGTGATTTTTCAGCACAGCTGTTTGCCCCCCACCCCAAAATTACGCCTTGCCCCAAGGGTGGCAACAGCCTTCCGTGCGCTCCGGTGTCTAGTCATGCCTGCCACATGACTACGGAAATGTCTGCAGAAGCAGACAGCGCTGGCTGTTCGGCTTTGAAACAGAGATGAGCACTGAACCCTAGAGTCGGATATGACTGGCTTTCGAGCAAGGGAAACCTTTACCTTACCCAAGGCTGGCGCCCCCTCCCGGCAAGATCGGGTACGACGCCCACAGGAGTGGGGAGTCCAGCTCGGACTAGGAAAGGGAGGGGAGGGTCAAGCCGGGTTTTGCAGGGCGGGTGCGTGTGTGTGCGTGTGTGCATGTGTGTAAGTGTGCAAACCGCAGATCGCCAGTAGACTGAGCCCTGCCTGATCCAAATCTCTCCGGATCCTCCGCCTTTTCCTTTCCCCCCATCGGGCCACCTTGCCTGGATTTTTTTTCATTTTTCCGCACAGGAAAAGAGGCAGAGGCAGATGTGCTGCGGGGGGGGGGGGGGGATCACACAAACCACAGACAGACACACACACACACATACACACACACGATCTGCAGTGAGCACCGGGAAAGTCTGCAGATAATGCAGAGGAAATCAGGAATTTTCCATTTTCTTCCCCTTCTTCTTCCCTTGCAAGATTGGGAGCCTTAGGATGTTTTAAAAAAAAATCACGAAGCAGGGCCAGCCAAGCCACTGCAAAGTATGACCCCCCCCAATAATAATAATAATAATAATAATAATAATAATAATAATAATAATAATAATAATAATAATAATAATAATAATAATAATAATAATAATAATAATAATAATAATAATAATAATAATAATAATAATAATAATAATAATAATAATAAATCCACAAAAAGGAAGCTGGTCTTGAACCTCTGCACCAACCCAAGGGGCCTCTTAGTGTCTCAGTCAGACATCACCCCCGTCTTCCCTCCATCCATCCAGTTTCCTGCATAGCAACTGGCCTGCTTTCCCCCTAAAGACATCCAGATGGGCCGAAATCCCGGGGGGGCAGACCCTCGTCTCTCTCGCCACCCCCCCCCCCAACCTTACAGCCCTAAACCCGGGTCCTTATCTGTTTATCTATTCATTCATTCACATTGATGCCCTGTCCTTTTGACGCGAGCACCACTCAGGGCGGCTTACAAGAGTCATCTCACAATATAATACAGGTGCATATAAAAAGAGATCAGGTGAAAACCACACCGCCAGAAACCGATGCAAGCACACAAGAGACCAAACCCGGAGGGCACCAGAAAGCTGAAAAGCCATGAAAATATTCAAAATAATCTGTGTGTGTGTGTGTGTGTGTGCAAGAGAGAGAGAGAGAGATCTGCGGGAGAGATCGATCTGCGGTTTACACACACACACACACACACACACACACACACACACACACACACACACACACACACACACACACACACACACACACACACACGAGATCCCTGGGATGGGAATGACTTACGTGAAGACGAAGAACAAAGTGGTGGATCCGACCAGCAAAGCTGCGGCAGTGGAGACGGGGATGTACTTGGTCGGTTTAAAGCGCTTTCCAGTGCTCTTGGGCATCCTGTAGCTCCCACATCCCTGGGTCGATCATCCGGAGATGGGAGGAAAAACAAACGGTGTGTGTGTGTGTGTGTGTGTGTTTCCAAAGCTGAAGCACCAAGTAAGGCAGAGAGAGAGAGTTATGGGGAGAGGAGGAGGAGGAGGAGGAGGAGGAGGAGGGAGGAAGAGCAGATGGATCCTAGGAGGGAGATCTTGCAGCCAGACTCACTGAGACGAGGCAGGGGAAAGAGGAAAGAGGGGAAAGGGGAAGAAGAAGAAAAAAAGAGGGAATGAGACAGAAAAGAAGAAGGGGGGAGTGAGTGAATGAGGGGGGGGGGATACAGATTCAGAACAGCTGACCTCTCCAGCGCAGGAAATCCCACCCACAGGGCTCAACCCACTCTGCTGATGTCAAGCTGCTCCTTAAGGTAGAACAGCAGAGAGGGAGATGTGGTGTGGGTGTGTGGGTGTGCAAAACACCGAGCCAGAGGCACTCAAAGGACGGCGCATAGAGAGCATGGGATGCGCCTTTCCTCGCCTCCCTTTCTGTCGCCCACCGGACCTGCTTGACAAACTTCACGGGAATCAATCTGAACCCTCCAAATCAGGGATCTTCTGTTATTCTAGTTGTGAACAGACACAGTTCATCTTCTCAGAGAGTAAACACAACAAAGAGACAAACAACAACAACCCCTCTGTGGCACCTTAAAGACTAACTCCTGTATTTTAATGTTCGCTTTCGTGGATCAAGTCCACTTTATCCACTCTTATGTAGGACCAAGTGGATTTGATCCACGAAAGTGAACATTAAAATGCAGGAGTTAGTCTTTAAGGTGCTACAACGGTTTTATTTTTGGTTTTGTTTTGTTTACTCTCTGATATGCTTGCACAGACTAACACAGCTAGCTCCCACTTCGAAAATTTCTACTTCTTCTTCTACTATTAATTGAAAATAGCTATCTGTTATGCGAGCTAATCAT
Organism: Bradypodion pumilum; assembly: GCA_035047305.1. NCBI lineage: Eukaryota > Metazoa > Chordata > Lepidosauria > Squamata > Chamaeleonidae > Bradypodion > Bradypodion pumilum. The sequence goes on along the minus strand of JAWDJD010000014.1, from coordinate 14,382,087 downwards.
TGTGTATCGTTGAACCTGATATATATGAAATTATGCCACGAAGACTCACTCTTATGTCTGATCCACAAAAGCGAACATTAAAATACAGGAGTTAGTTTTTAAGGTGCCACAAAGGGTTTTTTTGGTCTTTTTTTGTTTTGTGTACACTGATGGGACTGCCGTGGCTTAGTGGTTAAGATGCTGAACTTGATGACTGGAAGGTCAGCAGTTTTGAGACCCGAGTGCTAGACAACGGAGTGAGCTCCCACCTGTCACAGCTCCTGCAGTTCGAAAGCAAAGAAATTGCAAGTAGATACATAGGTACCACTTAGGTGGGAAAGTATACAGCATTCCAATGCACTCCGGTGTCTAGTCATGTTACATGAGCACGGAAACGTCTGCAAAATGCAGACAGTGCTGGCTTTGAAACAGAGATGAGTAGCAAAAGAAGTTGAGTGTTGTAGTAACAAGCCTGTTCTGTAGGCTTTTGCTTAAATTGTTTTTTTTTTTATGTAACTCAAAGCCAACCCATAGGAAAAATGAAATGTGCATGTAAATTGAAGCATACCCATAGGGAATTTTTTAAAAATCTAATTGGAAGCACACCCATAGGAAATCGTGTTATGTAAATTGGGACATTTACGTAAATCGGGACTTGGTTTTAGCACAAAATCATTATGTAAGTCAAATTTTATGTAACTTGGGGATTTACTGTATATATTCTTTTGTAATTAAGAGAGACAATGGTGTGATCATGTATCATTCTCCTTGGGCCTGGGCACTGCATGGTGGATTGAGTGCCCTTCTCTGTCCCAGCTCTTGGGGACATGAAAGGAGCCTCATTTGGGCATTGCCTGAGCTGTTTCCTCTGCAAAAATCCTTTCAACCCAGAATAATTTCTGACATGTATTCTCTCCCTTAATTATTATTTTTAAATGGGAAAGGTTCCAAGATGGATGCGCAGACAATATGCAGCAATAGCAATCCAAGATAGATGGTGCCAGGAGCTCAGCACACAGTAATCTCCCCTGCAAGGAACTACTGAAGTAACAATAGTCCAGGCCCTTTTACAAATTCATAATTCTGACACTCTCCCAAGACATGATTGTCTGCTGATGGCAACCCTCACAATTCTACCGGATGGCAAACGTATCAAAATACTTGATAAGACAAAAGATTACACAAAAGTGGGAACAATGTTTGGGTAACCCTTCAGTAAATATACATAATTTGTGCATAGGTGGTTTTCCTTTCGGAATGACACAAAAGAATGCCTTCCTTAAGACTTGCTTGTCATACTGGCAATCTATGGGCGTCATGTCATGGTGATCTTTTCAGCACATTCCAAATAAATCAATTGCCCCCTTCTTTCTTCACGGTTAAGTTTTTACAGCCCTACATAGTAATTGGGAATATTGTACCATTATCTGGCTGGCCCCTTACTAGTACATATCTTGTCTAGTTCTAATTACTGCTGCCCTTTCAAGTGTTTTCTTTCGATTTCATAGCCACCAGTCTCAATTTGGGCTGATTACTGAATTATAGAAAAATCTTCCACATTGTCATTGTTGTCAGCAGTGATTAAAGTTCTGTAGTTCTGTCCTTAAGTCTGTTTGCAATTAAGAAGCCATAAAAGTGTTAAGCAGGAACACTGATAAACTACTGGTGTCAGGACACTCAGAGCAAATGGCCGAGAAATTGAGCTATTGAGCTACGAAAGTTCATGTTTCACTTAAACACTTTGTGTGTGTGTGTGTTAAAAAGCAGACTTGATCCAGTCAATGAAGTAGCTACACTGGGTACCTACTGAAATACATAACTCACACCCTAAAGCTCTGGCAAGTTCTGTGATGAAGACATATAGGATATCCAGTATAGTGTGACCGACTAGGATTCAAGGGGGCCTGGATTTGAATCCCCACTTGTTCATGGAAACTTGGTGAAGGGGGTTTGGAACTGGTAAAAGCACCCTTAATATCCCACTTATCTGATGTTGGTATTATGTTGGTTCCAACTTGATGGCACATTAAAAAGAAGACACTTACAAGGCAATTGTTATAGTAGACCCTCGATTAACGGCATGTTCAAATAGTGTCATTTTCGATTAACGACACTACTGACGCACCCACGTGAGCATTCAAATAAAGACAAAAAAGTCATTATTCTAATAACGACGGTATTTTTACCATCATTATTTGAATAACGACAAAAAACATCGTTATTTGAATAATGACAGTAAAAATACCATCATTATTCGAATAACGATGTTTTTGTCACTATTCAAATAACGTTATTCGAATAGCGACACTACTTGGGGAAGCAAGTAACATTGTTAATCGAGGGTCCACTGTATTTGTATATGGGGTGGTGGGGGAAATAGCTGCATTAACCTGTTGGAGCAGGAACTAGGGAATTTTCATATTCTTTAGATCCATCTGAAGCTTGCCAAATAACAGATCTCATCATTAAGATGAAAGAATTTGCAAGTAGATCAATAGGGACCACTTCGGTGGGAAAAGAGCTTGAGGACATGAAAGGAGCCTCATTTGGGCATCCCCTGAGCAAAGTTTCTCCAACAAAAATCCTTTCAACCCAGAATAAATTTCTGACATGAAATTATTAAGATGCCATAAAATACCTTGGGAGCATTTGGAGCGTTGCAGTGATTTACAACACGGTTCTTGTGCTCTGTACAACCACTCCACTGTGCCCATTTTTTCCAAGCTCCTAAAAAATATAATGGCAATGTCTAAGAATGCGGCTGTGCTCTCAAATTTTTATAGGGCTGGATTATAAACAAAGGCCAAGCTATTGATGCTTTAAGGCGGCTTTTAGGGTTTCAACTGGGAGAGCAACTCACATGGGAATAAGGGGAGAAGCATTTCACAAAGCGTGTCTTTCAGGCAACACACTAAAATCCCTTTACACATTGAACAATTTCAGATAAACTTAGAAAGGAAAATTAATTTTAAACATTGTTACAAATCATAACTGCAGCAGCACAGAAAGAATGGACCCACGTTAAAATTCAATCTGAAATTTGGCAACTATTTGGAAACCAAGTTTCTTTCCCACTTGCAACAACTTGTCATTCATTTCTGATCTAGTCTTTTGCGGTTTAGTCTGGAGTCCGTGACTTGGAGCCAATGGTGTTGGAATGGTAGCTGGGGCCGTCGGAGTGGTGGCTGATGCTGTCGGAGCTGTGGTCCGGGTAGCTCTCGCTGGTAGTGAAGGGGACAACTGGCGTTGAAGAGAACTCCATTGAGGCGGTGGCCGGCCCCAGAGATGACAAGAACCTTAGCGGGTGAGAAGAGAAGTTGATCCTTCCATCTGCTTTTTAAAGGGCGACCTGGATGAAGATCGGCCTTCCTCAGAAGAGGATCTAGAGACCCTTGGTGGAGACTCGTCGGGGGAAAACCGCAGACGCCGGCGAGTATGAAGAGGATGGTCTGGGAAGTTGATCCAGCCTCGCAGTGGAGGGCAAGGAGTGGTGACTTGCCTACTTGGGTTTCTTCTTCTTGCCCACGTTGTCTTTTCTTTTTCCGTACCTCAGCCATCTTTGAACTTTTGCCTCCCTCCGCGGCCATCTTGTGTGCCGGGATTTTGGCAAGAACCTGAGCAGTCTGGGGGGGCTCCTCCCTGGGGACAAAGCCAGTTCCATCAGTCGTGCCTGTAGACGGTTCTTTCTGTTCTGTACTGAAACATGGGTAAACTTCTTGCAGTGCATACATGTCTGGACCTGGTGCGCCTCACCAAGACAGAAAAGGCACTCACTGTGGCCGTCGGATGAAGGAACTTTGTTGTTGCAGACGGTACGCTTGAAAACGGCCATTGCCATCCAAGTCAACAGACGCCGGAGAAAAAACATTATTATCCAAAAATCCTCCGCGAGAGGACAAATAGCTAGTGAGCTGCTCCTTTCAAAGAAAAGACCGGAGAAGAAAAAAAATTACTTGAATTCTGCCGTTCGACCTGCAAGGGATGAACAGCCGACATAAATTAGCTGTAGGCCTGAAGAAAAATTGGTGAATTGAAAACTGAAGAAGGGAACCGTTCCTCCGCGAGGGGAGACGGCCCTGATAAGGTGATCCTGCCGGGGGGCAACATCATCAGAATTTTTTTTTGCTGAAATTTAGTCTTTTTTGTAGAAACGACGGGAAAAAATAATGAAGAGAGCTCTCAATGGTCTCCTTCTAAGGTGGAAAGAAGAGAACCGAGGAAAGAGTGTGAAATGGCGCCAAAGGGTGGGCGGCCCTAACACCCAAACTTTTATCCAATCAGTTTTGAAGCTCTGGTAACGGCTCCGCGCAGGCGCACAGAACCCAAAAGTGGGATTCACAGACTACATGAAGGAGAACTTCAATTCCCAGAAGCCTAAGTCAAATTACTTTATTACAGTCAATGACCAGCACAGTAGGTATTTAACTGCATGAGATACAATCAAAATGCACCACCATAAACACATCTACTTGAGTTAAAACAAAATAGAATAAAATCAGTTCTTAAAATTGGTGCTACATTTGGGCCAGGTAATGGGACAGCACTTCCTTGTATCTGATTAAAAAGAATAAAACTGCAGATTTAAGGATAGTTGACATCTCTAAAATCTGACATAAATTCAAAAGTTTTAGTTATAAACATGAGGATAAAAATGTTTCTGTATACAAATTGTCTTCATCAGCCTAAATCAGTATATTAGCTGATCAGTGCTTTGGGAATGACTTAGGCTTCTGGGAATTGAAGTCCAAAATCCAAACACCAAAATTTATTGGGAAACACACTAAACAGAACCCTAAAAGGTTTTAAAAAAACAATACCAATTGGTTAGCAAAACATACAAACTGCATTCTCTATTCAGTTACTTATATGGCTAAGAGAACATCCTAAATCCAATTGAAATAAAATTAGATTATTGATGTCTATACAGCATTACTCTCCCAATAGTGTTTGAGTGATTTCTGTAGCCCATCTATACTTTCATTATTGGTTTTCATAACATCAGTCACTTCTGCAAATGTTTACATTTGTCAATTGGGATGGCTGTGCCAACTTATTTTAAGACAATCTTGTTAGGAAAACAAACACTTCCAGATAGTTACACTGAATCTAAATCGATCAGTTAATTTTTTTAAAAAGGATAACACATTCAAACAAAACCCTGCAGGAATGTAAATAGTAACAATTTAATAGGGCAAACCAGTTTCAAATTGTAGCAGCTAGACTACAATTCAAATTAAATTCTTTTTAAAAAGTTTGCACATGGCTAATCATTAACATTTTACTGTGGCATTCAGATTTCGTTTTCACAAAGCAGTTGAAACATTAATACAATTGAAAGAAATAGAACATAAATCCTATGGCTTCAGGTTAGCTTTAAAAATCCCTCTGCAATAAAAATGCAATACTGAACATGTTCAGGTAATGCCCATGTCTTAATGAAACATATGAAATCTCCAATTTCAACTAAAAATATCACACACTTACACTCAAAGAATGCTTCCATCTGCATAGTAACATTTCAGCAAAAAATAATAATAAAAAATCCCTCTTTCCTACACCAACCTGTTTGTAAAGAGCTACACTCAACGGTGATACCCAAAATATGGCATTTTTTTAGGAGTCAGTGCTTTATTATCAATGTGCTACAATTCAAAATTCAAGGAATTTGGTGGTGGTGATAAAGCAGTTGTTAGGCACAGGCAAATGTGAAAAAGTGTATAGAAATATATCCTGAACCCACAAATATTAGGTGCCTTAATGGTCAGCTGGTGACTAATACTGAACGAGTTGCCAGAAGGGGGAAAGGCACATCTAAACCACCACCTGATGTTACACTGAAACCATAAGCCAGAACGAGATTATGGAAAACCTCAATAATGGGGATATCTAAAGAAAGGCAGGCAATGCTCTTTAACTTCCAAACACATTAGTATCAAATGTTCTCGTAAGAGTTCTTAAGGGCCAATTATGGTTGTTCTCTACATACGGTACCCTTGCCTGGACCTGACAAAAAGAACCAGGCCATTTTTCCAGCTGTCTCGACGGATAGAATCAAGTGTCCCAACACAACAGTGCAAAACACTGTGCAGCTAACCATGTGCCTTCGATTTCAACAGACAGGAAAACATTGAAGAACACACGAAACACACACACGAAAATCCAATACAAGTATTAGAAACTAAAAATCAAGGAAATGTTTATACTTCTATGTAAATAATGAAGAGGTACTCCATTACATTAAGTGGAAGTTTTTACCGCTGAAGTGAATGAGAAAAGGTTTACATTCAAAATAGGTGCCGTGCATACTGTTACAAACAAGCGGGAATGTTTTATATCTACATACACATACCAAGATACAGTATATGTAGACATGGGAAACTTGGACCTTCTAAAGACTAGGCATTCACTTTTTTCACTCAGTAACTGTAAGCAATCTGTACCCTGTTTTGGGGTGATAAACACAGTGAACAGATGTACACATTTATAAAAAATGCATTTGGGTAGGGATAGGTCCCAATCAAGACACACATTTATAAACCCATCACAACTGGCAAACCATTTGTTTTGCAGCCTGAACAGTAAATCTGCATGCTCGATGCAGGGCCTGGTCACAAGCTTTCTTTTGGTGTAACTGGGTGGAGATCCAGAATGACTCACACGTGGGAACAAGTTTCCACACCCGATTCCCCTTGCTGTGATTGTGTAGGGACATGATGGCAAACCTTGGCACTCCAGCTGTTCTTGGACTTCAATTCCCAGAAGCCCAAGTCTCTGTGAATCCACAGATGTGAATCCACATTCGTGTGGATTCATAGACTTGGGCTTCTGGGAAGTGAAGTCCAAGAACAGCTGGAGTGCCAGGCTTTGCCATCACTGGTGTAGGGTAACCATTTTGGGCCTTAGTGCTGTTTAACAGGAAGTCTACAGTAAAACATTTTTAGCTTAAGTATATGAAATTAAACAACTTGAAATTCAACTAGCCAAATCAAATTCTATTCCAGTTTAGCTCAAATTCTAGTCATAGGTAACTGATAGATTTCATTTCCCCACAGCCTTCTTAGATGAATTAAATTTCTCCTACCACATCTTTTAAAGTTTGCAAATGCTATATTTAAGACAACAAAACAAAGCAGGACATAATACAGATGTTTGAGTATCTGCAGCAATTGATATATTTAATCAACCGATCTAGAGTCAAACCGATCTCCATGTCCCATCTATACCACAGACCTGCCTGTAACCTACATGGATTTTCCAGAAAGTACATTCTTGTTTTGCATGAAGAGATTTCCAAACATAGTTTGGAAAGCAGCATAATTGTCATCAGTACTCACTTTCTGTCACAACAAATTCAAAGTATATGTTAATCTTTGTTAAACTGGCTGTCAGAAACCATGTACTGTCATGTACTGTACTTTGAAATACCTAGCTGACTACTGTAAAATCATGAGTTTACATTCTCTTGGCCATGCCACTTTTTGTAGTACAGCTGCATAAAAACCACATACGTTCACTCGCACCCCAATAACAAGGAAAGGAATCTTAGTATAGAGCTGTGATGGTGAACTTTGGTACTCCAGGTATTCTTGACTTCAATTTCCAGAAGCCCAAGTCTCTGTGAATCCACATGAATGGGCAGTAAACCCATTCGTGTGAATTCAGACTTGGGCTTCTGGGAATTGAAGTCCAAGAACACCTGGAGTGCCAAGGTTCGCTATCACTGGTATAGAGCATCTTGTTTCAGCCATTATATATGAGTGTTCAGTCATAACGTACAAGAAACATCTTTATTACACTTTTTCTATTGGTATAATTCAGTTATACTACATCTCATCTAAAGATATGCACTCAAAAATATAACCCAAGGTAATAACTGCAGTCACACATCTGAATCATATAGAAACCTGGTTCTGTCCTTTGATACCATTTTCAAGGCTTTATTCACTCTCTCTTGAATGACTATAAATAAGTGTTTCCGCAATGGAAAACAAACTTTAGCACAGTAGGTTTTCATGACTGGGGAATGGATTTTTTTTTCTGAACGTCTCTTCAAAAAAGGGCAAAAGCTTAGAAAAAAACACGAATGTTGGAATACATTTCTTTATAAAGTCCTTTGTAAAAATTAAAAAAGAAAAAGAAAAACACAAGGCGCAAAATGATTTATTGCTTTTCTTCAGTTTCTTTCTTGACTTCTTTCTTCTCAGATTCTTTTCTTCCTTCCTTCACAGAAAGTTCTTCTAATTTCTCAGCAACTTTTTCAGCACTATCATCTTTGTCTGCTCCTGCTGAAAAACGTTTTAAGACAACATTAGAGTGTAGAGTGTAATAAGTGTTAAAGGGAAGTAACGTTATGGGATAGGACCAGATTGTTATTATACAGCCTAGCCTCAATAAGGATCTACATTTCTGTCTCAGCTGAGGGGGTTATTACGATACAATTATCTCCACATTTTATATATTATTTCCCAAGTTTTTTTTTAAAGAGATGTAATGAAAAGATACTGGGGGCAGGGAAAGATTACTGCTTTAGCTTATAAAGCAGGGTTTAACCTCTAGCCCATGGGCCGGCCCCGGCCTACGGCACCATTTCATGTGGCCCATGATGCTGCCACCACCGAAAGTGGGAGCATTTATGACAGCCGTAAATATGACAGCCGTTTTATCGCAGCGTTTATGGTGGGGGCGACCAACAATCCAGCCTGCTCAGCTGTCTGAAGGGGTGTGGTCCAGCCCATGGCTTTAAAAGGTTGAGAACTCCTGTTAGAGGAAGAACAAACTTCTCTTTAAAAGTTGCCTTAAGACTTTACAAGAATACCCTTTAAAATGCAGAAAATTAGGTTTACATGTTTCATTGCAAGACCTTCACAAAAATTCCAAACATTACATGTAATGTACCAAGATCAGTTGAAACAAAGAGATCCACAGACAGAGGAAATGTTCACGTCATCTTGGATTGTTACTGTAGCAGACTGAAAAAGCACCCAGACTGAATGCTGCAGTCAAGGACAGAGTGAGTCTGCCAACAAACATAAAAATAACCAGTGACTGTGACCACATTAAAGCTACTAAGACAAGGCTACCAAACCATATAATACCGCACAATCCTCAGCCATATGCCCACATTTTCTTGAAGATGCTGCTGGTGATAAAGATACTTCAGCATGGAAGTAGATGACTGAATGGCAAATAAAGCAGAATGGCAAATAAAGCGGAAGCCATGAGTGACAACATGCTTGTGATGGTTTACTAGACTGTGGTGGCTTAGTGGTTAGGTCAGCAGTTTGAGACCAAAGTGCTGCATGATGGAGTGAGCTTCCGTCTGTCTCAGCTCCTGCCAACCTAGCAGTTTGAAAGCAAGAAATTGCAAGTAGAAAATAGGTACCACTTTGGTGAGAAGGTAAACAGCATTCTGTGCACTCCAGTGCCTAATCATGATTGCCACACGTCCACTGAAACATCTGCAGATGCAGACAGCACTGGCTCTTTGGTTATAAACAGAGATGAGAAATGAACCCTAGAGTCGGATACGACAGGCTTTCGAGCAAGAGTGACCTTTACCTTATGGCAATATAAGATGACGCATAGAACAGAGACTACATCAGCTAGATGGTCCCTCATCTCACCCATACTCAAAACTATCTACCAGCAAACCTGTGAGAAGGATTCAGGTAGGAGAGATCAAAATACCTTAGATCCTGTCCCAGCTAGAATATCCTTCAAACTCATTTGCATTACCAAAAGGAAATCCCTATCAAAAAAGACATTACTGGATTTTATGTGCCTTGATTTTAGCTCTAACATACCTTGGAAGGACATATGACAAGAAAAGACAAGATACAGACCATCATGAATAAGTAAAAACTGGCAACTGAGATGAAATAGTGAAACTCCATCCAATGAATTAAAAACAACAGGGGCCTCACGCCCTAAGTCAGTGATGGCAAATCTTGGCACTCCAGCTGTTCTTGGACTTCAATTCCCAGAAGACCAAGACCCCGTGAACCCAAATAAATGGGTTTACTGCGCATACATGCAGTAAACCCATTTGTGTGGATTCATAGACTTGGGCTTCTGGGAATTGAAGTTCAAGAACAGCTGGAGTGCCAAGGTTTGCCATCATGGATCTAGGTATAAAAATGACTAACAATGAAAGGACTCGATTGTTACTTTACTCACACTGGTAAAAGTAAAGCAAAGTAAACAAGAACAATCAGCAGCCTTCAAATATAAGGATTTATAGACGTGCAAGAGTGTACTTTCATGGACAAGTGAGTTGACAGCATGAAACAGTCAAACAATAGAATATCTAACACAATTAAGGACTGTCATGTATGTTACAACTGTGGAGGGGGGAGAATGAAATCATCAGCACAGGAATATATTTTTGACGTCTCCGATTACTGAAAATCTCCGCTGATGGATGATCTTGGGAAAAGGAAGGATAGCATTACTAGAAAGCCTCTTATACTACAGGTTTTCTGGGGGAAATCACCCTGATTGTGATACACTACAATATTCAAAAGAATTCTGTTCAGGAATTTTCAGAGGGAGGCAAAGACAATAAATATAAAGAAAGAATTAAAAAAATTACAATCTGAAAAATCTATTTTAATGTGTTTTTTACCCCATTAAAATGTATTTTATGCAAATATGATGGAGGGTCACTGGTTACTTGACTATTATAAAAGAGGTTGCAACTCTAAAAAGGTTGGGAAACAAACTATTATATATACAAAGAAGTATTAAGCAGATAACACAACCTGCCTGTTACTCTGACTGAGCTTTCAAAAAAAAAAATCAACTCTCTTGATTGCAGCGTATCTTCATTGAAAAAGGATGCAAAAATCAATTAGAAGTCTTACCTTTCTTTAACTTCTTATCAACCTCACCCCTACATTCTTCAAATTTTGCCTTGAATTTTTGTGCATCTGTTTTAAGGAGGCAAATTATGACACTTAGAAACAGTACTTGTCTCTAGTACATACAGTACTAGCAAGTGCTAACCCCCCTTCATATTTAATCAGATAAGTAATTTAACAAACTCACATTTACATACACATTCCAGATAATATCTTATGTTTCATTATAGTTATTCACTCTTTACAGCCAAGTGATTTTTCACTGCAAAACAGTATAATAATGATTCTAGTAACTACCACAATGCACTCATTTTCTTTGGGAGACTGAGAACATCTTTGGAGGGAATGCTCCTTTTTTCTCACTCCAATGCACAGGTTAGAACAGTGATTCCCAACATGGGGCATATGCCCCACATGGGGACTTCAATTCCCAGTAGCCTAAGTCAGTACATTGGCTTATCATTGTTTTGAGGAATTAACTTAGGCTTCTGGGAATTGAAGTCCGAAAACCAAAGGTTTGGAAACACTGCTTTAGACTGACATTCAGAAGTGACACGGTGCCCTCTAGAGACATACTGACCCAGCTAATCTTGTACCAGCAGAGGGCAAAAGTAAGTGAAATGCACTGGTTACCTTGGCTAAGGTAGGTAGATCCATCATGATCTTGTATGACAAAAGATCTCCCTTTTTAGAAGGCACTGGTGTCACTTGAGGCTGGTCAAGCCAGCTCCATCAATTAGATCAAACAGAAACATATAACTTCTCCTACAGTACCTTCCTCTACTACAGCAAAATGACAATTTAATCGAGGGGTTCTCAACCTTTTCAGGCCATGGGTCGGGGGCCTCATCCAGCCCCTAGGCCGTAGGTTGAGAACCCAACCACTATATAATAGTGCTACATTACATTTCATGTATTTGTGTATTGCATGTTTTTGATTTATTTTCATGAACTAATTTGCGTTTTTTTTTCACAAATGTAAATTTTGCTAAGCGATAATCTGCCTTTTTGGCTGACAAGATCATTCTACATAACTAGCACAGCCAAACGTATTAGCTAAAGTCCAAGTATCAGCATCATAGGCATTGTATATGGCTATAGTGAGTTAGCAAAATGGCCACCTAAGGTCACTGTTTTTCAACATTGACAGATATCTAAGTTGTTACATTTTACTCACCTAGAAAAAGAAACCAGATACAGTGGTACCTCGGCTTAAGAATGCCTTGGTTAATGTAATTATTGGTTTACAAATGAAAATCCATTGAAAATAATGCCCATTTATGATTTTTGTTTTGCAATACAAAGCAAGTTTCCCCAGGATGCATTGCGCCTGGGAGGTTTGTAGCGCCATCCCTGTGCATGCATTTCGATTTACGAATTTTACTCAATATGAAATGTCCCGGAGAACGCATAAAATTCATAAACTGAGGCACCACTGTAGTGTGTCTATTACCCAGAAATAATAAATATAATAATTTTGTCTTATGTTAGCTCTTATTTGCGAGGGATATGGACCAAGATGTACTATTCAAACCTGAAACTGTGGATAACAGTGAACAGTATACTGTATTTACAATGTAAACAGTGTCCTCTAGTGGCCAACTCTGGTAATGTTTTATAGAAACACAAATTGTTGTTTATAGCAATTTTTAATTGGATATTTATAGGCTTGCTGACAACTGAACCTGCAGATGTAAAGGGAAGGGTGACTTGTACATAGCCAAGAAAAATGATGGGTGTCATTGAATGCAGGCGTTGCACACTCTGCTTTTTAAAATTTCTGGGTTGGAAATGCATCCCACTCCTAATACCAGAATTAAACCCTGACACCAAAGTGACAAAACTGCAATACAGAATATTCTATTTATGCATGCATTTTGCATCTCACCCATGTTTGCACAGAAACCTTTTCATTGATAGGAATGAAGTTAATTTTAACTTACTTTCTGCATTTAAAAACCGAATTGCCAGAAGTTCTGGCTTAGGACTCTCATCGGCAAAATCAGCATGTGTATTCCACACCCATGCCCTGTCACTGCCAGCATTAGGCTTCAGCTCCATTAAAGGTGTAACTTGAATGGAAAAAATGAAGGAGGGGAAGGAAAGTATGGCTGGTCACAGGTAGTAGCATAGCAAAACAATGCAGCCTCTGTCTTGTCTCAAACTATCTCTATATCAGCAACATATAATATTTTAAAATATCTCACTTCAAATCTAACTCTACCAAATGGCTGGGCATTTTTTTGACATATAATTCACAATTAAGATTGCAGCCATTAGCTTCCAGTGTTTATCTTCTGAAAGCGGCTGAATAATGCAACTCATGTTTTTCACAGTACTTTCTCAATGACTGAACCACAAGTGGATGTTTTCCTTTCTCCTTCATGGTAGGTCCAGTTGATTCAAGCTACTCTCATGTTTCAGTGGCTTATGTCTGTTTCTGGCAAACCGTGACATAAATTACATTAAACAACCTCTTGAGAACTGTATGCACATGCAAGGACTTTTGTAACAAAAGTAGGCAGGCTACACAAGTTTTCAAGTCCCTTCAATTCCATCTCTAGTGTTAGTAGCTGACACTACAAAACCAAACAGGCATAATTACAATTATACTGTAATAGGACAGCAGACTGAATCACATACTGTAATGATTTGCACAGATTTTTAGGGTTTTATCTCTCCTCATCAAAAGGCGAATGGTCCCTTTCTCTTTGTGCTTCAGAAGTTTTACATCACCAGTGCCTCGTTCTTTCCATTCTGGAAGATCATTTTCTGAGGCAAACCGGAACAGTTTGGCCCGCCTTAAGGAAAAACAAGAAGTAGTTTATAAGAAAAACGTCTTAATACAAATCAAAGTGAATCATAAGCTTCTAGCATTATTGCACCAGGTGAATTAGCTTCCCCACCTCACAATATTGTACACAATATACCCATACACCTCAAATCTGAGCGTGATAGGCCATAATTCTACTTACATCTTAAACAGTTCTTCTTCATCTTCTTCAAGAGTTTTGATTTCTTGCTCAGGAAGAGAAACTATGGGCTCAAATTGTGGGTCATGGTTAGAATCATCTGCATTGTCAGGTGTTGAGTCATGTTCCTCATGAGTATCCTGTGGAGAGTTACAAGAAAACAAAACTGTGTCAATTTGCTAAAGGATTATTAACTGCTTTAAAGAAATAACCCAATTATCACCAAGAATAATTATTAAAAGATATGAATCCCAGTATTAAACCAATGCTTTCTGTATTTGATAAGTCAAGATTGAAGTGGAGGAAGAATGTTGACACTTATACCAAACTACAAGTGAGTTAGAATGTAGCGACCCATGGTAACACAAAGTATTTAAATATAATTACTGCATCTAAATCTACATACAGTAGATGCCCCGCATAACCAGGGTGGGTGGGGGGATGTTCCTTAACCGGCGATCCCATTAAACAGGTATACCCCAGTTACAAAAAAAACGACATAACGAAAAGTTTTTTTGTTATGCGGGGTATCGCCATTGCATTACAAACACTTCGTTGTGCAAATTTTTCGCTATTATGCGAGGTACCACTGTATGTGAATATGTATGAGATGAAACATCAAACCAAAATAAGGGAACAAGTCTAGAATTTTGGAATGTTTAGTTCAGAAGGAAGTCTCTTTGCTTCTGAGAAATGCACATATGTTTTAAACTATAACAGTGAGGCTTTTTAAATATGATCTTGTGTAACAATTAATAAATTTACTATGATTTAAAACTAGAGTGCAATTGATAATGAAATGTTTACCTTTAGCTATCTGACATATATAAACTGAAGTACAAAGAAACCTCCTTCAGGAGGTATAATTCACAGATATTTTTATACATATATCTGTCATCTAGGTAGATATTTCACAAATCCAATGAAGTGTGCTCTGCATCATATGGCTCCCCAACGTGCTACAGAAAATCAAAGCTGTAAAGTTGGGAGTACTTATGTCAGAGAAAGCTCAAGACAAATTTGGTGGGACTTACTTTGATGTAGATCCAAGACTATTCTGTAACTGTCTTTATAAGTTAAGAAAGTAATCTATGGATGCCTCTGGCTAGACTGAATCCTTATATCCATTAATTAGGACAGGAACACACCAGATGCTGACCTAAGAGGCACTTTTCCCCATCCCTGTTTTGTGCTTGGAGCATATGTGCACAGTTATGTGCTGAGAAGAGGAAAACAACAGACATAGAACAGACAATAGGCTTAGCATCTAATCATAGAGCTCTTGGGACGATTCCACTGGAATTCGGGACGATTCCACTGGAATTCTGCTAAGATTTAGCAAACAGGACCAAAGAATACATTAAAACTTGTGGAAAGACTAGGGTGGTTTCACATTGATTTGGGCTTTTATACAGAATATTTGAAGAACAATTCTGTAATATCTGACTCAGCCAATCCCACTGTTTTGTTGAATAGCCACAATATCTAGGGGTGGGAATTGGGTTTTTTCTGGGGAGAAGAGAGAGAAAAGCTATATATTAGTATTTAGTAATATCACGTAAATCAAATTATTGTATTTATTATTGCTAAATTCAAGCCACCTTAAGGGTAGAAAGACTGGAGAGAAATCAAATACAGTAAATGAATGCACATACTCCAGTATTTTTTAATAAACAAAGAGAGCTTTGTGATTCTGGCACAATAGAAATTCTGGAGGAAGGCGATATATTGGATCACTGAAAGCATTACAAGTGCTTTCAGTGATGCAAGATCACTTCTTCAGGTAGGCATCCCTTTTCTCACAGACAGTGCAGGGAAAATTATCAATGAGTCTCAAATGTTCACGGTTTATAAAATGGTTTTACCCTGGTTACGCTAATATGAAACATTTTTTGAAGTGTAGAAAAAGAAGGCAATACCTTTTGGGGGTGGGGGATCACTAAATGTCTGTTAAATGGGGGAGGGATATAAAATGGACTACTACTTCACATTTATTTTTGAATCTCTATTCTGTAACTGTGTAATTGTACTTGTGATATTTTATTTAGAGATATATTGTATACCACTCTGAGTGGCGCATATGCCAGAAGAGCAGGATACAAATGTGTGTAAATAAATAATTTTTTTGACGTTGCATTTTGTACTAGTTGGGTGGAACAATTGCATTGTATTTATTTTGCATTGTTGTGTTAAGATATTTGTATGTAATGTTTTATATTTTGTGAGGCTTCCTTTTTGTTCCAAGTAAGCTTTCCTTTTTCTATGTTGTAGGACGCTTTGAGTGGCGCTCGTGCCAGGAAAGCGGCATACAAATAAACCTATTATTATTATTTTTAAGAACAGAGCCTAGCAAACATTAACATTTGGACTTTCATGGATGTTTTCCTTATCTTTGCATGCCCGAAGAAGTGATCTTGAATCATGAAAGCTCACAATATTTTTTAAAAAATTTAGTGATTTAAAACAAAAGGTATCGCCTTCTCCTTCAACATTTGTTTTGTATATGGATTGCACGCCTGGTTTGCTTGTTTATGGAATTTTTGAAGTGGTAGCTGTGTTAGCAGGACTGCAGTGGCTCAAGTGGCTAAGACGCTGACTGGGAGGCGGAAGGTCAGCCGTTCGATTCCCCAGTACTGCAGGACGGAATGAGCTCCCGGCTCTGTCCCAGCTCCTGCCAACCTAGCAGTTCGAAAGTAAGAAATTGCAAGTAGATAAATAGGGACCACTTCGGTGGGAAAGGTAAACAGCGTTCCGTGTGCTCTGGTTTCTAGTCATGCCTGCCACGTGACCAGAAACAGAGATGAGCACTGCACCCTAGTCGGATACAACTGGCTTTCGAGCAAGGGAAACCTTTACCTTTACTAGCTGTGTTAGCATAGCAATAGAAAACAAGATCCCCCAGTCGAATCCCATTCATGCCTCCTCAAGAGCAAACCCTGGGCAAGGCTACTCCTCAGGAGGAGCTTCATGGGGGTTCCTTCGGGGGGGGGGGGGGGAGAAGCCTCAGACCACTTAGGGGAGGGGGGGTTGGCTGGTCTAGAGCCACCCAAAGGGCCCCCTTGGCTTTGCTCTCCAATGCATCTAAGGGAGAAAGTCTACGACACGGATGCAAGAAGCCAAAACCCGTGCACACGATATCCCAGCAAGAAGGGCAGCGAAGCCACGTGTAGACAGTGGTGGTCCCACCCCTGCCTTGGTGGGCCTCAGGACGGGGTCTTGCCCTCCTTGAGGGTTAAACTGCTGTACAAAGGTTTTTCGGGCCTCGTGAGGAAGCAAAGGAGGGGAGGGAATAATGGCTACGAAGCGGGCCTCGAAGAGGCCGGAGAGCAACGGCTGGAAACACCCCCCCACCACCCCACTTCGGCCCTCGGGCTGGGCCTCCATTCCCCCTCCTCAGTTTCGGTGGCGCAGTGGGTTAACACACGGCTGTGCCGCAGCCCGAAGGTTGTGCGCTCCATCCCGAGTGGGTCCCCCCCCCAAAAAAAAAACACGACCGTGCTGCAACCCGAAGGTTTGCCAGTTCGATCCTGACAGGGATGGTGGTGGGAAATATTCCAGATTGGCTCATCCTCTTTCCATCCTTCCGAGGCCGGTTAAAATGAACACCCAGCATGTGTGTGTGGGGCAAAAATGAGAATTACCTTGTCAACCGCCCAGCGAGTGCACTAAATTGGGGGTGGGGGTGGTATTTATGTGTAAAATAACTAATTGCTCAGTTTCCCGCTCTCGTTCCCCCCTCGCGTGAGGAGAGGCTCTTGGGCCTCCTCCTCGCCGCCTCATGAGGAGGAGGAGGAGGAGGAGGAGGGCCTTTTGTCCGGCGCGCGGGGGCTTCCCTCACCTTCGTCTCGGCCATCACGAGGCTAACGTGGCGGCCTTCGTCGTCCTCCGTCACACGGCGGTTTCCACCCCCCTCAAGGCTTAGTCGCCAGCCGGCCGGTTGGTGCCTTCCTTCCTTCTTTCCTTGCTCGCCACACACGGCCAAAAAAACCTCCGTCCTTCCCCTCACACACGACGCGCTGCTGCCTCTCCGCCGCCCGCTGGACAGGCCACGCCCCCTCCCCCGGCCGCTCGCTCACACGCATGCGCGCGCCCCCCGCCCCGCCTCCTTTCTCTTCCGCCTTTTCTGTTCCTCTCTCTGTCTTCCTTCCCTTTGCGCAGGCTCGCGCCGTTGACCGCAAGGCCTGAAGGGAAAAAAAAAAAGAGGCGCTCTTGTCTTGCCTCCTCTCTCTCAACACACCAGACAAACGCACGCGGAGTGCGGTCAGCGGCGCATGCGCACCCAGGCACAAAAAAACCGGTGCCAACCTAACAGTTCGAAAGCAAGAAATTGCAAGTAGATAAATACTTTGGTGGGAAGGTCAACAGCGCTCCGGTGTCTAGTCATGCCTGCCACGTGACCATGGAAACGTCTGCAGGAGCTCTTCGGCTTTGAAACAGAGATGAGCACTGCACCCTAGAGTCGGATACGACTGGCTTTCGAGCAAGGGAAACCTTTACTAATCCACTGCATATATTCAGCATTAATGTAGACAACTGGACTTCATCATGGGATAAATAAAATAAACTAGATTAGTAGTGGAATTGAACTAGAATACCAATGAACTGCATCACGTAGTTAAAAGCATAGAGAAGGATTAAAAAGGGACAGAGAAAAGGGTTAGCCTCCCCCTCTCCCCCATCTCAGCCAGGACATCTTTCCCATCGGCCTTTGCGCCAGGGAGCAATCATGGCGCCCACCACCAGGCTCGCCTCGTCCTGCCCCTTGAACCTAAAATGGTGTCGGGTGGAGGGGCTGGGCGTTGTGAGGTAATTGAAATAAGAATAGGCCGAGAAAGCGTAATTGTTTTCACGCATACACACACAATACACACAATTTTATATATAATTTTTATTTATTTATTTTTTAAAAAATTATTTTATTTTCAAATTATAATTTTTTAAAAAATTTTATTTTGACGCAACGGCCTCAGGGGAAATTTAATTTACAGAACAACGTTCAACGTAACGGAAGTCCCGTAGTAAAAATAGAAGCGGGAAGAAGAGGTTGAATTTAACCACCACCAAGAGGTCGTTAACGGGTTTTTTTATTCAAACCAGCGTCGCACGCCATGACGTCATTGGCGTGCGCGCCTCGCACTCCGAGGCCACACCCCCTGACTCGCTGGCCCAGCGTGCAAAAGGATGTGATCAGCAGCAGCCCCGGTGAGGTGGGAAATGGGCGTCTTTGGGTCCTTCCTTCGAATTAAATGGGTCCGGGAGGGAGGGGGGAGCGTTGACGGTGGAGGACTACAGCTCCTATCAGCCTCAGTCAGGGTTGGGGAGATGGTGGGAGTTGCAGTCCAGGAGCCCCTGGGCTTAGGTGGGCAAGGGGGATGCAGGTTGCCCATCTCTTGGGCCCGCGATGGCGAACATTGGCACTCCAGTTGTTGTTGGACTTCAATTCCCAGAAGCCCCCCCCCCGATTCCACACAAAGGGGTTTACTGCGATTCATCTGGCCCTCGTCGCTCCCGGAAGCAGAAGTAAAACGCGCCCGTACGGTCAGCAGTTCGATTCCCGAGAACTGCAGGACGGAATGAGCTCCCCTCTTTGTCCCAGCTCCTGCCAGCCTAGCAGTTCGAAAGCAAGAAATTGCAAGTAGATAAATAGGGACCACTTTGGTGGGAAGGTAAACAGCGCTCCATGCGCTTTGGTGTCTAGTCATGCCTGCCACATGACCACGGAAATGTCTGCAGTAGCAGACAGCGCTGGCTCTTAGGCTTTGAAACAGATGAGCACTGCACCCTAGAGTCGGATACGACTGGCTTTCGAGCAAGGGAAACCTTTACTAGTTGCATCCTCCCTTAGTGAGTTTCTATGGCCAAGTGGAACTTTGAATCAAGGTCTCCAGAGTCCTAGTCCATCACTGCATCCTGGGTACCTAAAGAATCACATAAGCAGCCCAAAAGCAAACCAAAGCAATCACACTTATAGACTGCCCCGTAGAGCTTAGTGCCCTCTCTGGGCGGTTCACAAGCTAATTAGCATTTTGCCCCCAAGATGCTGGCTGCTCATTTTACCGACCTGGGAAGGATGGAAGGCTGAGTCAACCTTGAGCCCTGGTCAGGATTGCACTCACAACCTTTTGGTTGCAGGACAGCAGTTTAACCACTGCACCACCAGGGCTCCTAAACACATATAAGCAGAATATTTGCATAGCAATCCATTGTGTTGTTGTGCCTCAGTTTCCCCATCCTTTTATCTGTAAACACCCCGAGTACAAGCTTAGATTGCCACTACATTTAGGCTGTTTTGTGAGTGAAATAACTTTATTAAACTATCCCATCTAGACCTTGCCATTTCCACCATGGCCACTGTTTGGCACATCATGCCCTAATAGAGTTAATTATAATACAGTGGTACCTCTCTTAAAGAGCATAATGCGTTCTACGGGATTGCTCTTTAAGCGAGTTTGCTCTTTAAGCGAAACACCATTGTAAGTGACCAATTGTGACTTCGGGGGGGGGGGGGATTGTGAACCCCTTTTTAGTTGTTAAGCGAGTTTTCGGTTGGTTTTAGTTGTTAAGCGAGGCGACCATTCAGAGAAAATTCTGCTCTTTAAGCGAGTTAGTCTCTAAGCGAGGTGCTTTTTATGTGAGGTTTTACTGTACTCTTCTTTGCAGAATAATCAAAATAATGGAAGAAGATAATAACCCTGCGTGTCTGACAGATGGGGAAAGCACAGTTCCTCTCGAGGAATCGGAAACTATTTCTGAAAAAGAAGCGGCTAAAAATAACGATGGAAATAGTGCCTTAGATGATCCCAGCATGTACAGGTACATTAAAGATGACTTGTTTACTTCAGAGATTTTTAAAGTCGCCATTAGAAACCTCCCCAAATATGCGAGTTGCAATGAGGTGAAGAAGTTTCTTGCAAAATACGGTCTTAGCCCTCACAAGATAAAACTGCTGGCGAAGCAGACGTTTGCCTTTGTCACTTTCAAGAGTGAGGAGGAACGGGACAAAGCCATGGCGGTCCTTAATGGAGTCCAGTGGAAGAGCCAGACTCTCAGCGTGCGGCTTGCGAAGCCAAAGGAAGACCCCATTATAAAGAAGAGGAAAAGGGAGGAGGAGGCGGAGGAACAGGCGGGTAAAAAGAGCCCCGCGCTACCCAAGGATGGCGAAGAGGAGATGCTTGCCAAGCAGATATCAGATGTGGTGACCCCGCTGTGGACTGTCCCATACGAGGAACAACTGCAGAAGAAGAAGCAGGAATGTGAGCAAGTGCTGTTGAGATTAACCAGGTAACTTTTTCAAGCACACGCTTCGCTTTCAAGAAGGGTCAACCTCAATCACTGAGGTATTAGGGGAAATAATCCGAAAAGCGTTCAGGAGACTTGGGGTGGGTGGGACCAAACGGGAATCCAAATGACTTTGGATTTAAGCATGTGCTTTTACATGGTTGGGAGACTGCAGTGGCTTGGTGGTTAAGATGCTTAACTTGGCACCTGGAAAATCATCAGGTCAGCAGCTTAAGACCCGAGTGCTGCATGGCAGAGTGAGCTTTCATAGTCTGTCCCATTTCCTGCCAACCCTGATGGTGACGGGATTCTGGGAATTGAAGTCTAAGAACACCTGGAGTGCCAAGGTTTGCCATCACAAGCATAGTATGTTGCATTAGAGCTCCTTGAATCACTGGGGACCCATTAAGCTCACTCCTCAGTTGGTTCCACTGATTCTTATGGGCTTACTCTAGTTGCAACTTTCTGTGCTAAAGTGAATCACAATGGGATATATTGGGTTGGCGCCACAGTTGGGTTGATGTCAGCTGGAAATCACTGCACAGCTTGTTTTAGGTACTAAATTCCTGTGAATAGTGGTGGTGGTAAGTGATAGTGATGCTGTTTCTTGGGCATTTGTGGTTTGAAAGGAGCAATGTCCATATATTCTTCCCCCCCATAGATCTTCGTGAACTGTTTGTTTTGCAGGGAAATTGGGAACAACAACAGAGCACTTCTGCCGTGGCTGTTTGTGCAGAAGGAGAGGCACAACGGCCTGTGTTCTCCCCTGGAGGGGGTGAAGGCATCGCCTCTACAGGTTGTGTTTAACAAGAACCATTGTATCCTATGTGATGTCACGTAACACGGCGTGAATATAAGTCACAACTCTGGATTTAGAGTTGCACGTAGCTTATAATTATTGTATAACAAGAATGCCCTGTAATTCTGAAATGGGTAATTGAAATTCAACAGCGTGCGTTCATCAGGGGTCCCCAAACTGCTCCCACCAGGGGCCTGACCATCCCCCTCAGTCAGCTGTGTGGGGCCAGTCACATGGTTCCCCCCGCCAGCGGCACATGAAATCTCACTGCATTTCCAGGTCCCCCCTCCAATCCTTCCCTTGGAGGAAGGAGATTTGGGGAAACATTTTCGTGCCCTTTAAAAAATTTTTTTTTGGTGTTTTTTAAGCCACATTTCTATACGAAAATGCACTAATGTTGGCACTTCTAGTGATGTTAGAGCATTTCCAGCGTCATCCGGCCTGCACTACTCCCAGAAGTGGAAGTAATGCGACCGTATGGAGGAAGAGTTAACCCGGAAGAGCCGTAACCGTATGGGCGCGTTTTACTTCCGCTTCCGGGAACGACGAGGGCGGCAATGGCCAGATGAATCGCAGTAAACTCCTTCGTGTGGATTCACGGGGGCTTGGGCTTCTGGGAACTGAAGTCCAAGCACATCTGGAATGCCAAGGTTCGCCATCACGGGTCTATAGTACCTTTCAGCCCTAACTTGTTAGCTATGGGTGTAGCAGTTCAAAAACATCTTGAGGGCTATAAAGATTAAAATACTGTGTCTATAAGAGTTCAGCTTTAATGATGGCACACACATGGTTGATAGGACTGCCTGCATGCACACACAGTTGCTTGTCAACACAACAGCCAATGTTCATGGACACTGCCACATTTCCAGTTTGCAAATCTTCTCTATTCAGCCATCTAAATTCTAGTTTGTTGCTGTAGGCAAAATGGGCAAATCATTTCAAATTGAACTACGTTTGGAACAAAATGATTGAAATGGTTTAATTATCAGAACTAGGCCTGCTTAAACTTAATAAATTTTCCGGGGCTCTTAGTGCATGTAGCTTAGCAGTAGACTGTGGATAACCTTTTGGCGAGTTCATTCTGCACTTCCTTCCATCTGACCTAGTGTGAGAAAGATTAGTCAGCAACACAGGTTGCCATTACCAGGGAACGCCTGATTGTGGGTCGAAAATACCACAATCTTTGAGGTGGCTTTTGGAGTCAATAAATCATTAAAATATGTCATGCCGACAAGAATTTCTTTTAAGATGTTTGGTATATTTTCTTTTTTTATGTGATTTCCTGAATACGCACAATGTGATGCACACACCCAAAAAATCAGTGTGTATTTGAAAATACTACTTTTTTTTGTATCAGCTGCAGAGACGTGGCTATTGTGTACATGAGGTCCTTGATGTAACCCATAACTAGGTTAATGCCTGATATACCCAATTCCTTTTTATAGCTACTGTATTGGACTTTTGTCTTGCCGCTTATTAGCATCCAGTATGGATTTAGAGTGATGTTATATTCTCAAATCCCTGCAACATCTGTTGCCCATTGCAAAGTAATAAAAACCTTGAATGCTGCTGAAGATGGCTTTCTTATCCACATCATTTTTCTTACGGTGTCAGCCGAATTCATTTTAAAACGCCGTCTAGTCAGAATCCTGGAACAGCTTCTTTTTCATCACATGTATTATTATTTAACATTAAATAGTTGTTCTCTGTACCAGTTTCATCTTGTGATAGCTGTTTGGAAGGAAGTCAGAAAAGGAAGTGTGGAAAATCTTAAGAAGAGCAGAATGTGTATTTTTAAAGTTCCCTTTGCTTTCTGTTTTAGATGGAGTATCGCAACAAATGTGAATTTTTGATTGGCCTGGGCCCAAATCGAGAAGATAAGACGGTGGGGTTTCGCCTTGGAAAATACAAGGGTGGAACGTGTGCCGTAGCGGAGCCTTTTGATACTGTCCACATCCCCAATAATGCCAAAAAGGTGGTGAAGGCTTTTCAGGACTACATAAGGTTAGTCTCAGTTATACTGTGCTCAAACAGAGGTGGTGGTGGGGATGATGGAACTTTTAGTTCAGCACCTCTGGATATGTTCCGGGCATACCTTGGGCTTGTGAGATCAGCACTATGCAGGTCACAAAAAGCATTTGGGTTTTTATGCCTCCCAAAGTGGGATGCAAAGGGGACACCCCCACTGATGGGAGAAAAAGCAATGAAACCAGCAGTACTGTGCACGCGCACCACAGCCTCCATTTTCCCTAACTGATCCCAACACAACCAACGCAGCCACACTGTTCCTTGAGGAGAACTTACTGACAGGACGGTTTCCAGGCTTTCTTGCCAGTACAACATAAAAGTGACAAAGGCCACAGAGGACCATGTTTACAAGTAAGGAATGAAGGAAGAACTATGCCGACAGAATGATACTTCCTTTACAGGAAGAAAAAAAAAAACCAAGCAAGGCCGGGTAATCAGCTAGTACTCACCATACTCTGAACGTTCTGTCAGTAATCCCAAAAGAAAAGATAAAGGTATTAAAGGCAAATGGGAGCTGCCACTTTATGGATTATAACTTGGCTGTCTGGAATCTGTTTTATTTAATCCAACAGAAATACTTTTCACTGTTATACAATTGTACTTCTTTACATTTAGATTTAGTAACCAAGGATTTTTAAAATTACAGAACTACACCTTACAGTGTCTATAGCCCAGAAACCTATGAAGGCCACTGGAAACAGCTTACTGTTCGCACCAGTAGGAATGACCACATCATGGCAATTGCTTATTTTAATCCACAGGTACCAAATATGATTTATGTAAAAAAAGGTAGAGACTTAAATTGAAGATAGTAAACATTTCAGAAAGAGTGTAAGATTTATGTCAGCCTATTAGTTTGGTAAACCTCTAAAGTCTTTCTCCCTTCTGAAATATTTAGAAATTAAGTAAAGAAGAGCTCACTGATGTGCAAAACTCTTTGGCAAAGTATTTCACAGAAGGCACTGGAAAAGACAGTGGGATAACGTCTTTGTATTTTGTTGAAGAAGGTCAAAAGTAAGTGCATTGCCTGAAAAATACAATTTTGCCACTTTGTACCTGGATAGCACCGTTCGACTTTGGAAATACAGTACTGTAGCCACAGTGGCTGCAGACCAATGTACGTATGGCCTGATCATTGTAACTTGAAGCACTAAGCAGCAGTCTTTTATGGCTTACAGAAATAGTCAACTAGCAGTTTATTAAATATACTAAAGTTTCACTGAAATGCTGCTGGACAAAAAAAAAAATTACCCAGTTTACCATCCTGTTTTTCATGGTAGACATCTAGATTGAAATAATTATTCAGCCAAAATTATAAGTCTGTTAAACTAATAAGCTGAATAGTAAAAAAAGGCATTGGAAATACATATTCATTTTGAAATAAAGCTGCTAGTATTGCAGGTTAATGAATTCTGGTGTAACATGCTCTTGATCTTGTGTGTGATTCCACTGCATCACAAAAATAAATAGTCTGCTACTTGGTTTAATCCATGTGTCCTATACTAAATCAAGTGTGCTGAATCCAAATCTGAAGTCTGATTCTGCCTAGGATGTCGAGATCTTAAGTTAACAAATCTTACCCTCTTGGTTAGGATCTTGCGTTGATCACGTGGGGTATATTTGCTACAAATGTAGCAAAATTGTCTGGCTTATTAACACATCTTTAGCTCAAAGAGACTTGCTATGACCTAGCTGTACTATCCAATGAGATGGTTTCACACTAGAGACAAGCCCTTGGTCCATCTCGCCTTGTATACCTATTTCTGACCTTAGTTCACTGACTTGCCCAGACATGCCCGGCTGCTCCTGGAACATGCATGCCACCAGGGGACATGATTCAGCTGAGGTGCAGCAGGCATAGTAGTAGCTGCAACTGTTATAATGTTCCCATGTAAAAATACATTACCCAATTACCGGCCATTTGAACAGCTATAGCATGCCTTAAAATCTGTACGTGATAGGCAAATTCTGAGTTCAGATTTGGAATCAGCATACTCGATATCATGTAAATCACCTGAGTTGTTGCCAGTAGCAAAATCATTGTTGTGCAGTGTTCTTAAATATGCAGTTAAGAAACATCCTTTAGTAATTCTGGTTTTGAAAGGATTGCTTTTCTGTCCCGAATAATTATCCATCCATACATTAGAATAAGGTTTAGTGGCTAAGATCCACAGCAATGATCATAATTAAAAACTGTTTTCTTGTTTCCTTTCCACTTTACATTCCATGTTTCTCCCACTCCAGAAAATCACCCAATCGTGAAGATTTAACCTTGGAGCATGTTGCTGGGGACAAATATATATATGAAGATCTTCTTGGGCTGACATTCCGGATTTCTCCCCATGCCTTTTTCCAGGTAAACTTATAAAAGTATTATGCTTTAAAAATATATATATTCTGCCAGTTGAAGTTGCTGGTTGTTTTCCCCCACTACGGGGGAAAATATCTGCTAATTTCTTCTGCTGTGCATTTGGTTTAATGGCCAAAAAGGAATTTGTGAAGCTGAGAGCCGGAAGGCAGTACAGTATATAATGAAGGCACTTTTGAAAGAATGGTGTTGTACAATATTGTGTAGCTTTTAGAAGCACATTCTTTAGGGCAGAAAGGCACTAAAATGCTTGTATTGTTTGTACTATGTTTTCTTTTTAAAAAAAACTTATTCAGTCAGAAAATAATGCTGTGTACACATCTCGTTGCAGATAATAACTGGGTCATCAAATAAGTTCTGACTTATGGTGTGGTTTCCAGGGTTTTCTAAGTAGTGAATGTACAGTAATGGTTTACAATTCCCTTTTTCTGGAAGGCACCCTGAGATGGTACAGATCAAACTCTCAGCCTAAACCACCAAGCCATCCAGCCAGCTTCGTTTCAGATATGACATTATAGCTGCTACATATAATATGCTAGATAGAAATAATACAGTTTGTATTTAGGATCCCAGAATGCTCTTCTGTCCAATAAGGATGAAAGATACTTAAATCTAATAGAACTGTGTAGTTGGCAGTTGAATAAAATATGAGAAATATTCCTCACTACCCACTGGGATTTTTTTCCCCAGGTAAACACACCGGCTGCTGAAGTTCTCTACTCGGCCATCCAGGACTGGGCTCAGGTGAACCAGGACACAACAGTGTTGGATGTCTGCTGTGGAACGGGAACAATTGGCATTTCGCTTGCCAAGGTAAAATGACATATATTTATTACCATCGCTGATCAGATTTTTTTTTTTAAAAAAAAGACATTTCGTGTCAAGGAGAGACTGAGCCATTATTTCATCCTTGTAGTTGTCCAGCTCCAGAATAAATTTTTATTAAGGGATAGATGGTGTCCAAATTATACCTGGTCATGTTTCATTGAAAATTTAAAGCTTGAATGTTCATTTCTTTTGCATTGACATGAGTGCTAATGTACAGGGAATTAACATATGGGTAGGGCTGAAAAAGAAAGCAACATTAAAATGTCTGAGATTTTTTAAAAAAGCCATCAGGAGTTACAAAGCAAGCCATGCATATTAATTTATGAATTAATTATAAATTAATGAACCCATATTAACTCTAGGGTTTAGTGCTCATCTGTTTCATAGCCAAAGAGCCAGCGCTGTCTGCTTCTGTAGACGTTTCCTTGGTCATGTAGCAGGCATGACTAGACACCGGAGCTCATGGAGCGCTGTTTACCTTCCCACTGAAGTGGTCCCTATTTATCTACTTGCAATTTCTTGCTTTTGAACTGCTAGGTTGGCAGGAGCTGGGACAAAGACGGGAGCTCATTCTATCCTGCAGTATTTGGGAATCAAACTGCTGACCTGCAAGCTAACACTACAAGGATCGTAAAGGTTTTAATGTGGTTTTCTTTGACTCTGTATACAGCCCTCTGTAATTCATCCCCGAAAACTGGTTAAGTGCAGTAGAGATGCAATACATGAACAGCTTATCAACTGAAGGGACCTTTTTCTAATCATGGCCTTTCAGGCAACTGACTGGTCAGGACCACAGCTGTAAAGTTTGCTTTAATGGAAAAATCCACCTTGATGCAAAAATTCCAAAAGACAGTTACCCGCATTGTTTTGCCTGGGACTCTCAAGTGTGAAACTGCACGTTGCCACTTATGTCTTTCAGAAAGTGAAGAAAGTAACTGGAATTGAACTTTGTGAAGCAGCTGTCGAAGATGCCAAAGCCAATGCTCAGCTTAATGGTAAAAGAAAGCAAGGATCTCAGTGTAGAACATTTCTCTTTATGTTCCAATAGAAAGCATGATGCTTTTTAAAACTTGACCATAGTAAAGCCTTGCTGTGTTAATAGGCTCACAACAAAAATGATTTGGAGGTCTAATTTTGACATTTAAAGTACTGTGGCAAAAATTAATTAAATGGCTAAATGCTTAATTTGGAAGCACGAAGCCACAAGTTTCTTACTCCACAACCCTTCGCTGTACCACTAGAACAGTGTATCTTAACCTTTGGTTTTTGGACTTCAATTCCCAGAAGCCTAAGTCAATTCCCCAAAGCACTGATCAGCCAATGTACTGACTTAGGCTTCTGGGAACTGGTGTCCCCCTGTGGGGCCTGGGCCCCATGTTGGGAAACACTAGGCTGGAGTGTGAGCTTGGGGGTAATTTATTGATTTATTGGATTTCTATACGGCCCATCTGGGTATTCTCCCACTCTGAGTGGTGAACAAACAGAAAATAAATAACATCAATACCCACAACAAATCAAAACCCACCACCAACAAATACATCCTAGACTAAAATAAAATAAAAATAATTGGCATCAGAGGACATTGGGACTAAACCTAACTGGCTAATTTATGAATAGGGGAACAACACTCTGAAAGGCCTCCTTGGGGAAAAAAGCGTTTTTAATTGTTTTTTAAAGGTAGCCAGTGATGGGGCAGCTCCACCGGTAGGCGCCCATTCAACAATTACGTGATCCTCGAGGGGGGGAAAAGGGGTCTGCCATCTGAATTACAAAAAAATTGCGTTGGGGGGGGGGCAGGTCAAATATTACACAATCCACTTGGAGCTGTTGTGGTTTCAAAACATGGTGCTTTTTTAGGTTTAAAAATGATCTCTGGGAATTTTGATCCAATTTGAGATGATTGAATTGCTTGTGCGGTCTGCATTAGGCACCAATAGTGAAAAGATCTAATAGTTTTGATACAAAAACTCTGGATTATGTAATTTTTTTTAAAAAAGGGGGGGAGGTCAAAGCGCAAATTATGGTCAGATTACATGGGGGGAGGGGGTCAATTTCCCCCAAAAATCGGATCATGTACTTGTTGAATTAGTGTATTTCAGTATAGGTGCCACCACCGAGAAGGCTCTATTTCTGGTTAAAGACTTCCGAGCCATCTTCGGTGTTGGCACCTGGAGCTGCGCTGACTGATGACCGGGTGATGCAGGGGGTTGCTCTGAGGGAGAGAAGCTCCGACAGATAGCAAGGTCCCAAACCGTATAGGGCCTTATATGATAACATTAACACCTTTATCTGACACAGTAGGCAACAGGTAACTAGTGGCTGATGCCACAAGCATGAAAAAGCAAGCAAATGCTTTAAAACCAAGCATGGGGTGCTGATAAAATGCATTTGTTTAGACTCAAGGGTTATTAGAAATTCTGGCTTTTTCTCTTTTCCCCTGCAGGGCTCAGTAACATTGAATTCCGTTGTGGGAAGGCTGAAGATCTTGTTCCTCGCCTTGTTAACTCATTAGCGCTGGATAATTGTATCGCAATTGTGGACCCTCCCCGAGCAGGACTACGTAAGTTTGGTTCGGCCCCCCTTTATTGAATTCAAAGATTTCGGACAGTTCTGAAGGGGAATGAGTGGGCATAAGTAAATGGAGACATGTGTTTCCAGCTGTGAGTATGTATAGTAAAGGGAAGCACTGAGCATTTAAATAACATCATAATCTCACAACTGCAGCATTAACTGCTGGCTGGTTTTTAAAAGCATATACTAAGTTGTTTAGCCAAAGATGAGAAACAGCAAGAAACCTAAATTATAGTGGTTGAAGGGACTGTGGGCCGGACCACCCCCCACACAGCTGAGTGGGCCGGTTGTCAGGGTTGAAGGAGGGGGCTTCGGTGGGCTGATGGGGTCTCAGGTTTGAGAATCCCCTTTCACAGGTCTTCCTGCCGTAAACACTACCATAAAATATACCATAAAATAATCATGGCTGTTGTAAACGTGTTTACAACAGCCGTGGGTGCATTTGCGGCAGGCACGGGCGTGTTTATGCATGCATGGGCACGTTTTACGGCAAGACTACTGAGGACGGGACATTTTGTAGATCTCTCTCTCTTAGGGTTGCCATAAATTGGAGGTGACTTGACAGTACATAACAAAACGCGCAAGGGAAAGAAGTTCAAAAGACACTAATCTGGGTGATGCCAACCAAAGAAGACTTCACTGGGAGCAGATAGCGGGTCTTATATGACACCTTTTCTGGGCCGTGAAGAGTTGAACCCATATTTACAGATTTCTCTACCACCCATGGAATGGTTCAGAGTAGGAACTGCAAAGCTTTAAGAACAGGCTTGCTTGTAGTAATTTAATTTGAACTTTTTATTTAAATGTCGTTTTTGCAGATTCCAAAGTAATTCTTGCAATCCGAAAAGCTGAACAGTTAAAGAAGTTAATTTATGTATCCTGTAATCCTCGTGCGGCTATGAACAACTTTGTGGAGTGAGTTTCCAATAGGACTGGTTAATTCTTGGTCCCCCCCCTCCACACCCCCCCCCCCAGAAGGCATAGTTTGGTTTCTTCCATCTCAGATTATAGTTATTGGCATTGCCATGATGTCAAACCAAATTTTGGGTTTTTGAAAGGCAAGATTGGTAGCTATCGCAGATACAGTGGAACATCAGATAAGAAAAATGCGCCCGTACGGTTAAGGCTCTTCCGGGTTAACCCTTCCTCCGTACGGGCACGTTTTACTTCCACTTCCAGGAGCAACGAGGGCAGCACAGGCCGGATGAATCGCAGTAAACCCCTTCGTGTGGATTCACAGGGGGCTTGGGCTTCTGGGAATTGAAGTCCAAGAACTTCTGGAGTGCCAAGGTTTGCCATCACGGCACTATACCATGATTGCAACTATTAAATAGACCACTAAGTTTAAATTTAATATGTGTTTTTCTTTGGCAGTCTCTGCAGGGCGCCATCTAACCGCGTCAAGGGAAGTGCTTTCCGTCCAGTGAAAGCAATGGCCGTCGACCTCTTCCCTCACACCATGCACTACGAGCTGCTGTTTTTCTTTGAAAGAATGGAGTACCCAAGCGCAACGGACCACCAAGCATGAACCCGGAAGCAACCGGCTCTTGCAGAAGACAAGCTTGTTCAGCGGCAGGAACTGCAGAATGTCTTAATTAACGATGGCTATGTAGTGCCTAGGAACGATTATTTCCACTTTTTATTAGTAGAGCAGTTGCCATGGTGCTCTTCTCAGAAGCCTGAACATGGTGCTCTTCACAGAAGCCCCCTCACTTCTCAGAACTTCCTATATTATTAAACAAAACCCCAAAGTGTCCAACCTAGGCCAAAGCCTAAAGGCAGAAGGAATGGGGGGCGTATGTATGCTTGGCTTTGTATCCGACCGATTGTAGTGATTACAGAATTGTATTAAATGAAGACTACTTCAGATAATTAAAACAATCCAACCAACTGAACATTTCGGGATGGGCTGATACTATACATTTCTCCTGCTTGACATGTAATTTTAGTCTGTCATACACAGGTCTGTAGCCAGGATTCTAGATTGGGGGGTGGGGTTTGAGGAGCAATTTTTCCCCCGGGAGGGGCAGCAATGTCACACTCACATATATAACATTGGCATCACAAGGTTGGGGGTGGGGGCGTGCTGATAGCTCAGGATGGTTTTCGGCACCCCCTGGTCGTAACAAACTATCCCACTCCTACCATCTCAGAATTCCTTACCAAGCGATAAACCAGCCCACACTCTGGGAATTGTGTGAAACAGTGCTCCATATTGCAACTGATATCCAAAGGAAAGGGACATCTCTATCTGTGCCTGCTAACTGTGCTGGACTTTAAAATATTTTAAAAACTTGGCAAATGCCAGATTCAGTCTGAGTGATCCACAAAAGGTAGGCTAAGACCACTGATGGCGAACCTTGGCACTGCAACTCTTCTTGGACTTCAATTCCCAGAAGCCCAAGTCTGAATCCGCATGCGAAGTAAACCCATCAGTGCGGATTCGGTGACTTGGGCTTCTGGGAATTGAAATCCAAGAACAGCTGGAGTGCCAAGGTTCACCATCATGGACTTAGACCCTTTCATTCTAAGTAGCACATTGGGCAGCAAGGGATCATAACTATTTCTGTCTTGGGCAAGTATTCTCATGTCATTTTCAGGGTCCTTAAATCTTTAATGAAAGTTCATGTATTTTCAAGGCGTCCACATTGTTTGGCATTAGGAGGGACTGCAGCGGTTCAAGTGGTTAAGAAGCTGACTGGAAGGCAGCAGGTCAGCAGTTCGATACCCGAGTATTGCAGGACGGAATAAGCTCCCGTCTCTGTCCCAGTTCCTGGCAACCTAGCAGTTCGAAAGCAAGAAATTGCGAGTAGATAAATCGGGACCACTGCTATAAATAGATGAGCACTGAATCCTTTTGAACAAGGGCGACCTTTACCTAACTTATTTCCACCTTAGGCATCCTATTTTTCTCCAGGTACCTCGTATAATTACCCTGAATTCTCTCTTACGATTACCACAGAGCGGCACAAACAGCCAAATTTGTTTTGTGGTTTAGTACTCAGTTAGTACTCAGTACTCAAGCTTATAATATCCTAATGGCAATCCCAATATTAAATAAGGTCGCGTCCCCCTCTAAAACCATTCATATGCATTATTAAAAGGCAGCAGCAAAGGAGCAACTATAGTACCAATCAATCACAGAATCTTATGCATTATCAAACTTTATTGCTCAGACTCCATTTTGGGGGAACACACAAGCACTTAAAAGGACCCAACAGAGGGGCTCAATAAAATAGGCTTTAGACGTACCAGCTGAGCACTGGAATCAAGGAACTGCACGCCACAGAAAAATTCATACACTGTCCCGTAACTTGACAATGGACATGTTCATTTTAAAAATATAACACTGCAACTGATTACTGTAAATTGTTCCAAATGACAGACAAGACGGAATGAGGAACTATCCCCAGTCAACTACAGTCCCAGTTTTCTCAATTCAAAAATGCAATGTAAACCGTTTTAAGAAAAATGTGACAAAATGCAAAATAAAAACCCAATACTTGGGAGAAGGTACAAGTGAAACTCAGAAAATTAGAATATTGTGCAAATGTCCATTCAGTTCACTTAAAAGGTGAAACCAATATATGAGATAGACTCACTACATGCAAAGCGAGAGATGCCATGCCTTAATTCGTTATAATTATTATAAGAGTACATGAGATGTGATGATTATGGGGCACATGAGATTTGGGGGGTTGGGGTTTTCATAATCGGTAAGCCAGAAGCATCAATATTATAACAAAGTAAGGCTTGAACTATCTCACTTTGCATGCAATGAGTCTATCTCATATATGTGTTTCACCTTTTAAAGTTGCATTACTGGACTGAATGAACATTGGCACGATATTCTAATTTTCCGAGTTTCACCTGTATTTTCAACAGCTAGGTATCCACACTGGAAGTGTTAACCCAACAACTTGTTTTAAATGGGTATCATCTGATTTCTCTCTCAAGTTGGGAGCTTTGCAATTAGTGTGAAACATTCAATCAATATCTTTTAGCTCTCAACAGCACATAATATGCAAAGCAAATGCTATTTCTAGAACAGTGTTGGTGACCTTGGCACTCCAGCTGTTCTTGGACTTCAATTCCCAGAAGCCCAAGTCCGTACTCCTGCTGCTCAGGGCTTCTGGGAATTGAAGTTCAAGAATAGCTTGAGTGCCAAGGTTCACCATCACTGTGCTAATCAGAGGGGGAGGCTGAAAGGGCTTCGCTTTAAGCATTATCAGCGTTGTTAGGATCAAAACCATCACAGTTGATTAAATAGGAAAAATACAATTACAAAGTGACTCAACACTGATGCCTTGAGTCGCACTGTGAAAGTATCAATGCAGAAGCCAAAGTTAATGCAATAATTACCATTTCTCGTAGCAGCTTGTGCTTATAATGTGCAAATGCAAGACTTACACCTCACATAATAGTAAACATCAGAAATACAATACTTCACAGTGACAACAGCAGTTAACATTATTTGCTCCAGCAGTTATTGCGCTCTGTTTAAACATCTTGCCAAAGAGGCTGCAGCACATCAAATTTTTTGTTGTTGTTCAAAGAATGCATAATTTGTATTATCCTTTGGTTCACAATGATATAGCAGAATCTTTCAAGGGCAGTCGTCACCTCCTTAGGATTCTGATCTTAGCTGAGGTAAGACTAAAACAAAGGGGGTCAGTGCAACAAACAGACAATGAGACATTCAGAGAACCTATAAAACGTACTGATGGGAGGTAGGGTATGCGGAGGGATGACCTGTCATGAAAGTTGCTCCAAAAGGCCTTTATTTGCAAGTATGAAATGCACATACCATATATACTCGACTATAAGCCGTCCCGAATATAAGCTGAAGTACCTAATTTGGACCTCTAAAACTAGGAAAAGAGATTGATCCGAATAAAAGTCGGGGGTGGAAAATGCAGCAGCTGCTAGTGAGTTCCAAGAATTAAAATTCATGAAAATATGGTAAACATTTAGACATTTGTGTGGGTATGGTTTTGAGTGTTTACGCTGGCCCGAGTATAAGCCGAGTCTCGTTTTTAGACCTCATTTTGGGGGCTAAAAAACCCAACGTATACTCAAGTATATACGGTATATAAACCCCTTTTGGAGGTATTCAAACCAACAACTTTTTAAGTATCACACCAGTAACATGCTAAATGCAACACAGACTAAAGCTACACTCTGAGGAACATGGGCAGTGCACCCAGACCATCAATAAATGGTAAACCATGTATTCAGAAGTGATGCTGATCCATGTTCCAGAAGGGCATAGCTAGTCCTATCTGTGTAGCAATGGGGGATGGAATTTACTTGCCTGACGAAAGATGCAGATATTAGTCACGGTGTCAGGATGGGCTCACTATTTTTACCAGGAAGATGCTTGATATATGAGAAGCAAAGGCTTCCAACTGCAAAATTTTCAAACAATCTGCCTCCTATAGATCAAAGAAGTGTTCCATCATCCTAAGTAAATGTCCAATATTATTTAATTGTATGTAGGGTTTCCAGTATCCTGCTTTATATAGTCTACCATGGATACAATGTGCTCTCAGTACTGAAGGCAAGAAATGTAGATTAAAATGTCTATTTGTTAAGAAGTAATGCACAAGGTATGTTTAACAAATCACTTCCATGGACTTCAAAATAGAGACTGACTTTCAGTCTTGATAAGACAGCACAAATGAATGACTTAACAAAAGGTTATACGTAGAGTCCTTTATTAACTTGCCACTTTACAAATGGTGTCTATACTTGCCCAAAGAGCCAACTGAGTAACGTAAGAGCCCTAGTTACACAATAACTGCTAGCTGTATTGGAGATGTTTAGAAAATAAGTTAAAATTAGTTGAGTGATGACTTATCCCAACCTTTTCAAGCCAGGGGCCGGGTCACACTCCCTCAGTCAGCTTCGAGGGCCGGACGGCCATTCTGCCCTGCCTGCATGACGGGGGGGTGGGGGGTGGCCATTTGTCCCAACAGCTTCAAAGTGGTAGCCATTTTGTTTCTCAAAAGCTCGTAGAGGGGGCCACATGAAATGGCACCATGGGCTGGATCTGGCCCACAGGCCTTAGGTTGGGAACCCCTGATTTATTCTAATGTTTCTGGAGTGTAAAAAATTAAATACAGAATTATCTGTAGATTGTTATTCAATTGCAAAGATTTTTTAGAACATTGTTTTTGCTGCTTAACTATCTTGTAGCCAGATATAGAGCTCAAAAAATGTATATAAGACAAAAAAATTGCATATACACTTTCTTTATTTCATTTTGATACAACTTATTCAGGTCTAATAGAAGACCTCCCTGATGTATTCCAGTTTACATTCTAATTACCACAGCAGAAACTACTCTGCAAATGCTAAACATTTAGTAAAAACAAAGTCAGTGTCAATTTTTAAGAACAAGTTAAAATTACTCCAGTGATTTTTCTAACTTCAAATAGTCAACCAGTCCTCTAAATGACTTGTGGTACCACCCCTTACAATGAGATCTTAATTAAATCCAGCTGGGTTAATTAAAATAATATCTTAAGGGAGGATTCTGATGGAACCCTATATATTTTGCCACATTGCTTTTCAAGTAAGGGTCTTAAAAATGGCAGAAGATATAAGATACAGAGTACTGCTGTTGCAAATGCTATGTTCATTCTGATTCCTTAGGTGGAGGTTTCTATCCCAACTCAATGTGACAAAAACTGCAGGGCAGAAGTGCTTGGTCAGTAAAACCTCGAGACAACAAAGTTCACTGTATTCGGCAAATTCAAACATTATTTTCTCCTTGTCTGAAATGTTAACCTGCGTGCAAAATTAAAAGGCAGATACTTTGGTGCTCAACAGTGCCATAGAGCAGTCTAATTATCAGAGAGACGATGAAGTTTTAAAGGATTCTTAGTCTTTCAAAATCAATAAACCACCAAAACGACTGGCCTAACCTTCACAACCTTTCTTGTTCCAAAATAGCTGTCAAAAGTGTCCAATCAGTGCCTATTATTCTGTGCTAAAATGCAACAAAGCTCATTAAAGAATTGTTGTACTTCTTTCTGTGCTGAAATTTAACCAAGTTCCTCTGATAATTGTGTGCACAGATGTGTTTCTATGTTATACATTCGTTCCACTCTTTACAAAGACATTCTGAATTTTATTGTTAAACACAGCAATTCAAGACAGCATGGATACATGGGGGGAACACTTTCTTAAGCTTCTCTTGTGAGCACAAGCCACACTTTACACATTTGCCCACAGAGGTGTTTGCTCTCTTTAATAATGGGATACCTTGGGAGGTAAAAATTACAAAGATTAATACGATCCCCCAATGATGCAAAAGAACAATGCATATTTGAAGCTGCTTGGGTTGTTACATTATTTTGCACAGTGAAGCAAACCCTTTCTTAATTAAAGTGTTGGGAAAAATTAGTTTTCTTCACTTGATTTATTGCTCCCCAGTTGTTACACTTTCTGGTCACACATCCACAGTGCACAGCGGTTCACTGCCAGGTTGAGCAGATTCGACAATTGTCATCTTGGGTTTCTTTCTTGTTTCCTCCTAAAAATGTAAGAAGCCAAACACAATACTATAGAAACATGTTCCTGGTTTTTCTGAGATGTCAACACTTTGAAAATGTTATATAACAAAATACATAGGGATAGAATTTCTACTCGCACCCCCATGACATTCTTATCACTTTCTTGTTAGCTTCTCCTGACAGCACAAATAGCTAAACAAAGCAGTTACTTTAAAAAGAAATAGATAATTGACACTTCAAATATACATTTAAGGAGTCAATTTATCAAGCAGAAGTACGAATGGGATTTCCACACAAATCTTCAGATCTTAAGGAAGTTTTATAAAATTAATAAGCAGCCACTCACCCTTTCTTTTGCAAGTTTCTTCATTTCTTCCTGTAACTTGTTCAGTATGTGTAAATTTGGCTTGTTCTTTTTGGCATACTGCTGAAGCTCTATCACACTTTTATCAGAAGTCTCCTGCGCAAAAAATGCTCACAATTAAAGACTAAAGAAAGGAATTTACAGGAAGTGCTCTCATCTTCCACAGAAATAAGGCTTTTTTGCTCTACCTACAATGGTTAGCACACTCGAAACTAAAAAAATTAAAAGGATGAGACAATACTGAATCACTTAATAAGAAATTGTAGCTGAATGTGTTTCTCACACTATGTTCCGTGGAACACTGGTGCACTTCAATTCTCAGAAGCCTCAGTTGGTACACTGGCTGATCAGTGCTTTGAGGAATTGACTTAAGCTTCTGGGAATTGGAAGTCCAAAAAAATCAAACCTTGGGAAACATTTAACTGTTCAGTCCGAGCCTTGTCCTGAAATATGTCACATAAAACAAGATTATTTAGACTGCACTTTGAAGTGTTTCAATGAAATCAGTGGCAGAAAACCTGATGGGCAAAGTATGCAGAAGGTATAACTTTTAAGTGTTAAGGTACTATCTACTGACTACCAAGCTGTAACAATTCTGTATAAAACAGATAACAACTATAAATTTCTTAACTGATTCATCATTAAAAGTTGCATCCTTCTGCATAACAGCATTTTGATTCCTGGTAGCAATGTATGGTTGTGAAAGCTGGACCATTAGGAAAGCTGAGCGCAGAATAGATGCCTTTGAAATGTGGTGTTGGAGGAGTTTTGAGAGTCCCCTGGACAGCAAGAAGAACGAATACGTTGATCTCAGAAGAAATCAACCCCGACTGCTTCTTGGAAGGTCAGATATTGAGCTAAAGTACTTTGGACATCAAATAAGAGAAGCTTCACTTGAGAAAGCCTTGATGCTAGGAAAGGTCGAGGGTAAAAGAAGCGAGCGGCAGAGGATGAGATGGCTAGATGGTAATGTTGACGCAATGAGCACAAAACTGGGAGGGTTGAAGAGGACGGTGGAGAATAGGGATGCCTGGTGTGCAATGGTCCATGGGGTCACAAAGGGTGGGACTCGACTGTGCGACTGAACAACATATCATATGTGTATTACACAGGTTTGAACATCTGTGTGGGCTTCTTATTACAACACCCTTTTCCAGAGGTGCGAAATACTGTATGTTTATTTCACATACACTTTTTGTCAGATTATCTAATATTGTGTAATGCATCATTCATATGAAACTATGTCACTTCACTTAGGGATGCAACAGAGCTAATGCTCATAGGAAAGAAAAGCATTTGGCCTCAAACATATTCACCTGTTCCACTGTAACTTGAGTACTTGCAGTATACCTTTTCTCTAGTACAATTGTAATTAAAAAATAACACAATGCCCTACAGTGGGTAGCATTACATCCAACAGAGAAAGAAATATTAAATTCTTTTCAAAGAAGTTACATAGCGCTGGAAACCCCCAGAAGAAGGAAGTGGTCAACATTCCAAAATACACTATTTAGAAAATTCTCACAAGGGTAGCCATAAACCAGAATTGACATTATGATAAAGAACTCAAATATTTGAATTCAACATTTTGAGCAGCTTAAAATATTAAAAACTTGAGCCTTTGATGAGCCCAGAGAACAAATACTGTATAACACTTACCTGTTTAACCATCTTACTGCTCTCTCTACCATACATACGTAACAAAGAGCCCCAATTTTTCACATGTGGGTGAAGCAACTGAAGTATTTTCTGAGAGGCCAATTGTTTTCCAACTCGCTTGTTTTTACCTGCACAATCACCATAAAATTAAGTTTAATAAATAGGCCTTTTTTGTTTGTCTGCACACACTAAAAATGCAATCAAGCAAATAAACAAATGTTTTCTATCTAATTCAGTGAGTGCATTGGCTTCTTCTTAGTTGCAACATGAATTCTGAAGCCAGTTCTATTCCATTATATTTATAAAGAAAAAATTTCCTCCCAAATCAATATATTAGACCAGAGGTTATCAACCTATGGCCCGTGGCGCCACTGGACACGCTTACGACAGCTATAAATGCACGCTTACGACAGCTGTCGTAAATGTGTTTACGACAGCATTTATGGCAGGGGAACCACCTCCATCCAGCTCAGCTGTCTGTCCCGTGGCTTTAAAAGGTT
Organism: Bradypodion pumilum; assembly: GCA_035047305.1. NCBI lineage: Eukaryota > Metazoa > Chordata > Lepidosauria > Squamata > Chamaeleonidae > Bradypodion > Bradypodion pumilum. The sequence goes on along the minus strand of JAWDJD010000014.1, from coordinate 14,342,362 downwards.
GAGAACCCATGTACTAGACATTGGTTGATAATAGTTAAAAAAATATGAGGCTAGATCTTATTCACACTTAAATCTCATTTATTTCAGTGGGATTGAAATCATGACCAATATTTTACTGTGGATCCTGGTCTAATCAAACACAGAGTTTAGAATGCACTAATCCTAAAAAGGGTTAGACTATTGTCCATACACATGAATTCTTAGTTGACTTCTGAAATGTTTTTTCAACCTTCACCTAGACCACATTAAAAGTAAGAAAACAATTACAGAATATCTCATTCTCTTATGATTGTATTACCGGATTGTTAAATGTAAACTAATGAGCATAGATAGCCTGCTTAAACAATAAGAGGAATGCTTACATTTGGAAGAATTCATAAGGAAGAAACCCCATATGGGGTCTGCTGTTCTCAATTTTTAGTTTGCAATGAAATATGCTTTTTGTTATTCTCGTAACTGGAAACTGCTCAAAATATTAAGCAAGCATTTTAGTTTCTTAGCATTGTGATCTAGACTCTTCTATAGCAGGCATGGCCAAACTATGGCCCACGGACCGGATACGACCCCCGAAGCCATTCCATCAGGCCCGCAATGTCCTCTCCAAACCAGGAAGTGAATACAGATGAATCTGTGCATGTGCGGACATGTTTGTATTCACTTCCTAGTTTGGCGTGGACAGATTTACGCATGCGCAGAAGCATCCGTATTCGCTCCCTGGTTTGGTGTGGACGTGCTTGCGCATGCACAGAAGCATCTGCGCTGAACCAGGAAGTGAATATGGACGTGCATGCGCAAACATGCCCTGTTTCATTAGCATGGTCTTGCCTGCTCAGCTGTTCTGAGGGCAGCCTGCTCTAACAGGGTGTCCCAAAAGTCACCATACATGGACAAAACTAGATAACACATGTTCACCATGAGTTGGGGAGAAGACTCTCTGTGTGTGTGTGTGTGTGTGTGTGTAGAAAAAGTTAGCTGACACACAGATAATGTTTTCTAAGTATTTTTTAAGATTTTGTAATGATACGACTGGCTTTCGAGCAAGGGTTACCTTTACCTTTACTAATGAATATTTTGTCAATAAAGGTATATTTAGCTAGAATTTCCAATTTTCCCTATGTATGGCAACTTTTGAGACACCCTGTATTAATTCAAAATTGTGTCTTGAGAAATGGTGATCATGACCATCACTCTGCACAAAATAAGCATTAAGTTAAGCTCTTAAAGGAATAATTCTAGTCAGATTTTTGACAATGAAAACAGATTTAAAAAAGGTACAAGACTTCTTTTTCAAAGGGACTCAAATCTGCCGTGATACTTACACCAGCCACGCACAGTGTGCTTTCCACATGTCATGACATATTCACTCTTCTGATTTTTACCAGGAATTACTTCAAACTTTATAGACGTGTCACCCATGCCATGGTTTCTTAAGAACAGACAGAATACTGTTAGCACCTTAGCCAAAAAGTCTGTTAAACCCAGCTGCTCATCACAGGGATTCTTAAGCTGCGGCCCATGGGCCGGATGCAACCTACAGCACCATTTCATGTACCCCCCCCCCCACTCCACACCAGGAAGAGCTGTGTAGTGGAGGAAGGGCAAAATGGCCCCCCGGCCCCCAAAGCTGTCTGAGGGAGTGTGCACCAGCTTTAAAAGGTTGAGAACTCCTGGCTTATTTGGTCAAAATCCTCCCAAAAATAATGGGCTTCAACTACTGAAAAATTCTCTGTAGGTCTAAAGCTCATCTACAGTGGACCCTCGAATAATGACGTTACTTCGTTCCCCAAGTAGTGTAGTTATTCGAATAACGACAAAAAACATCATTATTCGAATGACAGGAAAAATACCATCGTTATTCGAATAACGACGTTATTTGAATAATCACATTGGGAGTGTCATAAATCGAAAATGACGCTATTCGAACGCATCGTTAATCGAGGGTCCACTGCATTAACATTTTCCCTACCATAATGGTTTGCAAATTGTGTAGAATTGTTTGGATTGGGAAAAGAAAAAAGTACATCTCTAACATAGGAAGCAAAAAATAAGCAATGGATATTCCTGTCACAATTAAACATTTTGAAATATAGTGGCTCCTTATTTAATTTTTCCATCTAAATTAACCTACTCCCACTTCCAAGTTCTTTCACATCTCCTGTTCCTTGACATTTTATTTAATATTTAGCAAAAAATTAGACTAAAGTTGCAACTAGAGTTGGCATATTTGAATTAATGGAACATACAGGGGAGTTAATTCACCAAATCTCCATTAATTCAATGAGCCTACTCTGATGCATGTTAATATACTAAGCAACAGGATTTCATACCACTAAAAAGGTAAGGGTCATTCTGGAAATATGAGTGTTCTGTCACTGATGATACTTTATTTGTTAATTCACTACAAGATATATATGTCTATTGCTTGCATGTAGTTCTTTATTCACTTGAAGATGTATATGTCTATCACTTTCTTTCAACACAATCTTAAAAAAAGAAAAACCCTCCTCTTCACTCATACACAGCAGATTGAGCATTCAGGGCTGAAATGGAAAATTTGATCATCAGTAGATTAAATTTTCAGGAAGTTCCATAGTTGGTTAGCATTGCACTATGAAATGAGTAAATTTACAGCTGATCTCCCTTCTACAAAAGCATTCAAGCACTGTTCTTTGTCTGAAAGCATTTATTCTACCTTCACATGAAAGCATAATTCTGTATCTGTTTGGTTTACAGAAATAACTAGACCATATGTCAGTGATAGCGAACCTTGGCACTCCAGCTGTTCTTGGACTTCAATTTCCAGAAGCCCTAAACAGCAGGTGTGCTACTTGGGTTTCTAGCAATTGAAGTCCAAGAACAGCTGGAGTGCCAAGGTTCGCCACCAGGGATACAGGTTGTCGCCAAGATTCATGGGTTCAGCTATCTGCAAGTCTAAAAACATTCAATTAAAAAATCCTGAAATACCTATGTATTTCTATGGCACATTACACCACTGTCTGCAATGTAAAATATAGTGTCCACTATTATCTACAGTTTCAAGTATCTGTAGTAGGTCTTGGAACGTGTTCCCCATGGAAACTGGGAGAGGCTGTATTGCCCAGTTGTAGTTCATAAAGAGTAGATGTACAAGAACATAGTCAGCACTAACTCCTCAAGTTGTTCTTGGACTTCAATTCCCAGAAGCCCATGCCCCTGTGAATCCAGATGGATGGGCAGTAAACGTGCAGTAAACCCATTTGTGTGGATTCACAGACTTAGGCTTCTGGGAATTGAAGTCCAAAAACAGCTCGAGTGCCAAGATTCCCATCACTGTCCTAGGTAGCATTGAATAAAGAGCTATCTATCACAGGTGAGAGTACTCTGGCCTCCGCCGTGAGAGACCTCCGGCCTTTTCCCCCTTGGCTGGAGGTTGAAAAGGACTATGAGAGGACTGTGGCAGCAGCAGCGCGTCCATCTCTGCCCCAGCTGCGGCTAGGTCGGTGTTGGGTGTGGCAGACCCGTCGTCGGTTGAGTAGTGACGGAGTGGGAGCTTCGGAGCTGCAGAATGGGGGCTCGGCCACACAGGGGCTGGTGGCAGGGGCGCTGGTGCTTACTCTTTTCAAGTTATAAAAAGATGGATGAAGAGAGGAGACAGTCAGTAAAAACTGTCCTTCCCCACATTTTATTTGATGGGTTTTATGATGGGTTATTTGATGGGTTTATATGAAAATTTTAATACTTGTGTCAATTTGTATTTTTGAATTTTATGCTGTAAGCTGCCCTGAGTAGGAAAGTTTTTCCTAGAAGTGCGAGATACAAGTTTAATAAATAAAAAAATATTTTTTTTAAAAAATAAAAATCTCACAATTAAAAAACCATATTAATAGCAGACAACCTTACCTTTTAAGGCACTCATGGAGAATTTGATATGGAGACAGGAGTCCAGCCTTACTGGTCAATTCATATACCCGTGAGTCCTCAATACTGATATGATTAAAATACTACAATAAAATTGGTAGATCTTCATTTAATGGCCACAGAATAACTTAAGTCCAAGTAAAATTTAAAACGTTACATTCAAAAGTTAATTTATTACAATATTTGTAAATATTTCAACAGACAACTCAACAGAATACACTTTTTTAAAGGAAAAAAATGAACACATTGAAAACTGGTAAAAATAGTTATTCTAGAATCCTTTCCTTTTCTGCTCAGAAGTAAGTCCCACTAAATTTAATGAAACAATTCTCCAAGATTAGTGTGATTGCAGTCTTGGTTTAGCATGGGTGCATGTTTGCGTTCTCGGAACAGTTAGCTGAAAAACCTTTCATGAGTTGAATGTCGCATATTAAAAATACATGTAATTTAAAAACACAAGACTATCATTACTGAAAGAAAATTTACACAGTGACTTTTCAAAGTGAAAATTGAAACAAAACAGCAATTGATTTCGTTCCATTTGAAATCATAATACTGTACTACACATACACTTGGGAGTATGTAAATTCAATGGAACTCAATTTGCATTCACTGAACTTAACAGGACTTACATTCAAATTAAACATGAGGAAGACTGTAAACAATACCTCTAGTTCCTCGCTATCTTTGGGCTTTTCCTCAGAGGTCTGTTTAACAAAATCAGGGATGAGGATTTCCAAAGTTGCTCGTGCTGAAAGAAAAAGTAATTGAAGGAGTTAATGCCCTTGACACCCGATAGGATAAAAGAGGAAGCAACAAAGATGCCTGCTTTAATTACACATTACACAAGTCTAAACTTCTGAAACTATAGATCAGGGGTTGTCAACCTTTTAAAGTGGAGGACCAGGTCATGCTCCCTCAGACAATTGAGGAGGCTGGACTGGTAATGCCTGTAAACACGTCCGCGGCTATTGTAAACGCATTTATGGCTATTGTCAACGCATCCGTTTCTAGCGGCAGGTGGAGTGAGGGCATGTACCAGATGATCTGGCGCAATGGGTTAGATCCAGCCTACAGGCCGTAGGTTGCTGAACCCTGCTATAGATCATAAGATGATATAAGAATTTTTTTTCTATTCTATTTTTGTGGATGAAAATCTTTTGAAGGTCAGCATCTAATGCCTTTGTCCTGCATTAAAAGGATCGACATCAAGTACCACAACCCAACTAACTAACTAATCACCCACAAACTGAATTTCTATTTCACCAGAGCCCCATGGTTAGAGCAGTGCAGTTGTCCCTTCTTTTGCTCTACATATGTTTGTACTGATTCTCAAGATTCCTCATCACTGGCCACATTAGTTGTGGTTGAAAAGGAATCAAGAGTCTGGAACTCATGGAAGGACATCAGGTTAGAGAAAATTAGAATAGAGCATAGCTGCAAGGCAGTGTGCTTCACTCCCACAGATAATGAGCAATAAATACAGTACTGACATCAATCACCAATAGCCATTCTTTACTTTTGACATCAATCACCAACAGCCTTGCTTTACTATTCTGGAAAGCTAAAAGCTTCTTCTAAGTATATTCATTCTATACATTAAAGGTAAACATGTATAAAACTTGTTCTAGCCTTATTGATACTAGCCATTATGTACAAACATTTCAGCACGTTTACATTACCAGCTTTATTTTTGGCAAGTTTCTTGCTGCTTGCGGTTCCTGCCCCGTAAGTCACTCCATCAATAATAACCGAGGCTCCAAAAGGCTCACTTGGGTTCTCTTTAAAGAGAGAAGAGTGAATGCTGAAGTCACGATATTCTGAACAACTACTTATCCTATATTATCAAGATGTCTGAAAATGATACACCCACCCTGTGTATATTGTTAACTGCTTGTACTCTGTCATTCTACTGTAATGCAACTACTAGAAAAGCTACTGGAAGACTAATAAATTATAAGCAATGCCCACATTCAACATTAAAATTTTAAATAAACATGCTATCAAGTCTTCAAAATCAGAAATCTCAGATTTTATAGACTCTCATCAACATTCCAATCTTCAACTATTTTTAAGGTCATTTATTTGTGATTATTTTTCTGAATAAGTATTAAAACACTGAAGAATCAATGCCCAGACTTGGTGGGTTGCCTTTCCCATCCTCTTTTGCATCCTCTGTGGCTCTTACATATTGGTCAGAATTGGCAGTGGTATAAATCATAGTGTCAAATTGCCACTAGTCACCATGTGCATTCTTTATCACATGCCTAGTAGACAACAAGGAATACAAAAGTTAATTAGACTAGATCACGTTTTATGAACCTGCACAGGTGCCAAGATCATGAGGGGAGACCTTTCTCTCAGTTTTACCCCTCTCACAGGTTTGTTTAGTGGGGAGACATAGGAGACGGGCCTTCTCATTTGTTGCATCCAGCTTCTGGAAAATTCTCCCAGTCTTAATAGCATTTATTGGCCATTGGAGGGGGGGGGAGGAGGAGGAGAGAACTGGGTTAAAATGGTACCATTTTGGTTTGATTACATTACTAAAAGTATATTAAAAATAATAGCAATGTGCGTGGTTGCACGTTTTATGCCAGGGTCAGTTTACTGAGTCACCAGACAAATCCATCAACTGAGAAAATGACTTCCAGGAAAAATGTATACTGGGATACGAGTACAGTAGCAGCCGACAACAACTTTTAGTATTATTTTCATCTACCTGTTTTAATACTATATTGGTTTAATTCTTTTTTTTTGTATTGTAATTATTTATTGTTTTCACTTTTAATGCAGCATATAAATACTTTTAATAAAACAAACAAGCAAGTGGTAATTTGCCTCTGCAACTTATGGCACTGTAATTATGCTAGTTTAGCAACAATTGAGATGCTAGCCTATAAACATGAAACGTATCCTGACTGTTGAAGCATATCAAAGAATTTCAGTTTGTGCTTTGTAAATTACAATAAAGCTTCTGACTTAGCGGATCATGAAAAGTAAAAGCTGAACCCAAATGAAATGGATATGCCACAATATTTTATTATCCTGACATATAACCAGGATGAGAATATGGAGAGAAAGAATGGCTTGGAATTGGTGAAGGTATCAGATAAGGATGTTTTATGTATCTATTCAATCAACACACAATACATAAAAAGGATCAGACGCAGAAGATGGAGTAAAGAAATCTGATATAAAAATCACTTGTGCAATATAATAATTTAACTTAACATCGATTTAATTAAGATATGATAATATCACTAGCCAAAACCAACAGTGACTTGAAACTGCTATTGAGGAAAAGCAAAAGAAAAAATGCAGAAAATAATTACATAGACATTAACAAGACAAAAAAAAAACTCCATTAGGAATTGCACAATATTAATGTTGACAATTAAAAAATAAACATGGTTAAAGATTAGGCTTTTCAGCTAAAAATAGTTTAATTAAGTAAAACAAAACCAATTATGTACATTACGAGAAAAGAGGAGTTGGGTGTCAGGTTAGCACACAGTCCCGTAAAACAGGTGCCACACCTCATAACAAGAAACTACTAGTAATTACATCCACTTTCCAAATCTCCAACAAGACATTTAAGATTTCTGTCAGCATACTGACAAAATATATATCCTGTTATCATTCTGGAATGTAAATACAACAGCAAGAAAAAGAAAGTCTTACATAATGTGTCAATTTGTTGAAATATTTGGCTCAAATCTTAGCGATTCCAATCACATACATAAATTACAAGAATCACTATCTAACAAACATGTCATGGCAATGACTTACCACATTCAAAGAAATTGTAAACAGGTCGAACCTTCAGTACTCGTTGCATATATTCATGCAGAATGCAAACTTCAGACTTCCCATTGGGATTAATAACAAACTCTAGAAATAGAAAGACATTTCACAAATTCAATTTTGAATCTTTTGAGAGTTTACTGCTCTAAGTATAACGCTGTCTAACTTGAGAGTGTCCTACACCCAAAGCAGTGTAAATCCCAGCCATTTAGTACAACTGCCTCTAACATTGCTCCTGGAATTATCCAGCCAGTCTGGCCAACCCCCAAAGTAGCTAGAGAACTCGTTTTAAAAAGTAACCTTCCTAAGTACTTGAGAAAACAGCAGCTACATATCATTCTCTTTTACACCACTTCCTTGTTAAGAAAGGTCTTCCACTCCAGAAAAGAAATGATTGGTTATCAGCACGTTGTATAGCCACTAAAACCATAAGGATTCCATGATCAAGAGCTGGGGTTCCCAACCTTTTCAAGCCACGGGCCGGGTCACGTTCTCTCAAGTCAGCTTCGAGGGCCATACGGCCATTTTTCCCTGCCATTTTGTCCCAACATCTTCAAAGTGATAGCCATTTTGTTTCTCTAATGCCCTTGGAGGGGGTGGGTTGGGGCCACATGAAATGGAGTCGTGGGATGGATTGTGAATGTGGGCCTTAGGTTAGGTTGGAACCTTCTGATCAACAGTATAAAACATCTTAAAAACTCATCTTTCCAACTAACTGGTGTTCTAATATAATATAAATTATCTAATGCCAACCATTTTTTGTTTTCCCAAAGCAAACGAGTTAAATACAACCACAGACACGTGTGCCAAGGCCTGAAACACACAAGAGGCAAAAATAAATATACACAAGCCTACTGGATTGGGCAGAAGGATGATATCCAACTTTGCACTAGGATTTTTGGAAGGTAAAAATTCAAATCACCTGATGAAGTGGTGGAAAAACATGCATGCCTTTTCTTTATATTTCACTAGTAAAGATGACCATGGAAATAATGCCACCAGTCACCCTGAAACCTAAAACTAATTGACCCTATTCTTACTCTTCAAAGAAATACAAGGTGCAGTCAACACAGTGGGGTTAAGTGCTCTTTACAACACAAATTGTTTATATTGTACAACAGACCTGTACACCAACATTAAACATTCAGGAACTATGTAGAAACATAGCTGCAAAATGTTTGTTATGAACTAGCTTAGGGCAGATGTTTCAAATGTGAAGGTAAATAAAGGATTACTTCACAGCTACACCAGAACCTGCCTTATTAGAGGCAATTCCCAGTCCATCCATCTCAGGACTGGCTACACTGCCTTGGAAAGCTGCTGCCAGTCAGTGTAGCCAGTCCTGAGATGGATGACCAGGGAATCACCTCTAATAAGGCAGAAGTCTTCCTTGTTCCATCTCCCAGATACTACAGGCATAACGCGCTTTGCACATTGAAGGCTGAAAGTTCTGTTACATATTACGTAGCTCAGGGGTGGCCAACCTTGGCGCTCCAGCTGTTCTTGGACTTCAATTACCATAAGCCCAAGCCAGCACACCTGCTGATCAGGGATTCTGGGAATTGAAGTCCAAGACCAGCTGGAGCACCAAGGTTGGCCACCCAATGTAGCTACAGTACTGATTTCCAGCCTTTCCTCTTTTCACAACTTGTACAGATGGCAAACATGATACGTAATATGTATTATTCTTCCACTGCAGAACAAAACATAAAAGAAAAAAATATTACCTTTCCAACTGCTTTATAAATCCACAAAAACAGCAGAAACAGTTTAATGTAGTGCAAAAGTCTGGACTTCCTACTGGACATACTTAAGTATCCAAAGCAAGAATTTGAATGCTAGCCATAGCATCCACGATAGGTAATATTACATTTTTCTAAATGGAGTCAAATATTTTCCAAATTAAACACAAATCTTAAACTCGAAACCAAGCACGGAAAGAAATAGAACTGTGGGAATGAATGCCATTCTTAATAAAACTACCTCAGTAATCAATAGTAAACACAGTATATAAAGATTTCAAATAAGCTAAATATATTTAAAACTTACCTTTCTTTGTGGGTGCATCTTGTACAGACAAGGTAATTAATTTCTGATTGGCTGGCAAAATTGGACGTTCAGACTCTGCTTGCTTCCTCTTCATTTCACGGTTGAACTGCCGTCTCTCAGCCCAGGTTCTGAACTTTTTTACAGTTACTTGTTCAAAATCAAAACGTTTTTCAAGATAATGTCTAAAATCTTCAAGATCTAGGGAGAGAAAAGGTAACCAATCTCATTTGTTCCACATAGTCCATAAAAAGCTGATCTATTGTTATGAACTGAACAAATGTCTATGCGGTTTTATATGCCAACAGTATGCTTAATAAGAATGTAAAATTATACAACTCACAGTAAGATCCTGTGTGCAAATATCTGAATGAAACTCAAGGCTACCCGATGTTCCTTTCACAGAAGAAATGGCCTACCATTTCTGCAATGCTGAGTATAGTACAGAAAGTGCATTTGGAATGCAGGACGACAGGAAAGCAGTTATTTTATGTACCTAATTTGTGTAATGCAGGCTTTCCTCAGGCAATTTTTTTCAAAAGCCAATGCAACTAAATATTATACCATCTAGCCATCTCATTTTTGGCCGCCCCCTTTTTTTGCCCTCAACCTTTCACAGCATCAAGGCTTTCTCAAGTGAATCCTCTCTTCTCATTTGGTGGCCAAAGTACTTTAACTTCATCTTTAATATCTGACCTTCCAAGGAGCAGTCAGGGTTGATTTCTTTTAAGATCAACCTGTTTGTTCTCTTTGTTGTCCAGGGTTCTCTCAAAATTCTCCTCCAGCACCACATTTCAAAGGCGTCTATTCTTACATTGCATTAAACTACTATTAAACTACATTGCAATAAACGATCACTGTGTTTAACATTTTGCATATATCACCTAGGCCTCTTCCAAGTTAGGATTTTTTTCAAATGACATGTTTCATGCCTAGAAAATGCAGGTGCAGATTATCAGCGCCCCCAAATTACGATTTTGGGACTTACCTACAGACTCATCTTTGCACACTTCAACTTTGGCCCTAACTTGACCCAAGGCTCCTTGTGCTGCATCGCCTCCAGAGGGTTCTTTCTCTTCCAAAGCCCCAGAATCAGCACCAGTGGAGTCCGGCTCCTCTGTTTGGCAGTCCAATTCAGCAGCTTTATCCAAGGCTTTCACTGGTGATACTTCACCGTTCGGGGTAATGTCGTTGTTTTGTTCCCTTTCTTCATTTTCCTTCATTTTCTTATAATGCAAGCAAGGAATGCTACTCATAGGAGGATCATGTTTCTGCAAATAAACATCCACATGTTAAAACAGGAGAACAAGATTGCAAAGTCAAATCCAGCCTCTTCCAAAGGTTTTTACTGGCTGAAAACCCGTTGTGATTATGCAAACAGTGTGAGTTTTGGAAACTATGATAAACTAAGAGATCTCCACAGACTTTATTGGTTGCATGCTAAGTCGCATGACTTGGTGTGTAACAGATAATGCTGCAGGGATTTCTTAATTTACAGCAATTTGCATCTAAATGTTATCGTCATCGTCTGCTACTCACATCCAAGTATACCATTTGCATAACTGCATTAACAGGATTTCAGCTTCAAAATTCTGGCAAACAGCTACCTCCAAAAACAGCAGCCCCACTGAATCAGCAGCACATACCTCAGTTGCCATCAACTGAGTCAATGGTTCTACTATGGGTGCAACCAGCAAATGGGTGCCTCTGTGATTCTGACTGATTTCACTACTCAAGGAACTTGGAAGATATATACCACTTTGCTTTAAAATTCGTTATACGTAAAAAGCTTGTTTCTCAAATTCTATGACATGTGCAAGTTTTCACCTTTTAGATTGCTATATTGTAAAAATATAGTAATAATCATGTGCAGTCAAGCTAATTCTGACTTACAACGTTTCAGGGTTTCCTAGATAGAAAACACACAGGAATGGTTTGCCATTCCCTGAGATTGTGTAGCTTGTCTATGGGAGCTCTTCTTCTGGGACTGGGGAACTGAACTACCATTCTCTGACTCTATAGCCAGATCCCTCAACTACTAAGCTATAATATAATTTCCTTTAAGATGTTAATAACTCACTACCATCCTTTCTTCTTCTAACATAATTATTAAAAGTCCAGCAGGCTCATATTAAAGGTTCCTCTAACATAGCAGCCTGCCTTCCAGAAGTAATAAATGGGATTATCTCCAGGAAATTCTCAAGTAGGCAGCCCTCTAAAAGCAAATTAAACCAGCAACCATAGCTCCAAGAAAATAATTGTAAATAGTTCTGCAACAAGGATAACCCCAAAAACTTTCTGCAGAACCCTTTAAAACAGGAATTCTCAATGTTTCCCCACCACAAGCCAGACCACGCCCCTTCCGTCAGCTGAGCGGGACGAACACGTGGTTCCCCCAACATAAACACTGTGGTAAACCACAGCGGGTGCATTTGCGCAGACGGGTTGACAGCTGTCGTAAGCACATCCGTTTCCATGGTCATCGTCATGGACCGTATCTGGCCTGTGAACCCTTGCTTTAAAATCTAAGAGCAATGAATTTAAAAAGTTACCGAAATCTGATGCATACCCTTATACTTCCTGTTCCCAAGAAGTAAGGTCTGGACCAAGTAACAACTCTGGATTCTCTGTGCAGATATACAGGAATGCCTGAATTATGGAATGTCATGATCCATCCATCAGGCAAGGGCTCTGTAGGAGGGCGGCCACGGCCTAAAAAAATAATAATTGAAGATTGCTCACAAGGCAAAATCATTATTAAAATGTTTATTTCTAAAAGGTGAAAAGGAAAACTAAAAAAGCAAAAGCAAAAATAATATTTGGTTTGAAACAATTTATTAGCATTTATTTTTAACTTTACTTTTCAAAATACTGGTAGGTTTTTAGCTAGTTAGCGCTGAAAAGCAATTCTGTCATGTGCCTATACCTAGGAAATAATCTTCCTTTTTAATTTAATTTTCACGCTTATATACCGCCCATTCAGGTACAACCTGACTCAGGGTTTTCCCTGCCAACAAGGGAATACTGTAAATGACAACACCAAGAGCTAAAAATAACAATAATCTCACACTTAAACTCCCCTTGCTTTAGGAAGCTAAAAAAATAATAATCCTCAATTTTCTATATCTGACCTGGAACTAAATTGCACTTCTCTTATCAACATAAAAAAGCAATCTAATGACAGACACATGTGGTCCACTTAAAACTATCAATGCTAATTAAAATTTTATATCATGTGTGAAAGTTTTTTGACAGCAAATTTCATTTAACATTTAATTTGGGATTAATTTTGCATTTGGTGAACAGCTAGGCAACAAAAAAAGATACGTTTAACTGAAAAGGTTGGTGGTTTTTATATCTTATTACAATATCAACTTCAAAAATATTATTCCTTAGATTTCTAATGAAGCCGTTTGTACTGAACATTACAAATACAATGCCTGCTGTCTACTTAAAATATTCTCGTTCCAGACTTTAAAAACATGCACTTAATTTAAAGAAAGGACTCCGCAGTCAACGTGACTCTAATGATGGCCTGATGGGATACAAGATTTACAGTATTTGCTGGCGTAAAGACCCACTATCCCCCACTTAAAATATACTGGAAAAATGGGAGTGCGTCTTGTACTGTATATAGTGGCCTCATCATCGACTGCAACTCGTATCAGAGAATGCATTTTTTCCTGAAGCAGGAAAAATGTCATTGGCGTGAATTTAAGGTGGATCCCAGCTTGCCATGAAGTGATCAACACACTGTGATCACAGAGCCATCTCCTGCAGCACGTATGAAAAGAGACATGCAGGATTTAGCACTGGTAATGCAATGGACTGCCACATCCTTGAGGATATTAACAAGGTGTGCCTTAACAGCCGGTACATCTGGCACGGCCTCTTCCGCCTCCATGACCGTTGGGAATCAGAGTTCCTCCTCTGCTCATTTTGCCGTTGAGCCCAATAGGATTGTTTCGAGGGGCATTTCCTCCACTGAGGGGGACCATTACCCCACCAAAAGGGGCTCATCCACCCATAGCCATTGGCCCTTTTAAGGAGTCAGGTTATTTACTGCAGCCCTACACTTGGCACTGAGTCGCTGGCTGTATGGTCTACTCCATTACCATAGCGGGATGTCTGGCCAATAGTGAGCTATTTTGGTAAAAAAACAGAGTGTCTTATATACTGGCAAATAAGGTAAATAAAAAACTACTTGCAGGAAGAACCCCAGGGTCATTATGTACATTTATAGAACTGATTCCAATATATAGTATTACTTACTTTTAAGGACAGTTTTTATTTTGGTCATCATTGGCTGCACACTAGTTTCCCCATCAGACTGGTGATCACTCTCCTCTCTGTATTTCTCATCAACTTTCCTTTTTTTGGGAACACAGAGGCCTTCTTCAAGCAATGTGTCCACATCATTATCAAATTCATCCTGAAAAACATATTGTTAAGATACTACACCCCCTGCAGCTATTCTCTTCCACTTATGCTGACAAGCTAAGAGCTATTGCACAGAAGCACATCCATTCCTATTATAAGACATGCAAAAAACAGATGTGGCATATTTTAAGAATCAGACTGTTATTTTATGTCACTGCAAGTCTAGTATCATAAACTTTTATTGCAAAATGCTGCTAATTTACAAACTGCTGCTTGCGTTCCCAAGTTGTGAAGCCAGAAATCCAAGCACCATCCTGTTAATCAGCAGCAATTCAGTTGGAGTTTACACAAATACACTCATGCCAGTGAAAATCCGTAACAGGATTCTCACCCATGATTACTAACTTAATGTTCTTGATACTCAAGAAGGAAAGCCTTTCTTTCGTCAACATGAAATGAAATACAACTCATTTATGATCAGCACTGCAAACTATCTTCTGGATGGTTGAGGCCCGAAATTTTCCAAATATATCCCCCACTCACTACCACCATTTCATTTACAAACATTTTAATAGAGTAAATCATGTATTTCTTTAATTCCTTATTTTAAAATAGAAATACTTACCTCATAAGAATAATTCAAAGTTTCTTCGTCCACTTTGTCTCTCTGAACAATAGCTTTAGATGTAAACCCTCCTTCTTCATCTATTTCCATCAAATTGTCAGTAAAATCTTCTAAATCATCCAGAACTGCATATTCCACTCGCTTTTCCTGATCTACATCATTTTCATCCTCCTTTTTATCATCGTTTTCACCACCTAAACACATAGCCTGACCATTGCTACCCCCAGCGAAAGGACAAGCATGCATATCCCCATTAACATTACTAATACCTAAACCTGAATCTGTCTCACAATCTTGCTCAGCTCCAGTGTACAGAACTTTCCGATCTTTACTTCTACAGCTCTCTGTAAAGCTAACACTTATCTTTACATCTTTAAGCAACTTAAGATCAGGGGTGAACTTTCTAACTGAAGGCGCATGACGAGCAGTTCTTGGGCTTTGGTCGCTATTAGGCTCTATGATAAGACGACTTTTGTAGCATGAGGATCCTTTTGTGAGAAGCTGTGTTCTGTCGACAGTCTGCGTGTCCCCAGCAGGGGTATCTGACTGTCCATCACCACCAGAGCCAACGTCCATTACCTCTGCGTCACTGGACGTTTGCAGGGGAGGTGGTGGAGGCTGTTCATTAGGAGGCAATGGTGGGGGACAAGAATGGTTCTCCACATTCACTTCTGCTGCTGGCTCTTTTGGAAGGGGAGGTGCTTTTTCACAACTTTCCATAATTTTAAACTTACAAACAAGGCTTTAATTTTTTTTTAAAAGTAAATAAATCTACTCTCCTAACATGCAGAAATCCGTCAAGACAGGATCTGTCATGATCTATTCAATTTTGCAAAATTTGATGATACAATTAAGCTGACTACATTGCTCTTTTCATTAATGTAGACAGTTTTTAGAACCACTGTCTCAATTACTGGAAATGACAATGCATTCAGCTTAAATAGCTGATGTCACGGTGTTGAGCATCTTCAGTGGTCACATGGAGGTGTCCCTTTCTTCTTTCAACCTACAAAGGAAAAAAGGTACTATTACTGAAAAGCTTTAACTTTCTATTATTCTAAAATTATAAGTACAACCTGCTGTACAAAATTCAGAATCAACTGTGTTTTATCCAAATGTTGTCAAACAACATCGCAACCAAAAGGTTATTCCAAAATGTAGTAACAATGACAATATTATGATAACTAGATAACACCGATGAAATATTTTCAAACAGAACTGTGCAAAAACTTGTTATTTTACCTTATTGTCTATGTGACAGATTGCTAAACAGTTGTGTAACACATTTATTGAGCCATATGTTGTGATAAACTAATACTACTGTTATACAAAGACTTTCATCCTAAGTAAGGCATATATCTTACATGAGGAATATCTGACTGATTACCTACATCTATGATGGCAAACCTTGGCACTCCAGCTGTTCTGGAACTTCAATTCCCATAAGCCCTGATCAGCAAGAGTGCTGACTTGGGCTTCTGGGAAGTGAAATCCAAGAACACCTGGAGTGCCAAGGTTCACCATCACTGACCTACATACTCTCCATTTAAGTTTCTTATATAGTGGAACAGCTCAGTTAACACAAAAGTTGCATAACCAAAGGAAATCCATAGAAAATAATAGCTTGGCTTATGGATTTCCCCCCGGAATGGATTAATTGGTTTTCATTGCATTCCTATGGGAAACCGCATTTCGGTCAATGGATTTTGGTTTTCAATGCATTCCTATGGAAAACTGCATTCAATGGATTCCTATGGGAAATTCGGTTAAAGTAATTCTCACTGTAAGAAACGTCCCAGAGAACGCATTAATTACGTTAACTGAGGTCCCACTGTACAGGAAAACAAATACAGTATATACTAGTGATGGTGAACCTTTTAGAGACTGAGTGCCCAAACTGCAACCCAAAACCCATTGATTTATCACAAAGTGCCAACACAACAACAGGGGAGGAAGGAAACACTCCCATTGGGCTGCTGGGCAAAGGGACAGGGTGAACTCTGTGCTGGGGGGAGCGAGGAAATGCTCTCATTGGGCTGCTGGGCAGAGGGGTGGGATGAACTCTGTGCTGGAGGAGGGAAGAAGCGCTGCCATTGGGCTGCTGGGCAGAGAAAACTCTGTGCTGGGTTGACTGAACGGAGGGCTCTGAGTGCCACCATAGATTCGCCATCACTGGTATCTACCATGTGTTACAACATGCACCAGAAACATAGCAATTTGCCAAACTTGTATTAATGAAAGTTATGTATCCTGTGGTTAGTGAACCTTTCTTACACTTACTAAAAGAAATACAGGTAGCACATTTATGTTTATGGATTCTGCACGAAAGTGCATATTAGCTTGAAGAAACTTTACTGCATACTAATCTTCTCCAGGCTGTTTTCAAAATTGCATTAAACACCAATGTTCTCAAACATTACATTTCCCTTGCAATAACTGTGTAGGTGGGAATTTCTCATCTCCTACATTTCCAAGTCTCTGTGTAAACCTAGACAGAGGGTTAAAAGTCCATCTAACTATGTGAGAATAAAAGAAACGTTCTCTCTTGCTCATTCAGGTTTATCAACACATAACTTTACAAACAGCATAATGATTCTCTCCAAACATCTGAAGAAAATCAAATGCTTTGGCCAATGAAAATTTCAAACATTACTCACTTAAAATAGTCTCATAACAAAACCTCTGTATATAATTTCTTCAATGGACAAACAGATCTAAAAAACTGGAAGAACAGGGAAAGTACAAATTTCATGCTCTCTGTCAGGGACAATCCATACTGAGAAGCACAAAATATTGGAAAAACCTTCCCATCTGAACAAACTGGAAGAAAGCTCCTGATTGTGTAAATTGGAAAGAATTACTAATCTTGCAATGAAAGTTAAGAAGAAAAATAGAGCACAATGCAAAAACAATTATGAAACATCATTATAACTACCATAAGACAAAGATATAGTGTACAGAATAGGGGTAAATTCCTAAACACACTATTCTTCACCACCTCTGGTTAAATACCATTGTAACACAATACAGTAATACCTCATACAAAGTCTGCTTCGTACAACATCTAATTCATACAACATCGCGTAATTCCTTGAAAAAAGTTGCCTCATACAAAGTCACTGTGACTTTATATGAAGCATTGGGGTTTTTCCCAGGTTGCATTGTGCCTGGGCAGTATAAAAGGCAGGACACATATGTGCATTGCTGTTGTGGGTTTTGCACGAGGCGAAGAGTGTTTAGGAGTGGTTTTGAGCGCGATTTTGTATTTTTTTCATCAGAATTATTAGAAGCATTCCTTGGATTTTTGCAGCATTCTTCAGGTTCTTGGACCATCAGGGTTGTTTGACATGTTTTCGTAATGTATTTAGCCTTTAGACAATGATTTCTTAAAGTTATGTCAGTTTCCTGTGTTTCCTTGACTTTGCCCTGAAGTCTGTGCTGTTACAGTACAATGTATCTCTATGGAAATGACGTAGTACGAGGCATTGCGGTAAGGATTTGGACGTTGTATTAGGCATCACGGCTAGGATTTTGCATGCCTCATACGAAGTCCAAATCCGTATAAGGTCCAAACTTGTGGAACCAAGTTTGGACGTTGTATGAGGTATCACTGTACTGTTTATGCCAGCACAAACACAGCTACAATTTTCAAAACTATACCAATTATAACATGGTGCTTTCCATGAACAGTTTTCCAATTTAAAATCAACAATATTTAACATGGGATGGCTGACAGAGCCCTTCTCTCACTTCCAAGTGTTTTCTGATAAAGAGAGGGGAATTTACAATCAGTACCAAAACCACATGACAGTATGTAATGTTTATAGAGAAGAGTCTTGTTAGTCTATGAACTTTGGGAAAAGACACCATGTAGCTAACAAAACAATGGGCCTTTTCTATGATGGTACTTCAAACTCTTCTGAGGGAGATACAGTTGCCATCAACTCAGTATTCCTTCTGGTATCAAATTAAAATATTTTTGTTTGCCCATTCCAGAAAGTTAAATTGTTACTATAGTTGCAATTCTACTTTAATTGGTTGCTTTTTTATTTTCTGTTTTACTCTGCTAATCTTCACTGCTAGTTTCATGTTTTTTCAAGTCTATACTATATCTGGTTTTTATTTTATTTGGGCTGTAATAATCTTAATCATAAACTTAATATTACTGTTACAGTTTTTGAAAAGTTTTATCAATGGTGGCACTAGTTCACCACTGATGTTGACTCAATGCAAATTTTAAAATATATACAGGTTATTAAAGTATATATTCAATTATTTGGAGGAAACAGAACATAGAGTGCCTCCTCTTCCAATCTCATATTTTGGACTTCAACTCACATCAGCCTCAGTCAAAAGGGTATTGATACCTAAAACACTGAGGAGCACCTAGTTAGAGAAATACTGTTGTTGTTGATTAAGTCACTCAAGGATGCCTTTACAAAGGTTATTTCCCTCTGTTGGGAGAACAACTAGCTAACCTGCTACTAATTAAATAAACACCCTGGAAAATTATTCTGACACACATGCTCTCACATCTGGCTGACAATTATTCTACAAATGTACAAATGTAGGCCTGGCTTCTGTTTATGCAACATTGATGGCCACACCAAAGCTATAATTTCCACTAGTCCCAATTAGTGAACCAACTGCTTAATAGTGAATCAACATTTATGTAAATATCTGTGTTACAATGGGTCTTCTCTAAAGGCTACCAAGGGGATTTTACCTACTTTTTTTGTTTAGACGCCTAAGTGTCATGGTTAGGCTCCAACACAAGCGGAGTGGGACATATTGGTCTTGTTAAAGGGCCCCTAATGCCGTCCTTTAAGACAGAATGAGAACTAAAGGTAAAGGCCACCCTTGCTTGAAAGCCAGCCGTATCCGACTCTAGGCCTCAGTGCTCATCTGTTTATCACCGAAGAGCCAGCAGTTTCTGTGGACATGTGGCAGGCATGACTAGACACCGAAAGGTGTCCTCCTCAAAACGCACCCAGAGGAGGGGCGCCTCTGAAATCACCTTAGGTAAAGACCGCCTTTGCTCGAAAGCCAGCCATATCCGACTCTAGGCCTCAGTGCTCATCTCTGCTTGTAGCCAAAGAGCCACTTTAAGGGGTCCCAATCAAACCACCTCTTCTCGGAAACTGTTGGGGCCTGCGATGGATAGATAGTTGGGGTGGGGCGGGGACACAATTGGGGGAAGTAAGATGAACCAACCTCGGTAGGGAAGGCTGAGAAAGAAGGGAAAGAGTGTGAGGCTGAGGGAGAGGGGCCTACGACTGAGAGAGAGGCGGCCAGGCCGCGGCAAGGCCCCGTTCGCCTCAGCGCCCTCTGCCAGCGCCCACGGAGGGGCTCGGCACCCACCTGGGCCATGCCCGGACTCCGGAGTGTCCGGAACGGTGCTCTCTCTTTCTCTAGGGCTCGCTTTTAGTCTCCTCCTCGCCCCGCCAAAGCGAGGAGGAGAAGAAACCGGGCCTGGGAAAGGAAGGGACCAGCAGCCACGCCGCCCCACCCGTCCTCTTTGCCTTTCTCCGCTGCGGGAGCCTTTTCTCGCCTCTTTTTCTTCTTCTCCGCCTCACAAAAGCCGCCGTCTAGCCGCCGCCGCCGCCATCTTTAGACGCCTCACTTCTCTCCTCCCCAGCCCTCTTGGCTCCTGGGGGTTTCCACTCAGCCAATCGCTGTCGAGCACTCGGCTCCCGCTCTTTTCGTTCATTGGCTGAGAGGCCAGCGTGTCCGCCTTTTAGGAGAGCGGCCGCCAATGGGGAAAGATAGAGGGACCGGGTGGCTGACCAATAGCAGGGGAGGAAAAGCTAACGGTTGAGAGAGACGGTTAAGGAGCCTTTATTTTAAACAAAACATAAAAGGGGCGGGGCCAACGGTCGTTTGAAATTTGAATAGTTGAAAGTGTGGAGCTTGAAATACTTCATGTGGAGAAATATTTCCTCCTGATAATTTTATTTATTTAATTTGCATTGCATTTCTATCCTGCTCAGTCTGAGATATTCTCCCACTCTGGGTGGCAAGAGTTTCACAAATAATAAAATACACAAGTGGTACCTCAGGTTAAGAACGCCATTAGGAATGAAAATCCATTGAAATAATAACGAATCCCCCCCCCCAAAAAAAATACAAAAAAAGGTGTCCCCAAGGTGTATTGCTTGGGAAGTTTTATTGTGCTGCCAGTCCACCCCACACACCCCATGCTGGAGTCTGTAGGCAGCACCATAAAGGCATTTATGCATTTAAAGTGCACTTTATAAAGAGTTTTGAACAGATAAAATACTTTTTAAAAAACTTTTCTGACCTCCAGAACGGATTAACTGGTTTTCAATGAAGTATAATTTAATTTGTGATCTTGATACTTGTCTGGGGTGGCTTAATACAGCATTGTAAACCTGTCCTGAAATCCTGTGGTCTACCCTATATGGATCTTGGTCTCCAATTTTTTTTTATGAATATATAGCTACATTTAAAAATTCAGTTTAAACTCTGAGAAGACAAGACTCCCTGGAAAAGGCAATAATGCTAAGAAACGTATGTGTAGCTAACATTGTGATTGGCTACCAAGGAGGCAGTTACAAAATAATAAATAGAATACAGAAAAATTTAAAAAAGCATAAGCAAGAAATTGCAAGTAGATAAACAGACAGTGCTTTGTCTGGAAAGGTGACAGTATTCTGTGCACTTCAACGTCTAGTCTTGGCTGTCACATGTCCATGGAAACATCTGCAGAAACAGACAGAGGCTCTTTGGGAACCCCTGGTTTAGGACCATGCGATCTGCAGGAGCGGCTCTTCCTAGGAAATTCTTCCAAAAACACACAAATAATGAAATTGCAGGTGCTTATGCTGAAAGGGGTTAAAAAAAATCTTCCACAAGAGGTAGAGCATTTTTGGCTGTGGCCCCACAGTTATGGAATACTTTGTCCCCTGAGATTAGAACAGCCCCTACATTGCTGGTCTTCCGTAAAACGTTGAAGACCTTTTTATTTACGGAAGCATTTTCCAAACAAATTTTATGATGACTCCTGGGAGCTTTATTAATTTACATTAATGAAACTTTAAAACTTATTTGCATGATCCTGGTGCCCCTAAAGTTGTATTGCTGGCTTGGGGTGGTGGTGGTTTGTATTGCATGATATAATAACAGAAGATTCAGAACAGATCTCTCACTTCTGGTTTTTATTTAAGGATCCACTAGATACACATGCGGATGAGCAGTAATGACCAAACAAAGCTTCATTACGCTGGAGAAGCCATATAAAGTTGATCCTTGTCAAACACAACTGAACCAATGGTGGTGCTATTGTATAAGAAAGCTTATGTTTCTCGCCAACAACTTTGTTGTAAAACAAATTCCTCTTTTAGACTGCCAAGTGTGTCTAGCTATAGCTCCATCTCTGGCATCTTTTCTTGTGAATTATAGCTGGCTGTATAAAAGTATTTTTTATGGAGGGGAGTAAACCACCATCGATTCTCATAATAAAGTAATAAATAGCTCAACATTTTGCTGCAGGTCCATACATTAAGATATCAACATTCCCAAAACGTCTATGCCATTTTTAAAAGCAAGGGTTCCCAAACTAAGGCCTGTGGGCCAGATACAGCCTGTGGTGCCATTTCATGTGGCCTCCCACCTCCTCCAAGGGCATTCAAGAAACAAAACGGCCAGCCCTTTGAAGCTTTTGGGACAAACTGGCCACCCCGTCATGCAAGCAGGGCAAAATGGCCATCTGACCCTCAAAGTTGACTGAGATAAAGGAGAAGATGGTCTACTTTCCTTCACTGGAAGTCTTTAAACAAAGGTTGGATGCTTCTTTGTCAGGGATGCTTTACACATGGATCGCCTACATCAGTGTGGGTCAGATCTGAAGTCTCTTGAGATCCCCTCTAAACCGCTGATACTGCGAATTCAATAATTCTTCACAAAATTATCCCTGCAGCGCTCAGCTTCCTCCAGGATATTGTTCAGAATGGCCCACATCATTCTTATAATTTGTTTCTGCTGCTTCCTTTTCAGTTGATTGCAATACTGCTCATTCAATTTCCACCAAGTCAAGAACCTTGGGTGCCCTCCAGTCACAAGATGTCTCTATAGAAAATGGGATTCAGATGACTGATTGCCTTTGACTCATTACCAAACACACTGATATATGAGGAGCTAATTACAAAGAGGTAACATTAAAAAAAACACCTTAAGGACGCATTAAAGAGATAATTCTTTCAGTCCTGACTCCCATTCACCAAGTTTCAGGTGGAAACATTAAAGGCTTATCAAGATGAGACATTTATTCTGTGAAATATACCTGATTGGTCTTCAAAGTTCTCCTCCTTTGAACTGCTGTACATATGACAGTTTGGTAGCCCAGTTTGGTAGCCCAGCAACAAATTTGGCCAGGCAGTGGCTTATGGACTGCGTTGTCATCCTTGGAGCTCATCTAGCCACAAACACCCTGCTAAGCATGGTGATGAATTCACATTATGCCTTTCCTACATTCCCAGTAGTAGTTGATCTGAGAGGTTGTTGGTTTTCTGTGCACGTACTATTGCTGAGAGACAGGATGATGGTGCCGCAGTAAAAACAGCTCAGCAGGACTTGAACCTGGGCTGTGTTGCGTCTTACGGATACTGTTTCTCAAAACAAGCACAGAAACATGAATATGCCGTATGTCGAGTCAGATCCTTGGAAGCCATATTGATTTGTATACTTATCTGTTGTGCTGGGACTGCAGTAGCTCAAGTGGCTAAGATGCTGACTGGATGGCGGGAGGTCGGCAGTTCGATTCCTGAGTAGTACTGCAGGACGGAATTTGCTCCCGTCTTTGTCCCAGCTCCTGCCAACCTAGCAGTTTGAAAGCAAGACATTGCAAGGAGATAAATAGGGACCACTTCAGTGGGAAGGTAAACAGCGTTCGTGTCTAGTCATGCCTGTCACATGACCACGGAAATGTCTTCAGAAGCAGACAGTGCTGGCTCTTCCAGCTATGAAACAGAGATGAGCACTGAACCCCAGAGTCGGATACGGCTGGCTTTCAAGCAAAGGAGATCTTTACCTGTTGTTCTAATCAAGCACTCTGTTCCTGATCTGTATAAATTGATGCCATGAAGCCTCACTTCCATGGTGCTTAAGGCTGTATGTTGCCATACGTGACATTCCAAACATTGATGGACTTCCTACGTTTCCCCTCCCACAGCATTTGGACCTACCAGTGAACCCTTATACTGGTTCCTTTGTTTCATTTATCAATCTATCCCTGCACATCTATTTAGCAAGCATTCTAGAATGGCACTTGGGGTGTGTGTGTTTTTCTCTGGTCATCATAGTGTTAGCATTTCCATCAGAATATATTGTGTACTGTGAGATACCTCACCTCCAAGCTAGTTGTCATTGCGCTGGAACTGAGCAATAGTTCCCAAACTTAAGCCCCCCATCCCCTGAGATGGAGTTATCCAAAAACATCTGTGCACCCAAGTTGGGAACTATGATCTAGATCGGGGTCCTCAAACTTGGCTCTCCAGGTGTTCTTGGACTTCACTTACCAGAAGCCCAAGTCAGCACACTTGCTGATCAACTTTTGGGAATTGAAGTCCAAGAACATCTGGAGAGCCAAGTTTGAGGATCCCTGATCTAGAGCTTAAGCAATTTGTCATGTTTGTGTG
This sequence comes from Bradypodion pumilum, assembly GCA_035047305.1. Taxonomy (NCBI): domain Eukaryota; kingdom Metazoa; phylum Chordata; class Lepidosauria; order Squamata; family Chamaeleonidae; genus Bradypodion; species Bradypodion pumilum. The sequence continues at coordinate 14,317,954 of JAWDJD010000014.1, read as the reverse complement.
AAGGATTTTTTTTTAAAAAAGGCTAAAGAACTCAACTATTTTTGTAACTTAAGAAACAGGGATATCTTGTAGAGCAGGGATTCCCAAAATTTTGAGACTGTGGGCCGGTCACGTGGTTGAGCGGGTCGGTCACGTGGTTCCTCCAGCCGTAAAATGCATCCACAGCTGTCGTAAACGGGTGCATTTATGGCAGTGTTACGCATATGCAGGGGCACGTTATGTGCATGGACAGGCACGTTTTACTTCCACTTCCAGTTGTGAGGGTGCCGTGGGCCAGATGAATTGCTGCTGCAGGCCGGGTCTGGCCCATGGGCCATATTTTGGGAACCCCTGTTTAGAGAGAGGGGAGAGGAAGTGCCACAATCAATTTTGGCATCTTAGTCATCCCACTGCAGAGTGGGAAATTTCCTTGGATTTTAGGATTTCTTGGGGAAACTCATAGTACTAACAAATGAACAGTAATCTAGCATTTAAGGCAGGAGTTCTCAACCTTTTAAAGCCAGGGGCCAGGCGGGTCATGCTCCCTCAAACAGCTTAAGAGGCCGGACGGCCATTTTGTTCTTCCTCCACAATATGGCACATCCTGGTATGGTAGAGGCAGTGGGTGGCCACATGAAATGGTGCTGTGGGCCACATCTGGCCCATGGGCCATCGGTTGAGAATCCCTGATTTAAGGAATTATCTTAAACTCTCAGCTGTTTCAAGGAACATAACAAATGAAACAGGGCCTTGGTTGAAAGCTACATTATTCTGCAGAACAGAAGCATTTTCACTTAATCCACAAGAGCTGACAGCTTTTCACAAATGCTGACAGCTTTCCACACTGAACAACTGAGGAAAGCCATGTGGATGTTCATCAAACACCTCATTCCTAAGCATGTCTGCTCAGAAGAAAGTGTGGAGTGGGCCTTGGTTCCTAAAAAAGGATATGCAGTATTTCAATCAGAAGCTGCAGTCCGATAACACGTTTTAGTAAGTATAGTGCACTGAAATCAAATGGAATCTACTTCTGAATGCATGCACACAGTCTAAAGGAAAACACATCCGGATAATAGCGCTCAAATGTTATGTTGCCTCGAGACAACAATGATTAGCAGCATGGACAGAAAGATAAGTTGTTTAGAGAGCTTTATCTTAAGCCTCTTCGGGCTGTCTTAAAAAATCATGCTACCTTGTACATCTCGGTGTAGGACTTAAGCCATTGCACCGATCCCAAAGTGAGGGGGAACGGGACTCCAAATGTCCAACCCCCCGCCCCCAAACCATGATATGTAGAAAAAACAGGTTGATTTTTAAAATAAATGTGTCACTTAGAAAGGGCTTGGCAAAAGATATGTCTAGGTCAATTATTTTTATCAGGTGGGGTTCATAGTAAAAAGACTATCCATGTCAAACACAAATGTTTGGGCATATCTGCAATGAATATGCAAAATGCCATGAAATCAGAGGCTCTTCCATTCCACATGGGCAACATTTTTAATGCTATATTCTTAGCATCTGCTTGCCAACACAACCACAATATAACACTGGGAGTTTTCATTCCAAAAAACAAATGTTGCCCATCTCTGCCCATTTATAAATGGTAAGGATGCCAATGTGTGGCTAACAAACATTGAGACACTGAGACCTTCTTATTGCTGAATCAAATGGGCACTCCCATAGTACATGGAGCTTTACAATGCAGGCTTTACATGAAGAGACTTCCCTAAAAAAAAAAAGAAACCTTTAGATGCCGCTTGATTCAAGCAGACAGCGCTTTCCTGATGCTCTGTCATGGCTCTCTCTTCCTCCTTCCAATTAACAGTAAGAGCTTAATCGGTTAATTTTAATCAATCTCCAGTGTAATCAATAAAGTTAAACCCAATGCGCGTCTTGTCTAGAGCAGATCCCCTGAAATCACTGGGACTTGAGCCAGTGGTAATTAACAAACCCTGTCCATTTCAGTGGGTCTAGTCTAGGCAAGAATACTAATGATTTTAGCCTACATTCCTGTTTACCCAATGATTCTTGCTCAAATTAAATGAGAATGACCTGAAAATGTGGGTACATGATTACTGACGGTATCACGAATCCCCAGCCTGACAGAAAGTTAAGTCATTGTGCCAGGCTATTCCATAATCCCTTTGAAAGTTACACAAGCAGAACGTGGCTTGTTTCTTAAGTACAACCAGGTTTCCTGTTCAGACGATTTGGGGTTGAGCAAACGAAGGATGTGATGTGGAAGGTGGTAGGTTCTGGCAATTGCTAGGTTGTGCTATGCAAGAGTAATGCACCGCTGGGATAGCAGCTAAGACCTCTCCCACCCCCCAGAAGTTCAATAGCTCGTTCTTTTCTTCCATCTCCATCCTTCATTTTTCTCGCGACCCGTTCAGGCCGAGAGCCTGTTAAGTCTGCAGTTTGAACTGGTAGCTGCTTGTTTTCCATTGGTCAACATCCGCATTGAGCATGGTGCGCTCGGTGAAGGTGACGTGCCCGCCCACATCAATGAGAATGACCGTATTCGTCCTTAAAAGAGGAGGAAAGAGGAGGCGAAATGGAAGATTAAGATTTGGCAGGGTTTCCATCAAGCCATCTCTTGGGCTTTTAATTCTTATTTTTTCCCCCCACCCACTTCCCATCTCTTAGTAAACACAGAAATTAATTATGTGTTTTGCGAGGGGATCATTCACATCAGAAACAAGACAACGGCTTTTCTTTTCTTCCACAGCTTTTTTTTCCACACGGCTGAGTTCAGCCTCCCTGGTTTTGCTTCATTGCTAAGCTTATAAATCCAAGTTTCACAGAATGCTCCACGGGGGGGACATGTAAGGAAAATATATGGAAAACAAAAAGGCTAAGGGATCAGTTGTCATTGTCAAAGCTATTCTAGCATGAAATAAATTTTTATCCAGAAGCAACAGACCTGTTGCATGTGAAGTTAGAAGCTTATCAAGTTACACAACCCTGGCGCATCATGTTAAACTCACCTCTGCAATCTTTCCTCTGGTCTCAAACACCAGGGCCCATTTCCATATCAGAAAATATATTTAATTATTTTTCTGATTTATATTGCTGCCCAACTCCGAAGACTCTGGGCAGCTCACAGAAAATAAAAACAATCACATTTCAAAAACCAATTAAAAACCCATTAAATCTGCCAACCAAAAATTACTTTGACCCCTACAGATTAAAATAGATTACAAGAGGGAGAGAGTGTTCTTACTAAATCAGCCAGCAGGCATGGGTCACCACATCACTGGTGCCTCACACATGCTTTGCCAGCCAGGTTTTTAGCCCTATCCTGAAGGGCAGCAACTCCGTCTGGAGACGCAGCTCAATTGGCAGGAGGTTCCAAAGGGCCGGAGCAAACACTGAGAAGACCCTCCTTGTGGTGCTAGAGAGAGAAGCCTCCCTAGCAGATGGCACAATGAGAGAGCCTCCCCGGTCTGCTCTGGCGGGACAAACAGATGTTCTCAGGGTGACACGGCCTCTTAAGTATCCTGGCCAATATATATGCATATATTGTGAGTCCTTACAGACAGACACGGACACAGACTTTCATATAATGTTTTTTGTCACTCTCTTTCATATAGCTATCTTCCAGCATCCGCAAATCCAAAATCAGTTCCCAATATTTCCATGATGCTTTCATTCATGCTAGTGTATTTTGACATTCATAGAATCACATAGTTGGAAAGGGCCTTTTAGGCTATCGAGTCCAACTCCCTGCTCAATGCAGGGATCCAAATGAAAGCAGATCTGACTGATGGTCGTCTCATTCTCTTGAACGCTCCCAGTGTTGGAGTGCTCAGCACCTTTCAAGGTAGTTGGCTTCACTGCCATACTCCCCGAAACATAAAGAAGATTTTTCTGATATTCAGCCTATATCTGGCTTCCTTTAGTTTGAGCCTGTTATTACGCGACCAGAACTCTGGGATGATGGATAACAGATCCTGCCCTTCCTCTTTATGATTATCTTTCAGGTATTTAAAGAGTGCTATCATAATGAAAGGAAATACATTTAGGGACATTGGAAACCTTTTTTTTTTGGGTACACACCTAGAATAACAATAAAGGGAGTAAACCAGCACAAGACACATTTTGGGAAAAGTAAGATGATTAGAAAAAGGTGAATTCTGGACATTGTAAATAGCACAGGGGTGGTTATTTTGATTTTTTTTTGTTTACTTTAACAGTACAGTAAAACCCCTACTTACAAAAAAAGTTTTTCCCATAGGCTTTTGCTTAAATCAGTTTTTTACGTAACTCGAAGCAAACCCATAGGAAAAATGAAATGTTTATGTAAATCAAAGCAAACCCATAGGGAAATGAATTTTTATGTAACTTGAAGCAAACCCATAGGGAAATGAATTTTTATGTAACTTGAAGCAAACCCATAGGGAAATGAATCTTTATGTAACTCAAAGCAAACCCATAGGAAATCATGTAAATCAGGACATGGTTTTAGCACAAAATCATTATGTAAGTCGAATTTTATGTAACTTGAGACATATGTAAATTGGGGTTTTACTGTAGTATTATAAAATAAGAGAAAGTAATTGACTTCAGGTATTGAAAAAGGGATAAAAACAAGATGGTTATTTTAAAAATGGAGAGTTGAAGTTTATGGTAACATGATATGATAATGATATGTAAGTGGAAATAAAAATGAGAAATTGAATTTTAAGGTAATAAGAGTATGGATAAGAATATGTAAGTGATGCCTGAAGAATTTGAATTTCTTATGTCTCTTTAAAATGATTTTTGTTACTCTGCTTTGATTTTCTTCTTTGTTTACTGTATAACTTTTGTTTTACAAATTTAATAAAAAAATAATTTAGAAATAAAGCATGCTATCATATCATGTGCTGTCAAGTCAAAACAGACTTATAGAGACCCTTATTGGGCTTTCTAGGTAAGTGAAAGCTTTAAGGATCTTGGCCAGTTTCTGTGGCTGAGACGAGTGAGGGTTCAAATCCAGGAATCTTCAATCCTGGTCCATCACTCTACCCACTACCATATTTGTTTGTTGAGGGCCACTAAATCTGAGAAAGAGCTCTTGGGCATCTCAACAATGGACTGATTCAGTAATATCTGACACAGGGATATAAATCTTTGCTTAATTTTGTTCTTGCCATCACGAAAGTGTGATTTTTCTTGACAATGGTTTAGATGACAGAGACCTGCAAAAAAATTTTTGCACTTTGTTTCTTCTTGGGATTTATTTTATTGCAGAAGTGTTTTAGTCCCCCACTCCCCACAAAGCCACATGCTGCAATTTGTACAGAAAATACTAGTTTTCCCCACCAAGAAAACGTGAGAAATGTCACTGCTAATGAAAGAAGTGCTGAAAAACATCTCACAGCACTTGTATCTTTTCGTGACAGGTGTCTCAATGTGTCTCGACACAAGTTTTCATCAAGGGTGAGAAAATGTGAGAGCACTGGCTTCATCTTTGATCTGGAAAGTTGCATTCGGACTATTCGTGTTCCAAATGATTTCTGTTCCAGGTCTTTGGCAGTTTGTTGAAGACCAAATTGGAGGCCTTCCCATTGCCTTTCTGTCACAAGAATTTGGGGTCCTCAGTTCTGATTTTTATTAGGTGGTTGGGGGTTGTTTGATTGTTTTAATGATGTTTGTTTTGCTTTTATTTTATTTTAATAGTGTAAGCCGCCCAGAGTGGGAGTTCATCCCAGATGAGCAGCAGGGTAGAAGTGCATAATAAATCAGGGGTTCCCATCCTAAGGCCTGTGGGCCAGATCTGGCCCATGGTGCCATTTCATGTGGCCCTCACCCTCCCCAAGGGAATTTGAGAAACAAAATTGACACCCCCTTTGAAGCTGTTGAAACAAAATAGCCACCCCCATTATGCAGGTAGGGCAAAATGGCCATCTGGCTCTTGATGCTGACTGAGAGAGCATGACCTGGCCCCCGGCTTGAAAAGGTTGGGAACCCCTGCAATCAATAAATCAACCAATCAATCAAAAGTAATGGGCAGCATTACTCTTACCTGGTTCCATAATCTGAGCAGCGAACACAAACAGCTGCATACTTGTTCAAGAAGGGAAGGATGTAGTCCTTTCCTTGATCCTCAATGGCCGGATCTGGCAGTTGACTGAACAGGATAGAAACAAATGTTATTGACTTATCTCCACTTATCCCAGCAAATGCAAGCCATTGGTCTCAAGCCTGGCCATCTCTGGATGACCTATAACAATGATGGCCAACCTTGGCACTCCAGATGTTCTTGGCCTTAAATTCCCAGAAGCCCAAGCCAGCACTCCTGCAGATCAAGGTTTCTGGAAACTGAGGTTCAAGAACACCTGGAGAGCCAAGGTTGGCCATCACTGACCTATAAACAACCTGGGCCTGCATGTGATGGGGTACAGTCTTAGATGATCATACAATTGTTTCAATCTAGATGTCTCAACCAGTCGGGCCAGGTAACCCTATTATGGTAATAGAGTAGACCCTACTGCCAGCGATTAAACACCGATCGTCAGGTGGTGGTTAACTAACCTGATAACCGCCTTGGGTGTCAAAGTCCACAGGGAAGGGTGATGGTCCCCAAGTGGATTCAAACCCACTTGAACCCATCTTGATGGAGGGCAGCAGCTTCATCCATCCTGGCCTGGGGCTGAGGAGGACTTTGGTTGCCAAAAGGGCTCAGAACCGGAAAGTGACTTGTGGAACTGGATCAGTGGTATGGTTGTCACACTGCGACGTGGAAGGCAAATGGAAAGCCACTGCATTATATTGTTCCTAGGACAATCTTCATGGCTGGTCGCCATGATGATTGCCGCTATTTGTAATCAGATATGGCACTAGAAGATGATGATGTCCCAGTCTCTTCAGTTGGCAAGGCCAATGGCAGTGCTGGTTGCAAGATGTTGAGAACTGTAGTCTAAAAATGATATTTTTCCAAGTTCTGTCTACAAAGGGTTTGGGGGCAATCTGTCTGCCAATTGCATATTACAAGTAAAAAAGACCCACACAAACCAAAACCAATTCTGCTCTGGCAGAATTGTCTGAGTTAGTTTTGGAATAAATGAAACATCTCCCCTGCAGGCTTCAGTTTAAGAAGACAGACTCCCTTCTGTGTAGGAAGTTAGAAGGCATGTAAGGAAGATGATGCCTGTCTTCTGTGCAGTTCTGTTAGAGACAAACAATTAAAAACAAAGTCTTCTGCCTGATTAATTGGGGTCAACTTTCATATAAGACTTCAGCGTTTATATGTTGCACTCGCCATATCAGATGGCATCTTCTCTCTGCATCACCACTGATTTTTTTAAACTTGTTGCACTTTAATTAATTAGACTTAAACACTTCTCATTTAAGACTAATTAACCAAAAAATGAGGAATTTGTAAGCCAATCTAGCAAATCGTTCTCTTTATTATGGCCGATTTCCAATGCTCATGCAATGATTAGCGTTCTTCTCAGCAGCTTTTCATTCTGTTCGATTCCAAAAAAAAGTAGACTGTGAGGAACCCTAATTTGGATATAATGAAAATATTTTGATAATACAAATAACACTGAAACACGGGTGTGGCTGCCCCGGCTAAGATGGCAATCCTCATGTTGCTTCCAGCCACCTCTTCTGGAGTCAGCTTTGAATTTAAATAACAAAATTAGAAAACATCTTGACAAATCAAAACAAGATACTATTCTGATTAGATATGAAAATAGTTAAAATGAGGATTAAGAGAAAATTCTGTATTATGGTGTCTGATGCTAGCTGGAAAGGCCAGATTGCACTGCAGTCCTCCATAGCATCAAAGACCTGTCTAAATGGTCTTCACTAGAGTAGGTTTGGGACTGCGATGGCTTAGTGGTTAAGGTGCTGAACTTGATGAATGGAAGGTCAGCAGGTCAGCAGTTCGAGACCTGAGTACTGCACGACGGAGTGAGCTCCCACCTCTGTCCCAGCTCCTGCCAACCTAGCAGTTGGAAAGCAAGACATTGCAAGTAGATAAATAGGGACCACTTCGGTGGGAAAGGTAAACAGCATTCCGTGCACTCGGGTGTCTAGTCGTGCCTGCCATATGTCTATGAAAACATCTGCAGATGCAGACAGTGCTGGCTCTTTGGCTATAAGCAGAGATGAGCACTGAACCCTAGAGTCGGATACAACTGGCTTTCGAGCAAGGGTGACTTTTACTTTTAACCTAGAGCAGGTTTTAAGGAGCATAAGGACTTGCCAGGGAGTAATTAACACATGTATGCTGCTGAACCCCACTAAGAAAAGGGAACCTTATGCATGTATCAGCAGTGACCTCTAGTAAAGGTAAAGGTTTCCCTTGTTTGAAAGCCAGTCGTATCTGACTCTAGGGTTCAGTGCTCATCTGTGTTTCAAAGCCGAAGAGCCAGCACTGTCTGCTTCTGCAGACGTTTCTGTGGTCATGTGGCATGTATGACTAGACGCTGAAGCGCACAGAACACTGTTACCTTCCCACCAAAGTTGTTCCAATTTATCTACTTGCAATGTCTTGCTTTCGAACTGCTAGGTTGGCAGGAGCTGGGACAGAGGCAGGAGCTCATTCTGTCCTGCAGTACTCGAGAATCGAACTGCTGACCTTCCGCCTCCCAGTCAGCGTCTTAGCCACTTGAGCCACTGCAGTGATCTCTGCCTAATATGAATTAGCTTCTTCAAACCACAGCTTTATCCTCACCCCAGAAATGAACAGCACAAATTCCTTTTGAACATAAAATAGCTCCACAAAGTCTTTCTGCAGAACTGAAATCAACTCCTGGTTATGGGGTCTCCAAAACATTAAAAATGGCCAACAGTTGCATCCAAAACGTTGCACAGTAGAGGCTACTCTAAGTCACAAGTTTGACATATTGTAAGCTCTCGTTGCTGACACCACCATTCTTCAGAGAACTGAACCGCTGTTTCCAAATACAATACTTTTAGTTTACCAACAAAGTGCAAGTTTCAGAGGAGTTGCATTTTCTTTTTTTTAAAACAAACAACGTTAATTTAACGCAACCTACAAAGAAATGCCTTACGGGTCTTTGTTGTTCATCACTTTGATGAGCTCCTGTACCAGCTCTTCTTTGGTAAAGCCTTGGCTGCGATGGATGACATCAGTAAAGAGTTGCTTCCCAAACTGAAGCTTCTTCCATGGCGTATCCAGTAACGAATTGCTCAATCCATACACCCCTGGATGCAGGAGGACAGAAACAATAAACAACGCCTGCAGATATACCGGTAATTATCTTCACTTAAAGCCATTTCACAATGAGCCAAAGAGTTAACAGATCAACGGAACTAAGATAAATTACTTTAATAATAATAATAATAATAATAATAATAATAATAATAATAATAATAATAATAATAATAATAATAATAATAATAATAATAATAATAATAATAATAATAATAATAATAATAATAATAATAATAATATAACTTGAAGGATTTATTAGTTAGCATGATAATACTAGTTGGAAGATTCTCAGAGATGTAGGCAGAAGACGCAACTTGTTCATATCTGCTGATCATATACACCCATCACACCTCCTATTGGGACTTTTGCTCATGTTGCTGTGCTTGAATAAGCACTATGCATTTAATTTTTCATAAATGACTAGATTATAATATGCAAAACTCCATAAAACCTGATATCTTCCAGAGACATGCTAAAAGCAGCGGCAGGAAATACAACACCCCAAAGAATTTACATTAGGAGCAAATAATTTAATTAAATAAGACAATAAATTGCATAAATGAACAATATATAATTTATTGTATTGTCTCATTCAATTATTGTTAACACAATTACAGTATTAATTTAATAATTACATTAAATTATACTATACAATAAATTCATGAAAATAATCTATAGGGAGCCTGAGCATTTGTTTTTACAACTAATAACGTACAACCAGGCTGCTTTCTTGACATTTACAGTAAAACCCCTACTTACGAAAAAAGTCAGTTCCGTAGCCTTTTGCTTAATTTGTTTTATGTAACTCGAAGCAAAGCCATAGGAAAAATTATTTTTTTACATAACTCAAAGCAAACCCATAGGAAAAATAAAATTTTTGTGTAAATTTGTAAATTGAAGCAAACCCATGGGAAAAATTATCTATGTAACTTGAAGCAAACCCATAGGAAATCATATAAATTGGGACATGGTTTTAGCACAAAATCATTATGTAAGTCGAATTTTATGTAACTCAAGGCATATGTAAGTCGGGGTTTTACTGTACATGATTTAAACTGTCCATTATTGAATATCGATTTGTCATTGCTTATCTATTTAAGTGTAAATCAACTGAACTCCAAAATGTTATGTCCTTTGCCTTCTGTTTCCATCTCTGGCCAAACAGCTTTGCCATCGGCTCATCCCATCGTTTTCGGAGTCTGCCTAGTGGTCTTTTGTGGTCTCTTGGTATCTAGTCTGTTAGCCGATTTCAATTGTGGTACATTAAAATTTATTATTGGTTTTTATGTCATTGATGCTATATTTATAACCAAGTGCCGTCAAGTCAATTCAGACTTATGGAGACTCTTTTTAGGGTTTTCTAAGCAAAGAGCACTCAGAACTGGTTTACCATACCATCCCCTACCTCTAGGGGGCACTCCTGGGCAGCTTGTCCAGGGCTACATAGGCTGGTTCTTTCCCCCCAAGAGAAGCCGTGAGGGCGTGAGGAATCAAACTCCCATCCTCTGACTCTGCACCTCTGAGCTATCCAGCCAGCTATTGCTATACAGTATTAGTGGTTTAAAATCATTTTTGAAACCTATTTTGTGTGTAATAGTTCTTTTCTTATGACAATAATGTCCTTCATATATCAAAGGAGCCATTAATTATTGTATGTTGGTTAGTTTGCTAATGTGGAAAGCAATACTGTACAGTATTAAATAATGTGGTCATGACTATATTTTTGTTGCGTCTACATGCTTAAGATTAGCCTACCATTCTGATAGGCTGTTTTGAGCATGATTTGGAGTCTCGGCATGCAAATTAACTGAACAATGATTTAATTACTCAAAATAACTTGTGGCTGTCTCCTTGCTTCTTTGCAGACATCAGTTTACTTAACTGCTATGCTTGAATCCATTCTGTAGGTATCTTTAACTTCGTACACTGTGCTGTCCATACGATTCTGCATTTTATTGTGTTAAAAGTGCATTTCCTTCCTGCCTGTCTTGCATTGTAGAACTTACGGCGCTGCATTGATGGTTCCCAGTCTACCATCTAGGGAAAATGATCAGAGCCAAACTTGCTTAACTTCAACAAAGTCGCTGCATAAATATGCTAGAATAATATCTTTTTTTCTGGAATGTTACCTTCAGCCCATATAGTACAATGAGCTATTATTATAAACATAATTACAAAACTCAACCACATTTATGGTTCTCAATAAAATGCAACTCAAGAACAGGTCAATCTCACAGGGAACTTTATGATTACTTAGTTTTTATTTTTCTTTCAATGGGAAAAGATCTTGGGGACATGAAAGGAACCTCATTCGGGCATCTCCTGAGTGGAGTTCCTCCAGCAAAATTCCTTTCAACCCAGAAAGCACCTTTGTGTGCTTCCGACACGATAAAAAAAAATCCTGCTATGGAAATAGAGCAGACCATACTTCCCACAACTCAATGGCAATTGTCAGGTGGCAGTGAACTAACCAGACAACCCTAAGGACTAATGGCCTTGGGTGATGAAGTCCACAGGGAAGGGTGATGGTCCCCAAGTGGATTAAATCCCACTTGAATCCATCCTGATGGAGGGAAGCAGCTTCATCAATACTGAACTGGGACTGAGGTGGACTTTGCGTGCCAAAAGGGCTCAGGACCAGAAAGTGACACACGGAACTGGATCAGTGGTACAGGGGGTCATGCTGTGATGTGGAAGGCAGATGAAAGGCCACTGCATTATAGTCTCAGGACAATCTTCATGGCTCATCGCCATGATAATCGCCAATAATGTAAATGCTATATTTCAATACATTTTAGTGTCCATTTTAATTGCGATGCTACTGGCATGAATAAAGAAAGAACACAGTGCAGTCAGGAGCTGCTACCCTGGTTCAGAGTCACAGGGGGATTTTACAAAGAGCCTTATGTGCCAGCATTACCATGAACACACTCTCCGAGCTGGGAAAGGGACAGATCATTAAGTCACCGTAAGGACAGTAAATGGGCGAGATGCCATTCTATCGCTTTGTGAACATCACAGCTAAACCAGACCAGATCTCGCCTGTTCTGCAGACAAAAGACCGTGAAGCTATCAGCACAAGAGAAGGGCCCTGTCAATGGCTTAATCAATTGCACTTTATCCCTCTTCAAATGCGTAAAGGCACATCTCACAAATGTGCTCCCTAATGGTGTGCGGCAACACTGGCTCACAGTCGCAATCCATCTCTTAGCAGCGCCATACATCTGCTGGCAATAATCCAGAAGAAGCAGCATCAGCTGAGCAGCACAATGATCTCTACCACAGCCCCTCTAACGTCAGTGGCTCAATTGCAGAGACCACGTCTCGGAGAGAATGAATTATTTCTCAAGGCAGAGTCATCAGCATGTCTGGCCAGGTTATCCTGCTATGGTAATAGAGTAGACCAGTGATGGCAAACCTTGGCACTCCAGATGTTCTTGGACTTCAATTCCCAGAAGCCCAAGTCTCTGTGAATCCACACAAATGGGTTTACTGTGCATACCCATTTGTGTGGATTCACAGAGACTTGGGCTTCTGGGAATTGAAGTCCAAGAACACCTGGAGTGCCAGTAAACCCATTTGTGTGGATTCACAGAGACTTGGGCTTCTGGGAATTCAAGTCAAGAACATATGAAGGTTCGCCATCATGGGAGTAGACCATACTGTCAGTGGCTCAACACCGAGTGCCAGGCGGCGGTTAACTAACCAGACAATCCTGAGGACTAGCAGCCTTGGTGAAGTCCACAGGGAAGGGTGATGGTCCCCAAGTGGATTCATTTCCACTTGAACCCATCTTGATGGAGGGCAGCCGCTTCATCAATACTTCCCTGGGGCTGAGGAGGTCTTTGCATGCCAAAAAGGCTTAGGATCAGAAAGTGACTTGCAGAACTGGATCAGTGGTACTATGGGTGTCATGCTGCGATGCAGAAGGCAGATGAAAGGCTATTCTCTGGACAGTCTTTATGGCTAATCACCATGAGGATCACCAATATTTGGAATCGGATATGGCAGAAGAAGAAGCAAAAGAGACATCAGGGATCTTTTGGGTACCTGATCCTCCCATTACCTTGTTTATTACCATCTGAATAGATGACCACTTCTCTTTGAATGCAGCATAAAAGAATGCAAAACTAATAAACAGGTGCTAAAAGGTTCACATTTGACTAGGTTTAAAAGGTAACAGCAACCCATGGCAATTATGAATAAGAAAAAGGGTTGACATTCCTCCATTTGTTTATTATTTTAGTGGATTAATACATGGGCTGCTTTAGACTAAGGAAATCCACTTGAGCCTACCAGGTCAAGGCAAACTTGGAGCCCTTTAGATATTCTGGATAACAATTATTCATACCGACTAAGGATTATAAGAAATGTAATTAAAAGCCATCTAGGGGAGACCAGGTTGTCAGCTGAGAGTGGCGCTGGGTACCATTTGCTCACCTGACATTTATGTTATGTATTGTCCTACTGTATTTAATTTGCATCCGACGGGGCCCCAACCCAGAGAACTCAAGGACACTCATCCGGTAATATTAAAGAAATGACGTGACAATCAAAGCACAAAACAAAATCAATTATCAACACAGGATTCAATAGGAAGCGCAGGTTAAAGCAATTAAAAACACAATTTGAAAATATGCCATTAAGAATTGCACAGCATTTAACAAGATCCATCCTCTGCAGTAGGCCAGAAGTCAAAAACCTGCTTGAATGGGAGAAACCCGCATTTTCCTGCTGGCGGAAGGACGAGAAAGGAGAAAAGCCACCTTATTTATTTTTATTTATTTATATTCATATTTATATAGCCGCCCAACTCACAAAGACTCTTTAGCTTTTTCTTAGAAGGGAGTTTCATAGCCTGGAAAGAAAGACCTTGCTGATGAACTCTCGCTCCTATCATCCCCTCACCATCTTAGGGGGCATATGGGAATTGGAACCCTACCACATCCAGAAACAGGTACATAGCCACCGGAAAATGGCCCTTCCACTGCATTGCTTGCGTCTGAAAATAATACTGTGGACAGGCTGGAAAGGATTAGCAACAGCAGAATATAGAGTTGAACAGCTCTACGGTCAAGGTGACTCTTCCTTGGAGCGCCATAAGTGACTACAAATTCATTAAAGCTCCACAAATGAGACTTGACAGTATTGGGTGGCAATGATTTGGCAGGAGCTGGGATTCCCTAAGCCTTGGCCCCCATTTCTGCTGAGCATGTCTGTTTATGGTTTTGTGCTCAACCTGGGGGCGGGGAAGGGAGTTGGTGCCAACTTAAGCCAACTATCCGAAACTCTACTCAAACTAGCTTGACCTACACTGAGAGCGGCTTCTTTTCTGAGGGTCTCATAAAGAAACCAGCCGGTTTATTCCCTTGAGTTTCGTTGGAACTATTAATCAACTTCAGAAATGTACACTTCTGAAAAAGACCAGCGAAAGCATTTTAGATCATGCGTGATTTATAGCTGACACAGTTGCACGTCGGCGGTGCATTTTCCTATCACACACAAACCCAGAAGGAATGTGGTGTGCTTGCCATTTATATTGTGGTATGTATGAATGCATACGTGTGCATAATGCGTTAACATTATGTACAAGCCGACTCACTGAGTAGTTTCACCTTCTTAGTGGATCGATGATCTTAATCAGTCAGGGTAACTCATTAATTTGCTAAGGGGGACAATCCACCTTGTTAATCATAATCATTAAATTTGCTGTCAAGAGTATCCTGACTGATGGCAACCCTTCCAAGGTTTTCATAACTCTAAAGAAGGGGTGGCCAACCTTGGCGCTCCAGGCGTTCTTGGACTTCAATTACCAGAAGCCCAGGTCAGCACACCAGCTGATCAGGGCTTCAGGGAATTGTTCAAGAACAGCTGGAGTGCCAAGGTTCACCATCACTGGAAAACTGAAAAGCTTGTACACTTTTTATCAGTCTTAAGATATTAACCGCCTGTAGATCTTACTTTTGTTTTCTAATGAACAACACAAAAAAGCTATTTGGCTTCATTGTCTCAGAGGAAAGGATGATGCCCGTGAATGATAGCTCTGTAGGTTCCCCATATGAACACACACACACACATACACACACCACTTTCTTTTTTAAAAAAATACCCACAGTTTTCTGATATAACCCACCGGGATTTAGAAAGACGGGTTCTGCATCTCCTTTGTTTCCGTAATAGTAAATTACATCTCCCTTGGTGGAGCTAAAAGATAAAAATAGAAAAATAGGGTTCTCCTTGCAAAATGGTAACTCGTAGCTTTGATTAATTTCCAATTCATGCAATCCTCCATGTAGCATCCCCACCCCGCTCAGTTCAGATATCAGCCAATGGTATATATATCTTCTTTATATTTTAAGAGGGGAAAAGTCAGAAGAAACATTTTCAATAGGGTCACAATTTTTTTTTAAAAAAATCCCACATTAAAAAAGTAATTTGACGAAGATTAACATAAACCACCAGTATGGGTAAACCCTTAATAGTTCTGCAACTCATTCTCTAAAAGCAAAGCAAGAAGTAATAACGTCTATTATTTTCTTTTTTTTATTGCACAACATTAACATCAGAAAGCAAAGGGGAAAAAGGATAACAATAGTACAATGACAAACTAACCAAATATGCACACATCCTAACTATAAATTAAACTGAACAACCTAAATAATACATACTAATATTAATTTTTGGCATTAGTAAGTAATAATTTTCTTGCTGCATCTGGCCTCCTCTCTGCCACGTCATGTGGAAAGGGCCCCAAATAGAGTTTACCAAGAAACATAAATAAAATGATTTGATTGTCCATCTATGGCAGGGGTTGCCTACCATTTTAAGTCAGGGGTCGGGTCATGCTCCTTCAGACAGTTGAGCGGGCTGGACTGGTGGTTCCCCCATGCTGTAAACGCTGCTGAAAACACATCAGCGGCTGTTGTAATTGCATTTACGACAACCGTGGGTGCATTTACAGCTGTCATAAACACATTTATGACAACCGCAGGGACCTTTATGGCTGTCGTAAACACGCCCGCTGGCGGCTGGATGATTTGGCACCATGGGCGGCCCGTGGACCATAGGTTACCCACCTGATCTATGGCTCGACAGCATTTCAAATTACAAAACAAAATAAGGTATTTACCTATAGAGTATATTCTCACCGCCACCCCACTCTTTTAGTTCTGAAATAATTCCCAATATGAGAACACCAGATGTACATTCTTCGTACAAAATACAACTTTGCTTCTACGCAGAGTCAATATTTTCATTCAAAACCTCCCCTTTCACATATCCTTATTTCAACAATCATGCCAACAGCAACTTCAAAGAGTCTTGCCACCGAGTACAAGAGAAGTGAATTCTGGGGACAACTCTGAAAATTGGCCAACCATGCTAAGTAAGAGATTCGGGCAGGTGGACACTCCAAGCCAGTCTGGCCAGGTTATCCTGCTATGGTAATGGAGTAGATCCTACTCCCAACAACTCAACGCCTATCAGCAGGTGGTGGTTAACAACCCTGACAACCCTGAAAACTAACAGCCTTGGGTGATGAAGTACACAGGGAAGAGTGATGGTCCCCAAGTAGATTAAATCCCACTTGAATACATCTTGATGGAGGGCAGCAGCTTCATCCATCCTGGTCTGGGGCTGAGGAGGCCTTTGGGTGCCAAAAGGGCTCAGGACCAGAAAGTGACTCATGGAAGTAGAGTGTCACTCTGCAATGCGGAAGGCAAATGGAAGGCCATTGCATTATATTGTTCCCAGGACAATTATCATGGCTGATCACCATGAAGATAGCCGATATTCAGAATCAGATGTGGCACTTGAAGAAGGAGGACACTCCAAAAGTAACTTATCCAAGCTCTGATTTCTACTTGGATTAGGAAGGGGAAGAAATCAGAAAAGCAGGACTTCCATTAGCTCTATCGAGAAGTTAATATTATCTCTTTTTGACCTCACACACACCCCCCACCCATGGGTTAACCAAGCCATTCAACTACTATGAGGATAGCCTGGCTTTCTTCTCTTTCATCATTGCTTTGAAGAACCACAGGGACATCTAGCAGCTTCTATTCCTTCATTGGTTTTAGCTGCGATATGATTTTAAATATCTTCCCAAACCTCGCTGAAAGCCTTAGGGGGGTCTGTAAAGTGGGATGCAAGTCTTCTGAATATATTAATTATAATTAAAGCAATATTTTCATGTTTCAAAGCCAGCTTCTCCTTTTACCCCTTTGTCTTAGTTATTTGTTATCAAATACTCTCATGGCATTCCTACTTTTACGATCCGGGGACGTTGTTGACAATACACCAAAGTCAACTGCTTTTTAAAAAATCTTTTAAAAGTCTCAAATGGCAAAAATATGATTCAAAGCAGAGAGTGTCTTGAGATGTTTAAATGGGTTTATCATGCGTACTTTTATTTGAAGGTTGTTCTGGTTAGTTTGTTGTATTTTATTCTAGTATATGATGTTTTACTATATGATATTATATTGTGAACTGGTCAAAGTGTGGCAACAGACTAATCAGGCACGGTAGGTAGGTAGGTAGGTTAGAAAACAAAGATTTCCAACAGTGATGGAGGCAGAAGATGCCATGCCAGATGGACTGGCTGTGAAGGCGCACCTTGTCAATACTCAATACTGTGGCATTCTATTGCAGTATTACATCCTGCATGTCTCATTTCATAGGTGCCGCAGGAGATGGCTCTGTAATCACAGTGTGTGGGTCACTTCATGGCAAGCTGGGATCCACCTTAAACAAATTTACGCCAATGGCGTTTTTTCCTGAAAATGATTTCCGAGGGTAGGGAATATATACTCGGGTACAAGTAGCAGCAGCTGACTACAGACAGATGTGCCTTCTTTTTGAAAAAGCAAAGGGGGGAATGACAAAGCTACCATTAGATGGCTCACTCTGAGCATCTTTCAGTCCTTCCTGCCAACGTGGAAAAGCCAATTCCTTCAACTGCTCTTGGTTGACTGAACTGGACAACAGGATGAGATCATATCAGGCAGCATTTTATCCAAGCAAGTCACCTACTGTTTACAATAACAGGGAGAAAAACATTTACCAAGACTGCTGACAAAAGAAGAACATCTGTAGCTAAGATTTTAATTATACACAAGCTTTTAGAAGGTGGTGAAATTCTCTTCCTTTTTTAAATAGGATTCTTCTCTTGTGTGATTTTAAAAAAAAAAAACCAGAAAGCAGCATAATTGAACACACATACAAATGCACAGAGAGCGCAAGTGCGAGAAAGCTTTTATACAGCAGATGAGCCAACGTTCCCCCAGCATTTCATTTTGTCAGACAATGGAAAGAGACAAACTGCTAGGATGAAGACGACGACGAAAGGAGGCAGGGTAAAATCTCATCAAAGCTAACCAGAAGGCAGTGGTACCTTCAGCTGCCACGACATGAACTGGCATCTGGTCCGTGAAGTCTAACAAACAAAAGTTGTCGTCATTCAGCTATTTATAACTTAACCTATAGGCAGCATCTCACCAGCACAGACTGGGATGTATGTTTCCCTTTTTGGATAAGCACAAAAATCTCCTTCCACACAACTCTTTTGTAATTTATATAGGGCAGAGACAATTGGGCAAGAGAAACATATAAAATAAATCAATGAACTTCCTTGATTCTTATGTTCTTTGCAGGATATGATTTAGAGAAAATGCTGCTTTCTACAGGTTTGTTTGGATGAGGTAAGATGTTGCCTGCATGTAATTCTTCTTCTTTTTGTGCTGAATCAGATTCCAAATATTGGCATCGTCATGATGGGATAATGGGAATGCGGTCCCCGCCTGCTGTCTTATGTAAACAATTAAGAACTCTCTCTTCTTCTTTTTATAGTGGGTGGGATGGGTGGGTGGGATATGGGTCTTTTAAAGTGTTTTTATGTGTTTTTAGAACTTGTTGTAATGCCGCCCTGAGTCGGGTTCTGCCTGAGTGGGCGGCATATATAAATATGACTATTAAAATTAAATTAAATCAGTGGTGGGCATCAGCAGGTTCGCACCAGTTCACCAGAATCGGTAGCAGACATTCTGGCTGGCTCCGTCCATCCAAGTTTTGAAATAAAGTAGTCCTAATTCAGGTGCAACCCAGGGCTTCCCCCCTGCCTACGCCCACCATACTACGGCAACTGTGTGTTAGTAAAAAAAATTTGGAACCCACCACTGGGGATAATACAGTATAATACAGTGGCCTTCCATTTGCCTTCTGCATTGCAGCATGATACCTGTACCACTAATCCAGTTCTACAAGTCACTCGCTGATCCTGAGCCCTTCTGGCACACAAAGTCCTCATCAGCATCAAGCCAGTATGGATGAAGCTTTGGCCCTCCATCAAGATGGAATCAAATGAGATTTAATCCACTTGGGGACCATCACCCTTCCTGTGGACTTCGTCACACAAGGTCCTCAGGGTGGTCAGGTTGTGTACACCACCTGGCGTTCGGTGTTGAGTCGCTGGCAGTATGGTCTACTCTAGGATTTCTCAACCTTGGTGCTCCAAGTGATCTTGGATTTCAATTCGCAGAAGTCCAAATCACTATGCCTGCTGGTCAGGGCTTCTGGGAAATGAAGTTCAAGAACAGTTGGAGCAACCAAAATGGGCCACTCCTTGTCTACTCTATAACCATAGCAGGATAACATGGCCAAACTAGGGCAAATTGAATGAATATCTAATTACGGTAACAATATAATGCCACTCTGACATTTGCAACCCCTTTCCTACTCTCTCAGTAATTCCTGATTTTCCTTTTTTTCAGATTTTAAGATAGTGTGAGTTGAATTTCTACATCCATTCACATAAGAGGTCTGCAAGAATTTAATGCCCCTTTAGTTTGCTACTTGCATTCATTCACGAGCTGAGTCACCATATTGTTGTGCGTTAACCTGCTTTCTGCAACAGCCTCCCCTACACCGATATCCCCCAAATTTGGCTGACTACAACACCCTTCATCCACTCATTACTACAGCCATGCTGATTGGCAGATGACAAGAGTGCCAGGTTGGAGAAAATACATTCTACTGAGTGTAATTTTCAGCACTCGCTGGGGGAAAACTAGTTCTCATCTCTAGGGTAAATATCTCTGTTATATTTACTGTACTGATTTCCAGACTTGGCAAACTTCACTCTAGGTATTCTTTATATGATTGTTCCAATTTTATTATCATCCGCTCTCAAAAATTTCATTGCACAGGATAAGACTCTAAATTCAATTTCTTAGAAATGATAGATAATCCACACCTGACAGATGGAATGAAAGATGCTTTGAATGGTGAAACTGGGTCTTGCCTCATTGGAATTCCGTGAGTGCTGAAATATATCTATTACTAGCGTAGAGTTTAAAGGTCTACTCTATGACCTTCCTAGGGTTTCAGCTATGGCTGGAGCATTTCACACAGAGGTGAATTAAGTGATCCAGAGATCCAAGGTGCGTTTGTGCCTCCACTGGAAGTCCCTTTGTTATTATCATTCGTTTATTCAGAAATAAGAGGACTACACTCCTAGAAGCCTTCAGGAAGTATGGGTTACCCTTTGTCTTCACCTGAAACTTGTATCCGGAATGCATTTTTTTTCCTGAAGCAGGAAAAATGTCATTGGTGTGAATTTGTTCAAGGTGGATCCCAGCTGGCCATGAAGTAGCCCACACACTATGATCACAGAGCCATCTCCTGTGGCACATATGAAATGAGGCATGCAGGATTTAAAACCAGGACTGCAATGGACTGCCGCAGCCTCGAGGAGATGGACAAAGTGCTCCTTCACAGCCACTCCATCTGGCATGGTGTCTTCCACCTTCATGACAGTTGAGAATCAAAGTTCCTTCTCCGTTCATTTTGCTGTTGGGCCCAATGTGATGGTTTCTAGTGGCATTTCCTCCACTGAGGGGGACCATCATCCCACCTAAAGGGGCTCATCTGCCCACAGCCATTGGCCCCTTTAGGGAGTCAGGTTAGTTAACCGCCGCCTGACACTTGGTAATGAGTCGTTGGCTGTACGGTCTACTCCATTACCATAGTGGGATGTCCGGCCAGACATGTTACTCCATGGATTGCCTTATAATCATTTATGTGTGCTTCCCTATAGTTTTTAAAAGTGAAAATTTGGAGACCAGATTAAAGCCAGAAGCAGGTGCTTGGTTTCATCCAGAGTGTGTGTGGGCTACAATCCTCTAGTGCAGTGTTCCTCAACCTTTGGGTTTTGGACTTCAATTTCCAGAAGCCTAAGTTAATTCCCCAAAACAGTGATCAGCCAATGTACTGACTTCAGCTTCTGGTAATTGAAGTCGGATTGAGACACACCAACAATTAAATTAATTTTACCACACTTTCATGTACAGTGGAACCTCATACAACAATTGCCCTGTATAGCAACAAAAGCGCATAACAATTTGGTTTTGGGGAAAAAATGGTGTCCTGCGTAAGAATTTTCCCTATGGAAAAAATCGTACAACAATTTTTCAATGGGAAAAACCACTTCGCGAAAAATAATAATTGTACGATGCATGCATCATATAGCAATTGTTTCGTACAACAATGAGCCGCGTGGAATGGATTAAATTAATTGTATGAGGTACCACTGCATTTTTATTATTAAAACTCTGCTGCATTTTCCACCCCCGGCTTATACTCGGGTCAATCTATTTTCCTGGGTTTTCAGGTCAAAATTAGGCACCTCAGCTTATATTCGGGTCGGCTTGTGCTTGAGTATATGCGGTATGCCAAATTCAAACACAATGGCATTCAATGATTTATTCCCTCCAGAAGGCAAAGGAAGGAGACTGGGAATGTTGAAGCATGTGTATTGTTTCTGATACTTCACAGCTTGCTTTGGAGCTTAGCCCAAACCATCCCCTTCTTCTAATTCTTTCTAATGTTATCTCCCTGCTGGGTTATACTCAACATCCCTTTCCTACTTACCATACAGATCCCTCTGGAGTGCTCTAAATGTCTGTTGCTTGCTGGCAAATTTAGGCTCCCTGCCACTTTCTCTAAAACAATAATAATACTTATTCCGTGAACATTTTCAACTCTGGCTCCTTCTCTCTTGCCCAGAAGCCTCAAATCCCCTTCCAACTTGTAAAAAGGCATTCACTTCTAGCACCCGTAGCTTCCAAAAATAAACTCTATGCCCTTCAAACAATGAAACATTGCTCTGCATACTCGGTAAAGATGATGCTATCTGAAGAACATTAAGCATAGGTTGTAATACATACACACACACACACAGAACCTCGAAACAGTGGGAAATATATTTGCTTATCATACTAAGCTGCTTTAGGAATTTTGCAAAAAAATAAGCTATCTGCAAAGGAGGAATTGTGGTATTTTTAAAGAGCTGTTTCCAGCAGCACATGCCACTTGAAATTTAAGATCTTCTTACACTAGTTCTAAAAGCTTCTAACTTACACTGCAGATTTAAACTCACTTTCTCCTTTCCCCTTTTCATATACTTAATGCATTTTGACAATTATATTTGGCTTACTCCTTTCTTTACCCCACCTTATGCATTAACTTTTTGTCCACAGTGCCTCCAACCCTTCTTTACACATGCAAGCCTGGTTCAAAGCTCAGAAGTTGATATGTAGAATATAATTCCATTGCCCATTCTACCTTGTTCAGGCTGCGAATCATAATAAAAATGTATCATTTCCAAGTTTAGTCTATGGCCACGTTGATGTTTTGACCTCAATGTCCAAGAAGTTCTATCTAACATGGCCAATGAGTTGGGACTCTGGGGGCTGAAGTCCAAAACAGATGCAGGGGGATGCTTGAGAATTACTGGTTTAAACAGTGTAAGAATATGTTTTTTTTTAATCAATGTTTGCATACTGTGTTTAGATGTTGTTGTTTTTTTTTGGGGGGGGGGGTTAGTGAAAACTTTTTTTTGACTTTTTGTGATTAGTGTGAATATTTTTGAATGATTTGATAACTTTTTTCAATGTTTTTGGAATTAATCTTATTATTTTGAATATTTATGGATGTTTTTACTCTTGTGGCCTCTGGGTGGGGCTGGTGAGCTTTTCTTCTACTCTACAATTTTTCTCTACTGTCCTCTGGGTGTGGCTTCTTCTTCCGGTAAGTATTCTCTTTATTTTCTCATTTTGGTTCCGGTCGTCATGGAATGAAGACGTCACATGGTAAGCTCTCTGGTTTTATTTTTGGGGGGGGGATGTTTTGGGTTTGGGGGGGGTCTGTGTGTTTTTTTTGTTTTGGCTGTTTTTGTGTTTTGTGGGGGGGGTCTTTCTTTTCCGTGGGCCAGGCTCAGTGCCTGGCCCGTGGAAAGGAAAGACCAGGTGGGGGGGGGTCTTTTTTTTCCATGGGCCAGGCTCGAAGCCTGGCCTGTGGAAAGGAAAGGCCAGCTGGGGGGTCTTTTTCCATGGGCCAGCCATCGAGCATGGCCCGTGGAAAGGAAAAGCAGGGGCGGGGGGGGCTTTCTTTTCCGTGGGCCATGCTTGATGGCTGGCCTGTGGGAAGGAAGGGCAGCGGTGGTGTTTTTTTTTTTTACTTTTATTTTCCGCACGCCGGCTGCCTCAGCGTTCTGCGCACTCATGGCGCGCAGGACGCTGGGGCTTGTAGTTTGGCGTGCACGATTTTGGTTAGTGCAGTGGTTTTTTGATTGGCCGCAGCGCGTTTCCGAACGTTCCTTTTGCTCACGCCGCTCAGCCTGATGGGCTCTGGTGCGGCGCAGCGCAAGGAACACTGGGAATTGAAGTTCCCTTTTTTTGTTTGCGTCCGGGGGGCTCCTGCCCCACTGGTGCATTTCTCAACCCCCCAGTAACCTCCGTACCCAGTTCGGGCGAGTGCATGAATGCTCGGTCAGGGCTAGTGGGGCCTGGCTAAACATCCTTTGTCAAATCACAACAGTTAACACACAGATCTATAGGTATAGATTATTGTCCAGCTACTGTTTGGTCACATTTTCCTTTCTTATTGTGCAACATATCTGTTGTACTCTGTATGGACCATGGAGGGACAGTGAGAGACTAAGCCTCAGAAGGAGTCACTTGGAACAAAAGACCAATTAGTTATTGATAAGATGATATTCAGGAATTGTGAAAGAAGGAAAACCAATCTTGATGTAGTTCGGATTGATTATAAAGAAGTGTTCGATAGCCTACCGCATACTTGGATAAGTGGAACATTGCAGAATTGCAGAATCAATATCAGAAGATGCTTGAACAGAATAATGAAACAATGGAGTTCCACCCTAAAGATAAATGATGCTAGATTAGGAAACGTCAAGCTCAGGAGAGGCATATTTCAAGGTGATTCATGACTGCCTTTGTGATTTGTAATAGCCATGGTACCACTGACATGTACTGTTGAATTATGCAGTTCATGGATCTCAAACCTCAAAGACATCTGGAAGGATTTTGCACCGGCTATACGTGGAACATCTTAAATTGTATGGGGAAACAATGCAGGAATAACACTCAAGTGGAGTAACACGGTGGACTCTTCAGTGGAAGTTTTCGGATAGAGGTTTGATGATCATTTTGACAGGGAGACATCAGCTGTGGATTCCACCACCACCCCTTTGGTGGTGGTGGTGGTGGTGGTGGTGTATGTGTGTGGGGTGGGGTGGGGGTGGGACAGGTTAGACCTAATGACTCCTAGGGACTTTTTTAGGTGTAATAACAATTGCATACCATAAAGTCAAATCTGATTTAGACCAGGAGTTCCCAACCCAAGGCCTGTGGGCCAGATTTGACTGACAACGCCATTTCATGTGGCCACCCCACCCCTCCAAGGGCCTTCAAGAAACAAAATGGCCACCCCCTTTGAAGCTGTTGGGACAAAATGGCCATCCCATCATGCAGGCAGGGCAAAATGGCCATCCAGCCCTTGAAGCTGACTGAGAGAGCATGACCTGGTCCCCAGCTTGAAACGGTTGGGAGCCCGATTCACACCAACCTTTCCCAGGATTTTCTAGGTATAGAGTACACAGAAGTGGTTTACCATTGCTTTCCTCTGGAGCAGTGATGGCCAACCTTGGCACTCCAGATTTCCTTGAACTTTAATTCCCAGAAGCCCTGATCAGTAGGTGTGTTGACTTGGACCTCTGGGAATTGAAGTCCAAAAACACCTCAAGTGCCAAGGTTGGCCATCACTGCTCTAGAGGGAGCTCCTGGGACTGGGCAGTTTGCCCAAGGCTATACAGGTTGGCTCTTCTCCCAGGAGGCACAACAGGGAATTGAGCTTCCTATTTCTGGCTTGTTAATGTAGACCCAACAAGCCAGGCTTAGCGTTTGACAAACCATGGTTACAGTTTGATGCAACATATAAACCAAGTCTCGTACGATTTATCAAAATAGGGAGGTTTCAGTTGAGTGACAAGCAGTCCAGGAGCTAATCCATCACTGCCAGCTGTTACATCTATCTATAAGCCAAAGGGCTGTTGTAAAAGCCCACTTTATATTGATGGACTAACCAACAGTGGCTTCCTTTAACACCAGCGTTCTGTACTAAAATAATATTAATAACCTACCTTGAGATTCTAGTTGGAAGGAGCTTGGGAGAAATAGGATCCTTTGAAGTTTATGACGTGGAATGAAATGAGACACATCTATGGTGCATTCTTGCTTAATGCATAACATCTGTAGCTTCTTTCTCTCCTCACATACATTCCATGTTTCCCCAAAAGTGCTCTTTCCTATCACAGGCATGCCTCAATACAGAAAGTAAATGATTTTGGTTGCTTGGAAAGCTAATGTATAGAGTCCCCCAGCCCTGCCATTGGAATCAGCCATGGACTCATTTACGGTTGACATAAACACATTTACGACAGCTGTAAATGAGTCCACAACTGTTGTAAACACATTTACAACAGCCACAAATGAGTTCTCGGCCGTCATAAAGGCATTTACGACAGCCTCAGACACATTTCAAGGCAGCGTTTATGATGGGTGGAACCACCGCTCAGCTGTCTGAGGCGGTGTGATACATCCCACGGCTGAAAAATGTTGAGAACCCCTACAAAAGTGTAGAATTTAATTTTAGTTTATAATTAAGGCAATGGCTATAAGAACCCAATATATTGAACAAACTGGGGTATCCTGCAAGGGAGATTTACTCACTTGATTATGGCTATGTACTATATCAGCGGTGGCGAACCTATGGCATGTATGCCAGAGGTGGCACTCGGAGCCCTCTCTGTGGACACCCGTGCAGTCACCTCAGCACAGAGTTCACCCCATCTCTCTGCTGAGCAGCCCAATGGGAGCGCTTCCTCCCTCCCCCCAGCACAGAGTTTACCCCGCCCCTCTACCCAGCAGCCCAATGGGAGCATTTCCTTCCTCCCCCCAGCACAGAGTTTGGCCTGCCCCTCTGCCCATCAGCCCAATGGGAGCGTTTCCTTCCTCCCCTGTTGCCATGTTGGCACTTTGCAATAACTAAGTGGGTTTTGGGTTGCAGTTTGGGCACTCGACCTCTAAAAGGTTCGCCATCATTGTACTGTATGAGCTTTATTAATGTATTCTCTCCAGTTTATATTCCTTTTAAAACTCGCCTATGTATGTATGTATCGTATTTGTTATAATTATTTTGCTGTTATTGATAAGGTCGGCAAGACTAATCAATTAATAAACTATCTAATTTAATGTAATCATAAACATCACGATGATCATGCAATAAAAAATAGGGGGAAAAATAACAGCAAAATTATGGCTCTTCAACAGATTGCATGCTGAGCTGGTTCCTGCGGTGCCGCCATGGAGAAAGGATTTCCAAGCTTAATCACACAAAAAGCCTGTAAGAGCTGGCCAGGGCAGGCGTCAACCAACCACACAGACAGAGGTCTTCACTCTCTGAACTGTACTGAGAGCATACGGTCACATTTCTGACCCGTGTCTGTTTTCCCTCAATCCCCTTTCCACCCCGGCTTCTGAAGAGCTTTTATCTTCATTACAGGGCAAATTAGCAAATCGCAAAATGCCCTACAGTAGTTATAATTCCACTGGGCTTTGGAGATCATTGCATGAGCAGGACACACTGGAAATGTTTTAAATGAAAGCTCCTGCCTGACCTATCACGACTTGCGGCAATCTCTAGCTGAATTCTAATAGCCCACTTTACTCAGAGCAAGCAAAGAAGGAGAAGAAGGGAGAAGAATATGATTTCGACCGTGGTCTGGTTCGACCTTCAAATTATGGCATCTATAAAAAGAAGCATTCACTGGAGGTATACGCATGATGAACATGGAACCATCCAAAGCTGGGGTTCCCAACCTAAGGCCTGTGGGCTGGATCCGGCTCATGGCACCATTACATGTGGGCCCCCACCCCTCCAAGAGCATTCGAGAAGCAAAATGGCCACCTCCTTTTGAAGCTGCTGGGACAAAACAGCCACTCCCATTGTGCAGGCAGGGCAAAAGGGCTGTCCGGCCCTTGAAGCTGACTGAGAGAGCATGACCCATCCCCTGGCTTGTAAAGGTTGGGAACCCCTGGTCCAAAGCAACAGTAGTCTATATAACCACAGAAGTACCTACCTACAAACTGTATTCTCAAACTAAAGAAGACAGAATCCCCAAGAATGCAAAGAATTAAAGCTAAAAAAAGGCATCTTCAGAAGAACCAAGACCTTGAGATAAAGGGAAAAGGAAACTATGGCTACCGTTTCCCAAGAAGGAGGGCGCAAGCTGTTCTGTGCTTGAGTGATAAAATTTCTAAAGAAATAAAAACAAAAAGAAATGGACATCTAAGGAACAAGGCTGGTAGCCAGGCTGGCTGAGCGTGACAGCATGAAACCTGTGGCACAGGGGAAGCCAGAGAAAGAGTGGCTTAGCAGCGTCAAAGATCTCCAATGCTGGGAAATAAAACCTGTTGCATTTGATGCAAGGATTGCTCTTTTGCCCCCAAGCAGACACAAGGGGAATTGTCAATCATTTGCCAACATCCCTACACACATTTTGGTGTGTGTGCAAGTGTAGCATAGGAGCATCTTATAGGTCAGTGGTGGCGAACCTATGGCACACATGCCAGAGGGGGTGCTCTCTCTGTTGGCACGTCATCCCTCCTCCAGGACAGAGTTTGCCCCAGCAGCCCAATGGGAGTGCTTCCTCCCTCTCCCCAGCTCAGAGTTCACCCCGCCTCTCTGTTTGGGCACTCAGCCTCTAAAAGGTTTGTCATCACTGTTATAGGCTGAAAGCTCTCAGCCACTGAGTTAAGGGGGTTTCTTAGGACCCCCATATAGTAAAGCCCTCCAGGACGTTAGTGTAGTAGAGCATACATTTCAGAATACATAATTTCATTAATTTGTTGTTCAGTCACAGTTGAGTCGGACGCTTTGTGACCCCATAGACTACCTCACACCAGGCTCCTCTGTCATCAGCCATCTTCTCAAGTCCACCCAGATCTACGCCCACTGCATCTATGACACCATCTAGCCATCTCATTTTCTGCCGCCCCCTTCTCCTTTTGCCTCCCATCTTTATGTGAATACCGATAGGATTCCAGCCAACATTTTAATTTCTCTGAAAGGTGCCATGATATGTTGATGTTGTTGTTGTTCAGTTGCACAGTTGAGTCCGACCCTTTGCAACCCCATGGACCACCGCACACCTGGCTCCTCTGTCATCTGCCATCCTCCGCAACCCACCCACTGTGGGTTGCATACGCCCACTGTGTCAACAATGCCATCCAGCCACCTCATCCTCTGCTGCCCCCTTCTCCTTTTGCCTTCAATCTTTCTTTGCATCAAGGCCTCCTCAAGTGAGTCCTCTCTTTTCATTTGGTGGCCAAAGTACTTGAGCTTCATCTTCAGTATTTCTTGTTCTAATGAGCAGCCATGATTGATTTCCTTCAGGATGGACTGATATGATCTCCTTGCAGTCCAGGGGACTCTCAAGAGTCTCCTCCAGCACCATAGTTCAAAGGCATCTATTCTTCTGCATTCTGCCTTCCTTATGGTCCAGCTCTCACAGCCATACATTACTACTGGGAGGACCACTGCTTTAACTATGCGGACTTTTGTTGGCTGGGTGATGTCTCTACTTTTTATTATGCTGCGTAGTTTGCCCATAGCTTGCCTCCAAAGGAGGAGTAAGCATCTTTTTATTTCATGGCTGCAATCAACATTTGCAGTGATCTTAGATCCCAAGAAGGTAAAGTCTGTCACTGTTTCCATTTCTTCCCCTTCTACTTGCCAGGGAGTGATACCAGCAATAATAAAGAATAAATAAATGAATGCTATTATTTTGCTACCAATGTAATTTATCCAAGGAAGGAAAATACCCAATTCTACAACCGACAGCCGATATGTCCAGTTCCTACGGTTCTGTAGTGAAAGCCACGCATCTGGGGTTACACGCAACATTGCTGGAGTTGTGTTTTTTTTTAAAAAGCCCCCTAAAGAATTGCAACCTTTAGCGTGACGAATGCTCACGATATGAACATTTAGTGATATCAATTACAGGGCACTCACATTTCTCACCCTTTGCCGCTAGACTGTGAACTTTCGATAGACTTACTTCAGGTCTGCCGCTATTAAATTAAATCCATTGTAAAGGTGTCCTTCTAAGGCCACTTTCTTCAAGTACGAGGAGCTGTCCATGTCTGAAGTCAGGAAATTTGTCACTAGGGCACCTGCAAAGAATAGTTGGGGTGGGGGGAGAAGATGGGCAGTTAAGCATCTGGGAGAATGATTTCCCACGAGAGGCATGGCCATTTTGCTTCAACAGGCTAGCTCAACTATCCTTTGGAAATGAATTAGCTCTCAAGACTTGATGTTACTAAGGGCAAAGCATGAAAGCAGATACCATAACTTTGATCAATTACATACTGGGCTCGCCATTAATAAGTCACCTTTACATTTTTAGTCACTATTTCATCGCTGTTCAAACATTTTAGCCATACTTCCTCTGCAAGTGAAGAACCCTCCATAAACTTCCACTCCTCCTCCTTGTGCCATATCCGATTCCAAATATTGGCTATATTCATGGCAATCAACCCTAAAGACTGTCCTGGGACAATATTATGCAGTGGCCTTCCATTTGCCTTCTGCATTGCAGTGTGACACCTGTACCACTGATCCAGTTCCGTGAGTCACGTTCTGGACATGAACACTTTTGGGACACAAAGTTCTCCTCAGCCCCAGGACAGGATGGATGAAGCTGCTGCCCTCCATCAAGATGGATTCAAGTGGGATTTAATCCACTTGGGGACCATCACCCTTCCCTGAGGACTTCACCACCCAAGGCCACTAGTCCTCAGGGTGGTCAGGTTAGTTAACTGCCGCCTGACACTCGGTGTTGAGTCGCTAGCAGTATGGTCTACTCTATTTACCATAGCAGGGTAACCTGGCCAGACACGCCATCTAGATAAGGAAATTCTGATCTGAGGGCAACAGCATTTTCAGCTAATTCTTTCTTCTTTTCACTGGGCATTAACATGCTTGATAACACTCCCTTCTCAGTGAATTTCTGTCGTTGCCTTTCCGTCATGTTAAAAATCTGATTTTTGCATTTGTCATGTGGGTGACAGAATTTCTGAATAGTGTGTGTGTTTTAATTCCAAAAGTAAGCAACGTAGGGCCCTGAGTGGGACCAATTTGGGTCCTTCAATAAAAGTGAGCAAGTAATAAAATGTTTTTAATGCAATGGAAAGGAAACAAATGTGTGAAGACCGTCTGACTACTCCTCTGATAGGTGACCAAGCTCTGGGCTACAGAGACCAAAATGAATTATATGGTAGCATCTAACTAAGTAACATTTTATAGCATTTTGAAGGGAGGAGTGAAAATTATATAACTAAGCCCTGGTGGTGCAGCGGCTCAACCAGGGGTTCCTAATCTTAGACCCATGGACCGGATCCAACCCATTGCACCATTTCATGTGGCCCTCCACCCCTCCAAGGGCACTCGAGAAACTAAATGGCCATCACTTTGAAGATGTTGGGACAAAATGGACACCCCATCGTGGAGGCAGTGCAAAATGGCTCTCAAAGCTGACAGAGAGCGTGACCAGGCCCCATGCTTGAAAAGGTTGGGAACCCCTGGGCTAAACTGTTGCACTGCAACAGTTCAATCCTGACCAGGTATCAAGGTTGACTCAGCCTTCCATCCTTCCAAGGTTGGTTAAATCAGTACCATGCATGTTGGGGGCAAAATGGGAATTAACTTGTGAACTGCTCTGAGAATGTACTATCTGCAATGGGGCAGTATAGATGTGCAATTGCTGTTCCTTAATAGCTGCACATACATGGAGGAAACCCCCAATTGTCCAAACCCAGCTCCCAAAAGCACATCCCAGATAAACACACATGAAACTTGAAAACTCAACCACAAGACCTTTCATTTTGTTCACCCTTTAGGTTTTTACAATCATCAAAATCATGATATGATACAAAGCTTCCCCACAACCTTCCTGCTGCTTCTTCGT
Organism: Bradypodion pumilum; assembly: GCA_035047305.1. Taxonomy (NCBI): domain Eukaryota; kingdom Metazoa; phylum Chordata; class Lepidosauria; order Squamata; family Chamaeleonidae; genus Bradypodion; species Bradypodion pumilum. The sequence goes on along the minus strand of JAWDJD010000014.1, from coordinate 14,286,419 downwards.
AACTCTTACATACCTCTTCCTTTGGCATTCTTATCTATCTTTGGCTGCATGTAGTTGGTCAAGGCTGCCATTTTGCCTTTCTTGCTGATCCCAAGCCAGGTTCCCCCTTCTTTGCCTTCTTCCATGTCCAAGCCTACGGTAACAAGGCAACAAACAGCATCGACACCGTAAGAATCACTGCCTGATCTCTGTGCAAGAGGCTTTGCAATTTTAATAATCTGAATTGTCAACCAATGCTACATTTGAGGCAAATACATTCTGCGTGATCAACGCAAGAACCTAACCAAGATGGTGAGATTTGCTTATTTAAGATCCTGATGTCCTAGGCAGAATTGGACTTCAGATTTGGATTCAGCACACTTGATTTAGTATAGGACACATGGATTAGAGCAAGTAGCAGACAATCTGGGAATTGAAATCCAAGAACATCTGGGGTCCCAAGGTTGAGAAACACTGGTAGGTGGTAGTTTAATGCCACTGCCTCTAGATTACCAGAGACTTTAGTGGAAGAATGCATTTTCCCACCCACAACATCCAATGCATTCTTCCACTGAGGTCTCTGGTAATCTAGAGGCAGTGGCATTAAAATGCCACCTACCAGTGTGTCTACCTCGGCACACAGTTTGTTTAAAGCTTTCCACACAAACAATGGTTATTCTTGGCCAGGCAGTAGAGAGTCATGTGGTTCTGCCCAGTTAACTGGTAGCTCCTTGCTCGCCTTCCATAGTGCTAGGGCAGGCTCTGGGGCCTGGTTGTTTGGAGGGGCAGAAGTTGTGAGGAAGGTATGCCTCGATTTCAGTCTCTGCTTTGGTGGTTGGTGATCAAATAGCTGGTGTGTTTCCGAGGAATTTGCTTTGACTCACTGTTTCTGAGCAGCACTTTCTCGATGGACTTTTGATGGAGGAATGCCAGCTAAGTAATGCACTATTCATATTGGGGTTGGTTTTAGGCATCCTGTGACCAATCTCGCTGTTTCATTTAGGGCCACATCCACCTCCCCTCCATGCTTTGATATGCACCACACTGGACTAGCATACTCTCCTGCAGAGTAATAATGTACATAAAGCTAGTGCAGAAGTTCTCAATGTGTGTAGTTGGGCACCCCAACCTGTACCTGCTATTTGGCTTTCTTAGTTAGCTAGATAGAACAGTGGTCCAAGCACTAGGCTGTGAAAGCCAGAAGTTGAGAGTATGCCTCCAAAGAGAAGAGCCAGCCTGTGTAGCCTTTGGCATGCTGCACAGTCCCAGGGTATTCCCAGAAGAAGGGAATAGGAAGCTACAGTGAACCCCCGCCTAATGATGCGTTTGAATAGCGTCATTTTCAATTAACAACGCTACTGACGCAGCCTTTGTGATCATTCGAATAATGATAAAAAAGTCATTATTTGAATAACAGCGGGTTTTTTACCATTGTTATTTGAATAACAATGTCATTATTCGAATAACGACGTCGTTATTCAAATAACAACATTTTTGTTGTTATTCGAATAACGATGTTTTTTGTCGTTATTCGAATAACGACGTTTTCTGCATAACGACGCTACTTGGGGAACCAAGTAACGTCGTTATGCGAGGGTCTACTGTATTTCCAACTACTCTTTACCAACAAAATCCTGAAAAGGATCTCTGTAAGTCTGGGTTGACTTGACAGCCCTTGATCATTGTTAGTTTCACTGGAGAGAAAAAAGAACATTATTCATTCCAAGGGCATCAGCTAAACAGCAACCTTAGCACCAATACCCTTGAGAAGACTTTCAATTCAAAGGCACTCACACCTCATAAAATAAAGCACAGGAAAGCTTAAAGAGAAAGAAGAGACAACAAACAAACTACAGTAAAGAAAGAAAGAATTTAAGCTTCTCCTAGTTTTGCTACTGGGTGGCACTCAGTGAAAAGTCAGATTTCAGCATCAAGGCAAGCACCCCTTTCTCACTATCCTTCCTTCAGCGATGCATCGGTAAAAAAGGAAAGTGGGGCAAGGGCAGAAATATGCAGCATATCCATCAAGAATTGGGAATGAAAGTCAGACTTCCCGAACGCAAATGGCACTGCAGTGCGGGAGAGTTTGATTTATCTTTATAATTCTCCCTGCCCGTGACAACAACATCAAACATAAAGAGGAAAGTCTTTTGCACAGTTGAGCGTTGTTGTGGTTTGTTTTAAACCCTGTTTCCCCTCCCCAGGTCTCATTTTTATTTATGAACATATCAAGGCTTGCATTTGATTCCATTTTCTCTAGGTAAGCTAAAGCAAAGCTCAAGCCAGAGTAATCCAAGAGAGAGAGAGAGTTTATGAGGTTGAATAACTATTTTGAGACAATTTCCTTGGTGGCGGCTTATCCGCTAAGAAGAGCCGAGAAGAGCTTTGAGTAACCTGCAAGTGAGCTGGAGGAGAAACATAAATTAAAGGCTAATGAACAACAGGCTTGAGAACTTCACCTGCTAGAAATCTTATTTCTAGTCACTTGATTAATGTCTGTATGATTAAAGACGAAAGCCAAGTTCACACAAAGACATCTGGCCTGCATGCCAAAACCAACCCCTTGGAAAAATGGGTTGTTGTCCCAAATTTAGGGGAGAAGAGAATCCTTTCCCATTATGTTTAAAATGGGGTTGAAATCACTTGGTCCCAGGTGACAATTTTAAACACTGCTGTGTAAAATATTTTTTTAAATGGGGCGAGGGGGCACCGCAACACCTTTGGAAACCAGCTGAATGAAGATCAAATTATAGATCTTAATATAGCAGAAGTAATCATAGAATAACTGACTTGGAAGAGGCCTTTTAGGCCATTGAGTCCAACCTCCTGCTCAATGCAGGAATCCGAATTAAAGCATATGGGACAGATGGTTGTCCAATTATTTGTTGAATGCTTCCAGTGTTGGAGCGCTCCCCACCTCTTGCGTCAGATGGTTCCAATGTCATACTGCTCTAACCATAAAGATTTTTCTGATATTTAGCCTATATCTGGCTTCCTTGAGTTTGAGCCCATTCTTACGTGTCCTGCACTTTGGGATGATGGAGAACAGATCTTGCCCTTCCTCTTTATGATTATCTTTCACGTATTTGAAGAGTGCCATCATATCTTCACCCCCCACCTCAGCAGTCTCCTTTCTCAAGGCTAAACATGCCCAGTCAGGGGCATGCTCACTACCCAGAAAGGGAGCTGGACAGGAAGTGATCAGAGTGTTTAACCCTAAAGAATTATATATGTTCCCACTCGCCTTCAAATTTCAACTCCACTCTGGGGATTTGAACCAACAACCTCCTGCTTACAAGGCAGAACTGCAACCTCTAAGCCACAGTGGCTCTGCTATCAATAGAACTGCTTTTGGCAATCTTATAACAGAGAACTTCTATGTTAACCAGAGGGGATATCATTGCTTTAAAAAATCAGGTTTAAAGTGAAATCCTTAGTAGATAAGTGATATAGGGCTAGGCTCTCTCGCCCCCATAAAGGTTGCTGTGCTGATAACATGGAAGACAGAAAACATCCTTCAACAATGCAATAAACAAACTAACAAAGGGAATCTTACATACCACTGAGGATCTCATTGCTGTTGTCCCAGAATTCAGCGGATTTCGACGGTCTGTGATAGAACTCATCTCTGTTGGCTGCTAGGATAAGCCTGTGTGACATGAATGAGAAAACACAACTGCTTTACTCATGGTGCTCAATCCACAAGAATTTCTGGAGTTGTCACTAATATGTCAAAAATATATAAGTGTCACGTTTCGACCTTGAAGACTGGACCAACCCAAGAAACTTTGCTGCCTGAGGCAAAATATAACCTCCTACTGTCTCTGGGTGTGAGTGTGGGAGGAGGTGTAAACCTCTGCAGTCCAAACATAGGGGTGCGCAGCCCCCATACCTGTGGAAGTTGCCTACTCCAAAGGCCGCACCTCAAGGTACAATCTGAGAGGATTCAGCCAATTCCTGATTCGTTAATCATGTCTTTAGTGATTGCACGAGGGTTTCTTACCAATGCCACATCTGCTATCCTGTGTTCCGGTTGTGCTTAGAAAGGAAAAATGAGAAAACTACAGGCTAAACTTGTCAACACTACCGTTCGGCCTGTTTTATTGTACGGCAGTGAGACATGGGCACCTAATAAATAAAAGCTGACACCAAATAAATAAATAAATAAATAAATGATGTAACACGAAGAGCAATCCAGCGAAGGATGCTACGCATACAATGGGTTGATAGAGTTTCGAATGAAGAAATGTGCAAAAGATCAGGTGCGAAACGTTGATTTGAGTTGGCAAGGCATTGGTGGGCTGGGCATGTGGGCCACTTCAATGATGGCAGGTGGACAAAAGCTATCACAGAGTGGATACCACTCGACAAAAAGCGTCCACTACGAAGGCCAGCAGCCAGATGGGAAGACCAGTTCAGGGCAATGCTCACAAGGCCCTGGATGAGACTGGCACGGGATTGGAAACAATGGGAGACGATGCTTCGATCCACCATGTCAAACTAGACCATGGACTACATCCGGCTCACAGCACCATTTGCTGTACTGTAGTATCTGATGTTGTGGTTCTGTGAGCCGCCCTGAGTCACATTTTTTAAGTATGGCGGCATACAAATCTAATAAATGAAATGAATGTGCCCCCACCCACCCCGGGCATTCAAGAAACAAAATGACCACCCCTTTGAAGCTATTGAGACAAAATGGCAACTCCCATCATGCAGGCAGGGCAAAATGACCATCTGGCCCTCGAAAGTGACTGAGAGAGTGTTGCCTGGCCCCCGGCTTGGAAAGTTTGGGAATACCTGAACTAGACACATGACATATGGATCAACCAGGACTGCTTCTCCCCCCCCCCCCACCCTTCATGCAAAATTACAGTACTCCACCCAACACTCTGTTCACCATCTGAGTTCAATCCCAACAGGATCAAAGTTGGCTCCGAGATCAGTAAAATGAGAACTCAATGTTTGGGGCAAAATGCTAATTAATGTGTTAACCACCTAGAGAGTGCTCAAAAGGGCTACGGGGCAGTACGTAAGTGTAATTGCCAATTGCTTTTGCTACCCTTGAATAATGAGGCACACATTATTTAAAAAAGTACATACATTTAACCCACGACGTGAGTTGAAAAGCAACAAGTGGAATATTTAAGAGTGACCTCTGAGGCAACTTGCTTTCGCAAGCCAATTAGTTATAATATATTTGGTCGTTATGAAGTAATTTTGATCTAGAAACAGCTATAAAAGCTGACAGTAATTCATGGGAACAGAGGCTACTTTGGCTACACATTCCTAATCAATGATCCGACCACATTTTCCCCCCTCAGTAGAGTATCTTCAATCTCAATTATTGCTTGATTTGCCAATACACTCAATATTGGACACAAAAACAGTTCCAGTCCCAAATCGTAGGTCTCCCTTGCTCGTATCTGACTCTAGGGTCTGGTGCTCATCTCTGCTAAAGGCCAAACAGCCAGCATTGTTCTGTGTCTGCAAACATTTCCATGGCCATGTGGCAGGCATGACTAGATGCAGAGCGCATGGAACGCTGTTGCCTTTCCCGCCGAAGCGGTACCTATTTACCTACTTGTAATCTCTTGCTTTCGAACTGCTAGGTTCACAGGAGGTGGGACAGAGATTTATTAATTAATTTATTTATTTTATTCAATTTGTATAGCCACCCCAATCGACATGCGACTCTGGGCAGCGTACATAAAATCCCCAATATTAAACAATAAAAAACCCTCAAAAAATACTAAAACACAAAAAAGAACATCTAGTTAAAAACTAAAAAACCTGAGTGGGAGATAGGAGTTCACTAGGCCGTGGAACACTTGGGTCTCAACCTGCCAACCTTCCAGTCATCAAGTTCAGCGTCTTCACCACTAAGCCACCACAATCCCTTTCGAAATCATCGACACATAGAATACCTGAATTAGAAAGGCGCCTATGAGGCCATGGAGTCCAACCCACTGCTCAATGCAGAAATCCAAATCAAAGTACATCTGACAGATGGTTGTCCAAATTCCTCCAGCATTGGAGTGCTCACCGCCTCTTTTAAATGTTAAAAAGTCAAACTTTTACTCGCTCTTTCTTCGTGTCAGAGTGTTGCACAATTTAAAGTTATGGACATATATATGAAATATAAGTAAAATTCAAGATGAATTAAAATGTTAACATATTTTTTTAAAAAAAATTACCAGAAACAGGCTACTTCAATAGCACAAAATGTTGATGTTTACTAGATTTTTGTTTGTACACATGATGGAGCAGTAGTAATGTATGGCGGTGAGATTTGGACCAGAAGGAAGGCTGAGTGCAGAATAATAGATGCCTTTGAAATGTGGTGCTGGAGAAGACTTTTGAGAGTCCTCTGGACTGCAAGGAGATCAAATCAGTCCATCCTGAAGGAAATCAACCCTGACTGCTCATTGGAAGGACAAATACTGAAGCTAAAGCTCAAATACTTTGGCCACCAAATGAGAAGAGAGGACTCACTGGAGAAGGCCCTGATGCTGGGAAAGATTGAAGGCAAAAGGAGTAGGGGGCGGCAGATGAGGAGATGGCTAGATAGCATCATTGATGCAGTGGGCGTAGCACTGGGCAGACTATGGAGGATGGCAGATGACACAGGAGCCTGGTGTGCTGTGATCCATGGGGTCACAAAGGGATGGACTCGACTATTCGACTGAACAACAATTGATTGAATTTCTCCGCATTCATAGAAAATGTGTCCTGTATTCAAGTAGCTCCATTTTATTGGATTATTCTTTAATGTTCCTACTTAGCTTCTTTTATGAGGCTTCCCAACAGCGCTCCGTGCGCTCTGGTGTCTAGTCATACCTGCCACATGACCACGGAAACGTCTGCAGAAGCAGACAGCGCTGGCTCTTTGGCTTTGAGTCAGAGATGAGCACTGAACCCTAGAGTCGGATACAACTGGCTTTCGAGCAAGGGAAACCTTTACTTTTACCTTTAATGGTTCGACCAGAATCTTGTCCAGTGAGAGACAACTCTTTGGCATTCATCCACTGCCTTTCTGCTGTGCATTACCTATTCACAACCTCTACATCACATCTGGAAAAGCACCAGTGACATTCTACAGCAAAATCAAATTACCCGATACCGTAACATCATTGCTCCCAGCGTGAGATGAGCTTGCTTCCTTTTACACAGATTTGCCATTTTTCATTCCTTTTCCTGCTCTGCACACATTCTTTCAGGGCTTCGCGCACCTCGCCCTCCCAACGAGAGACCGCGTTATATTCGCCAGATTATTTTTATTCATATGCTGTCTAAAAGCATCAATTGAAGAATGCATTATTCTGAAACAACGTCTGTGTGTCACATCTATTTAATCCAGAGAACTGAGAACAAATAAGAGTGGGAAGAGAGGTTAACGTGATGATGTTTTGCCGAATATTTAACAGATGTAATCAGTGTAGAAGTTGTTACTGAATTCCAACCTCTATTCTGCTGCAAGCAGGGGTTATTCCATAAGAGGAGGATTAATTTGTTTCTACATCTTTGCAAAAAAAAAAAAATCAAGACTCAAACAACTTCTTCTTCTTCTTTCGTGTCCTGGTCAAACCCTGGACTGCCAAAATGAAGCCACTTTCTTGGCTTTGTCATTGGCCAAATGCAAGTCTTCATCGGTGCATGTCTCTGGCAGCAATGGGCAGACCAGCAAATGGGCCGGATTCTGTATCGCTCCACATTCACACAGTGTGTTGTTGTCCGCCAACAGTCGCCACTTGAGCATGTTGGTCTTGCATTTAGAGACTCCAACCCTCAGTCTAGTCAGGGTCCTCCAGGTGACGTAGGGGAGCTTGAGATCTTCAGCTATATCCACCTTTAATGTTGTTCCTTGCCCAGGAAGCTCCTTCTTCCATCTTCTAATTTGGTTTTGCTCTTGTGTACCCTTAAAAATGTTTGTTCTTGCCATAAAGCTCTTCCTGGATCTGAACCGGCAGACTTGAGGCTCATATCCGTTCAGAGGTTGTCGAGGGTCTTTCTTGCTTAGTTCTCTCAGCATCTGCTGCTACGTTTCTCCTTATCTTAGGTGGAACAATACCAACAAGAGGGTATATTCTCTCAACTGGTATAGATCCAAGGGAGGGGTGCCCAAACTACAGCATGTGGGCCAGATCTGGCCCCCAGTGCCAATTCAACTGGCCCATGCCACCTTCATTGCTCCTGGAAGCAGAAGTAAAACACACCCAGATGGGCCTGTTTTACTTCCACTTCTGGGAGCGATGAAGGTGGGCTGGGCCAGATGAACTGGCATTGGGGGCCGGATCCAGCCCATGGGCTGTAGTCTGGGCACCCCTGGTTTAAGCAGAGAAAATGGCAGCCTAAAATGTATCTCATCCTGTTGCAAAACACAGATTGCAAGGCACGTTTTTCACTTCCGCTTCCAGTGGGAGGAACCACGTGACCGGCCCGCAGCCCGAAAAGTTTGGGCACCCCTGGTCTAAGTCATCCTGTCACTATCTGCATGGCTTCATTAACTCAAAAAGTCATATGGCACTTCAGACGCGGGTTAACAAAAGGGTGGGAGAAATGTGTGGCCCTACAGATGTTGGGTTGCAATTCAACATTATTCCTAAGTAACTCAGCCAACAGTAAAGGATGATGGGATCTGAAGTTCAATAACAGCTGGAAGGCCAAATAACCCTCATCCTGAGAGTATGCTGGAACCAGAAGCCAAACAAAATATATTCTGCAAAACGATGTCAACGTTGGTTGCAACTCGTATCCGAGAATGTATTTTTCCCCCCTGAAGCAGGAAAAATGTCATTGGTGTGAATTTGTTTAAGGTGGATCCCAGCGTGCCATGAAGTGACCCACACACTGTGATCACGGAGCCATCTCCTGCGGCACATATGAAATGAGACATGCAGGATTTAACACCAGGACTGCAATGGACGGCCTCAGCCTTGAGGATATGGACAAGGTGCGCCTTCACAGACAGTCCATCTGGCATGGTCTCTTCCGCCTCCATGACCGTTGAGAACCAGAGTTCCTCCTCTGTTCATTTTGCCATTGGGCCCAATAGGATGGTTTCCAGTGGCATTTCCTCCACGGAGAGGGACCATCACCCCACCTAAAGGGACTCATCCACCTATAGCTGTTGTCCCCTTTAGGGAGTCAGGTTAGTTAACCGCCGCCCGACACTCGGCATTGAGTCACTGGCTGTACGGTCTACTCCATTACCGTAGAATGTGAAAATTAGAATATTATCAAACAGTACCAACTTGAAAGCAAGAAATTGTAAGTAGATATATAAGGTACCACTTCGGTGGGAGAAGTAACAGCGTTCCACATGCTTTGACATCTAGTCATGCCTGTCACATGACCACGGAAACGTCTGCACATGCAGACCACACTGGCTCTTTGGCTGTAAACGGAGACGACCACTGTCCCAAGGAGTTAGACACAACTGGCTTTCAAACAAGGGAGACCTTTACCTAGTCTGCAGTCATGGCTTCTAAGACTGAAACAGCAAAGACTTATTTATTATTTATTTTCTGGACTTATAGGATGGAGTTCAAACCGACATGTCCGAGACAGATCTCTTAGATTAAACTGGAGAGTTAGTGAGTTGGACATAATTTAAGGAAAGAGGGTAGATGAACATGGACCTCATTCATGTTGCCAAACCATGGGTATTTTCCACTGCACAAAAGCCTGGATGTCTAAGCTCTCAAACTGCAAAGAGGGTATATGGAAGTAAGGTAATTAAGATATTTCTTCATTTTAAAGTAGCCATATTAGAGAGCAGCAGCAGCTATCTTCTCCAAATAAATTATACAGGGCTCTATAAATAGCTGCATAACCTCAGCGGTGTGAAAATTTATGTAACTTCTTAATGTGGGGGCAGAAAGATGGAAACATGAGAAATCATTTCCATCGAAGCAATTTCCTGTGATATAATTCAGTTCCATAAAAAAGAGTACAAGAGTATGTCTCTGAAATCTAAAACCTGTAGATGCAAAAGGAGGTATCTACATTACCCGTTTTTGTCCCAGCGCCTGCCAACCTAGCAGTTTGAAAGCAAGAAATTGTAAGTAGATAAATAGGGACCACTTCAGTGGAAAGGGAAACAGCATTCAGCACGTCACATGAACAAGGAAACGACTGCAGAAGCACACAACGCTGGCTCTTCGGCTATGAAACTGAGATGAGCACTGAACCCTAGAGTCGGATACGACTGGCTTTCGAGCAAGGGTGGCCTTTACCTTGACATTACAAAAAGAGAGATTTATGAATTTAAAGTTATTCCTTGTTCAATGAGCTCCTTCCTCCTTCTAATTTGGTTTTGCTCTTGCGTGCCCTCAACAATATTTGTTCTTGTCATCAAGCTCTTCCTGGATCTGAGTCGGTGGACTTGAAGTACATATCCATTCAGAGGATGGCAAGTGAATATAAAAGACTGCTCTGCAGACTTCTTCTTCTTGTGCCGTATCCGATTCCAAATATTGCCAATCATCATGGAGATCAGCCATGAAGACTGCCCTGCGAATATAATGCAGTGGCCTTTCATTTGCCTTCCGCATCGCAACATGACACCCATAGTACCACTGATCCAGTTCCGCGAGTCACTTTCTGGTCCTGAACACTTTGGGCACACAAAGTCTTCCTCAGGATTGATGAAGCTGCTGCCCTCCATCAAGATGGATTCAAGTGGGGTTTAATCCACTTTGGGACCATCATCCTGCCCTGTGGACTTCGCCAAGGGTTCTCAGGGTTGTTTGCTTAGTTAACCACTACTTGACACTCGGCATTGAGTCACTGGCAGTATGGTCTACTCTATTACCATAGCAGGATAACCTGGCCAGATTAGTATTAAGTAAAGAGAACATTAACTATTTGTTGCATTCAGGAACACCTGTTTCATGACAGTGCAGGAGAGCAAAGATCCTTAAACTTACACAGAGAAGTCTCTAATGCTAACTTCTATCTGTGCTGCTCTGTTGGGAGCCATTCATTAACCCAAGATGAGAAGAAAAACCCATAGGCAATGTCACAGAAGATGGAAACACAAGAGTACCAGTTTATATGCTGATGTAGAAAAGACAAGAAGAAAAAACACTTGAATCCACCTGACTATCTCCATCTGCTTGGTTCAGATCACTTGCTGTGCTGGTTGGAGATTCTTCCCAACACAACAGATACTAACGTTCTCCGGACAGCCTTCATTTCCCATTTGGGAGACAAATAAGAGGCTAGTTTAAGGTCACAAGCAGTACCGCAGCCTCAGCACAGTGGGTAATCCCATAAATGGTTTTCAATACCCCGGTAATTGCAGCCACAAATAGTGAGATAAGAAACTCTAACCAGAGATGAACATTACCTGTATGCATTTTTGGAAACAGGTCGCGGGTCAAACTTAAAGAAGAGAATGCACATGAGTAATAGGTTGGAAAGATGTGCTTTTTTTCCGGTCCAGCTCAGCGCAAGGTCATGCTGTGGCAGCCTGCAAGATATAAGCAATAAAGGCCAACATTAGACATTCACATTATCACAGCCTCACCACTTCATGACTGGTGTACCAGGCTCCTCCACAAAGCAATCTTCATTAGCAATCTTCTACACTGAAATTAACAGACTCCATATTTTGGGGAGCATTGACATGTAAGCTGTAAGCAGACCTTTGCCCACGGCCTAAAATATTAATGTAGAGGCATAGCTTTCTATGCCTGTTTCAGCAAAAACATTATTTTTCCTTTGCTAGATTGTATTTAAGCCTAGCCAATTTGTTTATGAAATAAATGCATCTGAAATATGTTTGTTGGGGGGAAATGAACCATAATTCACGCAATCTCATGCTGAAATAACTTATTCGTTTTACAGGGGGTCACAAAAATTTAAATTTCTATATGTAATGTTTTAAATAAAAGTAAAGGTCTCCCTTGCTCGAAAGCCAGGCACATCTGACGCTAGGGTTCAGCACTCATTTCTGTTTCAAAGCCGAAGAGACAGCATTGAACTGCTTCTGTAGACGTTTCCGTGATCATGTGGCAGGCATGACTAGACATCGGAGCGCACGGAACACTGTTTACCTTCATACCAAAGTGGTCCCTATTTATCTACTTGCAATTTCTTTGCTTTCGAACTGCTAGGTTGGCAGGAGCTGGGACAAAGACGGGAGCTCATTCCGTCCTGCAGTACTCGGGAATCGAACTGTTGACCTTCCGCCTCCCAGTCAGCGTCTTAGCCACTGGAGCCACTGCAGTGAAAATAATTTATTTGCCTCTCAGTTACCCATTTCAGTTCCTAGTTCTGCTCTGAAAGTCAACTGCAAACAAACCATAGTTTGGCCAATTCAGATAGCATTCCAAATTATGCTTTTTTTTCTGGGGGGAAAGAAAGAGAATGAACCAAGACTGTTGGTTCGGGGCCTCAGATGTTCTTGGACTTCAGTTCCTTAAAGTCCTGATCAGCAGAAGTGCTGAATTCGGATTCTGGGAACTGAAGTCCAAGAACATCTGGAGAGCCAAGTTTGCAGACCCCCTGGGCTAGATGGAAATACAGTATAACCTGTAAACTTTCCATTTTGTTCCTTGAGCAAATGGCACCATCCCTCACCGATTCCACGGTGATACATGTTCGGAGGTGCCCCATGAGAAGTGAAGGAATGTTGTCCCTCCCACAAAGAAAAGGTTTATACCAGGGATGCTCAACCTGCGTCCCATGGGCTGGATGCAGCCTGAAGCACCATTTCATGTGGCCCACCACCACACCAGGAAGTGCCATGGGGTGTAGGAAGGGCAAAATTAGTCCACAAAGCTGTCTGAGGGAGCATGACCCAGCCCCTGGCTTTAAAAGGTTGAGAACTCCTGGTTTATAAGTTCAGAAAAAAGGAAACAGAATAGGAAAGACATTTATTTTCCTAATACTCAGTTGCTGATTTTGGTACCCCTCCAAACTTTGTCACCATTCTGGTTATGGCCTCTGGGCCGGCATCAGAAATTTCTAGGCCTGGGACGTGCGCCCCCCTTTTGGCCAGGCTCCTGTGGTTTTCTGTGCATGTGTGGCTTGTTTGTGCATGTGCACATCAGTGGTTTCCCGGCACCACCACACCCATGTGTTTTCTGCGCTTGCGTGGTTTGTTTGCGCATGCACACATCAGTGGTTTCCCGGCGGCGCCGAGCCCACGTCATCTCCGGGCCCAGGACGGGAGTCCTGATGGTCCCCCCTCTGATGGTGGCCCTGTATGGCCTTGCCGTCACCTTTAAATCAACGTCTTCTCTTCCCTGAGTAGTTTTTACAACACACAGTTCCCACCTCATCAGCACACTTAAGGATTCGAGCCACATTTAGATGGCATGACAAATGCTCTTTACAGATCAGAACCTTGCAAAGCTTTTCAAATATTTTCTCTATTGGCCCACTGGGAACAACGTCTAGCCGTAAAACCAACATGCAGCCTTTTTCTCCCTTCCGGCTGAAACTATGATTAGTAACTGGACAGACTCCTGCACGTTTCAAAGCTACAGAGTGCTTGCATGAATTAAGGATTTTCCAGAACAGAGAGATGGTGGCATGAGGACGCAGGAATCAATAAATGAACTCTACCTTGGCTCTGAATAATTAACTTAACCTTGCCCTGCTGAATGATGACCAAGGAGTCCCCCCCCCCAAAAAAAAAGTTTTTAAATAAGTCTAGGGATGCTATTGAAAGATAAAGCCATCGCTTCTTTAGATCCTTGCTAAAAACTTTGCTTCTAATTCGAGATTCATGTTTCCCAGCACTTTGCCACCACACCCTGTTTTGATTCCAACATAGGGAAGCTGGTTGTGCAGCAGATTGCACTGGTGTACATTTTAAAATTAACAGTCATACCAAAACAGCGGCTTGCAATTCTCAAGCTGTAGCTTCACTCAGGGGCTGCAGGGCCTCAGTGGTTAAGAAGCTCAGCTTGTTAAGCTGGAAGGCCATCAAGTCGGCAGTTCAAGACCTGGGTACTGCATGGCGGTTTGAGCGCCCGTCTCCATCCCAGCTCCTGCCAACCTAGCAGGTCGAAAGCAAGAATTTGCAAGTAGATAGGAGCCTCATTCGGACATCCTCTGAATGCATTTTCGCCATCAAAAACCCTTTCAACCCAGAATAATTTCTGACACGAAATTATTTATTATTATTCAGGAAGGATGGCAACCTACTGTTCAGTTGCAACCGACTCTATAATTCCAAATATCTTGCTAAGGTGGACCACATCTTCAGCTAAAATAATCCCAAAATAGAGCTGATGAAGAGTATGTATACAACTTCTTGGAATCAATGGAATGAGTCCATTGACTTTCTTTCCACAAACGGAAGAGTGTTGGGTTGGGTTCAAGCCTGGCTTCCAATCTTGATTTGCAAGGCAACAGCAAGCTATGGGAATAGGTCCAACCAGTGATAAGAAGATAAGAACAGCCTTGCTGGAACAGGCCACAGGAGCCCATGATCCAGTCCAGCATTGTGTCCCACACAGTGGTTCATTGTTTGCTTCAGGGTATTCTTCCCAAGGAGATGCCTTCACCGGCTTAGGATTCCCTGGAAATGGCATTGAGAGATATCCTGCCACTCTCTCCAACCCGGAGGTTGTCCTTAGGTATCCATAATTATAGCCATTGATCCCCTTGTCCTCCATGAACTTGTCTAATCCTTTCTTAAAGCTGTCAAGACTGACAGCTGTCACCACTTCTTCTGGCAGGGAGTTCCATAGACCAGGGATCCTCTGGGTGATAAAGTACTTTCAGTGATGCACTGAAACAGGTCCTGCCCTGTTCGCTAGGGAAATTTCCCCAGGCCCCGCCCACCTGGCTGGCCACACCCACCTCCCTACCCCATTGTGTTGGCCCCACCCACATATTTGGCCCCACCCACAGAGGTGGTAGTAAATTTTTTTGGAGTGCATCACTGGGTCCAACTGCAGGCTGCATTTCGCATGAAGCCACTGACTCAAGGGGATCTTAATAAGCCAACACTTTAATTTGTTCCACTGATTCAATGGGTGAATCAATGGAGCAATGGACATGCACTTCATCTCATATCGTTCTGTGTGTTAGGACAAATTAATCAGGTTGCTCCGTCCCAAGACAAAGCAAGTCATATTGAAGAGACATCTTCATATTTAAGAGAAGTTTTAAATGTGAAGACAAGTTAATTTGATGAAAACTTTGGGGGACTGCAGGTTATTTCAAATCAAATCAAAATTACAGTCCAAGAACAGCATAGAACAGCAAAAGAAACAGAAGTTAAAATGGGGGTACTAAAATATATCAAGAGACGAGAGTTAAAATGAAGGGGCTTAAAAAGTCACTAAGACGCTGACTGGGAAGCGGAAGGTCAGCAGTTCGATCCCCGAGTACTGCAGGACGGAAATGAGCTCCCGTCTTCATCCCAGCTCCTGCCAATGTAGCAGTTCGAAAGCAAGAAATTGCAAGTAGATAAATAGGAACCACTTCGGTGGGAAGGTAACAGCGTTCTGTGCGCTCCGGTGTCTAGTCATGCCTGCCACATGACCACAGAAACGTCTGCAGAAGCAGACAGCGCTGGCTCTTCGGCTTAGAAACAGAGATGAGCACTGCACCCTAGAGTCGGATACGACTGGCCTTCGAGCAAGGGAAACCTTTACTTTACCTTAAAAAGGAGCATTTCATCTCCAGCACAGATTATTTCATGGTATGTATTTATCTGCGAAACATGCTAGCCGGGGGTCTGAAGCTTTTAGCATACATCACTAACATACATCATTGAGGTGTGGTGGTTCAGTGGTTAAGAAGCTGGCCTTGGAAGGCAGTTCGAGACCCGGGTACTGCATGACAGATTGAGCCCCCATCTCTGTCCCAGCTCTTGGAGACATGAAAGGAGCCTTATTTGGGCATTCCCTGAGCGGAGTTTCTACCACAGAAAGCCTTTCAAACCCAGAATAATTTTTGACATGAAATTATCATTATCACTAGCATGCTTTTAAGTATTTCTGTTTTAAAAAAGTATAGAAAATTATATTCTTCTAAAACAATAATGGATCCTGATGATCTCAATGGAAGTTTGCAAACCATCCAGTGTCTTTTTTAACAACTTCTCATCTGCTACGCTGGGGTGTGTGTGTGTGTGAGAGAGTTAATTGTAAAACACAACTGATGAATCACTGGGGTGCAAAGTTGGTCATAAAAAAAATCATCGTCACAGAATGAAGTTTTGTGAATTCACATGATTCTGGATTTCTTGCTCAAGCATTAAAGCCAGAACAGCTGTTTGCATCAAGCAGCTGCCCATTGAAAGGCTCAGCCAAAAGTTCCTGGCATGGAACCACAGGTCTCGCAGCTCCCCTGGTGGCTTAGTGGTTAAGACGCTGAGCTGGAGATTGGAAGGCCGGGTTTCGAGACCTGAGAGCTGCACTTGGTGACATGAAAGGAGCCTCATGCGGGCGTCCTCTGAGTGGAGTTTCTCCAGCAAAAATCCTTACAACCCAGAGTAATCTCTGACACGAAATTATCATTATAGCTTTTTGAATAGAAACGAAATCACAAGCTTTCCTCTTACTATATTTCGGTTTAGGTCTGAAGCATTGATGCTTCTTTTATTATCCTTTTTTGGATATCGAAACACTCACCTCATGCTAAGAGAGATCATTTAGAATATCAGTCTTGTGCTGAAGTCAAGACCTCATGAGGAGCTGGAGGATCACCGAGGTGTTGCCTTGCTTTGCCGAGACAGCCAGTCTCATTCAAGAGCCAATTATAAGATTATGTTGGGTTGCTAATGCCAAGATGTGGATGATCAATGTTTAGGAGGCAACAACTAGATCAAGGGTTCCCAACCTACGGCCGGTGGGCCGGATCCAGCCCTGACACCAATTCATCCGGCCCACACTACCCTCACCGCTCCCGGAAGCAGAAGTGAAATGCACCCGCGCACACACAAAATGCTGCCGTAAATGACCCGGGCAGCATTCTGCGTATGTGCGGGTGCATTTTACTTCTGCTTCCAGGTGGGAAGAACTACGTGATCGGCCCGCTCAACCACGTGACCAGCCCACGGCCCAAAAAGGTTGGGAACCCATGAGCTAGATACTAAGACAAAAATGACTAACAAAAAAGATTGACAGATTTTAGGGAACGAACCCATTTTTAAAAAGGAACGGTCTGAATTGTCACAGATGTGTAAAGACCATGCGTTCAACCAGCTAAGTGATGTCTCTTTCTGGCCTGTAGCAATTCTCTTTCCCAATCTGCTATCTGAAGAGTCTTTTGATCTCAGATTGAATGACACCTTTGTAAAAAGATCTATGGAACAACTGACCTACATAGCAGAAACCTTCAATTCATACCTCCTAAAGCAGTGATGACCAACCTTGGCACTCCAGGTGTTTTTGTACCCTAGAGTTGGATATGAGTAGCTTTCGAGCAAGGGCAATCCAGGGCATTGTAATGAAAAAGCTGAGGAAGTGGAGATATGAACTTGTTCCGAAAGTCTCTATAGAAAAGGCAGCTACATAGGAACACATTAGAGATCTTTGTTTCAGGCGTAGTTTCAGTCTTTCCACACCAAGGAGGAAAGGGTTCTTCAAACATACAAGGTTTCTGCCAAGGTTTGCTGTACCCAAACAAATGGGAAAATTGAGTCTTTTGGCTTTCTACAGTTAAGCCCAAATCAGTTTTGTGATGCTGTTTTTAGCAAGGGGCTAACTAAGGAGACCAATGATTATAAAGTTTTTACTTACCCCCTCATCAAGTATGTGGCTTGTTCAACCCTCAGGGATGCAGAAGCCACAAGTCATTTGCAAGAACCCAAGAAATAACCCCGTCTACTCGACTCCAGAAAACCAATGTTACAAGTCGCAGGGTGACAGCCAGTCTCCCAGAATGAGGAATTGAGTATTTTGCAACCAAAGAAAATAGGGATCTTTGTTGAGCAAAGAAAAATAAATAAGCGCCAGACAGCTGACGACTCCAACGGGGAAGGAAATCAGGTCAAAGATCTACATAGGTTTTTCAAAAACTTGTTTTGATGAATTCAGCTGTTTATATGTTCTCACTCAATATATGTATCTCAAGGAACAGGAAAAGAAAAAAATTATTGTTCTGACAACCAATTGATCTGCTGGTCTGTAGGATAGGGATGTTCCAAAACAGAAGAAAGGTTCCATGCCCTTTTCTCACATGGTTACAAAGGAGTGAAGCGTCTACCACCAGTCATAGCTTCCCTTTACAAAGCCGGTTCTCCATACCTGTCAACCGTGGCTCTGGCCAATCCGGGACCTGCGCAGAACAGTTCTGCGCAGGTCGCCTTCTACACATGTGTAGAAGGGGTTTATGCTTGCGTAGCCCCCTTCTACGCATGCGTAGCCTTCTACGCATGCGTAGAAGGGTTCTACGCATGCGTAGAAAGGTTCTACGCAAGTGTAAAACCCTTCTACGCATGTGTAGAAGGCGACCTGCGCAGAAGGGCTGCGCAGTACCTCCTTTCCCCCACTGCCAAATTCCGGGGTTTTGGCAGCGCGGGGCGGGAAATGGCACAAATCGGCGCCGAAAACCGGGAAATCCCGGCCAATCCGGGAAGGTTGACAGGTATGCGGTTCTCTTTCATTTAAGAAAACTCTCTCTTTCAGAAATCTTGAAAATAATTAAATAATTAATTATTTAAAAATAATTAAGAACTCTTCTTCTATTCTGGGGCTTTCCATTTGTTTCCTAATTGAAAGCTTCTCATTGGGAGACTCTCAGTGATGGTGACGTTCTATCACAGTGATGGCGAACCTTGGCACTCCAGCTGTTCTTGGACTTCAATTCCCAGAAGCCCAAGTCAGCACTCCGGCTGTTCAGGGCTTCTGGGAATTGAAGTTCCAGAACACCTGGAGTGCCAAGGTTCACCATCACTGTTCTATCAAAAGATGATAGCATGATATATTGGTTCTACCATCTCAACAAGATACTACAACCAGGCACCATACTTTATCAGCGTTTCCCAACCCCTTTTTTTTTTTTTGCACTTCAATTCCCAGAATCCTAAGACAATTCCCCAAAGCACTGATCAGTCAATGTACTGATTTAGGCTTCTGGGGATTGATGTCCACCACAGTATTCCACAGAACATAGTTTGGGAAACGCTAGGCCTTCTGCTCTATGGCCAATTAATTGATCCAAGTCAAACCAAGTTCACAAGATCCAAAAGCGCCTTTCATGCGCAAAGTGTTTTCTACTCCAAAAAACATTCCTTCCCATTACAAGGAATTGCACTAGAAAAGCAGAATTCTGTTTGTGCAAATGTTTGCACTTCCTGATAGCTCAGCGTGAACTCTGGTAGGTCACCACTAACAATTTCCCTGCACTAGTTCTGATTTCCCCGTTAAATCTAAATTACCGTATTTGCCGGCATATAAGATGCATCAGAGTATAAGACGCACACCGTTATTACCAAAATAGCACACTATAGGCCACTAAATACAGTACAAGATAGGGACTCCACTGGCTCAAGTGGCTAAGATGCTGACTGGAAGGCGGGAGGTCAGCAGCTCAATACCCGAGTACTGCAGGACAGAATGAGCTCCCGTCTTTGTCCCAGCTCCTGCCAACCAAGCAGTTTGAAAGCAAGAAATTGCAAGTACAGTGAAACCTCATATAACATCCAAACTTGGTTCCACAAGTTTGGACTTTATACGGATTTGGACTTTGTATGAGGCATGCAAAATCCTAGCCGCGATGCCTCATACAACGTCCAAATCCTTGCCGTCTTTGTCCCAGCTCCTGCCAACCTAGCAGTTGAAAAGCAAGAATTGCAAGTAGATAAATTGGGACCACTTAGGTGGGAAGGTAAACAGCGTTCCGTGCGCTCCGGTGTCTAGTCACGCCTGCCACATGACCCACGGAAACGCCTGCAGAAGCAGACGGTG
This sequence comes from Bradypodion pumilum, assembly GCA_035047305.1. NCBI lineage: Eukaryota > Metazoa > Chordata > Lepidosauria > Squamata > Chamaeleonidae > Bradypodion > Bradypodion pumilum. The sequence continues at coordinate 14,266,557 of JAWDJD010000014.1, read as the reverse complement.
CTGGCTCTTCAGCTTTGAAACAGAGATGAGCACTGAACCCTAGTCGGATATGACTGGCTTTCGAGCAAGAGAAACCTTTATCTTTATACAGTACAAGACGCACTCCATTTTCTAGTGTATTTTAAGGGTGGGTGGGTATTTATTTTTATAAACTAGTTGCTTTAAAAGATCGATCCATGATGGAAGACCACCACTATTGACCCCTCTCTGCAAAATACATTTTACACAACAGCCAGTGTTATTTCTGTATGCAATGGCTGAGCTCCATAAACTTTCCCGAGCTCTGGCAGTAAACAGAAAATGGGACTTTCATTACTTCCCAGAAATCTGCTGGAAAGTGCAAGAGCTGGATGCTCAAAACGGGATGGTTTCTTTTCCACACTAAGATAATCGGCTGCTAGACACAGGACAAAATGACACTCCATCAAGCGCAAATCACTACACATTTATGTGCTTGCCATCTTTAAGAATTCACGCTGCTTTATGCAAACATCCATTTTTCATAAGAATATCTCTGGAGCTGGCACAAAGAAAGGAAAGAGTGGTTATTTTCTCACCACCCAAATCAAGAATGATTGTAACGAAAGTACCTTGCGTTCATTAGCATCCTCAGCACATATCCTTAAGTCACTCCTGAACAGCAGACGACTGCCAGTCAGCAATGTATTGCACAGCTCGTTAGGTTATTACAAGACATCATGCTCATCGCAGGAAGACGGTGGGGGAAATCAAGAACTGAAACTGTACCAGAGTAAAAACAAATAAACTGAAGCGCAAAGGAGCACATTTTGGTACTCCTTTTGGTTAATGGCCCCTTTTACTACTGATGCACATTTTCAAAATTAACCAAAGGGATAAGGAACATCTGGTGGCTCTCCAAATGTTCCTGCACAACTATTTCAATCATGCTGGATCATTAGCTACATTGCATGAGTGGAGAGAGTTTGAAGTCCATTATCATGCACCACCACACCACCTTGAACACACTTGATTATGTCCGATTCTAGAAGCTAAGCGGGGTTATACCAGGATAATGCTTGGACAGGAACTACCATGGTACACCAAAGGTTGTAGTCTGTAAACCGCATTGAGTCGCCCCTTGGGCAGAGAATTGCGGTATATAAATTAAAATTCAAAATCAAATCAAAAATCAAAAAAAAAATCTTCAAAAGGAATAAGAAGGAAACTCTAGAGAGCACAACTGCTAGTTAAGAGCCAACAATGTGGGGCTAAAAGAACCAGAGATCTGACCCAGTATAAGGTGCAGTGGTACCGCGGATAAAGTCCGATTCGGGTAAAGTCTGATTCAGATAAAGTTATGGTTTTCATGCACACGTGATGCATCGCATAAAGTACAAAACTGCTAAAAATGGATGTTATCCGAGGTATTTGGTATAGGAACCTCGGATAAAGTCCATTTTTTGGACGTTATCCGATGCATCACCCATTTGATTCGGATAAAGTCCAAAATCGGATAAAGTCCAAACTTGTGGAATGGAGTTTGGACTTTATCTAAGGTTCTAGTGTAGTTTCCTGTCTTCCTAAAAATACTCCCTGCTAGTGGTTTCATTTGTTATATAACTGTATATCAGTGTACAGAATACATGACATGGATGCAATCTTTACTGCCACATCACACATCTAACCCATAGAGGCTTTAGGAGGCTTCAATCAATGAGCTGAACTCTTACATTGTAGCCAAAATCCTATTGCAGGGATTCTCAATCTTGGGGCCCCAGTTGTTCTTGGACTTCAATTCCAAGAAGCCATGATCAACAGGTGTGTTGACTTGGGCTTCTGGGTATTGGAGTCCTAGGACACCTGGAGATCAAAGGTTGAGAAACCCTGCTCTAGATCAGGTGTCAGCAAACCTGGCTCTCCAGATGTTCCTGGACTTCAATTTCCAGCAGCCCTGATGAATCAATGTACTGATTTAGGCTTCTGGGAATTGAAGTCCAAGAAAACCTGGAGAGCCAAGTTTGCTGACCCCTACTCTAGACCATGGTTTGTTTTGTTCAGAAGATCCTCCAGACTGGGGATCATCTGAACCAAACCAAGGATGTACCTTCATGGTGTGGAGTGATGTCTCTCAACCTTGGGTCCCCAAGTATCCTTGTGTCTGCTGATCAGGGCTTCTGGGAACTGAAGTCCAAGAACATCTGAGGACCCAGGATTGGAAAACACTGATGGAGAAAATTCAAAAATGAGTCTCTCACACTGCCTTTTCTTTTTTCTACATACTTGGTTCATTCTCTTCCTTTTTTTAAGGGGGGGGGGGGCGGACACGCCATAATTTGGAGTGATGGCTGAATTGGCCAAACTATGATTTGCTTGCTGTTGACTTTCAGAGCAAGTCCAAGAACATCTGGAGGCCCAAGGTTGAGATAGCTAGTCCTACCGCTGAGTGTAGCAAATAGCAAGGAGGGTAGGCCTAAAGAATCAATGGAAACTACAAAGTTGACTCACCAAACCTTCACCAGTGGTGGTGCTCTAGTTGAGGTGGTCAGCAAACTTGGCTCTCCAGATGTTCTTGGACTTCGATTCCCAGAAGTCCTGATCAACAGGTGTGCTAACTTGGCCTTCTGGGAATTAAAGCCCAAAAACATCTGGAGAGCCGAGTTTGCTGACTCATGCTCTACTTGCTACTTACTACACAGCCTGTATCCTGTTCAGTAGAGGAGCAAATAACATGATAGACAGCCTCCATTAGTTGGCAGCAGTTATCATTCCAATTTATTTCCTCTAAACTCCCCTCTGCATCCTATAATTTGATTAAGAATAGCACTGCTCACCTCATCTCTAGAAAACAAGCACAATTCTTTAAAGATGACTGCAAACCTCTAAAGTCATTATTAATGAAGCTCTCACAACAGCAAGAGCTACAAAGAGACCAGATGAGAATAAGATATAAATCATAGTGTGATGGGTACATTAAGGCTGACATTGCCGATATTTTGCCTGTCTCACATGACTGCTTCTCGTTATCACCCTTTTGTTCCATATTTTATTTATTCTATGTGATTAGCTTTATATGGATCTGTTAAAAACATGACAGCTTAACATTGTTATAATAATTGAAATCTATTCAGTCCCCTTGATTTGCCAGTTTTTCCCCTTCTCTTCAACAACAAAATACTGCTTTCGAAGGGTAAAATGTATTGGAAAGCTAATGCGCAAGCAAAGAAGAAGGAGGCGTTTGATTTTTAAGCCATTGTCAGTAGACAGGGAAAGAAGGGGAGATGTAGACAATGGCATGCTCAAAGACAAGATCAAAGTACAGTAATAAAATATTAATTTTTAAATGGTTTGCGTCTGCTGCATGCATCAACTAAAACAGATGCTCAAGACACAGCCTAGACTTCCATCTCCTGAACGCATCAGGGAATACCAGATCAGGCCAAGCTATGCATGGTAGGGAACTCATAATCAGAGCTATATTAATTTGTGTCAGGAACTATTCTGGGTTGAAAGGTTTTTTTGCTGGAGAAACTCCACTCGGGATGCCCGAATGAGGCTCCATTCATGTCCCCAAGATCTTTTCCCCACTGAAGTGGTCCCTATTTATCTACCTGCAATTCCTTGCTTTCGAACTGCTAGGTTGGCAAGAACTGGGACAGAGACGCATGATCAATCCGTCATGCAGTACCCGGGTCTCAAACTGCCAACTTGCCGGCCTTAGAATTAACAAGGCGAGCTTCTTAACCACTGAGCCACCACAGCCCCATAGTTAGAGCTGAAACAACTTTAGTGTTCAAGTGATGTGATTTAGGTAGACTTGAAAGCTAGTTGTATCTGACTCTAGGATTTGGTGCTCATCTCTGTTTACAGCCAAAGAGCCAGCGCTGCCTGTGTCTGCATTGGATTCCATAGTCAAGTGGCAGGCATGATTAAACACTGGGGCGCACAGAACACTGAGACCTTTCCCGCCAAAGTGGTACCCATTTATCTTCTTGCAATTTCTTGCTTTCAAACTGCTAGGTTGGCATAAGGTAGGAAAGACCAAGGGTCAGCAAATTTTGTTCTCCAGATGTTCTTGGCCTTCAAATCCCAGAAGCACTGATCAGCAGGTGTACTAACTTTGGCTTCTGGGAACTGAAGTCCAAGAACACCTGGAGAGCAAAGTTTGCTGATCCCTGGGATAGAATGATGGGAGCTCACTCAGTCAAACAGTACTTGGGTCTCAAACTTTTGACCTGCCAACCTTCTGGTTGTCAAGCATCTCAATATACAAATTCAGTGCATCTATATCCTAAGTATGCACTATGCCTTTTCCCTTTCAGTTCCCTTCTTTTTTCATTGAAAAAACCCCATGTGTCATTGCTGAAACTTATTAGCTACAGACTAATTACCTTCCTATGGGTTTAACCACCAACACAGCTCAAGTCACATGAAAAGAATTGCATGTACTGTATTAGCCAGTATTAGAAGGTACTGCAGTGGCCCAAGTGGCTAAGATGCTGACTGGAAGGCGGGAGTTCACCAGTTCGATTCCCGAGTACTGAAGGACGGAATGAGCTCCCGTCTTTGTCCCAGCTCCTGCCAACCAAGCACTTTGAAAGCAAGACATTGCAAGTAGATAAATAGGGACCATTTCGGTGGGAAGGTAACAGCGTTCCGTGCGCTCAGGTGTCTAGTCATGCCTGCCACATGACTACGGAAACGTCTGCAGAAGCAGACAGCACTGCTATGAAAGGGATGAGAACTGAACCCTAGAGTCGGATACGACTGGCTTTGAGCCAGGGAATCCTTTACCTTTACCTATCAGCAAGTCCACTGGCAATTTGTGCTTATAATGAGGTAGCACGCTTACTTTGAGAATAGATTTAATCTAGGGAAAGGACAGATTCCACACAGGCTCATTCTACATATTCATCTTGCATAATGAATCCAAAACAGAATGTTGGGATTAATCCATAAATGTCTCAAATACCATTAAGTCTATTATGTTTAAGAATCATATCCACAAATCACAGACATGGGACGTATTCCTTTGCACAGTCACATAATTATTCTCCAGCGGCATTTGTCTAGAAAGCGGCAGCTCACAAAGCGCTGCAACAGACACAAAGACTCCATGTCCAAAAGTATGATTTAGCAATTTAATTCACAACCATTAAAATTCAATGTGAGCAAGAATATAACATGCTTTGGGGGAAGGGGGGGGACATATCCTTAGATCCAGCGCATAATAGATGGTGGCCTGCTGTAGTTTCTTCCTAGGCATGAAGGTGACCTTTTTCAGCTTTTTCATTTCTTAATGATCTGATTTAATTGACAAGTACATGGACATGCAGATCCTAACATCATTAGCCTTTGGATTCAGCGCTCCTCGGAATTATACCATGCAGTTCCCAGTTCAATAAACTGCATATAAAATGTTTGTTACAAGAATACAAAAATCTGTGCATTAAATCCCAGGCGGATTGCCGGGACACTGGTATGTATTTCTGAATATACACAAAATTGGCACAGATGAAAAATAAACTAATTATTTCCTCTCAACTTGTTCTCTTTCCAACAGACTCGGTATGAAGGGCAGTAGCATGATGGTTTGAGGGGATGTGTTGTGATCCAGCCCATGTCGGACTCTGAAGACGATCTGGATCATGGGACATTTCCTATGCCAAGCCTGCAGCTGAATCTGAGGAGGTCTTGAACCAGGAACCTCAGCCTGCCTCTGGCCCAACTCTGACTCCTCAGGCAAATGACCTGTCAGATCAGAGATCTGACTATAACAGCAATCAGCTCTATGCCAAGGAACGGTGCCAAAGAGATCTGCAGCAGAGACGTAAAAAAGCCAGAGCTCATTATCAGAGAAGGCTCTGGTAGCAATTAGCTGGGAGGCTTCTTAAGCAAGCATGTCTCAATAGACAAGCACTGGTACAATTTTCCTCTGTGCAAAGACCTACACCATGCTTGACTTCGGAAACCTCTTGTGATTGCCTTCCATGACCCTGACTTCTCTGCCAACCCTGACGATGCCCCTGGACATCCTTTGGACTAGATGCTCGCTTGAACTACTGGTAACCGGACCTCGGCTTGCTCTTTGGACTTTGCTATTTGCATTCTCCTTGAATAGACTGCTGCCAGGACTCTCTGTGTAGCGCTGTACCACTGGGGTAGGTCAGCACAGGATTGGACCCTACTGCAGAGCCTGGAGGGCAGTTCTAGTGTTTTCAGGATTAAACCCTCACCCTGTTGCAGTTGCTGTTTGTCTCCTCAATCTACTGCCTTAGGAAATCTGTTCCGTTCCTGTGGATTGTTGCTTTGTTTCATCTGGATCCTTGCTCCTTGAACCCTGTTCTTGCCTTGCTCTAGGACCCAAAGTTACATTACCTGATCTCTCAGTTACCTGACTTCTGACTTGCTTGGATGATGCTCTGTCTGTTATCTAGATTAACCCAGTATCCCTTTATATCTTGTTTTTGTGGGTGGGTGGGTGGGTCGGTGGGGCGGAGGGGCCTTGGACTCTGATAGTGTTGGGGTTCTTGCCTGGTTTCCCCGGATCTTGGTACTTGTGTAACTTGTCAGGCACCCATGCCCTGGACTTTGACAGTTAGCTTGGAGGTGCCCTGAGTTCTCAAGATCTGCCTCTTTCTTCACTTGTAGTAGGTGAATGCTAGAGACAAGTATTATAGACTCAAAGAGTAAACAAAAAGACAAAATCATTGTGGCACCTTAGAGAATAAATCCTGTATTTAAATATGAGCTTTTGAGGATCAAGTCCCCTTTGTCAGACTCTATGAAGCAAACCTTAAAAGGAGATCTCAGTAAAGAGACTTGTATTGCGATGGTCCATGGGGTTGCAATGGGTCGGACTTGACAACAACAACAAATGCAGGTCTGACCCCAAGTTTAGAAAAAGTTCCTTTGTTAAGACAAATCACACCGTTATTGTTATTTCTCCTGATTTACTACCTTGTGGTCAGTATTCTGACCGTTATCACGATCGTGTCAAAAGCAACCCAATGGTGTTTCTGGAGTAGAAGGATTGATGAGAAATGATAACGCTATTCTCCAAACAGCACATTGGAACTAAAGTTCACAAATGTCACATTGTTTGAAACAATAAGATGCTTCTCAAGGATGTCTGCCAATGCACAGATTGCCAACTGGTCACTAGCAATGCTTATGGAACATATTAACCCTCATCATACCAGATTTTTTAAAAAAATGTTTCCAGCCTTCTCAAAAAAAAAAAAAAAATCCCCCATAACAAAGCCAGATTTTTATTTTTATTAAAGAGTGAGGGCGTATTTTTCTGAGTGGTGCATAAATTACACCGTAGAGCAAAATGTTTCAGAACAGAAGAATTATGCAAACACAAAGAGGCCAGAAACAATATTATGCTTTAGAATTTAGGAATTTTTTTAAAAAAGAAATTCATGCCTTAGGTCACTGGTATTTTTAGACCAATCTGGCTCAGAGATACTATTTCACATAATATGTTTGCTGACCAAGTGAGGACTTGAACATGGATCTCTCGAGTCTGATAGAAAAGTATCAGCTCTTTTCTGAACAGAGTTTTGGAGACGTTTAACCAGATAATCCAGTTTGATGCTAAACAATTTCCCAAAAAATCAGGTTAAGAGTTAAATGAGGAGTTCCCAAACTACGGCCCATGGGCCGCATCTGACGTGGGATGTATTCCTTTGCACAGCCACATCATTTTCCCCCAGCAGCATTTGTCCAGAAAGCGGCAGCTCACAAAGCGCTGCAACAGACACAAAGACTACATGTTCAAAAGTATGATGTAGCAATTTAATTCACAACCATTAAAATTCAATGTGAGCAAGAATATAACATGCTTTTGGGGAACACATATCCTTAGATCCAGCCCATTATAGACGGTGGCCTGCTGTAGCTTCTTCCTAGGCATGAAGGTGACCTTTTTGATGCTTTCATTTCTTTAATGATCTGATTTAATTGACGAGTACATGGACATGCAGATCCTAACATCATTACCCTTTGGATTCTGCACTCCTCAGAAATATACCATGCAGTTCCCAGTTCAATAAACTGCATATAAAAAGGTTTGTTACAAGAATACAAAAAAAAATATGTGCACATGGAAGCAGAAAATGTGCATGCGCATGTGCAAAACGCTATGAATGCACCCACGGCTGTCATAAACACGTTTATGACAGCCGCAGGTGCATTTACAGCAGCATTTTGCGCATGCATGGATGTGTTTTGCTTCCAGTGGTAGGAACCATGTGACCGGCCCATGGTGAAAATTTTTTGGGAACCACCGAGTCAAATCTTGCCCTTCCTCTCATATCCAAAAGCCATTCACGATGATTTTCACAACTATCATTTTATTCTTACCAACACTACAAGGTAGGTTGATTAAGAGCTGATTCAAACTGTTTGCCAGCTTGCATTTCTGAACACCAACATGTAAGGTTATGGTCACACAAAGCCTTGCTTTTTAAACATACAAGTGAGAAAAGTGGAGAGAGACAAAATCTCTTGCCAAAATGTCACATTTTAAGTATGCTTCCCTGTAATGAATTGGGACTGGATCTCAGTTTGTTTTTTTATTTTTATTTTTATATACTCTCCCTCCATATTTCAATAGAGATTTTAATGTATTGTTGACAGATTGCACTACTAACAGTGGAAAGGCATATAAATCACCAGCAAACTTTGGACAGACGATCTATATAAAAACTTCTACAAAACCCAGAAAAAGTGGATGAACGTTAAGGCTTTCCATTTTACTGGCTTACAGAACAGCAGATATGGAGATCAGTAATTTTACAAGCGCAGTGCAGTTAATTTCCCCCCCAAATACTGTGGTTCTACCCTACATAAGTTGATCTCAGGATATGAGATATAAAAATCACATAAAATCATAAAACAGTAAGCTATAATCCTATATAAAAATCAGCAATGATAAAATAGCAATGAATGAAGTCTTTATGTAAGTCAGCCAGACCCTGAAATTGAAAATAATAGGAAAGGTAAAGGTCACCCTTGCTCGAAAGCCTGTCATATCTGACTCTAGGGCTCAGTGCTCATCTCTGTTTACAGCCAAAGAGCAAGTGCTGTCTGCGTCTGCAAACGTTTCTGTGGCCATGTGGCAGGCATGACTAGACACTGAAGTACGTGGAATGCTGTTTACCTTCCCATCGAAGTGGTAGCTATTTATCTACTTGCAACTTCTTGCTCCTTTTGGCACGAGCTGGGACAGAGACGGGCGCTCACTCTGTCATGCGGTACTCGGGAATCGAACTCCGATCTTCCAGTCTTCAAGTTCAGCGTCTTAACCACTTGAGCCACTGCAGACCCTTGAAAACAATACACTGGGTCTAATAACATTACCTGTCCTATGTTGCTTTCAGATAAAACAAGGACATGATATTGTTCTTTTTCTTTTTTTGCAAATTAACATAATGACAGCTAATTTCTTCGTGTTGCTTGTTAGTTTCAGGGATAAACACATGTTTTTTAGATTCTTTTCACTTTTTATAGATGGGTATCATTCCAGAGTGGAACTAGAAAGGTAACATCTAACACTGTGAGCAACATTGCCTCTTGTGTTGTGGAGATGTGAAAAATCCTTGCTAATTGTTTTGTTTCTCAGCCTGTTTCAGCTGGGACCGTATGTTCAGAATTCACACCATAAGAGTTAGCATCTGCATTTCCCTCCACAGCGCACAATATGCAAAAAGCAAACAGTGAAAACTGCTTTCCTATGCACAGCAAGCACAGAAGCACATGATTGCTGACAAAGATACAATCAACCCACCTAATGCTTCTGTTTTAAAAGTCCCTACAATAAGAAGCTATCGGTCACTGTAGCTTTGCAAGTTCGTGCGAAAACCCAGTCAGCAAATGAGCAAATTCTATCCAAGACCAATAAAGAAATAACATTTTTTTCACATTCTGTCTCCAGTATATTGCCAGATGAGATTTATATCCCTACTGTATATATGTGTGTGTGACTAATAAGGAATCTTTTGTGTGTCATGAGTCACATACCAATTCCTTTTCAGTAGTACACTTCCAAGCTCTGCCCAGCTTCAGTGAGATTACAAAATTCGAACATCACAGACCAAAGAGCCCTTGCTTACAAGTTTCTCATGATGCACTCCGGTGTCTAGTCATGCCTGCCACATGACCACGGAAACGTCTGCAGAAGCAGACAGCGCTGGCTCTTCGGCTTAGAAACAGAGATGAGCACTGCACCCTAGAGTCGGATACGACTGGCTTTCGAGCAAGGGAAACCTTTACCTTTACCTATACTTTCTGACAATGGAGCTCAGGGAAGAGTTCTCTTGGACGTTAAAGGAAGTCTCCAAAGTTGTCTTACTGTCTGGCATTTCCCCACTCAACAGAACTTTGCTGAAATCATTACTCTGTATATATTTATTTTCAGAAGCCTAATCGCATTAGGATTAGTCATTGCCAAACGATAAAGCGCAATTCTTGGAACCAAGGTTACACCATCCGCTTTTGCTGACTGTAGGTTACAGAGAATTAATCCTGAAATGTCCCTAAGGGTTTCCTGCTAGGAAACAAAAAAACGTCCAAAGAGAATACTCCTGTCACAGCAAAATATTGGCACAGTTACTTTGCCAGATTTCATCTAAAGTCTTGCATTTGCTCCATATGCTCAAAGCATTCACACACACACACCTTTCCAGAACACGATTTATTTTAGAATTAACATTTAAGGAAGAAACACTTGGTGAACTTCAGAAATTCAGATAGCTACGAGTCTGGCATGCACTAAACCAGGAGTTCTCAACCTTTTAAAGCCAGGGGCCAGGTCACACTCCCTCAGATAGCTTTGGGGGCCGGATGGCCATTTTGCCCTTCCTCCACCACATGGCATTTCCTAGTGTGGTGGTGGTGCTGCAGGCTGCACTCGGCCCATGGACCACGGGTTGAGAATCCATGCACTAAACAAACCTGTAGATGTACCTAGAAAGAGCCTCCTTGAAGAGTGTGATATTTTTTAACTACAATCAGGCAACGGCAACCTTGTTGTGCCAGCTAATCTTTCTCACACCATGTCAGGCAAAAGGAACTATGAAATGAAATCATCAAAAGGTGACTTCATTTTGGCAGTTTCACATCTGGCCTAGACACAGAAGAAGAACAAACCTTGGAGTAAGAAATATGTTGGAAAATCTTCAAGACACATTAAGGTACGAATTGGAGAACATAGGTCCAGAATTAGAAACCACGTATTACAAGCACCTTTAGTCATGCACTATATCAAGGAGCATGTTGTCACTTTAAATAATCAAGCCATTTCTGCCTCCTTACTGTATCTTTAAAAGAAAAAGAAAATTATTTATCATGAATAGATCACTCGACACACTATATATATTGCAAACATTGTACCATATGTTTTAATGTCTTTAAGCTCTTCATGATAGGATATTTTCCTCCCTGAAGCTAGTAGATGCATAAAAAACTCTTGGTATGTACAGTAATCTCATACAAAGACCGCTTCGTACAACATCGAATTCATACAACATCGCCTAATTCCTTGAAAAAAGTTGCCTCATACAAAGTCGCTGCGACTTTGTATGAGGCATTGGGTTTTTCCCCAGGTTGCATTATGCCTGGGCAGTATAAAAGACAGGACACATGCGTGCATTGCTCTTGTGGGTTTTGCACGAGGCAAAGAGTGTTTAGGAGTGGTTTTGAGCGCAATTTTTTCGTCAGAATTTTTAGAAGCATTCCTGGGATTTTTGCAGCACTCTTTAGGTTCTTGGACAATCAGGGTTGTTTGACATGTTTTTTATAATGTATTTAGCCTTTGGACAATGATTTCTTAAAGTTCTTTCAGTTTCCTTGACTTTACCCTGGAATCTGGGCAGTTACAGTACAATGTATCTCTATGGAAACGATGTTGTACGAGGCATCACAGCAAGGATTTGGATGTTGTATGAGGCATCGCGGCTAGGATTTTGCATGCCTCATACAAAGTCCAAATCCGTAAAAAAGTCCAAACTTGTGGAACCAAGTTTGGACGTTGTATGGGGTATCACTGTATTATGTTTAGATATTTTGGTTTAAGGCTCACAGCCAAACTAAAATGTGTTGTCAGAGAGTATGATTTTATTTTCATTTTATTGTCTACAGAAAAATACTTAAGATTATATCCTGACGAAGAAAAATTCTTTTGAAAAACTGGCAATACCGGAACAGTTTTGATGATATTTTATTTCTTCACTCCTTCGCATGCTTGCAGTAAAAGAGACTTGAAAGATACTCCTGCCTCAAACGGTTTCTTTCTCTCATTGGCGTATGTCAGTACACTGGCTGATCAGCGCTTTGGGGAATTGACTTAGGCTTCTGGGAATTGAAGTTCAAAAACAAGATTGGGAAGCACTGGTCTAAAACATTATAGTCTAAAATAGTTTCCCCCAAATCTTCCACAAACCACCATGAAAACAGTAAAATTACCAATTCCAGATTACTCTGCCCAGCCCCTCAGTCTTCATTACTGGATGTATGTCTGGATGCAGTTTTCACAAAGTTACTTCTAATTTTTTGCTCCTGAGTAAAAACATATGGAAGGCCAACACTGGTAGCATCTACGGCAGCAAACATTTTTTCTAATAACTCTGCGCATATAAACTTTGACAGCATAAACATATTGTCAACCTCAAGGTCAGTTTCACAAATCCATTGCCTTCTGATCTTAGCTCAGGTCCAAACTATTTGAAGGGTGCCTCCCTTCAGAACCATCAGGGGTCCCAATCATCCTCACAGGTGTGTGTGATGATGTAAGAGCAGGGCCTTCTCTGTAGCTATTCCCATAGCTGTCAAGTATCCCTTATTGGTCGGGAAAACGCCTTATTTTACCCTCTTTCCCGCTGTCATCCCTTATTAATTAGACTGCAATGCCCTATTGCTGCCATTGGAGGACAGCACAGGATAAGCATAGCTGTCAAGTATCCCTTATTGGCCAGGAAAACCCCTTATTTTACCCTCTTTCCTGCTGTCATCCCTTATTAATTAGACTGCAATGCCCTATTGCTGCCATTGGAGGGCAGCACAGGATAAGCATAGCTGTCAAGTATCCCTTATTGGCCAGGAAAACCCCTTATTTTACCCTCTTTCCCGCTGTCATCCCTTATTAATTAGACTGCAGTGCCCTATTGCTGCCATTGGAGGGCAGCACGGGATAAGCATAGCTGTCAAGTATCCCTTATTTGCCAGGAAATCTCCCTTATTTCCAAGTCCAAAACCTGACAGGTATGGCTATTCCCAAACCGTGGAACTCCCTCCCACCATTGGCCGGCCTGTCCTCCTTCCTCGCTGTCCTTTCCAAGGCAGGAAAAAAAAATCTTTTCAGGCAGATGTTTTCTCCATTACTGGCTTGAGACTCAACATCAAGAAAACCAAGATAATGGCAACAGGCTCTATCAGTCCCTGGAAAATAAATGGGGAAGAAGTAGAAGCAGTGACAGACTTTACTTTCTTAGGATCAAAGATCACTGTGGATGGAGATTGCAGCCATGAAATAAACAGACAATTGATTTTTGGGGAGACAAGCGATGAGAAACCTGGGGAACATAGTGAAAAGTGGAGACATCACCTTGCAAACAAAAATTCGCATAGTCAAAGCAATGGTATTCCTGGTGGTAATGTATGGTTGTGAGAGCTGGAGGCTGAGCGCAGAAGAATAGACGCCTTTGAGATGTGGTGTTCGAGGAGAGTTTTGAGGGTCCCCTGGACAGCGAGAAAAACAAATAGGTCGATCCTAGAAGAAATCAACCCTGACGGCTCCTTAGAAGGACAAATAGTAAAGATGAAGCTAAAATACTCTGGACATCAAATGAGAAGAGAGGAGTCACTTGAGAAAGCCTTGATGCTGGGAAAGGTGGAGGGCAAAAGAAGAAGGGGGTGGCCAAAGATGAGATGGCTAGATGGTATTGCAGATGCAATGGGCACAGAGCTGCGCGGGTTGAGGAGGATGATGGAGGACAGAGGTGCGTAGCGGGCAATGGTCCATGGGGTTGCACAGGGTCAGAATCGACTGTGCGACTGAACAACAACAAAAAATTACTTATTTATTCCATCTTTAGATAAACAGGGGCCACTTCAGTGGGAAGGTAACAGCGTTCCATGCACTCCGGTGTCTAGTCATGCCTGCCACATGACCACGGAAGCGACCGCAGAAGCAGCCAGCGCTGGCTCTTTGGCTTTTGAAACAGAGATGAGCACTGAACCCTAGAGTCGGATACGACTGGCTTTCGAGCAAGGGAAACCTTGGCCTTTAGACTGTCCCATTCTGGACAGCGTGCAAACAATTAAACGAACAAGCAATAATTCAAAATTAATGAGAATAAGAATCCAAACTACCTAATGCATCTAAACATCTCATTTACTGGGGAAAGGCAAAATATCATTTAATATACACCTACACATAGATATGTGATAGCAACATTAATGTAAATAATCATCATACGGTAAATAATTCAATAGATATAAAATAATGTAAACGTGGTTAATACAGGAATTGCTGGTTTTAATATTTTTTGGGTATGGTGGGAATAATAAAAAACCAAATTTAATGTAAATGTGCCTCGAAATTATGCTGCTTTTGCTCCCACAAAGCCTCCAACCCGCTCTTCTCTCCACTCACCCCCGCAGAGAGACTAAGGTAAGGGCAAAGCAGACCCGCCAAACTCCGCCGCCGACGCCGCTTCCGGAGACACACACGCCCCCACCTCGCAACAACGGCGCCTCCCATTGGTCCGTTATAAGGAACAACAACAACAACAGGCCCGCCCTTTCCCCTCGTTCCATTGGCCGCCTTGGGCGCTCGCCCTCCCCTCTCCTTCCCGCCCACAACTCCGCCGCTCCCCTCGCTCATTGGCTGGTCTCCCTGTCGCTCTGGCTGTTCCTGTGAGCGCCTCTCCTCCCCACACAAACACAGCTCTGGCTATTCTTCCTGCCGGTCTCTCCTCCCTCCGCTTTTAGCAAGCTCAGTCCTCATCTTTCCATACTAAGCACTGTCTCTATTTACATCCTTTCTGGCGTGTTTATTTATATTATTTATATATTTATTTATTTTCATACTTTATTCATTCATTCATATTATTTATTTATTATTTATACATTATACGCCCAGAGTCGCATGTCGATTGGGGCGGCTATACAAATTGAATAACTAACTAACTAACTAACTAACTAACTAACTAAATAAATAAATAAATAAATAAAAATACAAACATAACATCATCATCATCATCATCATCATCATCATCATCATTATCATTGTTGTTGTTGTTTATACCCTGCCCATTAAGGAGATTTTCCTGCTCTGGGCGGCTAACGACACAAACTCACACATCAATAACAGTCACACATTTTAGAAAATAGACATATTCATTTTATTTATTTATTTTGTCCTGCCAACCTAGCAGTTCGAAAGCAAGAAATTGCAAGTAGATAAATAGGGACCACTTCGGTGGGAAGGTAACGGCGTTCCGTGCACGCTGGTGTCTAGTCATGCCTGCCACATGACCACGGAAACGTCTGCAGAAGCAGACAGCGCTGGCTCTTCGGCTTAGAAACAGAGATGAGCACTGCACCCTAGAGTCGGATACGACTGGCTTTCGAGCAAGGGAAACCTTTATTTTGTTTATTTATTCTATTTATTTATTCTATTTATTTATTTTATAATTCACATTTCTATGCCGCCCAATCAGGTGAACCCGACTCAGGGTGGCTCACAATAGGATTAAAACATACATATTAAAAACAATTAAAACCCCAACATACCCACCCACCTATTAAAAACTAACCAGATTAAAACTGCCCGCATTAAAAAAATGGGGAGGCTTCATTTTATATACGTATGCATTTTATGAATGCAAATATGTTAGCATTGCAAGCATTTTTTTAAAGTAAAAAGGTAAAAGTCACCCTTGCTCGAAAGCCACTCGTATCCAACTCTAGGGTTCAGTGCTCACCTCTGTTTCATAGCCGAAGAGTCAGCGCTGTCTGCTTCTGCAGACGTTTCCGTGGTCATGTGGCAGGCATGACTAGACACCGGAGTGCACGCAGCCCTGTTTACCTTCCCACCAAAGTGGTCCCTATTTATCTACTTGCAATTCCTTGCTTTCGAACTGCTAGGTTGGCAGGAGCTGGGACAAAGACAGGAGCTCATTGTGTCCTGCAGTACTCGGGTATCGATTCGAACTGCTGACCTGCCGCCTCCCAGTCAGTGTCTTAACCACTTGAGCCACTGTAGGATTACATCCCCCAAATACCCCAGCCAGCACTCGTCTACAAAAAGACACATTATTAGCTGTTATCCCTCTCTACCTCATTATCAGGCAGCAAGTTCAGCGGGTGATATTAAACATGTCCCTTATATTCATGCAAACATTATGCAGATGTTGTGGAAGCCAAAAACCACTGCCTTTCTCTTCTGCATAATGCATTTTCCTTGTAACTACAGAACACTGGCCCTGAGTTGGAAGTTGCTTCCGTCACGACTGCTGGAAGAATCATATTCTTATGAGGTCTTCTGTTTTGCATACGTGCACGGATCATATAACAGCAGACTGAATAAATGCAGACAACATTTCAGTGTGAGCTGAGTTTTCCGGGTTGCATCGGCTCTGAACAGGGGAAGCTGCAGCACCCATGAGCATTCGTGGTGCTCCAGCTGATTACTTAATTTATGTGCCGTACTTTGAAGCGAGAGGTCTCATTGCCTCTCATGAATGAGTCCGCATCCAGCTATATTAAGATGAGCTGATAATTTTGATGTTAAGCAGCAGAGATTTACATTGGGAGGCAGTGCATTAAAAAAGTGCTTTTGAATGGTTGATTGGAGTACAGTGAAACATGTCATAAGCTATCACTCAGGGGCTTGACAGCAAATCCTGGGTTGTTTATTGCAGGTGGATTTAGATTAAAGGTAGTCCAGAATGGTTCTGAGATCATTTAAGGTAGACTCAGACTATCAGACAGGTGATGGGGAGGCTGGTGGCAAAGAGAAAATGTATTGGCCTTTGAAGTTGCATGAGATTTGTTGCTGGATTGCGCAGTGAAATGCTGCTGATATTTATTTAGATTAAGGGTTTGCCTATGGAAATTTCTTAATATGGCTTTATGAAGATTAAATTCTGTAGCAAATAATGTAAGTGTTCAATCCTGTTGGTCAGGTACAGTGTTGTCCCAAGCCACCCATCTCTCCATCTCTTTCTCTCTCTCCCCATCCATCCAGCCAGTCACCCACCCATCTATCTATCCATCCATCCATCTCTCTCCCCATCCATCCATCCATCTACCCATGTTTCTAGACAGGCATATATTATAGATATTGGCCATTCTATGCATAAATTGGCTGGTTAATGTTCGATAAGGGACTGTGGTGGCTTAGTGGTTAAGATGCTGAATTTGATAACTGGAAGGTTGGCACCTCAGCAGTGTGAGACCCGAGTGCTGCACAATGGAGTGAGCTCCCGTCTCTGTCCCAGTGCTTGCCAACCCAGCAGTTTGAAAGCAAGAAGCTGCACGTAGATCAATCAATCGATCAATCAATTTAATTTGTACCCCGCCCTACTCAGCACAAGGCCAACTCAGGGCGGCCTCACAACATATTTTCAAGATTACAAATTACAGAACACAATTCAGAAAAGGTAACATACAATTAAGCAAAGTTCATACCAAAAACTAAGTTAAACCCACAACCCCAAACACAGCCAGGGCTCCATGTCCAAAATGTACTCCAAAGAAAACAACAGATAAATAGATACCACTCCAGTGGGAAGGTAAACAGTGTTCCGTGTGCTCTGGTGTATAGTCATGCCTGCCACATGTCCACGGGAACGTCTGCAGACACAGACAGCGCTGGCTCTTTGGCAATAAACAGGGATGAGCACTGAACCCTAGAGTCAGATACGACTGGCTTTCGAGCAAGGGTGACCTTTACTTTTTGCATTTGACGTGGTCCCAAAGCTCTGTCTCTGTTGAAGCTGCTGAAGCTAAAGCTGGCCTTTGAATTTCTTTATTATTTTTATTTTTGGCTGATCTAGATTAGAGCAACCACCTTGAGAGCAGACACATAGTGCTCTGGGAGATGGCTGTTTTCTCTTCTGGTGTCAGCTTTGTGTCTCCTCATTCTCTGGCACAGAGATTAGACAGCCACTTCTACATAAAAGGCAGCGGGCCCATTGGTGACAATTGATGACATGACATATCACATTGAAAGATAGTTATTTTCACTGAGTGGCAGTTTGCAGGCAAGTAGAAGCCCATCTCCCATGTGACAGATTTGCCTTCATTTGTCTGCAGCGCGCCACTAAATTCTCTACGGGGCAAAGAGGCCCATTTTCATGCAAAAGATAAATAGATGCAATTCCGTAACAGCAACACAAGCCAAGCCCTTTCAATTCTCCCAGGCATTCAGTCCTGGATATAGATTGATTTGGGCAGTACTGTATGTAAATAAGGACAGCCAATGAAATGGAAATACTGTACTGTATAAACAAATGAAACAGTGTCAAGATGTTACAAGAGGGGTTTAATTGTATACGTATTTGTGGCAGGACATCCCGCTACAGTAATGGAGTAGACCGTATAGCCAGCGACTCAACGCCGAGTGTTGGGCGGTGGTAAATAACCTGACTCCCTAAAGCATATTCGTCAAGCGCAGCTCCAGAAAATATGGGAACTGCTCCGGCCTGGGTGCAGAACTCCTTTGCGCATGCGCAGAACCTCTTTGCGCATGCACAGAGCCCATTTGCAATGGGCGCGCATGTGCAGTAACCCCTTTCCATGCCGTTCAAATATGGGAAAGGGGAGGAACCAGTACAGAAATACGGGAAACCCCGGCCACTACGGGATACTTGACAGGTATGCACTAAATTGGCCAATGGCTATGAGCAAATGAGCCCCTTTAGGTGGGGTGTTGGTCCCCTCAGTGAAGGAAATGCCACTGGAAACCATCCTATTGGGCCCAATGGCAAAATGAGCAGAGGAGGAATTCTGATTCCCAATGGTCATGGAGGCAGAAGAGGACTGGCTGTGAAGGCACATCATGATAATATTCTCAAGGCTGTGGCAGTTCATGCTCAAGGCTGTGGCAGTTCATTCCAACCAGAGTGGACCGGAGGGGCTCGCTAATTATGTCATTGGATAGAGAGGCTCGTCTCTCTAGCACATGAAGGAGGGCCTTCTCTGTGTCCACACCGGCCCTTTGGAACCTCCTGCCAACAGAGTTATGGCTACAGATGGAACTGCTGCCCTTTAGGAAAGAACTTAAAACATGGCTGGTGGGGCAGGTGTGGGGCACCGATGGAGAAGTGACCCCCATCTGCTGGCTTGTGTAAATAATCCAGATCCTCCCTTTTTATGGTTGGGGTGGGTGGGTTTTTAATGGGGAAGATTTTAAATGATTTTATCATGATGTCCTCTGTACCTGTTTCATATTTTTATCTGTTAGCCGCCCGGAATCGCTTCGGCAAGGGGGCGGCATTATTGAAAATTAAAGTACATTAAATCACAGTCCCAGTGTTAAATCCTGCATGTCTCAGTTCATATGTGCCGCAGGAGATGGCTATGTGATCATAGTGTGTGGGTCACATCATGGCAAGGTGTGATCCACCTTAAACAAATTCACACCAATGGCATTTTTCCTGCTTCAGGGGGAAAAAAATGCATTCTTCAAAAGTTGCAGCCGATAGTATGCACCTATAATATCTGTGCACCTGTTTTGTGTTTTTAAAACCCCTTATGTTCTTCCTTCAATCTAACTCCCATCTTTGTCTCTTCAAAAGTAGCACAGTCTGGGAAGTTTGCACAGGATTCTGTGGTTTAATGTTTCACTGGTGATTACAAAGTAATGCTGCCAAATAAACACAAACTGTAACGGTGGCCTTACAAGTATCTTCTTTTTTGGGGTGGAAAGAGGGGGTGCAATGCATGTGATGACCAAGTGATTGTCTGACAGGATGCACAGCTGAAACAATGTGCCAATCAGGTGGGTGTGTCTGGGTACAAACATCAGACACACCTGCAAGCTGGACCGCCACAGATAAAGAATGAAGATGGAGGACAAGCTGAAACCACCAGTTTTCCTCTAAACCTGCTGCATGAATGCAGAGAGAGAGAAAGAGTCCAGATCATCCATTTCAGACCCTTGCAGTGCACACCTATTTCCAGGTACTGTGTTGTGCAATCCTATATAGACACAACCACGCATTACTTTAATGCAGTGTTCCCCAACCTTTGGTTTTTGGACTTCAATTTCCAGAAGTCTAAGTCAATTCCCCAAAGCACTGATCAGCCAATGTACTGGCTTAGGCTTCTGGGAATAGCAGATCCCCCCTGTGGGGCCTGGGCCCCATGCTGGGAACCACCATTTTTGGGCTAAGGAAACAGGATGCATGGTGTATTATTAAATGTCTTGAGGGACCTCAGGTGAGCCATGTTCTTTTGGCACGGCTTATTTCTCTGGGTTGTGTGAATGAAACCTTTTGCATTCTCTAGAAGAAACAAGACACAGAAGACCCAAACAAGTAAATAATGAGGGGAAAAAAAACTGGAATTCAATCAGTTAATTTGTTCTCTGGGAAGGGTGAGGAACGACCATAAGTTTTGCTGTGTGATATTATGGTTTATTTGTTTGTACACCATCCGGAGTGGGAAATATCCCAGATGGGTGGTATGAAAACATTACTAATTAATTTTTAAAATGGTCCACAGATAGTTAAGAAATCCCAAATTCATGTTGGATTTTTTTTTTTAAAAAAGCCTCTCTTTCTTGTAACATGTTGTAAAATAAAGTTCAGCAAAAATACTCTGGCTGTTTATCAGCCAAATATTACTGTTTTCTTTGGGCTGACTCACAAATAAGTGTGTGGTAGAGCTATAGTCTAATGGAGAGTGGGAATTATTCTTTCAAAGCTACATTTTGTTTTAAACTGGAGGTAAAATAAAGTAAAATGCTGCGCATGCTGCTTACACATGAGGATCCCCACTGGATTAACTCGTTTACTCTTTAGCAGAGGTGCTTAGTATCTGCTTCACCAAGATTATGGCTTAAAATGGAATTAGAAACAATTGTGTCTTAAAGAACACAGGGTAGATTTAGGCTGGTTTACCTGGCGGTATAGGATACTCTTGAATTAGTAAAGGTAAAGGTTCCCCTTGCTTGAAAGCCAGTCGTATCCGACTCTAGGGTGCAGTGCTCATCTCTGTTTCTAAGACGAAGAGCCAGCGCTGTCTGCTTCTGCAGACGTTTCCATGGTCATGTGGCAGGCATGACTAGACGCACGGAGTGCTGTTACCTTCCCATCGAAGTGGTCCCTATTTATCTACTTGCAATTTCTTGCTTTCGAACTGCTAGGTTGGCAGGACCTGGGACAAAGACGGGAGCTCATTCCGTCCTGCAGTACTCGGGAATCGAAATGGTGAACTCCCGCCTTCGAGTCAGCATCTTAGCCACTTGGGCCACTGCACTCTTAAATTAGAGGCTACTTAATTAGATTTTTTGGAATAAATGGAACGAGACATAGCCAAGAATAACCAAAGGCCTGTTGTTTTCAGGGAGTCTACTCTAAGTACACAACCATGTATCCAAATCAGTTGGATGTACTTCTTATAGAATAAAAGAACCATAGACCTTAATTTATTTGATAGTCTGAACTGGGGGAAAAAATGGCTGCTGAATAATCACTCAACTCTTAAGTAAATCCTTTTGATTCAATAGGTCTACTCTAATTGGAATTAGCAGTTGGCTTTAAACCAAACAGATGACTCAAGGGACATCTTGTTCAAGTTCATGAATCCAACCCTGACTTTCTAGTTTCGGTGCTCTGGGGTCTGGTGGAGTTTGCTCTTGAGTAACTGCCTATCTCATTTCTGCATTGCAATTCTCTGTATGTGGCTATACGTATTCCAAAGAAAGTCCCACCGAGTTCAATTAAACTTGTTCCCAGGGAAAACTTCAAAGAGGACTTTTGCGTTTTGAAAGGCAAAATTGTTTGCTTTGGTTTTAAAACACAGGCTGGGCCTAGGAGCTAATTTTGGGAGAGGGGAGAGGAAAAAGAAGGAAGCCCCCATAACTTTCTTGCCACACTAGCCAATTCTATCTAACTGCAAAATGCAGATTTTGGAGGCTAAATATACTGGAAGATGTCCTGTAGTACTTCTAAATCTAGCCATGCTAGAAGAAAAATACTGTCCCCATCCTGATTTTCAAAGTAGGCAGAAAGAGAGGGATGGTTAATTTTCTAGCATGGCAAACAGGGACTGATTTCAGGGGAGGAAGAAATAAATAAAATTTCTTATTGTTACATGCTGTCAAGGTAGGACAGACGACGGGAGCTCACTCCACTGTGCAGCACTGGGGGCTTGAACTGCCAACCTCCCAGTGGTTAAGTTCAGTGTCTTGACCACCCCTAAGCCACTAGGGACTGCAGTGGCTCAGTGATTAAGAAGCTCACCTTGTTAACTGGAAGACCAGCGTCAGCGGTTCGAGACCCGGGTAATGCATGATGGAATTAGCACCCGTCTCTGTCCCAGCTCCTGCCAACCTAGCAGATCGAAAGATAGACATTGCAAGTAGATCAATAGGGACCACTTCGGTGGGAAAAGATCTTGGGGACATGAAAAGAGCCTCACTTGGCATCCCCTGAATGGTGTTTCTCTAGCAATTTTTTTTTAAAAAAATCCTTTCAACCCAGAATAGTTTCCAACATGAAATTATTATTACCACTAAACTAATGCAAGGAAAGAGAATAAAGAAAACAGAACCAAAAGAGGGGAAAAACACATTGTGGCAATTTCAAAAACTAACTGCTGTATTTTAATGTGAGCTTTCGTGGATCAAATCCACTTCGTTTATACCAGGGATTCTCAACCTGCGGCGCCATTTCATGTGGCTCCCCACCACCTCCACCACACCAGGAAGTGCCATGTGGTGGAGGAAGGGCCAAATGACCGTCTGGCCCCCTGAAGCTGTCTGAAGGAGTGTGACCAGGCCCCCGGCTTAAATAAGGTTGAGAACTCCTGTTTATACACATCAGGTCCAGAGGTGGTTGTTGTTCAGTCGCACAGTTGATTTTGACCCTTTGTGACCCCATGGACCATTTTCCTCCAGGCACCTCTGTCCTCCACCATCCTCCTTAACCCGCCCTGCTCTGTGCCTATTGTGTCCACAATACCATCTAGCCATCTCATCTTTGGACGCCCCCTTCTTCTCTTGCCCTCCACCTTTCCCAGCATCAAGGCCTTCCCAAGTGAGTCCTCCCTTCTCATTTGATGTCCAAAGTACTTTAGCTTCATCTTCACTATTTGTCCCTCCAATGAACAGTCAGGGTTGATTTCTTCCAGTATTGACCTATTTGTTCTCTTTGCTGTCCAAGGGACTCTCAGGACTCTCCTCCAACACCACATCTCAAAGGCATCTATTCTTCTGCGCTCAGCCTTCCTAATGGTCCAGCTCTCACACCCATACATTACCACCGGGAATACCATTGCTTTGACTATGCAAATTTTTGTTTTCAAGGTGATGTCTCTGCTTTCCACTATATTCCCCAGGTTTCTCATCGCTTGTCTCCCCATAATCAGTCACCTCTTTATTTCATGGCTACAGTCGCCATGCGTTCTGTGCGCTCCAGTGTCTAGTCATGCCTGCCACATGACCACGGAAACGTCTGCAGAAGCAGACAGCTCTTCGGCTTAGAAACAGAGATGAGCACTGCACCCTAGAGTCGGATACGACTGGCCTTCGAGCAAGGGAAACCTTTACTTTACCTTTACAGTCGCCATCTGCAGTGATCTTAGATCCTAGAAAAGTAAAATCTGTCACATGATGGAGACCCTTGGCACTCCAGATGTTCTTTGGACTTCAATTCCCAGAAGCCCAATCCCCCTGTGAATCCACACGAAAGGGGTTTACTGCGATTCATCTGGCCTCGTCGCTCCCGGAAGCGGAAGTAAAATGCGCCCTTACGGTTAAGGCTCTTCCGGGTTAACCCTTCCTCTGTTCGGGAGCGACGCGGGCCGGATGAATCGCAGCAAACCCATCCCGAGTGGATTCGCAGGGGGCATTGGGCTTCTGGGAATTGAAGTCCAAGAACATCTGGAGTGCCAAGGTTCGCCATCCCTCGGCTTTCCTCCCTCCCTCTTTCCTCTGTGGCCGGAGGGCATGTGTGATCTGCTTGCAAAAAGAAGGAACCCTGGGATGGTTTTCTCTGCCCCCTCTCTCCAACCTTTTCATTGCAAGGAGAGACAAGGAGAAGGCGAGCAGGGTAGGGTAGAGCAGGGAGGAGCTGATCCGACCCTTCTGCTCGGCTGATCAATTGCTGAGCATTGGCTTCGCCTCCGCCTCCCCTTTCGACACCCGCCTCCTTTGCGCTCGTGTGAAGCCAGAGCCAGACCCGCCAAAGAGGGCTGTGGGTGGGAGGCATCACCATACATTATTATACACACCCCACCATCGATTCAGCTTGGAGGGATGCAGCATACAAGCAACGAGGAGACATGGTGAGCCGATCTGATGTGGGCCATCTATGGCGGGGGTGGGTGGGCTTGGCTGGAATGGCACATTTCGTCTCTGGCTGGGTGGTGGAGGACGTTCAGCCCCCATCTCTCCCCACACCACCCCCGATCCTCATTGCATGGCTAGGCGAACTCGCTTTGTTTGTGCCTAAAAGACTGCAGTGGAGGCTGTTAAATCCGAATTAGCAGGAGGGGGGGGGGGGGGGGAGAGATTTTGCTGGAGTCGTCGGAGGAGATCGCTGTGTGTCCTTCTGCTTATTGAGAAGAGTTAAAAGAAATATTTTAATATATATTTTTTAAAAATTTAAAATCCGCATATGCCACAAGCTAAGCCCATGACACTGTGCTGTATGGGAAAGCCTGCATTGCTCTTTCTGGTTGAAGGTGGGTGGAAATTAAAGCCTGGTTCTCTCCCAACCCCCCTTCTATGGATTGCATTGTGAATACTCAAGAACCAATCTTTAATTAATTCACATTCCTGCCCCTTTCCCCCCCTGAAATCTGTCGCTTTCTATTTACCCCTCTGTGCCTGTCTGGAACCCCTTGATGTTTCCTTGCCCAGGTTTCATTCTAAACTTCTCCATTACTTGCAGTATGGATTTCCAGGGATCTAAAAAAGGAGGAAAAACCCCCGATCCTTGTGAATTTTACTCCTGACAACACTTTCATGTATTTATTTACTTACTTAATTTTTAAGCCTCCCTTGTTTGTTTTATTTTTAGACATCCCGACCCAGCTAGGTTGATGTGATGAAACCAAGTCAGTTTCTTTGTTGGGTTTATAAATGCAGTGTTCCCACTCTTTGTGACAGGTTCTCCGCGTCATGCTTCCCCTCCCGGCATGCTTCCCCTGTGAGTAAATCCCCCATGGCGTGTAGTGGGGTTTGTTTCTGAGATGCCATGCAGAGGATTGTTGTTGGAAGCATTGAGGCGCAACGTTGTGTTGAAGGTGCCTTGGTTTCTTTTGAGTCCAGTATTGGATCCCCTGCCAACCTAGCAGTTTGAAAGCAAGAAATTGCAAATAGAGCATTAGGTACCACTTTGGTGGGAAAGGTAACAATGTTCTGTGCACTCCGGTGTCTAGGAATCCTTCCCATGTTTGATATTCCTTGTAGCTTTGTACGTTTTTCCAGATGGGTGTCAAAGCAGTAAATATTGACAGATGAGTGTGTGAGGTTGTTTGTTATTTCCTGCTGAGCAAAGATAAAAGTTTTATTTCTTTGGTGCCATTTTATTTAAGAGAGAGAGTTCGACTCTTGAGTGACCGGCTATTGACACGGGCTGAATGTAGCATCCTTAGTCACCGAGGCTTACTGCGGTCTTCTGAAGTGGGACTCCAGGGACTATGGTAGTTTAAGGTTAAGATGCTGAACTTGATGCCTGGAAGGTCAGCAGGTCAGCAGTTCAAGACCCCAGTGCTGCACAACGGAGTGAGCTCCCATCTCCTGCTAACCTCACTGTTCGAAAGCAAGAAATTACAAATAGATCACTGGGTACCACTTGGGTGGGAAAGATAACAGTGTTCTGTGCACATCGGTGCCTAGTCATGCCTTCCACATGTCCACGAAAAAGTCTGCAGACTCAGACAGCACTGGCTCTTTGGCTGTAAACAGAAATGAGCACCGAATCCTAGAGTCGGATACAACTGGCTTTCGAGTAAGGGCGACCCTTTTTATTTAAAAAAGAGAGAGAGTTTGGTTTCCGAGTGGCCGGCTATTGACATGGGCTCCTTGTAGTATCCTTGGTTACAGAGGTTTTCTGCGGTCTTCTTAAGTGGTCTGCCAACTTTAAACTTCCGGAGAGCTTTGGAAAGGATCCCAAGTTACAGAACTGTTGGACACAGTAGGACACTGCAGTTTGTGAAAGTTGGACACTGACTTTCTCACCACTCTTAGAGGGTGCGCAGATCAGAGGGCAAAATGTTGTTCATAAGCTGCTTTCTTCTGTGTGTAACATCTTTTGAAAAGTGGAAAGGTTGGCTTCTAATGGAGGACGTTGAAACAACAGCCATTAATGTCTCTGTTCCATAAAGTTTTATTGCAATGTACGCAATGGTTATACGATGTATCTCATTAGGCAGATTGTTTTTCCTTGAACAAATTGACTGTGTAAATGTTGAGAATGCATGCAAATTCTTCTAATGGCTTGCTTCCTTGGTGAATTTCAAATCTGGCCCTATTTCTTATCGATCCAGTGTTTCTATTCAGTCTGAATTCTGATCAGGTCACAGCTGTCAACGTACGCTATGGTCTGCTTTGGAGTTGGTTTGTTGTGAGTTGGAAGTAACATATACAGGTGAAACTCGGAAAATTAGAATATCGTGCAAATGTCCATTCATTTCACTTAAAAAGTGAAACAGATCTATGAGATAGACTCACTCCATGCAAAGCGAGAGATGTCGTGCCTTAATTCGTTATAATTGTGATGATCATGGTGTACAGCGTACATGAGATTATGTGATGATTATGGGGTACATGAGATTAGGGGGTTGGGGTTTTCATAAACTGTAAGACATAAGCAGCAATATTATAATTAAGTAAGGCTTGAACTATCTCGCTTTGCATGTAATGAGTCTATCCATATACAGTATTTGTTTCACCTTTTAAGTTGTATTACTGAACTGAATGAACAGTTGCACGATATTCTAATTTTCCGAGTTTCACCTGTACATTTTACCTGGTAAATCAAAATTCCTTGGAAAGTTTTTTTAAAATAAAAATAAAAAAATACTTCTTCTGGTACAAAGTTAGTCAAATGTGATATTGGGAACTCTTTGAGCATGTGGTTGGAAGTGATAGGAATAAATTCTTTTTTAAAAAAGATTTCTGCTGCTTCACATTTTGTCACAA
Organism: Bradypodion pumilum; assembly: GCA_035047305.1. Classification (NCBI taxonomy): domain Eukaryota; kingdom Metazoa; phylum Chordata; class Lepidosauria; order Squamata; family Chamaeleonidae; genus Bradypodion; species Bradypodion pumilum. The sequence continues at coordinate 14,239,211 of JAWDJD010000014.1, read as the reverse complement.
CTGTACTTAAAAAAAAATCTCTTGAGAGGAGATCATGTATATAAACATAAGTTAGATGTAGAAACATGAAAAACATATTTTTCTTCTGTATAATCATATGGAGCTCTTGGAATGTGTCTCTGGGGAGTAGAGATGCCTAGCTTTGGAAACAAAAAAAATCTATTGGGAAACTCGTTACAGCTGTTGTAACATCAGATCTATAACTTACCGCTTTTAATATTTGTCGTTGACACTGAAAGCTATAAAGAAATTTATTTTTATAGTTATGATTTATAAAAAGGGCTTGGGTTTATTATTTCTTCTATATAACTAAAATATATTGCAATAAGACTTGGGCCATTAGGTACATTAATATTTGTTATATCATTCTATTTTCCACCTCCAAACAGCCCAGTCCTGGAACATCCTCCCAAAAAAAAGAGTAGTAAACAGCTTTGGAATATCCCATGCCTAAAGATAAAGGGCTCCCTTGCTCAAAAGCAAGTTGTGTCCAACTCTAGGGTTCAGTGCTCATCCCTGTTTATAGCCAAAGAGCCAGTGCTGTCTGCATCCGCAGACGTTTATGTGGACATGTGGAAGGCATTACTAGACAGCAAAGTGCATAGAATGCTATTATCTTTTCCACCAAAGCAGAACCTATTTATCTACTTGCAATTTCTTGCTTTCGAACTGCTAGGTTGGCAGGAGCTGGGATAGATGACGGGAGCTCGTGCCATCACTCAGGTCTCAAACTGCTGATCTGCCGATCTTCCAGTCGTGATGCTCAATGTCTTAAACACTAAGCCCTTCCTATCCCATACTTAGAAGACTATATCATAAATCAGAATTGGCTTGATGGCACATAGTTATTGAGTTATTTATTATTTGTTTCATATCTTGCTTTTTAATTTTTTACAAAATACAAAGTGAATGAATGATTTGAGTATGAATGGATAGAGTATGAGTTAAGAATGAATTGACCCCACATTGCACACTTGACCCGAACGAGAGAGACACCGAACCTATCTACACAGCTATGCCACTCGGGCACCACTTTGACCATTTGTGACTCTGCCCCATGGAATCTTGGGATTTGTAGTTTCTGGAGGGTCTGAGAATTCTGTTATAGTTCAAAGGAGTACACTAGAGCACTTTAGCAGATAATCCCAAGGCCTTCCTCATTTTACAAATCCCAGGATTTTATAGGATAGAGCTATGGCTGTTAAAGTAGTATCCAGCTGTGATAATAGTGTAGAGTATATGCCCTCCCTGAAATTCCAATATACTGTGTGTATGTGTGCCTGAGCTCACATGGGTGAAACCCTAAGTTGGGATCGCGACCTACAGCCTGTGGTCCACATCTGGCCCTTGGTGCCATATAATCCAGTCCCCAACCAAGCTCCCGCTGCCTTCACCAGAATCTGTTGTGGACTCATTTATGGCCATCGTAAATGCATTTTACTACAGCCGTAAGTGAGTCTAGCCATCCCAAACATGTTTACTACAGCCATAAATGAGTCAGTGGCTGTCATAAACACATTTATGACAGCCGCGGATGCATTTTATAGCAGCATTTATGGTGGGGGGAACCACCAGATGGGCCAACTCAGCTGTCTGAGGGGGCATGGTCCTGCCCGCAGCTGGAAAATGTTGAGAGGCCCTGCCCTAAGACTTTGAATAACGAGTGCCATCTACCCCCCCTTCAGAACTTAATAGCAATCTTTAATGGTAACTAAGAGAAAAACAGATTTTCTTAGGAAAGGTTGCTTGTTGCAAGCCATCCCAGTTGTAATGCAAAGTATTTAAGGGTGGTTTGGGGTCCTGAGTGGACAATTAAGAGCCATTAAATGTTGAGCTTGACGACTGGAAGGTCAGTAGTTCAATATGCCAGCGCTGTGGAATGATCTCCCATCATCTGCCTCAGCTCCTGCCAACCTGGCAGTTCGAAAGCAAGAAATTGCAAGTAGATAAATAGATGCTGCATTGGTGGGAAAGGTAATAACATTCCATTGCTCGAAAGCCAGTCATGTCTGACTCTAGGGGGCGATGCTCATCTTCCTTTACAGCCAAAGAGCTAGGCATTTCCGTGGTCATGTGGCAGGCATGACTAGACACCTGAGTGCACAGAATGCTGTTACCATTCCAGCGGAAGCGAAATCCTGTTTATCTACTTGTAATTTTTTTTAAACTTTCAAACTGTTAGGTTGGCAGGAGCTGGGGCAGATGATGGGTGCTCACTCCCTTGCACAACACTTGAGTCTAGAACATACGGCCTTCTGGTCATCAAGGTCAGCATTTTAACCAAGCTAGGGGCCGGGTCATGCTCTCTCAGTCAGTTTTGAGGGCGGGACGGCCATTTTGCTCTGCTTGCATGATAGGGGTGTGTGTGAGTGTGGCCATTTTGTCCCAACAGCTCAAAATGGCAGCCATTTTGTTTCTTAAATGTCCTTGGAGGGGTGGGGTGGCCACATGAAATGGTGCCACAGGCCGGATCTGGCCCAAAGACCTTTGGTTGGGAACCCCTGGTCTAAAGCATTTGCAGAAGCTACGGAAGGAGAAGGGCACCAGATGGTAGTTTTATGACTTGTAAACCATGCTAAATAAGCAGTGTTTATTTCTTTGCTGGCTGAATGCTTCATCAAGGGCTCTAGCTGGACAGCTATTCAAAGGTCACCATGATGCATTCTTGTAGCATTGTAGAGTTTGCAGAAATTTTACTGCATAATTACACCTGAGAAAACAGTATCTGAGCAGTAGTTTAAAGAAGAACCAGTTTAAAGTTGCTGAAGGCCAGTGATTATGTCTGGAAACCAACTCCTGGAGAAATCCAAGTTACTGCAAAAGCAGCATCTGGCTTTTTAAATTATCATTAATGTACAGGTAAACACTACCTAATTATGTAGCCATTTTTATTCCTAAGAGGTGGAAATTTGCAATTGAACTCTTCTTCTGTCACCCACATTGCAGTGACCTATTTAATAGTATCTTTGTCCCAGCTCCTGCCAACCTAGCAATTCGAAAGCAAGAAATTGCAAGTGGATAAATAGGGACCACTTCGGTGGGAAGGTAACAGCGTTCCGTGCGCTCCGGTGTCTAGTCATGCCTGCCACATGACCACGGAAATGTCTGCAGAAGCAGACAGCGCTGGCTCTTCGGCTTAGAAACAGAGATGAGCACCGCACCCTAGAGTCGGATACGGCTGGCTTTCGAGCAAGGGAAACCTTTACCTTTACTATTGAATAGTATTAACCTGGCAGCAGGTCGAGAATAAGAGAGAGGAATTCTTCTCTCTCCAAATGTTTTGGAACCTCAACTGGAGTTGACTTGCAAACCATCTAAGTCAGGTGATCCCCAACCTATTCGTTTCGTGGCTTTTTAGCTTTATGTTTTATTTTCTTATGCGTTATGTTGATTTATCATTTGTTGTGTATTGCTTGTGAACCACCATGAGTGGGTGGGTGGATGGACAGATAGATAGATAGTGTTGCACTTCTTGGATGGAAGGATGATAGATAAACCAAAAGAAACTATTTAGTAAGTGTAATTATTTTTCTCCAGTACTTGTTACAAGTTTTGAAAAGAAACCACTGTTATTTTTCTTACAAGCTCCACAACTTGTTAGTTTCTATTACTTTTTGTTACTTAGAAGACACTGGTGACAACAGTAACCTGGGATTGATGACAAAATTGTGTTAAACTTGATAATTTGAAGCAAAATGGTTCTTAAGATGTCTTTTGAATGTAAAATTTGAGAATGGCCCTACAATGTTGTTCATTGCAACAATAAAGCAATGTCTCACAGTTACGTCTGACATGTAACTGGAGTTCATCTTCTTTATCCCCCCACAAGTAACTAATTAGTAACTTGTCATTTCCATGCTCTGATTTAGAGGGCCAAAGTTTTTTGTACCTGTTGTGCGAGAATGAGTAGATTTAAACTTGTCTCTCTTCCAAGAAAGATTATCACATACTGTATAACAATTCAGGCTGTGCCATTGCTAAACCCGGGCTTAAATCCCATCTGAAATGGCAGTAATGAAAATCAGTTTCACCCCGGGGTGACCTGAATTGGCTTGAAAACCCAGTTTTCTTAGCAAATGTGCGGGAGACGTGGGGTGGGTGGGTTTATAGGGAAACAGATGTTATCCATCCTTCTGCCTCTTATCATTAAAAACAATAACCCCAAACTATTGTTCTGATTAAAAGAAGTGAACATCTGCTAGTCTATTTTAAAAATGAGATTAATAAGAATGGGGGAAAAATTGTTGTTAAGCATGTACAAAACAGCTCATAGGTCATCAGAGTCCTGATCTTGTACTGTACATAGAAGTTACTTTGATTGAAAGCCATTGTGAGCCCGTCCTAATAAGAAATAGGTTAGCCTTTTGTAAGTGAAACACCTTGTTAATGTTCTGTATTCAGCCAGGCTTTCTTTTCAAATATAAGATGAAGGATAATCCTTGCTTAAATAAAAAGCCTACAGTTTGGCTTGGTAAAATACTACAAAGGTTTTGGTGATTAATGCTTTGAAGTTTCTGTGTGTGTAAAAAAAAATATCATTTACTTTCTCTTTCCATGTTGTTTTAACTGGAATCAAAGCCTTTCTTTGTACATGAAACTGAAGGCAGGGGTGATGGATGCAAAAGGTATATTTTCTTATTCCTCCACAAATAGCGCCTAGCTTAATTTATCTAAATTTGTTACTCGCTGAAACCAGTGAGCAAAACTGTTGCTTTTGCTGTCTCAGAGAGAGTTTTAAATGGCCTGTTTATCTGTTGTTAATGGCAGCGTAATGTCAGCGCACATGACCTGATGGAGCTATCTGTGTAATTTCTCTGTAGGCTCTTTCTCATTAGAGTAAACAATCTCTATTTTAATCCGTGTTATGTACTGACAAATTACTTCTTTCGTCTGCCACCCCCACCCTAATTTTCCCCCTCCCACTGCTTTTCCTTTGTATTTTGTTGTTTTGATAGCTGAGGTTGGGACTCTGGAAATAATCTCATTCTCAACAGCCCTAAAACAGCTCATCTAGAATATAATTAGATTATCCTTATGGCAGCGTGATTAAGTCGTAGTGTGTGTGTGTCGGCTGCTAAGGATAAATGGAGCCTTGTCATACAGGTGAGTCTTTTGGATGAGGGATGTCTTGAAGGAAAAATGGTTCTTTGAACCTTCAAAATGATTAAAAATTTTGGCTGGAGGAGGGGAGCATTTGCAATGAGATGAGGGATGGATTCTGCTAATCAAAGGTGATTTGCCATGTTAGGCTCTAAAAAGAGGTACGGTGTATAGCAGTTGCTAATTATTCCTTGTTTCTCTTGCTTAGTTTTCCATGGATCTTGGGATAAGTCCTCAGGTCTGTTTCTTTTTGTTGTTGTTGTTCAGTTGCACAGCTGATTCTGACCCTTTGTGACCCCATGGACCATTGCCCACCAGGAACCTCTGTCCTCCACCATCTTCCTTAACCCACCCAGTTCTGTACCCATTGCGTCTACAATACCATCTAGCCATTTCATTTTCTGCCGCCCCCTTCTTCTTTTGCCCTCCACCTTTCCCAGCATCAAGGCTTTCTCAAGTGACTCCTCTCTTGTCATTTGATGTCCAAAGTATTTTAGCTTCATCTTTACTATTTGACCTTCTAAGGAGCAGTCAGGGTTGATTTCTTCTAAGATCGACCTATTTGTTCTCCTTGCTGTCCAGGGGTCTTTCAAAACTCTCCTTCAACACCACATCTCAAAGGGATCTACTCTTCTGAGTTCAGCTTTCCTAACGATCCAGCTCTCACATTACCACCAGGAATACCATTGCTTTGACTATACGAACTTTAGTTTGTAAGGTGATGTCTCTACTTTTCACTATGTTCCCCAGGTTTCTCATAGGTTGTCCTCATCAGCCCCAGGCCAATATTGATGAAGCTGCTGCCCTCCATCCAGATGAATTCAAGTGGGATTTAATCCACTTGGGGACCATCACCCTTCCCAGTGGAATTCGGCACCCAAGCCGTTAGTCCTCAGGGTTGTCAGGTTAGTTAATTGCTGCATGACACTCAGCATTGAGTCTCTGGTAGTAATGTTTACTCCAGTGGTGGTAAACCAATGACATACGTGCCAGATGGGGCACTCCCAGCCCTCTCTGTTGGCATGTGCACCATCACCCCAGCACAGAGTTTGCCCTGCCCCTCTGCTCACAAGCACAATGGGAGTGCTTCCTCCCTCCCCCCAGCACAGAGTCCACCCCACCCCTCTGTTTGGGCACTTGGTCTCTAAAAGGTTCACCATCACTTGTCTACTCTTACTACCATAGCAGGATAACTTGGCCAGACTAGAGATGGGTGAGATGGTTACAGGAGATGATTTTATTTTGTCAGGGAAATGCCCACTGGCATATGGAAGAAGAGTCGTGTCCAGGATTGTGCCTTTTTTCTTGATGTGTCATAGCAGAATAACTTATTTACCTTTTTTTTAGTTCTTGTGTTCTTTAATAAAGCATGACAATGCAAGAAGTGAGTTATTGACGGCAGCTAAAGTTGAAACTATTATAACTGTAATCAATAGTATGCCTGCTAGAATAATAACCACTACCGGGAAGCCATTGTTTTGGTATTGATTTTCAGAATTCATGCTTCCTCTAGCCGCCACCTGCCCCATTCCAAAATTGTTTTGCTTATTATTTGTTACACAAAATGATTTGCTTTGGGGAGAATACCTCTCACCTTAAACTGTGGATGGAATGGAACCATCTGTTTTGGAAACTAACAACCTCCTACCTCAGACCCATGGGCTTTTCTGTTCCCGGATAACCGCTTTGTTTGTATAGAAGCCAGGGGAGCTGTAGGACAGAAGGAGAAAGTCTTTAATTAAGAACAACAACAACAAAAAAATCTCCCACCTACTGAAATTGTCAACCAATGGAACTAGTTTTTGGTAAGGACTTCCACTTTTGCTCCTGCAGCAGATGCAATTTTCACATGATGTGAGGCGGGGGTTCTCAACCTACAGCCTGGGGGCTGGATGTGGCTCATGACACCATTTCATGTGGCCCCCACTGCCTCCGCCACACTCGGAAGTGCAATGTGTGGCAAGCAGGGCAAAATGGCTGTCTGGCCCCCAGAGCTGTCTGAAGGAGGTGTGATCAGGCCCTCGGCTTGAAAAGGTTGAGAACCCTCGATGTAAGGGATCACACGAGAGTAGGAAAAGCCATTGGTATTTTTGCTCAGTTGCACAGTTGAGTCCAGCCCTTTGCAACTCCCACATCAGGCATCTCTGTCCTTCTGGAGCCTACCCAGATCCACACCCACTGCATCAATGATTCTAAGAATAATTCTAAGAAATAGTAAACACCATAGAGCTCTTTCCTTTTCAATAGAACAGATGTGAGTCTGATTCAGTGCTTAAAAGGGATAAGTTGGTTTGTGTTAATTACAATGAGATCTCTGATCCACCCCCCTCCTCATTTCTTCTTTCCTGTCCAACCTGGAAATAAAGGTTTCCCTTGCTCGAAAGCCAGTCGTATCCGACTCTAGGGTGCAGTGCTCATATCTGTTTCTAAGCCGAAGAGCCAGTGCTGCCTGCTTCTGCAGATGTTTCCGTGGTCATGTGGCAGGCATGACTGGAAATACAGCAGGTAAATTGCCTGCAAGTCTAGCTGAGAGACTTATTTCTTATGTTTATGGGTACAAATTTCATAACTTGAGCCAGGAAACCCAGAGAACCGGTTGGGAGTGGATATTTCAATAGCTGACCTAGTGAAGATTTGTTTTCTGTTTAATTGATTGTCAGGTTAGCAGTGGCCCAGATAAAATGCTGTGGAAAGCACTTTTTTATATAAAAAAACCCTCTTTAATCCCTCCATTTCTGTTCTCCAAGGGCTTGTCTTTTGTTGATGTCAAATTAGTTCTAGGGCCTCAGTAACAGAGGCCAAGTGAACTGGGGTTAAAATAGGACAGCGGAGTCAACGAATAATGCTTTCCCCTTGTCATGCTTGTTGATTCTCTGTGACCAATTTCTTGGAATGAAGCAGTACTTTTGTGGAAGGGGGTGTTTGGCCATAATTTCCAAGCAGTCCAACAATGAAGAGAACTTTGAACGATGGGAAGCTTCTATATTCATAAAATGTTCATAACTAAATAGCAAGCAATGATCCAGAACAAGCAGACACCCCCACCTCTGTCTCCTCCTGAGGTTTCTATTTAAGCCAGGGGTTCCCAACCTAAGGCCTGTGGGCTCGATCTGGGCCACAGCATAATTTAATGTGGCCTCTCCAAGGGCATTCAAGAAACAAAATGGCCACCTCTTTGAAGCTATTGGGACAAAATGGCCATCCCCATCATGCAGGCAGAGCAAAATGGCCATCCAGCCCTTTAAGCTGACTGAGAGAGCATGACCTGGCCCCCGGCTTGAAAAGGTTGGGAACCCCTTGTTTAAGCCCATAAACATTATCCAGGGTCTCTCAATTTTAGCCAAATTTTGCACCCTCTGTGCCCTTCTAAGAACTCTATTGCTAATGGGCGTCTTACAGAGAATCACACCCAGAGCCAGTGTGATGTAGTGGATAGGGCAGTGATGGCCACCCTTGGCACTTCAGATGTTTTTGGACTTCAGTTCCCAGAAGCCCTGATCAGCAAGAGTGCTGACTTGGGCTTCTGGTAATTGAAGTTCAGGAACACTTGGAGTGCCAAGGTTGGACATCACTGGGATAGGGGGTCTGATGGATTCTCTGGAAGCTTGGATTGGATCCTACCTTAGCTGTGGAAAACTCATTACGAGAGAAGAGATGGAGGGCTACAAGTAAGCAGGACTGGGCAACCCTAGAGCTTGTAGGTTCCAAGCAGTTTCCAGTCCATTGTTGCCCTCTGCAGTCCAACTGTGGGTGGAAAAACACTTTACAAAAGAAGAGTTGGCACTCCTGAAACCTTCTGGATTCCCGGATACTTCTTTAGAACACATCACAACCCCCAGCACCTTTAGAAGGCAAAACAACGAGGTTTTCTAGAACTATTTGTGGATTTCAAGCCTGAACTCCCTGTGTTTTTGGAGCAGGGAAAGGCAGCCTCGCTAGGTTGTTTCTTTTGAATCTTGCTTATCCCCCATGGCAAGCAATTAGCAATGGGGTGCCATTAAAATGAATCTAATTATGGTAACTCCTCCAGATATTGTTTTAAAAGAGCAATGTTTCTTCTTCGGGCAATGCTCTAGGACAGGATTCCTCAACTTTGGGCCTCCAGATGTTCTTGGACTTCAAGTGCCTGAGCCACTCCCAGAGCCCTTGCCACCGGCTCCGGGAGGAGAAACAGCTGCGCCCAGCGCCCCTCCCCTTGCCCATCGGGTGGGGAGTTTAAAAGACGCTGGAGGCACCAGAGATCCTGCTGCTGCCGCCAAACTGGGACTGCTGCCTGAGCCACTCCCAGAGCCCTTGCCACCGGCTCCGGGAGGAGAAACAGCTGCGCCCAGCGCCCCTCCCCTTGCCCATCAGGTGGGGAGTTTAAAAAGCGCTGGAGGCACCAGAGATCCTGCTGCTGCCGCCAAACTGGGACTGCTGCCTGAGCCACTCCCAGAGCCCTTGCCACCGGCTCCGGGAGGAGAAACAGCTGCGCCCAGCGCCCCTCCCCTTGCCCATCGGGTGGGGAGTTTAAAAGACGCTGGAGGCACCAGAGATCCTGCTGCTGCCGCCAAACTGGGACTGCTGCCTGAGCCACTCCCAGAGCCCTTGCCACCGGCTCCGGGAGGAGAAACAGCTGCGCCCAGCGCCCCTCCCCTTGCCCATCAGGTGGGGAGTTTAAAAAGCGCTGGAGGCACCAGAGATCCTGCTGCTGCCGCCAAACTGGGACTGCTGCCTGAGCCACTCCCAGAGCCTTTGCCACCGGCTCCGGGAGGAGAAACAGCTGCGCCCAGCGCCCCTCCCCTTGCCCATCGGGTGGGGAGTTTAAAAGACGCTGGAGGCACCAGAGATCCTGCTGCTGCCGCCAAACTGGGACTGCTGCCTGAGCCACTCCCAGAGCCCTTGCCACCGGCTCCGGGAGGAGAAACAGCTGCGCCCAGCGCCCCTCCCCTTGCCCATCAGGTGGGGAGTTTAAAAAGCGCTGGAGGCACCAGAGATCCTGCTGCTGCCGCCAAACTGGGACTGCTGCCTGAGCCACTCCCAGAGCCTTTGCCACCGGCTCCGGGAGGAGAAACAGCTGCGCCCAGCGCCCCTCCCCTTGCCCATCGGGTGGGGAGTTTAAAAGACGCTGGAGGCACCAGAGATCCTGCTGCTGCCGCCAAACTGGGACTGCTGCCTGAGCCACTCCCAGAGCCCTTGCCACCGGCTCCGGGAGGAGAAACAGCTGCGCCCAGCGCCCCTCCCCTTGCCCATCGGGTGGGGAGTTTAAAAGACGCTGGAGGCACCAGAGATCCTGCTGCTGCCGCCAAACTGGGACTGCTGCCTGAGCCACTCCCAGAGCCCTTGCCACCGGCTCCGGGAGGAGAAACAGCTGCGCCCAGCGCCCCTCCCCTTGCCCATCAGGTGGGGAGTTTAAAAAGCGCTGGAGGCACCAGAGATCCTGCTGCTGCCGCCAAACTGGGACTGCTGCCTGAGCCACTCCCAGAGCCCTTGCCACCGGCTCCGGGAGGAGAAACAGCTGCGCCCAGCGCCCCTCCCCTTGCCCATCAGGTGGGGAGTTTAAAAAGCGCTGGAGGCACCAGAGATCCTGCTGCTGCCGCCAAACTGGGACTGCTGCCTGAGCCACTCCCAGAGCCCTTGCCACCGGCTCCGGGAGGAGAAACAGCTGCGCCCAGCGCCCCTCCCCTTGACCCGCAGTGAAGATGCCGAATGTCGCCACCGCTGCACCTCGGGCCCACCTTTCATCACTCGCCTCCGGCCAGGACTTTAAAAAGGCTGTGTGAGGCACTAGAACTTTCATTTTTGTATTTTTATCTGCTGGCGGGGTTGGATTGAGTGTGTGTGACAGTTGATGTTGTTAGTGTGGCTGTAGTGCAGTCACACTTTATATTGCCTATATTGTGTTTTTGTATTATTGTATTTTGTAACTGAGAATTGCCACTTTGTGGAAATTTCTATTGTACCTGTAATTTATTTGTGTTTCTGGGTTTACATTGTATCTTTACTATTTGTTTGGGACTGGATCGTCCTCTTCTTTGGCTTTGTTAGGGACCTATGAGCTATGGGGTTATGTTTTGGGGACATTAGTAGTTGAGGGATCGTGTTTATGTTTGGGTCTGTATTAAACGTGATAATGTTGTATTGTTAACATTGTAGAAATTGCCATTTTGTAGAGAATTCTAGTGTAATTTATTTGTATTACCTGTATTGTACTTACTGTTGGTTTTGTTTATATTTTGACTGTATATTGTGTATTTGATTATGTTGTAATGCCGCCCAGAGTCGGCCATGTGCTGAGAGGGGCGGGGTACAAATTAAAATTATTATTATTATTATTATTATTAATTACCAGAAGCCCAAGTCAGTACACCTGGCAATTTGAGTCCAAGAGCATCTGGTGGCCCGAGGTTGAGAAACCCTGTTCTAGAACTTTGCATTTTGCCCAGGACAGCACAGGTAGCAGGGGACACAACTCCCTCAGGTAGATGCTGTCTTGATTTTTGCCAGACCTTTCCTGCGAGGCAAGGTCAATTCAAACGCCTTGCCTCTGCAGCTAGTAAATCCAATCGACAGACCTGAGTCATAATCTCGACTCTTCTTTCACTGCTCAAAATAGGAGTGAAATGCATAATGGCAATAATTAAGAAACTCTAGTAGTCATGCCATCTGTTTCCAGCCCCAGTTATATCCAATACTACTGTCCTCTTTATTTTATATGAGCAGTCACTGGATGAGTCCTATTTTTGCCAGTCTGGGTAGGGTATCCTGCTATGGTAATAGAATAGATCAGGGGTTCTTAATGCTTTTCAGCTGTGGGCCATACTACACTGCCTCAGACAGCTGAGTGTGCCAGATGGGCTGTCCCCCCACTGTAAACGCTACCGTAAACGTGTCCATGACCATCATAAACACATTTACGATGGCTGCGGACTCATTTACGGCTGTAATAAATGTGTTTACGATGGCCGTGGACTCATTTACGGATGTCGTAAACATGTTTATGATGGCCGTAAATGAGTCCATGGCCAATTCTGCCAGTGGCAGCTGGAGTGTGGTTGGAAGCCAGATTATTTGGCACCATAGGCCAGATCCTGCCTGCAGGTCATTGGTTGCAAATCCCTGGAGTAGATCATATTAACAGCAACTCAACATCGATCGTCAGGCAGCAGTTAACTAACCTGACAACTCTGAAAACTAAGCCCACAGGGAAGGGCGATAGTCCCCAAGTGGATTAAATCCCACTTGGATCCATCCTGATGGAGGGCAGCAGGTTCATCTGGGGCTGATGAAGACTTTGCGTGCCAAAAGGACTCAGGACCAGAAAGGGACTTGCAGAATGGTCAGTGCTACAGGTGTCACACTGCGATGCAGGAAGCAAATGGAAGGCCACTGCATTATATTCTCAGGCTAATCACCATGGCTCATTGCCATGATAATTGCCAATATTCATAATCTGATATGGTACTGGAAGAAGAAGTCACCTGTAATTAGACTCCAATTTTACTGCTGATAAATACAAAGAGTATATTTTAAGTTTATGGCACTTGCCATTGCTGCAGTTTTTATAGAATGCTTCATTGTCTTTTGGGAATAACTTTTCCCATGGATGTCATTAGGGAATCACATTCTTATGTTGATGAAGGCTATTTCTGGAAAGTATTCTTGATGAGGTGTTCATTTGTTGATTTTTCTCTTTCCAGTGTAAACCAATTATTTTACACAAAGCTTTCACAAAACCTTTATCTATTCTTTTCTCCCTTCTTTGTCTCTCCAGTTCATTTGTGTTGAGTTTCAAAATGTATTGTCAGGTAGAGATGATTTTATTTAGCATTCGAGCAAAATGCTGCAACAATTTCCATTAAAAAAACAACATCCCAGCAACCTGGGAAAGACCATGAAGAAAATACAAGTGTTTTTTTTCTGGGACTCAAAATTGAACTGAGTCCAGAATCCTAAGCACAGTAATTGTTCCAGTCTGCCTTTTAACAAAGTAATTCAGTTCATACTCACAAGATGAAAATGTCCACATAATTCATGTACCTCTCTTTGGAAGACTTTTGACATTTCTTTGCTTGTTAGTTTTGCCCTTCTTGGAGCAAATGTCACATGTGACCCTTGAACAAGAGATAAAAAAAATTAGTTATATTTATTTCAGATCTCTCCTGTCATTTTGGATGACACCAGGTGACTGATTTAACAGTGAGTCAAAATGTCATGTTCACTGAGGGTTGTTTTTTCCTATTTTATTTTAACTTTCACATTGTTCTCTCAGAAAACCTTTGAGACTAAGCTCATACTTGGTTTTCTTAACAAGGGTTGCAGAAAGTACCTTATATATATATCTCTTATTACAGCAGCAGCATCTGAGCCTGATTGAAAAGTGTTGATTATTGCCTATAAATCTCTATGAGTGTCTGGCTATGTTATCCTATTATGGTAATAGAGTAGACCAGGGGTGTCCAAACTACAGTCCGTGGGCCAGATCCAGCCCCCGACACCATTCCATCCAGTCTGCGCTGTCATTGCAGCTCCTGGAAGTGGATGGGGGATGTGCCCACCAATGCACATGCACATCCAGAGCCACTTCCAGAAGTGGCGCAGACATGTTTGTGCATGCGCAGGGACATTTGGAACCACTTCCAGGAGTGCACGTGGATGCATTTGCACATGTGTGTGGATATCCGGAACTACTTGCAGGAGTGGCACAGCAGATGCATTTGCACATGCTTGTGGATGTCCAGAACCACTTCCGAGAGTGCGCAGATGCATCTGCACATGTACAAACACATCTGCATCACTCCCAGAAGTGGTTCTGGATGTGCAAACATGCCCAGTTTTGGGGGCGTGGTCAGGCCCGCTCAGCTGTTGCTTACTGTAGTAAGTAGCAACTGGAATATGCCCCATTAAGTCAGATAAGTTCTGTGAGTTCAATGGGCCAACTCTAGTTTCAGCTTAATATTGGATATGAGCTGCGGTATCATCTTATTTAGGCCACAGTGGCTTAGTGGTTAAGATGCTGAACTTGATGACCAGAAGGTCAGCAGGTCAGCAGTTTGAGATCTAACTTCTGTACAATGGACAAATCTCCCTCATCTGCCCCAGCTCCTGTCACCCTAGTAGTTCGAAAGCAAAAAATAGCAATTAGATAAACAGGTATCACTTCAGCAGGAAAGGTATCTATGTTCCATGCATTTTGGAATGTAGGCATGCCATGGAAATGTCTGCAGATGCAGACAGTGGTGGTTCTTTGGCTGTAAACATAAATGAGCACCACCCTCTACAGTTGGACACAATTGGCTTTTGACTAAGGGAGATCTTTTTACCTTTACCTGAATCTTTTTTGCTGCAACAGACGAGTGTGTTGGAAAACCGAGCAGAAGCTCAAGTTGCTGCATCAAGCACTGGAAGATCAGTACCTGAACATAGTACTGCCATCATCCTCTGAGAATGACTTCCTGGCAGAACCTCCATTTCCCCACTCTTATAGAAGTCTAAGGCTACAAAAGTATGGAAATATCCTTGAACAGTTTGGTCAGCACCTCCAGGGCTGTGGAGCTAACCACACTACAGGACAAGTCTGTAGCCATAAAGCTTCATTTAACTGTTGCTCAGATAAGACATCATCTTTGTATACCCTAGCCCAGTGATGGCAAACCTTGGCACTCCAGCTGTTCTTGGACTTCAATTCCCAGAAGCCCAAGTCAGCATACCTGCTGATCAGGGCTTCTGGGAATTGAAGTCCAAGAACAGCTGGACCACCAAGGTTGGCCACCCTATGCCCTAGCACAGTGATGGCAAACCTTGGCACGCCAGCTGTTCTCGGACTACAATTTCCAGAAACCCAAGCCCCTGTGAATCTACACAAGTGGGTTTATTGGCACTAAGTGTTCTTGGACTTCAATTCCCAGAAGCCTAAGTCTCTGTGAATCCACACGAGCAGTGAATCCATTCGTATGGATTCACAGAGACTTGGGCTTCTGCGAATTGAAGTCCAAGAACACCTGGAATGCCAAGGTTGGCCATCACGGCCCTAGCAAGACATAGCATCAGTCATCAGGGTTCACTTGGAGCTATCCAAGGTCCTGTTTCTATCTATCCTCTGCATAAAAGGAGTTCTGTCTGTGGTTCGCCTAATGTGACTATTTTATATTCCTAGATCTGTTGTTACACTCCTTGGGTCTACCGCTATCTGATGCTTCCAGGTTAATCTGAAAGCCTCAAGACCCATAGGCCGTTGTTGTTGTTACATTCATCAAGTCACCTCTGACTTATGACCACCCTATGAACAAATGATCTTCAAAATGGCCTGCCCTCAAAAGCCCTACTCAGGTCTTGTAAAGTCAAGCTGTAGGGCAGGAGTGGCCAACCTTTTTTTTTTTGCTGTGGGCCTGACCATGCCCACTGGACAACTGAGGCCGGGGCTGGCCCACAGGCTTTTGGTGTGTGATCAATTTCCTCTTGGGTGATTGCATGAAAACTTTCCATTTCATCTTCAATAATTGGAGCAGAGTGGTTATATTAATGGGTTTTCCATGGAGTCTGACTGATATTATTCAGACATACATTATAGCCCCTAACTGACTGTGCTACATCTTTTTTTAGTATTAGACTCACTCTATTTCTTCTGGGTCTGTCATTTCCAGAGTTGAACAATTTGTAGTTGTCTGACACAGGCAGAGACAGCTCCTCTAGGTTATCCTCTTCCTGCTTCCGGTGCTTGTTGATTTCTGGACTGGCTGTGAGGGTGCACCTTGATAATATCCCCAAGGCTGTGGCAGTCCATTGCAGTCCTGGTGTTAAATCCTGCATGTCTCGTTTCATATGTGCAGCAGAAGATGGCTCTGAGATCAGAGTGTGTGGGCCAGTTCATGGCAAGCTGGGATCGACCTTAAACAAATTCATGCCAATGACATTTTCTCGGATCCGAGATGCAGCCGCCACCATATTCTCTCAAAGCCTGTCTGACTTTGAGTTTTGCAAATGATTCAACCCAGATTCTAGGTAGTGCTATTTCTTTCATTTCATATCTGTAGAAAGGAAATACCTAATGACTAAATGTGGATTTGATTTATTTCCATTGTGACAAACAGAGTTTCTAATCAAGTCACAATGTCTGGTCCTAATGTAAAGTTGTGCTTTCATCATTCCGCTATGCTGCAGTATGGTGGAGTCAAAATTTCCCGCATTATGTTATTTCTTAGGGGAAAAGAAAGACCTTTTACTCTGGAGTGTGCTTCGAAGAATGAGAGGGTGGGGGAGGAAGGGTGGTAATATGCAAAACCTTTTGAATATTTTAAAACTCATTACACAAATGCTTACTGCTGTTCAGGAATGTAATTCATTACTTTGTAATAAATGCTGCGCTAGACATTTGTTAGAGCTTGTGACGGTGGCTCATAATAAGTGCTTTATGCCCTTCATTAGTGATATTAAGCTATCTAAGTTGTTTATATGATGAGTTAACATTAGATCTTCCTTTTATGAGGATGCTTGTAGATGTTCAGTTGAGGCACTTTGTCGGTCCTGTGGGAGTTGGCAAGCAAAGCTTTAGGTTATAAAATAAAAATGGGAGTTGCTTGTACCCATAGCATTCTGCTTTTTCCTCAAGAGCAAAACTGAAGGTCATGTGTGCCATGTTTGGAATAATTTACACAAGGGTGTTCAAAGGCTGAAGTGAGATGTAGTTTAGCAACAGCTGGAAGGCCACATGTTTTTATACTTGAGACATAAATTGTAATGGACAGAGATGGGTGTTGTAACCCTAGTCCCAGTGTAATGTTTTCACAATATGTACCCTAAGATGGACTGTGGTGGCCTAGTGGTTAAGATGCTGAATTGGGAGGTAGGCAGGTCAGCAGAGCCCTAGAAGACTCTGGATGGAGTCACCATAAGTCAAAACTGACTTGATGGCACACAATTAATATATTCAAGAATTACAGTAAGCAACAGAATTGAGATTAAAGGGTTTGGTGAGTAAAATCTATAAGATATTAAACGCCATAAGTGATCCTCAAGAAATACTGAGGAAAATTTGGGAACAAGACTTAAATGTTAAAATATCTGATTTAAATTGGAAAGCTAAATGGAAAAGAAGGATTATGAAGACAATGTCAGTTAGAGTCAAGGGACATATTTATAAAGTTCTGTGGAGGCGAGATTGAACCAAATTAATAAAACTAAGAATAATTTATGTTGGAGATGTAAGAAAATGGTGGGAACTTATTTACATATGTGGTGGTATTGCATGGTGACCAAGGACTTTTGGGGGAAAATTGGAAAAGAAATTCTGAGTATAACAGGTGTGAGAATTAAGATGGGACCAGGTACCATCATGTTGATAGATTTTTGATCTAGATAAAGATAAAAAAGAGTTGATATCAATTATGTTGTCGACAGGAAGACAATGCATAAGGAAGTGGAAAAATGATAGGAACCTTAGAATGGAGGATTGGTATAAAGAAATGTGGCAACTGGCTCTGAATGACAAATTGACATGGGAATTGAATGAAAAGAAAGGCATATTTAAGGAAAATAGATTTTGGCAGATTTGGAAACTGTTTGTGGACTATGCATTAAGAAAGGGAGATGATAGTAGGCCAGTACCAGACCAAATGGGTTTTTGGAATCATTGAAAGATGGGTGAGTTACGCCGCATCCCCTAGGGCATTGTACATATCACAGAGTGGAGTTAATTTTTTATTTTATGTATTGTTGTTGAAAGTGAACAACCTAAATAGTTCTAGGTATATTGTTATAAATACAAATTATTATATTTGAAAAAGGGAAGGTTAATTTCACGCAGAAATTCTAAACATAAAGAAGAACTTAACAAGTGAAAATATAACAATATTTCAAGTTTTTTTTGTTTTTTACTGTATTGTGTAACCTTATAATTTTTTCTTTTTAATTCTTTTTTGTAATTGTATGTTACTTTGCTTTCTTATTTTTTCTATGTATTTCTGTAAAAACCTAATAAAATGTATATATATATATATAAAGAATTGACACAGGATCTACTTTATATGTGTTGAACGGCTGATGTGTACAAGAGTGGTTATTAACCTGTTACTTGCTGTCATATAAGACCCACTCCCCCCCCCCCCCGTAAAATACACTGAAAAATGGAGTGTACCTTGTACTATATATAGTGGCCTATAATGGGCAATTTTAGTAATAACGGGGTGCATCTTATACTCTGATGCATCTTATACACCTGCTAATATGGTACTTTAATTTTCCTTGTGACCAGCAACATTGGGTGGATTGACCTTCTGTTTCTATGAAAACTTCTCTTACTGATAGAATCCTGCATGTTTTGTTAGAAACACGTTCCCGGGGGACAGACAAAATGGAGTTTACAAAAAAAATCAACACAACAGGCAAATGTAAATGTAGCTTCTGGCTTGTGATTCTTTCCCTTTTTTTTGGGGGGGGGAGAGATCAAGTTAGCTTTTTCATACCAGCTCCTAGATATGCCTTGTGACAATGAGAGAAAAGAGTAGGTAGAGGGAATTCATTGTGCATCATCATATTGATTCAATGCTGTTAAAATGAAGGGCCGGATCTCTCTTACAATCCCAAGAAAGTTGTAAGATGAACCAGAGTTACTAAATTGTATTGAATGAAATGCTTGTTGCCTATTGTAAAAAGGTTGGGCTCTTCTCGAGGTTAAATGGACTGTAAGGATAGAAGCTTGTTTATCAAAGACCTGAGAGGCTTTATATGTAATCTCAGAGCTCAGGAGTAATGGGTTGTAAGCAATGGGAAATTTTGCTTCAGACAGATGTCTTGTGGAGTACTGTGTCCACAGTGCTGTGTAATACAGTTTAAGAAGGATATTGAGAAGCAGAAAAGTGTCTAGAACAGTGACGGCAAACTTTGGCACTCCAGATGTTCTTGAACCCCAGTTCCCAGAAGCCCTGATCAGTAGGCGTGCTACACTTGGGTTTCTGGCAATTGAAGTCCAAGAACAACTGGAGCGCCAAGGTTCGCCATCACTGGTCTAGAAGCTGTATGGGGAAATGTTGAAGAAATCTGTCATTTTTAGCCTGAAGAAGAGAAAGCTAAAATGTGATATGGTAGCCATCTTCAAGTATGTGGAGAAATGTAGTATGAAAGATGAGCACTGAGGAGGCTTAGTGGTTAAAATGCTAAGCTTGATGTGCAGAAAGTCGGCAGGTCAGCAGTTTAAATACTTAGTACTGCTTGATGGAGTGAGTGCCTGTCTTTCCAAGCTCCTGCCAACCTAGCAGTTTGAAAGCAAGAAATTGCAAGTAGATAAATAGGTAGGAAAGGTAACAGCATTCCATGCACTCCGATGTCTAGTCATGTCTGCCACATGACTACAGAAATGGCTGAACATGTAGACAGCACTGGCTCTTGATGGAGGGCAGCAGCTTCATCAATACTGGCCTGAGACTGAGGAGGTGTTTGTGTGCCAAAAGGGCTCAGGACCAGAAAGGGACTCATGTAACTGGATCAGTGGTACAGGGATCACGCTGCGATGCAGAAGGCAAATGAAAGACCACTGCATTATATTCTCAGCTCAGGCCAGTCTTCATGGCTGATCGCCATGATGATCGCCTATATACAGATTCGGATATGGCAAAAGAAGACATGCCAGCAAATTGTGGATGATTAACCAAGTGGCTTTTTCAGTGCCTGATTCTATGCCAGCCCTGTGACCAGCACCTTTGTAGTCTAGTTCCAATCTTTCTGTTGTGATGTTCTTTATTCCTGGCAGTACTACATTTGAGGACTCTGCAATGAGTTACTTAGCCAATTATTCTATAAATGTTACTTTTCAAGTTCTGTAACTTTCACATAAAGCATATTTTTGTCTTTAAAAGTCGGCATCTTGATAAACCCTGTTAGAGATGTAAAAGACGCTGCTTCGTTTCCATACACACTCAGACCTGTTATATTCCTTTTCACAACATTCTGAGTAACATTAAAAAAAAAAGGTTCATTCAATTTTAACCCCATTTCCATTTTGCTTTGACTAATGGATTTTAATTAATTTCTTTATTGTTTCAAGCTGCGCATTTCAATCGTTTATCGTGTTACTTGTTTTTCTGTGTTGTTTTCATCGCGTCCATTGACTCTTCTTTAATTATCCAGGGTTGTGGTTGAGAGAGACAGGTTTCAAATTACATAATTAAAAATATCAACCTTATAAAAGCCTCTGAAGGCAGGCCTGGCAATGATTTTATTACTGTCCTCTAGTGACATTCTTGGTTGTTCAGGAATTTGGTCCTGATTCTGTGTTTATCTACCAGACCCTACTGCAGTTTTTCTATGCAAAATGCGGCTCCGTGCCACATAATTTGGCCCTGTGTACAAGCAGCATGTTATCCGTGTTCAGATTAGGCAAATTAAGGCTACAACTGCACAGTTAAATAGTGCAGCATTTGTTGTTGGTGTAAAATTTCGATTCACTTTTTTTCTATCGGAATATGTGCTCTTTGTTGCTATTTTTTGAATTGTGGGTTATCATTTTTATTCTTGTTGATTTTTATAATTTATTCATTTTGTTTAATTTTATTGTAAATATTTTAAAAACATGTTGCAAGCCACACAGAGTAGGAAAATATCCCAGATGTGCGTGGTACAAAGTAATAAATAAATAAATAAATAAATAAATAAATAAAATACATAAATAAATAAAGTGGGTGCATTTTTTTACTGCTCATGTAAGAGAGGTTTTCCCCCCTCTGATGCCAGGATCTCCTAATTTTTTCCATGCCTGAACAATTAAACACCTGATCAGTTGTTTCATTCTTCAAAATTATGGGAGGTGTGTCTATGAATGGTATTCTGATGATGTAATGAACTGTGTATGACATTTCCTGCCAACCTAGCAGTTCGAAAGCAAGAAATTGCAAGTATATAAATAGGTACCACTTTGGCGGGAAAGGTACATTATGGGTAAAATTGAAAAACTATGTTTTCTCTAGCAGTGTACAGTACTTTAAACAGGATACTGGCTTTTACAATGAACTATAAAAGGAGATATGGAGATTAGTAGAAGGTGGGATCAAAGGAACAAGTGTTGTGGTGTGGATCAGACTGAGGAGCCAGAATGGACATTGTCACTGAAATAATCCACAGTCTCCATGTGACTACCTAATCAGGAACAAAAAAGTGCAAAATAAGGTGCAAATCAATCAGCAGCAAAGCCAAACCCTTCCAGGTTTACTTGCCAATGTAGTTGTAGCCTTAGATGAGAAATTGTGTTTTTTTCTTGGCCCAGGAAACTATGGATTTTATCTAGAATAAATGTCATCACGATTGGCTTATCTCCAGTTGTGCTTCCAACACAACAGAAGACAAAACGTTATCATTACAGGCTCTTGGACTGCGAGTGGGATCATTAACATTGTCTCTCATAAAAGCACTCATGTTCTAACATATTTGCTCAATTTTAGGGTAATTTAAAGCATTGATTTTTCTCCCTCCTCCTGCCTTGCTTTCCCATGAAGTGGGAGCTATTCTTTTTGCCTCATTCCTTTCATGTCCCATTTTCTGTAACAAAATTACCCATCTTTTTCCTCATTTGGATTTAATTGTATTCAGCGGCATGTTTCTCCCAGGTTATGGCGATCTCTGTACTTCAGAGCAGGAAATTGTCTGTGGTTTCACTGGGAAAAAAAAATTCAAAATCACTCTGCTTAAGAGGTGAGAAGAAGTTCTCTCTTCTTCTGTTTTCCTAAAAAAGGAAAATAATGTGTCTGTTTACAAGAGAGACAGAGATAAATTTACCAAAAACATGTTTCATTTACTCAAAAGCTTTGGTTAGATTGAAAGGTGAAAATAACAGACATTCTGGCATAAAATAACTAATGGGTTAATTTTGAACAAGACATTTCTGATGGGCTGGCAACCTTTAAACAGGGGTTCTCAGTGTTTTTCAGCTTCG
Organism: Bradypodion pumilum; assembly: GCA_035047305.1. Classification (NCBI taxonomy): domain Eukaryota; kingdom Metazoa; phylum Chordata; class Lepidosauria; order Squamata; family Chamaeleonidae; genus Bradypodion; species Bradypodion pumilum. The sequence goes on along the minus strand of JAWDJD010000014.1, from coordinate 14,217,214 downwards.
GGCCAGATCACACCTCCTCAGACAGCTGAGCGGGCCGGACTGTAAACACTGCCGTAAAATGCATCCGTGGCTGTAGTAGACACATTTACGATGGCCGTGGTCTCATTTATGGCTTTAGTAAACTCATTTATGATGGCCATGGACTCATTTACAGCTGTCGTAAATGACTCCATGGCTGATTCTGGCGGTGGTGGCTGGAGCAAGTTCAGGGGCCAGATTATTTGGTGCTGTGGGCCAAATCCAGCCCATGGGTTGTAGGTTGCAATCCCCTGTTTTAAAAAGGAAGGCATTGACCAGTTGACTAGATTGCACCTTTTCTCTAAATGATGCTATATTGTTCATCTGTGGCACAACCTGGAACATTTAGAAGATAGTAACAGGACCATAGTGGCTTAGTGGTTAAGACACTGAGCTTGACAACCAGAAGGTCAGCAGTTCGAGACCCGAGTGCTGCACAACAGAGTGAGGTCACTTCTCTGTCCCAGAACCTGCCAACCTAGCAGTTGGAATGCAAGCAGATAAATAGCGGGAAAGGTAGCAGCATTCCATATGCTTTGGTTTCTAGTCATTCCTACCACATGACCCTAGATTTATGAATACCCATTACTATTAGATAGAGTGGCATCCTAAGGTTCTGAAAACCTGGGATCTAGCCTAATTAAACAAAGAGAAAGGAAAGTATTTTTCTTGGACTACAGTTTCCATCATCCCCTGACCCAGCACGGTCCCTAACTAGGCTGACTGATACGTTTTAGTGTTTTTAGCTAAACAAACTGAATTTCCCCATGAGCCAATGTTTGAAAGCTCCTCCATCTTGACACCTGTGGCCCCCTCACCTCAAATCATTTGTGTGAGGAAAAATTTACTTAAATTTTTTTTTTAGCATAGGGGAGCCTTGGAAAGTCACATTTCCTTAGTTGTAACCTAAATTGGCAAACCCTGATTTTATTTTCTCCTCAGCCTCCTACCATTTATTTATGAGGGGGAGAAGATGAAGACCCACACACACACACACACACACACACACACACACACACAATTCCCTCATACCATTTTCTGAGGCGCTTTGAGGGCTTCTCTGGTGATTATTTGACCAGACTCAATTTCCCTCCACTGCTTCTGGCGTTCCTCTGGCCATTTCCAGAGAGCTTGATGGTGTGCATCATATTATAATTTAATTTATTTTTTTATTGGTCATTTCTCCCTTCAGTCAGGGTCCATTTTGGGTTAGGGTCTCCCTTCAGTTTGGGCAGGTGCAAAATTTTTTTTTACCTCAGAAATCCATGTTTTTGTGGTGTTTTGACAATATCAGGAGATAATTTCCACACGTTTTGTGTGGTTTCTTGGAAGACTATCAAACTGGGCTCTCTCAGTAGTTTTTTTTAGGTCTCAGGTGAACCACCCACAGGGATACACAACCACACAAGTCTACACAACCACGCAAAAGTACACACAGTGTGGCTGCTCAACTGGCTTGGGGTTTGGTCCTCTTTCAAGGCCCCAAATTCATTCACTCAGCTTTTGCATTTGTTTATTTATTTATATCCTGGCCCAGTCAATGTAAACCTGTTAACTTGTAGCCAAAGCTCCCAGGGTGGCATAAATGCAAAATAGATACAAAGGAAATACAAAATGTGGGGGAATTCTGGCTAAGTCCAATAATAAATGAACAAACATGGAGATTATTTTAAAACCCAAAGATTAAAATGCCTGCAATACTAAAAAACTTAGGAAAATATCACCGCAAAAGATAAACAACAGCCCTGAAACAAATTTTAACAGATGTCTCTCAGCTTTTCTTCACTAGTAGTAGGAAACCCATAGAAAATAGTGGCTCGGTTTACATAATTTTTTTAAAATGGATTAATTGGTTTTCAATGCATTTCTATGGGAAACTGCATTTTGGTTAATGTATTCTGGTTTTCAGTGCATTCCTATGGGAAATTGCATTCAGTGCATTCCTATGGGAAAACCAGTTAAAGTAATTTTCGCTGTAAGAACGTCCTGGAGAACGCATTAATTACCTCAACTAACCTCAGTTGAGGTAATTAATGCGTTCTCCAGGACGTTCTTACAGCGAAAATTACTGTATAGCTGTAAATGAAATATAGATAAATTTCAAACACATCAAAACCAGCATTTTCTTTGTCTTTTTAAAGAATAATATTTATTTATAAAAGCCCTGTGGCCAAAACCCTGTTGTATGTGCTAGTGTGATGCAAATGGTGTAAATTGCAATTCAAATTGCTGCTAATTAAAGGCATCAATGCTTGTAGTCTGCATTAGTTTGTTCTGCTACCGGGGCATACAAAGTATAGTTCAAAGCTATGCATATCTATTCAAGTTGGAGGTAAGTAGTGTACTAAGACAACATTTTTTTTCACCATGCTCAGCAAATTTCAGTTCTGTGCAACAGTCTCTCCCTTAGTGAGATAGTTAAAGTCTAAATTTCTGTAAAAACTCTTATATCCAATCACCTATTGGAGATGATAGAAGCTTGTGGCAGGTGCATACCTGTCAAGTATCCAGTATTGGCTGGGATTTCCCATATTTCGACACTCGTTCCTCCCCTTTCCCACCACCGTCCTGTATTTTGAACAGCAGGGAAAGGGGTTACTGCGCATGCGCTGAAATTTCCCATATTTTTGGGAGCCGTGCTTGATGTGTATGCAGGTGGTAACTCTAATAGACCATATCAGACCTTCATTTCACCTAAACATTGTTAAGTTGTCATAGGACTTTGTACCCAGGAGTGCTTTATTAGTCTGTCCTTTTGGGTCTGTTTTAGGACCATGTATACCAGGGGGTCCCAACCTAAGGTTCATGGACTGGATTTGGCCCACGGTGCCATTTCATGTGCCCCCCCTCCAAGGGCATTCGAGAAACAAAAACGGCTTCCCCTTTGAAACTGTTTTGACAAAATGGCCACCCCCATCATGCAGGCAGGGCAGAATGGCCATCTGGCCCTTGGAGCTGACTGAGAGAGTGTGACTTGGCCCCTGGCTTGAATAGGTTGGGAACCCCTGATGTATACCATGACTTTGTACCCAGGGGAGCTTTATTAGTCCATCCTTTTGGGTCTGGTTTAGGACCATTTTTCTTTCCTGAATTGGTTTAGTGGTTATTGACGCTGAACTTGATGACTGGAATGTGAGCAGGTCAGCAGTTTGAGGCCCGAGTGCTGCACAACAGAGTGAGCTCCCATCTCTGCTCCTGCTCCTGCCAAGCTAGCAGTTCGAAAGCAAGAAATTGCAAGCAGGTAATGCTTTGGCAGGAAAGGTAACAGCATTCTGTGTGCTCTGGCCATCTAGTCATGCCTGCCACATGACCACAGTTCTTTCATTAGCACCCTTAACTACCTTAAAAATGTGGCTCACTTTGGTCTCTGCTCATATACTGATTGGTTGGAAATGGGAGCTGGTTCATATAATGTTGCAGTGTTTATCTCAGGAGTTCTCAACCTTTTCAAGCCAGGGGCCAGGTCACACTCTCTCAGTCAGCTTTGAGGGCCAGACAGCCACTTTGCCCTACCTGCATGATGGGGGTGCCATTTTGTCCCAACAGCTTCAAAGGGGTGGTCATTCTGTTTCTCGAATGGACTTGGAGGGTTGGGGGGGCACATGAAATAGCAAAGTGGGCTGGATCCGTCTCACAGGCCTTATGTTGGGAACCCCTGGTTTATCTTTATGCCATCCCCCCCCTCCCCAGTTCAACTTTTGTATACAGAGTCATTCATAGACTGTGCTCGATTATTGGAACTTCAATTTGGTCTCTTTCAGGGATGCTCTTGGGTTCACCAAGTTCTGGATTTCTAGCAACAGACATAGACCAGCCATCAAACTGTGGTAAGACTAATTATTCATTTACACAAAGGGGATTTTCTCCTTCTCACACCAACAAGTGGGGTGTATAGAATGCTAATGCAAAAGTTTGCCTCTGTTAGACATTTGCAACCTTCTTGATCTTTGCTGTTTTCGCATCTTTTAACCATTCTCTACTTTTAGAGTAGAAGTCTTCAAATTGAAGACTTAAATTCAGCTGCTGGAAATTGCTTCCATTAACCTCTTTCTGGTCACATAATTAGTTCAGAGTAGGGTAAAGTCACAAGCGTGAAGCTGCGAATCATCTTGTTCAGGTTTTAGGCAAGTACCATGGATAAAGCAGATTTCTGGGTCATGAAACCAGTGCCTGAAGCATTGAACAGCTGTTGCTGGGCAGAATAGAGGGTGCTCAGTTGGATGTGAGTTGTCTTAAATCTTGCATAGTAAAGGTAAAGGTCACTCTTGCTTTAAAGCCAGTCGTATCTGACTCTAGGGTTCAGTGCTCATCTCTGTTTCAAAGCCGAAAGTCCAGCACTGTCTGCTTCCACAGATGTTTCTGTGGTCATGTGGCAGGCATGACTATACACCAGAGCACATGGAATGATATTTACCTTCCCACCGACATGGTCCCTATTGAGTTACTTACAATATTTTGCTTTTGAACTGTTAGGTTGGCAGGAACTGGGACAAAGATGGGAGCTTATTCCGTCCTGCAGTACTCGGGGAATCGAACTGCTGACCTCCCACCTTCCAGTCAGCATCTTAGCCACTTGAGCCACTGCAGTCCCAAAATCTTGCATAGTCTTCTTAAAATTAGAATTGTACCTCTGCTTCGCAAAAACATATATAAAATCACTTCTTCTTGCTGCTCTGCTGTATAGGAATATTGGTGATCCTTATGGCGATTAGCCATAAAGACTGTCCTGAGAATATAATTCAGTGGCCTTTCATCTGCCTTCTGCATCAATGTGTGACACCCGTACCACTGATCCAGTTCCTTGACTCACTTTCTGGTCATGAGCCCTTTTGGCACACAAAGTCCTCCTCAACCCTAGGCCAGTATTGACGAAGCTGCCTCCATCAAGATGGATTCAAGTGGGATTTAGTCCACTTGGAGGCCATCAGCCTTCTCTGTGGTCTTTTCCACTGAAGGCTGTTAGTCATCAGGATTGTGAGGTTAGTTAACCGCCACCTGCGTTGAATTGCTGGAAGTATGGTCTACTCTATTACCATAGCAGGATAACCTACCCAGATGTGACCAAAGCACTGGCAAAGTTTAATGTTAGTCAGCATAACTAACTTTGAAAGCTTTGAAAGATTTTAATGATCTGGGGAGTCTAATGATCTTTGGAGGGTTATAGATCAGTGATCAGAATGCATGTTGTACATAGAAGGTCCTATGTATAGACAGTTCTTGGCAAAATGTCCATGTTCAGAGCTCACATAGTGCAGGGGTTAAGCTGCTGTACTGCAGCTAAAACTGCTGATGTTGTGAGTTAGATCTTGATGGGGATCAGGATTGATTCAGCCTTCCATCCTTCCTAGGTAAGTAAAATGATAAATAAATAAAAATTGTGTCAGAAATTACTCTGGGTTGAAAGGATTTTTTCCTGGAGAAACTCCACTCAGGGGACGCCTGAACAAGGCTCCTTTCATGCCCCCAAGATCTATTGTGCAGCATTCGGGTATCAAAACCTGACCTTCCAGTCTCCAGGTTCAGCGTCTTAACCACTAAACCACTGCAGTGCTATAGCAAAATGATTACTCTGCATGTTTGGGGCAAAATGCTGATTACATTGTGAACTGCCCAGAGAGTGTACAAGCACAGTTGGTTCTATTTGCTATTGCTATATAAGTCCAAAGAATACCAAAATCTATTTGCTATTGCTATATAAGTCCAAAGAATACAAAAATCACTGGGAGGCAGTATAAATTATATTAAGCTAGATATAAAGAAAGTCGACATCTTTAATTGAAATGAGAATTAAACACCAGAGCCATAGCCTGTTGCCCTTTTTAAAGAAAATATTTTTTATTAAATTAAATATTTAATATTAAATATTTATTATTAAATTTTACTGACATAAAAGAAATCAAATAAACATTTAACATCACATCACATACAATATACAATAAAACAAAGAAAAACACATTGCAATACAATATTTAAATAAAACAAAGAAAAGAGAAAAGAGAGATACAGAATACAGAAATACAGAAAATACAGAAAAAATCATATATGTAATCAAATACAGAAAAAATCATATATGTAAAAAATCAAATACAGAAAAAATCATATATGTAATCATACATAAAAGAAGAAAAAACAAGTAGATGGGTGTTTCTTTCTTCATCATATTATTATGTTTCTCTCATTCTAATACATATTTAATTCACCTTATACTCTTATATTGCTATTTTTATTTATCAGTATTTTTTTCATTACCCATACACTAAAAAGGAGGAAAAAAATGAATTAATATCACCCCGTGATATATACAAAGCCCTGGTGATCGCAGTTTTGTCACAGCTTTATATTACCATTTCCAAAAACTCATGTGATCTGATACTGGTTAGCCTGTTGCCACTGATGTGCGGTGGCAATAACCCTATTTCAAGTTAGTTTTGAACAAAAGGAACATAATTTAGTCACTCTTGCTGACTCCAGGTGCGTATGTGTTCATTAAAGCTGCATGACTGACTGGTGCCAGATTTACATAAATTTCAGAGGTACAGAGGCATAGTGGTTGCAGTAGATCTTAGGAGGGGCATGTTGTGACTAAGCTGAGCAACTCCTTGGGTGGCTTATGATCAGTTGCCCTTTCTCATCTTGGCGTATATCATGGTATTGTCCTGAGATGAGTATGAGAGAAATGGTCAACGAAGTGTGTTGGAGGAAAGATGAGTTATAACTGAAACTAATAATAAATGAAAAGGAGGAGATGGTTGAAATAGTTACTTGGAATGCAAGTCTGTAAATGTCTACTCAGAAGTAAGCCTCGCTGAAATCAGTGGGATTTCCAGATGAGTGAGAATTATGGACTGCAGCCTGTTGTTGTTGTTCAGTCGCACAGTCGATTCCGACCCTTTGCGACCCTATGGACCATCGTTCTCCAGGCGCCTCTGTCCTCCACCATCCCCCTCAGTCCTCCCAGTTCTGTGCCCATTGTGTCTACAATACCATCTATCCATCTCATCCTTGGCCTCCCCCTTCTTCTTTTGCCCTCCACCTTTCCCAACATCATGGCCTTCTCAAGTGAATCCTCCCTTCTCATTTGATGCCCAAAGTACTTTAGCCTCATCTTTACTATTTGACCTTCCAATGAGCAGTCAGTGTTGATTTCTTCTAAGATTGACCTATTTGTTCTCCTCGCTGTCCAGGGTACCCTCAAAATACCTAAGACTGCAGCCTAAGATTTTACAATTGCAGCATAGAGCATTATGACGGGAGCCATGTGCTTAGAAGGTACTGTATAATGGGTGATTACTCACAACACGATGCACAGTTTCCATCTTTATCAGCTCTAGCAAAAAGTGCTCCATCAACATAGCTTGTAGCTTTGGCTTTTTACCCAAGCTGGTCTCAGGAGAAGGCCAAATCAGCATTGTTTTATTGCTGTTATCTCTCCATCAGCTGGAACCCTTGATACCAAATGCGCAAAGGCACTGCTATCTAGTTTAGAATACAATGCCATACGGTGTTTTGTCGATGGAATCATATCAGGTATGAACAAAGGGTAGAAAATAGTTCTGCCTCCAGCTGGAAGTCAGGAGCACAAATAAATAAATTCTAAATGTTCATTGTAATGCTTCTGAAGTGGTGTTGTCTTGGCAACACATGCTCTTTGTCTCTTATAATAGAAAATAGCATGTATACAAGGTTTTTTAAAAATATGTGGGGAAATGGAGGTGGCTGTAGGGTAAAAGTGATGGTTAGAAGTGTCTTTCTGGCAAAAAATTAGGTTTTGTAGGATGACTAGTTTACTCGTCAGTGGTTCAAGTGGTTATGAGACTGACTGGGAGGCAGAAGGTTGGCAGTTCAAGACCTGAGTACTGCATGATGGAATGAGCTCCCATCTCTGTCCCAGTTCCTGTCAACCTAGCAGTTCAAAAGCAAGAAATTGCAAGTAGATAAATAGGGACTACTTTGGTGGGAAGGTAAACAGCGTTCTGTGCACTTCAGTGTTTAGTTATGCCTGCCACTTGTCCACGGAAATGTCTGCAAACACAGATAGCGCTGGCTCTTTGGCTATAAGCAGAAATGAGCACTGAACCCTAGAGTCGGATACGATTGGCTTTCAAGCATGGGTGACATTTACCTTTACTAGTCTACTCTGAATATTAGTCTGAATTTTAGCGGAGCTATCCACGGTGCTGGAGTGGATAGGGTTCAGCAACTTGATAGCTTCTGGAAAATTCATATTAAAACCTGAAGTGAATTTGCACCCTCCAAGATGGGCGTCACCAGCATCTACTGGAATGAGCAGCGCACAAGAGTCAGTTGATAAAAGATGTAGGTGTATATTTTGGCTTAATTTTTTTTACTTATTGTGATCTCCTTCCTCATATATTCCATGAAAGTGTATTGTTCCTTCTATTTCACATGTCTGAGAATGTCTTTGTAGCCAAAATCATCCATAATCTGATGGGATCTGACTGTTAGGAGTCCACCACAAAGAAGGGATGGCAGTGGCTTAGTGGTTAAGATGCTGAACCTGATGACTGGAGGGTCAGCAGGCCAGCAGTTCGAGACCCGAGTACTGCATGACACAGTAAGCTCCCACCTCTGTCCCATTTCCTGCCAACCTAGCAGTTCAAAAGCAAGAAATTGCAAGTAGATAAATTTTGTTGTTCAGTCGCACAGTCGATTCCGACCCTTTGCGACCCTATAGACCATTGTTCTCCAGGCGCCTCTGTCCTCCACCATCCCCCTCAGCACTCCCAGTTCTGTACCCATTGTGTCTACAATCCCATCTAGCCATCTCATCTTTGGCCTCCCCCTTCTTCGTTTGCCCTCCACCTTTCCCAACATCACGGCCTTCTCAAGTAGATAAATAGGTACCACTTTTGTGGGAAAGTAATGGCATTCGGTGCATCTCCCCATGCCTTCCACATGTCCATGGAAACGTCTGTAGATGCAAATAGCACTGGCTCGTTAGCTATAAACGGAGGTGAGCACTGAACCCTAGAGTCAAATACGACTGGCATTTGTGCAAGGGTGATCTTTACCTATCTAGTTTGGTATAATAGTCGAGGTCCAATTTTCCAAAACTGGAGAATTTGTCTCCCCTCTGAAGGAAACGTTAATGAGTCCTATTCAGGCCTCAGAAGCAAGACATGTTCGGTAGTAAGCATCTAAAGGATAGGTCATGGCTGTGTTCTTCATGTCATACCATGTTCTGCTTTTGCTTTGTACCAATGCGTGTCTCCTAAAGACTTGATGACTTTAGTACCTTGGAACCGGGCAGCACAGTGAGAATTGTCACAGAGCTTTTTCTTCCTATGCAGAGACTGTGACAGGAGTTATGATTTGTTTATTTTTATGGCTCAGAAGTGCTTTGTCTCTGTGCAGTTATGTGTCAACTCTAATAGTGGGACTTATAACTTTTCTGAACAACAGCATTGCAAAAGTTCGTTGCCAAGCAGTCTCTGGTGTGTCGCTGGCTTCTTCCTTTTGTAAAGTTTGTGTCTGTCTATGCTTTGTTCCGAAAGGAACTTTTGTCTAGTTCTGAAGTGCTGGATTTGAGTTAAGGAAATGTCTCATTTCACACAGGAGACTTGTATGTGTGGTTATTTTTCTCATTTCCTTCACTGTACGAACAGATGCTAGATTTTGTATTCCATTGAATTGGGAGTAGCTACAATCTACTGTATATGATTGTTTGTTTCCTTTAAATCCTGCCGATCTAGCATGAGCCCCTCTGGGTGGCATAGAGAGAATGCAAACACACATACAGAAAATGAAGGGGAAAACAAGAAAATATACTCAACCAATTGAGAAACAAAGTCTTGCTCTGACAAGCCAATAAAACAACAAAGAGCAATTTGTTGTTTTCAGACACAACATAGTGCTAGGAAAAATAAAGATCACCTTTCTTGTTTCTTGAAAACACTCCTAACAGTATAATCCTATCTATGTGTAATGAGACAGAACTCTGCCTTATTCATTGTACCTTATTCTCAGACAAGTAATAATCTTAAATATATAAATAATTGCAGCATTATAGTCTAAAGCCATGGTTCCCACAGTGGGGCAATTTGATTATTAAGGGAGGGGGGAAATTGGAGAATGTTAAGACAGTTAATGGTCTTTTAGGCTTCCTACACGGAATAGGAGTTAACTTTTTTAATAATAAGAATTATATGTCATGGGGAGGGGGAGGGGAGGCATCAGAATTTTAGAGATGCTTAGGTGGAGCATGGCTGAAAAAAGTTTGGGAACCACTGGTCTAAAGCAATGTTTCCCAACCTTTTGTTTTTGGACTTCAATTCCCAGAACCCTTAGTCAATTCCCCAAAGCACTGATCAGCCAATGTACTGACTTAGGCTACTGGGAATTGAATTACCCCTGTGGGCCATGGGCCCCACATTGGGAAACACTGGTCTAAAGGAAGAAAGAATGCACCTTTTGGGGGAGGCTTTCTTTGGTCAGGTAGCTCTTTTTTAAATGCACAGCATGAATTGGGCACCATATAAGAATACTGGAAGGTATTTGCATTTTATATAGCTTGTTGTCTGTATATCTTTGTCAAAATCCTATTGTGAAATACATTGTGTGTAAAATCATTTATGCCAGCTAATTTTGTATTCTGCCTGTTGTTGGTTAAACACCCAGTTAAATTTTCAGCTGCGCCACTTGAGGGCAACTGAGAAAGTGCATATCTCTTACCTCTAGTGTGATTGCTCTTATTTTTAAAAAAAATTCATTCATTCATTTTTTTATACCACCCATCTGATATTCTGGGCAGTGTACCGCAGTTAAAATAACAAACAACAGTACCATTCCACACAACAATAATAATTAATCAACATTAACCCATAGCACAAGAATCTGTTCCTTCACTTCTGCATTGTAAGGTTAAAATCTGCTAAACTTGTGTTTTGAGTACGAGTGCCAGAGAATTGGAGCTTGCAAAGTGACTCTTAAGATTAACGAATACAGAATGCCTGAAGAAATGATCATGAATCATGAAAGCTTGCACACTGTTTTGTTTCTTTTAGCGATCCAATAAAAGGTATCGCCTCCCTTCTGCATTTTGTTTTGCATTCTTTACAATTTTAAAACAAATTAATAGGATGACCTGCTAAAGCTATCCACATCTGATAGTGCTCTTCATCCTGTCATTTCTCAATAGGTTAGTCTCTCCATTCATCTTAAAAAACACTGTCAAAGCTCTGCACAGGATGTATTTGTGCACTTTGTGCCATGGGAGACAGTCCAAATTATTGAAAAGCATTACTTGTGTGAATGACTTTCCCTATACATGTGTATGTATACCCAGTGGTGGGCTCCAAACATTTTTACTACCACACTGCGGGCATGGTATGGTGGGGGCGGCCAGGGGAAAATCCCTGTGTTGCACCCCAATTAGGACTACTTTATTTCAAAACTTGGATGGGCAGGGCCAGCCAGAATTTCTGCTACCAGTTCTGGCGAATTGGTGCGAACCTGCTGATGCCCACCAATGTGTATACCACCTACATACTATGACTGCAGTCTGCAGGGAGGGCTGAAAATAATATGAACCCTTGTCTTAGTGAAAGAGCTGCCTGAAAGAGAAGCTTTTGTTTCCAGGTGGGGTCGTAACTATTAGTACAAAATTTGGAACTATGAACATTATTCTAAATTGCTTTGTAAACTTGATAGACCAGGAGAAATGGCTTTTGGAATGAAAACAGTCTGAACATGACGTTGGAATTATAACCTCAGCTGTTTTTCAATCTCTCTCCTCTGAGACTTGTCTTGCAATATATGTTTACAGCCCTTCTACGATACACTGGTGTTGAACCTGGTGATTTCTGCAGGGTGGTTTCAATAATGTAATGTTTGTAAGCAGCTCAAAAGGCCACTGATAATTTTCAATGATAGAATTGGCTAGGAGAGAATATAGTAGAGATGCAGTGAAATGAAAAGAACAAATGCCAATTGTATGTACTTTCAGGAAGCACAATTTTGAGATGTGTCTCTTGGCTAGGCAAAGATCCATGTGGTAGTGCTTTTGGGAGCTCACCTGTCTGCCTCATATATTGAATTAAGAAGCTACTCTGTACCGAGTAGGGTCACTTGTCTATCTTTAATCTGTATGGGTGAGATTATATGTTCATTTACATTTTATGAAGTGTCTGTATCCTTTGAAATCTGGTATACCACCTTGGAAGGACAGTTGTACCACAGAAGACAATTTATAACTCATAGAATCATGCAGTCTTTCCCAACCTTTGGTTTTTGGACTTTAATTCCCAGAAGCATGAGTCAATTCCTCAAAGCACTAACCAGCCAATGTACTGACTTAGGGTTCTGAGAATTGAAGTATCCCTGTAGAGCATGGGACACACATTGGGAACCACTGAGTAACTGATTTGGAAGGGGACTATGAGGCCATTTAATCCAACCCCTTCCTCAGTGCCTGAATCCAAATCAGAGCAGATCTGGCAGATGGTTTTCCAATTTTCTCTTAAAGTCCCCAGTGTTCAAGTGCTTTTTATTCAATATAGCATTTTTTATAAAAAAAATGTATTTTTTGCTTTTGACATAAGTTGGAAGTGCATTTCTTCTGCCTTAAGTGCCTGAAAAAGTGGCAAAACATATGTATTCTATTTACTATGCAAATACTACATTCAATTGAGAAGATGTAAGGATATAGGAACCTCCTTTATCATGAGTTCAACATTGATCTGGCACCCAGCTGCCTCCAGCCTTATTCACATTTGTGCTTTCTCAGAGAAAGAAGCAACTAAAAAAGAGCCAAGGAAAAGATGGGCTCATGCATCAGAACTCAGTACCTAGCCATGCTGAAATCCCCTGATACCATCTCTGGAATGCATCTGAATGTTCTTGTTATAAGTCACGTGGAGCAATCGCTCTGGGAAATTGAGTCCCCCCCCCCCCCCAGAAGGAAAAGTCTGACTTCATTAAAAATCAAGACTTTGGGACAGAGGTTCCCAACTTACGGCCTGTGGGCCAGATGCGGCCCATGATGCCATTCCATATGGCCTGTCACCACACCTGGAAGTGGAAGCGGGCACATTTACTTTAGCTGTAAAACACACCCATGCATGTGCAAACATGCTCACAGCTGTCATAAATGCAGAAGTGGGCACATTTATGACAACTGTAAATGTGCCCACTTCTGCTTCTGGGTGTGTGTGTGTGGTCTGGTCCAATCAGCTGTCTGTGGGCATGGTCTGGCCTGCAGCAGAAAGAGGTTGGCCACCCCTGCTTTAGGATGTCTTTCCCGGAGGGCACAGAACCCTAAGTTGATTCTACAATGTTGTTTTGGATAGCTGCCATTTACATTGGTACCATTCAATTATTCATTTTCCAAGAATGCATCATTTATTGACTTTAAGTAGAACTAGGAAGCCAGCTTATAGGCTCCCAGTTAATATTATGGAGTGCCTCTCTAAAACTTGAGGGCAAACACTTTGTTGCATGGTAAGGAAAACTGGCTCAGCATCATAAGCTTGCGAGCTGATTGAGACATCATAGATTGAAACTGTGGTTGGCTTATTCCACTTTTTTTAGTTATTATTTTGTGTATGTAAATAGTCCATTAGAAGGCGACGGCAGAGGAAAAGAAGGATTGGGAGGCAAGCTAAATATTGTAGTACAGTACTTTAAAGGCTAAACAACTTTATTTCACTATAAGCTTTGAAGAAATCTACTTGCTCAGAAACTGAAGTGTAGATACTGTATATGACTGGCATATTTCAACGTATCTTCGTGGCTTGGTCTTCTGTACCCAGATAGCTATAAGAAGGAGTATAGTAAGAACCTGGCTCTGATCCCAATGACTTTGTAGCATGTGATAGAATGTAGAAGTTGGTACTCGGCTGTCTTCAAGTCAAATCTTAAAGAATCTCTTAAAGAAACCCTACATACAGACTAATGAGTGTGCCATGGAGGAATGGCTTAGAATTGGTGTGTAAGTGGTCTTACAGAGGGAAGTGAAGTATGAAGAGTTGTATGTGTGTGGAAGAGGACACAACAACTTTGACTGGAGAAGAGTTTATCACTGGTATAATCACAACCATCATTGTGTGAATATAACATACAGTACCCTTGTCTTGAAATGTAGAATCCAGAAAGATAATAGAAGTGCTGACGTTACATTACAGATTTACTTATTTCGGGAGACACACAAATATTTTTCTTTATGGCTGGCATTAAAAGAGGGGACGAGCCTCTATGTTAATTACAGAGTTGCTTCAAAAGGGTCAGTGCTTTCCTAGCAACATCTTTAATCAGTAAATTGTTTAGGAGAGTCAGGTTAAATCAGCTTGCCATTAATCTTATCCTGCCCAAGGGTAACTAGCTCTGTGGTCTTCAATGTAGAAGAAATAGTAAGCTTTAAATAGGATCCCTGTTGGTAAAGCTAGTGCAAAGTAATATTGCAGAAATAATTACTGTTGACATGTATTTACTCAGTCTCCACCTAGGAGTAAACCAGTTTACAAAGGAGCAAAGTGGGCTTCGATCAAGCAGAAATGATGTGCTATGAAAAAATGTGTGATTGTGTTTTCCCATTGTGTTTTGCCCCTTCTATAAAACCCTTCTACTCCCTTAATTTGATCAGGAGTTGTTAGGGGAAGGGAGTTAAGCTCGTATTACCCCTTGTCAATTCCATTCTGAAAAGCACACACCCAGCCCCTCAACCCTGAGTAGTTATCTGCAAAATCCATGTGCTTGGATGCTTCTTCATCAATACTCAAGAGTACTACAAGGAAGGCAGTTTTGTAGTGGGAAAGTCAGTGTTGGGGAAAAGGGATGGACTAGCACAGTGATGATGAACCTTGGCACTCCAGGTGTTCTTGGACTTCAGTTTCCAAAAGCCCAAGTCAGCACTCCTGCTGATTAGGGCTTCTGGGAATTGAAGTTCAAAAACAGGTGAAGTGCCAAGGTTCACCATCACAGGACAAGCATGTCCCCCCACTCTGTAACCCTTACCCAAATCACTCTGTCTCCTGTTCATGAAGGATTTTTTTTAATTAAAAGGGTGTAGGGAAGGAAGGAGGTGTGAAATTCAAGATGGTGTTCAAGAATGAGGGAAAGTTATGATTCAATGATAGAGCATAAGTTCCCTATTCAATAAGTTCCAGAATCAATGGGAACGGTTGAGAAAGACTTGTCTATAGCATGGATTTTCAACCTGTGGCCCATGGGCTGTATGCGCCCTGCGCTATAGCATGTATCATATAGCAATTGTTTCGTACAACAACGAGCCCCATGGAGCGGATTAAAATTGTTGTATGAGGTAGCACTGCACTTGTCTTTGAGTAGTAGAATAAGTGCTTTGCATGCAGAAGCTCTAGGTTCAATTGCTGATAAATAAATAAAGTTTATGTCAGAAATTACTCTGGGTTGAAAGGATTTTTGCTGGAGAGACTCTGCTCAGGGGACGTCCGAATGAGGCTCCTTTCATGTCCCCAAGATCCATCGTGCAGCACTCGGGTATCAAACCCTGACCTTCCAGTCTCCAAGCTCAGCATCTTAACCACTAAGCCACCACAGTGCTGATAGCTCCTGCTGAGACATGGGAAATCTCCTATTTAAAAATCTGAAGAATTGTTCTTTTCCAATGTACTTCAGAGTTACAATAATTCCTCCTTTTTATGTTGAACAAAATTACAAAACTATTACAGTAGTGTTGTAACATAGTAATACAGATATATTGCCAATATGGAACACGTAAAATATCATGAGATATTTTACAAATATCATGAAGGTATTACACTTTTATTTCACATAATCAATAACAAATAATTATAACGCTATATCCAGATTCTAAATGTTCTGTCATAGTTGTATTTCTACAATTTAGGCTATAATCCGGTTTGTATTTGCTTGGGAATAGTTCTCACTAAATTTAGTAGGATTTATTTCTGAGCTAAAATGCAGAATATTGCTCTGCTTATCTTTTAAAACTGCTAAATTTGTAAACCGTGCCATCTCAAATACTTTGCTTATCTATTATTAGCTTACAGATCAGCACCTCAGAATTTTTTCAACCTTATGATCAGTTTAATAGCTGTCCTTTGTTTAAATGGCTGTGGAGAGGTAGACTGCTAACCTTCATATTGACTGGTTGGTACTCTCTAAAGATGGCCTAAATTCCAGGGGATTTGATATTCTCTCCAGCAGAAAATATTTATTGAGTGCTTTTGAAGAGTCAGGGTTTGCAAGCCATTAGAAGGCTGAAGGGATGGAAGAAATGCATTGTTAGCCCCAACCAGATCCAGGAAGAGCTTTTGAGAAAGAGCATTCTTGAGGGTACACAAGAACAACATCAACATTCTTGAGGGTACACAAGAACAACATGGAGGAAGGAACTCACTGGACAAGGAACAACATTAAAGGAAGAGATGGCTTAGAAAGAGGACTGGGGAGAGAGAACAATACATCCTTGCTTATGATGCGGAAGAATGTGAGAGAGTAATGATGCAAACTGGAGCATAAATTCAGTAGAAAAATGACAGTTGTAATGAGGAAAGTAAGATCTAGTGATCAAAAAGATTTCCCCTACTATTTCAGTCCCTTGGGTTTCAGTTTGCTTTACAAGGTTCAACGGCTGTGCCACAATGAGTAAAGCTCACAGTAGGGTGGAAAGTAGTAATTAACTCACAGCAGGGCTGTGCAACATTTTGGGGAAGGAAATTGTGAGTCTTTGCCAACTGGAAACTGCAGTAGGAAAGCAATTTACCCAGAGTGGAATTTGCAAAACAATTCTCTGGCAGAAGATGTCCTTCGATTATTGACATTTATGTGTGGTCATGAACTTAAATATAGAGATGTTTGGCAGTTCAGAATTAGTGGAGTGAGTGGGGATGTGTTGCATTTATTCCCTAGTTTCCACCTAGAGTTGCAATTAACTGATAGGCTGGCCCACTAAAAAGCTTCCCATGATTAATTGGCAACAGCTAATTTGTATCAGTGCTTCGTGATTTTGAGAGTGAAAAATAAATTATTGAATTTGGTTTGTCAAATTGTAAGCAGCCTTGTATTTCCTTCAGTGTTTCAGTCACACACACACACACAAACAAACACACACACACACACACATGTCGTCTTCTTTTGCCATATCTGAATCTGGATATAGGCGATCATCATGGCAATCAGCATGTCAGTAGTTTGCATAGTGATATTATTATTCTGCCATACCCAAAACCAAATATTGGTGATCCTCATGGCGAGACATGAAGACTGGCCTGAGAATATAATGCAGTGGCCTTTCATCTGCCTTCTGCATTGCAGTATGACCCCACTACCACTGATCCAGTTCCATGAGTCACTTTCTGGTCCTGAGACCTTTTGGCACACAAAGGCCTCCTCAGCCTCAGGCTAGGATTGATGAAGCTGCTGCCCTTCATCCAGATGGATTCAAGTGGGATTTAATCCACGGGGACCATCACCCTTCCCTGTGGATTTTGGCACCCAAGGCTGTTAGTCCTCAGGATTGTCAGGTTAATTAATCACCGCCTGACACTTGGCATTGAGTCACTGGCAGTATGGTCTACTCTATTGCCATAGCAGGATAACCTTGCCAGACTGGAGGGAAGCCATGTATAAACTGAATATCAGGGGAAAAAAATATTAACTGTTAAAGCAGTACGACAATGGAATCTCAGGAGATGAGGAGTACTCTAATGCTGGACGTGTTCAAGGTAGAATTGGACATCCACCTGTCAATGGCTCCACAAGCCCCTTCCAACCCAATCATTCTATGTTTGTATGATTTTATGTAACTACCTAGTCAGAGGTGTCTAAGGGTTGGGAATGTGCTTTCATCTGAGCTAGCCTGACTTCTTATTGCAATTCATTGTGGCTTTGCTCAGACTTGGCCTATGCTTAGTTTACAGAGTGGCATCGGCATCTGCCAAACTTTTCTGTGCACATGTGGAACTAGTATGTAGTCCTGACAATTGGTACAGAGGTATTCTTGCTGTAGCCATTCTAGTAAAGGTAACGGTTGCCCTTGCTCGAAAGCCAGTCATACACAACTCTAGGGTTCAGTGCTCATCTTTTTATAGCCAAAGAGCCAGTGCTGTCTGCATCTGCAGATGTTTCCATGGACATGTGGCAGGCATGACTAAACCCTGTAGGGCACGGAATGCTGTTTACCTCCCCACCAAAGTGGTGCCTATTTATCTACAGTACTTGCAATTTTTTTCCTTTCAAACTGCTAGGTTGGCAGGAGCTGAGACAGAAGCTCACTCCATTGTGCAGCACTCTGATCTCGAACTGCTGACTTGCTGACCTTCCAGTCATCAAGTTCAGCATCTTAACCACTAAGTCCCTACCTTGCCATTCTAGCTGCATCAGACCAAGTTGTTTTTGAACAACAGGGCTGGCTGGGCTGATAGGAACTTCTAATTTAGAAAAGAATTGAAAGGATTAATTTTTTCTCCATTGTGTGTTCATCTCAGGACAGCAATTTTCGACAAGAATGGGTCAGCAAACTGCTTTCCTTCCCAGTACCTCCTCAATATCCTTTCTTCTCCGATAACAATATACTGTACATGGATTAATCGTTATATTTAAGTCCCAGAACAAATCTAAAATGGTTGTGTAAATGTGTGATTTCTGCATATTAGGCATTTCTTTGGTGCCTAGAGGAGAGAGAAAAACCTTTGGGAACAGTAGCCATATGTGGGCTGGCCTTTCCCCTTTAAATGGCTTTCTCAGGACATCTATTCTTGATGTAATGCAACTTAAGTATCAGATAAAATATGATAATGAAATAGGATCACAGCTTTTAGAATAGTCTTTCTTTTCTTTCTTTCCTTCCTTCTTTCTTTCTTTCATTCAGTGTTTCAGTGTGATTTAAAAAGGAGCTTTAAAAGTCTACACCAATTATTTTTTATCTTGGTCAATTGAAGTTGAAAGCTAATTTGTTGGGTTTTTTAATTGGGAGGTACATACTGTGTGATCTTACACCTTCTTTTATACTTTTGAAAGTGTGTGTATTTTCACATTGCAACTGTTGGCTATTTAATTATGGGTTGATTTGTTTCCTGGAAGAGAATGAATGCAAAGTTGTCTTTTGCTAAAAGGCAGAAATTCCTTTTTTGCTGGGTTTTTTCCATTCTGTTCTGTTCTAGGCAGTAGAACAAAATGGCAGAATGACAGCAACTCATTACATTTTAGGTAGGAGAGTATTAAAATAGCACATACAGGTCTGTTTTTGCACAGTATAGTGTGTTTAGGCATCTAATCATGCCTCACACATGACCGTGGAAACATCTGCAGAAGCAGACAACACTGGCTCTTTGGTTGTAAACTGAGATGAGCACTGAACCCTAGAGTCAAACACGACTGGCTTTTGAGCAAGGAAGACCTAGTTTGTATGTGGCTATTTTTATTGGATGATTGTCCTACAGGAAAATTTCATGTGTGGCATTTTGTACATTGTCGAGAAGTTAAAGGATTTGTTCATCAGGTGAAAAAGCACTCTGTCAATGCTCAGAGGATGCTGTTTCACATCAAGGCAGCAAAATGCTTGGAGCTGCCTTCCTGGTGAAGCATTCAAAAATGATGCTTCATGCTTGCATTGTGAATTAGTAAAGGCCTTTTTTCTATTACTTTTCTCACACAACTGAGCCTGAGTTTGCACATGAAGGAGACTATGGTGGTGTAGAAGTCTTGGGTAGTATAAGAGACTGTATCAGAACTGGTTCCAGTATTCAGAGCTGTGTGGGCAAAGAGTTGACCTTTCTGTTTGCTATGCTACAACGGCAGCACATCGGGCAATATTGTGTAGACCAGGGGTTCACACCTATGGCCCGTAGGCCGCATCCAGCCCATTGCACCAAATAATCTGGCCCCTGACCTCGCTCCAGCAGCCCCTGCTGCTTTGCTGGAATTGGCTGTGGACACATTTATGGCCACGTAAATGCACTTACTACAGCCATAAATGAGTCCACGACCATCATAAAAGCATTTACTACAGCCGTAAATGAGTCTGCAGCTGTCATAAGCATGTTTATGACAGCTGTGGAAGGGTTTTACTGCACCAGTCTGGCCCACTCAGCTGTCAGAGGGGGCATGATACAGCCCGTGGCTGGAAAACATTGAGAACCCCTGGTGTAGACAGATGTAGCTAGCCTTTATGGGTTGGGTTAGCTTAGTGGTTAAGACCTGCTCTTGTCAACCTAGCAGTTCGAAAGCAAGAAGTTGCAAGTAGATAAATAGGTACTGCTTTGGCAGGAAAGGTAACAGCATCCTGTGTGCTTCAGCATGTAGTCTTGCCTGCCACATGACCACATAATTTTCTGCAGACGCAGACTGTGCTGTCTCTTTGGCTGTAAACTGAGATGAGCACCGCCCCCTAGAGTCAGACACAACTGGCTTTAGAGAAAGGGCGACCTTTACTAGCTATTATTTAAAATTATCATGGTACCCAGAACCATGCTATGTTGTGGGTGTTCTGAAAAATTAGTAGAGCAGCCAAACAAGGGAGTATGTTGAATAGTTGATTTTTCTGGAATAGTAGCCATGTTGAATAGTTTGCACCCTAATAGTTTAATGTTAGAAGAAGGCATAAATACATTTCTTAGGCAACACAAACAGCTGTTAGGGTGCTAGCATTGCCACTAGGATCTTTCATAGGTACCCTTGCGCATATTGTCCACTGCTGTTATTTACACCACACTATTGGTGTACATGCCATCTAACAGATTTGTATCAGCAACAACACACAGAAGTCCATGCCTTCAAGATGTCTGTGGGCTAAAATAGACAATGGATCTAAAATACAGGAGGAAGGGAATATTAGTAATGTCACTGCTGCAACCAGTCATTGATCTTACGTAAATCATTGTAGGAGCAGTTTGGGCTGAAAATCAGGCTAAAACGCTTTGAATAAATCAAATTGTTAGTTATTTACACCTTCTCTGCCTTGCACTGTGTCACATCACTGCTATTGTGACATTAAATTATCACTTGGGAAAGTAAATCCATGTTTTTGTGTCTTAGCACTGTTGTGTGTGAGTCATTCATGTTTGAAGATCAGAATCTGGGGTTAAAAATGTATGTATGTATGTATGCATGTATGTATGTTTTATTTATATACCGCTTTTCTTATTAAAAATAACTCAAACTGGTTAATGGCTGTTTTCTATGCCTTTTGTAAGAAAAGATGAAGGGGATTCTATAAAACTGGAGAATTACACCTCCACCGTTCAGGGACTGATGTTTATCTCGCTTCCTCAGACTCTGAGTCTATATAAAAGTTACTGGCGCATGAGTGGGGAGCCTATTCAGAAAGGTTTAAATCAGGGGTTTTCAACCCTTTCGCATCATGGACTAGATTACACCCCTCTGACAGCTGAGCGGGCCAGACACGTGGTTTGTCCCTGCGGTAAAGACTGCTGTAAAACATGATGGGCGTGTTTGCACATGCGTGAGTACATTTATAGCTGTCATAAATGCGGCTGCTTCTAAGGTCATCCCCATGGGCTGGATGGAATAGCACCATGGGCCATAGGTTTTGAACCCCTGGTTTAAAGCTGGTAATAAGTCTTGACTGGGTGGTAAATCCCCTTTTTGGGGATAAGGAACAGGCAGGTTCACCAGTCCAAAGTAGGATATGGGATATGGCCCCAACCATTCATAGGAACTTGGGTGGAATAACTCATTTCTTAGCATGCTTTAAGAAGACTCATTGCAATAATAATCATTGTGCAGCTGTTTCTCTCTATCTCTGCATTGGGTTTTTAGAGGGAGGAAACTTTTAGAATAGAAGAAGTGGTAAACAAAGACATGGTCAGTAGCATGCAAAAATGTTTTCCCTGTAATACAGATTGCTTAAAAGAGAGTGATTTAAGAACAGAGCCTACTCTAAAGATACTTCTTCTTAAAGCTGGGGATTCAGACTTGGCATTCACACTGGCTGAATTGACAGCTTCAAAAGCAAGTTCTGGGTGTCTCACCCCACCATGAACATCTTCCACCAGTACCTTCAAGAGAAAAACCTGGTGTGCTCATATTCTGCACCTCTTGTAAAGCTTGCTGTCATGTCAGAGCCTTTAGCGTTGTGTTTCTCTGCATGAATTAGCACATGCAAATGCAAAGACATCCTTCTTTCCTCTTCAGGCTCCTTTCATGTAAAATATGCTTGTGACAATAAACATTTTGAGAATGCTGTGTTTGCGACTCACCCCCTTATTACTTATGGGTTAGGGTTGAGGAGTGGAATTCAGAATGCAGTTTAATCATTTGTTTCCACCACCACCCTCCACCTTATTACCATACTGCGAGATGTGTTTAAAAACAAATAAAAAAGAAAGAACCTTCTATTAATCTTCTTGCTCATGAATATCACAGCTAAGAGGAAATGCTGATGGCCTCCTGTGAGTTATTTTACTCCATGACTTCACTAAGATTAAAAGAATTATTCCTGTGCCAATCACTGTCTGTGTTACATTGTATGTTGAAGCTCCCATCTTTTTTTCATCCCTAGCTTCTCCTAATATTTTTTTAAAAGTGTGTGTGTGTGTGTGTGTGCGACCCCATGGACCATTTTCCTCCAGGCGCCTCTGTCCTCTACCATCCCCCTCAGCCCTCCCAGCTCTGTGCCCATTGTGTCTATAATACCATCTAGCCATCTCATTCTTGGCCTCCCCCTTCTTCTTTTGCCCTCCACCTTTCCTAACATCAATGCCTTCTCAAGTGAATCCTCCCTTCTCATTTGATGTCCAAAGTATTTTAGCTTCATCTTTACTATTTGACCTTCCAATGAGCAGTCAGGGTTAATTTCTTCTAAGATTGACCTATTTGTTCTCCTCGCTGTCCAGGGGACTCTCAAAACCCTCCTCCAACACCACATTTCAAAGGCATCTATTCTTCTGCGTTCAGCCTTCCTAATTGTCCAGCTCTCACATATATATATTCTGCTTTTGACACTTCTTAGCAGTGAATTAAAGATTTAAATAAGTCTCTCTCTCTCTCTCTCTCTCTCTCACACACACACACACACACACACCCTCTCCAATGACAGGTCAGAAGTGGATTTTACTATGGAAGAGGATTTGTTTTTCAGATGCAAATCTGGTAAAAAAAAAGTATTCAGTCATTCGGTATAGAATACATGCCAAAAATGGAGTCTTCTTTTCCGATATTGTTAAAATGTAGTAGATTAAGAGTTGGAATCTTAGAAATGCAATCTTAGAACTGCAGGCATGGCAGGGATCCTGTGGATCTTCACCATCCTCTGTCAAGGAGACACAGTTGGGAATCAAACTCCCATCCTTTGAATTTATAGTATGTAAATGTTGTTATTACACCTAAAAAAAAAGAGATCCTAACAGTCATTGAGTCTTTTAAAGCCGGGGGCCGGGTCACGCTCCCTCAGACAGCTCCGAGGACTGGACAGCTATTTTGCCCTTCCTCCACCACATGGTGCTTCTGGATGTGGTGGAGGCGGTGAGGGGACACATGAAATAGTATCATGGGCCACAGGTTGAGAATCCCTGGTCTAACCCTTCCCCTGCCAAAAGAAAAGAAAAACCACAAGTGAAGCATCCCTGTCAAAATGATCATCGAACTTCTGTCCGAAAAAATCCAATGGAGAGTCCACTATACTAGTTCAGTTCACTGCTGAATGGCTCTCATGATCCCTGCCCCCCGCCCCATGTTTGGGACATCTGCCTAAGAGGAAGCAGCAAATCCTTCCTTCCATGTGCATAAAAAGTAAAACATTTTGTGCCTCTGTCATTAAATCTGTCTAGCTTGGAAGCCAGAGGGGTTATGTATGACTTCTGCAAAGCAGGTGTCATTGAACTGTTAGTTTTCAAAATATTTTCATACACCTCTGAAGGCATAATTATGGGATTCATTCTGATTTGAAGGTAATTGCTGCACTTTGAATTTTTCCTCTCTCTCTCAGTAATGAGGTGGGGAAAAAGGAATGAAAAGTTCTTAACTCTTTCCAATCTCTTCCATTGTGGAATGGAGAAATTAATTCCCTTCATTAAATAATTGCCCTGTTTTGTAAGCAGCTGCAAACTTTCCTGGCCTGGTGTACCCCAAGTATTTTCCACTACAACTTCTATGAGTCTAGCCAGCTTTTCCTGTTATGGTAATAGAGTAGACCATACTGCCAGCGACTCAGTGCCTCGTGTAAGGTGGTGATTAACTAACCTGACAACTCTGTGGATTAATGGCCTTCGATGGTGAAGTTCACAGGGAAGGGCGATTGTCTCCAAGTGGATTCAATCCCACTTGAATTCATCTTGATGGAGGGCAGCAGCTTCATCAATACTGGCCTGGGGCTGAGGAGGACTTTATGTGCCAAAAGGGCTTAGAACCAGAAAGTGACTTGCAGAACTGGATCAGTGGTACGGGTGTCATGCTTTGATGCGGAAGGCAGATGAAAAGCCATTCTCAGGACAGTCATGGCTGATTGCCATGAGGATTTGCCAATATTTGGATTTGGATATGGCAGAAAAAGAAGAGGAAATTCTATGAGGCCCAGCTACATGCCGTAGTGAGTGTCTAAGGGAGATGGACATTCAGAGGCGTGCCTAGTTTGGGAAATGCTAAACTACTGCATACATAATCCTATCCATTACTTTGAACAGTAGGTGTTTGGCACCGTCAAGAGAACATGATTGCAATCTCCAACCAACCATTCCAATCATTTCTAGTGCTGTGTAGCATTTATTCTGTTCTGAGCCTTATAAAACTGGCTTGGCTCTAATTCAGCAGTCTTGTCTTCAAGGGTATAGCAATGGGGATGGCTACAGAAAAGTGATGCAGGAAACGAATGCTAACAGATTTGTATCTTATTTTCTCTCAAAGCTCTAGATATAACATTCCTACTTGAAATGAGTGTTTGCTCTTCTACAATTGTCAAGGAATTTAGGGTGATGCTGATAACAAGGGATTCCTTGCAGTGCAGTATTTTCTATTTTTAAAGGTATCACAACATCATAACACATTCTAACCTGCATTCAGCAAAACCAAGTAATTTCTGTCATGGCCATATCAAATAATCTCACAGTGATTAAGTTGGATGTAAGTTTCTTGGTGGGTTCCTGCATGTAAATCATAGATGCTCATTAGCCTAGCTGGCTGACTTTAAATTTTGAATTGTGGGTAAGATGACATGCGAATGAGACCTACTCTATGGAGTCATCTGCCAGCATAGAAATCTAAACTGAAGGTGTTTGTTAAGATCTATGGATCATTCAATTTTGTGGGAGCAGCAATTTTTCAAATAATGGTTGTACATATCAACCCATGCAAAGATAGAGTTTGTACCTCTAGGTAGTTCTGCCAGGGCTTACAGTAAAATTGTCACCACATTTTGTCTATCCTGGAGTACTGGCAAGTGGAAAAGGATTTCTTGGGAGAAAATAAAATACTTTTAAACCTTTTTGGCACCCAGGACATGGGGACTGTGGTGGTTTAGTGGTTAAGATGCTGAACTTGATGATTGGAAAGTCAGTAGGCCAGCAGTTCTAGACCCAAGTACTGCACAACAGAGTGAGCTCCCATCTGTCCCAGGTCCTGCCAACCTAGCAGTTTGAAAGCAAGACATTGCAAGTAGGTAAATAAGTACCCCTTTGGTGGGAAGGTAAACAGCATTCCGCCTCTAGTCATGCCTGCCACATGTTCACGGAAACGTCTGCAAATGCAGACAGTGCTGGCTCTTTGGCTATAAACAGAGATGAGCTCTGAACCCTAGAGTCAGATATGACTGGCTTTCGAGCAAGAGTGACCTTTATGTTACCCATGGACATCTCTCCAGTTGGCCCCTGCTTGTGCATCACACACTTCACTAGTCTGCCAAGTTGAGGGTCACAAGGAAGTTAAATTAGAAAGTAGAACAAAGATGCCAGGGGCCTGTACAGATTTTTGTGGCGTTTACTTGTGTATGTCTCTCCTTAACCATCTTCATTTTCTATAACCTTCTCTTTCAGTTCCTGTTTTTCTCCTCTAGAAATGACTTCTAGATGCTTTGATGTACTTTTTTGTGTGTGTGTGTGTACTGTACTTTCCTGAGAATCCTTGCTTTTTAATGCTCAGCATAAAGTCCCTCTCCTGGGCTCCTTGTTCTGAAGTAGCACTTACAAGCCACATACAGGACAAGAGAAAACAGTGAAACAGACTGTTTCAGAATGTGGCATTATTGACTCTGCGTGCTACTGTCTATTGAGCACAAGGACAAGGGGAAGGGGAAGTGATCAGGACATATGCAGGCAGGAAAGGGGGTTGGCTGTTTGTTTCCTACAGTGTTTGTGAGATGGATCTGGTTGCTGGAGAAAATTATCTTCATCAGTGACTGCTTCTTCAGGTGCCATATCTGTTCTGAATATTGACTATCATCATAGTGATAGTCTTCCTGTTTTTAACTCCTCAGAATAGTTATTCCAAGGACATGCCACAACCAGACTTTCAGTTTCTTCATCCATGAAGTCTGTCGATGCCAAGGGCCTCTTTTCCCAGGGATCTTTTCTTGCAGAGCGAGTTGGAGTAGTCTATACTTTATGTTGTTCCTCATGAAATGGCCAAGGTATTGGAGCTTTTTTTTTTGCTTAATGGCCTTAAATAGTTCTTTTTCTTTATCCATCCGGCACAATACTTCTACAATAGTTGCATGGTCAACCATGCCATCTGTAGATCCATATTTCAAAAGCTTCGATTCTTTCGTCAGATACTTTAGTCTCAATCTTTTAAAGCCAGGGGCTGGGTCATGGTCTCTCAGACAGCTTTGGGGGCCAGATGGCCATTTTGCCCTTGCTTCACCACATGGTACTTCCAGATGTGGTAGAGGCAGTGGGGGGCACGTGAAAAGGTGCCATGGGCCACATCCGGCCCATGGGCTGCAGGTTGAGAATCCCTGCTTTAGTCAGTGTCCAAGCTTTGACTCCATATAGCAACACTGGGAATACGTAACATCTCACTATTCAGATCTTTGTAGTAAGAGATCTCTACTGCATAACAAATGTATTTTTATGAAGGTGGTTCTTGCTTTTTCTATTCGTATTTTAATCACAGTCTGCCTTGACAAAATCCACAACCATCCCTGGAGCACTTGAGCCTCTTGAATTGATTGCAGAGAGAGGGAAAGCAAGGAGCAGTTTCTGTTAATTGCCTTGTAGGCTCTAAACCATTGGTTCCCAACCTTTTTTTGGCCATGTCCCACCTAAGCATATCTAAAATCCTGACCCCCTCTTTGACATATAATTCTAATTATTCAAAAAGTCAACTGCTATTCACTGGGGTAAGCCTAAAATGCCATTAAGTTAGTCTAAACAAGCTTCCAAATTGTCGCCCCTGTGGGGGGTGTGCCCCACGTTGGGAACCACTGCTCTAAACAA
Organism: Bradypodion pumilum; assembly: GCA_035047305.1. Lineage (NCBI taxonomy): Eukaryota > Metazoa > Chordata > Lepidosauria > Squamata > Chamaeleonidae > Bradypodion > Bradypodion pumilum. The sequence goes on along the minus strand of JAWDJD010000014.1, from coordinate 14,189,852 downwards.
AATCCTGTATGTGTTTCAGGTTGCACTAGTTCAGCATTCATGGTTTATCAAAACATTTCCCTGTCTAGGGTTGCCATATGTCCTAGAAAACCAGGATTGTCCCCGATTCAAGGTCAGAAAAATTGTCCCGGCCAGTTCAATAAAAATCATGCTAAAGTCCCAGATTTTTAAAAAATTACTGATTGTGTATTATAACACACCATTCAAACTCTTGTCATCAAATGAGCAATTTCCTGCCACATTGGAGATGGAGTATACCTGGAAACAAATCTTAACATCCTCGCCTCACACCACTGCTTGTTAAGTGTGACCAGTGTGTTTCCTAGAACTGAGGATGTTAAGAGTTGACTGTGACACGACTTCTCAGAAGTACAACAGATTATTTTACAGTAAGAATTAACTGTTGTAAATAAATTCATTTATGTATTGATATATTTAATGTGAAAGTGTTTATAGCTGTCATTATATTATGTTTTTTTTAAAAAGGGCTATTTTGTAGACAACCTACCCATTTTTGTGAAATATACTTCTGTTACGGTTTTGTGGGAGAGAATTATGGCAACTCTATCCCTGTCAGATCTATGAGACTTCCCCCACATCTCATGAGGTCAGTTTCCCTGCTGCTTCCATCTTTCCCTATGGCTCTTCCCTGTGCTTGAATTCTTACACAGAATAGGGTTTACAAAACAAAATAGATGAAAGAAAACCCCTTGCTTTACCCTGGCACATCTTTTGGGTGCACCTCCTAGTTTGTGAGACTGTGTCCTTGTGTCTGAGCCAGCCCATTTTGTGTAGGTTTTAGCATTCTTGTTTCCTTCAAGAAAGCAAGCAAGCACATCCTCCCTTCTCTCACTCTGCCCCCTTATAGCTTCTTTCTCCTGAGATGGTTGGGAAGCATATCCTATTATTGCTTAGCAACCTCATCACAGCTTTCTGTAACATACTAGATCAAAAGTTGATTCTTCTCAAGCAAGTGGCGTGAGACCATACTTGTCAAGTATACCGGATTGGCCGGGAAATCCAGTACTCTAGTGCTCCTTCCCGCCATCATCCCGTAATTTGACCGACCAGGAAAGGGGTCACTAGGTTACTGCGCATGTGCAGTAACCCAGTAACCCCTGCACGCATGCGCAGTAACCCCTTTCCTGCCCAGCACCTGGCAACTTACTGTGCATGCATGCCCAGCTCCCGGATTTTGAAAACCACGGCTTGACAGGTATGTGTGAGACATAGACCTTGGACTTGCTTTCTGAGTGTATTTTTTTTGGATAGGAGAGATATTTCTGGGATGTATGCCCCTATTCTCATTGTTGTACTTGGCTTCTGTGAAGGTAATTATATTCAGTAAAAGATGTATGCTAGCCTTGGAGTGTGATAAAATCTTATGTAAAGGTAAATGTCTCCCTTGCTCGAAAGCCAGTTGTATCTGACTTTAGGGTGTGGTGCTCATCTCTGTTTACAGCCAAAGAGCCAGTGCTGTCTTCTTGTGCAGACGTTTTTTGGTAATGTGGCAGGAATGACTAGACACTGGAGTGCATGGAACACTGTTTACCTTCCAACCAACGCATGTATGCTATTTCCAGGAGCTGGATCACTTCCATTTGGCTTACCAACATAGTCAAACTCCTAGTCCATCACTCTATCCACTACATCACACTGGCTACCTATGTGTACTTGGCACAGCATTATTCCTGTTAATCCCCTAAATATCAGAGCATTCCTTTCTGTGCATTTCTGTATGTGTCACTGAGTGAGGTCATGGATCTCGGCTTCCAGTCCTGCCCCAGTGGCATGATTTGAAGAGCCCTTGTGTCACAATAGTTAAACTGTAATAAGGTAAAGGTAAAGGTCACCCTTGCTCGAAGGTCAGTCATATCCGACTCTAGGGTTCAGTGCTCATTTCTGTTTATAGCTGAAGAGCAAGTGCTGTCTGAGTCTGCAGATGTTTCCATGGACATGTGGCGGTCATGACTAGACACAGAATGCTGATTACCTTCCCAACAAAGTGGTAACTATTTATCTACTTGCAATTTCTTGCTTTCGAATTGGTGCTCTCTGTGTGCAATTCACAAGGTAATTGGCATCCTGGCTGCAGTATAACAGTTTAGGGACTGTGGCAGCTTAGTGGTTAAGATGCTGAGCTTGAAGACCGAAAAGTCGGGGGTTCAATACTTGAGTACTTCATGATGGAGTGAGCTTCCGTCTCTGTCCCAGCTCCTGCCAACCTAGCAGTTCGAAAGCAAGAAATTGCAATGCTGAGTGTCATGCAGCAGTTAACTAACCTGACCATCCTGAGGACTAACGGCTTGGATGCTGAAGTCCAATGGAAGGGTGATGGTCCCCAAGTAGATTAAATCCCACTTGAATCCATCTTGATAGAAGTCAGCAGCTTCATCCATGCTGGCCTCGGGCCAATGAGGACTTTGTGTGCCAAACGTTCTCAGGACCAGAAAGTGACTCATGGAACTGGATCAGTAGTATGGTTGTCATACTGCGATGCAGAAGGTTGGGGAAGACCACTGCATTATGATGTCCCAGGTCAATCGCCATGATGAGAGCCAATATTCGGAATCAGACGCGGCACTTGAAGAAGACGAAGAAGCCACAGATAGCACCCATTCAGCCTTGATATCATGTGGGCAGCAAAACATGATCACCCATTTTATAAGCAGCACAAATTCCGATGTATTTGATGCTAGATTGCACAAGATCTGGGTTCAAATCCCTGCTTATTCGTAGAAGCTCAGTGGTGAAGTGGAACTTACTTTGAAAGCCCTGTTAGGGTCACGATTACAACAGCAGGTACACATGGTACCTCAAAAAAGTATAAAAGGACAGTTTCCTGTCTGAAAGAATTTCTCATATACAATTTGACACAAGGAAAGCAGACAAGGATACAAAGTAAGTAGGCGATGTTAAATGAGGAAGTGCTAGAAGAGCCAGTTAGCTCTCAAATGTGTTTAACCTTGGGTGGACTTTCAGTGTCTTTCCTCATGTTACAATTTGTTGAACTTGCTCTAAGTAAGCATACATTAGATGGTCATGAAATATATCTGATGAGTTGCAAAGAGAACTTTTTTTTTTGTAATTGCTTAAATTTTTTGTAAGTGCATCAGTTATCAATTAGATATATAGAAAACTGTAGTGACAGTGATTTGTAATAGCATTATAAAGAGATAGGTACTACACAGGGGAGTATTATGGAGTTATGGAGCATTTACTATAACAAAATCCAGAATATAACTTTAGAGGACTGAGGACTGGCATTTATCTCAGACATAACAGCCCTTTTACAATTTTTGGGGAAGTTTCTTTAAGTACTTGGGTTTTTTCCCAAACTGGTAGGTAAAGTGTTTGAAATTACGAAGCTTAGCTTTGATGTGTTTGGTTATGAGTTCTGTCTTTGAAGAACTTGATACGTCTTACAGCATTTGCAAGCATGCCGCAGGAGAACCGAATAGGGAATTAATTGGGCATTTAAGAGGGCTCTTTAATAAAAAGATGCATACTCTTTGGGAGGCAAGCTATGGCAAACCTAGGCAACATAATAAAGTAGAGACATCATGCTGCCAACAAAAGTACACATAGTTAAAGTGATGGTCTTCCCAGTCATAATGTATGACTATGAGAGCTGAGTGCAGAAGAATAGACACTTTTGAACTGTGGTGCTGGAGAGGACTTTTGAGAGTCCCCTGGACTGCAAGGAGATCAGACCAGTCAGTCCTAAAGGAAATCAACCCTGACTGCTCCTTGGAAGGACAGATACGGAAGATGAAATACTTTGTGCACCAAATGAAAATAGAAGGCCCTGATGCTAGGAAAGATCGACGGTAAAAGGATAAGGGGGTGGCAGGGGATGAGTTGTCTAGATAGCATCATTGACACGATGGGTGTAGATCTAGGCTAGTGTTCCCCAACCTTTGGGTTTTGGACTTCAATTCCCAGAAGCCTAAGTTAATTCCCCAATGCACTGATCAGCCAATTTACTGACAGGTGTCTGGGAATTAAAGTCCCCCAATGGGGCCTGTGCCCCACATTGGGAACTACTGATCAAAGCAGACTCTGCAGGATGGCAGATGAGTCTGTTTGTGGTCCATGTGGGTAAAAGAGGATCAGACTTGACTGTGTGACTAAACAACAACATAGTTTATTGTGATCACACTTGGATTACTGAGTATAGTTGTATGGCTTTTGCTGGAGAAAGATACTGTAGCCCTGGAGAAAGGGGACAACAAATGTGGTATTGGGGTTGGAGCAGCTTTAACCAAGAAGAGTCATGGTGGTGTTTTTTAGTTTGTGAATGAACTAAAAAGCATGAATGGGACAATTCCAAAAGGAATGGTTTGTGTTTCAGTGCATACCCACCACCATCTTATTGCATACAAAATAAACCACACAGACTCACACACACACATAAACTGGTAGGATTGCAGCCACAGCTGAGAAAGTATAGCACACATAGCAAGAAAGCTGGGGAGGCAGGAGTCCTTCCCCCCCCAAAACCTTAGGACCTTATTAGCTGCAGTTTCCTGATTTATAGCAGTCTATCACTACCATTGGGCAATCACTGCAGATTGTTTGGTCTTAAAATTGGAGTTAAGAAAATGCACATATATTAATACTGACAAAATATAAGACATTGAGTGCCAGGGGGACAGAATTTTATGAGTCAGGAGGGTTCTTCCTTCAAGATGTCACAGATGAAATCAGATCTGGCTTCAGAGTAGGAACACTATAAGTAAAGGCAAGATTAATCAGGGTAGGTCATGGTAATTAATATGTAGGATGGATGTTGTCTGTTCCTCCCATGTTGAATTTGGTGGCCTTTTAAAAAATAAATTAGTGTAAAGGATTAATTCTAATTTGGGAAAGGTCTCATAGATTACATTATAGTAGGGGTGCCCAAACTATGGCCCGTGGCCAGATCTGGCCCCTAATGCCAATTCATCTGGCCCGCAAAGCTCTCGTCGCTCCCGTATGGGCATGTTTTACTTCCACTTCCAGGAGCAACAAGGGCTTCGTGGGCCAGATGAATTGGTATTGGGGGCCAAATCTGGCCCCCAGGCCATAGTGACAGCCCCTTGAACCATGTGACTGGCCCACACCCTGAAAGGTTTGGGCACCCCTGCATTATAGTGAGGCTACATTATATGTGAGGCCATGGTGCTGGGGGGAAATGTGTCCAAATTGTAACCAAATCAAATTCTTCACCAATTTCGACATTTTCTTTCCAAGACTGTAAAGAGTAGCTAAGTTCCATTTGTGTCTCTTGAGGAGTAAGCTACAATTCACTATCTTTCTAGGCTGCAAAGCACTGATCAGTTCTTTGCAACTGCTTTGTGGCCTTTAAATCCCTTCTCATCACAGGTCAGACACAAGAGTAGAAATAGCCTGCTGCTAGATAAGAAACTGCAATGATCCTGGTGGCTTTGGACCAAAACTACCCTCATTATCCCCTATAAAGCCTGTATGCTTTGAGTCCAGGCTATTTAAGGGACTGCACAATCCTTTCTTTTAAGATGTTCAGGGGAAGCCCATCTCTCACTTCTACCAGTTTCCCAAGATTATTTGGTGAAGATACAAGAGGGGGCCCTCTCTGTAGTTGCTCTCATGCTTTGATGCTGAGCTTGACAACTGGAAAGTTGGTAGGTCAGCACTTAGAGACCCGAGTACTGCCCGACAGAGTGAGCTCCTGCCGTCTGTCCCAGCTCCTGCCAGCCTAGCAGTTCGAAAGCAAGGAATTGCAAGTAGATAAATTGGTACTACTTTGGCGGGAAGGGCAACAGCATTCTGTGCACTCTGGAGTCTAGTCATGCTGGCCACATGACCATGGAAATGTCCATAAATGCACATAGTGCTGGCTCTTTGGCTGTAAATGGAAATGAGCATCACCCCCCCTAGAGCAGGGATTTCCAATCTTTTTATGGCGTGGACCTGACTAAAGCTGAGGGCCCCTGACCATGCCCCCCCAAAGTGGAAGCAGGTGCATTTATGATATCCATAAATGCGTCCACTTCTTCATTTACGACAGCAGTGGGCGCATTTGCAGGCACGTTTTATGGCTGATGTAAATGTGTCCGCTTCCATTTCCAGGTGTGGTGGTGGTGGTGGTGGGCCACAATAAGTGTTGCTATGGGTCGGGGCCGGCCTACAGGCTGTAGCTTGGGAACCCCAGCTCTGGAGTCAGAAACCACTGGCTTTTGAGTAAAGGAGACTTTTGTCTTTACCTTTAAAGAACTTCCTGCTTCAGGCAGGCTTTTAAGCAATACGTTGGGATCTAAGGAATGTTGTATTAAATTTAGGGTTCAAATGTTTTTTTAAAATGCTTTAAACTTGGTTAATGTTTAATTATTTTGAATATAGTTTGTGTATAATATTTTCATCCTGTTAGCATGGCATGGTTTTAACAGTTGCAAGCTGTCTTGCGTCCCCATGGGCAGGGGTATGCAGGGCACCATGAGAAGGCACTGGACAGGGAGTGTGGCACAGATCAGCTATTGGCATCTTTGTTGGGTGGGATAAAGCCCGATTGCCCGATATACCAGCATGCGCCTGCCCATGGGGAGAAAGATGGCATACAAATAAAGAAAAATAGACAAACAATTTTACCAGTCCAAGAGCAAAGCATAATTTTGATGCACACTGTCACTGTGAACAGGTTGTCTAGTTTGCTATTCTATATTTCTTTTGTGACTTGCTTTGGAGTATTGCACAATTTAAAAGTATGTGAAGTGTAGGTAAATTTCAAAACACAAGGAAATGTTAAAAATGATTAGACTGTTTTTGACCAGAAAGCAGGCTACATCAAAGGTGTTATTGCAGCCTTTTTCTATCTCTTCTTTTGTATACATGTCTAATTGCATGCACATAAATGGTGCATTGATTGAATTTCTTCACATTCACAGAAAATTTGTTTTGTATCCTGTATCCAGTCTTACTCTAATAATTCCATTAAATGTAACCACTAGCTATAAAAATCTAAAACCTGAAAATAGTGCTTTCCATTAAATAGCAAAACATATCAGAGGTTAAAACACATCAGGCGAGGGTGAGATCACATGCTTTGCATGCAGAACATCCTGGGTCAGTGATGGCCAACCTTGGCACTCCAGGTGTTCTTGAACTTCAATTTCCAGAAGCCCAAGTCAGCACACCTGCTGATCAGGGCTTCTGGGAATCGAAGTCCAAGAACAGCTGGAGTGCCAAGGTTCTCCATCACTGTCATAAGCTCAACCTCCACCATCTTCTAATTTTTTAAAAAAGAAAACAATTGTCAGATGGGGAGGGACAGATAAACCCTTTTAGTCTGGGGTCTTGGCTTGCTGCTATCAATCAGACTGGGCAGCACTGGGCTAAACAGGCGAAGCATGGGTGACCTGGTAAAGAAAGCAGTTCCCCTGGTGGTTGCTGTGACATCAAGCATGAACATGAAGCAGAAATTCCTGTTGCTTTAGCACTTAGAAAACGGATGTGAAATGAAGCCCATGATTTGAAACTGTTCCAGAGGTGCCGGAATGCGACACAGTAATTTGCAAAGGTAGCGTTGGTGGAAGACCAACAAATAAACAAACATCTCAATCCTAAATTCCATGAAACCAACACATTAGGCATGTCGGTTTTGTCTACGTGGGTTTGCTTTGCTCTTGAACTGGTAAATGAGGGTTGTTTTGGTCCAAAGCCAAATAATATATGGAAGCAATTTCATGCCTCATGAATTATAGAAGAGAATGCTTGGTACGTGGAACTTGTGTCTTCGCTTGGCCGGCTCCCTCCCCTTCCCCATTTGGTTTAATCCCTTTGGGAATCTTGGTTTGAGCCATCCTCCACCGCCTCTAAGATGCCTCTGAAAGCCCACCGCCAGAATGGAAGGAATGCTAAATATGAGACCCCTTTCCCCTTGACTGGAGCCTATCCCCCCCCCCATTTCATTTTGCTAACTCCCAGATGGTAGCAAAAAAATGCTTTGATCTTGCTATAGTAGTCATCCCTGGTTACAAAGGAGAAGACTTTTTTTGGGGGGGGGCTCTGAATAGAGTTGCAGCGCCTTGTGTTCTCAAAATCCCTCTGAGCTTCTGGCTTTTTGGAAAGCAAATGTCGCTAGCACTAAAAAAAACAGAAAAGAAGAAGCTAAATTTTCAAAGGGAAGAAAAGAAGCTTGTGTCTTTCAAGCCTTGTTGACTTAGAGCTGTTGGGCAAATGAGGATCGGCTGTCCTGGAGGGGTCGGCAAATTTGTTCAGTGCCAACAGCCACAGCAGGAATAGACGAGGAGCTCATGGGATGCCCCAAATTTACATATTTTAGTTGCAGAGTATTAGCTGAATCTGCATGTCGTTTTTTGCAGGCTTGGCAGATGCCAAATGGTGCTGGATGTCTTGCATACGTTCTGCACACTCCGAGGAGTTGCCATGTTTGGCCCGTTAGGGTGGAAATAAAGGAGGTGAAATATTCTCAATAAATCTATTGTTCTCATCCATGAAGGCTGTCTCAATGTGTCGAGACCTGTCAGTGAGGAATTCTGAAGCCCTGGGAGATTTCTGTTCTTGGAAATGAGACAAAGGATGTTTTTGTTTTCATCAAGGTCTCTGTCAATTATGCAGAATGTCTCTGTGACAAGCGGATGCCTTTCTCTGTCATGAAGCAAGGCACACACATGTCAAGCAATGAATGTCTGGGTGACTGATGAAAGAGATGCAAACAGGCCAGCCGCTGCTTCAAATTCTGAATAGTCTGTACACCAACATAGCAGCCACAAATTTGCACAGATTGCCCAGTACTGCCTTATTGTCAATCCAAGTACAGTAGTGATATATTTACATGCAGTGGTACCTTGCTTTATGAATGCTTTGGTTAACGTAATTTTCGCTTTACAAATGAAAATTCATTGAAAATAATGACTCACTTTACATTCCCCCCAGAATGGATTAATTGGTTTTCAGTGCATTCCTATGGGAAACGGCATTTAACTTTATGAATTTTGGTTTTCAATGCATTCCTATGGAAAATTTAATTTACAATTTTTTTCATAATATGAAACATTAATTTAAGTATATGTAATGTAATGGATCAGTGGTACTATGAGGGTCACCTGCGATGCAGAAGGCAGATGAAAGGCCACTGCATTATATTATCAGGACAGTCTTCATAGCTCACTGCCATGATGATTACCAATATTTGGATTTGGATACAACAGAAGAAGAAGAAATAATGTATTTGAGATGGGGCTGTGGTGGCTTAGTGATTAAGATGCTGAGCAGAGGTAATTAGAAAGAAGTCAAGAATAGGCAAAGCAGCCCAGGCTTATTAGAGGGTTTCTGAGCATCCTAAGTTAGAGGAAGATGATGAGGTCTAAAATGGATGGATTGACAATAAAGTTACTGGATAAGAAGGTAGGGGGAACTGGCAGGTGGGAACTGGCAGGTGACTTCAAGCACTCGTGATGGTAGTGTGTCAAAATCTAAAATGAGGCATAAATTACAGTATATTTTAGCTTAAAGCTCCTGCTGTTTTGTAACTAAGATTAAAGGAAGGCATTTCAACTATTTTTAGGACAGGAAAATACTTGACACAAAACTTGAGAAGCCACCGAACACTGATCTCATAAAGAAGAGGACGTAGTGTCAACTGTTTAGGGCCATGATGGTGAACCTTGGCACTCCAGATGGTCTTGGACTTCAATTCCCAGTGAATCCACATGAATGGGTTAACTGCAATTCATCCGGCCCACACTGCCCTCGTCGCTCCTGGAAGCGGAAGTAAAACACGTCCGTACGGAGGAAGGGTTAGCCCAGAAGTCTTAACCATACAGGCGCATTTTACTTCTGCTTCCGGGAGTGACAAGGGCAGCACGGGACAGATGAATCACAGTAAACCCATTCATGTGGATTCACAGGGTGCTTGGGCTTCTGGGAATTGAAGTCCAAGAACATCTGGAGTGCCAAGGTTCGCCATCACGGGTCTAGGGAATTTCAGAGAAGTAGAAGTCTACTCAAGAGGGCAGAATAGAACCACTGGGCTTGATGTTCACCATTCAAGCTCTGTTGGTTCCTTGATCTAACTCATTTTGATAATCTACTGTTCTTTTTCCCTGTTATGAAGATAGCCTTCCGATCTCCATACACATACCTATCTGGTATTTTTGCACACTAAGACTTGGTGGTAACTGTCTTTTCTTCCCTCCTTCCATCCTGTTTTTAACCTCACAGTCAGCACTAATAGTCAGGGTTGACACTGATGGAAAAAAGTACTAACAAATATTGTTCTACTCTTTGGATTGTGCTCCCTGGTGCATTGTCCTTTCATGGGCTTGGAGTCTGTCTGTTAATTAAAAATGAATGTTTAGGATTTCTAAGAAGAGTTCATGCTACCAGCACAAAAATATCTAGGATGGGAGCCTTTTCCTCCATTGCTTCTGCTTGTAAATAGAAAATACCGATTATAGAAATAGAAAGTGATTGCCTTGAGCTGGATGAATGTGATTTTGATTTAATTGATCATGGGGCTAATTAAGGAATGAAGGCATGTTACAGCGTGCAGGGAAAGACTGTAAGGAGATCTGATGAAATCTGCCTTTTTTTGTTACTGTGGATTTCAGCAAGTGATTTTCTTTGCCTTCTCTTTTTGTCTTAGCTTTTCTTCAAAACTAACACAGTTAGTTTACATTAAGGGACTGTTAATGAGATTATGGAAATGATTGCTGCTGTTTTCTCCCTCTCTCTTAACTCCTGAAGCCAGTGGTACATTGTTTATTCTTAATGGTTTCTCATAGTACATTACTTCTTTGCCATATTGGAAGTTTTAAATTTGACAAAAAGGTGAAATACAAATAATTTACATATTTATGTGTTTTTTTTAAAAGTCATACCATGTATATATGCTAAGTTCTTATCACCTGTGGTTTAGGCTGATTTGTTATTTATGTGTCATTCCAGAGTCCTTTTCACTTGTGTCACATGGAACCTGTCTCAGTTTAGAAACCTAATACGGTAAGCACACTTGTTATGTTTCGTAGAAAAGAGAGGGGGAAACAAAGTAGATCTAAAGAGTTTTTAGAGTGGACCATGGCTTTGTGATAGAGTGTATGCAAGATATGCCAGTTCCTGTAACTGGTAATTCCAGTTAAAAGGATCAGGTAGCTGATCTGGACTGAAGTCCCCGAGAGCCAGAATAGGAAACACCAGAGAAAAATCTATACTGACAGAATACAAATCAACTTCCTATGCTTTAATGAATAGGAAGGATGGCTAAGTATACTTCAAGGAATGGGTACATGGCTGCATGTTAGAGTCCATGCTTTGCACATGAAAAGTTTTCACATTAGAGTCTGGGACTTTTAAATCGTAAGATTAGACAGGAAACAAACAAAGCCTAGTTAAAGTAGGAAATATGGACCTAAACAGAGCCGTGGTCTGACATTGTTTATAGCAGGAGTTCCCAACCTTTTCAAGCCTGGGACTGGGTCATGCTCTCTCAATCAGCTTCGAGGGTTGGATAGCCATTTTGCCCTGTCTGCATGATGGGGCCGGCCTTTTTGTCCCAATAGCTTCAAATGGGTGGCCATTTTGTTTCTTGAATACCCTTAGAGGGGAGGGGGGCATATAAAATGGCACCACAGGCCGGATCCAGCCAATGGGCCTTAGGTTCGGAACCCTTAGTTTATAGTATTTTCAGATCATGCACATATGAAATCCTTCTTTTTCTGCTTGCTGTTTCACAGCTCACACTAGAATTTTGTATGAGAAAGATAAATCTAGATCCAGTAACTTATTCCTATTTCTCTGCTATGTTACATGGGCAGAAGCACTTGAATTTGCCAGTTATAAAACCATGTAAACACTTGTCCAAGGTAATCTAAGCCATAGCTTTTGCATTTACTGTTTATTTCAAGGGGTGTCTATGTGTAATTTTGGCAAGCGTAGCTTAAATCATTATGCGTTGTAACAGATGTCATAAAGACAGGAAGCTTCTGAATATGACTTGGAAATGAACATGCATGTCTAAGTGGTGGGAAGCATTTTGATAGCTGTTCATCATCCTCTTGGTTGCCCTCTGGTTTTGCAATCAAGCACGGGGCTAACATCTGGTAAACCACAATAACTATTTGCCTAATACAGTGATGGCGAACCTTGGCACTCTAGGTGTTCTTGGACTTCAATTCCCAGAAGCCCAAGTCTCTATGAATCCACATGAATAGGTTACGCACAGTAAAACCATTCGTGTGGATTCACAGAGACTTGGGCTTCTGGGAATTGAAATCCAAGAATACCTGGAATGCCAAGGTTCGCCATCACGATCTTAATAGCGCTTGTGTGCACATTTTTCCACAGTTGGATTTTAACCTCTTCTGCACCGGAATCTAGTTGGCCTATCTTGAGAGTCTACTGAAAAGCAAAATAGATCCCCTAAGCTTGTCTGTTCACTTCTGGTCTAGACAAAGCTAATGAGATAATCTTAGAATCCTTTTGGCACAAACAAAGAAAAAGCAAATAGTGTCCTACTTAGTTTGGAGGGGGGGGGTTGCTCCTGCTAATTTTCAATGTGTTGCTATTTTTCTGTTCTGTTTACCTATTTTTATAACTACATTTTTAATCAGCGTACTTCATGAATATACAAAATTAAGTCTTATGGTCTGTCAAACGCAGCCTGTATCTTTTCAATTAAGATGCATAACCTGGAGAAAGAGGAATACAGATCACTGATGTCTATTGTTTCTTCTTCTTGTTCTACCATATCTGAATCGGAATTTGGGCGATCCTCATGGCAATCAGCCATGAAGACTGTCCTGAGAATACAATGCAATGACCTTTCATCTGCCTTCTGTATCGCAGCATGACACCCATACCACTGATCCAGTTCTGCAAGTCACTTTCTGGTCCTGAGCACTCTTGGCAAACAAAGTCCTTGTTGGCCCCAGGCCAGTATTGATGAAGCTCCTGCCCTCCATCAAGATAGATTTAAGTGGGATTTAATCCAGTAGGGGACCATCACCCTTCCCTGTGGACTTTGGCACCCAGGGTGGTAGTCCTCAGAGTTGTCAGGTTAATTAACCACCACATGCAACTCGGCATTGAGTTGCTGGCAGTAGGGTCTACTCTATTACCATAGCAGGATTACCTTGCCAGACAGGTGTTCTACTGTTTGCTGCTTGTAAAATCTGACTTAATCTTTTTGGGAATTCCATATTTTGAACATGAGAAAGTAGTGTGCCAAGATATAGTTCAGCACATGACATAAACAGAGTGCAGAGGAGACCATGATTACAAAATGACCTGTGGTAACACATCTGCATAGTTATAGCTGCATAGAGATTATGTGTGATTTGATTTTTTTTCCACAGTAGACCAACAACTGATAAAACAATTATTGATCTGACTTCATTTACCCTTTCTATCATATTTGTCACTTGTATTATAATTGCTTACTAAAAATTTTTTATTTTTTATTTTGAAATTGGATACTATGGTTATAATGTTCCAAGATACACAATACAAATACTATACATGCCTAGTGGGATTTTAATACAGTGGAACCTCAGTTAACAAATGGCTGGGTTAACATAAAAATCGCATAACAAAAGGAAATCCATAGAAAAGAGTGACTCAGTGTACAGATTTTTTTTGAACAGATTAATTGGTTTTCAATGCATTCCTATGGGAAACTGCTTTCAGTTAAAGTATTTTGGTTTTCATTGCATTCCTATGGGAAATTGCACTCATTGCATTCCTATGGGAAATTCGGTTAAGGTAATTTTCAGTGTAAGAAAGATCCTGGAGAATGCATTAATTATGTTAACCATGGTTCCACTGTACAACCAGCCAACCAACCAACCAATTTATTACTGTCAAATATCAGAACAGAATATAGACAAATCATTCACAACATGATTGAACATACTGTGGTGGGACTACAAAAAAGATTATAGAATGCTTTACATGTCTAGTGTAATCTTTACTGAGAAAACCCTGGAAACAGTTGCCATAAGTCAGAAATGACCTGATGGCACACAATGTATGCAAAATGCTATTGAAAATCTTAGAGCAGTGATGGCAAACCTTGGCACTCCAGCTGTTCTTGGACATCAATTCCCAGAAGCACAAGTCATCACTCATGCAGAACATGGATTCTGGGAATTGACGTTCAAGAACAGCTAGAGTGCCAAGGTTTGCCATCACTGTTAGAGAACTGTTGGTTAACCTGTGAGCTGTGGCTCCTTTAACACTTATAGAAATACAGAATATGACTTGATGGTAAGATCCCTAAGATCAACTAGATCAAGAGTGATGTTACCGTCTCAGGTTTGCTTGACAAATATCCAAGGTGGAAGCCCTCCGCCACAATTTTAACATCTGACAAAGGGCTGTCAGACCATTGCTTCTAACATAAGCAGCCCCTCTACTGCCAGTTCTAAGCAGTTGTCTGTATGTTTCCTTGCAATGACCCATCAGGAAAATTAAACCCCTTTTATTGCCTTTATTGCATTATCTCTGGCCACTGCGTGTGTTGCTAACATTGATTGCCCTTAAAGTAGAGCAGCTTCAAGATATTTCGGTTGGGAGTCAGTTTGCCTTTTTGAAGCTAAGGCACTGTTTGAGAGATTCCATGTTAAGTGGCAGCGATGGATTGTGAATTATGACTCACAGCCCAAGCTGTGACTTTATAGCTTTTAAGCTTTAGAGCATTTCTGTGTTTTGATGGATTTGTTTGGAGCTTTTTATGTCCTTAATGTCTTTTTTACCTGGGTTCGGTCTTGGTTTATGATTTCCTTCAGCTTTCTAGTTTATTCAGATGGCATTTCTCTATGTACATTTTCCTCTTATCTGCTTTCTTCTGTTTCTTCTGCTTTTCCTCTCCTGTGTCAGAGGCACACAATAAAATAGGCACCATACATCAAGAAAACACATTCAGAGTTCTCCCTGTAAGTTAAAAAAATGAATTCTAAAGCAGGAGTGGTCGTACATAGTAGAATTTAAGGAGCCCATATTTGTAATGAAGGGACCACGGTGGCTCGAGGGGTTAAGACCCTGAACTTGACAAGTAGAAGGTTGGAGATCGATTCCTGAGTACTGCACAACAGAGTGAGCTCCTGTCTCTGTCTCTGCCAACCTAGCAGTGTGAAAAAAAGAAATGGAGAGTAGATAAATATGTGCCACTTTGGTAGGAAAGTAAACAGCCGTGCACTCAGGTGTTGAGGCATGCCTGCCACTTCCATGGAAACACCTGCAGTCAGCTCTGGCTCTTTGGCTATAAACAGAGATGAGGACTGAACTCCAGAGTCAGATACACCTGGCTTTCGAGCAAGGGCGACCTTTACCTTATTTGTAATGAGCCCAAAACTGAGTGTATTGTTTGCTATAGGAAACATGGGATTCTTTAGATGCCAGCATCAAATTCTTAAAAACTATCCTGTGCTCAAAGGATTTTTTTTTAAAAGACAGCATAAAATTTGGGTTGACAGCATCTGAGCATGGAAGGTTATGATGTCTTTCTACTTTTATCATGAGCCTTAGTATTCAACCAGATAAAGGGATGGTTATTGAACCATTGAACATTGATTGATTACAGGAGTCTTAGAATTCTACTCATGGTGTCTCTGGGTAGATGTTGGAAAGTTTCCTCCCTGTAATGTTGAAGATAAATCCATACATTAGAAATAGCATGTCATTAAAAGCTGAGGTCATGTAAAGGTTGCTCTTGCTTGAAAGCCAGTCATATCTGACTCTAGGGCTCAGTGCTCATCCCTGTTTATAGCCAAAGAGCCAGTGCTGTCTGCATCTGCAGATGTTTCTATGGACAGGCATGCCTCAACACTGGAACGCTGTTTACCTTCCCACCAAAGTGGTACCTATTTATCTACTTGCAATGCCTTGCTTTTGAGTTGCTAGGTTGGCAGGAGCTGGGACAGAAGATGGGAGTTCACTACATCATGCAGTAACTAGGAATTCAACCTTCCAGTCAGAGAGTTCAGTGTCTTAACCACTTGAGCCACCGCAGTCCCTTTTGAGGTCACGTTAGTGTCCCATAAACGCTATTCTGATAGTTGTGTCTGAGCAATCACACATGTAAATGACGCCTATGATTTCCTTCCAGTAATCAATCACAAAAGAAAGTAAGCTAATTTGTGAACTACAGGGTATATGGGCTATCCTGGAAAAGGGCATGACTGTCTTCTGGAATACCAAAAAGAAATGTTGCATGCTATAATAATTTTATTGCATATTCTGCTTGTACTTACTATTAACAACCCCTTTTCTCTTCTTAAACACAAGTGCATTTTTGCTTTTTCTTGTCATGAATTGCAGTGCAGAGTTTTTGAATTTAAAGGAAATAGCTTTCAGGACAATCTTTATTCTAGAACCCATTCATTTATAAATGGAACAGTGATTTCTTTGTGCCTGTGGGAATTTTTTCTCCCTAAAATGCCAGCCCTTTTATAAATGCTCCCATTGCTAGCTCTGTAGCTGAAACCTGGAGTCTCAAAGTAATGTGTCATTAAGCCCATCAAAAACTGACTGCTTGGAAGAGCTGAACAAGTGCAGATTGATGCAATCTCCTTATCTCTACAAAGTTTCACTTTTGATATCACAAGGTTTGTATCCCTAGCTCCCTCTTGCTATTCAAATGAAAGAGTCTTCATTCTTCCTCCTGAGTGCACACCGTGATCAGGCCATTGAGTCTCTCCCATTCCAGTTTATTGTTCCAGACCCCCCAAGGTGCAGAGAATAGCTCAATGGTGGTGAATTTATGGCATGTGTATCAGAGGGGGCACTCAGAGCCCTCTCTGTGGGCACACATGCCATTGCCCCAGAATAGAATTCACCCTGCCCCTCTGCCCAGCAGCCCAATGAGAGCGCTTCCTCCCTCCCACAGCACAGAGTTTGCCCCACCCCACTGCCCAGCAGCCCAATGGGAGCACTTCCTCCCTCCCCTCAGAACAGAGTTCACCCCACCGTGGCACGGATGGCAGCCTGTTGAGTTTGGGCACTTGGAATAACTATTGGGTTTAGTAGCAATGAACCCACAATGTCTTAGGGGTTAAGATGCTGAACTTGACTACCATAAGGTTTGTATCCCTGTCACCTGTCCCAGTCCCTACCAACCTGGCAGTTCAAAACCAAGAAATAGCAAATTGATAAATAGGTACCTCGTTGGCAGGAAAGATAGCAGTGTTCCATGCACTTTGGCATCTAGTCATGCCTGCCACCTGACCACAGAAACGTATGCAAATACTGTAAACAGAGATGAGCACCACCCTCTAGAGATGGACACAATGGTTTTTTGACCTTCATAGCAATAGTAATTACACCTATGTATTTCCCCGTAGTGCTTAGAGCACTCTCTGGGCAGTTCACAAGATAATTAGCATTTTGCTCCTAATATGCTGGGTACTCCTTTTACCGATCTTGGAAAGATGGAAGTCTGAGTCAACCTTGTACCTGTTGGGATCAAACTCACTGTGTTTTGGTTTTGGTTGCAGTACAGCAATGTAATCATTGCATCAATGAAGCATTGAAATGAATATAATTAAAATGCTTTGGGGGATTTTGTAAAAAGATACTCTGGTGTTTGAGTACCAGATTGAGTGCATGCTTGGATAACCTGATGAGCACAGGATTTCACACGTGTCAGGTGAAAGGAACTGCAGAATGAACTCACCAAAAGGTGCCTTTATTTTGGCAGTTTCTCATCTGGCCTAGACATGGAAGAAGAAGAGTGGTGGTTTTAGAAGAGGAATTTCTTGCTGTATAAAAAAGAATGGAGAGTGTCTTTTTTAAAAATGCAACAGGCATACAGGGGACTTCGGTGGCTCATGTGGTTAAGATGCTGAACTTGCTGACTGGAAGGCTGGAGTTCGATTCCTGAGTATTCCATGACGTAGTGAGCTCCTGAAGAAATTGCTCTAAGAAATTGCAAGTAGATAAATAGGGACCACTTCGGTGGGAAGGTAAACAGCGTTCTGTGCATTCTGCAGATGCAGACAGCACTGGCTCTTCGGCTATAAACAGAGATGACCACTGAACCCTAGCGTCAGATACAACTGGCGGATCACATGAAGTTGTGCAAAAGCCCTCCTGGCCACGACGGCCACCGGCTCTTCGAGCAGTAGTAGTGAGTCCAGGAGGATCCCCAAGTTACGCACCAGGTCTGTGTGGAGCAAAATAGTCCCATCTGGAACCAAAGATGGTAGCTCCCGGGATAACGCAGTTCCCCTGATCCACAGCCACTCAGTCTTGCCAGGATTCAGTTGTAGCCCGTTGTCCCCCATCCAGACCCCAACAGCCTCCAGACAACTGGATAGGACTTTGACAGCATCGCTTGGATCACCATGGGCTGAGATGTACAGCTGAGTATCATCAGTATACTGATGATACCTCACCCCATGGGAACAGATGATCTTCCCCAGTGGCTTCATGTAAATATTAAATAGCCGCTGAGAGGTCAAGAAAAGCAAGGATGGACAGATGACCTCCGTCCCGCTCTCACCAGAGATCATGCAGCAGCGCGACCAATGCCATCTGTGTACCATATCCAGGCCTGAATTCTGACTGAAAAGGGTCCAGATAATCTGCTTCATCCAGGACCTCCTGTAACAACTTTTGTTGTTGTTGTGGTGGTGGTGGTGGTTAGCTCTGTGAGTTAGACTGGTAAAATGTTGGAACAGCTCCATGATTTTTATGGCAGCCATGCAGTCTTGAGACCTGTGGTATGACTGTCAGGTTCCTTCAGAACCAAGTATGGGACGACCTCTTGTAGCTTGGCAACAAGGCTTATGAGCTTCAAGGCAGCCATTTGCCAGTGCCTATTGACTGTGCATGTTATCTCCGTATACGTTTAAAAACTTAATTGAAATTTTGAATTGGCAGCGTCTCAGTGATGTATCTTTAGGCTGTGGGCTATCTCTGCCCTTTGAGGATACAGGCTGCCCATTATATCTTCCTAGATAGGAAGAAGGATAAGAAGAACTCATCTTCACAGTGAGCCATGCTTGAGTAACTAAAGCTTTCTAGACTGGAGAAGCAATTCCCAAACATCAGTTATTTCTGCTCTGTAATCCATTGTGCACTGAGAACTTGTATTTTACAACTACATGCTTTGCCAAATTCTGGAAAGAAGAAACTCCCATATTACTCTATGGCTCATACACTTGCAGTTTGGATTAATCACCTATAAGTTCAAGAAATCTGTTCTTTTAATACAATCTCACATAACTCCTCTTAATTTGCAAGAGAAACACACACACACCAAGACTGATATTGTACTCTGCAGTCCCCCCCAAGTTGGATGATTTGGGAAAGTTCCTGGGCATTTAATCTTTTATCGGGTGATTACTGGATATTAAAACAGGCCTATTATTTGGAATACTAGATTTGGAGATGACCTGAAATATGAAATCATGAAATGGGCATCCTATTTGAAAGGGGGTGACGTCGGTTCTTTAATCTCCTTTGGAAAGGGCAGGTATTTCTGAAGGCTTTTCTAAACATTCTGTGTGTAAAGATGACCCGCATTTCTTTAACATCGATCACAGATGGTTAAGTGCCAGCCTGTTGGAATCCAGTCTACAGTGGCTTCTACATGAACATTTTTGAATGTAATGAGAATTATGGCTTTTTTAGAGCAGGAGTTCTCAACCTTTTAAAGCCAGGGTCTGGGTCATGCTCCCTCACACAGCTTCAGGGGCTGGATGGCCATTTTGCCCTTCCGCCACCACATGGCACTTCCAGGTGTGGTGGAGGCAGTGGCGGCCCCCACATGAAATAGTGCCGGGGGCCACATTCAGGCCACAGGTTGAGAATTCCCTGTTTTAGAGCATGGGAAACAATTTCTAGAAAGTTGAGAGCTACTGAATTTTTAGAAAAATGCTCATAAACCATAATGATCAAAGGCAGATTATAAGTGTCTTCAGGTTAAGAGTAGATTTGAAGTACTATTTCAATGCAAAGTGAAGGAAAACATGTTGCAGAATAGACCTCCCATGTTCAAGATCCTGGTTTACATAAAAGCCTGTGTTATTGCTGGAATGTTACCTTCATCCAAGTACAAAGGAAAATTGAAATGAGTTTATGTGGAACAGTGATGTGTCAAAGATTTATGTCAGAAAAAACAATTTCCCAGTTACATCTTTTTAGCATTTTGAGAGGCTACATTCCAGAAGAGCCTGTTAGCTATATCTCTGTACTATACCTAAACACTTTGCTTTTCTGCAGCTTTTAGGTACTGTGATATCAGATCCTAAAACCCAACCAAACTACTTGCTGTATTTAAGCCTAATCAATGTTCATTTCGCAGATAAAAAGAGAATTAGGCTGCTCCTTCTCCCATAAATATTTTCGGTTGCCAGTTTGGAATAAGTGCTGATTAGTTTTATGTTCTGCCTCTAGTGAAATGATCTGGACTAATGAGTGGTTTATGAGAGGAGCATAAATTATACATCCTCGCATGTCAGGATAACATTATAGCTGCTTATTTTACTGGGAGACAATGAAAACTCTAGATCAGTGGTTCCCAACGTTGGAACTAGAGGGAATGAGTCTCGTCAGTACATTGGCTGATCAGTGTTTTGGGGACTAGATTAGGCTTCTGGGAATTGAAGTCCAAAAACCGTAGGTTGGGAAACACTAGACTCATTCCCTCTAGTTACTTTCTCATTAAGCAGCCTGAATCTGACCAGTTATGCCATTAGGCTGCTATCTCATTGTTTGTATAAAAGTACATTTTGGAGACCTGGAGAAGAATATTGGTGGGAACATCACATTTCCAAATGAAGGACCCCTCCATCCTTTTAGCCTCCTACTGATTGGAAATTAAAATTGCAATTAAATTGTCCTCTCATTTCCCCAATGGTCCAGACTCCCACTCAATCTGTTTTGGCTATTCTTGTAGCAAAAATCTTACCTTTTTTTCCATCCTGCTTTCCCTTCTGAAAAATTGCTCATTATCTCCTGTGAATGGCCTAGAAATCTGATGTCCAAAAGGAGCTCTGTCATCTTTTATTTGCTAGATGTTGAGCACTGCTATTTTTATAAGCATCTGTGCCATTGGTATAAAAATTCAGCCAGACATTATATATAATCTGAATGGGTCGGGGGGGGGGAGACCCATTGTAACCAGTTTGATCTTTGAACCTGGCTGGAAGGTAAAGGTAAAGGTTGCCCTTGCTCGAAAGCCAGTCGTATCTGACTCTAGGGTTCAGTGCTCATTTCTGTTAATAGCCTGCAGACATTTCCATGGACATGTGGCAGGCATGCCTCAACACCGGAGTGCACGGAACACTATTTTCCTTCCCACCAAAGTGATCCCTATTTATCTACTTGCAATTTCTTGCTTTTGAACTGCTAGGTTGGCAGGAACTGGGACAGAGATGGGAGCTCACTCTGTCATGCAGTACCCGGGAATCAAACTCTGACCTTCCAGTCAGCAAGTTCAGTGTCTTAACCACTTGAGCCACCACAGTCTGGAAGGTAGGACTGTGTTTAAGAGGGAGTGGTGATATTAATATAAAAAGAACCACA
Organism: Bradypodion pumilum; assembly: GCA_035047305.1. Taxonomy (NCBI): domain Eukaryota; kingdom Metazoa; phylum Chordata; class Lepidosauria; order Squamata; family Chamaeleonidae; genus Bradypodion; species Bradypodion pumilum. The sequence goes on along the minus strand of JAWDJD010000014.1, from coordinate 14,168,345 downwards.
AGTTGGATGTGTAGAGGAAACGCAACCTGAGATGGCAGAGTGACCTAATTTGTTAGATGCCGTGGAGAAGGAGACAGCAAGATTAGTGCTCAGGAATGATTCAGCAAGAGGCAGAGAAGGCCAAGACCAGTACGACCTTAAGGCTAAAGAGATTTAGGTCGGAGAAAGCAGGCTCTCTCAGCAAAAGAAATGTTAGGACCCTGGACAGCACCCCATAGACTTAGTTCTCTTTACCGTGCAATTAATTCAATTAAATCACTTTATTGCGGTCTATGACCAGCACAATGCAACAAAATATAAAAATTTAAATACTAAAAAATGTAGTTAAATGTGCTATTTAAAAAGCATATCTATTTAAAAATTTGCTGTTTAAAAAGCATATCTGTTCAAAAAGCAAATCCATTCAAAGTTAAAAGAGAGAGATAGTGTTGGCCATGGACCATAATAAAGTGATTGAATCCAAAGTGATTGTGTTCCAGTTATTGGACTGCAAGTATTAAGCTGGTTGGCTCATATCTTTTTAAAGATGACCAGTAGCCTCTAAAGCAGTTGTCCCCAACCTTTGGTTTTTTGAATTCAATTCCCAGAAGCCCAAGTCAATTCCCGAAACCACTGATTAGCCTTCTGGAAATTGAAGTCCAAAAACCAAAGGTTGGGGACCACTGCTCTAAAGGACCCAATATTATTATTATGGCATGCTCTTGCATAGATAGCTAAAGGAGAGGAAAATCTGTGGATGGTGTCTTCAGACTTTGTGGCTGAAGACAGAGCTTACACGACTGGGAAAGTAGACAGCAAAGCAATTGCACTTATATGCCACCCCATAGTGCTTAGTGTACTCTCTGGGCGGTTCACATTTTGCCCCAACATGCTGGTTGTTCATTTTGCTGAACCTGGAAGGATGGAAGGCTGAGTCAACCTTGAGTCCTGGTCAGGATCAAATTCACAACATTCTGACTGCAGTATAGGAGCTTACCCACTGCACCACTGGGGCTGCCAGATAAGAAATGTTTAGTGTTTTACCTGAAATGGCTCATCTAGTCTGAGTGCTGCCGATTCCCTGAGTCCGAAGACAGGATGAAATAGGACTAAATAGTTAGGAAGGAAGGGGTTTCCAATGTGGTGTAGCAAACAGAGTGATGGACAAGGATTTAGGAAGCCTGGGTTCAAATCCCCGCTCATTAGAAGGAAAGTGTGAGATGCTATAGATCGCAAGACACAACATTATAGATTTTACACATTCATAATTGATGCCAATAACAGTAGAGCTCAAGTAAATTAGATAGAGGACTTTTTCTGCTTTCCCTGCTAACCATGGAAATGTCCTTAGAAGCTTACCACAAGCACTCAAATACCAAACGTTTCTCTCTTTTGTTGATATTAGCAACTTATATTTAGTGATATACAGTCCTTGCTCTTGAAACTGATTGTAGTAAACATTTCTAAGAACCTTATACAAGTTAATCTGTCGAAGCCCCATTTTAGAGACATGTGGCAAACAAGAAACTATTCTCCCACTTTGGGACTAGAACTTTGTTTTATTAAGGTTTTTACTTTCTTCAGAAACTGTACAGAAGTCTAGCATTGTGGGAGAGACCATATAATTCTGTTTTGTGGCCAATCTTAATCAGTAAAGAGTTGCTCAGTCTCTCGGACTTTTTGAAAAGTGAGAATTACTACTGTGTCCCCAGAGGCTCAAGGGTTTCTTAACTCGTAGAACTTCTGCAAAGATGTCTGACATTTGAAATATTAACAGCATGATTCCAGAACTTTCTTCTTTCCTCTGAGACTTTCCAATTTTCAGCAGAAAGAAAAGAATCTTCCCTTAAATCAAAAAGTTTGGAGACAGGCATTTCTCTGAAAACAAGAAACAGCAACAGCTTTGCTGGGGGAACAACTGTTCAATCCATAGTTTCTAGATTGACACGTCTATGCCATTTGTGAGCTGCTCAGAAGAAAATTGGCTTGTTTGTCTTGCCTGATGGTTTTCTAACCTGGTTATGAAGATCATACTATAAGCTGGCATGGAGATCTTCTTGTGATATTGATGTTATGGCTCCAGTGTTTATCACATTACATGGGTTTGATGCATGATTGTGCATTTGACCAGTAAGCTCACAGGATGATTAATGAAACTCAGCTTTATGGTGCTTAAACTGTTATCAAAAGCAATGTTATAGTCTTGGCATAATGCATTACAGATGTAACTTAAAACACAGTACATACATTCAAATCTGAAGCGTTGTCAGAGCATCTTCTTATCTAAAATACATAAGAAAAAGCTTGGTTTTATAATGATACTAAGCCAGGGGTTCCCAACCTTTTAAAGCCGGGGGCCGGTCACACACTCTCAGTCAGCTTCAAGGGCCGGATGGCCATTTTACCCTGCTTGCACGATGGGGGTAGCCATTTTGTCCCAACAGCTTCAAAGGGGTGGCCGTTTTGTTTCTCAAATGCCCTTGGAGGGGTGGGGGGCCACATGAAATGGCACCATGGGCTGGATGTGGCCCATGGGCATTAGGTTGAGAGCCCCTGTACTAAGCTTTGGCCTTCAGTCTTTACCTGGATGTAGAGAACATTTCATGCTTCTAAAGGCTACTGAGATGGATTTTCATTTATTCATTGAAGGACATTTATGTTTGTCTAGGAGAGGGGTTCTCAACCTTTTAAAGTCACAGGCCGGACCACTCCCCCTCAGGCAGCATTCCGGTGTCTAGTCATGCCTGCCACATGACCGTGGGAATGATGAAACAGAGATGAGCACTGAACCCTAGAGTCGGATACAACTGGCTTTCAAGCAAGAGAGACCTTAGTATGATGATATCAGGTTTTTAAAAATAAAAATATTAATTTTTCTAACCTGTTTCTTGCAATGGATCAAAACAGCCTGTTAGCCAGCTTTGCTTAAAGTGTGACTTCAAACTTTTCTGCTAGAGAGTAGCTTATATGCAAGAGAGATGAATATGTTTGTATTAGGTTGTACTAGATTCTTCAGATCTTTCCCCATACTATTTGGTTTGCATTAATCTGTAATCTTTTAAAAATAAATAAATTAAAAGCAGTTCCTGATTACCACTAAAAACAATAAATGATTTTATTAAAAGCAGTACTTCTCATCTTTATGGTTGCAAAATCTGGATTTAATTTAGAGTTTTGTTTGATTGTAGAATATATTAATCTGTAAAAATAGATAAAGGCCGGGAGTTGATGAAACAGTGGTGTAGAGTTATGTTTGCCTTTCTAATGCAAAGAAAGCTGGCATTTATTTGAGAACTAATCCTTAGCCTGCTATTCCTGAATGAAATCCAGCCCCCCAATTCTGCTATAATCCTATATATTTTGCTGCCGTGCTATCCTGTATCAATAATGGCCCAATTAAATGATACTGCTCTTTGTCTCACATTGCAAATTTTCCTTTTTTAATTTGGTCATAATGTATATTTCATTTTGTGCAAATTTTGCTCTAATGCATGAGTGTCCAAACTTTTCAGGCCATGAGCCAGCCATGTGGTTGAGCAGGCTGGTCATGTGGCTCCTCCCACCAGAAGCAGAAGTAAAACACACCCATGCATGTGCAAAACACTGCCATAAATGCATCCCGGCTGTTGTAAACACATTTATGACAGCCATGGGTCATTAACGGCAGTGTTTAGCACATTCACAGGCATGTTTTACTTCCATCTCTGGGAGCACCACGGCCAGATGATTTGGTATCCTGGGTTGGATTCAACCCATGGGTCGTAGTTTGGGCACCCCTGCTCTAATGTTTAGGCCTGGCATGAAGTTTTGTGAGCAATAATATTGTAGAATGAAAAGCTAAAGATTCCAGCCAGGATTTTGTGTTAAAACAACTTTGTAAAACAATCAGAATCATGATAATCATACAATCTGCTAAGTAGAAATAGAAATTATACCTCTATCCCTCCTCTGGGAGGTTCAAAAAGTAATTACCATTTTTGACCCCAACAAGCTGGGTACTCATTTTGCTGACATTGGAAAACTGGAAGGCTGAGCCAACCTTGAGTCAATTGGGATCAAACTCAGAACATGAGCAGGGTTTAGGCTACCAGTGTACCACAGGGCCTCTTATTCTATGCACAGTTATCCTTAAAGAAGTCCAATCAGCCACACTTCACTGTTTGTTAACTATGTCTCACCAGTGGTCTCTACAGGGGACAAGTTTTAGGGGTGGAAGCCAAGATCTCTTTTAGCAGAATGAATAGGAGCAGCAGCATTATTTTAATATACAGTATGTTGAAGTAAGTGAAAATAAATAAAATTGGTCATCATAGACCTGGTGTTGCAGTGGTTAAACTGCTGTCCTGCAACCAAAAGGTTGTGAGTTCAATCCTGACCAGGGATCAAGGTTGATTCAGATTTCAGTCCTTCCAAGGTTGGTAAAATGAGTAGCCAGCATGTTGGGGGCAAAATGTTAATTAACTTGTGAACTGCCCAGAGAGTGCACTAAGTGCTATGGGGTGGTATACAAGTATAAGTGTGATTGCTTTATGTCTGAGGAATGCTGCTGGTGTAACTAGAAGGGATAAAATCAGGAATGGGGTTATAAGGGAAAGTATTGGAAGAGAACCAATCTTAAATTACATACAGAGACAACAAATAAAATGGTTTGCTCGTTTGTAGAGAATGTCTTGGAAGTCCATACAAGGCATATGTGGAAAGGAGAGAAGGAAAAAGAGTACAAGGCAAGACATATCATGAGAATAATGCTGGTAGAGGCTGCTAGATGTGTCAGAACAAGAACCATTTTTCTCAACACCCGATGAAGTAAAAGAGGAAGTAAAGAAGAAGGAGGGGTAAGTGAAGTGATGGACATTGCTGTATTAAAGAGGGTGGAGGCAGAAAGATGTAGGACCATCTAAAATGAACTGTACCATTTATTCCAGCCTAGTAATAATAATTTCATGCCCGAAATTATTCTGGGTTGAAAAGATTTTTGCTGGAGAAACTCCACTCAGGGAAACGCCCAATTGGGGCTCCTTTCATGTCTCCAAGAGCTGGGACAGAGATGGGTGCTCAATCTGTCATGCAGTACCTGGGTCTCGAACTGCTGACTTGCCAGCCTTCCAGCTAACAAGGTGAGCTTCTTAACCACTGAACCACCATAGCCCTTATTTCAGCATGTAGATGAGTCTGAAGGGAACTTACCCAGGACTTTTCAGCACAGATTGGGGTTGGAAAACAGAGGAAGTATGTTATGTTTCTGATTCATGAAAGAAGCTTGTCTAAATAGCTGGGATATATTTCCCCCTTTTTTTGCTTCGCTGGGCAGGATTTTTAATGAAGCCCATCCATGCATAAGTACACCACAGGAATTTTCAATTTAAGGGGAAAGGGGGAGACCTTAGCCATTTCCCTTTAGAGGATTGGGTGTTTAATTACTTTTCCACCAAAGAAAACTGGCAGGGATTACTATAAACATTTGAATTTGATCTGCTAGAAATATGTATCAGCAAGGGAGATGTTCTATTATTCGTAGAGTTTCTGGTCCTTTCTTTTTCCCCATACATAGCCTTATTGTTTTATTTTGTTGCATGACTCAGTGCCCTCACAAGGTGAAATGCAACTAATAGATGACACATTTTAATAAATGTAATTGTTTGAGGAAACCATGTTAAAAGAAGAAGAAACAACTTGACTTAAAAGGATATATAAACCATGAACTGAATATGTAAGTGTAAAAGGGCATTTGTGAATAATCTTTAAGAAAATATGACAAAAGGTTTCAATAGAAAAAAAATTCAATGTAAATTCGATGTGTAAATGTCACTCGGTTAAAGAGTTACCAGTGGTTCGGCGTTTATCATTCTAGTGTTTTAATATGAGGATTTTAGCCACAGAAAGAGTGTGGGAAATCCATTTCCACTGACCAGATGTGAATTTTCATATTGCAGGCACGTAATTAGAAAGCACATGTGAGTCTGTAAAACTGAAAGGTTTCTCTGAAACAAAATGATTTTGTCACATGACATGCCCCCAAAACAGAATCATAACTCAGCATAAGAAAATTGCAGCCAGAATCCTATTGTTTACATAGGTTGGTGTACGCGTGGTAGTATAAATCACAGTAGCAAACTGCTGCTAGTAAAGAACATAAGAGCAGCCTTGCTGTAACAGGCCACAGGAGCCCATCATCCAGTTTTTAAAAAAATTGGGGAAGTCAAGGGAACGTTCAAAGCAAAAATGACCACGATAAAAGACAAAGATGGCAAAGAGTTAGCGGATGCAGAAGAGATAAAGCAAAGATGGAAAGAGTACACAGAGGAACTTTACAAAAAAGACCTAAACACCCCGGATAATAACAATGAGGGGGAAATTGAACTTGAACCAGACATCCTAGAGAGTGAAGTCAGAAAGGCCCTAAAAAGCACGACAAATAACAAAGCCAGTGGAGATGATGGTATCCCAGTTGAATTCTTCAATGCCCTAAAAGATGATGGAATCAAGCTACTACATGCTATATGCCAGCAGATTTGGAAAATGAAATAGTGGCCACAGGATTGGAAAAGATCAGTATACTCCCAATCTCCAAAAAGGGCAATGCCAAAGAACGTTCAAATTATCGAACAATTGCGCTCATCCCACAAGCTAGCAAAATGATGCTCAAGATAATACAGGATAGACTGCAGCAGCATGTAGAAAGAGAACTACCAGAGGTGCAGGCTGGGTTCAGAAGAGGCAGGGGGACCCGAGACCACATTGCCAACACACGTTGGATCATGGAGAAAACAAAGGAATACCAGAAACAAGCTTACTTCTGCTTCATTGACTATACCAAGGCCTTTGATTGTGTGGACCACAACAAAATGTGGCAAGTAATTAAATAGATGGGAATACCAGAACACCTCATATGTCTCATGAGAAATCTGTACATGAGTCAAGAAGCAACAGTTAGGACAGAGTATGGAATGATGGAGTGGTTTGGAATAGGAAAAGGAGTAAGACAAGGCTGCATTCTGTCACCCTGCTTATTCAACTTATACACAGAGCACATAATGCGCAATGCAGGGATGGAGGAATCACAATATGGGATCAAAATTGCTGGGAGAAACATCAACAATTTGAGATATGCAGATGATACCACCCTAATGGCAGAAAGTGAAGAAGACCTAAAGAAGCTCCTGATGAGGTTGAAAGAAGAGAGTGCAAAAGCTGGCCTGAGACTCAATATCAAGAAAACCAAGATAATGGCAACAGGCCATATCAGTCCCTGGAAAATAGATGGGGAAGAAGTAGAAGCAGTAACAGATTTTACTTTCTTAGGATCCAAGATCTCTGCAGATGGAGATTGCAGCCATGAAATAAAAAGGCAACTGATTCTTGGGAGACAAGCTATGAAAAACCTGGGGAACATAGTGAAAAGTAGAGATATCTCACTGCAAACAAAGGTCCGCATAGTCAAAGCAATGGTATTTCTGGTGGTAATGTATGGCTGTGAGAGCTGGACCATTAGAAAGGCTGAGCGAAGAAAAATAGATGCCTTTGAGATGTGGTGCTGGTGGAGAGTTTTGAGAGTCCCCTGGACAGCGAGGAGAACAAATAGGTCAATATTAGAAGAGATTAGCCCTGAGTTCTCCTTAGAAGGACAAATAACAAAGATGAAGTTGAAGTATTTTGGACATCAAATGAGAAGAGAGGATTCACTTGAGAAGGCCTTGATGCTGGGGAAGGTGGAGGGCAAAAGAAGAAGGGGACGGCCAAAGATGAGATGGCTAGATGGTATTGTAGACACAATGGGCACGGGGCTGTGTGGACTAAGGAGGATGGTGGAGGACAGGTGTGCCTGGAGAGCGATGGTCCATGGGGACGCAAAGAGTCGGAATCGACTGTGCGACTGAACAACAAGGTTGTAGGATCCCCTTCATCTGAGATATAGCACATTTATAAAAGGCTCTGGAAGCCATAAAATGGGGTAGGTGATGATGTAAAACCAGGAAATCACCTCTGGTTTAAAATGTGCCTGCTTTAGCAATAAAGTATAAATTTTACAGATATTTTATAGCGTGAATGATACATTTGCAAAGTTACAAGTCACTTCCCCCTTGTCAATAATTCTAAAAATAAAATAGATTGTTCTTGGGGCCATAGTGAATAAAAGCCAACATTGTGTGTAACGGTGTTGCATCTTTGCAAGTAGGTTGAAGATTTTGTATCGTTTGTTTCACCTGCTGAATAAATAGTTAGGCAGTGATCCAAACAGGACAACTTTTCAGGACTACTACTGTAATCATCAAACATGAAGAACCCAAAAGCCTCTCTATGGCAGTTTCAGGATTCAAACAGGATTGTTTCGTAGTTGATTTGAGACAGCTCAGTAAATTGTCGGCTACCAAGGTGTAAATTAGTCTAAACTTCACATGGGTTTGTGGTATATCCTAGCTCGTGTTTAGCTGGGAGGTATTTGGCAGCGTCCAATTCCATTTTCATTCATTCTATTTATTTGGTGCAAGACTATGGATTATTATGTCATCAGAACATCATCAATTGTGTGAATAATCTTAACAATGGTTTATTTGAAATAAACCATCATTCAGCTATAGATTTGGAAGCTGGCTTGTTTCAATGAGGCAGAATTAAGTTAAGCCACAGTTTATGATTCTGATGATGTGCTAATTTGTTGTCGATCTCTCTCTCTTCTGCACATGGGGTGGGTAGGATTTTAATTGGGGATGGCTTTTCAAAGGGGGTGGGGTGGGAAAGTTAGTGTTTATTAAGGGTTTTTAATGTTTTAAAATGTTTTAAGATTGTAATATTTTTGTTCTGTTATGATGCCGCGCAGAGTCGCTTGTTCGAGTGGGGCGGCAATATATAAATTTGAATGAATGAATGAATAAATGAAACAGCAGTGGAAGCTTAAACTTGAAAAGCAAAGCAAAGTAGAGAGCATGAAAAACTGGGGTGAAGCATGGCACAGCTTATGTCTAAAATGCCACCTATGGTATTCAAGTGCTGCCATAGCGTTTTATTATAGGATGTATGAAATATATCACAGCAATCTTCAAATAAAAGGTGCATGTAGATACTTCTAAAAATGTTTGGGCTTTCAGTGTAACAATGTCGTCTGTAGCTTCTGGTCATTTTTGTCAGAATATGAAATCTTCCATTCGCGGTAATTCATTTTCATTATGATCCCAGCTCAGCAGGAGGTAGTACAATAAGTAGAATCACTAATATGATTTTTCCTAAAAATAAAAATTCTTAGCATGATGTTTCTGTTGCAAGCTGCATCTAGGACATTCAAAACACAGTTGAGTTTTGCTTCCGTTATACGCCTTGCAGCTCCACTGACCTTATTTGCTTCTACCTGGAAAATTATCCAGTTGTCAGCAGAGTTCATGCTATCTTCCATAAGAATGAACTTAAAAAACCACTAGGATGTAAGTAGAAGGGGGTGAAATTAAGGTGGTAAAGGTAAAGGTCGCCCTTGTTCAAAAGCAAATTGTATCTGACACTAGGGTTTGGTGTTCATCTCTATTTATAGCCAAAGAGCCAGCGCTGTCTGCAACTGAAGACATTTCTGTGGTTACATGGCAGGCAGTGCCGAATGCTGTTTACCTTTCCACCGAAGTGGTCCCTATTTATCTACTTGTAATTTCTTGCTTTCGAACTGCTAGCTAGGCTGGCAGGAACTGGGGCAGAGACAGAAGCTCACTCTATCATGCAGCACTTGGGTCTCGAACTGCTGACCTGCTGACCATCCAGTCATCAAGTTCAGTGTCTTAACAACTAAGCCACTGCAGTCCCTTGAAATTAAGGTAGCTAGGTACAATACACAAATCAGGGTTTATGGGATAGGATCTGACTGAATAGCTCAGTTACTCAGGTATCTGGCTGTGAAGCCAGACATTGGGAGCTCAATTCTTCATTGTGTATCCAAAAGGAGTTGTGCTGACCTACCCCAGTGTGCAGGGTCACCCCACAGCAGTGTTACACAGAGAGTCCTGGCAGCAGTCTATTCAAGGAGAATCCAAATAACAAAGTCCAAAAAGCAAGTCGAGATCTGCTTACCAGAAGTTCAAGCGAGCATCTAGTCCAAAGGATGTCCAGGGGCATCATCATGATTAGCAGTGACATCATGGTCACAGCAGGCAATACAAGAGGTATCTGAAGTCAAGCAGGGTGTCAGTCTTTGCACAGAAGAAAATTGTACCGACACTTGTCTGGTGAGACAAGCTCGCTTAAAAAGCCTCCCAGCTAATTGGCATCAGCTGGGAGCCTCCTCTGATAACAAGCTCTGGCTTTTTTACGTCTCAGCTGCAGATCTTTTTGGCAGCTTTCCTTGACTGAGAGCTGATTGCTGTCAGAGTCAGATCTCTGATCTGACAGGTCATTTGCCTGAGGAGTCAGAGTTGGGACAGAAGCAGGCCCTGGTTCAAGACACCCTCAGGTTCAGCTGCAGGCTGGGGAGACAGAACTGGGCAGGGCATAGAAAGTGCCTCCTGATTCAAGTCCTCTTTAGAGTCTAACGAGGACTGGATCACAACAGGAGTCAACCTGCGTAGCCTTGGCCATAAGTCAGAATTGCCTTGATGGCATACAATTATTAAAGATCTGAAGTCTAAATAAATCCACTTGTGAGTGAAAGAGGTCCCTGTGATTAAGTGGGTAGAATGGCCAACCTTCTGTCGTTGTTATTAATATATGCTTTCCCTATTGTCACATGGCCCAGTGTTGAGTGTGGATATTTGCGGTGGGGAGGGGGGGAATGTAGTCTTCTTGTGAAGCAGGAACTTTCACTGGACATAGTTTGAGTTTCCAGGAAAACTTAGTACTTTATGTTCCGATTTCTTTACCTCACATGTCTGTGTTGAGTACATGAACATGATGGGTAGACCCACCAGAATACTGATAATAACATTTGCTTGGATGGCAGCAGCACAGTGTTATTGACTTTTCAAAATGTATGAGCGCTCTTCATATCAACAAGAGACAAAGGAATCTTTGCAACTTCTGAGAATCACTGTTTCTGAATCTTCCCAACTGTTTAGTGGCACTCAAAATGTTGACAAATTGATTGTGACTTAAGCTTTCATGGTCCAAAATTCACTTTATGCGCTTGTATTCTCCTAAGCTTGTTATTTTTACTTCCACAAGAGTCAGGAAAGAGGGAGATGTAAATACTCTGATTGACTAACACATTCCTGAGCAGGAATTGTGAACGTTTATCGTTGAATTAATAGTCAGCTGAAGAGGTGAGAAGCATCTTTCATATCTGTTTTTATTGTATCTCTCAGTAGCTAGATACTTGGTCGGCTAGGCAAATACTTCAGTTCATCCACTGAAGCAGGCTCTACTTCTACAATAATGTAGTAGATATGCAGAAAGAGATGGAGGAATTATACTTCAGCAAACAATCCGATCTTGTCTATTTGATGCAGTCTCCAAGTTAAGTAAACTTTGCCTACAATACACAATAAACCTTGGTGTTTTGAAAGAATTTCCCAAGTTCCTATAAGCCCTTTGATTGTGTGAGGCATGAAGCTTTTCTTTTTAAATGAGTTAAAGGCAAAGCTCAAATCATTGCATTTTAAAAAGAAATTGTTTTACTCACTACTTCTCACCAGCCTGGTTGTTGTTGTTATTTTAATAGCACAAGTAGTCCAAGCATAGTATGGTATTAACATGTTGTGTTGTTGTTCTCTGGCAACACATAGTACTACCCTCTGCTGACATCTAGTGCCTAATTTTGATATCGTACCTTGAAAATATTTAATATGCAAAATATAAAAAACAAATAATACTTTCCTTTTGTCAACCAGGACTGATACAAAATTTGAAAATTATGCCAGAGTGCCTCGAAAAATGTGCCTTGAAATTAATTTTGGAAAGCATCTACTGCTTATTTGTTACACCTAAGTAGCTCAGTTATTATTCAAGAAGTAGTTTTGTAATTACTAGTCAGTTTGGTCATTGCTTTAAAAGCAACTCAGTACAAGGTACCATATGAAATTGATAAATCTCTAGCTTTGGTATAAGGCATTTCTTCTGTCTCCATGGAAGAAGTGAGCTGCCAAAACATAGTTTATAAGGTGCAGTGATACTCTACTTTCATTTTGTTGCAAAAGACCAATGCAGGTACCCCCTTGGAAATCCCTCTTTATGTAAAAGTGTCATGCTGTTCTTTTGTACCAGACCTTTCTTGAATTTTTTTATAGATTTTCCCCACCTTACATTATTATTGCCAAACATATGGGCACTTACAACAAAACAAAGTTGGTCACCATGGAAATGATATGTCTGAGGAAGGCTGCTAGAGTGACTAGAAGGGATAAAATCAAGAATGAGATTATAAGGGAAAGAATTGGAAGAGAATCCATCTTAAACCCTATAAATAGAGAATAAATAAAGTGGTTTGTCCATTTGGAGAGAATGTCTTGGAATTCCATACCATTCAAGGCATATGTGGAAAGAGAAGAAGGACAACGACCATGGGGCAGACCTCAAGGAAGGTTGAGAGGGAACATCAAAGATTTGTTGCAAAAAACACCAAATAACAAGGCTGCTAGAAGTGGCAGAGCAAGAAACTTGTATCTTTACTTGACACCTGAAATAGGCAGTGAAGAAGAACATACAGTGGAACCTTGGTTAAAAAATGGCTCGGTTAACATCAAAATCACATAACAAAAGGAAATCCATAGAAAATAGTGGCTCGGTTTATGGATTTTTTTGTATCAATTGGTTTTCAATGCATTCCTATAGGAAAATGCATTTCAATTAAAGTATTTTGGTTTTCAGTGCATTCCTATGGGAAATTTCATTCAATGCATTCCTGTGGGAAATTCGGTTAAAGTAATTTTAGCTGTAAGAAACATTCCAGAGAATGCATTAATTATGTTAACCGAGGTTCCACTGTATAGTTCAGTGGTTTAAATAGAAGCCACAGGCTGGGAGTTTGATTCCCCAATGTGCTTCTGGACTTGATGATCCATGGGGGTCCCTTCCTGTTCTGAAATTATAAGGTTATTATTAGGTACAAGTTCAGTATCTCACTAGAGATTAATTAGGGAACCTTGTGTGGAGGCATGTGCTAATATTGAAGAAACTGCTAGATTTCTTTCTGTTCCATCTCCAAAATAGATCTTCGTGTCTCTTATTCTCTGGTGTATTCCTCCTCCAACCAGAATTTGTTCCATAACAGGGATTGCCTTATCAGTGCTGTATTTCCTTTTCACTGGGAAATAGCTGGCAGGAGCCTGGTTGTGATAAAACGGGGGCTTTTTCCCTTCCTGAGATATTAAAGAAATTTTGATAAGTCCCATGATTTGCATGAACTGCAGTCCTTGCATAGCATGGTAGCTATTAATAGTTTATGTGCCATGAATAGGCAGAGAACAAAATATTATTGCTAGAACAAAAAAAATGTTTAATGTGTTTATCATTTTGGCTTGATAGCTGACAGCCAACATAAATCGGAATAATTAAATAACGCTTAGAGAGAACTGTTGAGTATTGGTACCATACTGACATTTCCTACTAGCTTGATTTGTGCCTTGTTAAAAGGCAGTCTGATAAAGAGTTTCAAACTGTTGTACATTAACCTTTATAAAATTTTATCTCCCTCTCCTGACCCCAGAAAAGTAAATCCACTTCCACCAACTCCACGAGCCTCTTTTAATACAGGTGGAACAATCTAATAGCAAAATTTAGTAACATTTCAATGCAGTGGTTGTCCAACCAACCAGTTAACTGCATTGCCTTTTTGAAAAATAAAGAAGATATTTTTTGGGGGTAAATCTGTTCTAAACCAGTGTTTTCCAAACCTTTTCAAGCTGGGAGACAGGTCATGCTCTCTCAGTCAGCTTCGAGGGCCAGACAGCCATTTTGCCATGCCTGCATGATGGGGGTGGCCATTTTGTCCCATCAGCTTCAAAGGAGCAGCCATGTTGTTTCTCAAATGCCATTGGAGGGTGGAAGGCCACATGAAATGGTGTCATGGGCTGGATCCCACCCATGGGCCTTAGCTCTAGGCTAATGTATCATTTTAGGCAGTCATCCCATCCATGTGCAATAAACCAAGCCAGATCCAACTTTGCTTTTGAGAGCAGCCATATTTTAAGATAGTGTGGTTATATTTCAGGGTGCAGGAATAGATCCAAGCGTGAAGTCACTTGAAATACTGACTTTGCTCAGAAGAGCATGCTTGCCCATCCATCTGTCCATCCCCACCAGAGGCATTGCCAGAAGAGAGGACAAACATCTGTACAGCTGTCTCAAGGCTACCCTTTGTCAGGTCTGGCCATGCTGTGGAGGCTTCATGGGCAGCTCATCTGTATGAGTTTTGTGTGGAATCAACTCACTGCATAATACAGCTTAGGTTATGGTCGTTGTGTTGAATATAGTGCATGTGCGTGTGTGTTTTGTGTGTGGAAGTTTGCTTGCTTCCAATTATGTAACCACTTTGCCTGCTCAGAGGGATATAAATTATTTAAAATGCTGAACACCATAGGCCTTGTTCATGAATGCATGTGGCAATAAACATTCTGCACAGAGACACCGAGAGCTGTCCTCTTCCCAAAGACACCTGTCTGAGTTAAATGCTTTAAAAAATTAAATGAAAAAGCTCTGATTTATTAATTTTTTTTACATCATCATCTTCTAGTAAGTTTTTTTTACCCCTGCCAACACATATGCTTCAAGGCAATCTGAACGGAAAATAAAAGTGAAGCATCTCTTGAATATTAAACATTTCTTTAGATTTTATGTGGCAGGTACCACATCTTATGTACACATGCATGTGCTTTCAGAAAAAGAAAAAGAGGGTTTTAGATGAAAAGGTATGATGACAGGGCCTGCCTCTTGACAGATTAAAGCTATTTAAAATGGATTATATTTTCCCACAAATTAACTGACATGGTGCCTTTACGTTTTCTCTCCTTTTGAATTGCAGAAATGCAAAAAGAAGGTTGAAGAAGTTTCACGAAAACCTGTGAATTCGCTTTTGGGATACAAATGTAGGATAACACTTACTTCCCTCTACTTTGAGGTTGATTGAAGCATATGTCCTGGAGAGTATTAGATATTTGGTACACTTGTATTCTCTGTTACAGGGCAATTTGAAAAATCTCTCCTGCAGATAGCTGTTTATATGCCTAGTTTCTTCTGGGAATATCAATTTAACTTCCTCTTAGACAGTAGCTTTCTGGTCTGTATGATTGCAGAGGTGACTTTGCAATTACTATCTAAGTTGAAGGGGTCTGCAGTGGCTCAGTGGTTAAGAAGCTTGCCTTGTTAGCTGGAAGGCTGCCAAGTCAGCAGTTTGAGACCCAGGTACTGCATGGTGGATTGAGGGACCATCTCTTTTCCAGCTCTCTGGGACATGAAAGGAGCCTCATTTGGGTGTTCCCTGAGCAGAATTTCTTCCGCAAAAATCCTTTCAACCCAGAACAATTTCTAACAAGAAATTATTATTATCTAAGTTGAACATTTTAGGTAAAGATTGCCCTTGTTTGCAAGCCAGCCGTGTCCAACTCTAGGGTGTGAGCCAGCACTGTCTTAACAGGAAGCAAATAACAAGAGATTTCACTCTCCATCATTTGTAGTTCTTGATGGTGGCCATTCAATATGACATGTTTTTGACATCACCACATCTATGATCTGTACTGTATTCAATATCGATTTGTCTTCTCTTTTAATGCAGGTCAACTGAACTCCAAAATGTTCTATCCTTTGCCTTCTGTTTCCATCTCTGGCCAAACAGTTTTGCCATTGACTCATCCCATCATTTTGGGGGGTCTGCCTAGTAGCCTTTTGTGGTCCCTTGGTATCCAGTCTGTTAGCCAACAGGTCCATCTGTTGTCCTTTAGGTGGGTGGCATGGCCTTCCCATCTTCTTTTTGCCACATATAGTTCATTGAGCACATCATGCAGTCTGGTTCTTTGGTGTAATCCAGAAGTTCTCAATGTTTTTCAGCCGCAGGCCAGACCACGCTCCCTCAGACAGCTGAGCGGGCTGGACTGGTGCTGTAAAACACACAGGTGGCTGTTATAAATGCATTTATGGCTACCGCGGACTCATTTACAGCTGTCCTAAATTCATTTTTTGTGGCTGGAAATGAATCCATTGCTGATTCCAGTAGTGGCGGCAGTGGCTGCAGAGTGACTTCAGCAAGCTTGGGGGGTTGGATAATTTTATGCCCTAGACTGGATCCAGCCCGCAGGTCATGGGTGGTGAACCCCTAGTGTAATGCCTTATTGCTGACCTTATCCCTGATCTGAATGATGATGAGAACTCGTAATGGTATTTAAAACATTACTAGCCCCAGGGATGTACTTTCCACAATGAGGAGCTGAAAATTGTGGATGCTCTTGTACATAGCATTAAATTTAATCTGCCCCTTAAGTTATGGCTGTGGCATAATGTTTGCAATGTTATGGCTGTTTGCAATGTGACCAAACTCTGGATGCTACTGAAAATAGCAGCTTCTGACCTCTTTTGCAACAATATATATAAAAAATGGCTGATTCAAGCAAAAGTAGTGTGCTATAAATAGACTCTTATTTACCTGCTGGCAGCTGTGCCTATACTAAGCTCCTTTTGTTCTGCAAGTAACTGAAGGCTGCCTTTTGGGTAGGGGTGGGTATTCATTTGGCCCCCTCTGTAGATTACACTGTTCCACTACTGTACGTGACAGCACGTTCCGACTTATTATTCATGCTTCTAGCTTAATGTCACCTTCAGTTAATGCCGCAAAAACAGTTTTGACAGATTGCTCTGCCCAGTCAGCATCTCAGGTGTATTGGACCAGTCATTAGAGAATAGATTAACTCTCCAGAGGGTAGTTGGGTTGAATACTTAAACAGGTGGAGTAACAATTAAAGTTTGGGCACCCAAAAAAAGGGGTGTGTGTGCTAGAAAGAGCTTATCTATTTAAAAGAATGGCCTGTTCAAATAGAAAAAGTGTTGGTGATCCTTGGATATTGGGTAAAGGTAAAGGTCACTCTTGTTTGAAAGCTCGTCATGTCCAACTCTGGCAAATCACCTTGTTGCCTTGGCAATATACAGTATATTGGCAGTATATATCCATCCTTATCCTTAGTTCCTATCTAGGATGTAGTGGTTGAGATACTGAGCTTGGAGACTGGAAGGTTGGGGTTCGATATCTGAGTGCTTCACGATGGATCTTGGCGACATGAAAGGAGCCTCATTCGAGCATCCCCTGAGTGGAGTTTCTCCAGCAAAAATCTTTTCAAACCAGAGTAATTTCTGACACGAAATTTATTTATCTAGGATGTTTCACATGTCCATCGCATCTCACAGTCTTCCTAGCAGTGTCACCCTGAAACTGGGTGGAACCTCAGGGGAAATTACCATTCTCACAATAATAGAAGTAACTGGGTGTATCATTTGTGGATACACACTGAGCAGAGTTTCTCCAGCAAAAATCCTTTCAACCCAGATTAATTTTTGACACACAATTATTATTATTATTTGTGGAGATTGTTGATAGCTCTTGTAAGTGGTGTATTCTAACCAAGGAGGCTACATTGTTTGAAAAGCTAATGCACTTTGGCTGGTCTATGATGTAATGGCAGACAGAAAATTAAAGAAATAATGCCTATATGGCAAAACATCAACTATTAATTTGCTACGTTGGAGCCTAGGTAAAGGTTGCCCTTGCTAGAAAGCCAGTCGTATCTGACTCTAGGGTACAGTGGTCATCTCCATTTATTGCCAAAGAGCCAGCACTGTCTGCATTTGCAGATTTTTCTGTGGTCATGTGGTAGGCATGACTAGACACCAGAGTGCACTGAACACTGTTACCTTTCCTACCAAACTGATATCTTATTAATGTACTTTTAATTTAATTTTCTAATTTATATAGCCGCCCACCTCGGAATGACTTTGGGTGGCTTACAATTTCTACTTGCAGTTTCTTGCTTTCAAACTGCTAGGTTGGCAGGAGCTGGGACAGAAGACTGGAGCTCATTCTCTCTTGCAGCACTCAGGTCTCAAACTGTTGACCTTCAGAACTTCCAGTCATCAAGTTCAGTGTCTTAACCACCAGGCCACCACAGTCCCTTAAATCGAAGTCTAGGTGTTGCTAATGGTACATCTCTAACTTATTCTTGACCCTGTAGGGCTCCATATTTGTATGGGAAGAATTAGGATAGATATCAAAGGGACTGCAGTGGCTCAAGTGGCTAAGATGCTGACTGGAAGGCAGCAGGTCAGCAGTTCGATACCTGAATAATGCAAGATGGAGTGAGCTGCCATCTCTGTCCCAGTTCCTGCCAACCTAGCAGTTTGAAAGCAAGAAATTGCAAGTAGATAAATAGGGACAACTTTGGTGGGAAGGTAGAGAGCGTTCCGTGCATTCCGGTGTCTAGTCATGCCTGCCAATGACCATGGAAACGATTGCACAAGCAGACAGCACTAGCTTTTCGGCTATGAAACAGAGAAGAGCATTGAACCCTAGAGTTGGGTATGACTGGCTTTCGAGCAAGGGTGACCTTTATCTTTACCTTACAAGGTGGCAAAAAGGGCATGCATTTTTTCAAATCTATGTCCCTATGTTAATCAAGGACTAAGGCAGCGTTTCTCAATCTTTGGTTTTTGGACTTCAATTCTCAGAAGCCTAAGTCAACTCCCCAAAGCACTGATCAGCCAGTGTACTGACTTAGGCTTCTGGGAATTGAGGTCCTCCTGTGGGGTGTGGGCCCCACATTGGGAACCACTGGCCTAAACAAAACAACAACAAAATGCTACACTAAAGTTTCAATTCGAGGGTCATTTGCCCCACTATTTGGTGTGTTACAGGTATTGGTTGGATCTCCCCCCCTCCCCCCAGCAATCACATGACCTGATCACTAACCCAAACCAATCTGCCCCCATAGCATCCTTACCCAAACCTTTTTTGAACCCCTGACAGGAGCTTCTACTGTTTTGGGGCAAGTAGGTATGCTCTAGTTTGGTTCATTTCCACAACATGTAGTTATCTGTCAGGCTCCTTCCACTGCCATTTTCCAGTATTGTGAAATGAGTGAGCTGCTTCAAGATATTGACACTTTGAACATTTCCCCTGAATTTATTACTTTCCTTGCCTGTGCTAAACCATCACTGATGTGCTGAACCACTTAGATTAAATTTTAAAATGACTTTCTTTGCCTTGTTTGAAGTGCTGATGGTAACTGTGGATGTGGGCAATTTCTCAACCGGCACTTCGCACAAGGCAAAGAATTCTTCAAAAATTTAATCTAAGTGATTCAGCACATCAGTGATGTCCTAACAGAGGCACAAGTATGTATTTTTCACTTCCCCTGACCCCATTTCAGAGAAGTAGGGGTAAGTATTCAATTTGTCAGTACAGTATCTTAAAGTGGCTCATTTATTAAGCCTCTTCATGACACCTGGAACTGACAGTGGCTAAAATTGGTTGTTTAAGGTTCTTACCAAGAGCAAATTATTCTTCCCCATGACCTTAAGCAACCCTATTTAGACTGCATCAACCTACTTCAATAGAGCCACTGTAGTTGCAAAGTAGTGATGTTTTGTTAGCATTGAAGAATTGGAGAAAAAATGTCTTTCCAACAAAAGTAGATTGGAAGGAGGGACCTTTGTTGGCCTCTTTGTTTCTGATTATCCCCATGGGATGGTGGGCAGCCCAAACTCTGCTCACAATCTGAGTTCGATTCCGACAGGACTAAGGTTGACTTGGCCTTCTATCCTTCCAAGGTCAATAAAATGAACAACCAGCCTCTTGGGTGCTGAACACCAATTATCTTGTGAACCATCCAGAAAGTACAGTACTCTTAATTACTATGTTGCCGAATATAAGTGTAATTGCTAATTGCTATTGCTGCAATGTTGAATTATATGCTACCATGGTGATGCTGACAGGGCTGCAGGTTGGACTCCTCAGCTGTTCATTATCTACTTCCATTTGGTATAATAATAATAATTTTGTGTCAGAAATTATTCTGGGTTGAAATAATTTTTGTAGAAGAAACTCCACTCAGGGAACACCCAAATGAGGCTCCTTTCATGTCCCCAAGAGCTGGGGCAGAGATGGGTGCTCAATCCATCATGCAGTACCTGGGTCTCAATCTGCCGACTTGCCAGCCTTCCAACTAACTAGGTGAGCTTCTTAACCACTGAGACACCACAATTTGGAGCATTCCTCTGGCTACTGAAGTAGCACACATTTTAAATATTGCTTTAATTCTATCTGTTAGAATGCAGTAGATATGCCTTTTAAATAGTATATTTTAAGTATCCAAATATTAAAATTTTACTTCTTCTTGTATTGTGTTGGTTGGGTGGTTGACTATTTGGTTACTGAAGTTTTCTCAGGTTGTATATTGGCCTCACATACCCAGCATTGTCTGCTTTCGATGTGAAGTGCTATAAATAGCTCCTTGTTTGAGATTCACCCTGATGCTGCCTCATTTTGCTTCATGTAGCATGCCTGGGAAGTTAAATGGTGGACTCTAATAAAATAAAATAAAAATCACTGAGAAGCTGTTTTCTGAATTGGCTCATTAATAGCTCAAACAGAATTGGTGACTTGTTTCATTTCATATTTTGTTTAACTTGTGTTTGTTGCTTTACTAGTAAAGCTCTATTAAGAATGAAAGCTAGATGCCTTAAATGCGACCTTAGCATTGTCTGAGTAATAAGAAGTATAAGTGCAGCCTAATAAAATGGAGTCAGTTTTACAGCCATTTAACGTGGCAGGCATGCCGCCTCAGTGAATAATTTGCTTTTGAACTGGCTACAAGATGTATTTGTAAAGATTGCAAAGCCGAAGGCCCTGATTATCTCACGAGTGTGTTGAGAAGAAGGATGTATCTGGCTGATGACTCTGAAGCGTCTAGCTGAAACATTTGTCTCTTAATTTAAAAAAACAGCTCTGTCTACCAGAAATATGGAGCAAAATGCTTTGAAAATGAAAATGAATCAAATCAATTATTTTGATAAAACCAACTCAGTATTTTTTTCCTCTTTATATTGGCGAAGGTCAGATGTCCTGAAAAAGAGTTTGCCAAAATTAAAATGACACTTTATAGAAATATGAAACATAAAGCTCTCTCGAACTTTCTCCTGTTGTAGGGCTAGGAATAAATGATTTGAAAATTAATTGAGGAAGTATTGGAAATGGCCTAATATTGCAATTATTCTATCCAGCTGTTTCGGTAATATTCATTCAGAGTTAAGATGATAGTTGAGTTAGCAGTTGAGACCAGTTCCCCAATCTAGCATCCCTTAGGATATGGATGGCGAACCTTTTAGAGACTGAGTGCCCAAACTGCAACTCAAAACCTACTCTTTGCTGGGGGGGGGGAGGAAGCACTCCCATTGGGCTGCTGGGCAGAGGGGTGGGGCAAACTCTGTGCTGGGGTGACAGCACATGTGCCCACAGAGAGGGCTCTGAGTGCCCCCTCTTGCATGTGCGCCATAGGTTCGCCACCCCTGCCCTAGGTGTGCTGAACTATAAATCTCATCAGCCACACTAACATGCTTGCTTGAAATGGAGAGGGTTGGAGTCCAGTATATCCAGAGGCATGGAGACTAAATTTGGACCATCAGATGCCATTTTTATAGCTGTGGTGAATGAATAGCATGTAGAATACATCTACTATAAAAGCTATGGCAATAAACTAACATTTTCTCAGTCACAAGGTGGTTACTCTTTCTTTTATCTTCACCCTATAAAAAGGAAGAGGAAGGAATTGTTAATTAAAAAGATGCTCAATTCAAAGCAAGGCCTATTGGTCTCATTACGGTATATAGTTCCTAATTTCTTTTACTTCCTATTGATTTGCAATTAGCTTGGACCAGATTTTAGGCCCAAGCAGTGTTAATCAGTGCCTCATGAATTCTAAATTAGTTATTTCTTTCTCCCTTGTGGAAAGTTAATCACTATTTCAGGTTCACTTTAACAGACCCAGGATCGGTTGACCAAACAGCATTGGAAGAGAACAACCCAATTCCTCACTGTGCCTCCTTGACAGGGGCTAGACTTGATGATGATCCATAGGATTCTTTGCAGCTCTACAGTTCTAAGATTACCATTATCTAAGATTACTCCAGTGTGGTTGAAAAAGTGGAACAAGTTCAGAAGAGGGTGATAAGGGATGATAAGAGTGCACAACACATAATAATAGGCTCAAGTTAAAGGAAGCCAGATTTCAGTTGAATATCATGAAAAACATTGTAATTATTAGAGCAGTAGGACAATAGGACCAATTAACTCTGGAAGTGGTGAGTGTTAACTCTGGATGTGTTCAAGAGGAAAATTACAATCAATCAGATATGCTTTGATTTCAAATTCCTGCATTGAGCAGGGGATTGGACTCAATGGCCTTAGGCTCATTTCAACTCTATGATCAAAGTGCTATTTATAATATAAACATACAGTAAAACCTCGGTTAACATAATTAATACATTCCCTGGGACGTTTCTTAAAGCAAAAATTACTTAAACTGGATTTCTCATAGGTATGCATTGCATGCAATTAATTTCCCATAGGTATGCATTGAAAACCAAACTATGCTAACTGAAATGTGGTTTCCCATAGGAATGCATTGAAAACCAATTAATCCATTCCAAAAAAATGTCTTAAACCAAACCACTATTTTCTATGAATTTCCTTTTGTTATGCGATTTCTATGTTAACCAAGCTGTTTGTTAACTGAGGTTCCATTGTATATCAGAAAGTTCTGAGCTCATTACATGCTTGTTAGCAAGAACATCTAGAAACATGGTATTGAGATAGAAAGGAAAATGATGCTTTCTGTTCTTAAAGTGGAAATGCATGTCCTTTGCCAATTGTGTTTTCTTTGCCAACTATTCATTCCTAAATAAGTAAATAAATAAATGGTTGCTTGGTGACACCTCATCCCCCACCCTGCATTTGCTGCATGAAAAAACTGCTTCCATTTTTCTGTTGGGTAGGGCCAGTCTGTTCTGCACTGCATTATATCTTTTTTGTCTAAACTGTATAATATTTTATTCTTTGGATATGGTGCTATTGAGAATATCTAATTTTCTATACAGATGTGTCTGGTTTCTAACTATAGTTTACCACAGGGAAATTTTCTGTGCCAGCAGGTCACTGAATTTATCCTTAGCTGGAGAGATGTTATCTTCGGAAATGGCCTGAGGTACAGTTTGGATTCTGACAGGAAAAATGAATTTGTGGAGCCTTTCTCCATTATTTATTCATAAGGAGTTGTTGAGAGTTTTAAAACAATAGGCCATGAATCTGATGTGCTTGAAATCTGTAGGTTTTCCCCCCCTTTTGTACTGGTAAAGAAAATGAGAGATCAATTTGCAAAGCAGCATCTTTTCTTGGGCATGTCAGAATTCACTGGTAAAAGCAGGAGATCCAGTCTGGCCAGGTTATCCTGCTATGGTAATAGATTAAACCCTACTGCCAGCAACTCAATGTTGAGTGTCAGGCAGCGGTTAACTAACCTGACCACCCTGAGGACTAATGGCCTTGGGTGCTGAAGTCAACAGG
The DNA here is from genome assembly GCA_035047305.1 of Bradypodion pumilum. NCBI lineage: Eukaryota > Metazoa > Chordata > Lepidosauria > Squamata > Chamaeleonidae > Bradypodion > Bradypodion pumilum. The sequence continues at coordinate 14,144,866 of JAWDJD010000014.1, read as the reverse complement.
GAAGGGTGGTGGTCCACACGTGGATTAAATCCCACTTGAATCCATCTTGATACGAGGGCAGCAGCTTCAGCAATACTGACCTGGGACTGAGGAGGACTTTGTGTGCCAAAAGGGCTCAGGACCAGAAAGTGACTCACAGAACTGGATCAGTGGTACTGTGGGTTACATGTTGTGATGGGAAAGGCATATGAAAGGCCACTGCATTATAGTCTCAGGACAATCTTTATGGCTCATCGCCATGATAATCGCCAATAATGTAAATGCTATATTTCAAATTTTAAGCTTACATTTTAGTGTCCATTTTAATTGCGATGCTTCTGGTATGAATAAAGAAAGAACACGTTGCAGTCAGGAGCTGCTACCCTGGTTCAAAAAGGCTCAGAAAGTGACTCGTGGAACTGGATCAGTGGTTGTGGTGTCATGCTGTAATGTGGAATACAAATGGAAGGCCATTGCATTATATTCTTAGGACAATCTTCATGGCTGATCACCATGAGGATCGCCAGTATTTGGAATCGGATATGGCACAAGAAGAAGAAAAAGCAGGAGAAGGTGAAAAGGTTTGGAAAAACCTTATTTCCACAGTTCATGTTGCCTTGGAATCTTGGAATGAGAATACAATTATAAACTCAAGATCAATGATGCATACTAAGAGACAAAATAATCTCTGTCTCTCCAGTATCATTATACAAAAGGTAGAGCCTATTTTTCTGAAGGTGGCAGTTGAGAATATTGATAACAAGGTTTCTTTTCCAAGGCAGCAAATCTCCCCTGCTCCTCATTTCTGATGTAGCAGACAGAATTAGAAACTGAGGGCTGGTCCAGAATAGTCCATGTTTCAAATTACATTTCAACACATCAGTACTATGGTGGGAGTCTATTTCCTTTAGTGGTTAGAGTCCTGGACTCAGATTTGGAACATCAGTTTGTAGCCATCACAACTAGTTTTTATACCTAGTTGTTATTTGGTAATACTGGAATTGATGTTTGTTGGCCATGCTGCCTGAGCTTTTTGGGACTTCAACAAGGTTTATGGACCTATGTAGCACTAGGTCAGTGATGGCCAACCTTGACACTTCACATGTTCTTGAACTTCAATTCCCAGAAGCCCTGATCAGCAGGAGTGCTGACTTGGACTTCTGGTAATTGAAGTCCAAGAACACCTGGAATGCCAAGGTTGGCCACCCCATGCACTAGCAAGATATAGCATTAGTCATCAGGGTTCACTTGGAGCTATCCAAGGTCCTGTTTCTATCTATCCTCTGCATAAGAGGACTTCTATTTGCAGCTCCTCAAGTGGTTTAGTGGTTTAGACCAATGATTCTCAACCTGTGGCCCACGGCATTATTTCATGTGGCCTCCCATTGCCTCCACCATACCAGGAAGTACATGTGGTGGAGGAAGGGCAAAATTGCTGTCTGGCCCCCAAAGCTGTCTGAGGGAGTGTGACTCGGCCCCCAGCTTTAAAAGGTTGACAATTTCTGGTTTAGACATGAGCTGGAGACTGCAAGGTCGGGTTTTGATACCCAAGAGCTACGTTTGGGGACACTAGGTGATATTAAGCAATTTGAGCACTTCACTAGATATTTTTAAGGATGCCTAGTGTTTCCTAAAGTCATATCCCTCTGTTTGTAATGGGAGATTACTTTAGCCAACATCTTGGCAACTAATAGTGTCTGCACTAAGCTGGGTAGGATATAAATATTTTCCTCAATTTCTTAATTGACCAGACCAGGAGTTCCCAACCTTTTAAAGCCAGGGGCCAGGTCATGCTCCCTCAGACAGCTTCGGGGGCTGGATGGCCATTTTGACCTTCCTCCACCACATGGCACTTCCTGGTGGAGTGGTGGGGGGCAGTGGGGGGGCCACTTGAAATGGTGATGTGGGCCACAGGTTGAGAATCTCTGGACCAAACTATCAAGGGATGAATTCCTTCTGGTCACAACTCGCTTTCCATTCCTTTTGCTGCTGCACAGTTCTTCTCCAGGTTGACAGGCGTTGGACAGCAACAGTCACTGAGGGGTATCCCAGGGGAGTAAAAAACACCATGGCAGGCACCCAAAGATGGGAAGACTCAATCGTGAAAGGTATTGGTTGAACCTGGAGTCCAAAAGCAATGGGAGGATTACAGTTGCTCATCTCTGGCCAAGCTTTAGCACATTGCCAGAAGTGGTGCTGACTGAAATAGGGGTTTGTCAAGTCTAGCCAGGTTATCCTGCTATGGTAATAAAGTAGACCATACTGCCAGCGACTCAATGCCGAATGTCAGGTGGAGGTTAATTAACCTGACAACCCTGAGGACTAACAGCCTTGGTTGTCAAAGTCCACAAGAAAGGGTGATGATCCCCAAGTGGGCAGCAAATTCATAAATCCTAGCCTGGGACTGAGGAGGACTTTGCGTGCCAAAGGGCTCAGGACCAGAAAGTGACACAAGGAGCTGGGCCAGTGGTACGGGGGTCATGTTGTGATGTGGAAGGTAGATGAAAGGCCATGGCATTATATTCGCAGGACAGACTTCATGGCTGATCACCATGATGATTGCCAATATTCAGAATCAGATATGGCACAAGAAGCAAAAGGAGAAGCAGCAGGAGGTGGTGGTAGGGTTTGTCCTTTTGCCATTTTAATGTATCTATGATCCATCATTGGAGTCAATGAGATCATAATTTTTCTTGGCTTGATTTCTTCATCATGCGCAAATCTAATTGATGAAGACCTGAATGGATCAAGCCTCAGATAAAGAAACATGTCGAGCCACCTCTGTTATGTAGAGGTGTAGTGAGAAGTGGCTCCTACAGTTTCCATTGTGTAAGTGCTTGGACACTTCTTCCTCCAACTCCTGCTAATATGGCACCTCTGCCTAGGAGGTAGGCATATCTTTGCCTCCTTTCGCTTGGATTATTTTAGGAAGCTTATCTCATTTGAACCAGGAGGGAATTTCTTCTCTCTGGAGAAGTTAAGCCTGTTGCTATAGCTACAGGCTTGCAGCTCTCTCTCACCACTTCCTAATGTAAATGGTTAAATACATTTCTTATTGCCTGTAATGTCTGGTACGAAGACATTGCTTAAAGAAACATATCTTCTGGCTAGTTTGGGATTAAGCGCATGTAAAACAAACAGCTGAAATTGTCTATCTACAGCAAACACAATGTGTCTAATTTTTTAAAAGGAGTTGACAAAGTAGTAGTTACATTGTCCTGCCAATCTAGCAGTTCGAAAGCGAGAAATTGCAAGTAGATAAATAGGTACCGCTTTGGTGGGAAGGTAAACAGCATTCCATGCACTCCAGTGGCTAGGCATGCCTGCCACATGTCCACGGAAACGTTTGCAAATATATATAGCACTGGCTCTTCAGCTATAAGCAGAAATGAGCAGTGAACCTTAGAGTCGGATACAACTGGCTTTCAAGCAGGGGTGACCTTTACCTTTGCTAGTTACATCTCATGAATACACCACTTGACACGCAATATATATTGCAAACATTGTACCATATGTTTTAAAGTCTTTAACCTCATTATGATAGGACATACTCCTCCCTGAAGCTAGTAGACGCATAAAAAACTCTTGGTATGTATTATGTTTAGTTATCTTGGTTTAAGGCTCACAGCCAAACTATTATGTGTTGTCAGAGTATATGATTTCATTTTAATTCTATTGACTACAGGAAAATACTTAAGATTATATCCTGATGAAGAAAAATTCTTTTGAAAAACTTCCAATACCGGAACAGTTTTGATGATACATATGTTATTTCTTCACTCCTTCACATTCTTGCAGTAAAAGAGACTTGAAAGATACTCCTGCTTCAAACTGTTTCTTTCTCTCATTTGCATCTGCACTGTTTGGCCCTACTTTTGTGCTTATCTGCCCCAGCTCCTGCCAACCTAGCAGTTTGAAAGCAAGAAATTGCAAGTAGATCAATAGGGACCACTTTGGTGGGAAGGCAAACAGCATTCTGTGCACCCCGGTGTCGAGGCATGCCTGCCACATGGCCACGGAAATGTCTACAGATGCAGACAGCACTGGCTCTTTGAACCCTAGAGTCAGATACGACTGGCTTTTGAGCAAGTGCAACCTTTACCTTTAGTTACATTTGTTTAGGATAGCATAAGACTCTCTGGTTCTTTCTGTGTGCTGTTTTGATAGGTGTGAGCCAAGCTTGAAGTGCTAACCCAAACACTTTGGATACAGTTGTTGACCAGACTGCACAAGAAGTTGGCATCACTGGGGCCAATGTCCCAATAGGGGTCAAAGTAGTAGTTGCTGACCTTTAGAAATCCCTTGACTGGGCTGATCTCCCCACTTAGAGAATAGGCTGCATTGAATGCAGTGGGATTTAAGCCTCAGAGAACACCCATAGGCTTGCAGTTCTATTCATGCTTGTTTAGAGTAAGTAAGGTAAAGGTTCTCAGCAACACAAGAGCAGGAATCTCCCTTGCTCAAAAGCCAGTGGTGTCTGACTTTAGGAGGTGGTGCTCATCTCCAGCATTGTCTGTGTTTGCAAATGTTTCTGTGGTCATGCGACAGGCATGACTATGCATGGAAGCACATGGAACACTGTTACCTTTCCCACTGAAGTGGTACTTATTTATCTACAGTACTTGCAATTTCTTGCTTTCAAACTGCTAAGTTGTCAGGACTTTGAACAGACGACTAGAGCTCACTCTGTGGCTTGGGTCTCAAACTGCTGACTTGCTGATCTTTTGGTCATCTAGCTCAGCATCTTAACCACTAAGCCACTGCAGCCCCTTTAGAGTAAGTAGTTCTGTGAAATTATGAAGAAAAGCTTCAAAGTTCATACTAGTGGTTGTCATTTTATCTTCCAAATCAAATGATAATCTACTCTTCTCCTGTTCTCTCTCTTTCAATGGGGTACACAGAAAGTGCCTCCTCAAAGGTTGTGGTATCTTTGAACCACAATTGGGCATATCACGGGCAATGGCAACCTTATGTTGCCAGCTAATCTTTCTCACACTTGGTCAGGTAAAAGGAACTATGGAATGAATTCGCAAAAAGGTGGCTTCATTTTGGCAATTTCAAGTCTGGCCTAGACATGGAAGAAGACTAGCTTTCAAGCAAAGAATTGCTGGTGATAGTAGAGATTTTGCAAAACGTATTTAAAAGTATGTCATACTTGATAAACAGCCCTTATGCTTGTACAAATAGTTGCCGTGGAGGAAAAAGTAAGCAGTGTGGTTCATTTAGGTTTTCACAGTTTTGTCAAAGAAAAACACTGGGCATTTTAGGCTGCAGAAGCCATTAATCGTCTTGGCTGTACATTTCCCATCCTGATTTTACTCTTGTTGTTGGAAACGCCATCATTTTGAATCATGAATATGATTTCGGTGCCATTCTGTTAAAATATCATTACATAATTTTCCAGCAGCCATGTACAAACACTGCTCCTGAAGCCAGAAAAATCTGTCTCTGTCAGCCTGCTGACAGACCCAATTTCCCTCCCCCACTACAATAAATAAATCTGACTGCAAGAACCATATCATTTATATTGTTGCCTTAATTGAAAAAAAAGGAACATTCCTCCCACTAATCTTGTATACCATTAACATCTTTCTTGCATACATCCTGTATGGATTGAAGTGGCAACCCTGGGATGTATCACTCCCAGTTGTACCTTGAGGGAGTTGACATGATGGAGTGTTTTCCCACACCAGGGAGAAGCCTAAGCTGCTCTGTGCATGATTTAGGGGCCAGCCAGCCGGCGGAATAGTTGGTTATGAGAGACTCATTTGCATTTTAAAGTAGTTCAGGTGAGCTCTTGGGTTTGGTGTCAAGGGTCTGTTTCAAAATACAGCCCTGCCATCTCCTTGATCCATCTGGTAAGGCAGAATTTTGAGCTACAGGATCAATAGGGGAGAAAGGGACCAGTTGTAGACCATTGTGTGTATGTATTTTGGTCCCCCCCCAATGTGCTACATGTCAAACAATTTTTAACAGTATGTCATTTCGTTTGGTCTTCCTTGAAGGAAGCTATAAACAGCATGAAACCAAATAAAGCAGCAAGTATTGATGATGTAAGAACAGAGCAGATAAAGCAGTTTGGTCCCCATAATTTGGAAGGGCTTCTGCAATTAATGAACAACTGCATTGATTATTGTGGAGACAGGCTAGTTGTTGCTTTATTTACTGGTCTACCGATTGCTGCCAGAGACATGCACTGATGAGGACTTGTATTTAGGCAATGACAAAGTGAAAAAAGTGGCTTCATTTTGGCAGTCCAGGGTTTGATTGCGACATGAAAGAAGAAGAATCAATATGTCAGAGGGAGACAAGCTTGTACCACCCATGTGGTTTGGATTATAGGTGACCACTTCCATAATCCATGGCCAAATTGACCGGGGTTTATGGGTGTTATAATTTAAAACATCTTGAAGGTACAATGCTGTCTTGCCCTGCAGATAATTTGTAGATTGCCTTTCTCTTTCTGCAGAGGAGGATGTTAATGCTTGCAAGTGGGTTGCAAGAAACCTTCCCTTCTTGCCTAGAATTAAAATTTTAACCCCCTCCTTCTTCATGAAAAGCTCCCAGTAGGATAGCTGTACAGACTGAAAGGGATAGTAGCATTTGCATCATGTCATGTGGTTAAGCTAACACATTTAATCAAATGGTGGTGGTCCTCAGTTACTTCCATATCTTTCTTTCTCCATATGAGAGCATTGCACAATTTAAAATTATATCAGCAAGTTTACAGTACTACATTTCTAGATCAGAAGGTTCACCCAGTTCTACGCCATTGCCTACCTTTGCGGTGTTTCCCAATGTTTGATTTTTGGACTTCAATTCCCAGAAGTCTAAGTCAGTTCCCCAAAGCACTGATCAGCCAATGTACTGACTAAGGCTTCTGGGAATTGAAGTCCACCAGTGTTCCATGGAACATAGATTGGGAAATGCTGGAAGGGAAACCCAAGTACACTTGCAATGCTTTCCACTCTTCAGAGAGGCCCCTTCTAATTTCCCCACTTTCATGTATGAGTGGTGAACGGTCACCCCAATTTTTGTCTTAATGCATTCTTTCTAAAAATTTAGGCAGAAGTCCTACCTGTAAGGAGGATCTAAGATGTATTTTGCCCAACCTCTGAGTTCACAATTTTAGCAATAAACACTTCTATACTGCCCTATAGTATTTAGTGCACTCTCTGGGTGGTTCATGAGATAATTGGCATTTTGCCCCAAACATGCTTGGTCTTTATTTTACCAATCCAGAAAGGATGGAAGACTGTAAAACAACAACAACACTGATGGGGGTACAAAAAAAGTTTTTTGAGTAGTTTGTGGCACTTCAGTGTTGGTGAAATTTGGATGCATGGAGCCCAGAGAATCCCCTTAGAGCTCAAAAGAATGGGCTAAGTGGCTGTCTGGACATGCTCTAAGTTTCTCTTGTTTTGTTTAGGATCTTCCTTAAACAGAGTTAATAAGAGTTCAATTCCCATGAATACCACTTTGGAGATGTTGCAATGTATCTCAGATGCACGGACATTCAGCACTGTATTCGCCGGCTACAACTCGTATCTGAGAATGCATTTTTTCCTGAAGCAGGAAAAATGCCATTGGAGTGAATTTGTTTAAGGTGGATACCAGTTTGCCACAAAGTGACCCACACACTATGATCTCAGAGCCATCTCTTGCAGCACACATGAAATGAGACATGCAGGATTTAACACTGGGACTTCAATGGACTGCCACAGCCTTGAGGATATTATCAAGGTATGCCTTCACAGCCAGTCCATCTGGCATGGCCTCTTCTGCCTTCATGACCATTGGGAATCAGAATAATAAAGTGGTTTCTCCTCCACTCATTTTGCCATTGTGCCCAATATGATGGTTTCTAGTGGCATTTCCTCCACTGAGGGGACCATCACCTAGCTATTGGCCCCTTTAGGGAGTCAGGTTATTTATCGCCACTCAATACTCGGCATTGAGTCGCTGGCTGTATGGTCTACTCCAAACACTGTATTAATTATGCTCTAAAGGCCTAATGAGCAAGTGCTTGACATTTCCCCCAGATCCAGCTTGCATTGTCTTGTTGTGGTTTCATTTGCATTGTCCTTGCTGATTAGGAAAAGAGAATTATATGTATTTATGTCTTGCCCAATAAATTCTTACTTCATCTCTAGTTTAGGGTGCTTTTATTTTCTCTCTCTCTGGTAAGGGATGTTTTTCTATGCATTTAACTTAATGATAAAATTATTCAGTCTAAGCTGAAAAGCTACTCAAGCCTGATGTGACTAATTATAACTCTAGTATTTACTTATTTTGCCTCCTCTGTTGTCTTTTACAATTAGCAACTGTTCAAATAACACATTTTGTACCGTTTATGTTGAATTTCATTTATTATTGATTGCATCTGAGATAAGTTAGGCAGTTCTGCATTTTCCTTTTCCATGCCCCTACCTCTGGAAATGTAGACAAATGCACATTTATCATGTATGCAGGAATGACATGTTTCCTGTGGATCATTTTGAGTGGGAGAATCCAGATCCAATAGTATCAGAGGCAATAGCATAATCCAAACAGGCCAGTAACAGGCTAATTACCTTCTGAACCACTGGGCAGTATATGTTTAATTGCTGTTGCTAATTGCTATAGTCTCAAAAGAAAGGGTGTGGTTCATGCAATTATTGCCATTCAAACAGAGCCAGAAAGATAGTGATTCAAAAGCTAATGGACTTTCTTTATGTTTATGGCTTGATTCATCTTTGTTATGCACATAAATGATCCTCAACACATTACTGAAGCTCATCAGGCCTAAAATTAAGTATGGTTCCTTTGGAAGGTGGGTAGGAAATTCCTCTTTGACTGTGTGGAGGGTCAGCAGTGGTATAGTGGTTAAGTTGCTGACCTTGATGACAGGAAGGTTGGCAGGTCAGCAGTTTGAGACCAAGAGAGACCAGGAGTGAGCTCCTGTAGTCTGTCCCAGCTCCCGTCTTTGTCCCAGCTCCTGCCAACCTAGCAGCTTGAAAGCAAGAAATTGCAAATAGATAAATAGGTACAATTTTGGTGGGAAGGTAACAGTGCTCTATGTGCTCTGGTGTCTAGTCATGCCTGCCATATGATCACATATATGTCTGCAGAAGCAGACAGCGCTGGCTGTTTGGCTGTAAACAGACAAGCACCAAACTCTAGAGTTGCATATGATTGCCTTTTGTATACAGGAAACCTTTACTTTTACTATGTGGAGGGTGCAAGCCAAGTCTAATGACTTCTTCTGTGTTTAGGCCAGACATGAAACTGCCAAAACAAAAGCACCTTTTGGTGAGTTCATTCTGCCATTCCTTTCACCTGAGAAGGATTAACCAGCAACACAAGGTTGCCGTTACCAGGGTATGCCTGTTTGTGTTTCAGAAATACCACAGTGTTCTTTCTATGTGCTCCAAGTCTAATGACAACAATAGGAAATAGAGATTATTGGTTATACTAGAATTGGTGGTGCTAATTTTCAAATATCGGCAAATATTTTTCCATTTTTCTGACAAATAAGTCCAGAAGAGTGAGCTTCAAGAAAACAGCATGTATGGAGGGGACCTTTTTTAACAAAAGAAATTGTACAAAAAAACCCAGTGAACTTAAGCTCTCCTGGTATTCTTTTGTCAATCCAGATGGAACAATCATAAATAACGAAGCTAGGAAGTTGGTTTCCATCAAGTGCATTTTAACAAAAAAAAAAAAATGAACAAAGTTTTTTAATGTTAAGTGCCGACCCGATGACTGTTTCCTTCTAACATATTTCAAAGGGGATAGTCACTGCTACACAGATCAGAGGTACTATTTAAAGCATATATTGTCTCACAGGGAAATGGGAGCCAGAATAATCCTCATTAGTAAGCATGCATTTTGGTGTCTTCTTAAGAAACGTTTGTTTCTCATTGTAATTTGAGAGTGGTACAGTATATCTAATAGGCTTTTAAGGCTGCTTTCTAGTGCTCTTCAGAAAATCTTAAAGAGACCTTTACTCAAAATTCTTAAACCCCATCTTCTTTATGTATCCCATCAGAAATCTGTAGCAGAAGCTGCAAATCTTTGGGCCATTAGATGTTCTTTAACTGTTCTTATCATTGGCCTTCGCTTATATCTGTGATCAAAGTAGTATTTCATTAATATCTGGAGGAGAAAATGCTTCCCACTTGTTTTCTACAGCCAAAACCATTCCCTTAGCATGCTGGAACCCATTAAATCAGGGGAGCCCAAACTATGGCCTATGGGCCAGATTTGGCCCACAGGAACAAATCATCCAACCTGTGCCACCTCCATCGCTCCCGGACGTGGAAGTAAAATGCGTGCGCATGTTTTACTTCTGCTTCTGGTGGGAGGAGCCATGTGATCAGCATGCCCAACCACGTGACCGGCCCACGGCCCAAAACATTTGGTCACTCCTGCATTAAATGAAGTCCCATCTAAAGGTTTTATCAGTCAAAATAAACACTCATTGAAGTATTAGTGAACCTTTCTTAGATTTGGAGAAACATTATGTTCAGACAAGAGTCCAGTTGTGTGAATTGCAGCAGTGCATTTGTTTGTTTTATTTAAATACAGTATATGTACCCTGGGCTTTTTACTCATCTGTCTCCTGGAAGAATGTTTAATAGAGAACTTCTCTTAATATTTTAAATGTGCCTTCTAAACCTCAGACTCTCTTGCAAAGGAAGCCAAAGTGCCCTGAGGTGCAAAAGGAATGGAAGCAGTGTGGTGATAAGGAAGCAAAACAAGAATAAGGAAGCAGTATAAGAAGAAGGAGGGGAAGCAGAAAAGATGAAAGCAAGAAAGAAAAACAACCTGCTTTATACTCATTGCCTTTCATCAATAGCCTTGCGCATTGGCCTGTAGCCATTGCTCAGAGGATGCTTAGATCTTGGTCCTTTGTGGATTCTACTCCTGAGAAAAGCCCTCAGCTTTCTCAGCTAAATCTTGGGGATGTCTGCTGCCTTCAGAGCAGTAGAATCACCAGGAATGAGGAACATGTGCTGCTCCAGAGATGTTAGACTGCAGCTTTCATCATCCTTTGCCGTTGTGCTGCCTAGAGTGGATGGGATATGCGGCCTAAGGTCATCTGGAAGGCCACGATTCATTCCATCATCTAAAAGGGCTTGGGTATTGCAGAATAAGGTGTTATTGCTTTTAGGACAGTGATGGTGAATCTTGGCATTCCAGGCATTCTTGGACTTCAATTAACAAAAGCCCAAGTCAGCACTTCTGCTGATCAAGGCTTCTGGGAATTGAAGTTCAAGAACACCTGGAGTGACAAGGTTCACCATCAGGGTTTTGGGATGATATCAGGCAAAGGAAAGCTCCCTCAAGAAGTCCCCTGGCCAGAATGTATAACCTTGGCTGTTGTTCAAGCTTACTGTTGAGTTTGCTTTCCACTAAACCACCACAGACAAACTATCCATGTCCAAATCCAAGTCCAAGGTCAAAGCCATGAGCAGACAGAAGGAAAAGGCTAGTCCAATGGACAAGGCAGGAAAAGGATGTGGGTCTCACCCTGTAACTACCAGAACCTCAGATCCTGACAATAGGATGCCCAGTGCCTTTATTTATTTATTTATTTATTTATTTGCACATGGTGGTGGCCTGACAGTAGACAAATTCGCTCTACCACAGTTTTGCTGCTCAGCTAAACACCACTCAAGAATCCTGTAAGTTACTGTGGACTCCAGAATGTCACTATTCTAAAAACCCATTTGCTCCAGTTCCTAACTACAGTTACTTGAGGCAGCACAAGTTGATTAATATGGCAACAAGTCAGTTAAAAAGACAACAGTTAAAAGAAAAACACTAAAATAAAAAATGACATTGAAACAGTAGTAAAACCTGATGCGAAACCACTGCACAGAGAATCAATTCCCATTAAAAGTATCTTCAGTTGGTGCTCAGGCACCACTATAAATGCACAGAGTAAAAACAACAAGTGTGAAATGCCAGTTGGTTTTTTTACACATTTCTATCGTAAACCAATTTGATTGCATAGTTTGTAACATAATGCTACATGTTCATGACAGTATCTTCTTCTGCTGTATCTGAATCCGAACATGGGCGATCATCATGGTGATCAGCTATGAAGACTGTCCTGAGGATATCATGCAGTGGCCTTTCATCTTCTGCATTGCAGCATGATACCCACATACCACTGATCCGGTTCCACGAGTCACTTTCTGGTCCTGAGCCATTTTGGCACACAAAGTCCTCATCAGCCCCAGGCCAGCGTTGATGAAACTGCTGCCCTCCATCAAGATGGATTCAAGTGGGATTTAATCCACTTGGGAACCATCACCTTTCCTGTGAACTTCGGCACCCAGTCCCATGGCTGTTAGTTCTCAGGGTTGTCAGGTTAGTTATCTGTCACCTGACAACTCACCGTTTAGTTGCTGGCAGTAAGGTCTACTTTATTACCATACCAGGATAACCTGGCTAGACAGGTTATTCATTGCTATATCACTGCACTGGTTACCTGTTACTTGTTGCCTACCATGTCAGATACAAGGTGTTAATGTTATCATACAAGGCCCTATATGGTTTGGAATCTTGCTATCTGTTGGAGTGTCTCTCCCTCAGAGCGACTCCCTCCATCACCCAGTCATCACTGTTGGCGCGGCTCCATGTGCCAACACTGAAGATGCCTTGAAAGTCTTTAACCTAAATTAGAGCCTTCTCGGTGGTGGCACCTACACTGTGTAATGCACTACCAGTGGAGCTGCGCCAGGCTCCATCACTGGCTACATTTAAAAAACAATTAAAACCATTCCTGTTCAAGGAGACCATTTAGGGTCTTGTTCCCCTATTGATCAATTAGCCAGTTAGGTTTAGTCCCAATGTCCTCTGACACTAATTATTTTTATTTTATTTTAGTCTACTCTATGATATATTTGTTGGTGGTGGGTTTTGATTTGTTGTGGGTATTGTTGTTATTTATTTTCTGTTTGTTCACCACCCAGAGTGGGATAACACCCAGATGGTCAGAATAGAATTCCAATAAATAAATAAATAAAAATAAAATATCATGAAGAGGTACTTGCCATTTGTGCTGGATCCATTGCGCGTTTTGCTAAATAACAAAATGGGTAACAAAAGGCTGTAGGACAAAGCCCACATTCCCTGGGATATGGTTCTCAACCCATTTTGAGTGCTGAGACCAATAACATGAAAAGAGCAGAGGCAGGCAATTCCTTCGAGATGCTCTTGTGGGAAATGTAGGTTATGTTCTGGATGTAATTTTGTTGGGCTGTGTTAAAGAAGTAGCAGTACAGAGCCATAAATATTTTATTACCAATATACTGGCTGTAACAAAAATATTTGTCGCTGGATATTAGAAACCATTTGTAAAACCAAAAGAAGAAGAAATGGTGACTTAAAGGGAACTCTCGTGGCATAGTGGTAAAGTTGTAGGACTGTAGCCAAAGCTCTGCTCATGATCTGAGCTCGATCCTTTCTGAGACCAGTAAAATGAGTATTCAATGTGTTGGAGGCCAATTGTAGTTTGCATACTTGCCTGTAAACTGTCCAAAGAGAGCAATAGCATTATGGAGTAGTATATAAGCAAGCTACATTTGCATTACAAAAAATTGAAACGCAATTCTGTTTGGGGGGGAAATTGGATCATATTAATATGCACAAATCAGCAAAATGTTACAGTGTGCACCCTGATAATTATTCCAGTCAAACAGCATTTCCTTTTTATTTTCCACCCCTCTCAAGAAAGTTAAAATTGCTTGACCAGTCCTTTTTGGTCACCCCCGATTTACATTTTTACCTCAAACCCTTTTGTTATGCTTATGAGTTCCCCAGTACAATTTCTGGGGTACACAGAAAGAGCTTCCTTGAAGCTTGTGGTATTTTTTTAGCAATAGTAGTAGCAATAACAATAACACTTATATACTGCCCCACACTCTGGGCGGTTCACAAGATAATTAGGATGGAAGGGTGAGTCAACCTTATCCTCGTAAGGACTGAATTCACAATGTTTTGGTTGCGTTACAGTGCACCACCAGAGCTCGTTGCATATAGGATTTGAAGAGTTATCTATATTAGGGAAGTGAAATTTTATGATCATGTTTTGATCATCTCCTTTAAAGGACATATCTGCCTTCCTGGTGTTAGAAATAAGGGTATGGGTTGATTCTGTTTGAAGTTCAAGTAGATCACTAGCCCATGATTTATAGACATTTTCCTCCCTCTTCATCCTATTCTGCATTTTTTTTGGTGATTTTGTAGAACATAGTTTCAAATGCAATGACTGTTAGAGGCTGCAGCACGGTATGTAAGACTATTCAGTATATGACCCCGTCTGCTCCATTCTTGCGTTAATAACCATGGATGCTTTCTATTAATTAATTCATTAATCAATTAGACCAATCAGTTAAAATGCCTTTTAATGGACTGAAAATGTGCACCGATTTATCCCACAGCAGCATTTGAAAAATAAAACCTTCATTGAATTACTTGAAATACAAGTACTTGTAAAACTATACTTGACAAAGTACCTTATAAAAGATTTCTTCTGCTCCATAGAAATGTAGCAAGCTGCAGTGGAGCAGTTGGGTATACAGCCTTTGTGATACATGTTTTAACCTTAGTGTCTTTAATCCCAACAATTGGATTACAGTTTTGGAAAATTCAAAGGAATGCTTAATTTTGTCTTAGTGCTGTTTATATTTCTTAAAACCTTCTTCTTTCATGTCCCGATCGAACCCTGGACTGCCAAAACGAAGCCACTTTCTTGGCTTTGACATTGGCTAAGCTATAGTCCTCATCGCTGCATGTTTCTGGCAGTAATCGGCAGATCAGTACATGAGCTGGATTCTGAATCTCTCCACATTCACACTGCATGTCTGCCAACAATCCCCACTTGAGCCTGTTGGTCTTACATTTAGAGACTCCAACCCTCAGCCTATTCAGGGTCCTCCAAGTGACATAGGGGAGGTTGAGTTCCTCAATGATGTTCCTTGCCCAGTAAGCTCCTTGCTCCATCCTTCTTTAGGATGAAGAACATATTTTTACTTGATTTTATTTTCGTATTTGTATTTTGGGAGGATTATTTATTTCCCACTTCATGTATATCTTCAAGTGTTTGCTTTTCAGGCTTAGATTAATAAGATCAGTGTTCCTTATATTTTCATAAAAATAGCAATAGGATCTTTAGTATGGGCTGGCTTTGTTCCAAGTTTTCCTTCCATTCATTTTTCAACAATGAAGTCTTTTTCAATTATTCTTTTCAGACTCTTTTGTTTTGCTCTGGAAAATAGGCCATCCTTTCTAAGGCATATTTTCTATATGTATACACACCTGCATAAGGTACATGATCTGATTTTCTCTACAAATACCTTTCTTTCTCTCTCTCTCCCCCTCCCTGCCTCACTCCTTTCTTGCTTGCTTGCTTGCTTGCTTGCTTGCTTACTTTAATAGACTGGTGCCTGCCTGTGCATTGCAAGAATAATTTCTTTCCCCGCCTCTCAGAAAACCCTGAAATGGAGACAGAGACTGATATTGGAGATTAAATCAAAAGCCTAACATTCAACATTTACTGCTGAGCTACAGTCCTTTGTTGACTTCCTTGTTGTCTCAAAGCCTGTAGGTTGCTTCCTCTTGAACTCTAGCGTGTTTTGTTTTTATTTTAATCATCTACAGAGGTTTGCTGTAATAACATTTTGTATTTTCTAAAGGTGCCTATTTTTTATTTTTATTTTTTTTGCTTTCCCTGAGAAATTGTGACTCGAGTTTCCCAGTGGGGTGAATCCAGGGCTTGAGTGCAGATTTCACAAGTGCTCTCCAAGGTCCTGAAATTTCCTCCCTATTGATTCAGAAACTTGAACAACCTCTTTAAAGTTCAGGTTGTTTTAGGCAATAACATTCATAGTAGATTAATTGCCTGTGCAAAATCAGTTTCTGTCCTCTGCTATCTTGAAAGAAACTATGATTAGCAATGTATTTATAAGCACGCTGAGTGCCATATGTATGGAAACAAATCTATTGTCCTAAATTCAGGGATTTTTGTTCTCTCCTTCTTTTGTCCAGCAGTCTTTTCTGACTTCAAGAGAGCTCTCCAGCCTTCTGTGTACTGTGGGATTTTCAGGCCCTGTTGAACAGATTGGGGGGGAGCTGTTTTTGGATTTTGCAGCTCTTCCTTACAGTGGTTTATGCTCTTATTGCTTTGGTTTCTTGTCACTAACACAGCCCATTGATTTAATAGCAAACATTTATTGAATTACATATATGAAATGAGATGTCCAATGTTATACTTTGTTTGAGTGCTGTTTGGTGCTTGAGATGATATTCTTGTCTTGCTTTAATGCTCGTATTGAACAGATTAGAGATCTGATTTACCAGATCACAGTGGCCACAACACAGATTTCCAGTAAAAACACCTGGCTGGCTTTTCATTTGTTGGTCAACTTTATACTTGAGTACATCAAGTTGTCTAGTGGAAATGCATGCTTGAACTTTGAATGTCTACTAAACCGGTGATCTCCAACCTTTGGTTCTTGGACTTCAATTCCCAGAAGCCTAAGTCCATTCTCAAAAGCACTGATCAGCCAATGTACTGACTTAGGCTTCTGGGAATTGAAGTCCAAGAACCAAAGGTTGGGAGACACTGGACTAAACAACAGGCCTTAAAGTCTAGTAAACTACCACAGCAGAACACTGAGTTCTGACCATCCAAATAACATGACATTTAAGGATGCATATGGGAATTCAAGAACAGAATGACTGCCTTTTCAATATTTGCGGTGCAGATATATAGGCTTTTGGAAATGTTTTTCCTGATTTGCCCTGGGATATATGGCCGCAGTATTTTGGCTAGCAATCATTTTTCATTTTATTCAAAAGAATATTGGGCTGTGCTGTTTGCTGCCCAATAAACAAAAGTAATTTAATGTGAGGTCCTATTTTGTTTCATACCCTGTCGTGACAGGGTGTCCCTAAGGCAAAGTATATAGTAAGAGTGTCAGAAATGGTATAAGTAATAAGGTGGAGATGGTTGCTAAGGAATAGTTGGTGTTCTCAGATTGGATTTCAATCAGGAACAATGAGTTGCCTTGGTTCATAGTTGAAAAATGATGACTCCCTGCCTATTCCTTTTAGCCTTTTGTAAAAAAACAAAAACACAACAACAACAACCCAACAACAACAGGAATTGGAAAAAGGAGTAGTTAGAATGACTTGATTTCTCAGTAGAGTCTGAGATGTCTGTGCCCAAAGATATGGAGATGACTCTACCACTTGATGTTCGTGTTTCCTGTGGCCTTAAATCTAGATCCTTCATCAGCTTTCCTAGATAGATACCAGGCATTTGGGTATCCATTCTGCTTAACTGTGTGTTATTTTTGAGTTAGATTCATAGGGTGTTTGCTTGTATCTAATTTTGAGATATCATATTGTTTTTAGAGTACTTTCTTTCAAAGCAATGGTTGATTACAGTACCTTGGGGAGATAACTCAGCTTTCATAGTTATTACCACCATAACTCTTGTAAACAAAAATCTTACATCTTGTCAGCAATGATTTTGTTGTGCTCACATGCTGTCAAGTTGTTACTGAGTTATAACAAATGAGAGATCTGCAAAATCTCCTGTCCTCAAGACCTTTGCTCAGCCACAGGTCTTGTGAGTGGTGGTGGACTCAACCCCATAGGTGTAGCAAACATCCCCAATTCCGAGTCCAAATCACGTAGTTTTTATACTCAACTACTGCCTTTCTCTGGAATTGGGTATAATGTGATGGGACAGACTTTGCTGTATTTTAATGTTGGAGAATGGATGTGAGTCACATCCCCTGAATTGATGTGTGGTGTTAGATGGACAACTATTTTCTGACCTCATGTGTGGTGTTTTCTCTGCTTCTACCCTTTCCCAACCCTGCTTTCCTTGTTGTTTGGCAAAATGTCCCTCCTCAGTCATTAATGCTCTTTCCTTCTTCACAATCCCCTTGTTTACCATGAGAATGAAAGGTTGTCTTGGGGAAGCCCCATGCTTCTATGTTCCTCTTGTGATGAATCAATTTCTTGTTCTCAACAGGACGCCAGGAATGGAAATAACACAAGGAATCTGAGCTACCGTGGGATCATTTCCCTTCCACATTGATATAATTTCCCTAAACCTGGATGTTTCTTTGGCTTCTTCTTCTTTCATGTCCCAATCAAACCCTGGACTACCAAAATGAAGCCACTTTCTTGGCTTTGCCATTGACCAAACTTACGTCCTCATTGCTGCATGTTTCTGCCAGTAATCGGCAGACCAGTAAATGAGCTGGATTTATTTGTCTGTGGATAGTGGAGGGTCAATAGTTGGGGATTTTGACTTTTGTTTGAGATGCTGATTTTCCTCCTGCTATGTTTTATGCAAAAATGCTTGGGTACTCCTTATTCCGTAAGAATACCTGTTAGTGTGTAAAAAACACCCACCCATCCCAACTCTTTATACATGAAGTGCTGGAGATGCATCAAAGCACAGGCTCCAACATTTTTTCCTCCCATATTGCCAATGTTCTTGCTCTACAGCAAACCTGTCTGATGGAGCTCTCTGTTTCAAAGGTGACCTCTTGTTCTAAAGTCCCAGCCTGGCAGAACTCAAAGCCAGTTAATGAAACGCTGTGTTACCTCCTAGTAAGAATCCATACCCAGCAAACCTTAGAAAACCCTTAGCTTCAATACTTACTCCTCAGTCTGAGCAGCTCATAGATGACACCGTCCAATTATTTTTTGCTTCCTAGCCTCCCAGTTCTCTTCTTCCTTCATCTGTACAGAAATACCCCATCAGATCTTGGACATCAGTCTTTCAGATTCTACTTTATGACCCTCCACTTTCCAAAGAAGAGCAGCTCGATATAGGGAGTATGGCCCTTTTCTGACCCAGTTGACCACCACAGCCCAGTTGAGATCCTTTCGATTTAGTATCTGTTCACCTCTTAGCAATCAATTGAAATTTATATTTCCAGAGTAATTTTTGCATTTATGTCACTTGACCTTGAGGTGAGGCAGCTGTCAGGATAAATTCATGCTTTAACTTACATGTGTGATTTTTTAAAAATGCCTAAATTATGTAGCTTACAATATATATTTTTGTTATGTTTGAACATGGCTTTTGGTTATTTTGAAACAATTACCATATTTGCTGGCTCATAAGACCCACTCCTCCCCTTAAAATACACTAGAAAAGTGGAATGTGTCTTGTATATAGCAGGGGTGCCCCAACTACAGCCCACGGGCTGAATCTGGGCCCAGTGCCAATTCATCTGGCCCACACTGCCCTCATTGCTCCCAGAAGTGGAAGTAAAATGTGCCCGCACCCCTGGTTTAAGCAGAGAAAATGGCTACCTAAAATCTATCTCATCCTGTTGCAAAACATATCTGCTACCAAACAGATTGCAAAGCTCGTTTTACTTCCATTTCCGGTGGGAGGAACCACATGACTGGCCCATGGCCTGAAAAGTTTGGGCACCCCTGTTATATAGCCTACAGTGGGCTATTTTGGTAATAACGGTGTGTCTTATACTCCGATGCATTTTATACGGCAGCAAATACAGAAACTTAAACTGAGATAATCTATTGATCTACCTAGTTCAGCACTGAAATTGGCAGATAGGTGTCTTAGTCCTACCTAGTAGATACCAGATGTCCATTCCTTTTCCCCAGAGGGAGGGAACTTAAAAGGAACTTTTAATCTGCACATCTCTGTGAGAGCCGGTGCCTAGGAATTTATAAATTCTCTCTCCCTTTCAACCAAATCTGCAAAAATTCAAAGAATGGTGTCCCAAAGCAAATGGGTGATTCTGGTGCATGTATTCATAGAATACCTGAGTTAGAAGGGGCTTTTTTTAGGCCATTGAGTCCATTCCTCTGCTCAATCCAAATATCTGCATATCTCAATTCACTCTTATCATCTGTTGTGTATTTGGGAAACTCTGTCAACAGAACAACAATGGTGAGAAGAAAGAACATCTCAGGGAGGTTTGAAGAATGTGTGAATCCTCTGAAGGGTGTAGGTCCTGTCAGATGCCTCAAAATGCCAACCTCTAGTGCCATCCTAGATCCAACACCTTTCTTGATGTGTGTACTCTCTCAGCTGTGTAAGCCTTTTGAGTCTATCAGAGGTGGTCTCCTTGCCATCCATCCAGTTTCGAATGGCCCTGTGCTATTGATTGGTTCAGGCCTCTTGCAAGAATGGTTTGCTGGAAGATGAAGAGAGCAGAAGAAAGAGAAGACACTGGAAGAGAAGAGTTAGTGTCAAGGTGAAGAGAGGGATGGCTTCTCACATTCTTGTCCTTTGCTTCAGACACTACCTACGTACAGCTTCTGATGGATTATCTCGCAGGATAACTTGTTGTGACTCTTGACCAGACACATTCTTTTAAGCAGCACTGCCTGAATACCACAGCCAAAATTAGTACAAGGAACAACATCATCAGGAAACTCACAAACTATAAGTGGGGAACTCAATCATCTATGCTGCGCACATAAGCTTTTGGCCCTGAGCATCTTTGCAGCAGAGTATGCTGCTACAGTAGGGAGCAC
This sequence comes from Bradypodion pumilum, assembly GCA_035047305.1. Lineage (NCBI taxonomy): Eukaryota > Metazoa > Chordata > Lepidosauria > Squamata > Chamaeleonidae > Bradypodion > Bradypodion pumilum. The sequence goes on along the minus strand of JAWDJD010000014.1, from coordinate 14,124,352 downwards.
ATCCACACACACACAAAACAATTGCCCTTGACGCTCTCTGAACAGATATGAGCCTCAAGACCACCAGCTCAGATCCAGGAAAAGCTTTATGGCAAGAACAAACATTCTTGAAGGTACACAAGTACAAAGCAAAATTAGGAGATGGAAGAAGGAGCTCATTGGGTAAGGAACAAAATTAAAGGAGGATATGGCTGAGGAACTCAACCTCCCCTACATCACTTGGAGGACCCTGAATAGGCTGAGGGTTGGAGTCCCTAAATGCATGATCAACTGCTGACAGACGACAACACAGGGTTGTGAATGTGGAGAGACACAGAGTCCGTCCCATTTACTGGCCTGCCAATTGCTGCCAGAGACATGCACGAATGAGGACTTGGATTTGGGCAATGACAAAGCGAAGAAAGTCTGACTCATGGCGACCATTTCCAGGATTTTCCAGGTTGAGAATATTCATAAATGCTTTACCATTCCCTTCTTTTTGGGGACTGTGCAGCTTGCTGATGACTACTCTTCTCTCCGGAGGCACAGCACAGAATCAAACTCCCAACAATTAGCTCTGCAGCCAGATAGGTAGACAACTGAGTTGTCCAGCTGGCTGCTGACAACTTACCGCATGGGAATATATAGACAAAGATGAGGCGGCAGGAATTCCCTGTTGGTTGTCTCATTTTCTTCCCATTAGCACTTGACAGATACAATGTAAGATAGGATATTTCCTGTGATACTCCTACTCCATCTATCAAAGCAAATGAATGAGCAGAGACAGGCAGAATTGGAAGCATCCAAATACACTGGCAAATTTTTCTCTTTCATCATTTCTTAAATTGCACCCCAAGGAATTGGTAGCCTAGGGACGTGATGTCAAACCTTTTAGAAACCAAGTGCCCAAACTGAACACGCTGCCGTCCGCTCCGCAGAGGGGCAGGGCAAACTCTGTGCTGAGGGAGGGAGGAAGCATTTCAATTGGGCTGCTGGGCAGAGGGGTGGGCTGAACTCTGTGCTGGGGGAGGGAGGAAGTGCTCCCATTGGGCTGCTTGGCAGAAGGGTGGGGCAAACTGTACTGGGCTGATGGCGTGCATACTCACATAGAGGGTTCTGAGTGCCCCCTCTGGCACACGTGCCATAGGTTCACCACCACTGACCTAGGAAGTTAGAAGCAGGATGGGAATTGTCAAGATGTTCCTTCTCTGGAATATGGTATATATTTTTAAGGGGGGGGGGTTTAACTTTAATATTTCCCCAAGCAGGAGAAGAAGGCTTGTGGGTGGTAGAAGCAAGCAGTGTGAAGGTTGTTCTCTTTTCCCCACAAAATTCTTCTCCATCTCCCTGGGAATAATTCCTACCAGTTTTCTGCTTTGAAATCCCAAACTGGGTGCAAGCTCAGCAGAGCTCCCTGTGAGCATAGAAACCATCAAGTGATGTGGAAATGGAATATCTTACACCAGGAAGGAAATGAGAAGCAAAGGAAGGAGGGAAATGTTCATACATCTATTATCCTTTATCACATTATTGTACTGTAATCTCTTAGATTGTTGTTGTTCAGTTGCACAGTCAAGTCTGACCCTTTGCGTCCCCATGGACCACTGCACACCAGACTCCTCTGTCATCTTCCATAGCCCACCCAGATCTATGCCCACTGAATCAACAATGCCATCTAGCCATCTCATCTGATTGGCCATATGCTAATTAGGAAAGCCAGGCTCATGTTCTTTCCTATAGACACATAGGTTTGTGAATCAATTTGATTTTGGAGTTTCTGAGAGTTACACCTCAGAAGAGAGAGTGGGACTCTAACACCTGAGTCCTTACTCCAACCCAAGCTTAGTCATGGTTACTTAGATTGGTCAGGTTTTCCTTTTGTTTCTGGGGGAAGGCCAGAGTGTAGATTTCCCTACCTCTACTTTTTGATTACCTGTAGTATTGTTTTGCTGGATTTTCTTGTATCCTGAACCAACGAATGAACTGCTATTTCTACATTATGCTTGGAGAACAATAATCAACTTTTACTTCATCAAGACATCTGTTTGTTGGAAGAGGGGGTAAGACAAGAGTTAAGCCACACGCTACCACATACATATTAATATTACTCTCCCCATTATTTTCTGGGCTCTGTACAATTCAGGTAAACCCCAGGTTGCTGCAGGTCTTTGCAGGATGACATTTAGGTGATATTTAGGTTAGTTTTAGGAAGCTCTGAAAGGAAGGGGGAGATACCAAGGCACGGTATCTGTCATAGGAGACATTGGAGAATTCTCTTTAGAGAAATGCAGCTGCTCTGGTATTTGTTTAAGACTTTTCCCCAAGGTATGTTACAAAAAAAAGTCCAGTATATTTATCATTTGATTATATTTATGATTTTAAAAAAATCTTTATTTGAAGATTTTAGATAATAAAGAATATAAAATAACTCAGTGTACAACACATGCATTATCCAGCCCTGCCCCTAGATGGTGACATTGAGCCACATTAGGAAGCTTATAAAAATGAGAAGGGATCCAAAAGTTGATTAAAAATATACACATTTGGCTAAAAATAGGAATTGATGTAGCATGTCTGATATCAGGGGAAGAATATTCTACAGAATAGGAGCCAAACATCAAACAATTTATGTATTATGTGTACATTATAAAGCAGGAAAGAGATCTCTCTCTTATTTTCTGGCCCTTAAGATCTGAAGATCTGAATTATTCTTTTGGAATTAGAAACATTGGCATTTATGTAGGACTGTGAATCTTCTGTGGGGTTGACAGAACATGGAGCATGCATGTAGCTGCTTAAGGAGGAAGTGTGGCTGTTGAAGGACTTTAGCCTGAAGGCAATTTGTGCAACGAATAGAGATTGGAAATTTGATTTCCTTGCAGAAGCAGGTTCTGGATAGGACTTTGAAAGCTATGAGAAGGTGGAGGGAGGGCGTATATGTATATATGTGTGAGGGAGAGAGGAAGAGAAAGTACATATGCATCTGTGCTTTTGAAATATGGAATGAGTAACTGAACACATACACCAACTCCCTTGGAAAGGCATTATTTTACCTGTTTTTGTTGTAACAATAGGAGACTGAAGAGAGGGTCTTGCAACAAAATATTCAGGATGCTGCTAATTCAGCTGTGCCCAAAAATACTGCTATGTGTCACATTTCTCATTGTAACACATAGCCAGTAGAGGACTCCATGAGCCCTTTGTCATTTTATGCCAAACAATGGGCTGTGATGTGTCAAAACGGGACAAAGTTTTGGATGGATGGATATCCGGATGGTCTCAACATAGAGCTGTGGTAGTAGGAGCTAATCATCATAAACATGAATCGAGACCTCCTACAAGGTTATTCTTCTTTCATGTGCCGATCAAACCTTAGACTGCCGAAATGAAACCACTTTCTTGGCTTTGTTGTTGGTCAAACTTAAGTCCTAATTAATACATGTTTCTGGTAGTAATTGGCAGATGGGTAAGTGAGCCGGATTCTTTATCCCTCCACATTCACACAGCGTGTTGTAAGAAATTCCGGCAAGGACGCTTGAGGGCATGCCATTATTATTATTTCTAAACAAATTTTATGTTATTGACATATAGGTTTGTATCTTTTAACTGTGTTTAAATGTTTTTCTTTTTCTCCTTTTTTGAGTGATGCTTCTTCTTTTTTGAATATGTGGCAACTCCATTCCTAATATAAACATGTCCTGAAAACATCCCTTCTTCTAAGGCAGGTGTGACTAAACTTTTTGCATCAGGGACCTGACAATGCCCCTGGAAGCAGGCGTGATTGCGCATGCGTGTCTGGAACCACTTCCGGGAGTGGCGCAAGGGCGGTTGTGCGTGCAAAACAGATGGATTGGTGTCGGGGGCCAGATCCAGCCTGCAGGCCATAGTTTGGGCACCCCTGTTCTAAGGAATAGGGCTTAAGCCAACTCCATTTTGATTGGCTGTGAAAATCAAGATAGAATAAGTGACTGAGCAAAGTTTCGGCAAATGGACACATTAAGTTTTTTCACTGTTTTGCCCAATGGAAGCAATTATACACTTTTGCTTTCAGCTTGTGCATCCCCATTTTTGCAACTTAGACGTGTCTTGAAGATATCTCTGAAAGGTCAAATTAGTTTAACCCAGTGTCTCTGTGATTGAGTTGGTCTTCTGGGGCTCACAGATCAAAATAATTGATATCTTGGCTGTTTAAAGTTCAAACACATCTGTACTCTTGGCTCTAACAAGCTACTACTTGACTGCAGAATTCTGCACGAGTGGCAAAATGACAGATTTGCAGTCTGGTTGCCAGAAAGGGATAACCCTGGCAGTTTTGGCAAAGAAGTTTGAGCTTTTTGGCCAAGACAAAGATTGAGACTTTTGGAGACAATAATAAAATAGTGGGTATAGTTATGTATATATAAAAAATGGGATTTTCAAGGACACAAGGATTTTGGTAGGAGGATAGCAGAAATCTAAACTTTAGGCAGAACAACTTAATACGATAAAGGTAAAGATCGCCCTTGCTCGAAAGCCAGTCATATCCAACTCTAGGGTTCAGTGTTCATCTCTGTTTATAGCTGAAGAGCCAGCACTGTCTGTGTTTGCAGACATTTCCATGGACGTGTGGCAGGCATGCCTAGACAATACGATAAACTAAACTTCTATTCACTGTGAACAATTCATTTTCATATAAATAATAACATTGGTTTATTATTTGGTGAAAGAAGATGGTAAATTTGATTGTATTCTATAATTTGGTGATATAGCAATGAATGATAGTGTCTGGCCAGGTAATCCTGCTATGGTAATGGAATATACTCTACTGCCAGTGACTCAACGCAGAGTGTTCAGGCAGCAGTTAACTAACCTGACAATCCTGCAGTCTAATGGCCTTGGGTGCCAAAGTCCACAAGGAAAAGCTGATGATCACCAGGTGGATTAAATCCCACTTGAATCCATCTGGATGGAGGGCAGCAGCTTCATCAATCCTGGCCTGGGGCTAAGGAGGACTTTGTGTACCAAAAGGGCTCAGGACCAGAAAGTGACTCATAGAACTGGATCGGTAGTACCAGGGTGGGTGGTGGGTGGGTGGGGTCATGCTGCAATGCAGAAGGCAGATGAAAGGCCACTATATTATATTTTCAGGACAGCCTTCATGGTTGATCACCATGAGGATTGTCTATATTCGGATTCAGATATGCCAGAAGAAGCAGGAGGTGGAGAAAGGAGGGAGGGAGGGAGGAAGAAGATGAAAGAAGAAGAGGTTTCATGAAGATTTAAAACTCTACTCTGCATGTGGATTTCCCCAGGTGAAAAAGCTTTTTTTGGAGTCCAGAGAAAATGGCATGTTTCCAAAATCATTAACAACCTATGGCCAGAGAGTTTTCAGTATTAAAGCTTTGGAGAGCAGTAAGGGCACCATCTAAGCCTTAACACTGGGCTGTCATTCTTTAATCCTTGAAGGCTCTGAGAAATGGATCCAGCCAAATGAAGTGAGTTTGTCATAGATAATAGGTTCACCACCATATGTTATAACCCTCAGATGAACTGTATTACTAAATGTCTACATCTGTTTACTTTGAGAGGGGCACGGAAACAGGAATTTTTATATACTACAATGTCAAAATGTGCTTATCAGATAGTAAATCCTATTATCAGATGGTAATGGGATTTACCACTGAGTTTGAGATATAGCCAGACACAGATAAATGTGAGATGGTGTGTATTGGGAATAAGGGCAATGAAGAAGAAAATCCAAGGGAAAAATAGTCTAATGCACTGAAAACCCAAGTTAAAAATGTAATCTAACACACATTGGAAATGATGGGCATCTACTTTAATGGGTCACAGGGGCCCATTAAAATGATCCTGACTGGACTAGAATTCTTTGTGACCCCACCCTCACCCTCATATATTTTGTTTCCTACAACAAGCCCTCTCCTCCAACTTTCTCCAGAGAGCAGAGATTGACTTTTTTGAATCTGTGAAGAACATGACTGTGAGGGGGTGGGGAGAGAAATGTCTGTCAGTCAGTCTGTCTGTCTGTCTGTCTGTTGCATTTTTATACTGCCCCTTTGGGATATTTCCAACTATGGGCAGTGTCCATACAAATATCAAGATGGCATAATAAAACACACAACAAAATAAAAACCAACCAACCAAATAAATACAACCTTAAATAAAATAACTGGTGTCTGTGAGGATCAATTGACTAGTTAATTTATTGTTAAAGGGATAATATTCTGAAAGGATTCCTCAAATAGGAAAACTTTTGATTTTATTTTTTGTGAAGATATCCAGGTATGGGGCCTGGCGCAGCTCCCCTGGTAGTGTGTTCCACAGCGTTGGTGCCACCACTGAAAAGGCTCTGTTTCTACTTACAGTATAGACTTTGTAGCCATTCTTGGGGTCAGCACCTGGAGCTGCATAGACTATGACGAATGGGTGATGTGGTGAGTTATTCTGAGGGAGAGATGCTCTGACAGTGTTGTGATCCAGTCCTTGTTGGACTCTGAGGATGACCTGGATCAGGGAGCACTCCCTATGCCTAGTCCAGTTCTGCCTTCACCCAAAGCTGTGAATGTCTTGAGTCAGGAATCTCAGTCTGCTTCTGGCTTAAATCTGCCTCCGGCAGATGACCTGTCAGATTAGAGGTCTGACTCTGACAGTGATCACCTCTCAGGGCAAAGTGCAGAAGGCAGCTACACCTGAGACGCAGGCAAGCTAGAACTAAGTACCAGAGAAGGCTCCCAGCTGATAGCGATTAGCTGGGAGGCTGATAAGCAAGCTTGTTGCAGTCTTCCAGCATTGGTACAATTCTTCAGTGCAAAGACTGACACCCTGCTTGACTTCAGATAACCTGCCTAGACCCTGACCTGCCTGCCATGACCCTGACATCTCTGCCAACCCTGACAATGCCCCTGGACATCCTTCGGACTAGACACTTATTTGAACTACCAGTAACCAGACCTCGTATTGCTCTTTGGACTTTGCTATCTGGACTCTCTGTGTGGCGACCGTGCCTGCTGGGGTGAGTCAGCACAGACAGATAGCACAATCCCAAACCATATAGGGCCTTATATAATAACACTAAAAGCCATAATTCACCACTGAGGCACCACAGCTCCTACATGAAGAGAAAGGATCTCTTCTCCATCATCCCAGAGTGCAGGCATCGCAGGCATCCTGTTGCAAAACATATCTGTTGCAAAACAGATTGCAAGGCGCCTTTTACTTCTGTTTCAGGTAGGAGGAACCACGTGACCGGCCTGCTAAACCATGTGAATGGTCCGCTGAACCATGTGACTGGCCTATGGCCCAAAAGATTTGGGCAGCCCTGATATAGAACCTCCATGAGAGTTAATGTCCATGGATTTGACTAACCCACTTTTAAATCTACCCACACTGTTGGCTGTTACAAACCTGCACCTGCTAGCGGCAAATCACATACTCTAATGGTACGCTGGTATGAAAAAAGACCCTTCTTTATTTTCTCTCCTGAACCTCCCATCCATCAGTTTTACTGAAATATCCTGGTTCTAGTACATCACCCCGAGAACATTGACTATAGAGTGTCTCATGAGCTGAAAAAATACATAAATAACATGATGAGAGAGAGTAAAACTTGCATTTATCCTTCTTTCGCCACAACATATAAAGTCAGATACATCCATCATGTCCCTCACTTTCTTCTGAGATAAACATCCTCAGACATTATAGCCCTTCCTCTTATGAGAGTTGATCGAACCTTTTCATTGTCTTTTCTACACTTATAGCAGGGATTCTCAACCTGCGGCCCATGGGCCAGATGCAGCCTGAGGCACCATTTCATGTGGCCCCCCACTGCCTCTACCACTCCAGGAAGTGCCATGTGGTGGAGGAAGGGCAAAATGGCCATCTGGCCCCTGAAGCTGTCTGACGGAGCATGACCCAGCCCCCGGCTTAAAAAGGTTAAGAAGTCCTGACTTATAGCATCTTTTGGGGGTTGTGGCCAGACGTAGACATAGAATGGCATGCTTGTATAAAGCTATAGCAGTTTTGGCAGCTTTATTTTTGATTCTGTATCTTCTCTGCAAAAGGTACTTTGGTGGCTCAAGTGGTTAAGACGCTGAACCCGACAACTGGAAGGTTGGAGTTCGATTCCCGAATACTGCCCGACAGAGTGAGCTCCTGTCTCTGTCACAGCTCCTGACAACCTTGCAGTTCGAGAGCAAGAAATTGCAAGTAGATAAATAGGTGCCACTTTGGTAGGAAGGTAAACAGTGTTCTGTGCACTCTGGTGTTGAGGCATGCCTGCCACATGTCCATGGAAATGTCTGCAAATGCAGACAGCGCTGGCACTTTGGTTATAAACTGAGATGAGCACTGAACCCTAGAGTCAGATACGACTGGCTTTCGAGCAAGGGCAACCTTTACCTTTATCTTCTCTGCATTTTAATTGTTGTGCTAGAAGTGTTGACACTACCCTGTTGAGGATGTTAGAGTTTCTTTTAATGCCTCAGTTGATAGAACGGTGTGGGTTTTGCATTAGGCAGTTTCGCCTGCTTCTTTTTCTTCTTCTTCTTTTGCTGTTATGTCTGCAGAATAGCGCGAAAAGCTGTGGAGGTTTTTAGATTGTCAAAGACTGCCTGGGGCGATGTACAGAATTAGATGGTGGAAAATATCCCCCCCTGGCACAAAGGGGGAGATGAACCCTGTGGAATGATTCCAATGTTTAATTTAAAATATTGGAAGCAGAGGCAGTCACCTAATATCTACTGTCTCCTTATTCTTCTCTTGGAGAACCAAGTGGTTATGTTTGGTTTGTCTTTCCTCCTCCCATTTCTGGGCAAGAGGTGCATCTCCACCACCACCACCACCACCCGCCCCTTCTTCTAAATCTTCTTCTTTGCTAAGAATTTTTATGCTAACATTTTGTGTCGATATTTCTGGGTGGCTTGTCAAAATAGCAAGAAACAGTAAAATCAGCATGAATACATCGGCATGGAGAAAGCCACATGAAAGGAAAGTAAGAACAGCATTTAAACATTATTATCCTTTGTTTTAAAAAAAAACTCTAGCTAATGGTTTAAAAGAGGTTTTCTGTGAAAAGACATCCACTTGGCCTTCAGACATATATTGCTTTGTGGGGAGCATTTCACAAACAGGATGCCACCTGTTTTCTCCTAGTATCATTGGAGATGGTAGACACACAAGGATCTTCTCTTGATCACCTCGCCTCTGAGGAAAGCTATAAGGGGAATGGCAAGGACAGCAGCTATTTTAGCCCGGTGTGGCAAGAATAATTATGACACTTTAGTAAAGGTAAAGTTTTCCCTAGGCTCAAAAGGCATTCATGTCCAACTCTAAGGAGTAGTGCTCATCTCTGCTTAAGCCAAGGAGACAGCACTGTCAGTTTCTCTGGATGTTTCCGTGGTCATCTGACAGGTTTTTCATATACTGGAGTTCAAGGAACGCTGTTGCCTTTCCCACAAAGTGGTACCTATTTATCTACTTGCACTTTCTTGCTTTTGAACTGCTAGGTTGGCAGGAGCTGAGACAGCTGCACTCTGTCATGTAGTACTCGGGTCTTGAAATGCTGACCTGCCGACCTTCTGGTTGTCAAGCTCAATGTCTTGACTACTAAGGCACAGCAGCCACTTAATGAGGTGTAAATTTTATTTGGCACTAATGAATGTACCTGCCCTCACATCATACACAAACCCATTAGACCCCCACTTCAGTGGTCTGTCACTCTTCTATTCTGGATCTAACATTTCCATTCCATCTTCTACCTCATTATTCACTCATTCCCAAACTTGCTCTGGTATTCACTTTTGCATATGTGGAACTAGAGCCTAGGGCAGGGCTTTCCAACCTTTTCAAGCCAGGGCCTGGGTCATGCGCTCTCAGTCAGCTTTGAGGGCGGGTGGCCTTTTTTACCTCGCCCGGCACAATGGGGGTGGTGGTGGTGGTGACCATTTTGTCCCAACAGCTTCAAAGGGGTGGCCATTTTGTTTCTCAAATGCCCTTGGAGGAGTGGGGGGGGTCACATGAAATGGCACCACAGCCTAGATCCAGCCCAGGGGCCGTAGGTCAGGAACCACTGGCCTAGGGATACCGAATTCAAGATTACATTCATTCACTTGTTACAGTTATAGCAGCGGTATTTTCAGTTCATGTTATACAAAACATTTGTTTGCATCCTAGCAAATTATTGTGCAACAAAAAAAAGTCATTTTGTTTAAAGAAAAAGATGGTTGGTAGAAACCTAGTGGATGATAAATGAATTCTGAAGTTGCCTCAAAGTGAAAGGATATCTTGTGTTTCAGACTGTGAAAAATTCATGCACATCTTCCAAGGTTGTTTTTTCAATTACCCATAGGTGCCTCAAGGTGATGCTGTATCAGGGAGAATTAAAAGCGTAAGCCCCAGATCTAGCTGTCTAGTCCTCATTATAAATGTTAAGGCATTGGGAAGCCAACAGTGATGGATTTTGGAAGCAGAGTCTGATCTGGAAGCCAGTGCTGTCAATCAAGCAAATACTAATTTGCAGTTTGAACTTGGGCCATGGTGTGCAAATCTTACACCATTACCTTACAACGAGGACTGTCTTTGCTTCTGACGTGCATGGCTCAGTTTCCAAGTGAAGCTGTTGTCTGTTTAGTGAAGCATGAGGAGTCAGTTGGACAGTTAATGAGCAGCACAATACCTTATTCATTGCAAAACATGAAGGGCCGATTCTCGAATTAAAATCTGGGTGTTCTAGTTTGATGTAGTTTTTTCTCCCTTTTTGCCCCTTTTCTTTCCCTTTTAAATACCTGCATTTCCTTTCCTTCATTACCTCCCAAGATATATTTAGAGAATCTCAAGTGCTAAATTGTTTCCTGTGCTGGACTGTCTCCAAAACACATAAATTTAACTTTGTTGCAGGCAAGATATGCAACATCAGTGAAGTTCTCCTTAGCTTAATATAGGACAGGATATAGGATTCTCAACCTGCGGCCCGTGGACCAGATGCAGCACCATTTTATGTGGCCTCATACCACCTCCACCACACCAGGAAGAATCATGTGGTGGAGGAACGGCAAAATGGCTATCCAGCCCCCAAAGCTGTCTGAGGGAGTGTGACCTGGCCCCTGGCTTAAAAAGGTTGAGAACTCCTGTTATAGGAGATCTAGCTCTCCTTTTGTGACACTTGTTTCCTACTGCAAATGAGGAACCTCTATTCTTGTGCATGGTAGAGTAGTTTTCATCTGTTGAATACCACTGGAAGGAAAACAAAACTTGTGGGATTTGCTGGGGAAAACATTTAAAAAACAACAACCAACTCCCAAATCACCACTTACAAACTTGTAACAAGCCGAAGAACCATACTTGTAAAAATCCTAACTAAGGTTTCATGCAAAAACATCTCATGAGTATTTTTCTGTCTCATTGTTTGATATGAATGTACACACGTGGAAACTTTGCCATGATGTCTTTTTTGTTCCAGATGTTGGACTGTAACAATCAGCATTCTTAGCCAATGACATCTATAGAGCTGTATTCCACTGTCCTTTTTCTTTATGGTGGTATATTTTTTTTTCTCAAAAACACTTTGAAAAGCCACATTGCTTCTGACATCCATTTAGCAAAAAAGGCATTACTATTCCTGGCTCTTAGTGTGATGTGGATTTCTAGGTAGAGAATGCATAGAAGTGGTTTACCATTCTCTTCCTCTAGGCGGAGCTCTTGAGACTGTGCAGCTTGCCCAGGGTTACATAGGCTGGCTCTTCTCTCATAAGCCACAGCAGTGAATCAAACTCCCAACCTCTGACTCTGCAGCCAGATATCTAAACCACTGAGTTATCCAGACAACTTGATAAAAACACTCCTTAAACAACTCACCTAGCATGAAACCTTATTAGGGTTTGCTACACGTTGTGTCTCACTTGCTGCAAATGATAAACTTGGCTGGCTAGGTTTAAAAAGCACAATAACTTCCTAAACTGTGATTATTTGTCTTTTCTGTGTGATGACAAATAGCAGAGTAGGGCATGGAAACAGGCACAGTTTAAAATAATTTGCATCCCTTAGTTGCTCTGCTAAATGTTGCTACTCTGAAGATTATGAGTGCATGATACAATGTTCTCAATCTCCAGATGCTATATTGGCATGTCCACTGGACAAAATTGTTTGTGTCATGATTTGTAAAATAAAATAAAAAATACACACAAGGTGCCTCACAGTTCCACTGCATTTATAAAATGCATAGTGGCAAATTCTGTTCTGTATTGTTGTATTCTATTTGTTGGTGCTGACCTTTGACTGTAATAAAGCAAGTAAAATGAATTTTGTAGCATGCAAAAATTGTTATTTACCATATGTCTAGAGTCCTTGTCATCTGAAGCAGGAAGTATTATCTGTGTTGCAGATTAAAATATACCCGGAGGTAAATAGCAGAATCGTAAATGCTAGAGCAAAGTGGGATGAAAAGGCTGCAAAAATATATCCTGACATTTTATATGTGAATTACACTGGGCAAACCTCGCTGGCATTTGTCATCACTCTGAAGCAGTCCTTAGCTTTACTTTAAAAAAAAGGTGTTTGAAGATATGAACATCCCTTAAAGGACTGATCTTCCACTGGTCTGCAGTCCATCAGTCAGTTCACACCTGGGCCATGAAGAGCTGGCATAACTCTTAATGCCAATTGCATCTTGCTAATGTTCAAAGCTTGACAACTCAATGGGATAATAAACTGTGTGAGTCCTTTGTCAACCCCACGTTCCAATCCATGAAGGCTGCTGTTGTAAAGCCGAGTGCTTAAAATGTGACAGGATGGAATATTTTTTGTTTTGTTTTTCCACTATGGAAGGGGTGCTCTTTCAAGCTATTGCTTGGTAGCACATCTCATGAAGAAATTATGCAGAATCCGACTGTAACAAAAGGCTTCTTTTTTAAAGTCTGGACTTTACATCAATAAACAATTTGACCTGCTACCTTGGGACCCTACAAAGCCCAGAATCTCATGGCTTCGCTCTTATTACTGACCTTATTAAATCATTTTTCTGTAGCCTCCTCTTGTAATTTACATATAAGGTCCCCTCCGCTATCACTTGGAAGAAAAATAGTATTGATGATGCTAACATAGGAGTCCCTATTGTGTAAATAATCTCTTTCTTTTTTTTTTTTGTATGGCAGTATAACTCCTCCTGCTTGCAACTTGTGGAAAATCCAATTAAATTTTGGAAGATGAATATTTGTCTTTCCCCTTTTCTAATTCTACAGCATTGTACTGAGTTTGAATAAATCTTGATGATATTTCATGTTCACGATGTTGTTGTATCCCGCTGTAAAAGTTGTCCCTTCCGAACACGGAAATGACAACTCAAAAGACTGTAATGAAAACAGGACACATCCTGTATCCTGCTAATTAATGAAGAACTTCTATTCATATTTTCATATTTAAATCTTTTGTTTTAAAACAAATCCTGGCAGAACATAGTGCTTCAAGCAAAAAGGCTGGTGCTGTGATTCCATTCAACTTTGTGCAAACTTGGCAGTTCACATAAATTGCATGAATCATAGTGTGTGGCTTTTTTAAAAAAGGAAAAAAATACTTTTTGAATATGCAGGTTTGCAGCTGAAATCCTGACTTTTTGGAATAATTTTTGGTTATCACAACAAACAAGTTGGGAAGGGATTTATTGACTGAAAACACAGATCCTTGGAGAAACAGTTCACCTCAATAGTAGAGGAACTGTGTTGCGTATGGAAAGATCCAGGCTGAACCCCCAGCATCTTTAAGTAAAAGGGAACAGGACAATGTAGCCCCATCAGCCACATGCACATCAAATGATTGCAATTGGCTGGATAGTAGAGATTCCTGACCTCTGGCTTTGCAGCCATGTGATCCAACCTGACTCTACATAAAGATAACAAGAACTCATTGGCTTTCACAATGCTTATATTTTTAGATACTGTGTTGTCCATGGATGCCTGTGTGCATGCATGGAGTTAGAGAGTGTGGGAATGCTAGAAAGGTAGGAGCAGGCCTTTGCCACATTGGTTTAGATAGCAGAATTTCCATGTGTTTGTGCAGGAGGAGTACTGGAAGGATGAATCCATACAGTCATCTAACTTATATAGTTGCATGTTAGTGTAGGGTTTTAGAGGTTGCATTTGTGGATCCAATTTCTCTATGTTGGGAATGTTTTATTTTGGTTGATAATTATATCTTGGCTTTGTTTTCATTCAGTTTCAAAGAGACATTTGAATTATTCTTTAATTCTTCAAGCAACTCCCACTCAGGTGTTGGTGAAAAGAACTCGTGGCGTACAAGTTGTAGTGTCTAGATTTGTTATATCACTTGTTGGTTTTTATATACCCTATTTGCTGGCTTATAAGACCCACTCTCCCCCCCCCACTTAAAATACACTGGAAAATGGAGTGCATCTTGTACTGTATATAGTGGGCTATTTTGGTAATAACGGGGTGCGTCTTATACTCCAATGCATCTTATATGCCAGCACATACGGTAAGTAGGTATAAAATATTTTGTGAAGTTTTTGTTTGCAATATTCATTAGACAAACAGACAGACAGAATGAACCGGAGAGTGTTACATGACTACACAGTCACTCTTTTATACATTTTTGTAATCTTTACTTGGTGTGTTAAATGTTAATGATCAATTAATGAACTTTATTATTTCCAATTTAATTTTAATTCAATTCTGATTTGTTTCTGCTAATGGAATTATATTTTGACTGTGAATAGAAAACAAAGTAAGTAAGTAAGTCATATACAAGGATTTAACATTGAGTTTATATTAAGGGTTCTTGACCTATGGTCCATGTTGCCATATAATCCGGCCTCTGGCCTCGCTCCAGCCACCCCCACAGCAGCTGCTGGAATCAGCTGTGGACTCATTTACGGTCATCATAAACATGTTTACGACAGCTGCGGCAGCATTTACAGTGGGAGGAACCACCAGTCTGGCCCACAGCTGAAAAATGTTGAGATCCCCTGGTATATATCATTAATAGTTTATCAATGATCTATCCATTCAGCTTTCTGGTGTACCTGCAAGTTGCAGCCAGAGGTATGCTATTTATATCTCCTTCCTTTCGCTCTGTGGAGATTTTTCCATCATGGAAAAGTGCTATAACCCATCACTTTTAATTTTCAGCTTTGTTTCCTCTCCAAGAGCATTTGTACAAAATGATCTTAATCTTGGCTAAGATAGAGCTATTCTATAAGGTGTCTGAAGGGCAGGAGTTACATATCCTCCTAAAAATTCTCCTCTTTGTCTCCTTTTGTGTTTGGATTTCACCTTTTGCTTTCAGATCAATATAGATAAATGCTTCATTCTTGAATTGAAATTATTTGGTGAGGAAGCGCTGGCTATGGAAAGTCATTTTCTTTCCCATGATTAATTCAGAGAGGTTTTTTTTTTTTTTTAGTATTTTGCAAGCAAGCTGCCGACTGTCTCTTCTACCGCGTTCACATCCTTGCTTGGATCTTAATGATGGGGAGGGAAGGTGAGCTTGAATCTTTCAAATGCAAACTCAGGTGAGAATGCCATAGAGAATTGAGTCAAAAGGAGAAACGAGGAAAATATCATCCCTGGAATTTATTCTCCTAGCACCATGATGGTGAAACTTGACTCCCCAGGTGTTCTGGACTTCAATTCCCAGAACCCCAAGTCTCTGTGAATCCACACAAATGGATGCACAGTATGCACAGTAAACCCATTTATGTGAATTCACAAAGACTTGGGCTTCTGGGAATTGAAGTCCAAGAACACCTGGAGTGCCAGGGTTCGCCATCATTGTCCTAGCATGCTTCATTGCCTTTTCTTTGCCAGTTACTAAGAGAAATCCTAAAACATTTTAACCTCAATCTGCTTTTTGTTCATTCTTTGGGTAATCAGATTCTTCTGCCTATGGGCAGCTGGCTGAGGTGCATTGAATATGGCTGCTGTAAATGATGATATCATGTTGGATGCAAACCAGACTTCTAGGTTTCAGTTTATAAATTCTTCTCCTTTCTATCCTACTTCTTGTATTTTATTTTACCTTGAATGATCACTTGTCACAGCTGGTACCTTTCATTTCTCATGATATGACTAAAGTCATTCTATATATAATGCATTTCCATGCATCATATTCATTCTCCTTAGTATTTCTTTCTAGGGAATCTACCAGATGGAGCATGTATTTGCGCTTTCCTTGTGCTGTTCACTGCCAAGCGAGCATGGATCTGACCAGGGTTTCTGTTCATGTTTTGTGTGTTTGAGTGTGTTTTATGAGATTAGTAATAACACCAAAAGGAACTGGGGTAGCTTAGTGGTTAAGACGCTGAACTTGATGACTGGAAGGTCAGCAGTTCGAGACCCGAGTGCTGCGCAATGGAGTGAATTCTCGTCATGTGTCCTGGCTCCTGCCAACCTAGCAGTTCGAAAGCAAGAAATTGCAAGTAGATAAATAGGCACCACTTCGGTGGGAAAGGTAACAGCGTTCCATGCACTCCGGTGTCTAGTCATGCCTGCCCCATGACAACGGAAATATCTACAAACACAGACAGTGCTGGCTCTTTGGCTGTAAATGGAGATGAGTATCGACCCCTAGAGTCAGATAGGACTGGGTTTCGAGCAAGGGCGACCTTTAGTAAAGGTAAAGATTTCCCTTGCTCAAAAGCTAGTCATATCTGACTCTAGGGTTCAGTGCTCATCTCTGTTTCAGAGCCAAAGAGCCAGCGCTGTCTGCTTCTGCAGATGTTTCCGTGGTCATGTGGCAGGCATGACTAGACACCGTGGAACATGGAATGCTGTTACCTTCCCACTGAAATGGTCCCTATTTATCTACTTGCAATGTCTTGCTTTCGAACTGCTAGGTTGGCAGGAGCTGGGACAAAGACAGGAGCTCATTCCATCCTGCAGTACTCGGGAATCGAACTGCTGACCTTCCGCCTCCCAGTCAGCTAGAGAGCAGGAAAAGAAAGCTTCCAGCTTGAGGTGCATTGTATCAGAATTAATCTCCTTTCAAAACCAGCTGTCATTCTCACCAAGACTTTGGAAGTTCTTGAGAAAAACTGCTTATTAAAAATGATCCTTTATGCTGTATGTGCGTGCCTCTTTCATTTTTGTTAGTTCTAACATTGAAAACCTTTCAATTATAAAGTTCTTGCTACTGTGCTTGAATTTTGCTCCAGTAATAACTGAAACAGCATCAAAACCATCTGAAGCGAATTTTTAAAATAGCATTAGCAAACAATAACAATTATACTTACGTACCGGCTCATAGTGCTTAGTGGGCGGTTCACAATGTAATTAATATTTTTACCCACAACATGCTGGGTACTCATTTTTATCGACTTCAGAAAGATGGAAGGCCAAATCAACCTTGATCCCCATCTGGATTGAACTCACAATGTTTTGGCTGCAGTACATCAGTTTAACCACTGTACCACTAGGGTTTTTTAAAAACTGAAAAAGCCAGCATTTGTAAAAATTGTGTCATCTTGGACAGAGAGAATAATACCAATATCAACAGTGCACAATTCTGTACACATAAAACACAAAATCTTTCATTTGGTTGAGCTTTTGGCTCCCCTCTTAATCCAAGATATTATTTCCACTCAGGGATAAATTCAAATTTCAAATCATAGAATGATTGGAAAGGGTCTTTCAGGCCACCAAGTCCAACCTCTTACTCCACGCAATCTTTCTTAGAAGTGTAGGATTAATTTATTAATTGCAAAAGATTGCTGAAGAGAGTATAATAAGGAATTTTAATTTAACAGGATTAATTTGTAAATTGCAATAAATTAATGACAGCAGTGTAATAAATAATTTTAATTTAATAATTTTGCTAAATTAATATTTTAAATTAAATTTCATATATAATTTTTAAAATGGTACTTGAGTTGAATGCTAATTGCAGCAGAAACTGATCTGTCCAACATAAAGGGAGGTGCCATGGTGCTTAAAGAACCCATAATTTAGCAGAAGTACAAAATAAAAATATATTAGAACAAATATAAATATTTAGAAAACCCTTAGGAGGAGACCTAAAATACTACAATGAAGACAAGAGCACATTCATTGGAAGTAGTGGGAGAATTAATAATAGAGTGAATGAAAATAGAGTGGTGTGGAAGAAGTCATAATTGATTTGATTTTACTTTGGGGAGTATTATTATACACCACAACATTTTGTTGTCACTCCTCTGGTAAATATCTGATCAGCTTCTGTAGCAAAGTGGGAAGAACAGTTGATATGTTGAAAGGCCATGGTGGTTTAATGGTTAAGACGCTGCGCTTGATGATGGAAGGTCAGCAGTTTGACACCCGAGTGCTGCACGATGGAGTGAATGCCTACCAGCTGTCCCGTCTCCTGCCAACCTTCAAAAGTAAGAAATTTCAAGTACTGCTTCAGCAGGATGGCAACACTTTGGTGTCTAATCCTGCTTGCCACATGACCATGGAAACATCTGCGCACAAGACAGCACTGGCTTTTTGGCTGTTAACAGAGATGACCACCATCCCCTAGAGTCATACACGACTAGCTTTCGAGCAAGGGAGACTTTCACCTTTACTATCTGGTACAGTATCTTAAAGTGACACATTGATGTGCCATGTTGTAATCAGGGGCTCTCTGGACTTGAGCCACCCAATGAAAGGTCCTTTTAGGTGGATGTTCTGCTGTGTTGCCGAAGTAGATTCTTGTGTTTTAGTCTGAGTCTCCCTGCGGACAGATCTTTTGACGAAATGCTTTTAATTGCCTTCTTGTTCTGGGCTTTCTCAGTATCCTTTGGGGACACTCTGCCCACGACACAGAGACTTTTCAATGCACATGTGTTAGGGAAGGAGTTCAACAACGGGTAGCTAGATTGTTTTGCCTTGTTTTTCATTTTGTTTTGGGCGTGGCTTTTCAGAAAGACTTGAGCCATTGCCAGGGTAATTGCGCTGCCTTTGGACGCCCGCCACTGGCAGCTTATCATTGTGCTTCGTAATTAAAATTCGAGCTGTTACATCCGCAATGTACAGAACCGCTTGGCTGCCGACTGCTTCTGGTTATTGCAATTATAACCAAATTGTTGCAGTAGTGCTTGTGTGTGTTTTTATAGCAGCTAATCTCCGTGTTTGTAGTGACACAATCAAGAAACGATTTGGGAATAGCAGGTTTCTTTCTAAATTTTAAAAGTGTTGGCATGCTTTGCTTACTTGGGGGCTGTTGGTATGCTTTTTAAATAACACTTCTGAGTAAAGAAAAATCTGATTTCTTAGAGGAGCCTCTGTGTGCTTGTGGAAATTGGATGCCTTACACATTTCTTTTTTACAATAACAATAGAGTTGGGGTGGGGAAGGATTGCTCTTACCATGAGGTTACTAAAAAACATTGCATAATTTCTTAAGGCGAGGCAAAGGGCTGTGGCTGAAAAGGAAGTTATGCAAGGAGTGCCATTTTCACTAAACAGAACCCTGCATAATTTGCCTTCTGGTCTTTGTAAATAGGTTAAGATGTGGGTATTCGGAGTCTAGGTTGGTTGAGGGTAAACCACTGAGCTAGCCAGCCAGTTTTCCCCCATTCATATCTACCACCAATATACATCGCTGGTCTGTCTCTGAAAAAAGCAGACTTTTTATGTTCTATCATGGTGGGATTCAGATTTTTGTCGAAGAGACTGGTTGGTATTCTTTCTTTATTCGTGTCAGATGCACCACCAGCATATAATGACATACAAAGCTAAAATTAACACATCTAAAAACAAAATAGAATTTAAAAGGGCTAGATGACATCTGCCCAATATCGGGCCACCTCAACAGCATTTCCTCTTGCTAACACAAGGTCCTCCCCAGTGCACGCTGAAGAGCGTTTGTGTGCATTGTATCTTATGGGAGATAGTTTGTACTTCTCCGCATTCACACAGGCTGTCATCTACAGGGAAAACCCACTTTCTCAGATTAGCCCTTGATCTTCCTACCCCTGGTTTTTCTTGGCCAGGCGGTAAAGAGTCATGTGGTTCTGCCCAGTTATTTGGTAGCTCCTTGCTCACTTTCCATTGTTCTAAAGCGGTCTGTGGGGGCTGGTTGTTTGGAAGGGCAGACGTTGTGAGGAAGGTATGCCTTGATTTCAGTCTCTGCTTTTGTGGTTGGTAAGTAAATAGTAGGTGTGTTTCCAAGGGTACTGCAGTGGCTCAAGTCGCTAAGATGCTGACTGGGAAGCAGAAGGTCAGCAGTTCAATTCCCGAGTACTGCAGGACGGAAATGAGCTCCCGTCTTCATCCCAGCTCCTGCCAACCTAGCAGTTCGAAAGCAAGAAATTGCAAGCAGATAAATAGGGACCACTTGGGTGGGAAGGTAACAGTGTTCCGTGCGCTCAGGTGTCTAGTCATGCCTGCCACATGACCATGGAAATGTCTGCAGAAGCAGACAGCGCTGGCTCTTCGGCTTAGAAACAGAGATGAGCACTGCACCCTAGAGTCAGATACGACTGGCTTTCAAGCAAGGGAAACCTTTACCTTTTACCTTCCAAGGAATTTCCTTTGAGCCACTCTTTCTGAGCAGCACTTTCTCGTCGGAATTTTGATGGAGGGATGTCAGCTAAGTAATGCACTTTTTGTTTTGGGGTTGGTTTTAGGCATCCTGTGGCCAATCTTGCTGTTTCATATAGGGCCACATCCACCTGCCCTGCATGTTTTGATCTTCACCACACTGGACTAGCATAGGGGTAGGTGATAATGAGTGTATATCACCCCACCCTAGCATTGAAATCTCCCCCTAGCACCACAAGTGTCTCAGCCTTACCTTGGAGACCTTGGGGTCATTGTTTCAGCAAGGTGTCCGCACATTGGTAGACATCTCCATAATGACATTCTGCACATGCAAATGAACCTGAGAAATCCAGTCCATCTGCATGCGGTTTTTAGTCATTTGGATATCATGTCACCTGCTGGCTAGGCGGACTATGACGTGTGCCCTGTGCTTTCAACTTGCCCAAGGAATCCAATGGAGGATGCTTTGGGAAGATTTAGTCCCATCTTAACATCATTGACAGAGATGGGCAACACTGCCTAGTTAGACCACTGAGGCCCCTGGCACCTTGACAAGGCTCTACCTAGCGGGGTGAGCATTGAAGTTTCCCCCCAGCACCACAAGTACCCTTTGCATGGCTCAGCATCAGCTAAAAAAATTAATGTTCAAGTTTGGACCAGATGCTATTACTCTCAGATTTCTTGTGTCAGTAGATTTATTTATTTATTTATTTAGTTATTTATCATACTTCTATGGCCACCCAACTCGACAATGACAATGGCTTACAATATTAAAACCCACTAAAAACACACAAAACCCCATTAAAATCTCACCCATGCACTTAAAAAGAGAGATAATCTCACTGTTATTTATACTGGTATTGTAGTAACAGTTACCATAGCACTAATTTTAAAAACTGGTTTTATTCTATTTCTTTTAAATTTGAATGGATGTTTTTAAAATAATATGTTTTACTACATTTTAATTTGTAAAAATGTTACTTGGATATGTATTTTTTAAAATAATATATTTTAATTACATTCTAAGCTTTTAAATTACCTCTCGTTTTAGCAAAGCAAAGCAATAAAATTTATATACTGCCCTGTATCATTTAGTGCACTCTCTGGGCAGTTCATAAATTAATTAGCATTTTGCCCCCAATATGATGGGTACTTATTTGACTGACCTCAGAGGGCTCAGTCAATCTTGACCCCCATCAGGATCAAACTCACAACCTTTTGGTTGCAGGACAGCTGTTTTAACCACTGTGCCACCAGGGATCCTTTTACTGTGCTGGTCATAGAGCATTATAAAGTGATGGACAGAGTGGATGACCATGGGCATAAGAGGCCATCTCTCTTCCTTCCAAGATATGGAGTGTTACTTGAGGATACTGAGTCATGAGAGATGCAAGGTTTTCTATATTCTACTCTTGCCACTTATGAACTGAAAGCAAATTGAATTTCTTTCAATGCATTCTGACAAGGACTCCCTTTTAAAGATATATCTCTCCACCCTTTGCTGCTGGGCAGGTGGCTCCTGGCTCCCCCCCCCCCCCCAACAACACGGGAAATTGACACTGCTGGTAGCATCTGAGCAACTTGGGTGAGACACAGCTTGGCTACAGGCTGGCCTGCCATGAAGGCTAAAACAAGCCCCCGGGTTATTGTAAAGGTGGTGGAGCTGAATCACAGACGGAGGACAGCTTGGGAGCCAAGATTTGCCCCAAAGCTCAGAGCTGAGGGTTTCAGGCTCAGGAAATTGCCAAAGGATCGGGGAATCCAACATTTGCTGTTTGCAGAAAATAAATTGAAAGGCTTTGAACTCTTCCAGTCGAACGTAGCCAAAAATAGAGCCATTCCAAAAACTGGGGAATATTCAGCGTTGAACAGGATGCTCTGTCTTGCAGTTCAAAACAAAGTTCAGCTCGATACAGAGCTGTAGGTTTCCAATTATTATCTTGGTATTTCCAAGCAAAAACTTACTTTATATTACTTTATTGCATGGGTTCCCAACCTTTTCAAAGCGGGGGCTGGGTCACACTCTTTCAGTCAGCTTCGAGGGCCGGACAGATATTTTGCCCTGCCTGCACGATGGTGGTGGCCATTTTGTCCCAACAGCTTCAAAAGGGTGGCCATTTTGTTTCTTGAATGCCCTTGGAGGGGTGGGGGGCCACATGAAATGGTGCAGCAGGCTGTATCCAGCCCACACAGGCCTTAGGTTGGGAACCCCTGCTTTATTGGTTGCACTTGACATAATTACTTCTTTAAAATATGTTTTAAAACTTTATTAAATCTTTATTTTCAAAAAATGTATTTTGCAGTACCCCTTTTTTCTAGGAATGCACCCCTCCACCGGTGTTAGGTTTCACACCAAATCATAGTTTTAGGATTTTTAACTCTGGTTTGGTTGGATGCATGAGTTGACAAACCATGGTTTGCAGTTAGCAATGAATCGAAGGAGAAGCTTGATTTGACGTGAACTGCAAATCATGGTTTATGCTAACTTGGATTCAGTGTGGTGTCTGACTTGATAAGATAATTTGTAATAGTGATTGCTGTGCCTTTAGAGATGGCTATTCCTGGGAAGGTTTTATCAACTCTTCTATCAGAAATTGTGGAATGCAGTGGCTTAGTGGTTAAGATGCTGAACTTGACAACTGGAAGGTTGGCGGTTCAGCAGTTCAAGACCCGAATACTGCACGACAGAGTGAGCTCCCATCTCTGTTCCAGCAGAGCTAAACAAGCCAGCAGGGTTGTGGGCTAAACAAGCCAGCAGGGTTGAGAGGTGGAGCCATTCATGCCCCACACCCACTGGCATAAGCATGTTTTTATTGCTTTTCTGAAGGGGAGCAGCTCTGTCTGCCCTCGTAGGGTGGGTTGAATACCTTATTATTATTATTATTATTATTATTATTATTATTATTATTATTATTATTATTATTATTATTATTATTATTATTATTATTATTATTATTATTATTATTATTATTATTATTATTATTATTATTATTATTATTATTATTATTATTATTATTATTATTATTATTATTATTCACTGGGAAGGGGGAGGAAGAATTGGTAAATCATTCTTTGATCATCTCACAAAACTTTAACCAGCCGTCCACGCTGGTTAAGACACTGAACTTGATGACTGGAAGGTTGGCAGGACAGCAGTTCGAGACCCGAGTGCTGCACGACAGAGTGCGCTCCTGCCATCCTAGCAGTTCGAAAGCAAGAAATTGCAAATAGATAAATAGGTCCCAATTTGGTGGGAAGGTAAGCAGCATTCCATGCACTCTGGTGTTTATTCATGCCTGCCACATGATCACCAAACCCTAGTGTTGGATATGACTGACTTTCGAGCAAAGGAGACCTTTACCTTTAATATTAGAAATTGGGAATAGAGATTAAATATACTGGATTTAAAACATGGAAGAAGAATGGCTTTTGATTGAGCATGTGCTTTGGAAGTGGAAAGTTCCAAGTTCTATCTCTGGGATTGCATTAAAAGGATCATGGTCAACTAGTCACAGGAAGAGTATGGCCAAAGGCTTTGGAGAATAATCCAGCAGTGTTCCAACATTTGGGTAAATTCTCTGAGTGCCAGGTCCCAACATCATGTGAAATGAAAACTTAAATGTAAATTCTACATTTTTTTGTCCATCTCAGTAATATAGGCTCTGGTGGAGAGGAAGTATTATGGTTCACAGAAAAAGAAGTATATGATTTTTTGTCTAAAGAAGGAGAGAAGAATTAAAAGCTTGGCTTGCACTGTGTACAATACACAGGGCAGCATCACTGGATCATTCATCATCTACAGGAAATGAAACTCAATATTAGCATATAATGCAATAAAAGCTCCTCAAATTTACATAAAAGGTGATTATGTGTTGCATTCTATTTTAATTGGGTCTGATGAACCCTCATAAATATCAGATTATGAAAAAAAATTAAATTATATGGATCCGTGGTGATTTCATTATAAAATAAATTCCAGCGGGAGAATGTGTTCCTGGCTCATAAGAAATTTGGGTTTGTATGTAATTATTTTTACCTACTTATTACCACATTATTATGTTCCATGAACATAACACAGGCAGCATTTTGGTTGTTCTCCAGCTTGGAAATGTCTTTTATTTGCAATCAACCACCTTACGAAAGGTAATTGATCTCAGCTCTTCTGCAGGATCTTGACAGAAGGATTGCGGTACATTAGCTTTAAACAGTTGGAAATGTATAATTCATTGGCTCTCGGTGTGTTTTGCAAATCTATCTGGTTGTGCACAGCTGTTAATCTATCAAGTTCATTGGAAACCAAATTTTGGATTTGCTGCCACTTAATGCAATTTTTTTTAGAAATTATCCACTGTGATGACAGACACGATTTTGGAGTCATTTTTGAGAAGAAATGCTTTTAAGTCTTGTATCTGTTGTGGCTTTCCTTAAATACTCATTCAATAATAAGTTGTTGTTCAGTTGCAAGTTGATTCCGACCCTTTGCGACCCCATGGACCACTGCCCGAAAGGCACCTCTGTCCTCCACCATCCACCTCAACCTGCCCAGCTCTGTGCCCATTGCATCTACAATGCCATCTAGCCATCTCATTTTCTGATGCCCTCTTCTTCTTTTGCCCTCCACCCTTTCCCAGCATCAAGGCTTTCTCAAGTGAATCCTCTCTTCTCATTTGATGTCCAAAGTACTTTAGCTTCATCTTTACTATTTGACCTTCTAAGGAGCAGTCAGGGTTGATTTCTTCTAAGATTGATCTATTTGTTCTCTTTGCTGTCCAGGGGACTCTCAAAACTCTCCTCCAACACCACATCTCAAAGGCATCTATTCTTCTGCACTCAGCTTTCCTTATGGTCCAGCTCTCACAACCATACATTACCACCAGAATACCATTGCCTTGACTATGCGAATTTTTGTTTGCAAGGTGATGTGTCTAGTTTTCACTATGTTCCCCAGGTTTCTCATAGCTTGTCTCCCCAGAATCAGTCTCCTTTTTATTTCATGGCTGCAATCACCATCTTCAGTGATCTTTGATCACTAATAGTAATAAGTACAAACTGCTGACTGTTGCTCAGTGTCCCAAATTAAAGTTAAGAGGAGAAGTATCTGGAGGAAATAAGGCTAGGGGCAGACCCACAGTGAAGCAGTTGGTTAATTCCCTGCTTGGATCATGAGTTGACATGGGCCATATTAATAGTGCATTCAAAATGCAAAATTACACACTGTGCTCAACAGAGTAATTCAAATTGACATTGCTGTTAATGAAGCTATGTGTATAGTGACATGATACCTCAAACCTACACCAGTTGAGAAAATATATCCTCTTGTTGGTATCACTCCACCCTTTATTTTTGTGGATAGATCAGGGCTTCTGGGAACTGAAGTTCAAGAACACCTGGAGTACCAAGGTTGGCCACCCATGCTTTAGTGGATAACTAACCTAATTTAGTCAGTATCACTCCTAATATTGAGAAGGTCCAAACCATTTAGAGAATCTTTCTGCATTTTGTATAGCCCCACTATTTTTAAGGCATTGCTAGTGTGATGACAACTGGCAGGTCGGAGTTCAATTCCTGCCACGTGTCCATGGAAGTGTGCAGACGCACACAGTGCTCGTTCTTTGGCTGTAAACAGAGATGGGCACTGAACCCTAGAGTCAGATACGACTGACCTTTGAGCAAGGGAGACCTTTAGTGCGATGATTGATTCCATCAATAGCATAATTGTTGGAATGGTAACAGGGGTTTTTCATCCTGTCTTCAACATCAACCATCCCCAAAGGCCAAAAGGAAGTGTGAGATTCACCCTCAACCCCTCTCCCCTTTAATAAATGTTTATTCTGTCCATTAGTAGATTGCCTGGGCAGTTGACAGAAAGAAAGCAATACTAAAGGTGAAAGCCAGTCGTATCTGACTCTAGGGGTTAGTGCTCATCTCTATTTACAGCCAAAGAGCCAACGCTCTCTGTGTCTGCAAACATTTCCATGGTCATGTGGCATATTTTGCATAGAAATTTAAATTCTGATTTGTTTCCTCCTTGCCTGCACCGTAAATAAAAACTGTTCAGAATGTTTCTCAGCATAACCTTCTTTGACCTGTTATGGTTTTTTTGTGCTTTGGTCTCAGAGAAGAATTGTATGTTCCTTCCAGGCTTTTGTGCAGCTCTCTAAATGTGCAGTAGTGCAAAAAAATGCTTTAATTTTTTAACATTTAAGTTGACATAAAACATAAATCAGTATACACAAACTATAAACATAATAAATTACAATACAGTCTATGTGACCCCCCCCATCCCGTCAAGATGTTGAGAATACTGTATCTGTTCTTTTCCTTGATTTTCTTTAGTTACCGCATTAGAAAATTCAATAACTGTTACCTTGATGCATGAAATAGTCAAAACAATAAAATTTACGTCTCCATAATAGATCAACCTGTCCTTTGCTGCTTGTTGTATTTGCTTAACTGCATAAAGGAAACAATGCTAGCTTTGATTAGAAACAGGAGTTTTATACAAGTTGTGAAAGCTACTACATGCAAACATTAGACTTTTGTCTAAATTGGCACTCCACCATCAAGTCCTTGTTCTTTGGCCACTATGCCACCCAAACTCAAGTCCAAGGTTGCTGTACTTTGGGTAGTCCATCTCTCCAGAAGCACAGAATATTGGGTCTAGCTCCTTCTCCTCTCCTCCACACTCTTCTTCCTCCAACCTCCAACAAGTCTTTTGAGACTTAGCCTCCTTCAACCTCCTGCCCCTTTCCTTCCTTTATCCCTAACACTTGCCAGCAAACCTGGTCCTCACTTGTCTAAGTGAGTTCAATCATCCCCTAGCTCTTCTCCTCCACCCGGAGTCTGCCTTCCCCTGGCTTTATTTATTTTTTTATTTTATTTTTTTCAGATTTATACCCCGCCCTACTCAGCACCACGGCCGACTCAGGGCTGGGACCCAGGCACCAGGATTCCCACCATCTTCTCTACGGAGCACAGGGGGGAACTCAGATGGCTTGCTAGGGGAACCAGGAGTGACCTTCTCTAGATCAGGGTCTCCTCACAGGTTGGAAAATTCTCAGCCAGCCTTCTTCATTGTACCGATAACCTTGACGACAGTGAGATTTTTATTTACCTAATTTTGGAATGCTGGCTGGAGAGCTTAGAGATTTAGGTATCTGGATGTAGAGCCATACATTAGGAATTTAGTTCCCCACTGTGCCGCCTGAGAGAAAAGCCAGTTGTGTAGCCTTGGGCAAGCTCCATATGCATGCACACACGCATAACATTAACTGCAGACAGTAGCTGAATGAGTATCAAAGACAATCCCATTTACGCAACACATTATGCTACATTATCCTAGATGCTGTAGCTAGGTCTCCTCTTCTGGAAGAGGGAGAGATCAAGCTAGTCTGCAGCCTCCTGAAACAGTCACAAAATGTTTTGTTCTGTGTGAGGCAAAACAAATACAACCTTTCTTCCATGCATTTTGGCTTGTTGAAGCATTTTAATCCATTTGAAGTAGAAACACGCCAATTAGAGACATTTGTCACACGGATAGCTCAATTGTGTCTCACCTTAAATACTGGAGGTGTTCATTAGTTGAATTAGCATGTGTGGCTTTTTTTAAAAGAAAGATTGTACCCTGTGTGATGGGGTAATTAGTTACATGTGACAAAGGAAGCCATTACAGATTTCTAAAAACTTCATGTCCACCTTTCTCTTCTGAGAGTTTCAAGATATTTGACTAGAATCCACGATAGAACTGTATCATTGGGAAGCGATCCATATTTTGTAATGAGATTCAGTTGTGTTTTATTAATGTTGGGCACTCTGCTTTCCGTCTCCGCCAAGGACTGGGTTGTCGAAATGGATGGCAGCCAACAGAGGGAAAGGGGAAGCTGAAGACAGCATAATAAGCTGCAGCCTGGCAGACATTCTGTGCTGCCATCAATCAGAGACATTTTCCGTCTTAGTGGTAGTAGGACTGGGGCTATGAATGAAGCGTCTTGACGACATGCTTTCTGTAGAATGCGACTGAAAATTAAGTTGTATAACCAGCTCGGTGTTACCCAGGGTCAAAATGGATGTGTGGTAGGAGGCAGGTGATTGGCAGGACTACCTGAAAGGAACTGAGTAGTTGTGCTGAAGTTCCGATGGAGAAATCTATGCTCTCTTTCTTGCACATGTTGTTCCCCAATGAAATGGTGCTTTCCTCCTCTATTGTGCATCTCACATGGGCTCCATTTATGCAGCAAAGGCCATCCTCATTCAGGTGGCTGTCATTTTTCTCAAGTAGTTCTAAAGCAGGGGTGCTCAAACTACGTCCCATGAGCCGGATCTGGCCCCTGATGCCAATCCATCCATGTGAGCTTTCATGGACCAAGTCCACTTCATCAGACAAAACAGTGAGGCCTTGTGGCATCAATTTATACACATACCAGGTACACAGGCATACAATAATTGGCCTAACAGAATAGTACTATTGTAGTTTTTTTCAACTGACAAAATCCCCTGTAATTAAGGAAGCCTGGAAGGCGGTAAACAGCCAGCCTTAAAAATATGGCAGTTTCAGTAGATAGAATGAGATGTATTAGTTTGGTGAGTGACTTGCTTTCTTTTAGGATAGAAAAGGACTTGTGAAAACAAAGAGAATGTCTTGTCTAGCTTCAAACAACAAGAGTATCTGTCTACACCAGTGATTCTCAACCTTTTTTTTTTTGCTATGCCCCACCTAAGCATCTCTAATATTCTGATGCCCCCCTGTGACATATAATTCTTATTATTCAAAAAGTAAACTCCTATTTACTGGAGGAAGCCTAAGAATCCATTAATTTGGTCTAAACCAGGGGTACCCAAACTTTTCGGGCCACAGGCCAGTCATGTGGTTTAGTGGGCTAATCACATGGTTCCTCCCACCAGAAGTGGAAGTAAAATGTACCTGCACATACACAAAATGGTGCTGTAAATGCACACATTTACAACAGCTGCAGGTGCATTTATGGCAGTGTTTTGCTCATGCACAGGTGTGTTTTACTTCTGCTTCCGGGAGTGGTGTGGGTCAGCCAGGCTGGATGATTTGGCATCATGGGCCATATCCAGCCCATGGACCGTAGTTTGGGCACTGCTAGTCTAAACTCATTCTCAAATTGCCTCCTTAAATATCAAATTGGCCTCCTGTGGGGCATGTGGCCCATGCTGGGAACCATGAGTCTACACTCCGTACTCTGGTCTCAAACTGCTGACCTGCTGAAATTCTGGGCGTCAAGCTCAGCACCTTAAACAATAAGCCACCATGGCCATTTTTTTTATTTAAAAAAGTGTGATTAGGCTAATAGAAAGAAACTATCCTATCAGTAGACTAGGCTGTGGAGATGGAGATTAGGTCCCAGGTCTTCCTCAGTCATACTGCAAGGAAAAACTTTGTTCTTAAACCAGGAGACGTTTCCCAGGATCCAGAAGCAAGAGAGTGAATTGAATCATTTCTATTTTTACGTGTAACTTGATCTGAGAAAACAGATTGGTCTGTTTTGGTGTGTGAGACAAACTATTCTAAAGCTATTCAAGCCTTTATTATGAAAATGTTCTCTGTCTTTAAAACATGTTTATTCTAATAGCATTTCGTGTCTTACCGAATTCTTATTTCTTTCCCTCGACAGTTTTCATCAAGCTAGGAACTACCCCATGCTTTAATGCCAAGGAGGAGGTATTCACCGGCGAGGAGCTATAAGGAGAAGTCTACATAAAACGGTATTGAATGCTACTGCTCAATCTTCTATTCTATTCTTCTGTGTTTTGTTGCTCAAATAATACATAGTGTATTTTTAATTTGTAGAAATCTCCGCTGTCTGCTATGTTAAGATAAATTTCTTCTTGCTGAGAATAATTTAGTACTGTACTCATTTTGCTATTAGCATGCTACATCGGAGTGTGGGATGTGTTTTGGTCCCATGTCATGAATGGAGGTTGAGAGGTGAAAAGGGTTGTGTTGAGTTGGAATGGAAGAGATTTTGAGACAGTGTTTGGGACACATGAAGCCCTTGACTCATAGACTAGTACCTGATGTTGTCGGGGTAGACGGCTGAGGTGTGAAGAAATACGGGAAGCGAGAACAAAACACTCCCTTCACGCAATCATTGCGGGGTGAACTGTATCTTTAAATTCAAACACCAATTGTAAGTTGGCTCAAATGGCGATACATTAATATAGGATGTGTAGTACTATAGTTCCAAAAATCATATATGTACAATGGAAATACAATATAATAATTATATCAATTATAACATCTTTAAGTCACGTCTCTAATCCGGACGACTCTTTCTAATACAATCGAAATACTGCATGGACAAAATAACGATTTCAGCAAAGTCTAGTAGCCCTAAAGTTCCAGTTATATTTATGGTTGAAAATCCGTAGTATTGGGAAAATCCACAAAAGCTGTGTTGTCAGATGGCAATCGTGCGGCGGGCCCCGTCAAACAGTTGTAGACGGATTTACGATGTCCATCCGGTAGTGGGACGTTTGGAGTAACTTTTTCAAGTATCTCAAAGGGAATTTTTTCCTCGCGCGTATAGCACCTCTGTGTTTTCTTTCCTATGTGTGCACATAGACTCATAGACTAGTACCTGATGTTGACTAGAATCCTGTTAGTGGTTTGTGCTTATGTAAGGGAGGCTGTGTGTGTTGCAGTAGTGCAGGGGTGCTCAAACTATGGCCCATGGGACAGATCTAGCCTGTGGCACCAATTCACCAGGCCTGATGGCCGGATTGCCTCCATCACCAGACGTTCCCCCGCACCAGAAGTGCTGAAATGTGGTGAAAAATGGGCGAGAATGCTGCGAAAAATTCCAAAAATGTGGTGAAAATGTGCCGCCTTCACTCCCGCTACCACTGGAAGTGGCGGAGGTGGCAAGAATGCCCAAAAATGGGTTGCCACCATCACCGGAAGTGCCCTGCTGCCACCGGAAGTGCCAAAATGCAGTGGCAAAAAAGAGCAAAAATGCTGCAAAAAATATTTAGAAATGCAGTGAAGATGTGTTGCCCTTGCTCTTGCTGCCACGGGAAATGGTGGAGGCAACAAAAATTCGTGGACCACCACCACTGCCAAGGGAGGAACCACGCCTCTGACTCGCTCAGCAGACTGAAGGGGTGTGGTCTGGCTCGTGGCAGGAAAAGTTTGGGCACCCCTGCATTGGTGTGTTGTGCCCAGGAATGTAACCAGAATCTTGTTAATGAGTTGCCATTTATTACCATGACTTATGTGACCTCTTTTTTTCAGGTGTAAATGATGAACACGATTCTGGCAAAATTAACTTCTACCTTTTGTTATTGATATTTAATGCACACTGTGAACTGTGGGTTGACGATCCTATGCTGTTCATGTCATGAACTATTTTAGTCACCACCTTTCATGTTTGTAGGCAGCGGGTTCTTGGTATTGATTGTTGCATTAGTTTGGTTTGTTGCTCCAGTTGTGAGTATCCCATTCTACTATTCCTAAGTAATAATAATAATTGTGTATGTTAAGTCAATTCTGACTTATTTCTTAACTGCTTTTGCTTTATTGAGTGAGTCCAATCTCAGAATGGAAACATTTTCCAGGCTGCTGCCAAAATTCAGTAGAGAGATTTGTCCTTTTAAGAGTTTTACATTGGGACATCAATTGCTGCTTTGTTATGCTCTTTAATATGAAGCTTTTATTTCCTGCTTTTTGCCAATTCTGCAAAGCAAATCAAAGATGGAGTTCATTTTGTCCTGAGTGTTTTGATTTTATTTTGCATTTATCTCTGTAACTTATGTAAGTTTTTTTAAAAAACAACAACAGTGAAGTTGGTAAACCTAAATGTTTCAGATTTTGAACAAGGCAGAATATTCAAATTCTGGGATTTAAGAAAAGGGGAGGTCAACTATCATATGTTTATGAGGATAGACAAGGGGATTCGCAACCTTTTCTTGCCAAGGGCCAGACCCTTAGGCAGCTGTGTGGGCTGGAGGCATAGTTCTTTCAGCCACTTCTGCCACTTCCAGTAGAGGCAGTGGCTGGCGCATTCACAATGTGTTTTTGGATGCTTTCACTCCATCCGCCACTTGCTTTGGCAGCAGGAGTGAGGGTGGTGCATTTTTAGCTGTTTTGGGTGTATTTTCGGTGGTTTTTTGGCACTTCTGGCACATTTCCGGTGCAGCATGTTTTTGGCACTTCTGGTGGCAGCAGCCGGGGGTCTTCACCATGGGCCAGATTACTTGGCACTAAGGGCTGGATCCAGCCCACAGGGCGTAGGTTGCGAATCCCTGGGATAGACAGTAAAAGTCAACTATAAAGTAGCAGGGTAACAACTGCTCACCTCACTTCCTAAATTGCTTTTCCTGCCTTCTTCTTCTTTTGCCATATCTGATTCCAAATATTGGCGATCATCATAGCGATCATGGTCTTCTATTTGCCTTCTGCATTGCAGAATTCTAGATGGGGGGGGTGATTTTTTTCACAAGGGGCAACAATGTCACACACATATATATAACATGGCATCCTGGGGTGGGGTGGGGGGCGGGATGTTAGCTCAGGAGGGTTTTCACCCCCCCTTGGTCCTCTCTGGCTACGGCCTTGCCCGCACCACTGATCCAGCTTCACGCATCACTTTCTAGTCCTGAGCCCTTTTAGCACACAAAGTCCTCACCAGTCCCAGACCAGTATTGATGAAGCTGCTGCCCTCAATCAAGATGGATTCAAGTGGGATTTAATCCTCTTGGGGACCATCATCCTTCCATGTGGACTTCACCACCCATGACCGTTAGTTCTCAGGGTGGTCAGGTTAGTTAACCACCACCTACCACTTGGCATTGAGTCGCTGGCAGTATGGTCTACTTTATTACCATAGCAGGATAACCTGGCCCGACTTTTCCTGCCAGTCTCATGTATTCTAGGTAGAAATGTCAGAAAAAGCTTTCAGATTTGAGTCATAGATAAGTACCTTGAGAACTTGCTAAAACCTGTCTGAAAGGAGTTGGAACTGTGTTGCCTTTCTCAGCAGTTTCAAGATCTTTCTGAACCAAAGCAGATACTCGGAATGTGTTACAGTTTCATTGACATCCGCTAGATTGGAAATAGCAAAACATTGGAAAAATACTTCTACAGTCTCTGGCTGCTTCATCGGTATCCTTCATGTTACTGTATCCAAAAACAAGACCCAAAGAATCGAGCAGAATCTTGCTTGATGGGTTATTAAGCAAGATCATATTCTTAAAATCTAGCTTCTGTTACTTAATTTCTGCCAATAAAGGAACATCCCCGTTTTGCCTCCGGAGACATGTATCTCTCTTGGAAAATGGATTTAACTGTGGTGGAAAAGTCAATATGATAATTTGCCCAAATGTCTATTTAATCTATATACAAGTAGGGGGAAATGTATAGACAACGCTGATGTGTGTTCAGTGTGTTTGTTATCCTTTATTTATTGCTGCTTTGGAGAATGATTTTTTCAAGATTTGAGAATCTGCCCCAGATTATTGCATCCACGGCCTCATGTAGGTCTTTCTCACCCCCCAGACATTTATTTTATTAGCTAGATCAGAAGTTATCAACCTTTTTAAGCCAGGGCCGGGGTCACATTCCCTCCGATAGCTTCGGGGGCTGGACGACCATTTTGCCCTTCCTCCACCAAATGGCACTTCCTGGTGTGGTGGAGGCGGTGCGGCTATACCTGTCAAGTAATCCTGTATTGGCTGGGATTTCCCATAATTCAGCACTTGTTCCTCCCCTTTCCCGCTACCATCCCGTATTTTGAATGGTGGGGAAAGGGGTTACTGTGCATGTGTGCCCATCAGAGGCAGCAGTGCACATGCACAAAGGGGTTCTGTGCATGCGCAAAGGGGTTCTGAACATGCACAAAGGGGTTGCTGCGC
This sequence comes from Bradypodion pumilum, assembly GCA_035047305.1. Taxonomy (NCBI): domain Eukaryota; kingdom Metazoa; phylum Chordata; class Lepidosauria; order Squamata; family Chamaeleonidae; genus Bradypodion; species Bradypodion pumilum. The sequence goes on along the minus strand of JAWDJD010000014.1, from coordinate 14,089,995 downwards.
ATGCACGCCCGGGCCGGAGCAGTTCCCCTATTTTCTGGAGCCGCCGCTTGATGGGTATGGGTAGGGCCCACATGAAATGGTGCTGTGGGCCACAGACTGAGAATCCCTGAGCTAGATTCTTCCTTCATAATCAAAGGGAATATGTTTCCACTTTTCAGCCCTTTGGAAAATGGGGCCTTTCAGGTATTGTTGGGTTATAATTCCATACTGCTGTCACTAAGACAGGCCCAAACCAGTCACAGCTACAGTACACCCATAGAGTCAGTCACTGAATGTTACATTTACCACAATTCTATTGATTCATTAGGTCAAAACCATCAATAAAATATGATGCCAGTTGTAGTTTAGCAACATCTGGAGGGCCAAGAGTTTCTTCGTCTCTCTGGTTAGGAGATTGTGTTCTCTTGAACTGTTACCCCTTTCAGCATGTCAACATCTGCCACGCTGTAGAATTGTCCTGTAGGCTGCAAACCAGGGCCATTGAGACTCTCCTCATTTGAATGAGGAGACGTGAGGAAACATAACCAGAACAGAAGGATACCAGCTTTCTACTTCAAAAGGCTCGAGTCTCTCTCTTCTCTCAACATGCTTCTGCTAATGTTGAGCAGATTCCTAAACTGCAGGTGTGGATGTGTTAGAGTGGGGACTGCACAGCGACCTGAAATAGAGCTGGCTTGTCTACAGAAGTCATTCAAAACCTGTTTCTGGTTAAACAAGCGTCTCCGGTGCAACAGGCTGCTGTGCGTAGGCTGCAAAGCTATTTGTGTTTCCTTTGAGCACCTGCTGTATTTTGCTCTGAAGCAGGTGTGGGGCATTTTCATTGCTTAGAATAGATTCATCATAGCCTTTTGTCTTGGTTTTACTGAGAGGGTTTGCACACAGTGCTACTGTTATCTCACGTAAGTTGACTCCAACTTTCTCTGTAGCTTGCCTAAAAATGTATGGACCACAGTGAAGGTAAAGGTCTCCCTTGCTCAAAAGCCAGCTGTGTCCGACTCTAGTGGGTGGTGCTCATATCCATTTACAGCCAAAGAGCCAGCGTTATATGTATATATATATATATATATATATATATATATATATATATATATATATATATATATATATATATATATATATATATATATATATATATATATATATATATATATATATATATATATATATATATATATATATATATATATTAAAAAAACAACTATCTACAGAGATTTCACCACCAGCATTTATCACAGAATGAGAGAGAGCACACAGATCTTGCGACCACTCAGATCACAGCTCAAGTTCCAACTGACAGTTCCAGTCTCCAACGGTCAGTTTCCAACTGCCAAATCCCAACTGTCAGTTTTCAAACGGTCATTGCCTCAACTGACAAAATTTTCTCTCCTCAGTGAAAGCCTCCACCCTTTACATAGAGATAGAATTGCTCTATATTGCCATCTAGTGTCCAAATGACACAATTGCCAATAGCTTATGAATACTGTACATATAACATCAATGGAAATGGTACAGCAATATTTCTGACATGGAATGCTGTTGTCTTTCCTTCTGAAACGGTACCTATATATCTACTTGCAATTTCTTGCTTTCAAACTGCTAGGTTGGCAGGAGCTGGGACAGATAACAGGAACTTACTCCATCACACAGCACTCGGGTCTCAACCTGCCAACCTTCCGGTTGTCAAGTTCAGCATTTTAACCACTAAGCCACTGTGAGCCAAAGTAACAAGGAGTACAATTGTGGCCCTGGCCTTTTGGAGGAGCCTGTCATGAATATTAACTGGACTATATCACATCTTACAACCCGTAGTAAAGAAGTTAATCAACAGACTTCACAATGCTATCATCAACTTTTTAGAAAGAGGATGTACCAATGGTGACTCTGTTCCATGACAGAATCCAACAAGTCAACTTGAAGAAACCCTGAATGATTGTCATCAATATAAAATTGTTTTTCATGTTTTTTAATGTCCACGTATGAAGAGGCTGATTATATCCAACAAGACTAACAGTACATTTGCTTTTTAGAGATACTGCTTATCAGTACTCAGAGAAAATTGCTTTTAAACAAACTGTGAAGAAAGGACCTTCTCTTTGCAGGTAACTCATTTTGCCATATAGTGGCAGTGCCTACCCTGGAAAAGCTTACACACTGAAAATGGGTGACATATTTCAGAAACATTTGTGAAGCTGCTCAGTTTGACAACCTTGACTTCTTTTAGCTGTTTTATTTAACATGAACTCCAGCAATTATGGTATAAATATTACCTGATGGCTCTCATTTTCTTACTTACGGATGCAGTAAAGATTATTACCACCTTAAAATCACTGCAAGGATTGTTATTTTTCCAAGAAGCGGGACCAAACATTTTCAACTTTGCAGCTTTCAAGAGGTGCATGGTCTATACTGGATGAAAGCTAACATAATTATGTCCTCTCTTGAGGCTGCTGAAGGCAGTCTTTCGTAAGGAAATCTGTTTGATCTGGCAAAATGCAATATTTATGGCACAAGATGGAGAGAATTGAGTGCTTTCTACCTCAAGTCTTCTAAGAGGCTCCATAACACTTTGAGTCCAGGAGGTATCATCTATTGAGGCTTCCATCCCTATGATGCATTACTCATTATGTGTATGCTCATAAGAGCAATCTCATTGAGTTCCATAAGAGCTAGTTCCCATATGACTGTGTACACAAGTTCCAGTGTACTACGACATTACTTCAAGATATACAAATATTATTCTAAAGGGAATGTGTAGAATGTGTTGTCAATGACCTGCTGGACACAAATAGTGATGTGATCCTTTCTTCAGACATGGCATAATCAATTGCACCTACTCCTGGACCAGGAGGCCCTGCTCACGGTCACCCATGCCCTGGTCACCTCCCGTTTGGACTATTGTAATGCGTTCTACATGGGGCTGCCCTTGATGACCATCTGGAGACTGCAGTTGGTCCAGAATATGGCGGCCCATGTGGTAGTGGGGTGGGGTCATTTTGCCCATGCCTCACCACTGCTGCGGGAGCTGCACTGGCTGCCTATATGTCTCTGGGTGCAATTCAAGGTGCTGGTTATCATCTTTAAAGGCCTTCATGGTAGCAGACCAGGATACCTCAGGGACTGCATTGTCCCTAGGACATTGACCCATCCCACAAGAGCAAAGCGAGAGGGCACCCTCCATATACCATCCGTTGGGGAGGCGCACCTCTCCAGCACGAGGAAAAAAAGGGCCTTCTCAGTCATAGCCCCCACACTATGGGACCTCCTCCCAGTAGAATTACTCCTCCAGGCCCATTTGCAACCATTTAGGAAAGCAGTGGAGACGTGGATGGCAAAATAGGTCTGGAGGCCCATTGAAGTAAGTGGGTCTACTTTAGTTTAAACTAGGGGTTCCCAAACTTTTCAAGTTGGGGGTCGGGTCATGGTCTCTCAGTCAACTTTGAGGCTGGACAGCCATTTTGCCTTGCCTGCATGATGGAGGTGGCCATTTTGCCCCAACATCTTCAAAGGGGTGGCCATTTTGTTTCTTGAATTTCCTTGGAGAGGTCGGGGGATGTATCTGGCCCGTGGGTCTTAGATTGGGGACCCCTGGTTTAAATGAATAGTGGATTTAGCCTCAAGGAATTTTTTTAGTACCATATCTAGACTAAGAGGAGTTCTGTATGAGTCAAAAGCTTGTGTGTGTAGCTTTAAAAAAAATGCCGTGTTAATAAAGGCATGATTTTGCTGACCCTAAAAATAATAGTCCGAGATTAACATGTCAAAATCGATTTCTCATGGGAATTGCATAAGTATGACTATTCATTTCTGAATTAATTTCTGTTCAGGATGGGGGGTGGTATGTCAGAATGTATCCCTACAGAAAGAAGAAAAAGACACAGTGCAATTTTACAAAGGAAGAGCAGACCATTGAGTAGTAACAATAACAACGATGAAAAACATCACTGAATAAGCTTAATTACTTTCTTGAAAATGAGAATTACAGAATTAGGGAACAAAAGCATGCCAGCAGATGAAGGGCATGCTTAATCTTTTGCAGAGCTCTTGATGCATTGTCTTCAGTCTTATTTCCAAATAAGAAAATAATTATAGTTGGATTACACAAGAGCCTGCCGCTCTGGCAGCAAGAGAGCTGGTCTAGAGATTACGAAGCAAAGGATATTGGCTCATTGACAGCCTTGAGCTGGTGAAGAGAGGATTCCAGGGAGCTGGCTTGATTTATAAGTTTTATACACAGCTCTTCATGGCTCAGAAATGCAAGTGGTGAGCCCTATCACTATCATCATCATGATGATTTTGGATGGTTTAGCCATCGCTGTCTTTCAAGGAGAGAGTTAGCTTTAAATAGATGTTGTAAACACCAGTGTCTTAAAAAAAGTAATTGTTATAAAATAGCTTTAAAATATAGTCAAGATAGGTAAGGAGGAAAGGTTGAAATTCTGTTTAGCACAATACAATTCTAATGCAGCTCTGAATTATCCCAAAAATTGAAGTTTTCAAGAAAAATCGTAGTTTAGAGAGTAAGGCTGGTGACAGATGTAGATATTAGGTAAAGGTTGCCCTTGCTTAAAAGCCAGTCGTATCTGACTCTAGGGTTCAGTGCTCATCTCTGTTTACAGCCAAAGAGCCAACACTGTCTGCTTCTGCAGATGTTTCCATGGACATGTAGCAGGCATACCTAGACACCGGAGTACATGGAATGCTATTTACTTTCCCACCAAAGTGGTTCCTATTTATCTACTTGCAATTTCTTGCTTTCAAACTGCTAAGTTGGCAGGGGCTGAGACAGAGATGGGAGCTCACTCCGGCATGCAGTACTTAGGTCTCAAACTGCTGACCTGCTGACCTTCCAGTCATCAAGTTCAACATCTTAACCACTAAACAGCCATAGTCCCATGTATATATTAGAAATGGACATTACATTCTACAGGAGGAAAAGATACTCAACAAAGTTTCTACTTAGTTCCATTTCATAAAAGTCACAATCAATTACTGTGCACTCCTTTGTAGTCCTTGCCCATTGCAATAAGTAAATCTTCAGTGAGATTCCTCCTTAGCATTTAGGGTAGCAGCCTCAGCTTGTCTCTGGCACATAGCAGCCCTATTCTGAGAATGTTGTACCAACTTTAAACTACCATGAAAGGTCCCTTAAATGTCCCCCTTAGGCTACAATTTCAGATTGCCTGTTAACATCTGATTGCTTTTTTAATGTTTATTTATTTATTTGCTGGTTTGAATTGTCCCACAGGGGCAGCTAATGACACAACAGCTCAATGAATGTTTCAAAGATAAGCATCCTTAAAATGAAAATGTACTTAAAGTACAGTGGAATGGCAGCTATGAAATTCTCTGCCTTGACACCAGAAATGGCAGGTAGATGGACAGCGGAAAAAGAATGCTATAAATGTTCAAGCATTGACAGTTTCATTGACCCTATACATACCATTAGGGATCAAACATGGTCCTACAGTACTGTGAATTATAAATAGGCACCTGAGTACTTTGAAGAAGGCATAAGCTGCCAGAATTTCTGCCAACGAATAAGGTTGAATGTAGAGCCATAACAGGCTCCCTTCTGATTCACAAGCAGGGTGTGTTGTCATGGCTAAAGTTTTATGGATGGAGATTTGGAAGATCTGGCTTCAATCCACAATGACACCTAAAGCTCAGGGAGTGTTCTTTGGTTATCCAGTCATTACTTCACAGGGTAACTGTTGTAAAAATAAAACAAGGAGGCAGAGGAGGAGGAGGTTGATGTATTCTGCCTTGAGCTCATTTGGGGAAAAAGTGGGATATAAATAATCCAGATGAAGAAATGAAGAGCAAGTGATAAAATACCCAGACAGACTACAGAATAACTCTTGTAGAATAAAAAGGATAGAACTACTGTAGTTGAAAGCTTTGTTGCCTGCCATCATCTTTGTCGTATGCTTCTCCCTTCTCCAGATGTGACTTAAAGGTACTCATAGCTGCACTTAGTATGCTTTTATCATTAGTGACAAATCATTGAAAGGGCAATGCAATTTTTTTTGTTTTGTTTTTTGTGCATCTCCTTGTGGAGCATCAGTAGGAAGTCTCCCTCTCCTGTCTCCTTTTGCTCAACTTTGTTAAACCCTAAAATCTTCCGCTCTCTAAAGGTGCAGGAAAACTAAAAATTAAAAAAAACCGGGAGGATGATTTGACTTTAAAGTAGTTCCTTCCAGTTGCCCCTCCCTCCTTACTTTACCTTTCAAAGCTCCTATAGACAGGGATACTGGTAAAACCTAACTTTGCAGGACAAAGTGGCACTTGGGGGACAAAAATGAAGTGGTAAAAGGGGGTATAAATGGCTGTGCCTTGGAGAACCCACTGTTGTGTTCAGTATGCCACAATTTTACAATTTTCCTTTACATGTTGCACAATATGACTGTGCTGTTGAGCTCTCTTCCCTTTGAGTTTCTTTGATATATTCTAGCTTTCATTGCTGATCAACAATGCTTCTGTGTTGTAGGTAGGACTTTTCCAGTTACTCTCACCTTAACCACTAACCTTTCTTGCCATTCTCTTTCCTTCTTTTGTTGCAGGTGATTCAGCTTGACCCCCCTCAATTTTCTCTAGATTTTAAGGTGTGATGCTCCAGCATCCCTAACATAGAGACTTCCTAATCTTCTTAGGTGTGTATTGCTTGGTTTTCCAGTGCACGTTTTTTTCTTATTTTTCTATATAGCATGGAGAAATTGCATGCCCTTGAAAGCTGTTTCAGAATTGTGTCACTGTCGGGGGGGAAATGTAGTATTGGCTTCATCCAACCTGTTCCAAAAACTATTGATTTGATTGTAAATTGGATGGAGTCCTCAAACATTTCTTTTTAAAGCCATATAGCAGGAACCTGGAAAGATGGCCTTCCAGATATTGTAGGTCTACAGCTCTCAGAATACCTCACCTTTAGCTATATTGAACAATGCTGATGGGCACTACATTTCAGAAACATTGAGTGATCCACCTTGGTTCATTCCTGACATGTAGCAACATGATACACAACTGAATGCAATGTCAGGAGTTCTGCTTCTGCATATTCTTGTAAATTCTAGAGAAGACAACAAACTGCATCATGCAAGCAGAGAGAGAGAAAGACAAAATCCAATTTTCTGAAAGACAAGGCAAAGTTCAAGATCTAAATAGCAGTCTGGATAGCTTTGTGTAGCAACCATGCTTGGAGAGTTATATGAGTACTGTAGTCTGAAATGTTGTTCATAGACAACAGCTAACCAAAACATTGATAGGGATTCATCTCAATTTTGGGTACGGTACAAGATCTTCCAAGGGGTTTTGTATGATTCAGCAGCTGTTGGCCTTGATGGTATGGGCAACTGTGTATTTCCAGTGCAGTGTTTCCATCTATGCAGAACCAATGAATGGATGCACAATTCCCTTCCCTAAGTGGTGTTTGCAGCATGCAAGCCTGCTTTCCACAAGGGACTTGCCTCTGAAGGTCAAAGTATATATATATATATATATATATATTACTTGTAAGAAATACACAGAGCCATTTTTGGAAAGGAATCCTGTGTTTCTTTCTCCTGCTTTGTATCACTTTCTCGTCTGAACATCCTGGTCTAATGGCTGCTTTCCAGTCTTCGCTTAAAATTCAGGTACTGCAAACACACTCAAGCAGAGTGAACCAAAAGCACCAACAGTCTTGCTTTCCTTCTTCGGCACCAAATTCTTAGAGCGCGTTTTAATCGAAGCCAGAAATAATATCTGAAAAGCTCTGGATTGTTTTTGAATCCTCAATTTGTGCTTAAGAGTCTGTGGATAAGTAGGTGGATATTCTGCCTGCCCCCCTTTCACAAATGGAAACTGCCACAATATGTTTAATACACTCAAGTGCACAAGGATACTGGGGACTGGTGGATTTAGCTTCCCATTGGCTCTGGAAGAAAGCTGGGATGTAGGAGGGGGCATGCAGAGGAAATAACACATACAGCTTCAGACTTTCCAGTGACTGATGGAGCAGAAAGGTCCAGGATTCCTCTTGGATAGCCAGCCATAACCCATGGCTCTCCATGCCTCATGGCTACAGAACTATGCAGGCTTTCAAAACAACAACATCTACCGGTAGTTTAAAATCTATAAAGTAGCATCAAGGGTCCTATTGTAAGATGCTGAAAAAACAGGGAGAGGGGAGGACACAGATCAGATATTTTCATTTGGGCCGAAGTAAGAGATCACTGAAAACCTTAATGTAGGGTGATGATTTTGAACGATTTTTCTCTCTCTGGTCCATACATGCAGAGTATTTTGGACTGGGTTGCTAAAATGTAAAGAAAATTCATGGGACAAAATTTGAGAACAGTGCCTCTAAGAGATTAGCATTCCTATCTTTACCTTCTTTTGTTGTATGATGGTGGGGTCTCTCCCTTTTAATTAAAAAGAGAGGGCTGCAAATTGTTTGAAGAGGCATCACAATTCTTCACAAGTAGCTTTCTGGACCCCTTGGTAGAGATGCTCAGAGCAAACACTGGCAAACATCTTTGAAGGGTGAACTGGTAACCCAGCTAGTCAACTGGGAATCCTAGTTCCTCCCAGAGATATTCATCACAGCCCCTCCTTTTCTTGCCAATCACTGCATCACAAAAGCAAAAATATTGTCTGCTACTTGGTCTAATCCATGTGTCCTATACAAGTTCGCTGAATCCAAATCTGAAGTCCAATTCTGCCTAGGATGTTAGTTTCTTATGTTAATTATGCATATAGACTCAATTGTCCTGTTTATTAATACAGCTGCGCCTACTCATCTTTAGCTCAAAACAGACTTACTATGACCTAGCTGTACTATCCAATATAATGGTTTCACACTAGAGACAAGCCCTTGGTCCATATCGTCTTATATATCTATTTCTGAAGTCAGCTCATTGACTTGCCCAGACATGTCCAGCTGATGCTGGAACATGCATGCCACCAGGGGATGTGATTCGGCTGAGGCGACAGCAGGCTAAATGGTAGCTGCAGCTGTTATAATGTTCCCATATAGAAATGCATTACCCAATTACCCAAACATTTGAAGAGCTATAGCATGTTGGTAACTTAAAATCTGTACATGATAGGCAAATTCTGAGTTCAGATTTGAAATCACACACTCAATACCATGTAAATCATGTGTTATTCTCAGTAGCAAAATCATTGTTGTGCATTGTAATAATAATTGTGTGCTATCAAGTCAGTTCTCCGGAAAGATGATTCAACCTTGCTGTACCATCCACACACTGAGCAGGACTCCATATACTTCCACCTGTTTCTGAAGCATCATGGACCATGCGTGCATCATCAGCTAGATCCAGGGTTCTTCAAACATGGCAGTCCATGGGCTTCAATTCCCTCAAGCCCAAGTCAGCACACTTGCTGATCAGGGCTTCTGGGAACTGAAGTCCAAGAACATCTGGAGAGCCAAGTTTGAGGACCCTTGATCTAGATGCCTGTTTTGATTGAAACTCTAGGAGTCAGAGGATACCCCAATCCCCTTTTTGCAGTTTCAGAGGAAAGAGCCTCAATTAAAACTTCCCAGGGGTCTCTATGCTGTCCTTTGGCAAAAAAACACCTATTTCACCTTGCAGCGATTTGGTTTCTTTCAGTTAACATCTGGTTGGCCCAGAGATGCCCTGGGCAGATTGGGCACAGTTTCTTTCTGTGGCCTCACTGGCATTATTTTGAGCCAGCCTTGGTCTGAGTCATGACTTTGTTCCCAAATATTTGGTGCTTAGCAGCTGCTACATTTTCCACAGACCGTGATGGTCGTGGTATCTCCAGCTTATCTGTGCTAAATAGCATCGACTGCCAGGTGCCGCATGTGACAATTCTTACTGATTAGCTTGTGTATCCAAATGATCTGCTAATGCTATGTGAGACTGCTGCCATGCTGAAATGATAGCTACCTGGAGCAAGATTTTCTTCCTCCTCCTCTTCTTCCTCCCCTCCTCCTCCTCCAACATCAGTTTAAGTAAACAAATATATTATAATTATTACTGTTGTTAATTATTTCCTTTTAAGCAAGCCGGTTCCCCCCTAACATTGTGCCCTTCTGATATGTAGGCTTACAATTCCTATACAGTAATGCTTATGCCATTTGAGGCAGTAAGAGTTCAAGTCCAACTTGTTTCATTTAAATACACGCATAAATAAATAAATAAATAAGTCGGTTCATTTTTGTATTTAAATGTTTTTTATGCATAGAGAAGGCATTATCAGAGGTAACTCTCATTCCTGCACTTACTCTAATGTAGCATTTAGAAGTACAGTGGAACCTCGGTTAATGCAATTACTGCGTTCTCCGGAACGTTTCGTACAGCGAAAATTACTTTAACCGAATTTCCCATAGGAATGCATTGAACGTAATTTCCCATAGGAATCCATTGAAAACCAATTAATCTGCTCCAAAAAAATTCCGTATTTTCTATTTTCTATGGATTCCCTTTTGTTGTACGATTTTTATATTAACCGAGCTGTTTGTTAACCAAGGTTCCCCTGTACAGTGAGCCTTAGCTAATTTTGGAACTCTCCTTTTAACTTAATTTGAGCATAAATCCTAGCTGGCCTTATAGAGGAAGCTTTCACAGTGTGTAAAGAGTTAACTCTGATCCGTCTGTGCTATTTAAAGCAGAAGACACCAGATGTGAATAGAAAAAGCATAGAAATAATTGATCTGCCAGGGAGGGGAGAAGAAAGTGGGAAACGAATGTCTTGTTAAAAGTACATTATTGTTTGCATTGTAAAATTACTTTCCTGAAAAGTATAAAATCTCTTGTTAGAAGAATGGATTTTTTTTAAAGAAGGGACCCCAGTTACCCGGTGAGTTAAATAAAAATTCTGTTGAAGGTGATGTGCATATTAAAGCAGAATTTGGTGCAGTGCTTTTGAGGTATAAAAACCATATGGAAATGAAACATTTCCTAAACGTTTGGGTGGATGATTTAATTGCTCTCAGGCATCAGTGCTGCGTAGCAGAGTAATTAACATTTTTGCCTCTTCTCTTGTTTTTAATTCCTGACCTCTGACCTGTGCCTCCTCCCTTCCTTTACCTAACCCTTGTCATTTGCCCATGTCAGTTAACAGGCGAGGGGGATTTGTGCCCAATCATGGATGACTATGATATCAGGTCCGCTGCCAGCATTTTGGCCTCCGTTAAGGAGCAAGAGGCTCGTTTCGAGCGGCTCACCCGGGCCCTTGAAGAAGAGCGGCGGAACGTCTCCCTGCAGCTCGAACGTGCCAATCAGCCCTTGGACCGAGTGAACGTGTGCAGCATTGGCAGCGGCCAACCTCTGGCCACTGCCTGGCAGCAGCTGGTCTTGCAGGTAAAACAACCTGCGTCACCTTGGTTTACCCCTCTCATCATTTCTCCTCCAAGCTCATCCGTGTTCACGTATGATCACCATTAACCCGCCTATCATCTTTTGTGTCTGGAGGCATCTACAGAGCTTCTCTCCACCACCATCCCACCATTTGCTAATTCTGGCATACACACCACAGGAGAATCAAAGCTCGGAAAAGTTACTTGTGGTGGTGGTGGGAGATTGCTGCCTGTTGGCTGGTGGGACTTTGGCAGCTGTAGCTGAGAGCAATGCTTACAAGCTCAGAGCAAAATGAGATGATACACGTTGCTGAAGTGGCTAAACCAGTGTTTCCCAACCCTTGGCTTTTGGACTTCAATTCCCAGAAGCCCAAGTCAATTCTCCAAAGCACCGATCAGCCAATGTACTGACTTAAGCTTCTGGGAATTGAAGTCTCCCAGTGGGGTTTGGGAACCACTGGGCTTAACAGGACCCACCTCTTCAAATTTCAGGTGGGTAAGACTAGAGAGAGTTAGGGGCCAGAGGTATCTTCTAGTTACCAGCAGGTAGGGCCTGCTGTTTGCGAATCTTTTCAACTTAGCTATCATACTTTGTCAACTGTGTTGTTCTTGCTTTTCTGCTTTTCAGAATGTTTAATGCAAGTGAGCTTTCAAATTAAGCGATCAGCTGCCTTGAGTGACTCCTATCGCTATCTGTTGCGAGTGTATGTAGTTCACATCATGTCTCACCATTGGCTAGGATGGCTAGGTTTAATGGAAGATGGAGACCAACTATATCTCCAAAGACCCACTCTTACCTTGGGATTTTTTTTTGCTGGATGTATTTGATGAATGTTCCATGTTTCAGCATGATATGCTATCTTTGTGAAAGGATCTTGTATTCTAGTACCGTACTGCACCACAGACTAGGCTTTGCATTTACTTTTCATGTGAGGTGGTGAGGATGGTGAACTCATGAAATTGGGATTTTTGTGTCCAGTCATTCTGGATTCTGGAGAATGTAGTTCAGAAACCAACTACAAAAAAGTGAAATGCCAAAATATGTAAAGGCATGGTATATCTATATCTCTTCTACTCTTAAGAGCAACAGTTATGTTTCTGAATCCTTGCTGAGGCAAGAGTGATGGCTGAAACTTATCTACCCAGCTAAAATGGGAGGCTTTTCCTTAGTTGTGATTATTTGGGAAGAAATACTGAAATACTGGGATTCTTTCTGGTCTCGGTATATCTGACAATATACTGACAATCTACATAATATCTGACAATCTACATAATATATTCTGTACCAAACCCTTGGGATCTACAAACTGTATAAATTTCTTAAATTATGCAGAATTTGGATATATTTCCTTACTTTGCATGGCAAATTTTACTCCTGCTAGCTGTGGGGAAAGAGGTAAGAGCCATTTGACATGCTGGAGCCATATCTGTGACAGGTGTGAACACAAGTAACTGCGCAGACATTCTTTGTTGGCAAAGACCAAAATTCTGCACCATTGGCTATGCTGGATAAAGGTATGAAGAGTTGCCATTTAACAACTTGTGGGCAGCCAAAATTGCCCACCCACCTTTGGTTGATTGTGGACACTACTAGATTCTTCCTTAACCCATGAGATTTAGTCATGTGTTGCTCACACTTGTTGAAGTCTGACTTTATAGCTATAATGAGTAGAACTTTTTTTTAGTATGTTTCCCTAAATTTCGCAGTTGATGGCCAATGGCAAATTTCATGCTTATTCAATGTAGTCACTTACTATAATACAGTAATATAATATACTATAAATATCTCTGAATGTTGCATTTTTTCTTTCCATTGTGGTGGCCTTCAAAGGGCTGCTTTGCTATTGTAGTATTACTCAGTAATAGGCCTTATCCATACCTGTCAAGTATCCCAGATTGGCCGGGAAATCCTGTATTTCTCCGCGCGTTCCTCCCCTTTCCTGCCGTCGTCCTGTATTTGTATGGCAGGGAAAGGGGTTACTGAGCATGCGCTCCCATCGCAAATGGGCTCTGTGCATGCACAAAGGGGTTCTGCACGTGTGCAAAGGGGTTCTGTGCATACGCAAAGGAGTTGTTGCTGCGCATGCGCACCTGGGCCGGAGCAATTCCCGTATTTTCTGGAGCTGCGCTTGACGGGTATGCTTATCTAGTACAATTCTGTCTAGATATGGGCATTTGAACATTCTGTGTAGATATGGGCATCTTGAAAGCGAGAAGAATTGAGGGTTGCAGGACAGTGAGTGAGGTCCTGAGACAGAGGCATCAGTGGAAATAAGACTGCAGAAAATTAAGTGAGCCACTTCCTAGAGAAGGTGTATTTGTATCAGATCTTTGTTTTGTTGGAAGGGATCAGGAGAGGAAAACTATACTCATTTTCTAACAAGAGGTGGCCAACCCTGTTCCAGGTAAGTGAGCTTGAGGACAACAAAACGTTTGCCTAGAATACCAGTCTTTCATGGAAGATTTGCTCAGAACTACAGTATGAGTCTTTCTATGTAAGTGGGAGACTTCAAGAAGAGAAGAAATACAAGTTGTATGGGTGACCCACAGGTAGGTCCAAATTACAGCATAAAACTTTGTTAAAAAGAACATTGAAGTGTTGTAATGTTGTAATGTGAGAGCTTGTAATGTTACTGTATGTGTAAATGAGAAGAGAGTGGATTTATCAAGGCTGCAGTCATTCATTCTTTCTTTTCTTTATTCCTGTCAGAGGCACCACCAGCATATAATAACATAGAAAGCTAAAATTAACATATCTAAAACAAAAGGGAATTAAAAGGACTAGAATACATCTGCCCAATATTGGGCCACCTCAACAGCATTTCCTCTTGCCAACATAAGGTCCTCCACAGTGCACATTGAGGGTCATTGTGTGCATTGTATCATATGGGCGATTGTTTTCTCTTCTACACATTCACACAGGCTGTCATCTACAGGGAAACCCCACTTTCTCAGATTAGCCCTTGATCTTCCTACCCTGGCATGCATTCTGTTTAAAGCTTTCCACACAGGCCATGGTTGTTTGTGGCCAGACGGTAGAGAATCATGTGGTTCTGCCCAGTGACTGGTAGTTCCTTGCTCGCCTTCCAAAGTGCTAGAAATGCTGCAGTTATGACAACAGATTTATTTCGCTTAACCTATCAGCGTCAGTAGTAACTTGAATATTAAAAAATATGCCATCATTACTTCAAATAGGATGAGTTCTTATGTTATGTTTGGTTGTGGTTTTATTACTAGAAGTGTCAAATATAGGCTGTTAAACAAAACTGGGGTTCTGTTTTTCTTTTAAATTTAATCTTAATTTTAATATTGACAATTTTTGTTTTTCAAACTTTTTTTACAGTAATGTATAGTTTTAATTGTTGTAAATTGCTTTGGGGCCCCTATCAGGAAAATGTCAGCATATAAATAACAAAAATAAATAAATGAAATAATTTAATTAAAAATTAGACTATAGTATCTCTGAACATTTAGCCTGGGAGAAGGAAATGTTGAGCAGAGTGTACCTTTTTTTTGTGTTGACGTGCTCATATTTGGATTTCACAGTGGATGTAATAGCATAGCATTAAGAGACTTTATGAAGAATTGCATCATATTGATACTTAATTGTGATTTTTGGAGAATATTAGGATTTTTAATATTCAGAAACATGTGAAGTTGAGTGGAGTTAAAGAAGCTAGTAAGCATTTCTTTGTTACTTTTGAGCAGGGGTTCCCAATCTTTTCAAGCCGGGGGCCAGGTAACGTTCTCTCAGTCAGCTTCAAGGGCTGGATGGCCATTTTGCTCTGCCTACATGATGGAGGCAAACAGCTTCAAAAGGGTGGGCATTTTGTTTCTTGAATGCCATTGGAGGGGTGGAGGTTCACATGAAATGGTGCTTGGGGCCAGATCCGGCCCATGAGCCTTAGGTTGAGAACCCCTGCTTTTGAGTCTTACAAAGCATATATATGCAGTGGTAAACCAGAAGTCAATCTTCTCAATCAGGAATTGAAAACTTAGCTTGATGTTCAAATGAGGGCCCTGGTGTTTCCTTCCTAAACTAATCACCATGAACAAAAACTGAGGTGTGGTTTGAGCTTATAAAGCAGGCGTTCCAAACCTCTGGCTTATGAGCTGTCCCGGGCCCCTGGCTCCATCTCATCTGGCCCATTGCTGCCTCTGCTGCACCCAGAAGTGGAAGTGGGTATGTTTATGTCATCCATAAAACGTGCCCATGCATGCACAAACGTGCCTGCAGGTGGCATAAATGCAGAAGTGGGTGCTTTTATGTCAGCCATAAATGTGCCCGTTTCCGGTTGCGGAGGGCATGGGTGTGGTTAGGCCCGCAATGGAAAAAGGTTGGCCACCCTTGTTATAAAGGGCACAATAAGCTAGAATCTTCAAAACTGCTCTTATGTAAATAAAATCTGTTAACTCTAGCTTTCTCATCTGGTACAGTATGTTTAAAAAAATCAAGTGTTGTGTACAGGTCTGTCTTGTACATTTGATAATAAAGCATGCTACTTATATGAGTCACAGATATTAGGAAATACTTTTTAACTGTTAGAGCAGTACGACAATGGAGCCAATTACCTGAGGAGGTGGTGAGGGCCCCATCATTAGAGCCATTCAAGAAAGAAAAATGAACATCCCGAGGGTTGGACTGCATGGCCTTATATCCCCTTTACAACTCAATTATTCTATGATTCTATCATTGCATCCTAGACCAGGATCCCAATGAAACTATTGTTGGCATAGTCAAAATGGTTGCTCTTTTCATTTGTGACGCTTTTAAAAGGGCAAAAATACCTTACAAATGAAAAAAAACAACTGGCCTAGGCCTCCATTTTGTATTGATGTTTTGTCATTTGTGTTTAATGTTGTAGATGAAATCAATGTGAGCCTCTATGAGGCAGTCAGATTCTCTGACAACATACATTTAGTGCACTTGACCTGCTGTCTGGAACAGCCTTCCTCAGTCTAGCCTTCTTCAGATAATTTGGATCACAATATTTAAAAACCCTAGCCACCATGGCCAATGGAAGAGCATCACAGGGGGTGTAACCCAAAACGTTACAAGGTTGTCCCACAAAGGATAGCATTTCAGTGGCTAAAGCCATAATCGCAATAATATGCAGACTTGTTTGTTAAGTGCATCAAACTGAAAAGCTGTTTGGATTATAGAACTGTTTGGTTTTTGTTTTGTTTTTTTGCATGATTTCCTATGCTCGTGGTAGTGGAAAGAAAATCATTTTCATTTCTTTGCTGGATTGCTGGCAATCATTCATTTATAACCATTATTACAAACCAAAGTGCAATGCCACCTACATTACAGATTGCCGGCCAAAGAGAAAAAGCACAATACATTTTTAAAAGAAAGGGAACATCGTAAATTGTACCTAATGGAACAATAGTAGATTATAAAATGTTTTTCAAGGATGTGGGGAAAGCAACTTGTGACATTGGAATAAAGTTATGTGGTGGAAAGTTGGACAAATTCATAGAGCTTTTGGATCCAATGCTTGCAAGCAGGCTTCTAGGCTTTTTTTAAAAAAAATCTGAAGGATATGATAAAGATTCTTTCCTCTTCTCAGACTAGTGTAAATTAAAATAGAAGCTGAGAAGGAATGCCATAACCTGGTTGATGATGATTATCATGATGATGATCCATCAAGGGTTTTCTAGGTAGAGAATACACAGAAGTTGTTTCCCATTGCCTTCCTCTAGGGCAGGGGTTCCCAACCTATGGCCTGTGGGCTGGATGTGGCCCACAGCACCATTTCGCGTGGCCCACCACCACTTCTGCCACATCTGGAAGTGCCATGTGTGGTTCCTTTTTAATGTACAGGCCGCCCTCATTGTGCAGTCAGGTCAAAATAGCCGTCCAGCCCCCGAAGCTGTCTGAGGGAGCATGACCCAGCCCTTGGCTTGAAAAGGTTAGGAACCCCTGCTCTAGGGCAGTATTTCCCAACCATTCATTTTTGGACTTAATCTCCCACAAGCCTAAGTCAATTCCCCAAAGCACTGATCAGCCAATGTACTGACTTACGCTTCTGGGAATTGAAGCCTCTATGTGGAGGGCTCTATGTTGGGAACCACTCATCTAGAAGGAGCTCCTGGAACTGTGCATCTTGCTCAAATCTACATAAGCTTGCCTAGTTCTAGTTCATACTAGTAAAGGCAAATGTCTTCCTTGCTTGGAAGTCAGTTGCGTCCAACTCTAAGGGGCATGTTCATCTCCATTTACAGCCAAAGAACCATGCTGTCTGTGTCTGCAGATGTTTCTGTAGTCATGTGGGAGATGTGAGAAGACACCAGAGCTCAGGAAACACTGGTACCTTTTTCTGCTGGATTGGTACCTACTTTCAGCAGGAGCTGGGGTAGTCGACAGAAGCTCACTCCTTCATGTAGCACTCGGGTCTCGAAGTGCTAACCTGCCAACCTTCTGGTCATCAGGCTCAGCATCTTAACCACTAAACCACAAGCATTTAATACTGAAATGGGCTCTTGTTACCTCTAGCTCATTGTCGACTCCATTGGCTATACCTCTCCAATTTTTAGCTTAGGGAGTTTTTACTGCAATCCTACTGATCAGTGGTGAAAACTGAATCTGGGAGTCTCTACATCAGGAGCTCTCAACCTTTTAAAGACAGGGGCCGGATCATGCTCCCTCAGACAGCTTCAGGGACTGGATGGCCATTTTGCCCTTCCTCCACCACATAGCACTTCCTAGTGTGGTGGAATTGGGGGGGGGGCACATGAAATGGTGCTGTGAGCCGCACCCGGCCCACAGGACGTAGGTTGAGAATCCCTGCTGTACATGGAAAGCATAGGCTCTTCTTCTTAGCTATTGCTTTGGTGTTCAAATGCCACTTGTATGTTAGGTCTGAAAGCCATCAATCACTGTGTTTGGCCATATGCGCCACACTTTTCGCTATGGGCTTTTCATCTTCTTTTTTGTCCTATCATTGTGTGAATTTATGCCTATGTCTGTGTAAATTTATTCCCTTAGCTCTCTCTTTTTGTGAATTAATGTCTAGGAAGAAATAAATTCTATGGAAGGTACCATTGCATGAAAAGAAGTGTCTGAACAGCTAACTTTAAAAAAAAAAGAATTATAACAAAACATCAGGTCTCAATAGATTACATCTGTTGTTTATTTGAAATATTTATTAGCTGACATTTATCTTGTAAAAGATTATGAAAGTTACTTCAGCAATCAAAATGCAACATAAATAACAGAACTACAGAGAGAATAAGTCAAAATGCTACAATTAGGAGTAAATTAAAATATTCAGTAGCAGGAGAAGAGATACTCAGCCCAGTAGAACACAAAGGTCTAAATGCAGTTAATGCTCAGTAACACAGTGCTTAAAGTGCTGTACTGCAGCCAAAATGCTAGCTTCCTCTGAAGTTTGATCCTGACCAGGGCTCAAGGTTGACTCATCCTTCCAAGTTTGGTAAAATGAGTACCCAGCATGTTGGGGCAAAATGCTACTTAACTTGTGAACAGGCCAAAGAGTGATCTAACTGCTACGAGGTGGTATATAAGTGTAATTCCTATTGCTATTGTTGAGCCCTTTTGGCACACAAAGTCCTCCTCAGCCCCAGGTCAGGAATGATAAAGCTGATGCCCTTTATCAAGATGGATTTAAGTGGGATTTAATCTACTTGGTGACCATCACCCTTCCCTGTGGACTTCGCCACCCAAGGCCAGGGTTGTCAGGATAGCCCTCAGGGTTGTCAGGATAGTTAATCACCACCTAATGATTGGCATCAAGTCGCTGGCAGTAGGGTCTAACCCAGGGATTCTCAGCCTGTGGCCCGGGGGTCGGATGCAGCCTGCAATGCCATTTCATGTGCCCCCCCCGCCTCCACCACACCAGGAAGTGCCATGTGGTGGAGGAATGACAAAATGGCCATCTGGCCCCCAAAGCTGTCTGAGGGATCCTGACCCAGCACCTGGCTTTAAAAGGTTGAGAACTCTTAATCTACTCTATTAATACCATAGCAGGTAGCCTGGCCAGAAAGGTTATTTACAGTTACTGTATTTTCTGGCGTATAAGACTACTTTTTAACCCCAAAAAATCTGTGCCAAAGTCGGGGGTCGTCTTATAGGACAGGTACTTAACTACAGCTTGTTTCCCCTTGCTTCATATGTCCGGCGCATATGGTGGGGGGTGCCGCAGCTGAGTCCCTGCTCTGTGCGGGGAGTATGAAGCAAGGGGAAGCAAGCTGCACACATCTTCCTGTACCTCGAGGAGGAGAATGTGAGCGTGGATTGGCTCTCCACCAGAACCTGCCCATTCGACTCGGAGGGCTGCGCGTCTTCGGGTTGAGTGTGGGTTAATTTTTATTTGGTGTGCATTGGAAGAGAGGTAGTCTTATACGGCAAGTATATTCCAAACTCTATATTTTAACTGGAAAAGTTGGGGGGTCGTCTTATATGCCCAGTCGTCTTATACGCCGGAAAATACGGCATATCTAGAATTTTATCCACTGAGCTCAAGTTAGCTTATTTGCTTCTACTTCCTGTCCCCACTTCGTCCTCAAAACAGTTCTATGAGGTTGTAAGAGACTGTGAAGTCATTCAGTGGGGATTGGACCCAACTCTTATGAGCCCAAGGTTAAAGCTCTAACCAGCATCCTACCTTCTGTCGCTCTTTGTTTTCACACCACTGGATATAAGCTTACGAGCCCTTACCTCCTTATAGCTACAGCTGTTCATAAATTCAGTAACCTAAATAAATGCCTCTGGAAAAACAAGATAATACAATAAAAGAATAAAAGTCTGCAAAGATAGTGCACGAATAACTCCTCTTGACAAAACTTCCTACTGTCTTATATAGTCTATGCTTGATGGCCTAATTGTTGCTTTTTGATGTTGCAAATCTTCTTTATTGTAGCTCTTGGTTTTCTGCTAGTGCAGAAGAAAGTGTTGTCCCAAAGGACCAAGTAGATCCCTTGTTTATATTTTAAATAGAAAAGCACAAAGTCAGGATTAATTGTTTTGAAAAGCTTTCTTCTTTCCGCGATTCATAACATTTATTTGTGCAGTTAACACATGAGATAACCTTAGGCAGTGGAAGTATTTTCCTATGAGAAGCTAGAACAGGGGTGCCCAAACTTTTTGGGCCAATCACGTGATTCAGGGGCCCCGGTCACTGCGGCCCCCAATGCCAATTCATCCGGCCCACGAAGCCCTCGTCCTCTCCTGGAAGCAGAAGTAAAACGTACCTGTATGGGCACATCTTACTTCCACTTCCAGGAGCGTCGAGCGCTTTGCAGGCTGGATGCATTGCTGTCAGGGGCCACATCCGGCCCCTGGGCCATAGTTTGGGCACCCCTGAGTTAGAAGAACCAGGAGACACTAAAATGGGAGGTGGTGGCAGGAGAACCGAAAGAAGGCAGCTTGCCATGCAGAAATTCCTCCTCTAAAAATAAACAGCAATTACGTGATCCAAACATCCAGACTTGGCCTTTCTGTCATTGACTACTAGCTGAGTAACTTCCTCCCTTTTGCAAAAGAACAGGTTGCACCCTTTGAAACACTTAGCCACCATCTCTGATTACTGATGTGGTAGGCCACCCAGTTGATGCTTGACATTCCCACCTACTCTCTTTCCAAGGACCTTAGGGGAACTCACTAAGAAGGTTATTTAGATATTCTCCTAGTCCAGCCCTGCATGTTAAAGTGAAGTGGTGTGTTTTTGACACACAATAATGGGCTCCAAGATACAGGAACCCAGATTTTGGTTGACTATCAGAAAATACTTCCTAACTGTTAAAACAGAGGTTCCCAACCTTTACAAGCCAGGGGCCGGGTCACACTCTCTCAGTCAGCTTTGAGGGCCGGGCAACCATTTTGCCCTGCCTGCATGATGGAGGTGGCCATTTTGTCCCAACAGCTTCAAAGGGGTGGCCATTCTGTTTCTTGAATGCCCTTGGAGGGGTGGGGCCCCACTTGAAATGGTGCCGTAAGCCGGATCCCGCCCCCGGGCCTTAGGTTGGGAACCTCTGTGTTAAAACAGTGGAACACATTACTTTGAAAGGCAATTCAAGAGAATGTCAGACAGCCATATTAGACCAGAAACAAAACAAAATAAGCACCTTGAAGACTACATTTTAATGGGAGCTTTTGTGGATCAGTTCCGCCTTTTCAGACATAAGAGCAAGATTTTCTGGCAACAATTTGTACATGACCCCATGACCAGGTGGGCATACAGAAGGATGCAATGGTTAGTTGGTAAACACAAATTGCAAATCATGTGAGTTAATGTGGCATTTCACACTTGGCAGTGACTGAAGACCCCTGATTCGTATTCTGACCCACTCCTCTGAAGCTTTGTTCTGTTAAAGTGGCAAATCGCTAGTAATCATTATGACATTACAGATATGCTTTGGCTTGGGAAGGCTGTGGTGGCTCATTGGTTAAGAAGCTCACCTTGTTAGCTGGAAGGCTGGCAAGTCAGTAGTTCGAGACCCAGGTACTGCATGACAGATTGAGCGCCTGTCTCTGTCCCAGCTCTTGGCGACATGAAAGGAGCCTCATTTGTGCATCCCCTGAGTAGAATTTCTTCCACAAAAATCCTTTCAACCCAGAATAATTTCTGACAGGAAATTATTATTATTATATTGAGTGGGAAGGTTTGACTCAATGACCTTATAGACCTCTTTGAACTCCTTTATTCTGCAATGAAAGTTTCTTGGCATGTGTTCAGTGTCTAAGTGGGATGTTGGTTACTAGGACATGCAATAGCAATTATACTTATATAATTACACACATAGCGCTTAGTGCATTCTCTGGGCAGTTCACAAGTTAATTAGCATTTTGCCCCAACATGCTAGGTATTCATTTTAACAATCTCAGAAGGATGGAAGGCTGAATCAACCTTGATCCTTGTCAGGATTGAACTCACGTTTTGGCTGCAGTGCAGCAGTTTAACCACTGCACCACTGTGCCCAACTTTCTGTCTGCTATGCATTAGATCAGTGATGGCGAACCTTGGCACTCCAGGTGTTCTGGAACTTCAATTTCCAGAAGCCCTGATCAGCAGGTGTGTTGACTTGGGCTTCTGGAGATTGAAGTCCAAGAACACCTGGAGTGCCAAGGTTTGCCATCACTGCTTTAGATTATACATTAATCTCTTTTCCTCCAAAGAGCTCAAGGTGGAGCCTATGGCTGTCCTTCTCTAGTTCATCCTCACAAGAGTAGAAGGAGACCACTCTAGGGTCAGACAGTGAGTTTCATATCTCAACACTCAGACCGAGATTTTAAACACATCATCAGTAGACCCTTCAGTTGTCCATCAAAGTCTAAAAGCCACCTGGAGGCTAGATCTAGTTAATAACTTGGGAGACAGCTAAAAGTTACAGTCGGCCAAAAACCAGTTTTTCCATGGAATTGTTGGTGAAAACAGCAAGTGTGGCCTGTTTGCTCATGTGTATTAACATATCACATAGATGACTTCTTATGAATCAGGAGGATAAGGAACTCTTGGCAAAGAGGATGTACCTACAAGAGATGCTAATGTTATTCTGAGTGTGGAAATAGTATTCTGCCCATGGGATTTTGAACTGGTGTGTCTGTTCTGAGTTTTCTTACATGGGTATCAGTTCCATCGTGGCAAGTCAGGGAGCACACACATTGCATGTATGATAATGGACAATAAAACACCCACATCCTATTTTACTGCACGTTGTAAAATAAAGACCCAATATTCACAGCTTGCCTGTGATCCTTCCATACAGGGGAAGAAAACTTGTCAGCATTGAAGTTGTGTAGTTGTGATTTATGTCTTCTTGTTGTCCAAGAGAACTCCTGGAGTGGCGTTTTCTTTTTGTTTCTGCTTTCTGCCAGCATGCTGGTATCTTCTTCTTCTTTGAGTGTAGTATCTAATTCCAAATAATGGCTATCCTCACAGTGATCAGGAGCAATATAATGCAGTGGCCTGGCCTTTCATCTGCCTTCCACATTGATCCAGGTCCGCGAGTCACTTTCTGGTCCTGAGCTATTTTGGCACACAAAGACCTCCTTAGCCCCAGGCCAGGATTGATGAAGCTGCTGCCCTCCATCAATATGGGTTCTAGTGGGATTTCATCCACTTGGGCACCATCACATTTCCCTGTGGACTTCACCACCCAAGGCTGTTAGTCCTCAGGGTTGTCAGATTAGTTAACTGCCACTTGATGGTCGCCAATGAGTCTCTGGCAGTAGGGTTTACTCTATTACCATGACAGGAAAACCTGGCCAGACTTGCAGTATCATCTGCAGATCTTAAATTACTGGTGCCTCTTCCACCGGTTTTCACTGTGGAGGCCACTAATTCAGAAGGTTAATTCATAAAGTTACCATCACTTGCCTGTGACTGGATGAAACATAATAACAACTGTTATGCAAGTATTACGAATAAGATGCAAATGGCAACATAAGGTTTATCTTTGATTCTGTCTAGTTTGGATTGTTCTGTTTTATATTATTGTTTTGTGGGTTGTCTGTTTCATTGTAGACCACCCAGAGTGATGCTTGCACCAAATAGGGCAGGGTATGATTTTTTTTAAAACATGGGGCTGCAGTGGCTTACAGGTTAAGACCCTGAATTTGACAACTGGAAGCTTGGCCCCAGCTCCTGCCAACCTAGAGACCCCAGCTCCTGCCAACCTAGCAGTTCAAAAGCAAGAAATTGTAAGTAGGTAGGTACTACTTTAGTGGGGAAAGTAACAGCATCCTGTGCACTCTGCATCATGCCACATGACCACGGAAACATCTACTCTGGCTCTTTGGCTGTAAACCGAGATGAGCACCAAACCCTAGAGTCAGAAGCGACTAGCTTTCAAACAAGGGAGACTTTTACTTTTACCTTTTACTTATTTATTTTGTTGTAAACTGCCCAAGAGTGTTGCTTGCACCAATTGTGGGTGGGTAGATAATAATAATTTCATGTCAGAAATTATTCTGGGTTGAAAGGATTTTTGCTGGAGAAACTCCACTCAGGGGATGCCCGAATGAGGCTCCTTTCATGTCCCCAAGAGCTGGGACAGAGACGGGGGCTCAATCTGTCATGCAGTACCCCAGTCTCAAACTGCTGACTTGTCAGCCTTCAAGATATCAAGGCGAGCTTCTTAACCACTGAGCCACTACAGCCCCAGGTAGGTAGATAAGATAAGATAGAATAGAATAGAATTTTGTTGTTCAGTCGTACAGTCGATTCCGACCCTTTGCAACCCTATGGACCATTGTCCTCCAGGCACCCCTTATCCTCCACCATCCTCCTCAACCCGCCCAGCTCTGTGCCCATTGTGTCTACAATACCATCCAGTCATCTCATCTTTGGCTGCCCACTTCTTCTTCTGCCCTCCACTTTTCCTAGCATCAAGGCTTTCTCAAGTGAATCCTCTCTTCTCATTTGATGTCCAAAGTACTCCAGCTTCATCTTCAGTGTTTGATCTTCTAATGAGCAGTCCAGGTTGATTTCTTCTAAGATTGACCTGTTTGTTCTCCTCGCTGTCTAGGGGGCTCTCAAAACTCTCCTCCAACAGCACATTTTAAAGGCATCTATTCTTCTGTGCTCACCTTTCCTTATGGTGGAAATCCCTAGGGCCGTGATGGTGAACCTTGGCACTCCAGATGTTCTTGGACTTCAATTCCCAGAAGCCCAAGCCCCCATGAACCCACACGAAGGGGTTTACTGCAATTCATCCAGGGGTGGGTTCCAATTTTTTTTTACTACCTACTCTGTGGGCGTGGTATGGTGGGCGTGGCCAGGGGGAAAGCCCTGCATTGCACCCAAATTAGGACTACTTTATTTCAAAAATCAGATGGGTGGGGCCAGCCAGAATTTCTGCTGCCAGTTCTGGCGAACTGGTGCGAACCTGCTGATGCCCACCACTGATTCATCCTGCCCTCGTTGCTCCCGGAAGCGGAAGTAAAACGTGCCAGGACGGAGGAAGAGCCTTAACCATTGGGGTGCGTTTTACTTCCACTTCCGGGAGTGACTAGGGTGGGATGAATTGCAGTAAACCTCTTCGTGTGGATTCACGGGGGCTTGGGCTTCTGGGAATTGAAGTCCAAGAACATCTGGAGTGCCAAGGTTCGCCATCACGGCCCTAGGGGGAAATCATAGGGGTCAGAGGCATTTCTTTAAAGGGGCGTTTCCCCCATTCCTTTCCAAAGGAAGCTAGCGATAAAGAGAGGGAGAAAGAGAGTCCCTTTCCCTGTCTGGCTGCCAGTGGGGCTCTCCTCGCTTCCAGCTGTGGCCGTCGGTTCCCCTCCTTCCTTCCTTCCTTCCTTCCTTCCCGAGGCAAAAGCGAGAGCCAGATCCCGGGCTGGGAAAGACCCGCACCGCTCCAGAGGCGCCAGGAGAGCGCTTCGGATTGCTTCCCGATCGTCCTTAGGGAAGAAAGAGAGAGAGAGAGGGAGAAAGAAAGAAAGGAGGAGGAGGAGGAGGAGGGAGAATATATATATGTACATTTAAATGTGCAGAAGATCTTTCCTCTCTCCTCCCGTCTTTTTTTCCTGGATCTGGAGCGGTTTTGATTGGGAGCCCCGGCTCGTCCTCCAGTCCGGATTGGTTGTGGGCAGCTCTTTGGGGATCGATTCGGAGAGGCTCTCTCTCTCTCTCTAAGCGCAGAGAGAGAGAGAGAGAGAGGAAAAGAGGGGGAGAGAAAGAAAGAAAGAAAGAAAGAAAGAAAGAAAGAAAGAAAGAAAGAAAGAAAGAGGGAAAAGCCGAAGGCACACCAGTCTGTCAAAGCAGAGACAGCCGGCACTCCCCCCCAGCCCGTTCCCAACACTTCAACACCCTGCCTGCAAAACTGGATTGATTCGGAGGACTTAATATTATTATTTTTTCCCTTCCTTTTTACGCATTACCCGTTGCAAAACTGGCACCTAGCATAAATGCCTGCAGAACTCAAACAGGTTAGTAGATGAATTCGGCGCCTGTCTGCTCTTCTCTCTCTCGGTTTTGGGAATTGTGGCGAGAAGCGAGAAGGCGCCTTCTCTTACACGGATCCGAGTTACGTGTATTTGGCGTGTATGTGGATTAAAGAAAGTGGATTTATATGTTTCCTTTCCCCGGGAAAGCAGAAGGAGAAAAATTTCAGCCTGGCCACTGAAGCCAGTCTTTGGGAGCGAGAGATGAGATTTGCTTTTGTGTGTGTGTGTGCGTGTGTGGGTGTGTGGTTGTGCCTTTTGCTCTGCTAACAGCTGAAAGCGAGGGAGAAGCCGGCTTTTGTTCCCTTTGACCTTCTAGGGCTGCACAATAAATCTCGGAAACTCTTTGGGCTCTGAAAGGGTTGAGGAAGGCGAGCATCTCCCACCCACCCCATACACACACACACACACACACACACACACACACAAAAGAATCTGTGGATTTTCCTGGAGATGAAATTTCTTTTTGCCACACACATTTTTCTCCTGCATGTTTAAAGAAAAAGGATGTTGGTGGAATACGAAGCAAAGTTGAAGAGTAGCAAATGAGTGGGAAGGAAAGAGAAGTTTTTAGGTTGGATGAGTTGAGTGACAATATTAGTAAATCATGATATGTTGGGAATTTTTGAGATGCTTAAACAGGTTTTTCTTTTGCACCGCAGGGGTAGGTTTGATTAAATAAGTTACTGTATTTGGAAAATCCTCTACCTGTCTATGGTGATATGGAGGTGATCCACCTTTAGAGGCAGCATGTAATGAAGAAACTATAGAGGGGAAATACAGTTGACTGTAATTGTGAAAGATGCATAGTGAAGGGTAGCATTTTGAGTGAAGCAAATCTGCTTGTTGCCTGCCTTCCGACTTCTTCTGCGCTAGGATCCTAGTGGGAAGAAATAATGTGTTGATATGATTTTGATTCAGATTCCTGCATTGAGCAGGAGGTTGAATCGGATGGTTCAAAGGCCCCTTCCAACATTGTTATTTTATGTTTCTGTGACATTTTAAGTCTTGTATATATCTTCTGTATAATCCCAAGAGGTTCACTACTCATGCATTGGTCTTCAGGTTGTGAGTTCGATCCTGATCAGGGATCAAGGTTGATTCAGCCTTCCATCCTTTCAAGGTCAGTAAAATGAGTACCCAGCATGTCGGGGGCAAAAATGCTAATTAGCATGTGAACCACCCAGAGAGTGCACTAAGCAGTATGGGGTGGTATATAAATGTGATTTCTTTGCTTTGCTTTAGGGTGTGTGGGATTTGAAACCTGTGCTATATTGATGTATTTTAAGAGATGTTGCTTAGAAGGTCTGCTGCTCCTTGAATTTATGGCACACTGTTAAAAATGGATCGTGACTGGGCTACAACATTTGACACATATATTAATGTATGAAGATTTTGTCTCAAGGAGGTCTTGCAGGGTGACTTTTGGTTTTCTTGCAAACCCAGTAAAATCTGAGAACTGTAAACATTTGTGTATTTATCTCAACTACCCTCATCTTTATTCTGTCTTTTGCTGGACTATGCTGGTCTTGGACCGTAATAAAGATTGAGTTGATATTTGTGTATCATTCAGAAGTGCATTTTTTTCCTCCCATATCCTTACACTTTCTAAAAATGTTGAATTTTGGGACTGCTGGTGGATGAGTAATTTTTACAAAGTGTATGTTCAGCCCCTAGTATCTTTGGTTTTACACACTCAACAACCCCGTTTGAGCACTCTTCTTCCTTGTAAGGTTTCCCACCTGTGGATGGTGTGAGGAATTGAAGTATTTCTCGCTGTCTTATTTTTTGCTCTCTGACCTAAAACTGCTGCAGCTGTCTCTTTGCATGCCAACAGCTGTTGATGTACACAAAGTTAGCAACAGAAATCTGTCTCTTTGGATATTTTTCTACTGGGAAGAACAAAATACACATACAGTCTCTCCTCTCGATAGAAGGACCAGAATGTTAACTCGAATGTCCAGGACAAATGTAACATCAACTACAGAGGAATTCATAGCCAAGGCGGAGACGGTGATTGCCTTAATTAAATGGGATGTACATTTCCCCCATGCCATTCTTTATTTTTCAGAGTCAAATAAAGATGGTTGAATGTTATGGGTTTGATTTTAAATGTCTGTCAGGCATTTAGTGGCAAGACAGATGTCTGTTTTGCTTTTTGGCTGATTTCTTTTTGTGGGGTGGGGGGTGGGGGTAGAGGATGGCACTAGATTATGCAAAGCCATTTGTGAAGTCTGAATTCCTCACATGTTTAAGAACTGCAGAAGAGAGTAAGGGGCTTTTCCTTAAAAGGTCATTGATGGCGCCTAAACTCCAAGGTGTCAAAGAAATTGATGGTGTAACAGCAGAGGCTTCACAGGCTGGGCTGGGGTGGGGTGGGAGGGAATGATCGCTATAAATCTCCCTTTCTCTAATTTACACACACTGACCAATCACTCAAAATTTCCAATGTAGAACAGAAACTCTGAGCTCTGTTTGGGACAGGCATGTGAAAATGGAAAACGTGAAAGCTACACATTAAGGTGGTCCAGGATGTCCATGATTAGATCACTGGGAAATGTTTGAGAAATTTAGATCTTTCTCTTTATACTATTTCTCTTTCTGAACCCCATCTCCCAAAATATCCGACTTTACTGGGCTGGAGGAATATGGTACATTTATACTGCCCAGATGCATGGCTATTACAGCAAGAGCTAATGGTTATAATCCCACATTACCTGACACAGACTAAAATGTGATTAAGAGGGGAAAAAGACAGATTTTATGTAGCTAAGTTACAGATTTCATGTCAACCACTAGATTTGATCTCTTATGAACATGTTTGAGAGTGTGCTCCATAAATGGAAACCCCATCCCTGAAGGGACTTGTTTCAGGTATATGTAAATGTTTCCCTTGCTCGAACGCTAGTCGAATCTGACTCTAGGGTTCAGTGTTCATCTCTGTTTATAGCCAAAGAGCCAGTGCTGTCTGTGTTTGCAGATGTTTCTGTGGACATGTGGCAGGCATGTCTAGACACCGGAGTGCATGGAATGCTGTTTACCTTCCCACCGAAGTGGTACCTATGTATCTACTTGCAGCAATTTCATGCTTTCGAACTGCTAGGTTGGAAGGACCTGGGACAGAGATGGGAGCTCACTCTGTCATGCAGTACAGTACTCAGGTCTCAAACTGCTTACTTGTCGACCTTCCAGTCATCAAGTTCAGTGTCTTAACCACTAAACCACCACAGTCCTTAGATCAAGTATATTCCCATCCAAAAAGGGTCTCTAATGACAAGTTCCTAATTTCTTGATTGATAACATAAATGCGGCACAATGCCACATCATTGAAAGAACTATGAGCATATTCTCAACATTTGGCTACATGTCCATTGCACATGCTTTAATCAAAGTTAGCATGCACTTCATACAGGTGGCAGCAATGTTCGCAAGTCTTCTATGCAGGTAGACCAACCTGTGTGCTGGGGACAGATGATATGGGGCTGAGAGGACAGAAGCACAAGTTTCCCATTTAAGTCTGAAATCTCATTTAAAAAAGAACAGAATAATGCTAAAGAAGGAGAGGATTTGAAAGTGTTAGCAAATTTCTTAGCAAATTATACTTCCTTTGCATCTTGCTGGGTTTTTGTTCCCAAAAGAATAAAGAAAGAGGGTTCTGTAGAGTTAGCATGAAATTAAAGCTGTTTTGCTAAAAGGGTGAGAAAAGGGTCACCCCTACAGCTAAGCTGTTTATGGGCAAGCCAAGCCACCTGGACCAAATGAAAGCATTGGTTAGCTTTCCATGGGCTTTTATGTAAACCAGTTTCTGCTATGAGTGGTGTAATCCAATATACTGGGAAGCACACTCGTGATTGCCACCCTGTCCATATCAGCTTTGTTTATATCACTTTCAAAAACATTAGGTAAAGACAAAGGTCTCCATTACTCGAAAGCCAGTCGTATCCAACTCTAGGGTTCAGTGCTCATCTCAGTTTATTGCCAAAGAGCCAGCGTTGTCTGCGTTTGCAGACATTTCTGTGGACATGTGGCAGGCATGACAATAATAATAATAATAATAATAATAATAATAATAATAATAATAATAATAATAATAATAATAATAATAATAATTATTATTATTATTATTATTATTATTATTATTATTATTATTATTATTATTATTATTATTATTATTATTATTATTATTATTATTATTATTTTAATTTGTACCCCATCCCTCTCAGCACATGGCCGACTCTGGGCGGCATTACAACATAATAAAAAACACAATATACAGTCAAAATATAAACAAAACCAACAATAAGTACAATACAGGTAATACAAATAAATTACACTAGAATTCTCCACAAAATGGCAATTTCTACAATGTTAACAATACAACATTACCGCATCTAATACAGACCCAAACATAAAGATGATCCCTCAACTACTAATGTCCCCAAAACATAGCCCCATAGCTCATACGTCTCTAACAAAGCCAAAGAAGAGGACGATCCGGTCCCAAGGCAATCGAGGCCAAGAGCACACCGACACCGGCCACTCCAATAGCAGCATCCCCCCCAAAGTCCCGCCGCACAATGCCGGTCAGCTGTGCTCCAACACCCCCACCCCCACCCACTGGGCAGGGCAAGGGAGGGAGCCGGCGAGGAACCGTGGCTCCAGCGATGTTGGCAGCGTGGCTTTTCTAAACACTGGAGTGCACAAAATCCTGTTTACCTTCCCACTGAAGTGGTACCTGTTTATCTCCTTGCAATTTCTTGCTTTCGAACTGCTAGATTGGCAGGAGCTGGGACAGACGACAGGAGCTCATTTCATCATGCAGTACTCAGGTTTCGAACTGCTGACCTGCTGACCTTCCAGTCATCAAGTTCAGTGTCTTAATCACTAAGCCACGGCAGTCCCTATATTCAAAACCTTACATATTGTCATTTTTAAAGGTACAGTAGGACCCCATATAACAAAAAAACTCCATTCCACAGAGCTGTTCGCAATTTTTTTTTTGTTATACGGATCCCTATGGGCGATGCACCATATAATGAACAAAAATGTATTGCTATTGGCGATACCCTGTACAACAAACAAAAAAATTTCATTATACGGTGCATCACCCATAGGGATCCATATAACGAACAAATTTTCATTATATGGTGCATCGCAAATAGCTCATGAATGCTTCATTATATGAATTTTTCATTATATGAAGTGTTCATTATATGGGGTACCACTGCATCTTAATACCATAATCCTGCTTGGTTTAAGAGCTGTGGAAAAAGCTCTAAAGCAGCGTCTCACTTCTTTCCTGGTCTGTTTATTTTCGTGAAGGGCTTGCCCACTCTAGTCATGATAAAACAGGTATCCCCCAACCTAAGGCCTGTGGGCCAGATTTGGCCCGTGGTACCACTTCTTGTGGCCCCCCACATCTCCAAGGGCATTCAAGAAACAAAATGGCTGCGCCTTTGAAGCTGTTGGGACAAAATGGCCACCCCTATCATGCAGGCAGAGCAAAATGGCCATCCGGCCCCTGAAACTGACTGAGAGAGTGCGACCCGGCCCCCAGCTTGAAAAGGTTGGGATCCCCCGTGATACAAAGTAGGTTCTGCTGCCTGAAATACACGTAGCTATTACAACTAAGTATCCATTCATATAGTTTTCCTCCATGAATTTCTCTTCCTTCCCCTTCAGAGCTCTAGGAATGTGTGGTCAACTTGTTATTACATGGAATTTTGTTAGTAAATTCCTCCAAGCCTTGAGGAATCTTAGCCTAGTGGGAACTTCAGCCCATTATTCAGATTCCCTCAGACATAACTCATTAAACGGATGGCATGTCAATGAAGGGGTGGCTGGGTTAGAATTAAAAGTGGGTTAGAGATTGATTTATTTCTAACATCAACATCCTTATAGTGGCAGAGGAACTACTGTAACCTCCCTTCTCTCTCACACCATAAGTACCCTACTCCATCTGTCTGTTTACACCCTATTTCTTCCCTGCATTTCGTTCACTGAAACGTATTGTATTGCATTTCTTTTTATTTAATGAATGTACCTTATTCTGTGTGGTGTACAAGAATAAAGCAAGAACGCCTGCAAATCTTCCACCGGCTACATTCCCATGCCAATATAATCAGTATGACTTTGCAACCAGCTGTAGTGTAGCTATAAACAGGAAACATTTCTAATATTCAGGTTAGCAGCATTTGAAGACAATGATCTTAAAGGCTGCCTCATATATTTCTGTCTTGACTAATTTCTTGAATATCGGAAGAATATGGATAGAGCCTGGTGAAACTCAGTTGGCAATTTATTCCATGGAGTGGGAGGATATTTTTCAGTGACACAAAATGAGGGAAACATGGTTTGATTCTCACACACATACACACCCCAATTGACTGTGTGATATAAAAACAAATGTGAATCAGCATGGAGTTTTCTTCCCCAAAGCCATAGTTTTCCCCTCCACTGCTGGGGCTTCTGCTTTTTTTCACAGTCGACCCAATTGTGTCAGCTCAGACAGTGTTATTGCTTGAACTAATGCAGAGAAGTGTGAAAAAACAATTTATTTATTTATTTTTCTGATTTATATTGATTTATATTCCTTTTTCTTTTCTTAACAATGCCAGCATTGTTTCTTTAAACACACACAAAAGGGGGGAGGGATAGAGAATGAGAGGAGGAAATGAGAGGAGACAGTTGTCATTCTACCCTTGTTTACAGCATACCAAGGTAATTCTGTAGATCTACCACCTGCAATTAAGAGAGCCAAAGGAGAGCTATGCTAGTAACCTGTAAACAAGGCTGTTTTGTCCATTTCCTCCTCTCCTTGTTTGGCCAATTAACTCGAATTAACCCAGGGAGATCCAAATTCAAAGATACAACTTTGCAGTGGATGAATTTTCATTTTTCTGGCTTCATTCATTTCCATGTCAGAGATTACTCTGGGTTGAAAGGATTTTTGCAAGAGACACCCAAATGAGGCTCCTTTCATGTCTCCCATCCTGCAGCTCTCGGGAATTGAACCCGTCTTTCCAGTCTCCAAGCCTAGCGCCTTAACCACGAAGCCACCGGAGGAGCTGCTTCCTTGCTGTGTACGTGCAGCATTTTCTTTCTCTTCCTTTCCTTACTCTCCCTTTGCCCATCGGGGAAAGAAGGAGTTTAGCCTAGCACAGTTAAACCATTAGCTCAACTACGCTGCCGGCTTTCCAGCTAACAAGGTGAGCTTCTTACCCACCGAGCATCACAGCCCCCTAGTGAATAGAGTGACAGACTAAGGCCCAGAAGGCCTGGGTTCAAATCCCTGATCAGCCACTGAGGGTTTGGAACTGGTAAGAACCACATGTTAAATATCTTACTTACCTTGCAGGCTCTATTAGAGTTGCTATGGCTCTGACTTAATGGGCCATAACAATACCGACTTCAAGAGTTTTCAAGAAATCTCAGCATGCCGACTTCAAGAGTTTTCAAGAAATCTCAGCATTCTACCTGTGGAATTCTTGAAGAACTTTGTAATTTGGAGTCCGAAAAGCCCAAACACCCTACCCCCCTACTATCTGTATGATTTTCCCAGTTGTGTAGCAGCATTTTATCTGTGATTTCATTTTTCTCTCAGCCATACCTAGTTACACATTTTAAAGTTGATTGCAGGTTTGTGTTCATTATAGAAAACAGTGCAAAAAAACTAGATTCGTTTACTTTAATTGGCTTGATTACATTAGGAATTCTTCACGCTTCCTTATATACTTCCTGAATAGAAAATTCGTTCCTGCTAATTTTAAAACTGTCTTTCCTTTTCCTTTTCTGTGTTTTGGAGATTAGGGTTGTTTGTGTATCAGTGGGCCACAGAACTGGGATTCTCCAATGCGCACGTATCCCCTGTTTATCAGTGTTTTGATGATGAAATGAGCATATGCAGGGGTTTTTAAATAATACATTAAAATACAGTTGTGGGTTAGCGCGTGAATTTCACTTGATTAATTAAAAAAGATTCTGGCATTCGGGGAATGAACAATACAGTAGGAAATGTAACTTAATGAAATAAAAACAATGTTTTAAGTTGAAAAACTTTGTTGTTAATTAATCTGCTAATTAAGTATGAGGCTACTTTAGGAACTTTATTTGATTACATAGGGTTGGGAGTGGGATTTTATTATGATTTTGTTGAAGAGACATAATGAATAAAATAGGTAATAAATGTTATACTTGTCTGGCCAGATTATCCTGCTATGGTAATAGTGTCAGTGACTCAATGCTGAGTGTCAGGTGGAGGTTAACTAACCTGACTACCCTGAGCACTAAGGGCCTTGGGTGCCGAAATCCAGGGAAGGGTGGATTAAATCTCACTTGAATCCATCTTGATGGAGGGTAGAAGCTCCATCAATACTGGCCTGGGGCTGAGGAGGACTTTGCCTGCCAAAAGGGCTCAGGACCACAAAGTGACTCATGAAAATGAATCAGTGGTACTGGGGTCATGCTGTGATGCGGAAGGCAGATGAAAGGCAACTGCATTACATTCTCAGGACAGTCTTCATGGCTGATCACCATGAGGATAGCCAATATTCGGATTTGTATGTTGCTGCAGCAGAAGGAAAAATATCATAAGCGTTATTGGGGGGGGGATGCCAGTTCACTACTATGACTGTTTTATTTGATTTGTTTTGTTTACTCTCTGATATGGCTATTTTAGTAGTGCTAAAAGTCTCCCTTGCTTGAAAGCCAGTCGTGTTCTGACTGTAGGAGATGGTCCTAATTTCCATTTACAGCCAAGAGGCCAACACTCTCTGCATCTACAGACATTTCTGTGGTCATGTGAGAGACGTGACTAAATGCAAGAGCATGTGGAATGCTGTTACCTTACCTTTCCCGCAAAAGCAGTACTTATTAATCTACTTGCAATTTCTTGTTTTCGAGCTGCTAGGTTGGCAGGAGGTGGTTCAGACAATGGGGGCTCACTCCATCGTTCAGCACTCTGGTTTTGATCTGCTGACCTGCTGACTTTCTGGGCATCAAGCTCTGCGTCTTAACCACTGAGTTCCTGTGGCCCTAATGGATATTTTAACCAGACCATTGGTTCCCAGTGTGGGACCCCCATACTGGGGGGACTTCAATTCTCAGAAGCCTAAGGCAGTACACTGGCTGATCAGTGCTTTGGAGAGTTGATAGCCAAAAACCAAAGGTTGAGAAACACTAAACCAGACCTTAAAAGTACAGCCATATGAAATTGCCCACCAAGCTAAAAAATAAGTTGCCTACCATTGCTTTAGGTCAGAGATTCTCAACTGGTGGCCTGTGGGCTGGATGTGGCCCACAGCATCATTTTGTGTGGCCTCCACTGCCTCCACCACACCAGGAAGTGCCATGTGGTGGAGGAAGGGCAAAATGGCCATCCGGCCCCCAAAGCTGTCTGAGGGAGTGTGACCCGACCCCCTGCTTAAAAAGGTTGAGAACTCCTGCTTTAGGTATACATGGTTCCATGATGTTTTAGTTCCAAGGACTAAAGCAATTCTCCCTTGGGAATGTCTGCTCCTTAATTGTTATTCCTAAACTTGGCACTGACTCCTCACATAAACATCACAAAGGCTATTTGTTCTTGTAAGAAATGAGTTTTAGTGGAAGATGTAATACATTTTACAGTTTTTATAGTGTTCCTAACTGGCTTTTAACTGTTGTCAAATGAACAGTTTTAATGCCAGTATGTTTGCCAGTCAAGCTGCCTCGGGTCCCTTTTTCAGGAGAAAGATAGGACAGGATTTAATAAAATAAAATAAAATAAAATAAAATAAATGTTTCTTTATGTACAGGACTGACCAGACTGGCAGGGGTGTGTGGATTGACTCCTTCATTTGTTACAAAAGCCTCACAAATAGTTATTAGTATATCGCTGTTGTGTTTTTATTCCCAGAGACGTGAAGTGATTTTCTTTTAGTCTTACATACCAAAATACATTGGCTATCTTTACATGCTGTGAATTTTGACATATGCTGGGTTGTGTATTTATGTGGCTGCCTCATTTTAAATATAGGAGCTGAGGTGGCCCAATGGTTAAGAAGCTCACCTTGTTAGCTGGAAGGCTGGCAAGTTGGCAGTTAGAGACTGCATGATGGACTGAGTGCCTGTCTCTGTCCCAGCTCTTGGAGACATGAAAAGAGACTCATTTGGGCAATCCCTGAGCAGAGTTTCTTCCCCCCAAATCCTTTCAACCCAGAATAATTTCTGACATGAAATTATTATTATTCTATTTCGAATATATTTTGTGCCAGGCCTCCTTACAGCTTAAGGTATTATGGAAAGTAATGGCAGGTTTTTATAGGTGGTCATTAGTCTCATAGAACCATTGGCCTATTCTGTAAGCTTTAATTACTACCCATTCAAGCTTACTGTGCTATTTTTAGCATTGCGCTGGATTTTTGAATTCATTCTTCAACCTTGCAAAACTCTGATGTCAGGCTTCAAGGGATGGTTGCTGTAGTGATTGGCTCCTGGTTTCTCAGACCTTTTTATGAACTGTAATTTGATTATTTCTAGGTTGTGAAGGCTTGTCCGTAAAGAAAGCTGACAGGAGAAAATTGATTTGTTTGGGAAATGGAGGATTGCCAGAGAGGCAAACAGATGGGTACTAAAGCAGATCAATAGGGACTGTGGTGGCTTAGTGGTTAAGACACTGAACTTGAAGACTAGAAGGTCAGAGTTCGAGACCCGAATACTGCACGGTGGAGTGAGCTCCCCTCTCTGTCCTTCCAACTTAGCAGTTCAAAAGCAAGATGTTGCAAGTAGATAAATAGGTAGCACTTTGGTACCACATGTCCACAGAAACATCTGCAAACATAGTGTTGGCTTTCAGTTATAAACAGATGAGCACTGAACCCTACAGTTGGATACGTCTGGCTTTCGAGCAAGGGCAACCTTTACCTACCTAAAGCAGATCAAGCCAAGACTGTCTCTGATGGCAACAATTATGAAACTGAAGTCGTACTTTTGACACGTCGTGAAAAGGCCGATTCTTTGGAAAATACAATAATGCTCAGAAAAGGTGGAAGAAATAAAACAGGAAGGCCAAACGTGAGATTGATTGACTCCTTAAAGAAAGCCACAAGCTTGAGTTTGCAAGAGCTGAGCAGGACTGTTGAGAACAGAACAATTTGGAAGAATGCTCATTCATAGGGTTGCCATATGATGGAGGTCCTGTTATTCAGGTGTTCCATGCCCAAGTGATGGCTTGGTCTCTAGGTTGGATGAACCAAGTACAAAACATGATGCTATTTTAGATCTGGCGCTCTCTGTGGAACTGCTACCCTGATACAATATGCTTTTTCCTCATCTCTGGCAGATTCCCCAGTTGTGCCCTAACTTGGATAAGAAGCAGACAACACTGGCCCATGCGTTGTTAGTCTAAAGCAGGAGTTCCCAACCTTTTCAAGCTGGGGACCGAGTCATGCGCTCTCAGTCAGTTTTCAGGGCCAGACGGCCATTTTGCCCTGAAGGGGGCAACCATTGTGTCCCAACAGCCTATAAGGGCAGCCATTTTGTTTCTTGAATGCCCTTGGAGGGGTGGGGGTGGGCACATGAAATGGCCATGATAGGACATAACTTATTGCATGGTTCACAATGTCTGCAAGTTAACCTCACAACTTGATACTTGATGGAGAGTGCTTATTTTATTACCTTATTATTTTACGCCTTTCTGACTGTCAATATGTATTTTTGTTAAACATTAACTGTTGTTTTGAAGTGCATTTTTAATTCTGTCTATCCATACAGCCAGACTGGCTATGAAGAAATGAACTATGCAAAATATTTGGTAGGTTAAATAATTCCCTACTCTTGGATAGCTTTGATGAGTTTAAAGGTCTTGGAACCCCTCTCTGGATAACCAATCTGAATGCAATGATGGGAGTCAGAGTTAAATACATCTGCAGGGGAAAAGCAGTCTTAATACGTTTATTATGGTCATAGGAACCATTCAAAGACACATGAGTCAATTTATGACTACAAAGAAAATATATATATATATATATATAAAGAAAGGTTATTAGGTTTTAAGGAATTGAGGTGGCTCAGTGGTTAAGAAGCTCGCTTTGTTAGCTGTAAGGCTGGCAAGTCAGCAGTTCAAGACCTGGGTACTGTATGACAGATTGAGCACCCGTCTCTGTCCCAGCTCTTGGGGACATGAAAGGAGCCTCATTTGGGCATTCCCTGAGCAGAGTTTCTTCCACAAAAATCCTTTCAACCCTGAATAATTTCTCACACAAATTATTAGGTAGACTGCAATGGCTCAAGTGGTTAAGATGCTCACAGGGAGGCGGAAGGCCAGCAGTTCAAAACCCGAGTACTTCATGATGGAGTGAGCTCCCATCTCTGTGCCCAGCTCCTGCCAACCTAGCAGTTCAAAAACAAGAAATTCCAAGTAGATAAATAGGGACCACTTCATTGGAAAGGTAAACAGCATTCTGAGCACTTCGGTGTCTAGGCATGACTGCCACATGTCCATGGAAACATCTGCAAATGCAGACAGTGCGTGCTCCTCAGCTATAAACAGAGATGTGCACAGAACCCTAGAGTTGGATACAACTGGCTTTCGAGCAAGGGTGACCTTTACCTTTACTATTTTTCAATAAGTAAGTGGGCCTTTTTTGTGATTACAGCAAGGAAAACCTTAGCAACTAGAGTAGTATCATAAGGGCTCTAGACTGACAAATGATACATAACTAGGCATTTCTCAGAATAGCCTCAAAATGTTTGCAATAGGGGACAAATTAAATGCTCCCCATTTTGTTCATAAAATTTGTAGTGTAAAAAGGAATGAAACAAAATTCATGAGCACCATCCATACATGGGCAATATCTTTCTTGACATGGAATTCCCCCAAATCTATCCTGGAGTAATGCTCAGAGTAGAACATTAAATCTAGCAAACATAAATATGAGCCTGGGGGGTATTCTCAGAGTTGTTAAATAAGCTGCGGTTGACCCATATATTGGCAAAACGCCACATGCGATAGCAGGGCAGTTTCTGTTTACTAGAGAAAGCAGATTTTGCTGCAGAAAAAGGCAGGTTGACCCTAGGCTAGGTTTGACCCTGAGGGTTGGTACATTAAAAAATACAGTAAAACCCCAACTTACGTAAAAAGTCTGTTCTGTAGTTTTTTTTAATATAAATTGGTTTTTTGCTTAACTTGAAGCAAACCCATAGGAAAAATGCATTTTTAATTAACTTGAAGCAAACCCATAGGAAATTGTGTTATGTAAATCGAGACATTTAGTGCAAAAAAACATGTAAGTTGAATTTTATATAACTCAAGGCATATGTAAGTCGGGGTTTTACTTGTACATTTCTTTCTAAAATTTATATTCTGCCTCCATCTGAAATAAATGAGGCAGTAAATGATTTCTGTTAAAAGCACAATTTATGTTTAAAGCACAATAAGTTTAATTTAGATTTAATATAAAATGCAAACAGATCAAAATCAGATGCATTTAAGGTATATATATATATATATATATATATATATATATATATATATATATATATATATATATATATATATATATATATATATATATATATATATATATATATATATATATATATATATATATATATATATATATATATATATATATATATATATAAAAATGAAAATCTATATTTGTTTCCATGTATAAGGCCTCTTTTTTAGGGTTCAGTCCTCCGAGGAGCTTGCAAAGTATTGAAGGCACGTAATTCATTCATATAGTAACTGCAAGCAGTTAATTGACCTTGTTGATTGCTTTTCAGCCATTTCTGATTTAGAAGTTTGGGCCTGAAGCCAATTTCTGTATTTCATAATTCTGAAATGAAAGGTCATGTGCTTTTTGTGTTGTGGAGGAGGGGTATGCTTTTGAAGAACAAATTGGCTCTATTCTGCATTGATCGGTTTGTCTGTTATCAAAAACTTAGCTGTTTCCCTTCCAGCTGATAATATTCAACACCACTGACATTCAGCCAAAGAAATACATTAGTCCAGATTTCCTTATCAGTTTCCTTCTTTTACTCCTGCCTGTTTTCATACAGAGCCACTGCAAATCTGTCATTGTAAAGAAGGAGCCTCTGTGTCTCATGAGAATACAGTAGAGCCCAGATAGTTAATGAATGAAAGATGATTGGACTTGGGTAAAACAGAAACCTGGTGAGGTAGATTAGACAGAAGAAGAGTGATCGAGCTTTGTAGGAAGAAAGCGGACAAGGGTGTCAGTGTCAAAACACAGAGAGTGCCAAAAATGTATACACATTTTAAGAACGGAAAAAACCCTGTATTACAATAGTAATACTCAATATATACTGATAATAACCAAAGATGAATACAAGTCACATTTGACTTCTGCTTTTGTAAGAGGAGCTCAATGTGGTTACATCAGCATTCCAACATTTCCGATTATGGTCAATCACTGCTTGAGCAACATTGACCAATGTGTCCATTTGTATCACTGTACATGCTGTTTCAATTCCTTCCTGAAGTACCGCCAGGGTAGCCGGTTTTCTATGGTACACCACATCTTTTAAGCCCCCCCCCCAGGGTAGACATCAAGGGGTGTTAAATCAGGAGAACATGGGAAAACTCAACTGTACCCTCTTCAAAATGGTATTGCGCTCCTCGAAAGACAACCATTGGAAGCTGCTGCCAAGAGGGATTTAATCCATTTGGGGACCATCACCCTTCCCTGTGGACTTCATCACCCAAGGCCATTAGTCCTCAGGGTTGTCAGGTTAATTAACTGCCACCTGACACTCAGTGTTGAGTTGATAGTAGTATGGTCTACTCCAGTAGTTCTCAACCTTTTAAAGCTCACACTTCCTCAGACAGTTTCGGGGCCCAGATAACCATTTTTCCCTTCCTCCACCACATGGCACTTCCTGGTGAGGTGGAGGCTGTGAAATGGTGCCATGGGCTGCACCCAGCTCGGGAGGCGCAGATTGAGAATCCCTGGTCTACTCTATTACCATAGAAGGATAACCTGGCCAGACTTTTCCT
This sequence comes from Bradypodion pumilum, assembly GCA_035047305.1. Lineage (NCBI taxonomy): Eukaryota > Metazoa > Chordata > Lepidosauria > Squamata > Chamaeleonidae > Bradypodion > Bradypodion pumilum. The sequence continues at coordinate 14,048,766 of JAWDJD010000014.1, read as the reverse complement.
GCCAGTCTCATGTATTCTAGGTAGAAGAAATGTCAGCAAAATCCTCCAGATTCTAGTCCTAGATTGTACCTTGCGAACTTGCTAAAACCTGTCTGAAAGGAGATGACAGCTTTCAAGCTCTTTCTCAACCAACCCAGATACTATGAATGTGTTACAGTTTCATCAACAGCTGCTAGATTGGAAATAGCAAAACATTGGAAAAATGCTTCTACAGTCTGTGGCTGCTTCATCAGGATCCTTCATGTTGCTGTATCCAAAAACAATTGAGTTGCTTGTGTGTGTGCATGCGCACGCATGCGTGTGTGCACGCACGTACGTGTATGTGCATGCAAAAGCAAAACTATAAGTTAAAAAACTTTAAAAACAGCATCCCAGGATTCAGTACGGATGTCACGCTGCGATGTGGAAGGTAGATGAAAGGCCACGGCATTATATTTGCAGGACAGTCTTTGTGGCTGATGGCCATGATGAGCGCCAATTTTCATAATTGGATACGGCACAAGAAGAAGAAGGATTCAGTTAAAGGTTAAAAGCCTGCCTGAAAAGGTAAGTCTTAAAACTGTTGGTGAAGGATAAAAGGGATGGAGCCAAACATGGGCTTCAAATTAATCATGAAGATGGTATTCTTGGTGGTAATGTATGGCTGTGAGAGCTGGACCACTAGGAAAGCTGAGCACAGAAGAATAGATGCCTTTGAAATGTGGTTTTCGAGGAGAGTTTTTAGAGTACCCTGGACAGCGAGGAGAATAAATAGAAGAAATCAACCCTGACTGCTCCGTAGAAGGACAAATAGTAAAGATGAAGCTAAAGTGCTTTGGACATCAAATGAGAAGAGAGGATTCACTTGAGAAAGCCTTGATGCTGGGAAAGGAGGAGGGCAAAAGAATAAGGGGCCAGCCAAAGATGAGATGGCTAGATGGTATTGTAGATGCAGTGGGCACAAAGCTCGGTGGGCTGAGGAGGATGGTGGAAGACATGGTGCCTGGCGGGCAATGATCCATAGGGTCGCAAAGGGTCAGAATCAACTGTGAGACTGAACAACAAATTGTGATTTAAGCTTTGAAAAGGCAACCAAGAGTTGCAGCATAGAACCAGGACAGGAGAAAATTAGAAATGAAGAAATCCCAGCAGTGGACTGTATCAAGAACCAGCAGTTAAGCAGCATTCAAAGTCAGTGGTCTTCCCAGTAGTAATGTATGGTTGTGAGAGCTGAGTGCAGAAGAATAGATGCCTTTGAACTGTGGTGCTGGAGGAGACTCTTGAGAGTCCCTTCAACTGCAAGGAGATCAAATAAGCCGATCCTACAGGAAATCACCCCTGACTCCTCCTTGGAAAGGCAAATATTGAAGATGAAGCTAAAGTACTTTAGACACCAAATGAGGACTCACTTGAGAAGGCTTTGATGCTGGGAAAGATCAAAGGCAAAAGGAGAAGGGGGCGGCAGAGGATGAGGTGGCTGGATGGCATCGTTGATGCAATTGGTGTAGATCTGAGTGGGCTGCGGAGGATGGTGGAGGAAAGGGATGCCTGGCGTGCAGTGGCCCATGGAGTCGCAAAGGGTCAGACTCGACTATGAGACTGAACAACCACAATGTCAACAGCATGCATTCTTTTTCAAACAACAGAATATCAAACACTCTGTAAAATGGCTGCAGAATGACAGAAGCGCACACACAGACCTTGGTTGCAACTTCCTTTGTGACAGTATCCCTGTATCTAGAAATCAATTTTGCAGCTGACAAGTACAGACTAGCCACAGAAGAAACAAACAAACATGCAATACGTCCAGTTGTTGGTTCACCTAAGAGGCTCTACAATCCACCACAAGAGAGCTTTTTCCTAGGAAATCTGTAGCCCAGGTCTTATGCCAATTTAATAACTCTAATTGTGAAATGGAATTGTATTAGTCTGTTTCAACCATGTCAAACAGTAGGTCTCATTTAAATGCTCTACTCTCAGAAAGGACACTTCCCAACATGAATGTTAAAGATCTAATTTAAGATTTCTTTATTTGCATCAGAGAGCTCACTGCAGAATATAAGAGCGAATAGATATACTGTATTCCTCTTGTACTGACTTAACATGTACCTATGAAACCTCCTCCTGATTCTTGGAGAAAAACTGAACAAATAATGAGATTGTCTTACACACATGTACGATTAGGCAAGCAGGTTGCAACCTTGTCTGAAATCCTGTAGCTTAGCTTAGTAGGTTGTAACTACAGTAGACCTGTTGAATTACTGAGGTTTTGCTAAACCAGCCCCTCTGTTAGTTCCGTTGATTCAATGGACCTACTCTAGCTGCAATTTACTATGCTAAACAATGGGATTTCACACATTCCCTCATTTTTCTTTTTCTGTAGCTCAGTCTATTGCCTGAGCATGCAGTCAAGGATGAAATCTTTTATATATAAATGTTGTATCGTACAAAACTTAAATTTGGCTAGAGTAAGAGGGTTGCATGGTACAGATAGTAATGACCCTTTAAGTCAGGGATTCTCAACCTGCGGCCCATGGGCCGGATTTGGCCTGCAGCGCCATTTCATGTGCCCCCACCGCCTCCACCACACCTGGAAGTGCCATGTAGTGGAGGAAGGGCAAAATGGTTGTCCGGCCCCCAAAGCTGACTGAGGGAGCATGATCTGGCCTCTGGCTTAAAAATGTTGAGAACTCCTGCTCTAAGTTATTGTGAGTATATTGTCATCCTTGCTCGAAAGCCTGTCATATCTGACTCTAAGGTTCAGTGCTCCCCTCTGTTTATAGACAAAGAGCCAGCGCTGTGTGCATCTGAAGATGTTTCCATGGACATGTGGCAAGCATGCCTCAACACCAGAGTGAACGGAACGCTGTTTACCTTCCCACCAAAGTGGTAGCTTGCAGTCTACTTGCAATTTCTTGCTTTCGAACTGCTAGGTTAGCAGGAGCTGGGACACAGAAGGAAGTTCACTCTGTCACGTAGCACTCAGGTCTCAAACTGCTGACCTGCCCACCTTCCATTCATCAAGTTCAGCATTTTAACCGCTAAACCACCGCAGTCCCTTATTGTGAATAGTATCTTTGGATATAATGAATGACTTAGTTAAGGAGAAGGATCTGAAGGAAATGAGACTGGGGCAGACCCACAAAGAAACAGTAAGTTAATTCCCCATCCCCTGCTTGGATCATGAGTTGACATGGGCCAGATTAATACTACATTTATACTGGGAATTATACAATGTGATCAACAGGCTCACTTTGAAGTAACCGTTGCCCTGTCTGTGTGTAGACATTAGTTTGTCATAGCTTGAAGTGCAAATCATGTCTATACAACTGTAACACCTTGTTGGATGAAAACTGTGATAGGACAACACAAATGTATGTTCGTAGCTCTACGCTGTCTAACTATGAACTCATTTCATCAATCTAAATACTGTAAATATTTTCTGGAAGCATTTCAAAAGAGATTATACCAGCATGTGTAAAACTGTTCTGAGGTTGGAAGCTTTTTCATGCTCTAGTTTTGAAAAAAAATCAGCATTCTTGACAAGTACCGCGGTGGATGTTAAATATGGAACACTGTATCTTAACCACTTATTCCGATCCCCCTCCCCACGTTGATGCATGAGGGGAATCAGACACAGGTAGTAAAGAAATTCTCCCTCCTTGGCTTAATGGTTGTTTCACAACCTCTAAAGCAGGGGTTCCCAACCTGTGGGCTGGATCCATCCCCATGCGCCATTTTATGTGCCCCCCACATTTGAGAAATAAAATGGCTGCCCCTTTGAAGCTGTTGGGATAAAAGGGTTGCCCCCATTGTGCAGGCAGTGCAAAATGGCCATCCGGCCCTCGAACCTGACTGAGAGAGCATGACCTGGCCCCCAACTTGAAAAGGTTGGGAACCGCTGCTCTAAAGAAATGTCTGTTCAGCTGGTCTTATCCTTTTAATCAATGCTGAGCTAGTTGTCTCCATCAGTTCATAGAATCCCATTTGTGATAAAGTACGATACCCTATTTGTGATTATTTTGGAAACGGAGTACCAAATGTTGAAATAGGGTGCATGGCAGAAACTGTACAATCAGCTTAATGTTAGCTTTATTTTGTTCTGATATTGACTGCAAGAATATGGAAAGATACTTTGTAGAAATAATGCTTTCCCATTATTTGTTAGAGACGCCGATGTCGCTAGTCTGTGTGAATGACGGAAACTTTCCGATTGTTTACTATTTCCATTCCACTCCCGTAGAAGGGAGGTGGGCTAAACAGTGACAAAGAGATGGCTCAGATAAAGAAAATGGAAGATGACATTTTAAAATCAACTTCTCTTTGTTATAATAGTAAAAGGAGGCAGCACTTAATGACAGTTCTGTTATTTATTAGGTGTCAAGGATGACCTTCACATCTGGAAATTGGAGCATCTGGGATGTAGAATCCCATTATTTTAATTGCTATAAACATTATTTATTGTGTGTTTTCATTACCTTGCTAAAAACAGGAAGTTGATGTCTTACATCTGGGTGCTTCATTACTTACCTAGGGGCTGCGGTGGCTGAGTGGTTAAGAAGCTCACCTCGTTAGCTGGAAGGCTGGCAAGTTGGCAGTTCGAGACCCGGGTACTGCATGATGGATTGAGTGCCCGTCTCTGTCCCAGCTCTTGGGGACATGAAAGGAGCCTCATTTGGGTGTTCCCTGAGCAGAGTTTCTCCCACAAAAATCCTTTTAACCCAGAATAATTTCTGACATGAAACTATTTTTTATTATTACTTACCTATTACAGTACTGTGCTTTTAATACACAACATGGCAGAGTTGAAATCTCTGCCGCCACCCCTCCTTTGGCTAATGTTGTTGTATTCATGAATGGTTAGGTTTTGGCAGTTTAACCTTAACCTTGCTGCCTTTTAAAATATGGGTTTTTCGATTTGGCTGCCATCCCATCTTGGAAGTGCAAAATTTGACACTAACACATTTCCTGTTTCATGAGATTTCTAATCCTTTGACTAGAAACAAAGGCATTGTATTTAAAACATTTCTCTTGAATGAGTCATAGCTTCCAGTATAGAAGTGGGACAGGATGTGTTTACCACCTTGTCATCCCAAATATTACAATCCTTATGTTGGGGTGGGTATTCTTTTTACAATGGATGAAAGCTATTGGGGGCGGGGGGCTGAATGCCAACAGACTGAAGCTAGTGACAAATGTCACCAGAGTCAAAAGTAACAGATGAATCCTTTCCCATCTTGTTATGATACAGTGGAACCTCGGTTAACAAATGGCTCGGTTAACATAAAAATCACATAACAAAAGGAAATCCATAGAAAGTGGTGGCTTGATTTATGGAATTATTTTTGAAACGGATTAATTGATTTTCAGTGCATTCCTATAGGAAATTACATTCAATGCATACCTATGGGAAATTCGGTTAAAGTAATTTTTTCTGTAATAAACGTCCCAGAGAACACATTAATTACGTTAAGTTCCACTATATCTTAATTTTCTCCTTCCCTCTCTCTTTCTCATCTTCTCTTACTACTTAGTGGGAGAAGAGACAAATCAGTCTTTCAGAGGCATATATGTGCTGCTTACAGAATGCTCTTGAAATGAGTCCCAAAGGTTACATGAATAAATGAAAGTTGGTCACCCCGGAAATGAGATGTCTGAGGAAGGCTGCTAGAGTGACTAGAAGAGATAAAATCAGGAATGATAATACTATATAAGGGAAAGAAATGGAATAGAACCAACCTTAAACTACATGCAGAGACCACAGATAAAGTTGTTTGCCCATTTGGAGAGAATGTCTTGGAAGTCCACACCATACAAGGCATATGTGGAAAGAGGAGAAGGACAAAGACCACTAGGCAGACCCAGAGGAAGGTGGAGAGACAACATCAAAGACATATTCCAAGAACAACAAATAATGCTGGTGGAGGCCGCTAGAAGTGCCAGAGCAAGAGCGTTGTATCTCTCTAAAAACCCAAAAGGGTGAAAGAGGAAATAAAGAAGAAGAGGAGAAGAAGAAGGAGACACATGAATTTAGTCTAAGGATGGGGTGTACTACTTGGATTGCTGGTTGCCTACCCCATTCTTCTATCCTGGAGAAAGGTTGTGTGATATGTTGGAGGAAAAGGGTTGTGGAAGATTCATATCAAAGGAGAATTTGAAAGCACAAGGAATGGGAAGGCAGAAGGGAAGACATTAATAGGATGGCAAGAGACACAACTGTAGAATAGGCCATCAGTCAGCCTTCTTGGGTTTCATTTGTGGGAGAGCCTCAAACCAACATAGAAGCTATATTTATGCCTGATGCATCAGGGAAGCATTGAAGCACAAGCTGTTGTGTGACCTCATTCAAACGTTTTGCTGATTTGTGGAGGCGTGTAGTTTTTCTCCACGACACTTAACCTTTTCTGCTTTCCCAGGCGAGCTCTCTTCTGCCACCAAAGATTTGACGGAAGATGTAATGATGATGTGTTTTGATACTAATTTCACCCTCGTAGTCTCACACCATTGCTGTTTGCATCTCTTGCTGGAGAAGGGCGAAGAGTTTCACTTTCAGGCAGGAGGTTGAACATCAGATGATCATTAGTCGCTTGTGCAATTATGGTTTGGTTGCTTTGCTTCAGAAACTCAAGTCTCAACCACTTCAAAGGTCCTCCTGTGTCCCTTTTGATCTGTCTAGACTGGATTGGAAGAGCCTAATCTCCCCAGCTAACATAGCGTTGCTTATATTGTTCTTTTGTCATACGGCTTCCTTTCCTTCTTCCTTTGTAGCTTTTAAACCTAGCTGAATTTAAAACACACCCAGCTTTTAGTTGAAAGCAAACACAAAATTGAAAGATGTCGTCTATATTTTTCTTTCCTTTTCCCAGAAGCTTAGCGAACGCCAAATTATAACCCCCCACTTCGCCCACCTGGCTGGTTTCCAAAGCTATACCAGAAGAAGAAACATTGATAAAATCAACATTGGCCTCGTAAAGCTGGATAAGTTGAAGAAGAATTTATTTCTATGGCAGCTAGAATATTTGAGTCTGTGTATAATGTTATATTTTTAAGCTGCGGGTGCCTTTCCACAATTACGGCTTTCTCTGCCTTAGTGTTTTGCGTGTCTTGGCTAAAATACGGGTAGCGTTTTTCCTGTGGGTCTCGCATACCAAAGAGTTATTAAACAAAAATAGGACTTTTCTCTTGCCTTCCTGTTTTGAAAAGAGCACATGTAAAGAGAGTTGAGGCCTTAATGAGATTGAGGATTTTTATTGCTCCTGATTTAGGTTTCCAATGTACAGCGTACAATGCCGGATCTAAATGTGCAGTTCAGAGTTGAACATTTTCTCTTGTTAAGTTATATTTGGAGACATATGGAATGAGAAAACATGGCTTGTTATTCTTAATTCAAACTTCATTATTCTTCAAGGTTCATGTTTAATCTTGGAGCCAGGTCAAAACTTCTGGAGGGCTTTCGGGCATCTTGACTTGAGAAGATTTTGCCTTTCAATACTCTAGGCCTGAGTCCAATCCCAAACCAGTTCCTCAACAAACCTATCCCACTTCTTCCTGCAGTTACACTTTTTTTATTCTTAAATTCATTTAGTTATTCCAGTTTATAGTTCAGACTTAGTTTAATTTGGAACTCTTACTTGTCTTTCTGGCAGTCCGTGGTAGCCATAAAGTTCTTTGCCAACACTGAATTTTTAGATAAATAGATTATTTTTTTGCCCTGTCAGCTTCTGTCATTAACCACTTTCATAGCTATACATAATAATTGCAATACTATAGTATTATCCCTACACTTCATGATCTTTTCTACTTCCTTCATTGCTACCCTCCCAAATCTTAGTCTGATTTCTTGACTGCCATCTCTGTTTGGATTAATGATCAAACCAAGGAGTAGAAAACAATGGTTTTGATTTCATCACTGTCGGTATTAAAGTTATGTAATTCTTCTGTAGATATTATCCTAGTCATCTTAATATTAAGCCACAATCCTGGTTTAGTACTTTCTTACTTAGCTTCCACCAGTAGTTGGTTTCAAGTACCAGCATTTCCTGCACTGGCTCAAGGGGCTAAGATGCTGACTGGAAGGTGACAGGTCAGCAGTTTGAGACCTGAATACTGCTCGATGGAATGAATTCCCATCTCTGCCCTGCTCCAGCCAATTTAGCAGTTTGAAAGCAAGAAATTGCAAGTAGATAAATAGGGACTACTTTGGTGGGAAGGTAAACAGTGTTATGTGTGCTCCAGTGTCTAGTCATGCCTGCCACATGACCACGGAAACGTCTGCAGATGCAGTCAGAGCTGGCTCTTTGGCTATACCTCCATACCCCATTGCATTGGCCATGCCCAAAGATTTGGCCCACCCACAGATTTGGCCCTGCCCATTAGAGATGGTAGTAAAAAAAATTGGAGTGCATCACTGCCTTTACCTTACCAGTATTTTCTACTCTTGCTTTTACTCCTTCATTTGGCTCTAGTTCTCCACTGAGTAGAACAGATAGGAGCACTTAAACAAACAACAACTTTGTTTGACCTTTTGGTCAGTTCCTTTTGCCTGATCGAGTGTGAGAAAGATTAACCAGCAACACTAGGCTGCCGTTACCAGGGTATGCCCGATTCTGGTTAAAATAAATACCACAATCTTCTAGGTACCCCTTCTTTTGGAGTAATTAGCTGCCTTCCCATGCTTATTTCTGTTTGGTTGTCTGTATAGTTTTGCTAACAGCAGATAGTTAAATGCAACACTTGGTTAACAAAGAGGAAAGAAGCATCGTGTAGCGTTATCACCGTGACAAAATGCGAAGCCAAGTAAGGGTCCTTGTGTTTAAGGAATCAATTTGGCATAGCTATTCCAATGCAAAATTAAGATGCTAGGCAAGAAACAGTGACAACAAAGCTGTACACAGATTGCTTTGACGGCAGGATTTGCCATTCGTCAGGCACAATAGGTTGAGAAGGGGGATATAGATAGATAGATAGATAGATAGATAGATAGATAGATAGATAGATAGATAGATAGATAGATGACAGAGAGAAAATGAGAAATGAGTAGCACTGCAGGGAGTGATAATACTATGGACTCCAGCAGACTGTCTGTGTATGATAATTGGAAAGAATAGACTGTCAAGCCAAGAGCATCGAATTCTCATTTGGAGGAGGTGATTTGGTGGCATTAGGGCAGTTCTGAGAGATACCCTTAAAGAGTTCGGGAAGAGAAGGTGAGACACAAGCTGTGTGTGAGCACATGGCCCATCTGTCACCAGTTAAGAAAAGAGGCTGCATTTATCCTGGTGGAAGGGACTATTCATCTTTTCTTGATCACAGGAAAGAATTGCTAGCCGCGTAAACCCAAGATAGCGAGAGTTGCCCTATGGCTGATTTAAAAAACCAGGGGGAAACTTCATGGTCAGGAGATACATTCAACTAGTATTAATCATTGCTTGCTGTTATGTCATTTTTAGCTTACAATGAGTGCACTCAACGTCTTCTAGACAATTTGGTAAAGGTCTCCCTTGCTATAATAATGTCATGTCAGAAACTATTCTGAGTTGAAAGGATTTTGGCTGAAGAACTTCTGCTTAGGGAACGTCTGAATGATGCTCCTTTCATGTCCCCACCATCTTTTCCCCAACCAAGTGGTCCCTATTTATCAATTCAATTCAATTTTATTTACAGTCCATGACCAACATAACAAGAACACAAAAGCATAAACACCACATCCTAAGCTAGACTGGACAGAGTATTTATCTACTTGCAATTTCTTGCTTTTGAACTGCTAGGTTGGCAGGAGCTGGGGTGGATGATGGGTACTCAGTCCATCCTGTAACACTTGGGTCTTGAACTACTGACCTGTCGACGTATGAGTGAGCAATCTCCAAAATGTTCTGTTCTCAACAGATCTGCTTAAGTCTTGTAAACTCATTAAATAGTTTAGGGCAGGGGTTCTCTAACTTTTGAAGTTGGGGGCCAGGTCACACTCCCTCAGACAGTTGGTGGGCCGGACGGGTGTTCCAGCTGCCGGCACTGGAGTCAGCCACAGACTCATTTACAGCTGTTGTAAATGCATTTATAACAGCTGTAAATGAGTCCGCGGCTCTCGTAAATGCATTTACAACAGCCATAAATGACTCTTTGGCTGATTCTGGTGGCAGTAGCTGAAACAAGGATGTGGGCTGGTTGATTTGGTGCCATGGTTTGAGAACCCCTGGTTTAGGGAGTCTGGCTATCTCACATTTGCTCTTCCTCTTTTACTGATGCCTTCTCATTGTGTCCCCAAAGTAAAACACCATCACATTTGCCTCCAGAGGTAGTTCGATCTTGACTTGCTTCAGGGCTGAATTTATTCATCTTTCTGGCAGTCCAGGGAATCTGCAAAGCAAATAAATCAATTTCATATACAGTAAAACCTTGCATAAAGAGTGCCTCGCCTAGAGTCTTAAAGAGCAGAATTTTCTCTGAATAGTTGCCCTTGCTTAACAACTAAATCAGAGTTCGCAATCCCTCCCGCCAGAAATCACAATCGGTCACTTACAATGGCAGTAGTGACACTTTTTCCAAGTTTTTAGCTTAAAGTGCAACTCGCTTAAAGAGCAATCCCATGGAACACATTATGCTCTTTAAGCGAGGTTACCACTGTAGTATACTGACATAATTTACTGCAGTCACCCGGGACAGGACTGACAAGCAACTGTGGTTGGAGCAGCCTTTACTAACAGAGATGGCATTTTAGTTTTCTTTATAATGCACAGGAATTAAAAAGAATAGCTTTACATGTGTGCAAAGCTGAATAGACAGGATGTTAAAGACACTTGCACAGAATTCATTTCTGGACTTCCCAGCAGTGTCTTGTTCCTGTGAAACTCTGGCTGTCTTTCCTTCTGGTGGCTCTTAGTGTTTCCTAGAAGACAATTAGCCTCTTTTAAAGCCCTTTTGAACACAACACATTTATCATCCTTTGCTACTCATTCCAGAATTGGTTCATTAGCTCAGTCTTCAGCAAAATAGCCTTTAGAGTGACCCGAGGGCTGGTGGCCTTTGTTGAATCGTCAGTGGCTAATTTATCCCATTGATAGACAAATTATGGTCTAATGAGGAGTGTTTCAGATTTTCCCCGCATCTGGCTTGCTGTTGGAAATCAAACTATCTCACTGTCGGTCTTCAATACAGTGTCATAAATCTTGATCTAACTTTGTTATAGAATAATTACAAGTTGAGTTGATGGTCTGCATCTGTTTTTCATCAACAAGGGAAAGTTCTTAATACGGTTTTGCAAACAGCAGCGGCGGGGACCAACCTAAGATATGGTGCTCATTTACGTTTACACCCAAAAAGCCAGTGCTGGTCATGTGGCAGGCATGACTAGACACCGGAGTGCATGGAATGCTATTACCTTTCCAGCTGAAGTGTTACCTATTTATCTACTTTCAATATCTTGCTTTCGAACTGCTAGGTGGGCAGGGGCTGTGACGGAGAGAGCTCACTCTGTAATGCAGCACTCGGGTCTCAAACCGCTGACCTGCCAATGTCCCAGGTTTCAAGCTCAGCAGCTTAACCACTAATCCACCATGGTCCATTAAAGAGACAAAGGCAGAGCGGAAATAATGTTGTATAGTTGCTGCAAAATTTTGTACTCTGTGCACTGATAAAACAAACCTTTATCTTGGATGTTGTGTGCATTTAAAAGAAAGAAAAGAAAGAAAGAAAGAAAGAAAAACCTTTATGATCTTCCCAAAAAGTAGTGTTTCTGAAGAAATTATTTTGCTTTACGGTCTAAAACAGGTATTCTCAACCTGCAGCCCATGGGCCAGATGTGGTGCATGGCACCATTTCATGTGTCCCCCCCCCCCACCTCCACCACACCAGGAAGTGCCATTTGGTGAAGGAAGGGCAAAATGGCTGTCCGGCCCCCAAAGCTGTCTGAGGAAGAATCATCTGGGCCCCAGCTTAAAAAGGTTGAGAACTCCTCGTCTAAAACACCCATGAAGAAACAAATCCAGCTAGACTCTCCTTTTAAGGTGCATTTTGGCCCTGATCCCATCTCCACACCCAGGCTCATTAAATCTCCTTAGTTCTGGAAAATATGGTGAGAGTCTCTAATTGTCTGTGACAGGAATCCATGCATTACCTCTGGGCAAGAAAGAGGAGAAGCAACTTTCTCCTCTGCTCTCTTTCCTCTTTATTTTAAAACTTTCCTGCCTCCCTGGGTCACTGCACATTCTTTGCAAGAACAGGCCTCTAAATAAGTTTGTTTTTACTGGCAAAGACAGAAGCCCTTTGAAGATGCCCCTTGAGGCATGGAGGGTGGTAAATTTCCTACGTCTGACCCCAAACCTGTTTTGAAATATGTTTGTACTTTCTACCTCTCTGAGGGATGTTTCAAAGCCCTGCTGAAGACATAGGAAATGGTTGTTCCTATGGGCTGAACCGGAAGAAGAAATCCCTAGACATTTTAGGAGGGAGTTGCCCACCATACTACGGTCACAGAGTAGGTAGTAAAAAAAATGTGAATCCCACCACTGCACAAAAAACTTTCAATTTCTTCTTCAGCAACTGTAGTTAAAGACATGAGTGATGGCTAAATTGATTTTCCAAGGAATCCGATTGATATTGTTTTGCCCGAATTAAGACAACTGGAAGGTCAGCAGGTCAGCAGTTCGAGACCCGAGTACTGCATGACAGAGTGAGCTCCCAACTCTGTCCCAGCTTCTGCCAACCTAGCAGTTCGAAAGCAGTTTGAAAGCAAGAAATTGCAACTACTGTAGATAAATAGTTACCACTTTGGTGGGAAGGTAAACAGCATGACTAGTCTAGCCTGCAACACGACCACAGAAATATCTGCATACGCAGACAGCATTGGCACTTGAGCTGTGAACGGAGGTGAGCACTGGACCCTGGAGTTGGATACAACTGGCTTTCGAGCAAGGGCAACCTTTACCTACTTCTGAGTTTGGCATTTCCAGAATTTTAAAAAATGTTGTAATTTCCTGACCGAATTAACGTTACCTTTTTGTCAAAGCATACCTGATTCCCTTCTGTTGGCTATAATTAAAGTTGTTGTAATGTGGAGAGGGTTAATCTGGACAGCAAGTATTGTGTGTATGTCATTCCATGGAGAGTTAGTAGCTGTGGGTGGTGGATGCTTTGTGTGGACTGTTGATATTGTTCATCTTGACACTAGCGCAGATGGAGCCCATAGCAAAATGTCCGGGAAATCCCTTCCTGTTCACTGAAGAGTCATAGAAATATGCATGTAAATTGAACCTTGCTGGGAGGTCTGGGGAAAGTGTGGTGAAATCTCTCTCATTGTCTCTCCTCCCTTTCTCACTTTTAATGCTCAGTGTAGGAAAAGGCTCCCTGAATTACTCATAGACTTCTGTTTCCTTCATAGCTGGGGTATGACAGAAGCGGTGAACAAGGGTCAAAGATTTCACCCTCTGTTTGAACAACAGATTTCGTGTGTCTCTGTGTGTGTGCATTTCTCCCCCTGTGTAACAGGATGGGAATAAGAAGTTAACTGTTGGTGTGTCATTTGTAATTTGCAATTAACTCCTCCTTAACTGCTGGTAACCCCAAAAAAGCAGACAGAGGCTTTGGCTAAGAAATGCATTAAATCACGAATAAGATAACTGTGAGATTTTCTCACTTTCACTTTATATGCAACCTGTTCATTTATTTATTTCGCTGTCCTTCCACCCACCCACCCTTTACTAACTGTTTAGCCATCTGACCAAAACAGGTTAAAATGCAGTGAAATCCATTAGATGAAATGTAATTACATAGAACAGAATAAAAATAGGTTAAAACATCAAATGATCCAGTATCAATAAAATGAGATATAAAATTTACTCAATAAAATTATCAATAACATCCATCACTTTTGCATGCAAACCCTATCTGGTCAGTAAAACATCTTCTCTTTTGAGTAGCCCCAACTATAAACTTCATACAGTACTTCTAATATTTACATTTTTGTGTGCCCTGAAGGAAGTTAGTTAGAATGGAATATTGGGATCTAGGCATGCCTGCCATATGTCCATGGAAATGTCTGCAAAGGCAGACAGCACTGGCTCTTTGGCTATAAACAGAGATGAGCACTGAACCCTAGAGACAGATACGATTGGCTTTTGAGCACAGGTGACCTGTACCATTAATAAAAGACTATCTTATAATTTCTGTAGATACTGGTCTCTTATTGTGGCATATAATTAACAACTAAACAAAACTTGTACAATATTGTCTATTTCTGATTTTTGACAGATGCATGTTCTCTCAGAATAATGTGATTAATCGTCCAGTTTTAACCATAGAGTTGAACTCTAACTCAACCTAAGGCCACGCCAGTGGGCTGAATGTGGCCTGCAGAGCCATTTCATGTGGCCCTCCATTCCTCTAAGGGCATTCAAGAAACAAAATGGCCATCCCTTTGAAGCTGTTGGGACAAAATGTTCACCCCCATTGAGCAGGCAGGGCAAAATGGCCATCCGGACCTCAAAGCTGACTGAGAGAGCGTGACCTGGCCCCCTGGCTTGAAAAGGTTGGGAAACCCCCCCCCCAGCTCTAACTGCACAAATCTTGCTTTGGTAAATGCTGTTCTATGCCATTGTAGGTGAATGCCTGAATCAGTCCTGATAGACACTAAGAAACAGATGTGGTCATCTTGAATGTTTGAACCTTAGATCCTGGTGCATCTGTGTTTGGCATCCTCCTCTGCTATCCAACCCCCCCTCCCTTTATGAGTCTTGGATCATTCACTGACCTCCAGGGCTATGTCCAAGCTCAGCAGTCTTTCTATTGATCTATTGATCCTCCCTGGCTCAGATGTGTGTGCTGTGGCTGAGCAGGTGTGATGCCAGCGCTTGTACAAAAGTTGAGTTTTTCTTCTCCTAATGTGTCTCTTGAGAAAGAAGAGGTTACTGTGCTTTCCTTTAAGAGAATAAATTAAAACAGGACCATCTTTGAATACATGAAGATGTGACTTCTGCAGTTTTGAGGGCCGGATGGCCATTTTGCCTTGCCTGCATGATGGGGGTGGCCATTTTGTCCCAACAGCTTCAAAGCGGTGGCCATTTTGTTTCTCGAATGTCCATGGAGGGTTGGGAGGGCACATCAAATGGTTCTGCGGGCCTTAGGTTGGGAACCCCTGGTATCGAGCAATGCTAGCTGAAGACATGGTATTGTGTGAAACCGATCTTAGATGTCCTTTCCTTCTACAACAAATTCTTTGAATATCTTGCCACACTATTCAGAAAGCAACATTTGCCTCCGAAGAATGCAAAATGTTCTTTTTAAAAATGGCAAAGCCCACCCTTGGTGAAGGAAGATGACAATTATTCAGATGCTGTTTGTAGGGAACACATTCTGTTTCTGTAGTATGTAGCCTGTTTTGTTGCTTAAGTGATCTCGCCTGTCATGGACCATCGGCTCAGAAGCTTTTAACATCTAGTCCTGGGCTTTTATGTTCCACTGGGTCAGTTTGGATGCTTAACACATGGAGGTTACTTGGAGTTCAGCCTTGAACTCTTTTATGGCCCCTTAATTTGTTCTGAGTTCTGGAGCTTTTCCTTTCTGTCTTAATTCAATTTGAAATTCACAGAACTGAATTACCAAGAGGTGGAATTTGTCAGAATCTTAAATGAGCTCCATTGGATGGATGCGAGCTTTCATTTGCTCTGCTGTTGTTCTTCAAGGCCACGGCTAGTTTCTGCCCATCCATCAAACACCGACCACAATTACCAGCCCTACAATCATTTCCATTGAGGTGTGGTGGACAATTCAGGTTCATTTATTTGAAAAAGGGAAAAGGTCTCTTAAAGTGCTTCTGTCTAATCGTTGGCTGCAACTCGTATCCGAGAATGCATTTTCCCCTGAAGCAGGAAAAATGCCATTTGTTTAAGGTGGATCCCAGCTTGTCATGAAGTGACCCACACACTGTGATCATGGAGCCATCTCCTGCGGCACCTATGAAATGAGACACGCAAGATGTAACACCGGGACTGCAATGGACTGCCACAGCCTTGAGGATATTATCAAGGTGCGCCTTCACAGCCAGTCCATCTGGCATAGCCTTTTCCACCTCCATCACCATTGGGAATCAGAAGTGAGTCCTCCTCTTCTCATTTTTCTGTTGGCCCAATATGATGGTTTTCAGCGGCACTTCCTCCACTGAGAGGACCCTCACCCCACCTAAAGGGGCACATCTGCCTGTAGCTGTTGGCCCCTTTAGGGAGTCAGGTTATTTACCACCACCCAACACTCGGCATTGAGTCGCTGGCTGTATGGTCTACTCCATTACCATCACGGGCATCGGGCCAGACATGACTAATATACATTTGGAAATTGAATGATATATATCTTAATCTATAGTATGGTGGCTTAGTGGTTAAGATGCTGAACTTGATGACTGGAAGGACGGTAGGTCAGCAGCTATAGACCTGAGTGCTGCATGACGGAGTGAGCTCCCATCTCGGTCCCAGCTCCTGCCAACCTAAAAGTTTGAAAGCAAATAATTGCATGTAGATATATAAGTACCACTTTGGTGGGGAGGTAAACAGTGCTCTGTACACTCTGGTGTCTAGTCATGCCTGCCACATATCCACAGAAACGTCTGCAGACACAGATAGCACTGGCTCTTTGGCTAAAAAACAGATGAGCACTGAACCCTAGAGTCGGATACGACTGGATTTCAAGCAAGGGCGACCTTTACCTTTACCTATAGTATGGTTCCCCAACCTGAGCTCTATCTTTGCGGCCCTTCAAGTTACTTGTGTACAGCTATGCCATTTACCCCCAGACCTATATTCTTCTTTCTGCCTCAGGTGGTAACACAGTGGCTATTTTTTCCTGTCCTTTTCTTACAAAATACAAAAATACAATAGCAACATGGTTTCTTCGGGTCTTCTCCATACTAGCATTCTGGCTATTTGGGGGTGCTTTGCTAGTCAGCAGAGCTGAGGTACCCATAACAAGAACAGTTCTTGGTTGACCTCTGAATGTTTATTTTTTGATCCTAATTGGTAGTTTAATAATTCTATTATATTTTTATTTAAGATGTTGCTCTCTTTATGCTCTGTTGCCTTAATGGTTAAGACACTGAGCTTGATGGCTGGAAAGTTGGCAGCATGTTTGGTCACATGTTTCATGCCAGGATCGGCTTATTGAGTCACCAGTGACACATCCATCAACAGAGAAAATAATGACTTCCAGGGAGAAATGTAGGCTCGGTCACATGTTGCTGCCGATGACAACAAAACGCAAATGATAATAGTGTTCTGTGTGCTACATTGTCTAGTCATGCCTGCCCCATGACCACGGAAAAGTTTGCAGAGCAGACTAGATGCCAGAGTGCATGGAATGCTGTTAACCTTTCCCATCGAAAGAGTACCTATTTATCCTCTTGGAATGTCTTGCTTTTAAGCTGCTAGGTTGACAGAATGGGCCATATGAGCTGGTGACAAATTCTTACCCTGTTGTTTCTCCCAATAAATGGGATAACTGTGTAGGGAAGCAGTGACACCTGTCCCATGTATAGGCCCTAGATCTTCCTGGATGAGTTGGAAAGCTTTCTCTGTCAAGAGTATGAGACTTTAATTGATTTGTAGTGTGCAAAATCAACTCCTAGTGCTGTGTAATCTTCTTCCAGCGAGTCTTCACCCTGCTAGTGAAAGTGCTCCAACAATCCTAGGTATGACAGTGGGTGAATATGAGAGGGAACAGAGTTTCATCACTTAATACAGGGGTGCCCAAAGTTTTTGGGCCGCGGGACAGTCGTGTGGTTTCTCCCACTGGAAGCGGAAGTAAAACATGCCTTGCAATCTGTTTTGCAACAGAATGAGATATATTTTAAGCTGCCATTTTCTCTGCCTAAACCAGAGGTGCCCAAACTATGGCCTGTGGGCTAGATCTGGCCCCTGACACCAATTCATCCAGCCCATGCCACCCTCGTCACTTCCACGGGTGCGTTTTATTTCCTCTTCTAGGAGCAACGAGGGTGGCGTGGGCCCGATGAATTGGTGTCAGGGGCCAGATCTGACCCACAGGCCGTAGTTTGGACACCCCTAATTTAAAAGATGCTTTAAAAACATAGGTAAATGTTCACAGAAATCTGATCACTGTTGAGAAGGCAAGGTAACGCTATATTGTATTCTTTGCTCATTAAAAAGTATACTTGTGTGCTCACATTAGAAACATGGGCAAGCAATTCAGAATTTCTTTAGAATGATTTTACAGCACTTGCAACACAATTGCTAAAGTACTCTGCATGGGGGGGTATGTTATTAATTGTGAGCATTGTCAGACAAAAATTATTCTTACTGCACTAGTGTGGGTCACGTTTACATTTTGGAAGATACTGCTTGACACGCGTAGCCTGAGTAAAAGCTTCTTAAGATGCAATTTATTGATTTGTCTGATTTTCTCTCTCCATTACAGAGGGAATCTAATTTTCAAGTGTCTGGATCATAGATTTTGCCTCTCTTTGAATTAGCTGTTCTACCCTCATGCATTTTACTGCATGCAAAAGCTAAAGGACTAATTAATTTGTTGATGATCAAGCTTTTCAGTGTTGTGGAGTGTGAATCTGAAGGGAGGGTAAAAGCAAGGAAATTTGTATTTTGCAGGTTGGGTTTCTGCAACTCATGAGCTAGTTGAGGCACTAAAGGCCAATTGTCCAGCAGAATTTCAGGCTCCATTCGAATACAGTCTCTTGGAATTTTTTCCATCTGTCTTCTTAGACTACAACTACATGGTCAATCACTGTGTGATTTCCTCTGGTTATCAAACTTATGAATTTGTTGTTGTTGTTTTTTTTACTGATCTCCACTTTGAATCAGTCAGGCTCTTTTTGTTCCCAATGTGTAGGTTTTTTTCCTATGCTTCTGGAGAATTTCTATTTTCTTCAAGCTGGAAAAATTATAAAGGACTTTCCCCCTGTGTGAGCATTTATTTACAAAAGATGGGTGTCTGTGGGTGATGGCGTAGTGATGTAAAGTGTTGGGCATGATGTCTAGGGAATGTAGGAACATCTCCCCCACCAAGATCTGTCTCTTGAGTGTCCCAGATTTTTTAAAAAATAAATGAATTTAGCACTAAGTCTGCACTTTGATATACTAGTTTAGCGCTAAATCACCTTGGCATAGGAAAAAAGGTCAATCCAGAGTCCCATGCCTCCACACCAAAGACCCTTCTACTTTCTCTTGTAAGAAAAGAAAGACCAACTGAGCACAAATATACGAAGCAGTGCTTTGCCAAAGCACCTTCCCCCTCCCCTCTGTCTCACAAGGAAGAATGATGAGAGAGTGCATACAGCTACACAAAGCAGTACTCGCTTCTCTCTGCAAAGCCTCTCTCCCAAGACACTTTTATTAAAACAGCTTTCCTAGGGAGGGCACCTATTTATTTTACAGATTTTTTAAAGGGAGATTAACTAGCTATCTGTTGGGCAAGACAAGATAAGGAAATGGTCATTGAAGATAGAAAGTCTCCTTAATGTATTTCCTTTGATCTGTGTCACCTACAGGAGCCGCAATTAGAAGGATTCCCTCCCCTCTTCTCCCAGTAAAGGCAGTGTAGTGTTGATCAAAAACTTATCTGGGGGGTGTTTCTTAAGGAACCAGAACAAACCTGATTACGCTCTTTGCAGGGAATGTTATTTGGCAGTTTTCTAATTTGTCATTGTTTGCCAACAGTGCCCTTCTGTTGAATGCAAGGGACAGGTCAGTTTCATTGCAAAGTAATAAATAGTGACAAATCTGACATTAAAAAATGGCAACATTCAGAATTTAGCATGAGAACAATTCAGTCTCTCTCTGGACATTTTGTACCAGACATAAAAGTCGTCATAGTTCAAGCAAACAACTTCAAAGGGAGAGTCTAGTGCGACATGGCTGAATTATAATTTATCAGCAAATTAGACTCGGTTAATTTTGGCTGCAGTCAAGCCTCTTCTGGCTTTCCTGCTTGCAGGTGTCAAATCAGCCTTGCATGTTTAAAAAAGATCTGGATTCTTCATTTTTGATTCTGTGTACATTTGGATTCTTCATGGGGATGTAGCAAAGCTGCTTCTGCCCTTTGAAATTCATCTCTGTTCGTCACCACTTTGCCACTTCATATTTTCATACATCCCTGGTTGGGAAGATTGATTTGCTAGAAGAACATCTCAAAAAAGTAGGCTCTAGTAAAGGAGTTCTCAACCTTTTTAAGCTGGGCACCGGGTCATGCTCCCTCAGACAGCTTCAGGGGCCACATGGGCATTTTGCTCTTCCTCCACCATGTGGCACTTCCTGGTGTGGTGGAGGTGGTGGTGGGCCACATGAAATGGTGCCATGAGCCACATCTGGCCCATAGGCCGCAGGTTGAGAATCCCTGCTCTAGCCCTGTGTTGGCTTAGTGGTTAAGATGCTGAACTTGATGACTAGAAGGTTGGCAGGTCAGCAGTTCGAGACCTGAGTGCTGCACAACGTAGTCTGTCCCAGCTCCTGCCAAACTAGCAGTTCAAAAGCAAGAATTTGCAAATAGATAAATAGGCATCACTTTAGTGGAAAGGCAACACCATTCCTTGCACTCTGGCGTCTAATCATGCCTGCCACATGTCCATGGAAATGTCTGCAGACGCAGACAGCGCTGGCTGTTTGGCAGTAAATCAAGATGAACACCAAACCCAAGAGTCGGATATGACTGGCTTTTGAGCTAGGGTGACATTTTGTAAAAAATAGCCCCTGAAAACTTTTGCCACAATAAATTGTTGACACCTTTCAAAGTGCCCTAAAACTCTTACTTGGTTTGGATGGAGCGAAATGTCGTAACTGCAAAGGCAAATGAAGGGGAGGCAAATTGACTCATTGTTATACTTTTCATGCATTTGTGTCACATATATTCTTATGTGTGGATTAGAATTCGAGATGGATTCTTTCCAGTGGAGTTCTTCCAGGGCTTTTGGTGACTAAGTTCTCACTGCCTCTTTTCCTGTGAAAGCAATTTCCCCCTCCAATCTCTGATAGTAAAACCAAGGGTATTTCTTTATCCCAGTGGAAGGGAATGAATTTATAATGGCTTGTTGCAAACACAAGATCAGATGCCTGGGATAATAAGCCAGCTTGGGCAGAGGTAAAATGCCCTGTCTGGATAGCTTGGTTTCTGGGCTGACGGCCTGTCAGCTCTGCCACGGCCGTTCCCAAACTGGTAGTGGCATCCCCTGCCCATGGCATGCTTGGAAAGATGTGGGTAGTAAAAACCCAATGACCGATCAAGCTAAAGCAGGCCTGATGCAATGAATGGATCTCGCCCACAAGCTGCAGCTGTTAACAGGCTGCAGCCCTGGGCATCAAATAGCTCTGGGCATCAGATAGCATTGAACACCATGGGACTCTTCTTCTTCTTCGTCTTCCGTGTCTAGGCCAGACATGAATTTTCCAAAATAAAAACACCTGTAGGTGAATTCATTTGGCCGTTCCTTTCACCTGACCAAGTGTGAGAAAGATTATCCAGCAACACAAGGAAAGGCGGAGTTGACCTTGATTCCATCAGGATCGAACTCACAACATTTTGACTGTGTTTTGACCAATGCACTGCCAGGGCTCCTAATGGTTACAGTTCCTTCTTTCTAGGCAGTCCTGTTATCTTGTGGGGTTCTTCTTCTCCTTTGTCTAGGCCAGACATGAAACTGCCAAAATGAAGGCACCTTTAGGTGAGTTCATTTGGCAGTTCCTTTAGCCTGACCTAGTGCGAGAAAGATTAGCTGGCAACACAAGATTGCCATTACCAGGGTACGTCTGATTGTGCTTCAAAAATACCACAATCTTCAAGGAGGCTCTTTTTGTGTACCGTAAAGCAAAGGTTTCCCTTGCTCGAAAGCCAGTCGCATCTGACTCTAGGGTTCAGTCCTCATCTCCTTTTATAGCCAAAGAGTCAGTGCTGTCTGCGTGTCCAGACGTTTCTGTGGACATGTGGCAGACATGACTAAACACCGTAGAGCACGGAATGCTGTTTACCTTCCACCAAAGTGGTCCCTATTTATCTACTTGGAATTTCTTGCTTTCAAACTGTTAGGTTGGCAGACACTGGGACAGAGATGGCAGCTCGCTCCATCATGCAGAACTCGGGTCTTGAACGGCTGACCTTCCAGTTGTAAAGTTCAGCGTCTTCACTGCACTTCGTATTGCTAGTGACAAATGCTATTCCTTAAAAAAACAAAAACACAGAGGTGTACAACATACAGTCCGCCAGCTGCCGATAGACTTACGACAATAAACTTACAACTCTATCTATCCCCATTAACTATGCTAGCTACGGATTGTGGGAGATGTAGTCCAAGAACATCCTTCACCTCTCTTCTGAGTAAAAACATTTCTGCAAGGAAAATAGGTTTAAGAGCTTTCTTTTTTAAAAAATAAACTTGAAACTCAGGTATTCTGGCTTAGTGAAGCACAAGACGTTTTGCATGTGTGATACACATCTCATTGATATTCATGCTAAGGATGCAGAGCATGTGTAATAAAGCGTGTTTCTGTCCAGATCTTTCACCTTATTAGCTAAATTACCAACTGTATTTTTCTGTCTCTCACATTTTCCCCTGCTTGCTTTGAAGCAATCATCTTGGCACTCTTTATTATTATAGTCTAGGCGCTCCCCCCCCCCCCTTTTCACAGGCTGTCAAGTCATTCAAGTGAAGAGATATTTCAGGGAAACCATTCCTTAGTGAGAGTTTATAGATCTTGGCAATCGCAGCTCCTTTTAGCTGCATCAAGTCAGCTCCTTCATTCATTTTCACACTGTCAAGGCTGAGCCATAAGTGCTTGTTTCGAGGTGAGCGAGAATTCGGGTGAGGCAGGACAATGAGAGAATTGCAGAGAAATATGGGAGATTTTTCACTCCCGCACAAGAGTGGAAAGATGGGTGCCCCCCCCCAAGTCAATAGCAACAAAGGGATGTTTTGTGCAGTTTACCTTTGTATCTTGCACAAAATACAAGGGTTTTATGCAGAATATATTATTATGATATTTTGCAAAAATGTTTTGGAATATGAGCTACACCAAAACATTCACGATCTGTTGCATCAGGAAGAAAACTTTTGATATTTTCGTTCTCACTTGTGAGAACAGAATACGTGATAGATGTTCATCACCACAAAGCAACTTCATAAAATTTGATTGTAAATTTGAATTATTGGTTTGAATAATATATCAATTTTTTTGACTAGACTCTATAGCAGGGGTTCCCAACATAAGGCCTGTGGGCCAGAGCCGGCCCATGGTGCCTTCATATGGGGCCCCCCTCTAAGGGCATTTGAGAGAGAAAAATGGCCACCCCTTTGAAGCTGTTGGGACAAAATGGCCACCCCCATTGTGCAGGGAGGCTGGCTCATGCTCTCTCATTCAGCTTCGAGGGCTGGATGGCCATTTTGCCCTGCCTACACGATGGGGGTGGGGGGTGGGGTGGCCATTTTGTCCCAACAGCTTCAAAGGGGTGGCCATTTTGTTTCTCGAATGCCCTTGGGGGGAGTGGGGGGCCACATGAACTGGCACCATGGGCCGGATCCAGCCCGCAGGCCTTAGGTTGGGAACCCCTGATGTAGAAGTAGTGATGGCCTGTTAAGGAGAAAGAATCACACGGACTGTAACCATTTCCACCACCTTTGTTTCTCTTTGGTACATTTGTAACACTTTCTGTCAATTTCATGCATACCCAGCGTGGGACAGAGCAGATAAACTGGGTGGATGAAGATTGAATCCTTGCCCACAAATTTGGTAGCGGTTGATTCATGAGCCATCCGTGCGGCTGGGAACATTCCCATAAAGTAGTCTTAAACGTGACAAATGAGGAACATCACTTACAAGCCTCCTTTGAGTGCTTCATCTCTAACACGTTATCATAGCTTTTCTCCCCCTCTCAGAAGGATCATGTGGAAGCCAGCAAGTAATTTCCTTGCAGCTCTCTTCCTTAATTCAGTTAGCAATGGGGTCCGAATATTATGGGGTGCTGGGGTGTTGTTTCCCCCCCCCTGCATCCATGTCATAAACTTCATTGATTGTTTGAAATTGATTAGCCCCGGGTGCCATTCCAGTCTAAAAGAATGTTGGCTTTAATTCACATTCTAACTCTCTTGGCTGGGACTGAATGGGACTTACTCAGCTGTGAATTTCCCAGTGACACATTAGGATTGAGACTTGGCATTGTGTACCTTGTTTGTTAGAAAGAAGGGGATTTACTGGAATATGGCAAAACGACAAACCTTGCTGGCAAGGAAAAGGGAGAGGCATTTGATCATTTCTTTCCTCCCGTCCACATCCAGCTGGTACATCTCTCTTCCTCTCTCTTCCTCTTTTCTCACGCACCATGTTTTATTAATAGGAAACGTGGCCTTCCCATTAATAGAAGCCAAGGCAATCCTTTCCCAAAGACAGAATTGATGCTCCATTCTGACCAGTCTCATGCTAAATCAGGGATTTTCAACCTGAGGCCTGTGGGCCAGATGTGGCCCATGTGGCACCATTTCATGCAGCCCCACCACCACCTCCACCACAACAACTGGAAGTGCCAGATCTGGCCCACGGTGCCATTTCATGTGACCCCCCCCACCTCTCCGAGGGCATTTGAGAAACAAAAGGGCCACCCCATTTGAAGCTGTTGGGACAAAATGGCCACCCCCATTGTGGTGGCAGGGCAAAATGGCCATCCAGCCCCCAAAGCTATCTGAAGGAGCATGACCTGGCCCCTGGCTTAAAAAGGTTGAGAACTCCTGTGCTAAATCAACTATTAAAAAACAACATACTTCCATAGTAGTAGTCTATAACCGTGATGGCAAACCTTGCCACTCCAGATGTTCTTGGACTTCAATTCCCAGAAGCCCAAGCACCTTGTGAATCCACACGAATGGTTTTACTGTGATTCATACAGCCCACACTGTCCTCATCGCTCCTGGAGTGCCAAGATTCACCCTCATAGGTCTATAATATCACCTCCAAAAACAATGCAACCTAGGAGAGGAATCATTACAAGCAAAATAAATGTACCAGGCTAAAAAGTCTGTGCTGGTTTAGTGGTTAAGATGCTGAACTTGACGACTGGAAGGTCAGCAGTTTGAGACCCAAGTGCTGCATGGCAGTGTGAGTTCCTGTTGTTTGTCCCAGCTCCTGCCAACCTAGTTGTCGGAAAGCAAGAAATTGCAAATAGATAAAAAAGGTACCTCGTCGGTGAGAAGGTAAAAAGTGTTCTGTGCTCTCTGATGTTTAGTCATGCCTGCCACATGTCCACGGAAACATCTGCAGACGCAGACAGCGCTGCTCTTTGGCTGTAAATGGAGATGAGTACCGAACCCTAGAGTCGGATAGTGGTACCTATTTATCTACTTGCAATTTCTTGCTTTAGAACTGCTAGGTTGGCAGGAACTGAGACAGATGACAGGCACTCACTCCATCGTGCGGTACTCAAGTCTCGAACTGCTGACCTGCCAACCTTCCAGTCATTACGTTCAGCGTCTTAACCACCAAACCCTATTTCCAAAGTAAGATAACAAAAAAAAAATCTTTCCATGCTCTCCTTTCATATACTGTATATAATTTAGCTTATTTATGGCCTATAAGGACCCTCATATCTGATACACATACAATGATGATAACCTGCCTTTCCCACACTCTAATTAATACCGATGTAAATTAAGGACAGTTTTTTTGACCTTATGGTAGATTAGTTAAGCTATGATGTGTTTTAGCCAGATACTTCATTTTTCTCCCCTCCCCTTGATGTTATTTTTCTTGATGGGGCTGAATTAGATTAATTTCCAGGCTCCTTGATTTATGCCTCCCCTCACCCCCGGCTTTCTTTCCCCAGTAGTCCTGATTGCAGAAAGTAGGTATGAATGAGATCAGGGATTCCCTGCAGAGGTCTTGGAAATATGCCAGCCTTTTCCCTTTCTCTGGGATCTTGTAGACCTATTCACAGGCTGCTCCGTCTCTTCTTTCTGAAGGCTACTCAGCTTGAGTTTGGACCCTGCCCAGCAATTACTAGAGTAATAATGCAACTTCTACCCATGAATTTAAAAGACGGAGCATAGGGCGTGAGTGCTAATTGTATTCCTGGATGGTAAGTAGTGAAGGCAGTGCTTAATTCCTGCTTTCTTGGGAGGGGAAAAAAGTTTGAGGCAATTCATCTGCTGCTATTGCAAATGTAGGAACATAACTGCGGCTTCCTCTGGCACAGGGATTCTTAACTTGCAGTCCGTGGGCCGGAGGTGGCCCACGGCACCATTTCATGTGGCCCCCCACTGCCTCCACCACACCAGGAAATGCCGTATGGTGGGGAAAGGGCAAAATGGCCCTCCAGCCCCCGAAGCTGTCTGTGGGAATGTGACCCAGACCCTGGCTTAAAAAGGTTGAAAATTCCTGCTTTAGCACATAAAAGCAGTACCATATTTCTGCTAGTATGGGTGGCTTCAGTTTTTTTTTAAAACATACTCTATGTTTATTCTGTTTAGCTTTCCCCCAGAAAGAAGTCCCAATGCGCTTGAAAGGCGGGTGGGTTTTCAGTGAATAATTCAGCTGTTTGCCTGAAGTGGTAGTGAACAGAAAGACTATTTAATAAATCAAGCAAACCAAGAGAGCTCTGTGGTTTATGAAAATCTCCAGATAACCTTTCCATGAACCTGCTGACTTCAGCTTTTTCATTTGCAATGGTTTTTTGGGGGTGATTTGCATATTTTCCTCTTTGCCTTCCCTTCCCCCAGTTCCATGAAAAAATCCACTGCCTTTAAAAATCAATTACTACAAGGTACCACATGATAGATTTTTGTGTTCAGCAGGATAACACTTACTGGAAAAGTTATTTGTTTCCTTGCAACCTAAGGCATGGGCAGACTTTTAAGTCAGAACTAACTTACAGTGACCCTAGTAGGGCTCTCAAGGCAAGGCAGCTTTACTCTCCCAGTGAGTTTCCATGGCTGAGTGGGGATTCATACCAATGTCTCCTGGAACCAATGTCTACTTGGCTCTTGCTGTTGCATGTCATTGACAATTGAATAATACATGCACAATATTATCTAAATCTGGTGCTCTGCAGACACTAGTTCTCTCGGAATATGGAACACGTATGAATTACCCATATTTGACTATGGAGTCTAGATGCTCAAATCTTGCTCTGGCAAACACATACCTTCATCCCTCATGATTGGGCTGTTGCTAGGGTTGGCAGAGGTTGCAATTAGACAGCATGTCAGGTTTGATATTTTCTCTATCACTGCCTGTAAGTTGATGGTTTAATTTAATTTAATTTAATTTAATTGTCACATTTATATACCGCTCACTCGGCCAAAGCCAACTCAGGGCGGTTCACAAGTGTGGTTGGCACTTTGGGAACTTTCTTTAAAAGCAGTTGCTTGTCTGCCCTTGGGGACACAAGATCAGTCTAACTTTGACATTCATGAAAAGAATGCTAGCGAAAGTGGAAGGCAATAGGAACAGAGAAATGACCAACCATGAGATGGAGAACTCAGTCAAGGATGGCCTCCAGTTTGAAAGACCTGGGCAGGGTTATTCAGGAGTGACCCTTATGTAGATCATTAATTCACAGGATCACCATAAACTGGAAGTGACTTGATGGCATGAATCAATAACAGTCCTGCTGGTAAGTGAAGGTTGAATTTACAAAAGAAGGACAAGACAAAGGGCAAAAGAAGATACAGGAATGGATTTTCCATTTCGCTGCCAAAGAAACTGTGGCTGACATTAACCAATTCTGCATGTAAATCCCTGAGCATCTAATCCCTCTGATAGGAGAAAGCCGAGCAATTTGTAATTTTTTTTTTGCATTTTCACAAAGGGCGTCTAAAGTGATACGCAACATCTGTGTTCAGCATTTCTGAAAATGCTTACAAATGAGTTCCAGTGGGAAGCTCTTCTAATTCTTCTCTCCTTCTCTGTTCTGGCATGTTCTTTATTTAAACACTCTCTCACACACAAAATATACTGGCTACATTCCTCCTCTATATTATCATGCTTCCCACCCTTTCCACTCCATTTATGCACACATTTAATTGATAACAGCTTATAGAGCGGAAACATGCAAGGCAAAGTGAGAGATGCTTGCAGTGATCTGCCTCTTTTCAGTGCAAGTTTGGCTAGTCTGAGTTTGGCTAGCCAATTTCCTTCCCCTTCCTGGAGTCTAGCTCCCTTGGGGAAGGATGGACTAGGTCGGGGTTCCCAACCTTTTCAAGCTGGGGTCCAGGTAATGCTCTCTCAATCAGCTTTGAGGGCCGGGTGACCATTTTGCCCTACTTGCATGATGGGGTGGTGGTCATTTTGTCCCAACATCTTCAAAGGGATAGCCATTTTGTTTCTAGAATGCCTTTGAAGGGGTGGAGGGCAACATGAACCCCTGGTCTAGGAGAACAGGTGCTTTGCTGTTGATCGGTTTCCAAGTCAGGCAGGTGGCAAGTGGGTTTGGGATGAATGCAGAGTTATCTAGCTGCCAATGGTTTGTGCCTGCTCTGTAGATGCTCTCTTCCCTTTCTCTTGCCACCTGTTTTGGCTCCTCTCGAAGGTTCCTCAAACTTGGCTCTCCAGATGTTCTTGGACTTCAATTGCCAGAAAGTCCGAGTCAGCACACCTGCTGCTCAGGGCTTCTGGGATTTGAAGTCCAAGAACATCTGGAGAGCCATGTTTGAAAACCCCAACTCCAAATCATGGTGGAAGTGTGGATAGTGAAGCATTGCCCTCTCCTTTCTGGCTCAAATGGGTTTATTTGGCAATGGGTAGAGATTCATTGATGCATCTGGATGAATATAATATTAGTATGCGAGAGTTAGCTGATGAGTTTTCACGTCCAAAGGCTTGGTAGGTCCAGGAAGTTTAGCCAGGAGTGAAAATGGCAAATGAGTCCAGCAGTGAAGATGAAAAGTTAAGCCCAGCAGAATATTGGCTCTCTGGACTTCCATGCTGTTTTGCCTGGTGTGGCATCACTGGCTTTACATGAAGGCAACAAGCTGTTTTTCCTCTTTGGCCTTTCTCATTGAGCTTTCTGCTTTCACTGCCTCACATCTAATTTAGTGGTGGCTAGTGTTATCTTGGAAGACCTAGAGAGTTCCAGTAAGGAAGAAAGAAATCTGAAAGAGTTGGAGAACTTTTCTGGTTTTGTTTTTTTTGCCCAGGAAGGCTGCTGGAATGACTAAAATGTTTCCCTTGCTCGAAAGCCAGTTGTATCCGACTCTAGGGTGCAGTGCTCATCTCTGTTTCAAAGCTGAAGAGCCAGTGCTGTCTGCTACTGCAGACGTTTCCGTGGTCATGTGGCAGTGACTAGAAGAGATAAAATCAGGAATGAGGTTTTAAGGAAAAGAATCTGAACAGGACCAATCTTTATATAGAGAGACAAAAAATAAAGTGGTTTGCCCATTTGAAGAAAATGTCTTGGAATTCCATACCTTACGAGGCATATGGTGAAAAAGGAGAAGGACAAAGACCATGAGGCAGATCCAGAGGAAGGTGGAGCGGCGAAGTCAAAGATGTATTGCAACATCACGAAATAATGCTGATCAAGGCCTCTAGTTTTGCCAGAGCAAGAACCTTGTATCTCAACATCCAAAGGGGAAGAAGAAGAAGAAGAATGAAAAGTTTACTTGGACAAAGCCATTGGGAATTTTTTTTAAAAAAACTGATATTCAAGAATTACGCTGTTTTGATTATCATGTATGGAGAGAAATGAAGAGAAAAAATCCTGGGGAATTGGGGATGAGCAAGAAGTAGGAAGAAGTTAATTTACGATATCCCATGAATTATTTACAAAACTATATCCCACAAATTTCAATGAGACATATTCCAGGTAAATGTACAGTGTGAAGTTATTCTGATATAGTTGGAATGAGGGTCTCTTGGAAGAGAGAACAGTCCATTTTCCGTTTCCTTTATGTAAAAATTTGGACAGATATTTAGCATCTCTCTCCTTGGAAGCTGAGTAACACCAGCCTTGACTTCATTCCAGGTTAAACATGTCTCTTCAACAGAACTTGCAGGGCTGAAAGATCTGGCTTTAGATTTCCTTAATTATGAGTATGGTTTAAAATAGCTTAAACAGCCCTGCCTGTGTTTTAAATTATTTAAGGAGATTCTAATTTTTAAAATTTGCTTTAAGTGGAGAAGCATGGCCCACTCATTTCAACATTAAAAATATATTAAATTGTCTAGCCCCTAAAATAGAATATTTTGGACTTCCAGAAAAGGCAGGTTTTAGACCAAGCAAGATGCTGTATGGCTCAAATCCAAAATATTATATTACCAACTTATTTATCTACTTGCAATGTCTTGCTTTCAAACTGCTAGATAGGCAGGAGCTGGGACAGACAGTGGGCACTCACTCAGTCACACAGCACTCAGGGCTCAAACTGCTGACCTGCTGACTTCGTGGTGGTCAAATTCAGCATCTTAACCACTAAGCCACTGTGGCCCTCATGCTAAAGATTCCTGATTAATAAAAACAGTTTCCATTCTGCCTCAAAACCAAGATTCAACAAACCAAGATGCAACAAAGATTCTCTTTTTTTATTGAAAAGGAAGGCTGGAGAAATAGAAGGAATGGCTTCTTATAATGTAGCATCCTGGCAACATTACTTTTTAACATTTATATAAAATAGCAATGACAACATGTGGCAGAGCTGTACAATGATACTGTATCTGATTTTAGGGGAAAGATAGAAAAAGAAATTGGGGAAATAATGGGTTTTGATTTTAAACTGGAGTCAAGGACTGCCTTGTTGACTGATTTGGATGAAATAAATATAGATTAAAAATATGAAAGATTTGTTATCTATCTTCTTAACAATAGCAAGACAACACATTGCAAAGAATTGGGGAAATAATTCAAAGTTAGAAGTGGGTGACTCTGGTACAAAGGGATATGGGAAAGAGCTTTTAATGATAAACTTACATGGGAACTGAATGTAAAAAAGGTATAATCAAAGAAAATAAATTTGGGGATATTTGGAAGCCTTTTTTGGAACTTACATTGATTAAGAGTAAGGGTGCTACTCCAGTACCAGAGCAAATGAGTTTTTGGTAATAGTAATATATTGGTATGACAAACACAGCATTTTCCACGGCATTGTAAATAACACATGGGTGAATATATTTTTTATTCTGAATCATTATGGGAAATTAAGAAATAAGATTTGTATGTGATTAAAAAGAAGGTATAAAAGTAAAAAAAACATAATTGTTTAAGATGGATAGTAGATGTTATATGAGTTATACCTATTATAATAGAGATAATATTTTGTATTGTGATATAGTGTTTGTTTATTTTGTTGGATTTTTCTTTTCTGTATTATGTTTATTAAAACTAAATATATAAAAGAACAACTAATGTCCCTGTAAGCTACACAATACCTGGGATGGAAAATAACTTCGGAGTACTTTCTTCCTAGTAAACATCTGGAAAGAGTTGTCATAGGTCAGAATTCACCGGATGGCACAAAGTTGTTATTACTATCATTATTAGAGCTATCACCCACTTTAATCTTTATGTTGGGTACAAGAGCATATGCCTTTTCCCTTTCTTTTTCTTTTGTCTTACACTGATAATGTTTCCAAATTTAACAATCAATCAGTTTATGTGCCATGGTTAAAAGAAGTAATAGTCCTTTATTGAGTAGCTAGAGAGTTCTAGAACAACCATTTTCACGTTTTAAGTTTCCAAGATCATGATTCCAAAACGCTTCATTTCTGCAAGTTCATCATATACACTTGAAGTCTGTGCTTGGTTTGGAACATAAATATTGTGGCTTTGCAAAACTGTCCAGTTTTATCATTTTGAATGATGCATAATATCCAAAACTGCTGCCTGTTACAGACTTTTTATTAGTTTAACTTCTGGCAAGTGTGTGGCAAGAGGCTAGTATGTATACCCTTGGTAATTTATAACATCTGTCTGTAGCAGTTGCTTAAATAGATTTGCAAAACTAGCTTTTAGTAGAACTTCTGAAGCTTTATTTAAACTAAACTAAACATGGTTCCATGCTGACTAAGTGGTGTTCTTGGTAAGCTATGTGTTTGTGCATATTTATTCAATGTTTTATCAAAGAGGATTTAAATTACTTTTCCAAAACAGTAGAAACATTCCTTCTCACCACTAGGTCCCTATTTTGGAAAAGCTCTGGAACCCGCACCATTTTCTGATGGGATTTCTATGTGAAATTATGAGAAGATGCGGTAAATGGCATGTGGATATAGCTTTGGACTCTGCCACTTTTGTATGTGTGTGTTGCACACGTGAAAACTATTTTCTGGCTAAAAACAATTACTTCCACTAAGTGCATAATTTTGACTTCAATTGTGAAAGAGCTTTGTTTTGAATTGAATTGTTGGAGCACAAAAGATTTGTACTTTCAAATTCTTAGGCCAGTTGTATAACACCTGTCTTTCATATCTTCCATATTCAACTGAAAAAGTGGGAAAAGTTATTGATGAATTGATTTTTTTATCCCTTCTTTTTCTCTCTCAGATGACAGACTGTTTGAGGCACCTTTGCAAATGTTTTTAAAAAGATGCTTCCAGACAGAACATATACTGACTATCAGCCTAGCGAAAGAGACTGCTTTAATTTAAAGCAGCTGGTTGTAAAGCATGTATTTATCTATTTATTAAAAGTATTTTCAGGGGACTGATCTCAGGACAGGCGGGCAATCAATAAAAAGCATGTTAAAAGACTCTGAAACAATTTAAATGCTTGAAAATAGGTTGGAACATTTTAAATGCTTTTAAACCATCAGGACTGTGGCAGCTAAGGCGCTGAATTTGATGACCAGAAGGACTACAGATCAGCAGTTCGATATCTGAGTGCTGGGCAATGGAGTGAGTTCCTGTTGTCTGTCTGGCCCATCTAGCTTATTGGCTGTATATGGGGATGAGCACTACAGCTTGTAGTCGGACATGACTGGCTTTTGAGCAAGGGAGACCTTAAAACAACCTGACAAGTCGAAGAAAAAGAAACCCCATGTAGTTATCATGATAGATATTAAAAATAAATAAATAAATAGGGAGCATGTGGAACTGAAGGAATTAAGTTCAAATTCTTCCAGCTCTTGTAAATTTATATCAGGGGTTCTCAATGTTTTTCAGTAATGGGCTGGATCATGACCCCTCAGAGAGGGCTGGACTGGTACTGTTAAACGTGTCTGTGCCTGTTGTAAATGCATTTACGATGGCCGTGGACTCATTTACAGCTATGGTAAACACATTTATGTGGCTGTAAATGAGTCTGCAGATGATTCCGGAGGCTCTGGCGGTGGCTGTGGAGGTGGCTGGAGCGAGGTCAAGGGCTGGATTACTTTGTGCTGTGGGCCAGATCTGGCCCTCAGGGCATAGTTGTAATCCCCTGATTTATATAGTCCCTCCCTTCCCTGGGTGTGCATATACACATTCAGGTGTGGGAATCTTGTGGTTCCTTCCAATGGAAGCGGGAGTAAAACACAACTTGCAATCTGTTTTGCAACAGGAGGAGATAGATTTTAAGCTGCCATTTTCTCTGCTTAAACCAGGGGTGCCCAAACTACAGCCTGTGGGATGGATCCGGCCCCCAACACCAATTCATCCAGCATCGCTCCCAGAAGCAGAAATAAAATGCACCCGTGTGGGGACATTTTACTTCTGCTTCCAGGAACAACGAGGGTGGCGTGGGCCGGATGAATTGGCATTGGGTGCCGATCTGGCCAACAGGTCATAGTTTGGACACCCCTGGGTTAGATGATACCTTTATTAGACTTGTCTATAACCAAGGTGGAAAAAACCAGGAACTGTTTTGGGGTAAATGTGACTTGGAGTAAGGTTGTAAAGTCTGAGCTGTAAATACTGAGCCTGCGGTTCATCAACAGTGCCTTTGATGAGCTTTGAGAATGTTTTTCACTTAAAAGGAAGAGGATTATATTGAGAAGAGAGAGAGAGAGAGAGAGACTCCATAACGTAGACTCTCATCCAGAAGTGAGATCAGGGATTTCCTCTTTGAAATGTGGAGTGTGACAGTATCATAACTCAGGGGTGTTTTAATATTCAAATCAGAGTGTATTAGAGAGAGTGTTACTGAACTACTGTGGGTTTAATCCAATCAAATCTGCATCGTTTCCCCCACAATCTTTTTGATTATTGTTGGCCCCAAAAAGTCTAATGCTACCTAATTCTGTTATACACTCCCAGGATAAATAGGCTTCTGTCATCCCACCACCACTTATTTTAGATTTAGGCTTGGGGTTGATAGGAATATTTACATCTCCTGTGAAGGTTTGGCAGCACAATTATTTAGTAGTTTTAGCATTCAGGTGAAGTTTATGATCTTCAGATTGCTATGGCGCTTCTCTGGTCATCACCAGAAACTGCCATTGTGACCCTTAAGAGCAGGAGTTCCCATGGGCCAGATCCAGCACATGGTTCCATTTCATGTGCCCCCACCTCTCCAAGAGCATTTGAGAAAAAAATGACTCCCCATTTGAAGCTGTTGGGACAAAATGGCCACCCCCATCATGCAGGCAGGGCAAAATGGCTGTCTGGCCCTCGAAGCTGACTGAGAGAGCGTGACCTGGGCCCCAGTTTGAAAAGGTTGAGAACCCCTGATTAAGAGTCAATTAAAATATTTTGCCAAGGGGATATTGTATAGTTCCTAAAGGAACCTACCATGTCATAATATGCACTGGGAGTTAGTTATTTGTTAGAGTTGAGGAATATCCGCTCATGTACACATGGCTTAGTGGTTAAGATGCTGAGCTTGACGGCCTGAACGTTGACAGGTCAGCAGTTCGAGACCCGAGTGTTGTGTGAAAAAGAGAGCGCCCATCATCTACCCCAGCTTCTACCAACCTAGCAATTCAAAATCAAGATGTTGCAAGTAGATAAATAGGGTACTGCTTCATTGGGAAGGGTAACAGCTTTCCATGGACCCTGGTGCCTAGTCATGCCTGCCACAAGACTACTGACAAGTGTGCAGATGCAGAGCGTGCTGGTTCTTTGGCTGTAAATGGAGATGAGGACCAAACCCTAGAGTTGGATATGACTGGCTTTCGAGCACGGGAGACCTTTTTACACAGTAGCATTAAAACAGCCATCATATATGCCAGTGTTTTTCCCCATGTGTATTTTACTGTAGCCAGCCAGGCCACTTAGCTGCTTTTCCTTTTTGCATTACAGCCTTCCTCTCACTTCCACATTAATCTTAACGTTAGCACCCTCTGTACCTGTTGGAGGAAACAGTCCGTGTCATCTCAGGTGTTTGTTAAAGCGCCAAGAATAAATTATTCTGTGTAGTAAAGGTGGGAGATTGAAAACAAACATCACCGCTCTCATAATATTCTGGCTATAAAGAAAAAGGAATCCTTTATTTATGAGTCATAAAAAAGGAAAAGTTATTAAGGTTTCATGTTACGGGTATTAAAACTGTGCAGTTTTAATACTAGATTTGTTAGGTGCTAACTGCAAACTCCTTATAATCGGCAGCTTGATAACTTGCCGCATTGATGAAGGGCATATGTTTGCGCAACTTTTGAATTTTGCAGCAGCTCATTTTTAAAAGCTTGGGAAGTCTTACTGATTATGAGAGCAATTGCATTTCTGAAGCATAGGTGGTAACTCTTGGAGGATGAAATTAACTAGCAGCTCTTTGGCTGTAACCAGAGATTAGCACCATTCCCTAGAGTCAGAGAAAAGTAGCTTTCGAGCAAGGGAGATTTTTTTTCCTTTACGGGGGGTTGGTGTGCACGAAGTGGATGGGTTTGGTATTGTATTGCCTTGTTTGGGTCATCATTTGCAAGCACCTCTCATCACATAAGGCAGTGTTCCCCAACCTTTGGGTTTTGGACTTCAATTCCCAGAAGCCTAAGTCAATACATTGGCTGATCCAGCGTTTGTCAACCTTGGATCTCCACGTGTTCTTGGACTTCAATTTCCAGAAGCCCAAGTCAGGACACCTGTAGATCAGGGATTCTGGGAATTGAAGTCCAAGAACATCTGGGGCCCCAAGGTTGAGAAACCCTGGGCTGATCAGTGCTTTTGGGAATTGACTTATGCTTCTGGGAATTGAAATCCAAAACCCAAAGGTTGGGGAACATTGATAAAAGGGAATGTGATGCCTGCCAAGAGATCGTAGATACAAATGTTAGTGGTGTTCTCTTTTACACACCTGATATCAGAGAGGGAATCATGGAGCCCAAGACGGGACTAAGCCATCTGATAGCTACATTGATTTTTAATGTAGTTGGTTTCTGGATGGAATTTTTCCAAGTCAGAGACTAAATCAGTGATGTTAAGCCTGCCAGGAATGTGCTCTGCTATTGGCTAGGTAAAGTTCGCCCTTGTTTGAAAGCCAGTCGTATCTGACTCTAGGGTTCAGTGCTCATCTCTGTTTATAGCCAAAGAGCCAGCGCTGTCTGCCTCTACAGATGTTTCCATGGACATGTGTCAGACATGACTCAACACCGGAGTGTGCAGAACGCTGTTTACCTTCCCACCGAAGTGGTCCCTATTTATCTACTTGCAATTTCTTGCTTTCAAACTGCTAGGTTGGCAGGAGATTGGACAGAGACGGGTGCTCACTCTGTTATGCAGTACTTGGTAATTGAACTCCAACCTTTCAGTTGTTTCAGCATCTTAACCACTTGAGCCACCACAGTACCCTGCTATTGACTAGTAACTCTTTTAACATTGTTTTTGGAATGGTCATATGTTGGTACAGTGGAACTCCTGATAACGTCCGATCCTGATAACGTCAAATCCACATAACGTCTTGTTTGTTATGCAGCAGATAACAATGCAAAAAGGCTAAAAACTGATGTTATGCAGAGCATCTCCATAGGAGATCCCGGATAACGACGGTTTTTGGACATTTTTGTGACTTTATCCGGAGTGTCTCCCATAGGGACCACATAATGTCCAAATCCGGTTAACGACCAGACTTGTGGATCCAAGTTTGGACGTTATCAGGAGTTCTACTGTACTTTCTTCTTTAGGGGGCTTTATCTAACTTTATTATAGACCTTTGCAAAATGATATAATTTTTAAACACCCTCTTGATTGTCTCCTCCCCCTTCTCTCTAGAACAGAATAATTTTTTTCTTTTATTTTTAAATTAAACGTGGCAAAGAAGGGTGTTGTGATTAGCTTAGAAGACATTTGACTTGGAAATGTGAACTCAAGCGGCTTCTTTGCCCTCCTTCATTTCTTGTGAGCCACAACCTGCTGTTCTTCCCCCAGCAGGAGAGCTTGTTTCAAGCACATTACATAATAAATACATTTATTTTGGGAACTCTTCAACCTGATCGCCTGCGGGAAAAGGTCTTCTTGAAGTATCAGACAGTTGGGGAGCATCTAATAAGATGATCCTTTAAAAACCAGAAAGTTCCGTTCCTTTCACGAGAGTTAGTTTTCCTTCTTCCCCCAGTAGAAAATTCAGAAGAGGAGCTGAAACTACAGCAGTTGAAGAAGAAAGAATCACTGTAGACTCTCTCAGGCCTTAGAAGGAATATGTATTTTTACATATAAAATTTCATGCAGAGAAATAAAAATCTAAAAGAGCATTGAGAACAAACTTTAGGTTGGTCCTCAGAAGATGTACACTAGCTCAGTGTGAAAGCTCATGCTTTTATCTTATTTTAGTGCACAGATTCTCAACCTGAAACCCATGGGCCAAATGCGGCCCAAGACGCCATTTCATATGGCCCACCTCCACCACACCCGGAAGTGCCATGTGGTGGAGGAAGAGCAAAATGGTCGTCCAGCCCCCAAAGCTGTCTGAGGGAGCATGACCCGGCCCCCGGCTTTAAAAGGTTGAGAACTCCTGTTTTAGTGCATACATTTATATGTTAATGTATAGAAGTGTTCAGTAGTATAAAACCTACAATGCTGCTAACAGCATGATGGACTTGTCGCTTCAGAGCAGCTTATTTACAGAGGTAATCTGTCTCTTGACACGGTGATTATGTACAACTATCTATATCACGATTGACAAAACTGCCACCACCGTGTTGCCTGCTCTGGGACCCACTCCATCAGCCCCGGAGATGCGGGACAGCTGCGTCGCATCGCCCTCCCGTGCCTGTTGCTGGGATGGGTGGGTGGGGGGTGGGAAGAGAAGTAGACGCCAAAGCTGCCACCACCGCCGCCGCATTGCCTGCTAAAGCTGTATATGAGGGCAATGCTTGCTTAGCTCTTCCTTGTCCAAATTTCCTTGAAAACTCAAACCTCACCCGTCACACTGAAAGCCTCCCCTTACTCTTCTCTAGCACCCTAAAGTTCTCTGCCTTTCTTATTACTTAAGGTGGGATGTATAGAAATCCACTCCTATAGGCAGGCGTGTATATAAAAAGGCATCCAAACAATTACATAGAGCAGGGGTTCCCAACCTTTTCAAGCCAGGGGCCAGCCCATGTTCTCTCAGTCAGCTTCGAGGGCCAGATGGCCATTTCCCCCTGTTTGCATGATGGGGCCAGTCATTTTGTCCCAACAGCTTCAAAGGGGTTGCCATTTTGTTTCTCAAATGCCCTTGGATGGGTGGGGAGCCACATGAAATGGCACCATAGGCCAGATCCAGCCCACAGGCTGTAGGTTGGGAACTCCTGACATAGAGAGTCTTGCTTCTACATCTTCTCACTAGCAGCTGCATTGAGCAGGGGGTTGGACTCGATGGCCTAAAAGGCCTCCTTCCAATTCAGTGATTCTGTGGTTCTAAGACTAAACCAACTTCTCCAAAGTTTAAGGGAAGCACTTGCCTCCAATTTATCCTTGCATAGAAGTGCTTTCTCCTTTGGTCGCTTGTGCTATTTTTGTTGTTTGATATTAGCAAATGAACGGTTTAGCAATCAAAGATGAGGCCAGGCTGTTAAGCAATTATGTAGGTGGCCTACGGTTGAGTGCCATTTAGGGAATAAAAATAAGAGCATGCTTATAAATAACCATAAGTTGTTGACCAACATCTCTCACTCCACAGTTACATGTTGCTCAGCCTTCTATATGCAGTATCTGTTTAATCCACAACTTCATGCTATCAACAGTTCAGAATCTACTTCACAGCAGCAGTTTTGTCACAAGTCCGGCTGCACGTTGCATGGTGCGTTAGCTTCCATGTGTTTGATGAGCACCAGAGATGACACATCTGTTCTCTGCTTGCATTATAATTATTTTGTCCTAAAGAAGATTATGGGCAATTCAAAAGAGACTTCTGAGCTGCAGGCCATGTACTGCACGGCACATTGATGTTTGTGTATATGCCTTAACAATAAAAATGATAAACCTGTTTTCCCCAACATCTGGGAAGTTCTGGAAGGAAGTTGCATGCTGAAGAATAACAACTGGCTCAAGAAACTGGTGTCCTATATATATAGTGGTACCTCATATAACGATTTTAATCCATTCCATGGGGCTTGTTGTATGAAACAATTGCCATACGATACATGCATTGTATAGCGATTTTCCCTATGAGATATATCGTACAACGATTTATTTATTTTTTGCTGAGTGGTTTTTCCCATTGAAAAATTGTTGTATAATTTTTTGCATAGGGAAAATTGTTATGTGAGAAGGAATTTCTCCAAAAAATCTAATTGTTATGCAATTTCATTGCTGTACGAGGCGATTGTTGTATGAGGTTCCACTGTATATATTGACTACGATCCATTGACTTACCAGTCTTATTGAAGGTTGAAAGTAGGTTGCCCTTGCTTGAAAGCCAGTTGTATCTGACTCTAAGGTTCAGTGCTCATCTGTTTACAGCCAAAGAACCAGCACTGTTTGCGTCTGCAGACGTTTCATGTGGCAGGCACAACTAGACACCAGAGTGCACGAAACGCTGTTTACCTTCCCATCGAAATGGTCCCTATTTATCTATTTTCTTGCTTTCGAACCACTAAGTTGACAGGAGCTGGGGCAGAGATGGAAACTCACTCCGTCAGCACTCGGGCTGTCGAATTGCTGACCTGCCGACCTTCCAGTCATCAAGTTCAGCATCTTAACCACTAAGCCACTGCAGACCCTTTAAGGTTGAAAATAGCTGCATGTTAGGATACAAGAACCACATTTTACGCTGCCCTCTCAATCAAACCTGGGCACTTCTCCACCTTAGCATTGGACAAACATCTGCTCTTTTGCCAGAACAGCTTGCTTTTAACAGTGTGCTATTACAGCAGTAAAAGGAGTAGCAAAAGTTTGGAACACAATATGCTTGGTTAGCAAGAGGATAATTTCCTGACCCTGAAATGCTAACACTATAATGTATGCTGGTGGTTGAAAATTAGAGGGAGAGGCCAGTAGTAGTTCTGGTTTATGGAGAGGGCAGAGGTTCTGGATGCTGCCAACTTTGAAAGCAAGCCTTCCCTAGAGTGGGTTGTTGGCATTTGCAGCCGCGCAAGTGACAAAGGAGGAATTGTCAAGACCAAAACCAACTACCAGTGATTTTGTGCACGGTCAACCTAGTCCAAGGGTGCCCAAACTTTGCAGGCCGTGGGCCAGTCACATGGTTCAGCAGGCCGGTCACGTGGTTCCTCCCACCGGAAGCAGAAATAAAACCTGTCTTGCAATCTGTTTTGCGACAGGAAGAGATTTTTAAGCTGCCATTTTCTCTGATTAAAAGCAGGGGTGCCCAAACCACGGCCCATTTTACTTCCACCTCCGAGCAGTGGTGGGCATCAGCAGGTTCGCACCAGTTTGCCAGAATCAGTAGCAGAAATTCTGGCTGACCCCACCCATCCAAGTTTTGAAATGAAGTAGTCCTAATTCAGGTGCAACACAGGGCTTCCCCCCCCCCCCGGCCATGCCTATCATACCACCCCCACAGAGTAGGTACTAAAAAAAAAATTGGAGCCCACCACAGCTTCCGGGAACACTGAGGGTGGCATGGGCCAGATGACTTGGCATTGGGGGCCAGATCTGGCCCATGGCCAGTAGTTTGGACACCCCTGACCTAAACATTGGGTCACGTGCACACACATGCATGCACGCGCACGCGCGCACGCACGCACACACAGAGTTCAGGCTTCCCAACAGACTTTTGCAACCATGCCAGCTGCTGGTTCTTCTTAATGGAACAAACTATGGAACCTTCCTCTTTATTTTGGGACTCTGCCCTGGCAATGAAAGAACTTGGTGGCTCAACCCCTGGCTCTCTACACCTTCTGGCCTTTGATTCTTGGCTTCCTCTTCTTCAGCGATGTGCTGTTTGGCGCTGACATTACAAAAGTCTACAATTGACATTCTTGCATATAAAGCCCCGAAACCTGAAGGGCAATGTGTATCTTTGTGGAATACGATTACCTGTACCATGTCTCCCAATTGAGAATATTAAACCTGGGTGTTTTTTTCCTGCAGAAGTTGTTCTTCATTTCTGTCAGATATTGAACTACCAAAATGAAGCCACTTTCTTGGCTTTGTCATTGGCCAAAATTAAATCCTCATTGTACAAGTTTCTGGTAGTAACTGGCAGACCAGTAAATCAGCCGGATTCTGTATCTGTCCACTTTCACACATCATGTTGTTGTCTGCCAGCAACAACATGAGCATGTTGGTCTTGCATTTAGCGACTCTGACTCTCAGCCTATTCAGAGTCTTCCAAGTGATGTAGGGGAGGTTGAATTCCTCAGCTATAGCCTCCTTTAATGTTGCTTGTCCAGTGAGCTGCTTCTTCCATCTTCTAGTTTGATTTTGCTCTTGAGAGCCCGCAAGAAAGTTTGTTCTGTCCATAAAGATCTTCCTGGATCTGATTCGGCAGACTTGAGTCTCATATCTGTTCAGAGAACGTTGAGCGTCCTTCTCTTGCTTAGTTCTCTCAGGGTCCACTGCTACTTCTCCCCTTATCTTAAGTGGAGGGAGACCAAGAAGAGGCTATTTTTCCCCAACTGGTGTAGGTTTGAGGCGTCCTGTCATTACAATATCGACTTGTATGGAAGAGAGGGGCTGCAGTGACTCAGTGGTTAAGGCGCTCGCCTTGTTAGCTGGAAGGCTGGCAAGTTGGCAGTTTGAAACCCGGGTACTGCATGATGGCTTGAGCGCCTGTCTCAATCCCAGCTCCTGCCAACCTAGCAATTCAAAAGCAAGAAATTGCAAGTACAGTACATAAATAGGGACTACTTGGATGGGAAAAGATCTTGGGGACATGAAAGGCGCTTCATTTGGGTGTCCCCTGAGTGGAGGTTCTCCAGCAAAAATCCTTTCAACCAAGAATAATTTCTGACACAAAATTATTATTATTATTATAATAACTTGTAAACAGTATGTATTCACTCCATACTGGTGGAGCATACTCTGCTGCAGAGTTGCTCGGGACCAAAGCTGAAGTATGCAGCATGGATTGTTGAGATCCCCATGTATAGTTTGTCAACTTCCTGATGATATTGTTCTTTGTACTAACTTCGGCTTTGGTATTTAGGTAATTCTCCTTAAAAGAGACTGACCTGTCAAGTGTCACGCCGAGGTATTTTGGTGCTATACAATGCTGTGATCGACTCCCTTGCCACAAAACATCCAACTCAACCCCTGCCTCTCAGTTTCAAAGGTGGGAAGCACACTTCAAATGGTTGATAGCTTTGCAGAAGTGATGTCTACATAAATCAGGGGTTCCCATCCTAAGGCCCGTGGGCTGGATCCAGCCCATGGTGCCACTTCATGTGGCGCCCCATCCTTCCAAGGGGATATGAGAAACCAAATGGCTACTTCTTTGAAGCTGCTGGGACAAAATGGCTGCTCCTACTGTGCAAGCAGGGCAAAATGGCCATCCGGCCCTTAAAGTTGATTGAGAGAGCGTGACCTGGCCCCCGGCTTGAAAAGGTTGGGAACCCCTGATGTACTTCACAGCTGGCTGGAATTGGAACCTGCATCTCCCACATTTGAATTGCCACATGTGGGTGGCTGAGTGATGCTATAGATCAGTGATGATGAACCTTTTAGAGACCGAGTGCCCAAACTGCAACCCAAAACCCACTTATTTATCACAAAGTGCCAACACAGCAACAAGGGAGGGAGGAAGCGCTCCCATTGGGCTGCTGAGCAGAAGGGCGGGGTAAATTCTGTGCTGGGGGAGAGAGGAAGCACGTCCATTGGGCTGCTGGGCAGAATGGTAGGGCAAACTCTGTGCTGGGGTGACTGCACGGGTGTCCACAGAAAGGGCTCCGAGTGCCACCTGTGGCACGCATGCCATTAGGTTTGCCACCACTGCTATAGATTGAGGGCAAGCACAAAGTTAACTAACAATGACGTTTCCTTGCCTCGATTAGCTACGTATGCCAAGGAAAGGGTCTGGCTGGTGATGAAGTTAGGGAGCCCCGCTAAATTAAGTTCTGCTAGGAAACGTTGCGTGCCGTTCACCTCATTG
Source organism: Bradypodion pumilum (assembly GCA_035047305.1). Taxonomy (NCBI): domain Eukaryota; kingdom Metazoa; phylum Chordata; class Lepidosauria; order Squamata; family Chamaeleonidae; genus Bradypodion; species Bradypodion pumilum. The sequence goes on along the minus strand of JAWDJD010000014.1, from coordinate 14,005,494 downwards.
GCTTTAATTGGACAACCTTTGCTATAACTGTGGGTGAGCAAGGGACAGATTATGTCATAAGCAGACTTTGAAATACAGACAGGAGCATATGGTGACATTTTGGTAAATTAAAAACCGAGGGAGCTGCCTTATGTATGGCAGCCAAGGGATCTGTCTAGTTCAACCACTGATTGGAACTACCTCTCTAGGGTCCCTGGCAGAGAAAGGTCTTTTTAACCACCAGGATCTGTTTTTAATTTAAAATCTGCTTATGCCAGGAATTTGGGAGAGCCAGCATGCAAAGCCTGTTTTGTCACTGATCTGAAAATGCTTGGCTTTGACACAGGGACTTCTGCATGTGGTTTCACACAGAAGATAGATCGAGGATTTGCTCGTGGGAACTTTGAGTAGATCGGTTTGAATTCCTGATTCCCTGGGGCTTAATGGTAGCAATCGTGAAAATCTCCTTCTCTCACTTAATTAGATTATTGAAGATTAATTCTTGGAGAAGAAGGAGAAGGGATAGATTTCTTGTATGTGAAACATTTGGTAAGGTAAATGTCTTCCCTGCTTGAAAGCCAGCCGTAGCCAACTCTAGTTGTGGTGCTCATCCCTATTTAAAGCCCAAGAGCCATTGTTGTCTGCGTCTGCAGACGTTTCCCTGGTCATGTGGCAGGCACGATTAGACATAGACCACACTGATCGCTGTCACCTTTCCTGCCAAAGTGGTACCTATTTATTTGCTTGCAAATTTCTTGCTTTCAAACTGCTAGATTGGCAGGAGCTGGGCCAGAGATGGGAGCTCGCTCTGTCATGCCATACTCAGGTCTCGAACGGCTGACAATCCTCAGGCTCAGCATCTTAACTACTAATCCACAATTCCGGGGCTGAGTATGAGTTCAGATGCAACCTGTTCTGTAATTTGTAGCATTCCTCCCCTTACTCGCGACTTGTTATTTTTTTTTTATTTGCCCAGAATACAAATAGTGAACTTGCAGGGTCAACAAATCAGCAAAACAAATGAAGAAGAACATTGGGGACAACGGCACGAGTATTAGAAACACCCAATGCCAATAAAATCTTAGCCTTGTATCAGTAGAAGGCAGACATTTTAATAGAGATCTCCAGCTCATTGGTGGTAAATTAATCTGTTTAGTGTTTTATATTTCTAATTTGTAAGGACATGTTCGAGGCTGCAAGTGGCAGGGGAGGAAGGTGGAGGTTTGCTGCAATCAGTCACCAGTTCCATGTACTCAGTCCTTTGCATGACACCACAGGATCAATGAAGGTTGGGAAAATCCCTGGTTGGGAAATCAAAGGAGCCCCAGAGGCTGCTGGCTGGTTTTATTAATGTCTACTGACTCAAAAGGCCTCCCGTGAAGTGAATGAGACCGATAGCCTGGGAAGTGATGTCACTGTGTCTGTACTCTGCCAGAGGCAGTGGGTGAGCATAGCAGAAATACTGTACAGTACTCCTCTTGGGTTGCAAGCAGAGGCTGAAGGGAGAGGAGGAAGATGGATACATGGGATTTAGAGATTAGCAAGTGTGGTGGCTCAAGAAGTTAAGATGCTGAACTCGACGGCTGGAAGGTGGGAGTTCGATTCCCGAGTACTGCACAATGGAGTGAGCTCCCATCTCTGTCCTGGTTCCTGCCAACCTAGCAGTTCGAAAGCAAGAAATTGCAAGTTGATAAATAGGGACAACTTCAGTGGGAAGGTAAACAGCATTCCATGCACTCCGGTGCTGAGGCATGCCTGTCACATGTCCACGGAAATGTCTGCAGACACAAACAGTGCTGCTTCTTTGGCTATAAACAGAGGTGAGCACTGAACCCTAGAGTCGCTTGATTCTCTGCCTAGTTACTGAAATGATAGCTTAGGGGCCATTCAACAATTACGTGATCCTCCCTCGAAGGGGTGGTGGTCTGCTGTCTGAATTATGAAAAATTACGTGTGTGTGTGTGTGTGTGTGTGTGTGTGTGTGTGTGTGGGTGTGTGTGTGGGTGTGGGTGTGGGTGGGTGTGGGTGTCAGGTCAAAGATTACATAATCCATTTGGAGCTGTTGTGGTTTCGAAACATGGTGCTTTTTTAGGTTTGAAAATGATCTCTGGGAATTTTGATCCGATTTGAGATTATTGAATTGCTTGCGCAGCAATTAGGCACCAATAGTGAAAAGCTCTAAAATTAGTTTCGATACAAAAGCTTTGGATTATGTAATTTTAAGGGGGGGGGGGTTGAAGCAAAAATTATGTTTGGATTACATGGGGTGGTGGTGTCAATTTCCCCCAAATAAATGGATCACGTAATTGTTGCATGGCCCCTTATACACCATTCCTTACTCTATGATGTTTTTGAGTGCTGGGTCTCATATATTAAAAGATTCAACAGGACTTGAGAGGAACAAGGGATTTATTTATTTTCTGGTAAAATCTTAGCAAGAAAACATTCCTAACAAAGGGAGGGTCATCAACCTAATTCTTGCTTCTGTTTTATAATATTTGACAGTATGGACTTGGAAAATGTTTTACAGCCTGTTCTTCAAAGTTAATTGCTCCCCCCTTCTATAATTGTAATAATCATTCACAAATTATTACGAATCTCATTTAGACAATGACCAATGGAAAATTTCCCCAGTGGCAGGAAGAAAGAAAAAATAATAATGATGGTTTAATGCAAAGAGAGAAAGATTCCTTTTAAGCTTGTTTTTCTGGACTGTCCAACATGGTACCAATGTTTTTCCTCTGGAGGTTCATTTCCAGTATGTGCGCTGTGCACTCACTGGTGTTTGTGGCCTCATTAGCATTTCCATTCTCTCGTGTGCCCTGAGGGTCCTTGGTCCTCCAGTTTCAATGCAGACAAAGCTGGTTAGGAATTAAAAGCAGATGAGATGCTTCAAGTGAGAGTGTTAGGATCTCATTCACGCAACTTTGGTATCCATTCATGCAACTTTACCACCAGCCGTGTTCTCTGCACCTTGGATAAGAACTGTAAGTGCACAACTATGGCACCAGTAGTCAGAACTGACTTCATGGTAGAGACAGTGCAAGCTTGTATCTCTTTCTCAGCTGTCCTGGACATCCACAAAACTCCATTTTCTTTAATGTCCAGCTTTCTCAACTGTACTTGGTGATCAGGAATACAATAGCGTGGACGGTCTTGGCCTCCAGTGACACATCTTTACTCTTAATGACCGTATCTAATTCCTTCATCCGTCGTCTTCTGCAACAACCCCGGTGGCTTAGTAGTTAAGATGCCTAGTTCGGAGACTGGAAGCTTGGGTTTCGACACCTGAGGGCTGCACTTGGGGGCATGAAAGGAGCCTCATTTGGGCATCCCCTGAGCAGAGATCCTCCAGAAAAAAATCCTTTCAACTCAGAGTAATCTCTGGCACGAAATTATTATAATCTTCTTCCGGAGGTATTTGAATTGACGACTGAAGCAGTTTATACAAATTATTTCATTGTCTTCATTTCCTCAATGTCTGCATTATTGTATAGTTCTTCTGTAGGTATGGGCTTTTTTTTGTCTTCTTAATGTTTAGCTATAGCCCTTAGTGCCACTGTTATTTCAAGAAATATACAAGGCTGTTTCTCTTTGTTTTATCCTCTCTCTGACACATCCTTGATGTATCTCCAAAGCCCCAGAGGAGATTGCCCTGAAAATGGCTTCTTTCCCTCAACATCTACTGAGTCCTTCATCATGTCCACTGATGAAACAGTGACAGAACAACCGTGGTGTGATTTCCAGTCTAGCAGCCTGAGCAAACCTTTGGTGATGGATTTCCCAAGCCAAGGCTCCTCATTTCCTCCTTTTTAGGGCGGCTGCTCTCTGTTGTCTTTTATGGTTTGATTTTACTGCTGAAAGAACATCTTGACTGACCTGAAGGAGCATTTTGAGCAGAGAATTTAGATGGGTTCCTAAGGCAGAAGCATGCCCTGCTTCTTAACCTTATCTGTCAAACCCTTCTTTATTCCAGGGCCAAAATGGAGCACTGATCACGTGGGAAGCAGTACATTCAAAATGAATTTGCACTTAGAACTCAACTATAGATCTGTGATTCTGCTACAAGCAAACGATAGCAGAAGATTTCTCTTAGGAGCTAGAAATGGGTGGGGGGAGAGGTTAAGTCTCCCCAACTCTTTTTTCTGTCCAAAAACTGCAATCTTATACACGCCTATGCAGAAAAAAGATCTATTCAGTTCAATGGGGCTTAAGAGGAACGTCTTCCTTGCTCGAAAGCCAATCATGCCCAACTCTAGGGGTCAAGTGCTAATCTCCGTTTACAGCCAAAGAGCCAGCACCAAAGCATCTGAGATGTTTCTGTGGTCACGTAGCAGGCATGATTAGATGCTGGAGTGCATGGAACATTGTTACTTTTCCTGCCAAGGTGGTGCCTCTTCATCTATTTTCAATTTCTTGCTTCCGAATGGCTAGGTTGGCAGGAGCTGGGACAGACGACGGGAGCTCATTCTGTCATGCATCACTTGGGTCTCAAACTGCTGACCTGCCAACCCTCCAATCATCAAGCTCAGCATCTTAACCACTGCGGCCCACACCTAGTTATATAGAGAACTGTCCTCTCAATTGTTTCCAGGCAAAACTCGAATTGCTGTCATTGTTATGTGCCACCTAGTCATCCCCGGCTTATGGCAACCCTATCTCCAAAATGTTCAATTCTCAACAGCCCTGCTTCTTTTGCTTCTTTTGTGTCTAGGCCAGACATGAAACTGCCAAAATGAAAGCACCTTTGGGTGAGTTCATTCTGCAGTTCCTTTTGCCTGAGCCAGTGTGAGAAAGATTAGCTGGCAGCACAAGCTTTCTGTTACCAGGGTACGCCCGTTTGTGGTTCAAAAATACCACAATCTTTGAGGAAGCTCTTTCTGTGTACCTCAATGGTCCTGCTCATAAAAACATTGAAAACTTTAAAATTAGACTTAGGCAAAGGTAAGGTAAAGGTTCCACTCGAAAGCCAGTCGTATCTGACTCTGGGGGTGGTGCTCATCTCTGTTTACAGCCAAAGAGTATGTGTCTGCAGACACGTGGCCATGTGGCAGGTAGGACTAGACACTGGAGTGCATGAAATGCTGTTAATTTTGTATATAAGGTAAAACGTTGCAGTACCTTGAGCATTTACTTTGCTTGTACAGTGGAACCTTGGTTAACATAATTAACGTATTCTCCAGGACATTTCTTACAGCAAAAATTACTTTCACTGAATTTCCCATAGGAATGCATTGAATGCAATTTCCATAGGAATGCATTGAAAAACCAAACTACTTTAAGCGAAACTCACTTTCAAATAGGAATGCATTGAAAACCAATTAGTCCATTCTGAAATAAAAATTCATAAACTGAGCCACTATTTCCTATGGATTTCCTTTTATTATGCCATTTTTACGTTAACCAAGGTTTCACTGTATGGGAAATTAGAGCAATGCTCCTAGAGTTACTGCCCTCCTTGGTATCTCCTTTCTTGGGAATTGGAATATATATTGAACATTTCTGGTCTGTGCGTCATCATTTCCTTTCCCAGATTTCCTAGCATATTCTTGTTAGGATTTTGACAGATTCAGTCAAAATAGTTCTATTGGTATCTCATATATCCCTGCTGATTTATTTTTTCCTAGTGCTTTCAGAGCATTTTTACTTGAATTAGAGATGGGGAAAATACATGTACAGTACTTCCCTTGTGTCCGTCTTATTGTGCCTTCCTCTCTGCTGTCAATACCTGCTTTTTGGAAGTGGGAAGGGAGAGCTTGTATCAAATAAATACAATATGATACTTTGCAATGATCAAATCCTTCATGCTTCCTTAGAGACAATGGAGCAAGCAAAATTATTGTTGGTTTCCTATTCATCATCTGTGCTTTTCATTTAAAAAAGAGATAAATCTTAATCCCAGCCTGCAGAGCGAAAAGAACCTGTGGGGAAAACATCTGTAAGATCTTGTTCTTAAATATACCTGCTAACATTTAAGCTCCATTGAACACAGTGAGAGGTATTGCTATTGATTAAAAACTATCCACAAGCAAGACCAACAATTTGTAAATACTGTATCATTGATTGATAAATATCATTTGCCGTATCTCTGGGAATTATTTGTGTGTGTGGAGATTCTTGGGCTACACTACTCAGGAGTCATAGTTTTATTTTCCTAAAGGTTTTGAGAGAGGAGCTGAGCTCACCCAAGTGTTCTGAGGTCTGTGTAAGTCACAAATAATAGCATCATATGGAAGCCCATCCTTGTAAGACAATGAGTCCAGCAAGCACTTGCAAACCGGATGAATGTTATCACCGGTTGATTTTCTTAATGCATTGTGAGGCTTTTGATTTTCATCATCATGATAATTTCATGTCAGAAATTATTCTGAATTGAAAGGATTTTTTTCCCTGGAGAAACTCCACTCAGGGGGCGGCCCGAATGAGGCTCCTTTCATGTCCCCAAGATCTTTTCCCACTGAAGTGGTCCCTATTGATCTACTTGCAATTTCTTGCTTTCGAACTGCTAGGTTGGCAGGAGCTGGGACTGAGACGGGTACTCAAACCGTCATGCAGTACTTGGGTCTCGAACTGCCAATTTGCCGGCTTTCCAGCTAACAAGGCAAGCTTCTTAACTGCTGAGCCACCACAGTCCCTTTCCATAGGGGGATAGACTTTTGGGGACCTAGCGCACTCTCAGCCGTGAATAATGGAACAAGGTCAGCTCCAGTTAATTTTCACTCTTATCCAAGACTGAGGGTAGTATATGTCTGATGGAGGAAATAATTTGCAGATGACGCATCTGGGTTTCTGTGCATGTCTGTGTGTATGTGTGTGTTTGAACTGCAGGTCTGTTTGCAACATGATGTAAGCAGCAGGTAGCGAGGTGGAAAATCCCTGTTAAGACGCTGTAGTAGTCGTCTGCGGTATTTGGTAGCCCCAAAAGGTCTCCTTGAGTCCCTTCTGTTGATATCTTTCAGAGCTTCTTGGAATACTAAGAGGCCTCTTTCTTTTCTCTTTTTGTAAAGGTATTCCCTGAGGTCCAATGGGTAGCAGGTAAGGAGGATTTAGCACAAAATCTAAGTGTGTTTATTGGTGAAACTTGTGTTGATTCAGGCAGATTCTGGGGTATATTTTTTCCAGTGGTGCAAAGAGTTGTCCCTAGTCTGGCCAGGTTATCCAGCTATGGTAATAGAGTAGACCCGGAGTTCTCAAGCTTTTTAAGCTGGGGGCCAGGTCACGCTCCCTCAGACAGCTTTGGGGGGCGACTGGCCATTTTGCCTTTCCTCCACCACATGGCACTTCATGGTGTGGTGTGAAGACGATGTGGGGGCCACATGAAATGGTGGTGCAGACTGCAGGTTGAAAATCTCTGGAGTAGACCCTACTGCCAGCGACACAATGACGAGTGTCAGGCAGCGGTTAACAAACTTGACAGCCCTGAGGACTAACGGCTTTGGGTGTCAAAGTCCACAGGGAAGGGTGATGGTCCCCAAGTGGATTAAATCCAGTGGTGGGATTCAAATTGTTTTACTACCTACTCTGTGAGCATGGTATGGTTGGCATGGCTGGAGGAAAGTCCTGCATTGCACCCGAATTAGGACTACTTTATTTCAAAACCTGGATGGGCAGGGCCAGCCAGAATTTCTGCTACCAGTTCTGGCAAACTGGTGCGAACCTGCTGAATGCCACCACTGATTAAATCCCACTCGAATTCATCTTGATGGAGGGCAGCAGCTTCATCAATACTGGTTGTTGGCTGAGGAGGACTTTGTGTGTGCCAAAACGTGACCAGAAAGTGACTAGCGGAATTGGATGAGTGGTACAGGTGTCATACTGCGATGCAAAAGGCAGATGAAAAGCCACTGAATTACATTCCCAGGACAATCATCATGGCTGATCACCATGAGGATCGCCAATATTCAGATTTGGATATGGGAGGAGGAGGAAGAAGAAGAAGAGGAGGAGGAGTCCAATTAATGCAAGCAAGGAAACATGTGGGAACTGTTTTGTTCTTCTGAAATCACCCTTACCCAAAATTCTGCTCACGATCTGACTTCGATCTCGATATTTTCAAGGTTGAACCCAGCCTTAAGTCCTCCCAAGGGTGGTAAAAATGAGTGACCAGCTTGTTGGGAGTAAAATAATTAATTCCTTTGTGAAGCACCCAGAGACTATACTAAGTTTCTGTGTGACAGTAAATGTCAATGCTAATTCCTTTAGCATAGTTTTTCAGTTCCATTTGTGGATTGGAGACATGCTAGGATGGCCTTCTTGTTTGGAAACTTGTGTCCTGTTCTTTGCTTGTCCTTTGAATGATTTAGGTTTGGTGGAAACTATCTCACTCTAGGACAGTGGATGGGCATGTGCACCGACACCCCAGCACAGAGTTCACCAGAGTTTGTTTCTAGAAAGCCAGAGCGATGTGCACGCCTGAGGATATTTCTCACATCACCTCTCCCCGGCAGCCCAATGGGAGCACTTCCTCCCTCCCCTGTCTGGGGTAAGGCAGGCAGGTCACATGCAGCATGAGGGTGCAGCGCGGTAGCTACTTTAAATTCCCATAGTGCCCCACAGTTACTTTACCAGGACCACGGTGGGGTATTGTGTGAAAATGAAAATGTTGTTCAACAGCAATCCACTGCAGGTGCCAGACGTCTATATCTAGGAAGAGCTTAGATACATAGGAAGAAGGTCGAGACCAAATTCTTCGGAATCTTAGTTAATGGGGCTAATCTGCTAATAATTATGCACCATCAAGTCAATTCTGATTTATGGTGACCTTTTTCTGGACTTTTCTAGGTAGAGAGTACTCTGAAATGGTTTACCATTCTCTGCTTCGTGTGTGTGCACGTGTATCTGTGTCTATATGCCTGTGTCTGACTGTGCAACTTGCCCAAATCCAGCCAGGTTGGCTCTTTTCCCAGGAGGCACAGTGGGGAATTGAACTCCCAACCTCTACCTAAACCATTAAGCTGTCTAGCCACCTCTCATTTATGAGGATTGCAGCTCTCTAAATCTTTCCAACCAGCATGGCCTGTAGCCAGTGGTTCTGCAAATTTTAGTCCTCAAAAATAACTTTTCTGATCTCTCCCAAATGCAGGATTAGATTTGTATGGAAATAAATATGCTTGATTTCTGGAATACATAACTAACAGTAAACTGTGTCTTCCTAGATCTTTTAAAGTTGGTATTCAGTCTGCTGGACTCATAAATAGACCATCCCTCCCCCCCTTTTTTTAAGGTTGGTTTGTTTGATTTTTAAATTTTTGTCAATTACTGCGGTGAATGTCACAATCTGCCCTCTTCACCCTCTCCTTCTTGAAAGGAGTGGATAATTACTCTGTTAGAAAGGTTGCCCTACAGTTTTTCGTTCATCACTCCTGAGTTGAATGCTGTCTTAAAATGCACATGCTGCAGAATAATAGTGTGATCAAATTCTAAAAATATCTAGTTATCTGTATTTCCTAACAATGTGTTGTGTTAGGTATGGTCAGCTCTGGTTGGAATGACTGTGTACAATTCACTCATTCTTTTATCTATCTATCTATCTATTGATCGATCGATCGATCGATAGGTAGATAGGTAGATAGATGTAGATATAGATATAAACTTCCTTCTGTGCTTTTTGTGACATAACAGTTCAGCCTTGTTATTTTGCACCTTGACTTTGTACAAGGAACAATGTCATTAGAAAACTCATAACAATTTGAGATATGCACATGATACCACCCTAATGGCAGAAAGTGAGGAAGACCTAAAGAAGCTCCGGATTAGGTTGAAAGAAGAGAGTGCAAAAGCTGGATTGCGACTCAACGTCAAGAAAACCAAGATAATGGCAACAGGCCATATCAGTCCCTAGAAAATAGGTGGGGAAGAAGCAGAAGCAGTGACAGACTTTACCTTCTTAGGATCCAAAATCACTGCAGATGGAGATTGCAGCCATGAAATAAAAAGATGACTAATTCTTGGGAGACAAGCTATGAGAAACCTGGGGAACATAATTAAAAGTAGAAATATCACCTTGCAAACAAAAGTCCACATAGTCGAGTCAATGGTATTCCCAGTGGTAATGTATAGTTGTGAGAGCTGGACCATAAGGAAAGCTGAGCGCAGAAGAATAGATGCCTTTGAAATGTGGTGTTGGTGGAGAGTGTTGAGAGTACCCTGAACAGCAAGGAGAACAAATAGGTTGATCATGAAAGAAATCAACCCCGACTGCTCCTTGGAAGGTCAAATAGTGAAGATGATGCTAGGAAAGGTTGAGGGAAAAAGAAGAAGGGGGTGGCAGAGAATGAGATGGCTAGATGGCATTGTTGATGCAATGGGCGTAGAGTTGGGCATCTTGAGGAAGATGGTGGAGGATAGGGGTGCCTGCCATGCAATGCTCCATGGGATCGCAGAGGGTCGGACTCAACTGTGCAACTGGACAACAACAAAAACTGTTGCAGCTACAAGCTAGAGTTAGGTATCATTGGTGTTGGTCAAAAGCAAAGAGATGGAAAAATTCTCATGCATAAAAATGGCTTAGCTTTTGCCCTTTCCTGTCCTACAGTACAAAAGAAAAGGTTGATGCTAGTCTAAAATATTCCAGAGAAAGAAATGGGGGAGGGAGAGAAAACCTGTTGGAAAAGACTAGAGTTCAAGAGGGTGAAACCAAGACATTAGGATAAATATCCAGAAGACATTCTCAGTTGAGGAAATTCCTGGAATTCCACAGCTAAGCCTACAACTCACTTTGGCTTGCCATTCAAAACATCAAGTTGGAGAACATGCTGCAAGGAAGAGCTATCTCTCACCTTACATTGAAAAGCTATTCTTCACAACGTCTTGGGGACATTGTAGAGAGAGGGGGGGGATTTTTATTTTCCTTGTGTTATTTTCCTGTTGGCCTGATCTTTTCCCTACTTGTCCTTCTGCTTGGAATGAAGCCATGTGCCCAGGAAATCTCAAATCTTTTCAAAAGGTAAATGCAACCTGTGGGAGGTGGTTTTGTTTGCTGTGTCTAGTGCCACTCTCAAACTTTTATACCATGCTTCTGTAAGAAAGGAAGGTCAGCAGGTCAGGAGTTCGAGACCCGAGTGTTGCGCAACGGAGTGAGCTCAAGTAGATAAATAGGTACCACTTTGGCAAGAAAGGTAACAGTGTTCCATGTGCTCCGACACAGACAGTGCTAGCTCTTTGGCTGTAAACAGAGATATGCACCCTATCAGACACAACTGTCTTTTGAGCAAAGGAGAGATTTACCTTTACCTTATTGTAAGGCATGGGTTCCCAAGCTGTGGGCCGGGTCATGCTCTCTCAGTCAGCTTCAAGGGCCGGATGGCCATTTTGCCCAGCTTATATGATGGGGGGGGGGTTTGGCCATTTTGTCCCAACAGCTTCAAATGGGTGACCATTTTGTTTCTCGGGTGCCCTTGGATGGGTGGGGGGCCCACATGAAATGGCACCATGGACCAGATCCGGCCCATAGGCCTTATGTTGGGAATCCCTGCTGTAAGGAGAGAGCAGGGATAGCTCCCCACAAAACAAGCTGTTACATACCCAAGAGATTTTAAGGGGCTGAAACTTTGGTCTGAGGGTAAACTGGGGAAGAAATGAAAGAACTGAACAACAATAACCACAAACTACAGATGCTTGAAATGAACTTGCTCATAGGTTTCTATGGATTGCAGGGAGAGTATTACAGTGGGGAGATACTTACCAGGGGGAATATCAACGTGAAAGGAATAGGGTAGTATCAAGAAGAATATTCTTCGCAATAAGATTTAGTAGCTTGAAATTTCGGGATATCTGGAATCTCTGGTTGATAAAAATTGTTCCGCTAGATCAGGGGTGGTCAGCCTTTTTGCACCGTGAGCCCTGGAGTGGGCTGGACCATACCCCAGGAAGCAGAAGCAGGCATATTTATGGCTGATGTAAATGCACCCTCTTCTACTTCTGGGTGCAGGGGAGATGGCGACGGGCCAGTTGGAATAGCATCCTGGGTCTGGGTCTGGCCCATGTGCTGTAGGTTGGGAACCTCTGCACTAGACATTTTTTGAGAGAGCAAGGCACTCATGTAACATTCAATTGCTGAAAAAGAGGGCCAAACCCAATTATTTCCATTTGTTTTATAACCAAGATTGCAAGCCACAGATTGACCACTGGTTGGGTATCTAAATTGGAAAATGGTCCTAAAATGCAAAGGCCAGGCTCTCATTTGCCTGTGGTGAGTCGGTTCCTTCATGCGTTGCCAGTCGAATGCGGTTTAACTAGTTCCAAACCAAAACGGACGCAGTAACTCACCTTTGTCGGTTCTGACCTAGTTTTTCCCTGGATTTAGTCTAGGCTCCTTGCGCTTAACACCTGCTCCTTTCTCCCCACGTAGCCTCTTTGCAGCATGCAAAGTAAGATAAGAAGCATGATCCTTAGCCAGTCTGGAAATGTGCTTGCTATGCTGTGAAATCTGCCGAGCGAGCCAAGCAAGGATTTAATCTTTCAGCTGAAGTTGAGGGAAAGAAGAGCCTTTTCTATATGGTAGCGTATTGCTTTAGGAATGCAGATGCAACCCAAAAATCTCCCAGGACTGTCACTTCGAGTCACTTAGCTGGATCAAGAACTGGCTCCGGTGCTCATTTAAAACTGGCATGCTCCAGTTTGCTGGGTGTTTATGTCTAAGTGCCAAGCTTTAAAGATTTACTCTGCCCACAAGCAAGCCTGGATGCAAAGTGTGAGTTTTATTTTTATTCTAAACACATTTAAAAAAAAAAATAGAAAGGGGTCACGAAAATCACATGAAAAGAATAAAAATACTCTTTCCCAACCTGCAGGTTTCATGTCATGAAGCAAGGTTTTTTTTTTAACAGCAAAGGGATTTAGAAGGGCAGGAAGAAAGTAGAATGAAAGGATATGTGGGCCTAAACTGGATCTCAATTTCAAAGGTGTTAGCATTGAAATAGGGCCGCGGTGGCTTAGTGGTTAAGACACTGAGTTTGATGACTGAAAGGTCGGCAGGTCAACAGTTCAATGCCTGTGGGCTGCATGACAGATTGAGATCCTGTCTCTGCCCCAGCATCTGCCAATTTAGCAGTTCGGGGAAAAAATTGCAAGTAGATACATAGGTACCACTTTGGCAGGAAAGGTAACAGCATTTCATGTTCTTTTTGCATGTAGTCATGCCTGCCACATAACCGTGGAAATGTCTACAGATGCAGACAGTGCTGGCTTCTTTGGCTGTAAATGGAAATGGAGTCAGACACGACTGGCTTTCAAGGAAAGGAGACCTTTACCTTTACCTTAGCATTGAAAACAAGGCTTTTAAGATTGTAGCAAGCAGACTGGGGGGCCATGATTGGGAAAAGTGAAATGAAAAAGACAATTTTGGGTCCAAAAATGCATTGGAAGAGGACTGCAGGGATGTGGGAAATGGTAGAAATGTAGAGTTCTAGCTAATTTACCACTGTAGGTTTTATCACTCTATTGCATTGTAACAAGCTTACGTTTGTATGTTTAGACGATCTATCTATCTACCTACCTGCCTGCCTGCCTGGTGTGTGTGTGTGTATTCCATGGTCATGTGGCAGGCATGACTAGACACCGGAGCGCACACAATGCTGTTTACCTTCCCATCGAAGTGGTCCCTATTTATCTACTTGCAATTTCTTGCTTTCAAACTGCTAGGTTGGCAGGAGCTGGGACAAAGACGGGAGCTCATTCCATCCTGCAGTACTCAGGAATCAAACTGCTACATATAAAGAGAAATATGGCCGATTTACGACCATTTACACTTTAAGATCGTATTGTGACATGGGTACATGAGCGCAAAAATACTGGCGACACTCTGGATACAATAAATGGTAAATTTAGAGAAAGATTTAATAGGGACTTACAGGCCACCCTGTATCTATCTATCTATCTATCATTAATTACTGATAAAGGTGAGAGTGGACTGCTAAATATTGGCTGATTGGGAATGAGAGGCGAAGAATGCCAAGTATTCTTACATCAGCAGACGTGGAATGAATGTGATTTTAAGGAATCAATAACTAGCAAAAACTGGCTTTAACAACAAGGAAGAGCAAAGTACCAAAACAAAACCAAAAAAATCTTGCATAACCCTAAACTAACATGACACACATGTCTTTGTTTCTATGTCAAGGATTTTAAGAAGAAAATCCATTTTCGACACTATTGTCTCCACATAAGACACGCTCCTCGGAGATCATTTGTAATTTGGAAGCTGTGTTGAAACAGATTGGCATTTTCCTGTCTGTCTGAAAGTCATTTTGGGGGAGGAGGGAAGTGTACAGTGTGCATGAAAAAGAAGAGCGATTTTTGTCCCAGTTTCGTCATAGCAGCAGGTTGGGGTTTGGAGTGGGGAATGCATGCATTGTGCCTGTGCTTATTGTATGCGCTCCCTAGAAGCTGAAACTGCCTGCAGGGCTGAAAATCTAAGCCTTTAATGGTGATGCTGGATGTTCTTCCCAAATGTCAGGCTGTAGCTGTAAATAAAACTGCCAAATGAAGGCACCTTAGCAGGTCTCATCTCAAAGGATGCTTGCAAACCAGTGAGTTGTGTGAAATATTTTTCTATCCCATGCAGAGTCTTTAACAAAGAGCGTTCAGAGCAATTTGTTTTGATTAACTGTGCAAAAAGGCACTTTTAGAAACATCTACACTGCTACCACACAACAGCAAATCGCACCCAGTTCTTACCTGTGAACTCCACAGGACTTTAAATACAGTGAGGAACAAAGATGCAGCAAGGAAAAGTACGGACGACACCCCTTGAGCTGAAGGATTTAATCAACATTTTCATATATACTGAAATGCTCAACAGTTGATGTTGTTGTTATGTGTCTTCAAGTCATCTCCAACTTATGCATGACCCTTTGAATAAGAAACCTCCAAAATGTCCTGGGCAACAGAAGTCACATTATTGCCCCTTTTTTTGATGTGAGGTGCTTGTCAAGACTGTAGCAGTCGGCATTTTCTCCATCTACACTACATACAAGGCAAATAAATGTTTTTAAAAGGTTTAATCTAAGTGATGCGGCGTGTCAGTGATGGTCTGGCCTAGTCTTCTTCTTTTGTGTCCCGATCAAACCCTGGACTACCAAAATGAAGCCACTTTCTTGGCTTTGTTGCTGGCCAAACCTAAGTCCTCATCGGTTCATGTTTCTGCCAGTAATCGGCAGACCAGTAAATGAGCCGGATTCTGTCTCTCTCCACATTCACACACATGTTGTTCTCCACCAGCAGCCCCCACTTGAGCATGTTGGTCTTGCATTTAGGCACTCCAGCCCTCAGCTTATTCAGGGTCCTCCAGGGGACATAGCGGAGGTTGAGTTCCTCAGCTATATCCTCCTTTAATGTTGCTCATTGTCCAAGCCAAAGGAACGGAAGAATTTCACTTTCTCTGCCATTTTGCAGAGGAGGAGGGAAAGTGTCCAGTTTGCAGACACCCTAAAGTGGATTGTTTGGCACTTGAAGTTGGTTTGTTTGAAGTTGGTTTGCCATTTGGAGACAAGAATCACATCAAATGACCTGTTGCCCCTCCCCTGACATCAAGCAAGGGTTGGTGAGGTCACACCCAAAAGCTACTGAAATAACCCATCTCTGATCACCAAGTGAGCACATAGCCAAGAGGAGATTGAAACTAGAGGTTTCTTATTTTCCGAGTTAATCATATAGCCAGAACATTATGGCATCAATAAATGGGTGGGTAAATTTTATGACACTCACCGTTGCAACTTCTGGGATTTCCTAGCAGGAAAGGGAGATTAATAGGGAAGGTTAAACCCTGCTGACTTTCCTGGATTTTTCAGTGGTGTTTATCCCATTGACCATAATAATCCTTCAAGTGACAAAATTGACCCTGCTTACAAGGTTGTCTTGTTCTCCTTGTTGCTGTTCAGCTAGTTTCAGAATATGGGGTGACCCAAGACTCATCTAACTGGTTTCTGTGAGATTAGGACCAGTGTAATGTTTTCTAAAGGGTGAACTCTGGCTAATTTTGCATGTTACCACCACATCTGGAATTTTAATCCAGCTGTTTCTAAATTACACTTTTAATTTCATCATTATGATGTATTTTTGTATGAAATTTATAAATGTCTGACTATTATTTTTTTTGTATTCTGCTTTCATTTCATGGATATATATTTTTCTGTTTGCATGTTGTGATTTGAATACATTTTCAAATTAATTGTACCGGTGAGTAATCTCAGGTCATCTCTGGCTATACCCTCTTATCTTCTGCGGCAAATATTGGACTTCTTTTTCTCTTAGGGTTGAAGGCAAAAGTTACTCTCTGCAGCGACGTGTGCTTTTACTTTCATTTGGATTCTTTCCAGAACAAAATGAAAAGAAAGATGTCTTACTCTTCCGCCATTCAGGGTCTTAACAACCATCCATTACAGTCACAATTGCTGCCTTCTTTAGTTATTTCTTTGCGATCCACTTTTAGTATTGTCTTTTTGTTTCTGAAATTGAATCCTGGGCCCATTTATCTAAGGTTCTCAATGGCACCTCTTAAAGATTTATAGCTCTTCTTGTCCCAAGGGCCCAAGGTGGAAATATTACTTAATGCACAATGACCAGGTCCACCAGCATAGTAGAAGCCGCTAACATGTAGCTGCAACTCAGTTTCCTTATCTTGAAGTTGTTAATCTCGTTGTGCAAGAAGGGAAAATTGATGTGGTAGGTAACACTCATGCACACACAAAATGGTATCAAACTCAGGGCCTTGTATTTCGAAGCTCACGATATGCTTTTGGCAAGTCTACCATCTGTCAGTGGACTCAAGTGGGCTTCTACTTTTTTGTGTCTCGATTGCCAAAATGAAGCCATTTTCTTGACTTTGTAATTGGCCAAACTTAACATGCACTCTCATCGGTGCATGTTTTTGGCAGTTATCAGCAGACCAGCAAATGAGCTGGATTCTGTGTATCTCCACTTTCGCACAGCGTGTTGTCATCTGCCAGCAGCCCCTCTTGAGTGGTCTGGTCTGTATTGGTCTGGTCTTATATTTAAGTACTCCAACCCTCAGCCTATTCAGGGTCTTCCAAGTGATGTAGAGGAGGTTGAGTTCCTCAGCTATATCCTCCATTAATGTTCCTTGTCCAGTGAGCTCCTTCTAATTTGGTTTTGCTCTTGTGTACCCTCAAGAATGTTTGTTCTTGCCATCAAGCTCTTCCTGGATCTGAGCTGGTGGACTTGAAGCTCATATCCATTCAGACAGAGGGTTCTTCTCTTGCTTAGTTCTCTCAGCGTCCACTGCTGCTTCTCTCCTTAGGTGGAGTGATATCAACAAGAGGATATATTTTCTCAACTGGTGTAGGCTTGAGGCATCTCGTCACTACGTGCACTGTTTCATTAACAACAATGTCAACTTGTTTCGTGCATGCAAATGCGCTCCATATTGGAGGAGCATATTCTGCTGCAGAGACACTCGGGGCCAAAGCTGATGTATGCACCATGGATGGTTGAGATCCCAATGTATAGTTTGTCAACTTTCTGTTGATACTGTTCCTTGTATTATCTTTAGCTTTGGTATTCAGGCAATGCTGCTTAAAAGAGAGTGTCCTGTCAACAAGAGGGTATATTTTATTATCTGGTGTAGGGTTGAGGCATCCTGTTACTATACAGTGCGCTAATTTAAGAACATCAATGGCTACCACCAGCAGCTATCCTTTTATTGCGGTGTGTGCCATCAAGCTAATTCTGACTTGTGACAACCATTTTCAGTATTTTCTAAGTAGAGAGGACTCAGAGGTGGTTCTCCATTCCCTTCTTCTTGGAGCATCCTAGGGGGCTATGCAGCTTGCCCAGGGCCACAAAGGTTGGCTCTTTTCCTAGGAGGGTTCTACAACCAAAGACCGAACTCGATGATCTATCTAGCCAGCTTATTATCTTCTTAGTTCCTCATAATGTCCCATCATTATTCCACCTGAAGTACACTGTGAGAAATAAGAATGTCAGCCGCCAGCAACAATTGGATTGTAAAATATACACTGGCCAGAATAACGCAAATCACTGCAGCAAATTGCTACTGATTAACAAGTTGCTGGTTGCATTCCTGGGCACAAACCTGATAGGAAAACAACCAGCTCTTTGTTAATGAATGGCAGTTTGCCTCCATGACTTACATGGTTTCTCTAATGCAGCTATGAATCTGTAATTGATTCATTAAATGTCTTAGGATGACAATGAGCTGTTCCAAACTATCAGAGGCTAGGCAGCTGCCCTTGGATGCTAACCTTTAAAAAAAACCAAAACAAGTTCAATTCTTGGATTCCTCATGGTAAAAATGATCAAGGCTGGAAGTGACATGAAAGTCCACTGGATGGATGAATAAACCAATGTAAGCATGAGAATAGCTGGATAGTTTAGTGCAGTTTAGGGCCCACACCCCACAGGAGGACTTGAATTCCCAGAAGCCTAAGTCAGGATATTAGCTGACCAGTGTTTTGGGGAATTGACTTGGGCTTCTGGGAACTGAAATCCAAAAACTAAAGGTTTTGAAACACTGGTCCAGTGGTTTGGTTGAGGGTTTGATTTCCCACTGTACCTACTTGATGCTGCTGAAGTCAGTGATCTATGAGGTCCCTTCCATGTCTGCAGATTGATGATGATAGTGATAATGATGATAGCTTGTTCCTGGCAACCAAAGTTTTGTTTCCCATATCATGAGTACTGTGCAAGCAATGTTGATTTCTCTTATCTGTCCCTTTCCTAAGAAGTTGAATTCTGATAGCTATCTTTTTACCAAGAGATTAGATTTTTCCATGAACATTTTGGTCACTACAAAGCAATCCAACACAGGCAGGTTTGTTCAGATCAGAGGGAAGAAATGTTGCTGCCTGGCTTATGACTCTTAGAATACACAGACAGCTTTTGTTGTTGTTCAGTCGCACAGTCGAGTCCGACCCTTTGCGACCCCATGCACCACCGCACGCCAGGCTCCTCTGCCCTTCTCCACAGCCCGGCCAGATCTACGCCCATCGCATCAACAATTCCATCCATCCACCTCATCCTCTGCTGCCCCCTTCTCCTTTTGCCTTCAATCTTTCCTAGCACCAAGGCCTTCTCGAGTGAGTCCTCTCTTCTCATTTGGTGACCAAAGTACTTGAGCTTCATCTTCAGTATTTGTCCTTCCAATGAGCAGTCAGGGTTGATTTCCTTTAGGATGGACTGGTTTGATCTCCTTGCCACCTAGGGTACTCTCAAGAGTCTCCTCCAGCACCACAGTTCAAAGGTGTCTATTCTTCTGTGCTCAGCCTTCCTTATGGTCCAGCTCTCACAGCCATACATTACTACTGGGAAGACCATTGCTTTAACAGCCAGCTAGCAAATTCCAAAAGGGAAAATGTCCAGTCTTTGCTTTGGATAAACTCATTACCCTTGATTTTGCGCTCTTCATGTTTGGAAAGGACTATTGGGCAGGGAAGCAGAGCTGAAGTGAACCAAGTGGTCCGAATCTGCGGAGGAAGTACTCCTATTCAGAGCTTTATTCATGGTAGAGTTACCTGTTATTTTGAAAAGCTGCTAATAAGGCAGAGGCTTGACCTGAGCAGGAAGAGTATATGCAAATTGCTTTCAAATATGTCTAAATGATCTCTTGTTAATGGGTGATAAATTGCACCTTTAGAATCACTTAATTGGAGTTATTTACAGCATAACTGCGTTTTGGCTGCCTTAGTTTGATTTTTAACCCTCCTGTCTTTTTCTCCCCCTGCCTGATATATACAACTATAATTTGAATTAATTTGTGTTTATAATTGAGCATTACATAATAATGCAATCACTAAAATGAAAACTACATAATATATATTAGACGACTGTGATATTTCAAGTGAATCAGAAAGAGGCTTCATCTTTATTCTTCGTGCGCTTCGTCTCTCACCAACAAAAATCGCAATCAGCCCTCCAAAGATAACTGTTTTTCATTGTAGCTTTATGAAGGGCTATTCAACAATTACATGATCCTTGGGAGGGGGATGGGGTCTGCCATCTGAAATATGGAAAATTATGTGGGGGCGGGGTGTGTGTGTCAGGTCAAAGATTATGTAAGCCATTTGGAGCTGTTGTGGTTGTGAAACATGGGACTTTTTCAGGTTTAAAATGATCTCTGGGAATTTTGATCTGATTTGAGATTATTGAATCCTCACCGATACATGTTCTGCATTAGGCACCAATAGCAGAAAGCTCTAAAAATTAGAGTTTTGATACAAAAGCTCTGGATTGTGTAATTTAAAGGGGGGGTTCAAAGCAAAAATTACGGTTGGATTACATGGGGGGGAATCAATTTTCCCCCCAAAATGGATCACGTAATTGTTGAATGGCTTTAAAAGTGAGAGTTCAAACAATAAATGCAAAGATAACACGTTGGAGTTTCCTATTTGCTTCTCTGTGGGCTTAAAAATAGTATTCAGAGCTATTTTTTAAAAAGAGATGCTATTAAGTCATTTTAGATTTAAGTTCTGGTGTTAGTGCACGGAACACCTTAGGCTTAGTAGTCCTTTATGAAGATGGATTTAGAAAAGTTATCTTTAAGGTGAGAACTCATGGGATCCTACAGTTAGATGTCATTCTGCCTGGAAGATTCTGGGAATTGGAGTACAGCAAAGTCAAGTTGTCCAAGGTGATGAATGATGACACTTACTTCAATTGTTGGTCAGCCAGCCCTTGGCTTTTATCACAGGCCCTTGGCTTTTATCACAGCTGCATAAGAATAAGTGAACTTGACATGTTGGGATTGCAGGTTGAAATATCAGGAGAGCTAAATGATTCACACATTGAGCAGAAGCAGGTAGCGGAGACTGTCCAGGTAGCTATCGCTCTTCACTTAGGATGGTACCTGATTTCTAGAATGGCCCTCTTAGGCTTCTCTAAGTATTATCCAGCATTGGCTCTGACAACTTGGTAGACCAGGAGTGGGCAGAAGATAAACATCAGAAATGGCTTTAAATTTCTAATTGTATGACTAGAACATTTTATGTCCCAAGTTGATATATTTAGAGTAATTCAAGGTGTAAAGTTGTATCCTTGAATGATAGCCATATTGATGTGTGTATATAGGTCAGGTGGTTCCTGACCATTTCAAGCCAGGTGCCGGGTCATACTCTCCCAGTCAACTTCAAGGGCCAGATGGCCATTTTGTCCCAACAGCTACAAAGGGGTGGCCATTTTGTTTCTCAGATTCCTATGGAGGGGTGGGGCGGGGCATATGAAATGGCACCATGGGCTGGATCCTGCCCACAGGCCTTAGGTTGGGAACCCCTGGTATAGGGGTTCAGTAGGCAGTTAGGTCTTCTTTTTGGTAGACAGTTAGCTCTGTTTTTTCCACAAAATACCTTTCAATTAGTGATTCCCAAGCTCAAATCCCCTCATTTGTTTGGTCTACAGCAGTGATAGTGAACTTTGGAACTCCAAGTGTTCTTGGACTTCAATTCCCAGAAGCCCAAGTCAGCACTCCTGCTGATCAGGGCTTCTAGGAATTGAAGTTCAAGAACAGCTGGAGTGCCAAGGTTCACCATTACTGGTCTATAGCTTGCAGAATCCCTAGCCAGCACGGTCAGGGATAATGTCTGCTCTGAGTTGTGGTCTTGCAACTGAGGACTTAAAATTGGATCCATTGCTTGAGATGGTAGGCCTATAAATAATCTAAAGCATGTCTTCCAAACCTATCATCCCCGGTTGTATCTACATTTTCAGATTTGAGCTCTGGGATGTGGTTGTACAGACTCCACAGTGTGGCTATAGCATGTGTTTGCTGTATGGCTGGAAATCGTTCTTGTTAAGGGAGGCACAATGTGTAAAATTCAATGTTGCAGTTTGATGTGTAATGCCCTAGAGAACTTAATTTGCTGAAGATTGACTCCTTCTCATGATTGATTAGGTGCCTCAACAGTGACACTCAGACGCTACTGTTTAATTGCTGCAGTCATGGACCACAAAATGGATTCAGTTGATCCACAAACATCTGCTAATTTGCATGGATGCTGCTACATAGTTGTGAGAAAAAGCAAAAAAAGTGTTACATTTAATTTTTTAAAGACTAGGCTTTTTATTTAGCATGAACAATCACAGATGACAATTTATGACTTCAGATGCATTGGGTACAGGAATCATGTCACCGGTTTGTATACCATGCCTCTGAATCTCACACATTTGAAAATTGCTGTACAGTTGTGACACTGTGCAATCCTTCTTTCTTAATCTAATAAATGATAACTTGATAAATCTTTACTTTTTGTTTAGGAGCAAAGCCCCAGCAACCAGACCTCCATAACAATGATGCAAGAACCCCAAGAAACGGTAGAAGAGACTGTTACCGTAGAGGAAGACCCAGGCACTCCTACGTCGCATGTTTCCATTGTGACTTCAGAAGATGGGACCACAAGGCGGACAGAGACTAAGGTAGGAAAGATGGACTTTGGTCTTTCTTTGGCAAAACCTGTGAATCCATGAAAGGGGGGTGGGTGGGGAGGAAACGCCAGTCCAAATGCTGAATTAATCTCCTGGGCATTATTTTTTGATATTTGAATGAAATACAGTACCAGGCTCTCTATAATTGACATTCCCAATGGCTAAGCCAGTGATGGCAAACATATAGAGACCGAGTGCCCAAACTCAACAGGCTGCCATCTATGCTACAGAGGGGCGGGGTGAACTCTGTGCTGAGGGAGGGAGGAAGCACTCCCATTGGGCTGCTGGGTAGAGGGGCGGGACAGATTCTGTGTTGGGGGGGAGGAAGTATCCCCATTGGGCTGCTGGGCTGAGAGGTGGGCTGAACTCTGTGCTGATCAGCAGAGTGTGCTGACTTGGGCTTCTAGTAATGGAAGTCCAAGAACACATGAAGAGCCAAGTTTGCTGACCCCTGGACTAGAACCTTTACCTATTCTGAATTTTACTGATTAAATTTAGGCTGGTGGAGTTGTATTGGGTTAAAAATGCAGTGAAATTGCAGCTAATAAATAAATGGTGAGGGAACCAGTGGGAGAGAAGGAAGGGTGAGAGGAAAAACCCATCTAAACAGACATTAATATTTTGATTCAATAAAGATGGGAAACTGAGATACAAAAGCTGTTGTACATTAACTAAATGTAATTCAGAAATAATTGCAGTTGTGTTCCAAAAGATTTACTCCAGTTCACTTAGTGGAAATTTCTTTTTTGGCTAGCAGGATTTTTTTTAAAAAAGAGAGTCTAACTGACTTTCTTGAATAATTACATTTATCAGCTCATTGTTTCTTTGGCAATACAACCATTTATGTGAGTAAATGGTGTAATAAGAATTAATGCTTTACAGACCAATTATTTTTAAATATAAAAATATAGTGATGATCACATTTCATCATGTGCATATGCTGAATTTGCACTTTTAAAAATATTATGTAAAAGACAAAGCATCTGGACTTTTTTCTCACCACAGTAGCACTTGGTCACATAATTTGTACAATTTATTTAATTTGTTTTATTGCAGGCAAAGCATATTTTGTTGCAGTACATGGGTAATTGTTTCTACAGGAATTAAAATGGTTGTAATTCCTAGAGTCCAGTTATGTCTTCAAGATTAACTTAACATGACACTTTTTTCTTTTGAAGATGTTGGAGCAGAACTATGAAGTTTATACAACTGCCAAACTTGAGTCCACTTCGAAGCAGCTACCATAGCTTAAAAATGGATTAATATACTAAATAAGACATGATATATATTGTTTAAATTAAAAGAACTAGAAGAACAGAAGTAGAACAACAGTCAAGCATTAATGTTCTTGAAGGACTTTGACTATAGTTAAGACTCTGTAGATGTTCTCTTTCATTCTGTTGCGGATGGGATATTAAGTGCCATTATGTGACAATAATACAGCTTCCTTATACCTTGCCTCTCTAGGGAGAACAGATCACTACACAAGCCGGCTAACAACATAAAATCCCCCATACAACAAACAGACATTTTAGAAGTACCCCCATAAAATTATAATAAAAATAAGCTGCAATAAAACCAACAGCAAACATGCCATAAAATTGGGCCAAAATACAGCAGACCCATGTCCTAAGCTACTGAACTGGGAAAGTATAAACTGGGCCCCAGTCTAAAAGCTAGGGATAGGGAAAACATTTACAAAGGCCTCCTCAAAAAGTGTAGTCTTCAATTGCTTTTTAAAAGACTGGAGCAAGGAAGCCTGGCGCAGCTCGAGTGGAATAGCATTCCCACAACATTGTCGCCACTCTGTGCTTCTTCAACCATAAGCTGAAATGATATAGTCGTAGGCAAAGACAGATTGCGTGCCATGTCTTCTGGCTTATTAAGAAGCAAGTTTAAGAATTTAAGAAGCTCTCTTTCTCTCTGTTGATGGTATCTTGTTGTGGCAGGCATACTCTGACGTTTCTTTTAACTAGCATTTCAGATTAGCACTGAAGTCTCTTCCCTATGCTGGGAAAAAGTTAGCTACCTCTCTGCAAAGTTTCTCCTGGGTGCTTTCTTTCCACCCCTGGTGTCTGGAGATCATGCAGGAGCCTAATTAAAGCACATCATCTTGACTAAGAACCAGAGCCAGTTGTCACAACACCTTTGTTTTCGTCTTCTTTTCCTCCCCTCTGTTTGAAGCACCGGTTGCTCTGAGCCAATAAAAAAGGGGAAGAGGTTGAAGGCAAGAGAACGACAGGACTTTAAAACAGTGAACATCTCACGCACAAAACATGAACTCTCATGTGAATAATTGCTTTCCAATTATTTTTACCTTTGCTTCTTTTTTCTTCTTCAAATGAGCTTTCCTGGCTTGAGCCCTGCCTAGATATTATTCAGAGCACAAATAATTGCCACTCGTGGGTCATATGCTCATCCTGGCAACCTCTCTTAAAACAGTCCTCTTGAGCAGGGAAGGTGCAAACCTTTTAAGTTTCCCAGCAAATGAATGCTATTGCATGACCCCACGTTCTTCTTCTTCTTCTGTTCAAATAAATCTGAAAGATTTACCTTTTTAAATTTCAAAACACACAACACTGGTCTTGGTGAGGATCGTGGCGAAAAGATCTTGATCTAGTTCTCTTATTATCTGTACAGACATAAACTTAACCAGCCACTTTCACAGGAAGCAACTGTCTGATTCCCACAGGCCCGTTCTTCTGAAAAGTGCTCCCCTTTTCCAGTTAAGTTGTCAATGGGGGATTAAGAGTTGACCTTCCCATTTCTTTGGCCTTGAAAGGGCACATTCTTTCAAAGCCGGTTCTTAACAAGCTAATGGCTTGTACCTTTTTTGGCCTGGCGATTTTACACTCGGTGTGTCAAAAGTAAGGTACTTCGAAATGTCAAAATGCTTTTATCCTTGAGTGCTTTCTCCTTACCTTTTTAAAAAATGTTGTTTCATGAGACAATTCTGATCCAAAAAAAGAGAGCCTTTTTAGTTTTACCAGGTTCTATGAAATATTTAATTCATCTTGAGTAGGAAAAGGAAGGAGAAAAATGGGGGAAGGCAGAAGAACAAGCTTCTTCCAGCTATGTATTGTCTAGCGGCTCTGTTTAAATGAGAGGAAGCTTGTTTAGTCTTGTGTGACACCAATGTTTGGGTTTTTTTTGCTAGCTAGAAGGAATTTATATTGATTTATAAAATTCCTTGTTCATTCATCCCACTGGTTAGAACAGGACAGTAAGAAAGGAAAAGGTTATATTTAGCTGATTATAGTTTTGTTTAGGTGTTTTCTACCCTCTCACCTGAAGGATATCATGCAAAGATGACAATGTATAGACTCTATTTCTTCTTGTTATGTATCTTGATTTCATAATGAACATGACTTGATTATGCAGCCTGCTCCTCTCTGGTGTAATATTCTGTTACTCTGATCTTTTCCTATCTACATGACATCATCCATGCTAGCTCAAGACCAAGTCATGCTTTCTACTTCCTAGTCTTTCATATGTGATTATCTGTGGCCTTCACTAATCCAATTCCATTCCTCTGCCATTTTGCTGAAATTATGACATTGTTTGAAAGTTTTAGCACTCTCTAAGATACCTCCTGTCCTATTATGGCTTAAGGGTGCTGAAGGCACTAGTAGAGCCAAGCCACACCAGACATGGTGGAGCATGGCAGGAAATAGCAATGTTGACTTGTGCACTTGCATTCAAATAAAAAGATGATGTCCAAACAAATGCAGAAGCGTTCAGAGTTCTTGAAAGCTGGACAGTGTAATCTTGCTGTCATGGTCCAGAATCATAATCATTGAAGCTTCATCTCCAGTGGTAGGAATTTACAATGACTCAGAACTGGTCCACCATTTTTCTCATGTGAGAGTCTCTTCTTTGGGTATTTTACCCTTTCCACACAATCTTTGGAGGATGCTGTTCCTGTGGACGTTAGCATCCTCTGATTATAAGGGCAGTCCCAGTATTTGGGAATGTGGAGTTCTCTAAAAGGTCTCTTCTGGACCAGTATTGAGACTCCTGTTACCTGCTCTAGGCTAGAGTTGGGATAACTTGTATCAAACTTTTGTAGATGCTATCCATGGTGCTGAAATAGACCCCACAGTCCCTAAGGCAGTTCACTGTGTTTTATGCAGAACATGGTAACACACCCTCTTCTGCTCACTGCTTTTCTTGTGCTCTGCCAGCTAGCATCTCTGGCAGAACAATTCTTTTGGCCTGGACGGGAATTATAAATCATTGGCAGGATTTCTATAGGTGTTTGCATAAGGTTTACATCAACGTGCTGCAGCTAACTGTGGCTAATTGACAAAATATTGGTATGCATCTCGGCTGGACAATCAGGCATGTGACTGAGAAGTGCTTTGCTGTATCTATCATCAATTAGCCACAATTAGCTGTAACAAGTTATGCAAACTTTTACACAAATGCCAGTAGGGTCCTGGTGACTTCTGCCTGTTTAGATCTTCTTTTCAAACAGGCAGATAAGGCCAGAAGAGATGGTTTCCATCTCTTAAAGTGATTAGTTAAATGTCATTTTTAATTTGTCTGTAGCTCTCTGCCTCTGTGTATCAGAAAACTTGAGCCACCCTCATTAACAATGGTTTTCTGTAGTGGCCATTGAGGTATCTGAGAAGGATGTCTGATATCTGTCATACTAGGATGCTGCCATTTCTGGGCATGAAAGGTTTTTCTTAACTTTGTCTCTCTGGGTGTTCCTGAGTCCATTCATCATTTGTCATGGCTGGGTCCAGTGATGACAGCTTCACCAGTTAATTATCTGCAGCCTATTAATGCATTTATCTATTGGTACAACACAGAGACATTGAAATGAAGATGAAGCCATTCTATGACTTGTTAATTCTTACCAAGATCAAAATCTATAATTTCTATTCAGGGATGGTTTTAAAGAAAACTTTCTCTCCCGACTTATTTTTCTTGCACAGTTTATTTATTTATTTTATTTTTTGATTTATATGCCACCCCACTAATGAAATGCGACTCTGGGCGGCTCACAAACATCACAACCTCCAGACAAAGTATAGCAAAATATCACAAAACATAAATACAAGCAATAAAACACAGTCCTCTGTCGACACCACAGCTGGCCGCTAGTGGGGCCCAGGGGTCGGAGCACGGGGCTCAACATCCTCGATGGAGTCTAAATTCAATGTCCCCGATGGAGCCCGGGGCTCTACGTCCTCAACGGAGCCCAGGGCTCAATGTCCTCAATAGAATCTGGGGCTCAACATCCCTGCCAGAGCCTGGGGCTCAACGTCCTCAATGTAGCCCAGGACTCAACGTCCTTGGCGGAGTTCCGGCTCAACAAACCACGATGGCATCTTCGGCCACCTTTGGGACCCTGGTGGCCCTTTATCCTCCTCCAGTTGCCACTATAATATTTTGGGTTGAAAGGATTTTTGCGGAAGAAATTCCACTCAGGGAACGTGCAAGTGAAGCTTCTTTCATGTTGCCAATAGCTGGGACAGAGACAGGCACTCAGTCCATCATGCAGTATCCAGTCTCAAACTGCCGACTTACCACCCTTTTAGCTAAGAAGGTGAGCTAGCTAAGGCAAGTTTCTATTCTATCAATATTCTTGTTCTATAAGGTAAAGGTCTCCATTGCTTGAAAGCCAAAAGAAAAGATTGTCAGCAAAACAATGGAAGCAAAGTAATCACACTTATATACTACCACCCCGTAGCGAACCACTCTCTGGGTGGTTCACAAGTTAATTAGCATTTTGCCCCCAC
This sequence comes from Bradypodion pumilum, assembly GCA_035047305.1. Lineage (NCBI taxonomy): Eukaryota > Metazoa > Chordata > Lepidosauria > Squamata > Chamaeleonidae > Bradypodion > Bradypodion pumilum. Next base: position 13,977,373 of record JAWDJD010000014.1, on the reverse strand, counting down.
CATGCTGGGTACTCGTTTTACTGACCCCATCGGGCTCTAACACACAACATTCTGGCTGCAGTACAGCAATTTAACCACTGTGCCACCAGCAAGAAAAGAAACAGGGGACACGTTTATTGTCTCAAATGCCAGAAGTAGGAAAAGAACTTTTCCATTAAAATTAGTGACAAAGGTACATTAGGCTGTAAAGCCCTCTGCTACTGATGCCCAGTGTTAGTGCATGCAAGACTGCTATTGTCTCAACACCCCTTCTTAAGCTTGCACGCAACATCCATTGAGCCCCATCTTGCTTAGCAGGTTTTCAAAGTAATTTCTTGTTAGTGGCTTTGTTGGGATATCTGCTGTCACCCCTTCAGTGGGTCAGCGAGTCATCTGGATGGTCCATTTCTCAATACAGAATATTTCAATGCAATTCTTCTTTCACGTCCCGATCAAACCCTGGACTGCCAAAATGAAGCCACTTTCTTGGTTTTGTTTTTGGCCAAACTTAAGTCCTCATCGGTGCATGTTTCTGGAAATAATTGGCAGACCAGTTAATGAACCAGATTCTGTATCTCTCCACATTGACACCACATGTTGTTGTCTGCCAGCATCTCCCACTTGAGCATATTGGTCTTGCATTTAGGGACTCTGACCCTCAGTCTGTTCAGAGTCCTCCAAATGACTTAACAGAGGTTGAGCCTCAGCTATATCCTCCTTTAATGATGTTCCTTGCCCAGTGAGCCTCTTCCTCCATCTTGTAATTTGGTTTTGCTGTTGGGTGCCCTCAAGAATGTTTGTTCTTGCCATAAAGCTCTTCCTGCATTTGAGCCGGCGGACTTGAGGCTCATATCCATTCAGAGGATGTTGAGGGTCCTTCTCTTGCTTAATTCTCTCGGTGTCCGCTGCTACTTTTCTCCTGATCTTAGAACTCTGTTTCCCCAAAAAACTTCTGACCACATCATTGGTTCAGTGTCTGTAATAATTGCTTGGGAGTTTGAAAAAACCCAGGTGAGGGAGCAAAAGAACTGTTCACTGTTATGGACCCTTGAGAAGAGCAGGTCTTCAATAACATTAGCAATTGACACAACACTGCCGCTCTAAAAAAAAATATGACAGAAGGTCCCTACAGCCTGAGGGAGTTTTGCTCAATAATTAGCCTCTGCTCTGGAGCTCTTTTTAAAAAATTAAAGTATAAATGAGAAGGATGTTAGCTGCTCCTTAAATAGTCATACCAGGTTTCCTCGCTTCACCTGTCTCGCAAGGTTGGTTGCTGATGAATGAGTCACTGACCTGGGAGAAACTTGAACAGATGCTGGCCATGGAAGCCACCAGATGGTGAGAACCCTCCAGAGAAGAAGAGAGCAGAAGATGGCCCAAGAATGAGACAAGGACTCATTAGGCAGAACAATCAGCTGGTTACAAAGTCCTGCAGAAAATGATGTCCATTTTTTTTATTAAAACCAATAAAAGACAATCACCATGAAAATAAAACATCTAGCAAACATTTGAACAGCTAATAAAACAAGATTGAAACCAATCTACAACTACCCATTGCTCCCCATCACGGTTACTATTTGAGAGTAACTTTCTTTTGCTTCTTTATTCGTGTCAGAGGCACCACCAGCATATAAAAACATACAAAGCTAAAATTAACATATCTAAAACAAAAAGGAATTAAAAGGACTAGATGACCTCTGCCCAGTATCGGGCCACCTCAACAGCATTTCCTCTTGCCAACATAAGGTCCTCCTCAGTGCAGGTTGAAGGGCATCGTGTGCATTGTATCACATGGGCGACTGTTTGCTCTTCTCCCCATTCACACAGGCTACCATCTAACCCCACTTTCTCAGATTAACCATTGATCTTCCTACCTCGCCACACAGTGTTAAAACTTTCCACACAGGCCATGGTTGTCCTTGGCCAGGCGGTAGAGAATCATGTGGTTCTGCCCAGTTGACTGGTAGCGCCTTGCTTGCCTTCCAAAGTACTATGGCGGTCTGTGGGGGCTGGTTGTTCGTAGGAGCAGAAGTTATGAGGAAACTGTGCCTTGATTTCAGTCTCTGCTTTGGTGGTTGGTGATCAAATAGCAGGTGTGTTTCCGAGGATCTTGCTTTGACCTGCTGTTTCTGAGCAACACGTTCTCAGTGAAATGTTGGTGCAGGGATGCCAGCTAAGTAATGCATTTTTGTATTGGGGTTAGTTTTAGGTGTTCTGTGACCAACCTCAGGGTTTCATTTAGGGCCACATCCACCTATGTAACCACCTATGCCTTTTAGTCTTCTGGAGCTCTATTCGTCTCCAGAATTGTGCAGACTCTGGTGCTGGGCTTTGTCCCTTCACCTTTACCAATACAAGATAAATAGATATTCCCTATATATTTATATACACATATCTACCAATCACCCCCTTTTGACTTCTAATTACACAGTAGGGGTTGTGGTGCCTCAGTGGTTCACAAGCTCACCTTGGTAGCTGAAAGGCTGGCAAGTCGGCAGTTCGAGACCCAGGTACTGCATGATGGATTGAGCACCCGTCTCTGTCCCAGCTCTTGGGAACATGAAAGGAGCCTCATTTGGGTGTTCCCTGAATTGAGCTTATTCCACAAAAATCCTTTCAACCCAAATTAATTTCTTACACAAAATTATTATTATTACACAGTTTATTATTAATTCCCCATAGTAAAGGTTTCTCTTGCTCAAAAACCAGTTGTGTTCAGCCCTGTGTGTGTGTGTGTGTGTGTGCGCCTCCATTTACAGCTAAAGAGCCAATTCTGTCTGATTTGGAGACATTTGCTTGACCATGTGGCAGGTGTGATCAGATGCTGGAGTGCACGGAATGCTGTTTCCTTTCCTCCTGAAGTGGTATGTATTTATCTACTTGCAATTTCTTGCTTTCGAACTGCTAGGTTGGCAGGAGCTGGGACAGATGACAAGAACTCACTCCATTGTGCAGCACTAGGATCTCAAACTTTTGACCTGCCAACCTTCTAGTTGTCAATCTCAGCATCTTAACTAATAAGCCACACACCTATACCAGACAGGTAACAAAAAATCATGACCTGTTTTCTAGTTCTTAGCAATAAGCAATCTCAGCCACTGTTAACAAATTGGCCAATTACTTATCTCTTCAAATATTGATAAAAGCACCTTTTTAGGGTATACTATTAAGTTTAAATGGCTTCTTTAATTTATTTTCTTACAATGTTAAATGCTTAGTAGATTTTTCCTATCCCCCCCACCTCCACCCTGTTGATGTGTAACTGGAGTGGGAGGTAACAATTTGGGAGCTGTTCACGAGAACACAGTCTGTTTATTGTTTTTATTACTATGTTTGCAGTGACTTGGCCAGTGAAAGATCAGTACTTGCCAACAGTTGCTGCAGGTCAAAATGTCTCCCCGCCTTCCTCCTTCTCCCTCCTCTTTTTTCTGTCAACTTCTGAACTATTATACATGCCAAATGCAGATTTACCAGCTAAGTATTAGGCTTAGCTTCATACTGCAGATGGATTGTCCTTGGTTACTTTCCCCAAACACATGTTTATTTGTAGAAAATGTCCCCCCAAAACAATCCCACAAGCCTCTTGAGCAAGTGTTTGATCTCTCCTTCATAGTTTCTCCCCACCTTTCCTGGACTTGAAAATTTAATATATTGATCTCCATTCTGAATAGAGAAACTTTAAAAAAATGACAATGTATGTTCCCTTTATAGGCAAGTCCTTTTATAACTAACATTGAACTATTTGGTGATGGAGAGGAGGGAGCATATGTTATTACTTCTCTAAGACTCTGTGGAATTTCCACTCCCACCATGGGTGGGACAATGAAATGTTTTGTTTTTCTGGTGTGGATGTGAAAAGACTTTTTGGTGCTGAAGCCAATCTCTATGGAAGGGGTTCTCAACCTATGGCCTGGGGGCCGGATGTGGCCCACAACACCATTTCATGTGACCCCGCCTCCGCCACACTAGGAAGTGCCATGTGTGGCAGGCAGGGCAAAATGGCCGTCCATATCCATCTACTGTCTGGCACTGTATTGGCTGTTGGGTTTCATTTGCCAGGTGTCAATTTGATTCACCAAATGGTAGCTTTTCCTCTACCATATTTCACTTATGCTTGGCAACTGTGGATGCTGTGAAGCTGTTCCAGGAACATACCTGTCAAGTATCCTGGATTGGCCGGGATTCCCCATAATTCATGTCACACACTCTACTTTCCCACCGCCATCCCGTAATTTGACGGCAGGGGAAAGTAGTTACTGCACATCCCCTTCTCTGCAGAACCCTTCTATGCATGCATAGAAGCCTTCTACTCATGCGTAGAAGAGTTCTGTGCAGTAGCCTTCTGTGCAGAAGGCTTCTACGCATGCATAGAAAGGCTCTGCGTATGCATAGAAGGATTCTGCACAGAAGGCTACTGCATAGAATGCTTTTGCGCATGCGCGGAAGGCTTCTGCGCATGTGTAGAAGGCTTCTGCACTGAAGGCTACTACACAAAACCCTTCTACGCATACATAGAAGGCTTCTGCGCATGTGTAGAACAGTTCTGCAGTTCTGTATTCTCCAGAGCTGCACTTGACAGATATGGCCAGGAAGTCACCTTTACTGGGGTGGAAAAACGGTGACACATTGGGGAAATTGCAGTGCGCCAGACTTACTGAGCACCTATGAGTACCTAATGGCAGAGCAGAGCTTAAGCCAAACAATATTGGTTGTTTTTTGCAATGAGGGGGTAGATCTTTGACCTTGTTGAAACACACCTTAAGACAGTGATGGTCAACCTTGACAATCCAGGTGTTCTTGGACTTCAATTACCAGAAGCCCAAGTCAGCATTCCTACTGATCAGGTCTTCTGGGAATTGAAGTCAAAGATCATCTGGAGTGCCAAGGTTGGCCATCACTGCCTTAAGAGAAGAACAGCAAAATACCTGCTGTGCTACACTTAGATATTCCAGAGTTCTTGATCCTTTTTTACCTGCAATTTAGGACCCAAATTAGACAAGGCTATACTGATCTGCGAGGGCCCCATACCTTTCAGAACCATTCTGGGAAAGAAAACTGTGTTGAACTCACAGCGGCTGGGAAAGATAGACCAAAAGCCTCCCAACAAAACCTCTCATCTTATACTATTTTGTCAATTAAAGCATTGCCCGGCTTCTTCGTTGCTATTTTGCCGCCCTGAGTCGGGTTCTGCCTGAGTGGGCGGCATATATAAATATGACTATTAAATTAAATTATTTTCTGCATTAAGAAAGCCTATGGGCACACAACACTGATACAGCTATTCTTTGGAGATGGGACCGGGTATCTACGGCCCACTTCCTCTCATAGAACTATAGTTCCCATCATCCATCATCAATAGCTGCGCTGGCTAAGACCAATGGAAGTTGGAATTTCCGTAGATGCTGAAGGGCGGTATGTTCTCTTGACTTTGTTTTGAGGTCCATAATGAGGTCCACAACCCATAATGACTGTAAGTCACACCAGTTTGAGAGGAATTGTGATAATTACCAGCAAGAGAAGCCTATTGCCTTGTTAGCCTGTTTTCTTTTTCCCCCTGGATGGTGGTGATGGTTTCTAGAGGCGTTTAACAGGTCACTGTATAAACACAATGTCCTCCTTAATAGGTCTTTTGCCAGATCCATCAAAGCTCATCTCTTCTTCTTTAAAAGTCACAGTCATGATTGATGGAGAGAGGGAATAGACAGCTTGTTCTTCCATAAACCTTGTTTTGGACTCTTCTGGAGCAGATCTGTTCTCATTTAGAGGAGATGGCCGTGAGAGAGGGATGTTGCTTGTAACTCCTTGTGTTAACTGGCCAGCCTTACCAACGGCAGACACGGACGAGTGTTGAGCTGCGAGGCACCTTCTGCCACCTGTGATAAATTTCCCAACAGATCTGTTAAAAAATTTTTTTTATGAAGCTCAGATTCTAGTTGCACGAAATCAACACATTTGACAGCAGGAATTGCTTTTGGCAGTGTAGAGGATGTGATTATAGCACACCTTGGAAGAAGCAAAGTATCTGAACGAATACAAAAAAGGCCCTTTCTCCTTCATTTGCTGAATAATAGCCTCCTGAAACGGCTGAGCCCTACGATAGTAATAGGTGAATAATTTAAAGTGAAAATCTTACATTATACAGCCAGTGTGCGTTATTACTGTTTCTTGAGACCTTCGTTTTACTTCGTTGTTTTATGATATTGGAAATTCTTGGGCTTTGGGGAGGGGGTTTGTCAGAAATGGATAAAAGGCTAGAAGCCTGCGATCGGGAGCACATTTTGCAGTCTTGGTGATGGCTGTTCAATGGGAGCTGAAATGAGATTTAAGCAATCTTGCCACGCCGTGGAATTTTACAAAGAGGAAGAATGGCTTTGGGGAAGAGTCGACATCCAAGCAAGACTTTATTTTCAAAAAACTGGAAGAGCAAGGGGGAGCCACGAGAGCCAGTACCGCCCTTTCATGGGCCACGATGGCTACGGAGATCTCTCCAAATGGCTGGGGATGCTGGAAAGTGTAGTGCAAAATTTCTGTAGGGAACCAGATTGGAAGAGGTTGAGTTAGCAACGAGAAAGTGTAACCATTCTACAGTGGACAGAAACAAAAGTATTTTGCATAGGGCAGGGGTTCCCAACCTTTTTAAGCCGGGGGCCGGGTCACGCTCTCTCAGTCAGCTTTGAGGGCCAGATGGCCATTTTGCCCTGCCTGCACAATGGGGGCAGCCATTTTGTCTCAACAGCTTTAAATGAACAGCCATTTGGTTTCTTGAATGCACTTGGAGGGGTGGGCTGGGGCACATGAAATGGTGCTGCGGACCAGATCCTACCCGCAGGCCTTGGGCTGGGAACCCCAGGCATAGGGCACCAGCATGCATCTTGCAACAATGGTGAGGATGTTACCTAACGTTACCACATGCCAGCGTAGACATAGAGCTGTAGAATTTATTTATTTTATTTATTTATTTTATTTGTATACCGCTTTCCTCATCCTGTGGATGACCCAAAGCGGTTCACAATATATAAAAACATACAACAATACAACATCATAATAAGACAAGGCAAAAATACAATTTTACAGTAAAAAATCCAAGGTTACATAGCATACATTTCCAGGTGTTTCCAACCTGCTGTCTTATTTTCATATCAAATTGGAGCTTATTTTACGTTTTTAGCTTTGCAAAGATATTCACTTATGCCGTCGGCAAATATTTGAAATTTAAAAATATAAATACCTTAATTTTGAGAAAACTGATTAAGTAATTGGGATTTTAGTTATATTAAAGAGGAAACTGCAAAATTGTCCATAAAGGTGGGAGAAAACGCATGTCTTCAGTTTAAGTGTTTTATGTGTTTGGAGTATCTACAGGGATTTGTTGTTATGTAATGGCAAATCAGAACTGTCAGGACTTTCAGCTGGATGGAGGAACCAGAGATTGGGAGTTTGTTTCCCCCACTATGCCTCGTGGGAAAAGGGCCATCCTATATAGCCTTGGGCAAGCTGCACAGTCCCAAGGGCTCCTCCCAGAAGAATGGATTGGTAAACCAATTCTGAGTAATCTTTACCTAGAAAACAATGGAAAGGATTCTCATAGGTCCAATTGACTTGCCGGCGAACAATTGTTGGCTGGCTGGATAGTTCAGTGGTTGAAGTATTTGGCTGTGGAACCAGAGATTAGGAGTTTGATTATTCACTGTGCCTCCAGGGAGAAGAGCCATTCTGTGTAGCTTTGGGCAAACTGCACAGTCCCAGGAGCTCTGCCTAGAGCAGGGTTGGCAACCTGCAGCCTGTAGCAGCTCTTGGGGACATGAAAAGAACCTCATTTGGGTATTCCCTGAGCGGAGTTTCTTCTGCAAAAAATCCTTTTAACCCAGAATAATTTCTGACATGAAATTATTATTATAGTGGGATGTTTAAGGAGTGGCTTTACCACTTCCATATAGCCCAGGGAGTCTTGAGGATTGTCCAGGGATTTGAACCCAGGGAATCGCAGTCCGTTACTCTGTGTAGTACACCACACTGGGTATCCCATGTACAGGAATTACTGACCTCTAATCCTGCAGATTGTCTTGCATACAGACCTTTGTACTACATAGTTAACTAGCATTTGAGTGAATGGGGCTTTTCCTACTAGAGCAGTGATGGTGAACCTTGGCACTCCAGGTGTTCTTGGACTTCAGTTCTCAAAAGCTCAGGTCAGCACTCCTGCTGATCAAGTCTTCTGGCAATTGAAGTTCAAGAACAGCTGGCGTGCCAAGGTTAGCCATCACTGTACTAGAGCATTTAATTCATTCCAAAGAGAAGATATTTCATTGGAGTGCTCTTCCAGGTTCTTCAAGTTTGAGGAAGGGAAGGAAGGGGAAGATGGAGTTTTTGTCCCTATTTCTTCTGGGGTTTTCCTGGATGTATGTTTGTTTGTTTGCTGCATTTTTATACCACCCATTTGGGATATTTCCCACTCTGGGCGGTGCACATACAAATAACATAATAAAACAAACAACAAAATGTTCACATCTCTACTTAGAAATTATTTTTGTTTTCAGAGCTTTTCAAAATGGACTTGGGATACTGCATTTAAAGTTGTGGGCAGACATTTATGACTGTACCTTTCTGCTTCACAGGTTACAAAGATGGTCAAAACAGTCACAACTAGGACAGTACGCCAGGTCCCTCTTGGGCCTGATGGCCTCCCTACGATGGATGGTTCTTCTCCCATGGGTAGCTACACTGACTCTATTGACAGAAGGCACATGAAGAATGGGGACCGGTACATCACACCGCAAGCCTCTTCCACCTTGACTCGCTCATACAATAGCTACAACGACTCCTATCCTGACAGCCACGAGAGCCAGTACCGCCCTTTCATGGGCCACGATGGCTACGGAGATCTCTCCGACAACTATGGTAGCTTGTCCCGTGGTGTCAATTACCGCCCCCGTTATGCCTATGTCCCTGGGAACAGTTACCGGCCAGAGGATGGTAGTTTCACGTTGCCGAGCAGAAGGGATAACTACGCCCCCCTTCCTCAACCTCAGGTGCCCACGGGGAGTAACGCGGACTTGAACCGCTCCCAGCCAGAACGGTTCCAGCCAGAGCCGTATGGTCTTGAAGACGATAACCGCAGCCTTGGAGTCGATGATGAGGGGTACGAGCTCGATCCAGAGTACTCAACGGTAAACCGTAGGACATCGGCTGGAATTCCTGAGAGAGGAAGACCTCCTAAAGGAAGGTAAGACAACAATGCTGGACTTGTATTCTTTATGCAGTGATTCTCAATCCTTCCATCTAACTTGCTTTCTCTCAACTTCAAGCTCTCCAGAGATTTTGAATATAAATTCCCATCCAGAACAGTCAGTAGTCAGCAGTTCTTGGAATTATAATCTAAAATATGACCAGGAATGCACCAGTCTTGCCTGCTTTTGAAAGCTAAGTAGGTTGAACCTAAATAATAGCTGAATGGAAGACCTTCAAGGCAGACTAGGGATTTCCAGATCGGGCTAGATGAAGACATCCTGTGGAACTGTTACCAGTTACAGTAGACACTACTTGGTTAGATAGACCAATGGTCTGATTCACTGTAATACAGTTTTTCTATTAGTGCTATTTTCCTGCGTTCCGGGTTCAGGAACGTTGCTTGGACCTTTTCATTGATGTGCAAGTTTTCTATTTCAATATGACATTTATGCAATGGACTTTTTCATAAGTAGGGGTTTTACTGTATTTTAATGTTAGTTTTTATGGGTCAAGTCCATTTCATCAGACACAAGAGTGAGACTTCATGGCATCAATTTATACACCTCAGGTACAGAGGTACACAATGGTTGGCTAGCATTACAGATAAGTATACAGATCAAGTTGGCTTTTTGCAACTGGTGATAGCAGAAGATCCCTGGTTGTTACTCAGATTTGCTATGAGGTTTGGCCCTGTTGAGTTGCAAATGATTGTAGATGGATGCAAGACAAATAAGGTGGCATTACACATTTGCTAATGAAGTATCCTTTCAGACCTAGCATCTATTGACAGTGGTGTGATGGGGAATCAAACTCCCTAAACCACTGATTCATCATCAGCCAGATTCCTAAAACAATGAACTATCCAGCCAGTTGATGCTGCCTCGGACATACTTGATTCTACTCTTGAAGGACTTAAGAGTCCAGTGTTGGTGGAACTGGGAATTTCTTCTCCGTCACTGGTTTCTAGAGTGTTGTGTGTTCATTCTCACCAGAAGACTCTTCGGACATGGATCCAATGTCCATTGGTATCAGCATTTAACAATGAAAATGTTTAACTAAGTAAATCAATACTATTTAACATGTCAGTGTAAATGTTAGTTTAATGGACTCTCTTTGGAGGTCATATGCCACTCACATTCTCTCACTACAAAGGAAAAGACAGTTAAAAGTTCCTTAAGAGGTTGCTTTATAATAGGTATTCCAGCTATGGGAATATAAATGAAATTAGACTACAGCATGCAGAAATCTCCGTTAAAGCATTTAACAGTTTCTGTTATTTCCCTGGGCTTCTAGGAATTGCACTGGAAGACCACTAGGAGCCATAAGATTGGGAACAATTGTATTATAAGCATAGTACAACAGTAAAAATCTTTCCTGAGAGTGTAAACTTTACTGGAAAATGTTTTGCAAAGCCACTGCCTTGTTTGAGCTCAGCAGTTACTCCGGTCATAGTGACCCCATTCCTGTTGAACCAAAAGTCAACTACACTTCCCCACAAGTGGGGGGAAATGGGAGTTAGTCTCTCATGGATATTGCTAGAAAAATAACACTATTAGAGCAGAAATGTAAACAAAACAACAACAACCCCTCTGTGTATTATGAAGCTGAGATGATGTTTATGTTCCTCCATCAGCTCATCTTTATGGTCTTTATTGCTGAAGGTCTATTGCATGGATGCCTTGCAGTTTGCCTATTTGAATGAAGCATAGTGTTTACTTGGAGGTCTTCTTGTCCATAGTGAAAAAAGGTGTTTCAGCTCATTGAAACAACCACATCAAAAATGGTCTACTGATGCAAAATGTGTTGCTATAACACCAGAGCGAAAAAGTGATGCATTTTTCCCCATTGGCGACATCATTCTTTAAAAAGGCACAACCGGAAACATTCCACTTGATCTCTTTACACACAGCACTGTTTTGATACCTTTCAAAAACAACTGTCTTTTATTGCCCGTTAATAGCTTTTGCATTTTGTGCAAAAAAATAGTATTCATGTTTTTTCTGTGCAAAGTACAATGTTATGTGCAAAACAAACCTATAAATCAGTGATGGTGAACCTTTTAGAGACTGAGTCCCCAAATCATACCTTTCAAGTGTCCCGTATTGGCCGGGGAAATCCCGTAATTGTACCCCTCTTTTCCCCCGCCATCCTGAATTTGGAGCGGCCAGAGGGAGGGGTTACTGCACATGTGCGCCCATCAGAAATGGAGGTGCACATGTGCAAGGGGTTTCTGCACATGCACGATGGGTTTCTGCACATGTGTGAGGGGTTTCTGCACATGCGCGAAGGGGTTACTGCACATGCATGCCCATCAGGGGTGGAGGTGTGCATGTCCGAGGGGTTTCTGTGCATGCGTGCCCATCAGAGGCAGCGGTGCTTCCCATATTTTCACAAACACATCTTGACAGGTATGGCCCAAATTGAGGGGCGGTGTGGAGCGAACTCTGTGCTGGGGAAGGGAGAAAGTGCTCCCATTGGTCTGCTGGGCAGAGGGGTGGGAAGAACTCTGTGCTGGGGTGACGGCTTGCATGCCAACAGAGAGGGGTCTGAGTGCCCCTTCTGGCATGCGTGCCATAGATTTGCCACCACTGCTCTATGTATTATCCACAAAAAGGCTAAAATGTAAAAAAATGCACACAAAATCTCTTGTAATCTCAACTGGGGGTATGTGGATAAATCGCTGCTTAAATTTTTCCTTTTCACTTGCAAGAGCAAACAAACAAAAACCAAAATATTTTTGCTTCTAGTTTTCAGCTACCTCCTGTCTGTATATTCATCCACACTGCATATAAATATTTATGCACACTCAAATGAAGATGAACTAGAAGGTAGTATGCAAAGATCAAGAGACTATAGCTGTGTTGTATACAATGCCTTAAACTAGGGATTATCAACCTGCGGCCTGTGGGCCAAATGCGGCCCACAGCACCATTGCATGTGGCCCACCACCACCTCTACCACAACCAGAAGTACCGTGCGGTGGAGGAAGGGCAAAATGGCCATCCGACCCCCAAAGCTATCTGAGGGAGCATGACTCAGCCCCCGGCTTAAAAAGGTTGAGAACTCCTGGTTTAAACAAAGAAAATTTTGCAAGGTTGTAAATAATGTCCTAATTACGTACAATAGTGGTATTACTGGAGAAGGTTTGTGCAATTACTGAATACACTTGCATTAATTTGGTACCTATTTGTGGCTTTTCTTGCAAAGTTGTATGCAGATAAACAAGTAGTGGTGTCTCCTCTCCACCGCCTATGCCTGAGTATTTGCATTTTTAAAGACGGATGCAAAGAATCCCTTTGATGCATTATTCTGTGACATCTCTATAGGGCCAACTTAGTTAAGAGGATGAGTGTTTTGCCGTTTTCTCTGTATATTTAAATATGATCAAGTGTTTTTGACATCTCATTGAATTTGAATGTGGCTTGTAGAAACATGAAAAAGCAAGTGAAGTGTCTACTGTTTAAGGTAGCATCTTTCATTGACTTCAAAAATAGTGAGATGAATTTTTGTGCATGAATCAACCAGTCTCATTTTTCCCCCCAGGAAGCCTCTTACAATAATGAATGTTTTCTGCTCTAGTGATAAAGCCCTAGGGCAGGGGTGCCCAAACTATGGCCCATGGGCCGGATCCGGCCCCCAATGCCAGTTCATCTGTCATTAACCTCAATAGGTGACTTGGGACCAATGTTAAAGGATTTCTGGCATGTCTCCGTTGGCTTCTCAGAGTAAGCTTTAAGAAGGTTTTGGGTCTTCATTCATCACAGCTTTGCCACATTTCTTCAGCATCCTTTTCTTCCTTTAGTGACACATTGGGCTGTTTTGCTATTCCCTTTTCTCCCCCTCCTGGAATAAACAACTATCCCTCAGAGACGGGACGTGGAGAGAGAGAGGACCCAGTGGCTTTCCTCCCCTTTAGAAGTGAGCGGAGGAATTGATTTTCAATATGTCTTTGAAAGGTTAATAATTCTAGCGATAAATGAAACTTGGGCCAATGGGCAAACAATACAGCTGGAAGCTGGAAGGTAAAACCCACACCATTGTAGTATTTAGAAACAAATCGGGATGCTGAATTTTTCCATGGGAACCTGACTCGTTTTGGATCTGTGCCACATACTTTGGATACTTCATGCTCTTTCTATAGTTACCTCTCTACTGCTCTGTCTCTTTGCAGTTACTATCTCTGTGTGATAGTAATACTACTGTTCTTTACTATCACGGCACACTTTACTAAATTAAATTCATCAATTGTTTTTTATCAGCTGCCTAAACCTTCGCCCTATGTAAATGTTGCCCTTGCTTGAAAGCCAGTTGTGTCCGACTCTAGGGTTCAGTGCTCATCTCCGTTTACAGCCAAAGAGCCAGCTCCGTATGGGTCTGCGGACATTTCCGTGGTCATTTAGCAGGCATGACTAGACACCAGAGTGCATGAACACTACCTTCCCACTGAAGTGGTCCCTGTTTATCTACTTGCAATTTCTTGTTTTTGAACTGCAGGAGCTGAGACAGAGACTGGAGCTCATTCCATCATGCAGACTCCGGGTCTCAAACTGCTGACCTGATGACTACAAGTTCAGTGTCCTAATCACTTGAACCACTCTGTAATCTCTTATACATATATTGTGCAGCTACTATTTTTGGCAGCTCTCTGTGTGTAACAGCAGCCAAAAAAAAGTGTCAGTACTTAAGACAGCCTCAAGATCATTCAAGAAGTGATGTAATTTGTTTAAAGTCTTTAAAGTTAACATTGCCAAGTAAATACTGATGAATGACTGGAGACATAAAGCAGGACACAAGACTTGAGCAAGTCAATAAAAGTCCTGGTGGTCTTTCAGATAAATGGGTCCCAAACCATGTGGGAGATTGTAAAAATTAAAAGTGCTATTTTATTTGGAGCTTGGAAAGTTTCCAAATGTTTTCCCCCAATTCCCATATCTGAAGTAGCCAGGGATGGTAGAAATCCAGCAATGTCAAGGGAACATCACTTCAAATTGAAACCATTGACTCTGTGTGTGTGTGTGTGTGTGTGTGTGTGTGTGTGTGTGTGTGCATGTGTGTGCGTTTGTGTCAGAGATTACTCTGGGTTGAAAGGATTTTTGTAGGGGATGCCCAAATGAGGCTCCTTTCATGTCCCCCATCATGAAGCTCTCGGGGAATCGAACCTCATCCTTTCGTTCTCCAGGCACAGTGCTTTTACCCACTGAGCCCCCGGGGAGCTGCTATAAGTAAGCCAAATGGAACCAATCTTCTTCTCCAAACCAAGATTTATCTTGCAACCGATGCCGATATCCTTGTCTGTCTCCTAGGACCAAGTTCTCTAATGATATTTTTGACAGACATACTGTATCAAAACATCACATAGTGCTATTGCTCAGAGTATGCTAGATGGTCTAACTCAAATATCGGGAGCTTCAAATTTTACCATATATACTCAAGTATAAGCCAACCCAAATTTAAGCCAAGGTACCTAATTTTGACTTGAAAACCCAAGAAAATAGTTTGACCCGAGTATAAACTGGAAATGCAGCAGCTTCTAGTGAGTTTCAATAATCAAAATACCTGAAAATATGGTAAAATCAATTAAATTGTTGGCACATCTCAATCTGTTGCAGTCTTGGGACCCTCGTGGTCATTGACCCGAGTATAAGCCGGGTGCCCTTAAAAAACTTGGCTTATACTCGAGTATATATGGTAATATTCACCCATGAAGCATCAGGCTATTTCTGTCCTATTCTGCTTCAGTGGTCAACCTCTACCAAAATAATCTCAATCTCTCTTTGCTGGAGATTCCAGCAAAGGGGTTAAACCTGTAATATCTCTGATATTTGTGATTTGTTGGTTTCTTAGTCTTATCAGATCGCGCAGGTAGATAGCCGTTTGCTGGCCACATTCTCTGTCTCTCTTGTCTCACTTGTGACCCAGTTTTCATAACACTCACATTTGAATATAGATTGGAAATACGCAGTGGAGGAGAGATAGAAGTGCCACTCCAGAGAACGGCTGCTAATACAAATGAATGCACAGTCTCAAATTTTCCATCTGTCTGCACGTTGCTGTGCATGCAGATATTTTGTTTCCCCAAGTCATAATTACAGAAGGACAAATCCATGTCCTACTGGATCTAGGCAAAGGTCCTCCGGCATCCTATAAGATGATTCTGGGAAGCCTGCAACATGCTTTGAAGCACATCTTGGAAATACTGCATTTGGTCGCCCTTGCTCAAAAGCCAGTCTGCAGTCATTTTCCATGGACATGTGGCAGGCATTCCTCTACACCGGAGTGCACGGAACATTGTTTACCTTCCCACCGAAGTGGTACCTCTTTACCTACTTGCAATTTCTTGCTTTCAAACTGCTAGGTTGGCAGGAGCTGGGACAGAAACGGGAGCTCACTCTGTCATGCAGTGAGGGAGGAATATTAAAAGGGCTATGGGAATAATCCTCTTTTGTTGTCTTCTTAAAGGGGCAACCTTAAAACAGCGTTCCTTGCACTCCGGTGTCGAGGCATGCCTGCCACATGTCCACGGAAATGTCTGCAGACACAGACAACGCTGGCTCTTTGTCTATAAACAGAGATGAGCACTGAACCCTAGAGTCAGATATGACTGGCTTTTGAGCAAGAGCAACCTTTACCTCAAGGGGCAATGCAAAGAGCCGGCACTCTCCATGCTTTCCATTTGTTCTCCCCACCTTTCCCATTTGGTGAAAGTGAAATCAGTGGTGTTATGGCTACAGAATTGACTTTGATGATAATCCTTGCAACAAGAAAGGCAATCCTTGCAACGAGAAAGGCAAGGAAGATTTGTTCCTATGGTAATCTTGGAGTCTTCTTTAGGCCTTTCCCTTCACCATTTCTAATTGCAGTATGTGAATGGCAGATCCACATAGGAATGTCTCTTCAACTTGCTATTGCCTCGGTGTTCTTTGCTGGGCTCTTTGCCAGAAATGCACAAATACCATTATTTAAGTTCTTATTTACACATTTGTCAGAAGACAGACGGGCATCCCTCCCTCAAAACCTCTGTTCAGAGACAGTACCTAAATTCTTATTCTCTTCCTTTATAAAGCTGTTTGATTGTCCTAGGTTTACTTTCTCCAAACTCCACTTTCAAGTAATCTTTCCACTGTTCCCTTCTTTGCCTTTTGTAAAATTCACAACCCCCTTTATTTATGGGGGAACCTCTCCTCTCCTGTGCTCATAAGTCTTCATCTAACATTGAGTTTTGCCAAGACAACTCCATCCTCTTTCACTCCTGCTGGCTCAACGCTGTCCGTTTGTTCGGCCCCACAACCCATCCATCTCCCACCTAGTTTCCTTCATCTCCATCCAGAAAGCTAAAAATAAACAGACCCATCACTCTTTCCATTTGTCTAGTGTGAATAGCTGTTCTGGCTTATTTGCCTGCATTTCTGTCCCTGCCTGCAGCTTTTATGTGATGATCTTTTCATTCTGTCTCTTCTTCAGAAACTGAAGCCAGCTCTTGTCCACATACCCCAAACAATGTTTTGATCATTAATCTACTTCCCTGCTACCAAGAGCAAAGCCACTGAAACATTTTGAAGTGTTTATTTCTTGAGTTACACAGCTGAACTAACAGATCCTCTGTTTTGGTGGATTTGTTCTAGTCTGTGTTATGCCTTCGGTTGTGTTAGCTTTCCCACCTTCTTTTTTCATTAGGAACTTGAAGGCCACCCACTCCAAAATTGCACTAAAATGTTTAGGCTTACAGAATTGTAATGTTATCCTGCAGTGGCGGCGGCTACTCATATCCGAGTATACTATTTTCATGGCAGGGAAAATGCCGCTGGCGTGAATTTGTTTAAGGTGGATCGCAGCTTGCCATGAAGTGACCCACACACTGTGATCACGGAGCCATCTCCTGCGGCATGCATGTGTTTCTCCTCCTGTGTGTCTCTGATACACTGGAAGAACATAGCGTATATCTATAGATCCGTGTTCCCCAACCTTTGGTTTTTGGACTTCAATTCCCAGAAGCCTAAGTCAATTCCCCAAAGAACTGATCAACCAATGTACTGACTTAGACTTCTGGGAATTGAAGTTCCCCTGTGGGGCGTGGGGCCCAGGTTTGGAAACAGTGGGACTGCAATGTGTTGTGGAGAGAAAACACAGACATTTCCCTGATCATGATAAAGGAAAGGCAGACTAGGGAAATGGGTAAATAAGTATTGTTTATTGAGCAACAAAGGGCCGCAGGGGCTTAGTGGTTAAGACAGGAATGCCCTTCAGTCACGTGGTTCAGTGGGCCAGTCATGTGGTTCCACCCACCATAATCAGAAGTAAAACATGCCCACGCATGCGCAAAACTACTATAAATGCACCCACAGCTGTTATAGATGCATTTCCGACCGCCGCGGGTACATTTATGGCAGTGTTTTGCGCATGCATGGGCATGTTTTACTTCCGATTCTGGGAGCAGTGAGGGTGGCGTGGGCTGAATGATTTGGTGCTGTGGGCTGGATCCATTTGGACAAACTTTTCCAGAAGCTTTGCTTGAGAAGTCTCTGCAACTACTTTGAACTCCACTTCTCCATCTGTGAATGTTTGTCCCCCCAGCCACTAAAGTACGTGGGATATTTAATTTAATTTAATTGTCAAATTTATATACCGCCCACTGGGCCAAAGCTGACTCAGGGCGGTTCACAATGACAATTTAAAAAAACATATTAAAAACAGTTAAAACTACCCACCCCCTAAAACAAGGGGTGCATGGATATGGACAATAGGGTACCAGGGAGAGAAGAAGGAAGAGAAGTACTCAAACCTGAAAGGAGGTCTTCAAGGAAAAGGCTTGTCCAACACATTTTGCTGTCTGAGGCAAAGGACAAAAGTACATTGGCATTCTTTTGAGTCTTGTGGCAAAGAAATGACTCTTTCCCTGTAATGGAGACAGGTTTTAAAAGTTAAAAAATCTATTCTCCAAGCAAGGTAGTTATAAACTCTACCACCTTTCCCCTCAATGGCAGAAAAATAACAATAAAGGTGATTGGGAGAAAGAATCTGAAAGGGCCTGTATTGGGCCAGCTTTGAGCAAGACCTGCTGATGTAATCCATATGCTCTCTTTGGATTTTTGCACCTTTGTAAATTGTTAGCCTGCTCATTAAAATCATAGACTCATAGAATAACAGAGTTGGAAGGGGCCTTTTGGGCCATTGAGTTCAATGCAGGAATCGTAATCAAAGCAGATATGACAGATGGTTGTCCAACTTTCTCTTGAGTGGCTGCCCAACTTTCAGGTAGCATTGGAGTACTCACCACCTCCCGAGGTAATTGGTTCCACTGTCATATTGCTGTAATTGTTAAGATGTTTCCCTCCCTGATATTCAGCCTATATCTGGCTTCTGTTGGTATGAGTCCATTATTATGTATCTTGCACTGGGTGACCGAGACCATCTTTATGACCATCTTTCAGGTATTTGAAGAGAGCTAGCCTATATCCCCCCCATAGTCTCCTTTTCTCAAGGCTAAACATGCCCAGTTCCACCAGTCTTTCCTTATAGGGCTTGGTTTCCAGTCCTCTGGTCATCTTTGTTGCCTTTCTCTGTACCTGCTCAAAATGTGGTGGCCAGAATTGGTCTAACTGATGCTGAATAGTAAAGGTGAAGGTCACCCTTGCTCAAAAGCCAGTTGTATCCAATTCTAGGGTTCAGTGCTCATCTCTGTTTATAACCAAAGAGCGAGCGCTGTCTGCCTCTGCAGACATTTCCATGGACATGTGGCAGGCATGCATGGAACACTGTTTACCTTCCTACCAAAGTGGTACCTATTGATCTACTTGCAATTTCTTGCTTTCCAACTGCTAGGTTGGCAGGAGCTGGGACACAGACGGGAGCTCACTCCATCATGCAGTACCCAGGAATCAAACTCACAGCATCCAGTCAGCCACTACGCTCTATTCAAAGCCACAATGCTGAAAAGAGGGGAGTCTAGTATCTCAAGGGTTTTGGAGACTGTAAAGCAGCCTAAAACAGCTAAAAATGGTTTTGTCACCCTCCACATAGATCAGCTGTGGCCAGCCTTGGCACTCCAGGTGTTCTTCGACTTCAATTCCCAGAAGCCCAAGTCAGCACTCCTGCTGTTCAGGGCTTCTGGGATTTGAAGTCCAAGAACATCCGGAGTGCAAAGGTTCACCACCATGGACATAGAGAACATCTGAACATGGAGAAAAGAGAAGACTCAGTTCAGAGCTGAGGCTACCCATATTGTGGGCTCTGTATTTACAGTCCCTGCCCAATGCAGAATTGTTTCAGAGTGCTAATCCCCTTTGAAGGTGAGTCCCTGCAAGAGCTAATGGGATGCCGGCAGGGCCTGTAATCCTGTTTGTTTTGCAATAATGGGCTCATTGATGGCGGCTTTGGTTGGTGAGAGCAAAGTCCGAACAAAAGGTGGGCCTCAGACACAACTAAATAGCGGGTTGTAGTAACTGCAGGCACTGCTTGGAACGCCGAGGTCTGTGTGTCCGCGTGTAACTATGCTGTTGTAATGATGGAGTGCCGCTTGCGTGGCTACTGGATTCCACCAGGTTATGTCTGGATGTGCAAAACACATTGTCGGTAGGTACAAAATCAGGGATGATGGAGGAGGTTGTATTGCACTTCTTAAATTTCCTTAAATGTTTAGAGCAGGTGAATTAAGAGGTAGTGGAGTTACTATATTATTTCTTCTCTATAATAGTGTGAAACCATGTCTTTTAAACAAAGCTTGAAAAAATAACTTTTATACACTAATCTTTCAGAACTTCCTCACAACTCCAACTATTTAGGTTGCGAAATTGTAATATAGTACCAAAAAAAAGGGGGGGTGGTATATTTTTCACATTTCTGATCCAGGAAAAATGCCATTGGCATGAATTTGTTTAAGGTGCACCCCAGTTTGCCATGAAGTCACCCACACACTATGATCACGGAGCCATCTCCTGCGCCACATGTGAAATGAGACATGCAGGATTTAACACCAGGACTGCAATGGACTGTTGCAGCCTTAGGGATATTATCAAGGTATGTCTTCACAGCCAGTTCATCTGGTATGGCCTCTTCTGCCTCCATGACGGTTGAGATTCAGAGTTCCTCCTCTGCTCATTTTGCTCTTGGTCCCAATAGGATGTTTTCCAGTGGCATTTCCTCCACTGAGCAGACCCCTCACCCCACCTAAAGGGGCTCATCCGCCCGTAGCCATTGGCCCCTTTAGGGAGTCAGGTTATTTACCACCGCCCAACACTCGGTGTTGAGTCACTGACTTGTACGGTTTACTCCATTGCAGTAGTGGGATGTCTGGCCAGACATTGTGTTGAGGACAGTACATTTTGAAGATCACTCATTCATAGGGTCACCATAGGTTGGAGGTGTCTTGAAGGCACATACCAATCACAAGTGCATAAGATGAAATCATTCTGAGCGTGATTTATCTCTCTGAAAGGTGGTGATGGGGGGAAATAATAGGTTTCCTTTGTCAGTGTTCCTCATGAGTAGCATTTCTTTTGAACCTCAGGAAGGCAAGCACTGTGGCCATCAGTGGATTCTTTCCGGAATAGAGAGCATCAATGGCAGGATTGGAGAGAACAAATATTTGCGTATTAGGATGGAGAAGTGAAAACCATGCATCTGGAAAGGGCGTTTAGGCACTCATCATCTTTGCTTCTTATTGCTAGGGGAAATATTGATATGAATGTAATGTTATTATCTTTCCTTGTGCTGCAGAATGGAAAGGACTTTCCTTGCATACAGTAAAAGCGGAAATAATGCGAATTGTAATGAATTATACATATTCCAATAAGTCCATCAGTAAAAAAGTTTGGTTGCCCACCCCCTTTTCATTCATTTTCTGGCTTCCCTGTGCTTAGCCAAAATCTTCAGGCATCCTGCTTATCATTTTATCTTAACGCTAAAGTAATCCTAGCATAGACGTGTTTGATAACATTTGTACAAATTATGCCACTAGGGACCAATTTAGGGGATTTGTCTTCCTGAAATTGTAACCCCTTAATTTGATTCCAGGACTGGGCGATACAATACGGAAGTTAATCAGAGGCTGAAATATTTTTCAGAGAGCAGAAAAGAGTCTGAAGGTAACTAGGGGCTCATTGTTTGTTGCCAAAAGGAGGCAGTAAGTCACAAACTCAATATCTGGTGATGGGAGCAAAATGAGAGCTATAGTAAAGAAGGTGAAACAGATCAGTTGCTTTGCATTTTTGAAGCTGACAGTTTCAGACATTGAACACCTTTCCTTCAAGAAGCCGAGCAGATGGTTTGGGACAGGGGTTCCCAACTGAAGCCCTGTGGGCCAGATCTGGCCCATGGTGCCATTTCATGTGGCACCCTACCCCTCCAAGGGCATTTGAGAAACAAAATGACCACCCCTTTGAAGCTGTTGGGACAAAATGATCACCCCCATCATGAAGGCAGGGCAGAATGGTGTCCGGTCCTTGAAGCTAACTGAGAAAGCATGACGCGGCCCCCGGTTTGAAAAGGTTGGGAACCCCAGGTTTGGAATGTACTTTTACCTGAGTATCTTGGGTCTGTTTGTCACTGAAGTTAGGAATTACCTTTGAGTTAAAGGACTTTTGCTTCCCGAGATGGCAGTAGATGTCTTTTGCTGTACTGTGCTGGTCTTGGGCCGTAATAAAGATTGATTTGATAGATGTGAAAAGTCATCTTTGCATGCCCGTAAATGTATCCTGGGCGATAACCCTAAATTTTAACAATCCCATCATCTCCCTGTCTGACTGCAGAAATATTTCAAGCCTCTTGCTTGTTTCTTTCTTCTTTAACCCGGGTGTCCATCAAGAAAGGATTGGGATGCCAAACTTTGTTTATTTTGCAAACAGCCATGAAAAGTTTTTGAAGATTTGCTCCCCGTTTGGTAACATTACAACAGTTTTTGTCCTCCTCACTCCACTTTCCACGTTTGGCACGGTTTCATGGAAAATTCACAAAGTTGGTTTCTCAACCCCCCAACCCCCGTTCCTTAAAAAAAATCCCCACAAAGAAAACTGTACTTTGCACTGAAATTTTTTAATCTTGCACAAAACAGAAGGTTTTAAATGTAAAAATAAATGAGGAGGTTCTTTGACCACATGAACTGCACATGTTTTGCGAATGTTGTTGCTGACCAAGAAAAGAACGACCACAGCAGGGATTCTCAATGTTTTTGCACCATGAGCTGGATCATGCCCTCTCAGACAGCTGAGTGGGCTGGACACGTGATTCCCCCGCCATAAATGCTGCTGTAAAATGCATCAGCGACTGTCATACACATGTTTATGACAGCCGTGGGGTGCATTTATGACATGTTTTTGCCGCTTCCACCGCTTCTGCTGGTGGCGGTGGTGGCGAAAACTATGGTAGTGTGTTTTTGGCTATTTTTGCTTCTTCTAATGCTTGCGGTGGCAGGTGGGCTACATGAAATGGTGCCACAGGCCAGGGCCGGCCTGTGGGTCATAGGTTGCGAACCTCTGCAGTACAGCATTATTATTATTGCTTTCAGTTGGGGGGGGGGGATGAAAAATATCACAAGTGTTGCCCAAGTATTGATGCAGTGGAGTTATCCTTCTTTTCACTGTGGATAAAGAAATCGGTTACGTACACTCCAGTGATTAAAAGAAGCAGTTGGTCCAGGCACAGAAGGGTGTCAGCTAGAGTGGTGCATGTATTAAATATAAGTCAGTGAGATCAATGGGAACATTAGAGTGGTGGTTTGCAAATGTAGATGCTACGGCAGGTGTCGCAGTCCATGACAACCTGGCTTTGCCTTTTATGTGGCTTGAACCTTGCCTTTTGGAATAATGTTTAACCTGCTTTTAAAGAATGTGTTGTTTGTTTGTTTTTTAATTATTACTTTTAATCTGTTTGAAAATGTGCTTTTAGTACATTGCTTTGCAGCTTTTAGGCCATTGAGTCCAAACCCCCTGTTCAATGCAGGAATCTTGAATACTTCCAGTGTTGGTCATCCTTGTTGCCTTTCTCTGTACCTGCTCTACTTTGTTTGCATCTTTCTTAAAATGCAGTGCTCACAATTGAACACAGTACTCTAGATGCATGGCAGGCAGGAAAGTGGTAAATACAGCATGTTAGTATGTCATCACCTACATCAGTGTTTCCCAATCTTTGGATCTTGGACTACCATTCCCTGAAGTCTAAGTCAATTCCCCAAAGTAATGATCAGCTAATGTACTGACTTAGGCTTCTGGGAATTAAAGTCCACCAATGTTCCGTGGAACATTGTTTGGGAAATGCTGACCTACATGATGGTGTGTAGAAACATTGAGCAAGATCACCTTGGTCTGATGTAGACGTGGAGACCACATTTTCAACTTTTCTTCTGGAGGGCCTTCTTGACATTTGAAGCCATTACGTCTGAATGCAAATTCATACATGGATTCTCTCTTTCTGTTGTTGGTCTCTTCTCAGGGGCTATGAGGATCCTATTGAGACTGAACTTGTTGACGAGAGAATCCCATACCTGCATGGCACTTATGCAGCACCCTTGGCACAACCCGAAAGAGGGAGCTTGGCCAGCATTGACCGCCTGGGCAAACGCTCGCCTTCCATTGACAGCATCCGCAAAGACCCCCGTTGGCGGGACCCCGACCTCCCAGAAGTCATCGCCATGCTCAGCCACCCCATCGATCCGGTCAAGTCCAATGCGGCGGCATATCTTCAGCACTTGTGCTATGAGAATGATAGAATTAAGAAGGACGTCAGGCACCTCAAAGGGATCCCCATCTTGGTGGGCCTGCTAGACCACCCAAAGCCGGAGGTGCACCGCAAAGCTTGTGGCGCTCTCCGAAACATCTCCTACGGGAAGGATAATGAAAACAAAGTGGCAATAAAGAACTGTGATGGAATTCCAGCGTTGATCAGGTTGTTACGGAAAACGAACGACATGGAAGTGCGAGAGCTCATCACAGGTTGGTATCTCTACTCTTTCCTCTGGGAATCAATTTTTTGGTAAGGCATTTATTGTTGTTGTTGCTGCTACTGTTGTTGTTTTCACTTACATACTACTAAAGTGCACTCTGAGCAGTTTGCAGTGTAACTATACAAATGACAGTTTGCTCTCAGCATGTTGTGGTACTCATTTTACCAACCTTGGAAATATGAAAGGTTGAGCAAATCTTGAGCCTGTTGGGCTCAAACTCAGATCGTGAGCAGAGTTTTGCCTGCGGCTTAACCACTGCACCACGAGGGCTCTTTTCCCCTTCTTTAAAATTTTAGTTTTAGTGTTCCTCTCATTGTTTGTTTTTGAATGGCTGGAAGTCTGACAGCAAAAGTCCATCAATTAAATTTTTTCCCTGCAGGAGTACAGTGTGAGGGCTCACATTTTCTTCAGGCACTACTTCTCTCTACCATCCAATCTACTTGCTAGCTGACACACTCAACAAAATCTAAAATATTATTATGATAAAACTTAGCTTTGCAAAAATGTTCCATGGGCTACTGATCCTTGTCAAAACATATTTGTCAAGTTTACAGTCTTATTGCCATTTAATCTAGAAGTAAGCTCCATTGAACTGCTTCCTTCTGAGTAGACAGAAATAGGATTGCAGTTGCACTGTTACTTAAACTATCCTGGCATTCTCTGCTAAATATATATTTCTCTAAGCAGTGCATACAAGGTATGTTTGTTTTTTGAAAATTGAATATATTCATACACTACATTTCCAAATAATTTTTCAAAGCAGATTCCAACAAGTAACCCAGATATTAAAATCTAATCTAGACAGGCAGGTATAAATAAATATATGGGGAACCCTTCCCCTCCGTTAAAAAAAGCACATGTATCTACATATGCACAGAAGCATCTCAGAAAAAATATTTGTATGGTATGTTCTTGTTTAATTTTTTTAAATTTGAAATTGGGAAGAAGGTGCCCTGCTATATTTATTCATTTATCCACGTGATACAATTATATGCAGTTAAATAATGAAATAGTTTTGCAGTTTGGTGTGCACATATATTGTCATTGGCATTGACTGCAACTCGTATCCGAGAATGCATTTTTTCTGAAGCAGAAAAAATGTTACTGGTGTGAATTTGTTTAAGGTGGATCCCAGTTTGCCATGAATTGACCCACCCACCCACACTATGATCACGGAGCCATCTTCTGTGGCACATATGAAATGAGACATGCAAGATTCGACACTGGAACTGCAATGGACTGCCACAGCCTTGAGGATATTATCAAGGTGCGCTTTCACAGCCAGTCCATCTGGCCTGGCCTCTTCCGCCTCCATGACCGTTGGGAATCAGAGTTCCTCCTCTGCTCATTTTGTAATTGGGCCAAATATAATGGTTTCCAGTGGCATTTCTGCCACTGAGGGAGCCATCACCCCATCTAAAGGGGCTTATCCACCCATAGCCGTAGTCACTACTATAGGTTCAAAAACTTATTGTGGACATCTGAAACTGTGGGTAACACCAGAGTTGTCCACTAGAGGCCACTATCCCTATATTTTACATTGCAGATAGTGGCCTCTACTGGACAACTCTGGTAATGTGCCATAGAAATAAATAAAAGGTAAAGGTCTCATTTGCTTGAAAGCGAGTCGTGTCCGACTCTAGGGGGTGATTCTCAGTTCCATTCACAGCCAAAGAGCCAGCGTTGTCTGTATCTACAGACGTTTCTATTGTCAGTTGGCAAGCATGCCTAGACTCTAAAGTGCACTGAATGCTGTTACCTTTCCAGCTGAAGCCGTACCTGTTTATAAACTTCCAATGCCTTGCTTCTGAACTGCTAGGTTGACAGGAGCCAGGGCAAACAACTGGTGCTCGCTCCATCACACAGTACTCAGGTCTCAAACTGCTGACCTTCCAATTGTCAAGCTAAGCATTTTAAACCACTAATCCACTACACCCCTTCAAAGACAATATGTATGTATAAATTTTTTATTGAATATTTTAGACCCATGGATAACTAAAATTGGATACTGAACCAGCAGATGGGAGGGGTGACCTGTATAATTTAAAAAAAAATTAAAAGATTAGAAGGTAAATAGTTTGAATTTAGAAAGGGCATCACCTCACTATCTTAACCTTGAATGCTAATTAATAAATTAGTTTGGCAATTTGAATATGTGTTATCCATGAAGATTATCAGAGCAAAATAAAAAATCCTAGGTACCATCAATGTAGTCAGAAATTGGCTGAATTCCTGTTGCTTTGTTACACAAGAGGTGTAACATTCAATCATTCTAGCCAGCAATTAATGAGTCCCTACTGGGATTCTATAGCATACCTGTCAAGCACAGCTCCGGAGATTACGGGACCTGCGCAGAACATTTCTGCGCAGGTCCATTCTACCCATGCGTAAAAGCCTTCTATGCATGCGTAGAAGCGACCTGTGCAGAAACGTTCTGCACAGGTCGCTTCTACGCATGCGTAGAAGGCTTTTACACATGCGTAGAAGGCTTTTACACATGCATAGAATGGACCTGCGCAGAACCATTCTGCGCAGGTCACTTCTACGTATGTGTAGAAGGCTTCTTCGCATCCCCTTCTGCACAGAAGGGTTCTACACATGCGTAGAAAGGACCTGCGCAGAAGGGATGCGCAGTAGCTCCTTTTCCCGCTGCCAAATTGCGGGTAGCAGCAGCTCCAGGCGGGAAATGGAGAAAATCGGTGCGGAAATACGGGAAATCCTGACCAATCCGGGATACTTGACAGGTATGTTCTATAGCATGGATCCCCACCCCAACAGGAGCTCATTAATTGCCAGTTAGGAATAACTGAATGTTATATCTTTTGTGTAATAGAGTGACAACATTTCACACATTGTGTGAAGGAGAGCATTTCTTACAAGGCAGAATTTATTTTGAATGTTTGTACATTCCTCACCTAAACTTGATAAAGTGCTGTTAGATGACTTTTGCTTAGTGGAACACATGCCTTTTGCTGTGACATACTCAGAGTCTTTATTGAGCAGATGACAAATTAAGCCACAAAAAGCAACAATAGTGTTTGGTTTAGTTCCCCACCTTACCCACCCACCCACCCACATCTTCAATTGTTCACGAACACTTGGGACCCAGTGGAGTGATGCATTTCTGCTAATCGTTCTCTGATTTCCGATATGAAGAAGAATGAGAGCAGGCCTGATAAGAAAAAGAATATGTTGTGTTTCAAACAAGCAGCCAAAGGCCTTTTTTTTTTTTTTTACTCTGACAGATAAGGTTCGGTATCGAACAAACCTTTCCTCCTGCAGAGATTGTGTGCCAGGGATTCTTTTGTACAGCTTGGGCAGGCGAGCCAAGGAAACAAGAAACTCTAACAAAGCTTTTTCCTTCGTTGGGTAATCAGTGCAACATAATTTCTTTGGCTGATTAGAAAAAGCATCAGACTGTGCAGAACTCCCACCGGGTCTGATTCTTTTGTGCCAGACCAATTCTTAATTCCAGAGACCCGGAATGCTGTTTTTTCCCCTCTGCCTGCACTGAATCAGTGGTGGCATATATTACCGTCGGAGCAAAGCCCTTTCCCGGCTCATTTTAGTCGTTGGACAGGTTGCTTGGAAAGGTGCCGCACGTTGGGAGCAAATGAATGGTTTGCCCTTTTGCCCTTGGGACAGGTAACCGAACGGCAACCGTGTCAGTTAAACAGAAAGAGAGGCTGCCACGCTTTATTTATCCCTCCAGTGATTGTGTGCTTAGCTTGTTTATGAATTAGGGCTGAACAGAGGAGGAACAGTGTGTGGGAAGCATGAAAAGCATCACACAAAAAACCCTTTCCCCACCCATTCCTTTTCTCTCCGTCACTGCTGCTTCGAAGGATCTTGGGCATGGCGGTCTATGCAATTTGTTTACTGACCGCCGCTTTTCTCATCTAACAGGGTGAGGTCAGGAAGCTGTGCCAAGTGGCATTATCACGGATCCAAATCATTAATCCATTAACAGCAAAAGGGCATAGCTTCGTTTGGCATCTTCTTCTTCTTCCATGTCCATGCCAGACATGAAACTGTCAAAATGAAGGCACCCTTCGGTGAATTCATTCCACAGTTCCCTTCACCTGATTTGGTTTGGGAAAGACTAGCCGGCAACACAAGGTTAATTTTACTAGGGTATGCCTGATTGTGGTTCAAGAATACCACAATCCTTGAGGAGGTTCTGGCATCTTCATGAATCCAAAACAGAGTTACAGTAGGAGCTAAAAGCATCATGTCATGCCTTGATTTGGTTATTTTTGTC
Organism: Bradypodion pumilum; assembly: GCA_035047305.1. NCBI lineage: Eukaryota > Metazoa > Chordata > Lepidosauria > Squamata > Chamaeleonidae > Bradypodion > Bradypodion pumilum. Next base: position 13,948,973 of record JAWDJD010000014.1, on the reverse strand, counting down.
TGATACGGAGTGGGTCCAGAATGCAGCAGCCAGGCTGGTGACAGGCATAAAGAAATGTGATCCTATTTCTCCAACCTTGGCAGGCCTGCACTGGTTACCTGTTGCCTACCGTGTCAGATACAAGGTGCTAATGTAATCATGCAAGACCCTATACGGTTTGGGACCTTGCTGTCTATCGGAGCGTCTCTTCCTCAGAGCAATTCCCCGCATCACCCGGTCATCACAGTCAGCGCAGCTCCAGGTGTCGCCCCCAAAGATGGCTCGGCAGTCTTTAACTAGAAATAGAGCCTTCTCGGTGGTGGCACCAACACTGGCCCCAGGCCCCACCACTGGCTATCTTTAAAAAGCAATTAAAAACTCTCTTCTTCAAGGTGGCTTTTCACGGGGTTGTCCCCTTGCCAATAAATTGTCAGTTAGGTTGCGTTCCTATGCCCTCAGAGGCCAATTATTTTATTTTGGTTCAGTTTGTGATGTATTTGTCAGTTGTTTGTTTGATTTGCTCTGTGTTGTTGTAATTTGTTTCCTGTTCACCGCCCAGAGTGGGATACCACCCAAATGGGCGGTATAGAAATACAATCAATCAATCAATCAATTTTTTTTATAAATTCAAATCAGAACAAGGGTAAAGGTTTCCCTTGCTAGAAAGCCAGTCGTATCCGACTTTAGGGTGCAGTGCTCATCTCTGTTTCAAAGCCGAAGAGCCAGCACTGTCTGCTGCTGCAGACATTTCCGTGGTCATGTGGCAGGCATGACTAGACACCGGAACATACGAAACACTGTTTACCTTCCCACCGAAGTGGTCCCTATTTATCTACTTGCAATGTCTTGCTTTCGAACTGCTCGGTTGGCAGGAGCTGGGACAAAGATGGGAGCTCATTCCGTCCTGCAGTACTCGGGAATCAAACTGCTGACCTTCCGCCTCCCAGTCAGCATCTTAGCCACTTGAGCCGCTGCAGTCAAGGATAGCCATGAGAAAAATAGTAAAATCATTGAATCATTTTGTTGGAAGGGGTCTTTTAGGCCATCAGGCCCAACCTCCTACTCAGGCAGGAATCCAAATCAAAGAAGATAAGACAGAAGGTTGTCCAATTCTCTCTTCCATCCTTCCAGTATTAGATCTTTTATCACCTCTCAAGGCAGTTGGTTCCACTGTTGTACTGCTCTAACCATTAAGAAGTTTCCCCTCATATTCAGCCTATATCTCGCTTCTTGTAACTTCAGCCTGTTATTAAGTGTCCTGCACTCTGGGATGATCAAGAATAGTTCCCGCACCTCCTCTTTATGACCATCTCTCAGTATTTGAAGAGTGCCATCATCATAACTCCTCTCTGCCTCCTTTTCTCAAGGCTAAACATGCCCAGTTCCTTCCGCCTTTCCTCCTAGGGCATGGTTTCCATTCCTCTGATCATCCTCGTTGCCCTTCTCTGGACCTGCTCTAATGTGTTTGCATCTTTCTTAAAGCGAGGTGCCCAGAATTGGACACAATAACACTGCCATTGTTCCATTTTTTATTAAACCAAATTGGAAGAGGGGTTAGGAGGAAAAAAAACATTAGGTGGTTCTTATTCATTTTCCTCCCGGTTCTCAATCACTCAAGAAAGTACCAGCCAAGGACTGTGAGTTACAGCCATCCTGCCCTGTGCAACCTTGGGAACTTATATTCATTGTTGGTGAATGTTTCCTCAAGAGACGCAGAAAATCCGGTGAAACTTGGATTTCAGAGATAGACAGCTGCCCCTGTTTTCAGGTCAATATAAATACATAAATGACAATGCCCGACTTTGAAACAGGCCCCTGTCATGTCAGAAATTATTCTGGGTTGAAAGGAAGAATCAAGGAATGCCCAAATGAGGCTCCTTTCATGTCCCCAAGAGCTGGGACAGAGATGGGTGCTCAATCCGTCCTGCAGTACCCAGGTCTCAAGCTGCTGACTTGCCAGCCTTCCAGCTTACAAGGCGAGCTTCTTAACCACCGAGCCACTGCAGCTGGCTAATGAACCTGCAGCTTTTTCATTGTATGCAAGGTGACAATTCAGTTCAGAATCTCGTCCTTCTTCGACCGGGCAGAGCCATCGTAATCTTCTTTGAAAAGAATAAACCTTCTTGCTGAAGCCAGTGTTTGATGTTTACAATAGCCGATTTGAAAATACGTTGAGCTGGAAATCTTCTACGCATTGGGGATAAGAGTTTGCAAAGGAATCAAAAGACATTCCCCCTGCTTGGTACCAGAGACGCTCTCTGGTGCATCTCTTGGAAACTAATGTATGTGATCAAGATGATATTTCACAAGGCAAGCAGAGAAAGAAGCCCTTCAATAAATCCTTCAGTCTATGCAATCCACTGGCAAGAGAAAATTCTATTAGGTGAGCTTTTCTTTAGGGGGGAAATGTTTATGGATAAAGTTCTTCTGGCCTGGATGCTTCACTGGATTTGTTTATCAGGCAGCTTTGAAAAATTGGTACGATAATATTTTCATCTTGGTTGCAAGCTCAATGTTTTGTTCTACACTTCCAAGGGTTGGTTTATTATTATTTTCCCCCATCTCCAGCTAGCAAAAACATGGCCATTGCTGTCAATGAAATATTGCGCCCCCATTTAGCAGCGTCCCATAGGCCACATTAGAAGCAGTGGTAGGTTTTGAACAGCACGGTGTTTCTCAGGTCCGTCTCCAGATCCAGAAACAGGATATGAAATCCAAAGTACCAAAGTGGGACACACGGCAAGTGGAGAAAACTTGGGGTGCTGAGAAAAAGAATTTCTAATTTGGAACACATTTTGGACAGTTTCGAATGTGTGGTGGCTTAGTGGTTAAAAGTGCAGCTCCCTTGGTGGCTTAGTGGTAAAGACGCTGAGTTTGGAGACTGGAAGGTCAAGTTTCAATACCTGAGGGCTGCTCTTGGGGACATGAAAGGGTGTCCCTGAGCGGAGTTTCTCCAGCAAAAATCCTTTCAACCCAGAGTAATCTCTGGCACGAAATTATTATTAGCGGTTAAAACACTGAACTTGATGACTGGAAGGTTGGCAGGTCAGCCGTTAGAGAACTGAGTGCTGCACGACGGAGTGAGCTCCCGTCTCTGTCCTGGCTCCTAGCAAACCAGCAGTTTGAAAGCAAGAAATCGCAACTAGATAAATAGGTATCACTTTGGTGGGAAGGTAACAGCATTCCGTGAGCTTTTGAGCAAGGGTGACCTTTAACTTTACCTTCTCTACAGACACTGCAAACAACACACACAAACACATAGAAATGTTGCCACTTGGGGGAATATTCCCTAGGATCTCAGTTTAATGATCTCAGTTCAAGATTTCTATCATGAAACAGAGACTTGGTATAGGTTTGCAATGAAAAGAACAATGCTGGCCATTTTGCTCTGTCTCCATGATGGGGGTGTGTGTGGCATTTTGTCCCAACAGCTTCAAAGGGGTGGCCACTTTGTTTCTTGAATGCCCTTGGAGCACATGAAATGGCACTGAATCCAGCCCACGGCCTTAGGTTGGGAACCCCTGGTTTAGACCCTAATAGGACATTCTTTTAGCACCCATTATCTGATTCAAACTTCCAACAACCTTGCCTGGTGGTTCTTTTCATTTTTAAAATGCTGGACACAAATTCTTTGGATAAAGTATAGCTACTGTAGATACTTCATGACCAATTAGCACATTGTGTGAAATGTTTGGTTTTTTTAATTAAAAAAATCAACTAACAATTGGGGATACCATTTTTTCCATTCTTTTTCCTTTTCAAACTTGTGTATGGCTCGTAATGGATTCGTTTCCTACTCCGTTGTTCTGAATTGCTAGCCGTCAGCAGCTAATTTATTCTTTTAAAAATGTCTATAATATGAATTGGTTTAAATGCTTAAATAAGGTGTGTTTTTTTATATATATAAAAATCCATATCACTGTAATTACTGCCGCGCCAAATGTACATGCAAGTTGTAATGCAGTAAGTGAAATGTATCAAGGAAATAAACACAGTGATTAATTTTCCTGCCAGCACTGAGAATCTAGAGAATAATGGTACGCGCAGTTTAGGAATAAAAGGCAGGTTTTCTGTCAACAGTCTGGGCTTATTATAACTCAGGAGGGAGTTTCATTAACTCTTTCATGGTACATTTGATTATTATAATAATAGTAACTAAGGCCCAAGCTAACTGAAAAATTGCTAATGGTACACGCTTGTACTAGTCGTGGTCAATATACTGTATTAGGTAAACGCCTCCCTTGCTCGAAAGCCACTCTAGGGTCCAATGCTGATTTCCATTTACAGCCAAAGAGCCAGTGCTGTGAGTGTTGTTACCTTTCCTGCAGAAGTGCTTGCAATGTCTTTCTTTCGAACTTCTAGGTTGTCAGGAGCTGAGACAGTTGATGGGTGCTAACTCCGCCGTGCAGTACTCGGGCCTCGAACCACTGACCTTGCGAATGTATGGTCGAATGGAATGTTCTTGCTTTTGTTTTGATGATGATACACTTAGGATGAAGTTGCATTTGGCAGAAATAGAACTATGTTCCTCTCTTCCACCCCCGAAAAGTAACTATGTCAAAGTAGTTTAGCTACTTGGAACAAGTTACTTCTGAACTCTGTGAGCATAAGATAGGTGGGGAAGAGAGTTTATGTTTAGCTCAGTCCAAAGAGACTCTCAGAGCCTTTTGGCGGTCATTCTGAACGTTTTAATCCATCCGTTAGTTGTCTTGGTCTCTGGGGTTATAACTGAAGTGCCACTTAAGTATCTGTAAGAGGGAGATAACATTCCTGATGCGACATTGCTGGCTCACGATGCCCCTAAAAGGATGGTAGCTGAAAGCCAGGTGCCCTTGAGATGTATGGAGCCAACGATTTGTTGTGAGTGTGAATTCCAAGCCGCATAAGGACCAGTTTGGTGGAATCGTTTTCCTTCTCTTTCTGGTGCGTGCAGTGAGGAGTCTTTGCCCCCAAACCTTTTCGCTGACCAATTTTGGGAACGCCAAAGCTGCATCTCATCTCCAGGGGAAGAAATGATGAAAGCGGTTGCTTGCAAAATAGAAAATGTCTACCAATATAATTTCGCGTCGGAAATTATTCTGGGTTGAAAGAATTTTGGCGGAAGAAACTCCGCTCCGGGAACGCCTAAGTGAGGCTCCTTTCATGTCCCCAAGAGCAGGGACAGAGACGGGTGCTCAATCCGTCATACAGTTCCCGGGTCTCAAACTGCCAACTTGCCGGCCTTTGAGCTAACAAGGTGAGCTTCTTAACCACTGAACCACCCCAGCCCCTTAAACACTCTGTAAGCATGGACCTTTCACAAACAGGCAGCACTATGGAAAACTTGGTGATTGTAAAGAACCCTGGTGGTGCAGCAGTTAAACTGTTGTGCTGCAGTCAAAACATTGTGAGTTTGATCCTGATGGGGATCAATGTTGACTCAGCCTTCCAGCCTTCCTAGGTCAGTAAAATGAGGACCCAGCATATTGGGGGCAAAATGGTGATTAACTTGTCAACTGCCCGGAGAGTGCACTAAGTACTATGGGGCAGTATAGGAGTGTCATTGATATTGCTCATTGCTAATTGTTATTCCACATGTGGAACAGCAATGGGAGAACATGTGGTCTTCCTTTGTTTTAGGACTACAGTTTCAGTAATCTCTCATTATTAGCTGGGCTGGCTATAAAGCAAATAAAATCAAAACAAAACAATCACAACTCCCCATAGCGTTTTGGACACACTCTGGGCGGTTCACAAGTGAATTAACATTTTGCCCCCAACATGCCGGGTACTCATTTTACCAACCTCTGAAGGATGGAAGGCTGAGTCAACCTTGAGCCCTGGCCAAGATCATTTTCATGACTTTTTGGTTGCAGTACAGCAGCTTAACCACTGCACCACCGGGTAAGTTGGAGCATCATAAACATCTGAAGTCCATGCGCTTCAGTTGTCTAATATTTCATATGTTGCAACTGGTCACACCATTGACTTCCTCATGTGATACTTACATCTCCCACGTTTTCTTTAACAAGCACAAGGCAGCATGTGTTCTTCTCCCCTCCCTTCCTTTATTCTCACAACAACCAGCCTGAGAGATGAGCTTGTCCAAGGTTACCTAGTGAACTCCGTGGCTCAGCTGAGATTGTCCTGATTCACCAGCCTAGGGGGAGCTCCTGGGACTGTGCAGCTTGCCCAAAGCTATACAGCAGGGGTGGCCAACCTTGGCGCTTCAGGTGTTCTTGAACCTCAATTCCCAGAAGCCCTGATCAGCTGGTGTGCTGACTTGGGCTTCTGGGAATTGAAGTCTAAGAACAGCTGGAGTGCCAAGGTTGGTCACCCCTGCTATACAGGTTGGCTTATCTTCCCAGAGGCACAGTGGAGAATCAAACTCCCAACCATTGGCTCCACAGCCAGATACCTAAACCATTGAGCTTTACATGTGCCCTGCATTGCTCTAAAATATAATACAACATGGTTTTACATCAGGTTTTGATGAGATGAGAAATTTGTGTTCCATCCTACCTTTTTCCAGCACCTTTCCCCTGTTGCAAAACACATCTTTTTTTAAAAAAAAGTTGATATTTATGTGGATATCTTACACTCGGGATGCTGATTACTCTCACTTAGCATTTATATAGAAAGTTTAGGGGGATTATTGCCCTGCGATCTTTATCTCATCCCGGTTGACAGTAATTCTGGGAAGTAGATTATTATGAGCATTATCACATTTTACTGACATGGTACCGAGTCAAAGATGGTGTGGTTCAACCAAGCGTCTAATTCACTCGCTTCTTTCCTCCATGCCCTGCCAGTCTTATCAAGCTAACCAATGTTAGCTTGGGATGCTTAGAGATATTTCGTATAAAGTACTTAAAATACGTGTGCTATTTTTTGAAAGAGTTCTGTGACAAAAGAGCACACATTCTGCATGGAAACATATATTTTGCACTAAGATACCTGTAAATCTGGGACTATAGTGACTTAATGGCTAAGACGCTTTGCTTGATGACTGGAAATTCAACAGGTCAACAGTTCAAGCACTGAGTGCTGCCCGATGGAGTGAGCTCCCATAGTCTGTCCCAGCTCCTGCCAACCTAGCAGTTCAAATGCAAGAAATTGCAAGTAGATAAATAGGTACTGCTTTGGTGGGATGGTAAGAGTGTTGCGTGTACTCTGGTGTCTAGTTATGCTTCCTACATGTTCATGGAAACGTCTGCAAATGGATAGACAGTGCTGGCTCTTTGGATGTAAACGGAAATGAGCACTGAACCCTAGAGTCAGATATGACTGGCTTTAGAGGAAGGGTGACCTTTACCTTTACCTGCAAATCTATATGTATTTGTCTCTCATGATCTCTATTTCCATTGTTCAAGGTGAGAGTAGAGTGATGCAAGAATCAAAGTCAGTAATCCTGTGGAATCTCCACTTGGATGTTCAAGTACCAAAAAATAAAATAAATAAATTAGGGGAGGGTATTTAACAGCATGGGTCCACTGACTGCTTCCTGTCCCTTACTTTTGTCAAAGGTACCTTATGGAATCTGTCATCCTATGAGCCCCTCAAAATGGTAATCATTAACCATGGCCTTCAGACCCTGACCAACGAAGTGATTATTCCCCATTCTGGTTGGGAGATCGAGCCAAACGAAGACTCAAAGCCTCGAGATGCTGAGTGGACCACTGTCTTCAAGAACACGTCAGGATGTCTGAGGTAAGACTGGGAGTAGTGCGCTCCAAGCACAGATAGACAGAACAGGAGAAAGGTCTCCTAGGGTGCACAAAATCTCTATTTGTATTCCCCTATCAGCCTATGGACGGGGTGCCGTGGCTTAGTAATGAAGATGCTGAACATGAGGACTAGAAAGTCAGTAGGTCAGCACTTTGAGACCAGGGTGCTGTAAGCTCCCGTTGTCTGCCCCAGCTCCTGCTGACCTAGTAGTTCGAAAACAAGAAATTGCAAGTAGATAAACAGGTACTGCTTGGGTGGGCAAGGTAACAGCATTCTGTGCACTTAAGTATCTAGTCATTCTGCCACATGGCCATGGAAATGTCTGTAAAAGCAGAGAGTGCTGGTCCTTTGGCTGTTGACAGAAATGAGCGCAGCCGCGTAGAGTTAGATATGAGTAGCTTTTGAGCAAGGAAGACCTTAACATTTACTACCAGCCTATGGAGCCTTAGGCAAGTTTCATAGTCCAAGTAGGGAATGGTAAAATCCTTTCAAGTTTCCTGTCTTGTCTGAGGGTCATGCTCCCTCAGACAGTTTTGGGGGGCGGATGGCCATTTTGCCCTTCTTCCACCACATGGCACTTTCCGGTGTGGTGGAGGCACTGGGGGGCCACATGAAATGGCACCGTGGGCCACATCCTTCCCACAGGCCGCAGGTTGAAAATCCCTGTTTTATATATTAAGAGAAGGGAAGGCACATAAAGTAACATTTCAAACAGATTTGCTTCACCGAAGCAATAACTTAGGCACCTATTATCAGCTCAGATCACATATCCATCTGGTTCTCTATATTCTGTCTGTCTGACAGTCTTTCATAACCCTACCTGGAGTTGCTGAGATTTACTACTATTAAGATATAAGCTCTGTTTTAACTATTATGTTGAAATAATAATAATAATAATAATAATAATAATAATAATAATAATAATAATAATAATAATAATAATAATAATAATAATAATAATAATAATAATAATAATAATAATAAATGTGCTGTCAGGTCAATTTTAACTTTTGACAACCCTTTCCAGGAGGATTTTCTAGATAAAGAATACATAGAAGTGGTTTAGTATTCCCTTCTTCTGGGGGCACCCCAGGACTGTGCAGTTTGCTCAAGGCTACATAGGCTGGACTTTCTTCTGGGAGGCTTAGAAGTGTCCCTATTTATCTACTTGCAATTTCTTGCTTTGGAACTGCTAGGTTGGCAGGAGCTGGGACAGAGATGGGAGCTCACTCCACCATGCAGTACTCAGGTCTCGAACTACTGACCTGCTGACCTTCCAGAGTCTTAACCACTAAGCCACGGCAGACAGATACCTAAGCTACTGAGCTATTTTGATAGGGTTGGAGGTTTTTTAAAAATAAATAAATAAATCTAAAAGTAGCCAGAATTGCTGGAAAGTGGCTTAGCGGAGAGGCAGGGGTGAGAAATTAAATACTGTAGAAGGTCATGTGAAAAATAAGGAGGAATTTTACATTCTTGAACTCTTGAGACTGTGGGCTTTCATATTTTAACTATCCTCTAATTAAAATTAATTCTTCTTGAATGTGCATGCCTCAGCACTCTGGAGAAAGGCATCCGCATGTCCTCTGCCTCGGAGGCAGGCAATTTGCCCTTCCTTCTTTCTGCTCATGCAGGATTTCCAAAAGGAAACCTGGCAGTGATGGCCTGTGCTTTCTGTAGCCGGTCGATGCCTTTAAAACCGCCAGTAACCCTGTGGGCTGGCGGTTAACCTGTGGTCCTGACACAATGCCCTATTTTTGGCCATGGGCTAGTAGGATGAGTCACACTTTCCTAAATGGGCCACTTGCTAGCACAGCAAGTATTGAGGATGTGCTGTAACAGATTTAGAGCTTCTGCCTCCAAGATGCCATGCACTCTCGAGTGCACTTATCGCTCCAAGGCAAGCAAATGTTAGCCTGCACACTGCTTAAGGCTTGCTGGTACCCAGAGCGAGATTTTCCTTGGTGCAATGGACACAGAAATGTAAAAAATACAACAGCTTCTCGTTTATGGCAGCATCTTGTCTGGATGGATGGAGATTGAAATTGACTGTTTCTGTGGCACTTTTGGAGGCATCCCCAGTCAGGCGAAAGGAACTGCGGAATGAATTCACCAAAAGGTGGCTTCATTTTAGCAGTTTGGAGTCTGGCTTAGACACGAAAGAGGAAGAAGGTATAGAGCTCTTTCATACACATGCAAATCCATCCATCCATCTGTCTATCACCAAATAGTATCCCAGAAGACTAAAAAGATCCCTTGGCAGCCCCCCCCCCCCAAAAGATGGTAAGACCCAATCATGAAAGGTTTTGGTCGAACCTGGAGAAGGAGTGTGCAGCAGCGAAAAGATGTGACCAGCAAGAACTCATACCTTGATAGTCTAGTTCAGGGGTTCCCAACCTTCTCAAGCTGTGGGTCGGGTAATGCTCTCTCAGTCAACTTTGAGAGCCAGAAGGCCATTTTGCCTTGCCTGCACGATGGGGGTGTTCATTTTTGTCCTAACAGCTTCAAAGGGTGGCCATTTTGTTTCTTGAATGCCTTGTAGGGCTGGGGGCTACATGAAATGGTGCTGTGGGCCAGATCCAGCTAATGTGGATTAGGTTGGGAGCCCCTGGTTTAGTAAATTGATGAATCTATCTATCTATCTGTCTATCTATCTATCTATCCATCCATCCACCCACCCATCTATAATTGCCTGCCTTAGCTCAAGTAGTCCCCTTATTTAAAGCAATGTTGTCTTATAAATCAGTGATTAATTTAGTAAATCCACCCTTGTCAAAACTAACACTGAATATATACAGTGTATATATATATATATACAGTGTGTGTGTGTGTGTGTGTGTGTGTGTGTATGTATGTATGTATGTATGTATGTATGTATGTATGTGTGTGTAGAGAGAGAGAGAGAGAGAGAGAGAGAGAGAGAGATCTCACTATTGTGCTTTTTCACACAATGAGCGCTCCTTTTCCCATTATTCCTTCTGTGGTAGATTTTTGTCATTTGCTTGCATGTTTTAAAATTACAGTAAATATTAAGTGGTTATTTCTTGTGGTTAAGTGCCATCAATTGGGTGTAAAGGTAAAGGTCAACCTTTGATTGAAAGACAGTTGTATCCGACTCTAGGGTACGATGCTCATCCCCATTTACAGCCAAAGATCAAGCACTGTCTGTGTCTGAAGACATTTCTGTGGTCATGTGACAGGTATGACTAGAAACCAGAGTGCACGGAACACTGTTACCTTTCCTACAGAAGTGCTGCCTATTTATCTACTTGCATTTTCTTGCTTTAAAACTGCTAGGTTGGCAGGAGCTGCGACAGAGACGGGCGCTCACTTCATATTGCAGCACTCAGGTCTTAAACTTGTTGACCTACTGATCCTCTGATCAACAAGTTCAGTGTCTTAGCCACTAAGACACCACAGTCCCATTCAATTGGCTATACTGCCATCATAGTTCTATTTTAATTTTATTTGATTGACATTTCACCTCCTGCGTTATGGGTGAGAAAATGCTGGGATATAAATCAAATTTAACAAACGAAATAAAGATGAAAGGCAAGGATTTCTTGAAGCAACTAATGCAAGCCACGAAGGCTAACATTTTACATTTCAGACCTATTTGACTTGGGGAAGCTTTGGCCTACAACCTGTAAAATGTTTTTTTTTTTTTTTTCGTATTCATGTTTCCCTTTCCTCCCTTCTTATATTTCTCTGCTTTGGAATTGTTCAGTTTATAAGACAAAGATAATAGTTTGTATAAAGCTAATAAAAGGAGCTGTGTTATACCTTGTACAGCACTGGAGTGTACTTCAAACCAATTGCCACTGATTATCATGCACCTCCAGACTGTTTTGTTCATTTCCATATCCTTGGGCTGCAGGCTTCAAATTGCACTTTTCATTCCCTGGGGAGTAACTTTACAAATGGAAAATGTAATGAGAAATGGTCTGAGAGGCCCTGTTACTGAATGAGTGGGATCCAGATACAGTAATTTTGCTGGCAGTACACCTCATTTTGCTTTTCTCTGTTCAAGGCAATGTTTGATGTGGTGTGGCTAAACGTTGAGCAGAACGAGCATTAGATTCCATGAATTGATCATTAACAGATTAGATTAATCTACACTATGCCATTTTTACCCTCTCCGCTCACTGCTGCTATTAGCAACTACATCTACTGTAGTTGCTACTCCATCTGAACAACAAGGCTCCTCTCTGTGTTGATTGGTTTTTGATTTCCTTTAATGCAGCTCACACTTTGATTCAGAAGGGAAATGGTTCTGGCAGGCAGGTTTTCCAACTCCATTATCGATATGGGTGCTGTGGGCATAATCACAATGATCTCTGGATTCTTTGACACTAAGAAGAGAAACGTGATCTTCTCTAAATGGAGAAAACTGGCATCACATAAATACATTTTGTACTGGATATTAATCTATAAATTGGAACTCTTGTTTTCTCTTTAGACAGCCATGTGTTTATTACTCAAAAATAAGTAGAAGGCTCTTCTATTCAAATGCTCAAAAACTGTCCAGGGAAAGTTGTTTCATGGTCATGGAATAGCAGTCCTGGGCATCCACTTTTACCTAAACTCAACTAACTGTCTCAAAGAGGTGTTGAGCACTCCAATGCTGGAAGCATTCAAGAGAGAATTGGGCAACCCCCTGCCAGATCTGCTTCGATTCAGATTCTCACATTGAGCTGGGGGGTTGAACTTGGTGGTCTAAAAAGTGCAAGTGGGGTGACCATCTCCTCTTCTGAAGCTTGACTTGGTGGTGCAAACTAATGAATGTAGAGCAGGGGTTCCCAACAGTTTCAAGCCAGGGGCTGGGCCATGCTCTCTCAGTCAGCTTCGAGGGCTGGATGGCCATTTTCCCCTGCCTGCATGATGGAGGTGGCCATTTTGTCACAACAGCTTCAAATGGGGTGGCCATTTTGTTTCTCGAATGTCCTTGGAGGGGGTGGGGGGCACATGAAATGGCTTTACCTGATGTAGAGGGTTAGAAACATTGTCTTTCTCAATACGACTTCAAGATGTTAACACTCTGAGATAAATTTGGAATTTAGGATTTTGAGACAAAGAAAGCAGAAACTATCCTACTGTTAGAAGTAACTTTGGCTCAGAGATAATACCCCCAACCTCCTAACCATGAGAATATGAAAGAAGCCATGGATGTGTTGCGCTATTACCTTCCCTTCACATACCACATTCCTTCCTTTTTTGGACAAAGAATATTAGTTACATGCGACTCAGGAAACAATGGTTTGCAAACCAAAAATATGGTCTGAAGTTTTTCATTTTCCAATCATGAAATAAACTATGTTTTGTTCAAGCAAGGGCACGGAGAATTGAATCCCAGAATGTGAAGGATGGAGAATATTACTTCAACAACTGATTAAAGAGAGGAGACAAGTTTTTGTTAACAGGAAACAGAATAGAAACGGCTGTTTTGTGGGAAAGAGCTTCACATGGTTTCTCAACCTCGGGCCCCCAGATATTCTTGGACTTCAATTTCCCAGAAGTCCAAGTCTGTATTTCTGCTAATTGGGCCTTCTGGGAATTAAAGTCCAAGAACCCTTCGGGGCCCAAAGTTGATAAAAACCCTATTAGGTTCTCTTCTACTGGCTCCCAGATGTTCTTGGACTTCAATTTCCTGAAGCCCTGATTAGCAGATGTGCTGATTTGGGCTTATGATAACACTGCTTCCCCCCCAAAAAATGTTTTTTTTTTTTTTAAAAAGGTCTAATCCGTGTGTCCTATACTAAATCAACTGTGCTGAATCCAAATCACAAGTCCGATTCTGCCCAGGATGTCAGGATCTTAAGTTAGCAAATCTCATCCTCTTCTTAGTTAGGTTCTTGCATTGATCTTTCGGGGTATATTTGCCACAAATGTAGCCAAAATTGTCTGGTTTATTAAAACAGCTGCACCTACTCATCTTTAGCTCAAAACAGACTCACTATGGCCTGTACTGTCCAATAAGATGGTTTCACACTAGAGATAAGCCCTTGGTCCATCTCGTCTTATATAACTATTTCTGACATGGGGTGTGCTGGGTACCATGGGAGGATGCTGGACAGGGGCGAGGGGCGGCAACCAAGGGACGAGGAAGAAGGCTGTTCTTGGGAACTGCTTGGTCGCCGCCCCTCGCATGCTCCGCCCAGCACGTGGCATTTTAGAATAAACCATTGCTCCAAGCTGAAGGAGGGAGCTTGAAGCAATGGCTTAATCTAAACTGCGGCGTGCCGGGCGGATAAAATAATAATAAAATTATTATTTGCGCCGCAGGGCACCAGAGGCGAGGGCACACCGGGATGAATCCCCCTGCCCAGCCAATGCCTGTTTCTGATGTCAGTTCACTGACTTGCCCGGACATGCCCGGCTGTTGGTGGAACATGCATGCCACCAGGGGACGTGATTCAGCTGAGGCAGCAGCAGACATAGTAGTAGCTGCAACTGTTATAACGTTCCCATGTAAAAATACATTGCCCAATTATTGACCACTTGAACAGCTATAGCACGCCTTAAAATCTGTATGTGATAGGCAAATTCTGAGTTCAGATTTGGAATCAGCACACTCAATATCATGTAAATCTCATGTGTTATTCTCAGTAGCAAAATTGTTGTTGTGCAGTGTAATTAAAGTCCAAGAACACCTGGGGGCCCAAGGCTGAGAAAAACTGTAGCATATTGCCTGCTTTGGGAGCAAATGATCACCATTTCAAACTTTGGCATCTCCAGGTAGGACTATAAAACTATGGCTCAGGCCATGTTGTCAGGAATACTTCCCATAATTCCCATGTCAAGAATAGTGTTGAGGGTCAACAACATATCAGGAAACCAAGTTGGGAACGGCTATTGCAGAGCTAGAGGGATAGAAGAGCTATCTTAGCATGGATTCAGTTAGTTGCACAAGGACTTGGGTTTCAATTGGTTACACTGGCACAATAATGTTGATGAAAAATCGTCTGGATGGGCTTTGGACTGCTTGTTGATAAACTGGGGACAGTTTCCTTGCTGCCACGCATTCTGGCTTGCTGATCGCAAAGGGATGTTCCTGGTGAGGAGTTCAGATTATTAAATCTGTTGATGTCGATGATGACTTGGTGTGATAAATAAATGAATCTGTGTGCTGAGCAGTACCAAGCGTACCACCAACAGGGCGAACGCCAGCCGAGAATAAATTTTTCAGCCATCTGTTCAGCTGGCTTTTTGCATCAGATTCCCTTTTTACTGTTGCCGAGATGACCTAGAAACCCCGGTTTTGATGAATCGTGCTAACTGCAAATTATGAAATGTGCGCCACTGTTTGAAGCATGGTGAGGATACATATTTTATTTTGCTTTGTTTTGTTTTGTTCCAAGGCTGAGCTTTCTCTCTTTCTCGTTCATATACCAGGGCTCGCTGGAGACGTACAAGCTATGTTAATTCTATAAAAATGGGAATTAAAATGGGTAGAGGGCGGGAAGAGCTATCCTTTTGATTGCCAAGGTTGTAGAAACATGTTTTTGATGTACCTTGGACAACAATTTGTAACCTGTGTGTTCCACAACCACAAAAGGACAAACAAAGGACAACAGCGGTGTGATCTCACCACAAACAGTGCTACAAGACACACAACCATGAATATCAGTTAAAATGCAGAACAGACAATATATTGAATATGTATGCATAGTATATAAGCAAGGCAATCTGTTAAAAAACAACATATAAGTAGCATGACAGGATTCAAGGTAAGCACTTGTTTTTCGGATGCATTTTATTTTCTCTTAGCTGGATAGATAGCTCAGTTGTTTAGGTATCTCTCTGCAGAGTTAGAGATTGGAGGTTCAATTCTCTTCTATGCCTCCCAAGAGAGAACTCAGCCTCTGTAGCCTTGGGCAAGCTGCACGATCCCAAGATCTTTCACAGAGCAGTGTCAGCAATTTGAGACCCGAGTGCTATGCGATGGAGTGAGCTCCCATCGTCAACTAGCTCCTGCCGACCTAGCAGTTCAAAAGCAAGAAATTGCAAGTAGATAAATAGGCACCGCTTTGGTAGGAAAGGTAACCGTGTTCCATGTGCTCCTGCCACGTGACCATGGAAACATCTGCAGACACAGACAGTGAGGTGAGCATCACTCCAAGAGTCAGACACAACTGGCTTTAGAGCAAGGAAGGACTTTACCTTTACCATCCCTGTAACTGTACAAGTTAGCAAAGGTAAGGGTTGCCCTTGCTTGAAAGCCGGTCGTATCCAATTCTAGGGTTCAGTGCTTTATAGCCAAAGACATTTCCATGGACACGTGGCAGGCATGCTTCAACACCAGAGTGCATGGAATACTGTTTACCTTCCCACCGAAGTGGTACCTATTCATCAACTTGCAATTTCTTGCTTTCAAGCTGCTAGGTTGGCAAGAGCTGGGGCAGAGACGGGAGCTCATTCTGTCCTGCAGTACTTGGGAATTCAGCATCTTACTACTTGAGCCACTTGGTTTTCAGAGCAGTTTTCCCACGCTTCTTCTTCTTTAGGGTAGCTTGAACCTGAGCACTAAGCTATTGGCTTAATGCATTGACACATTTTTAATCATCACCATCTTATTTTAAGTACAAACAAGGGAGGGGCTGTTGACTTTGGCGACTGAGTCATAGAGGGAAAACGCGTTAATGTTTTTCCTCAAAAGATACCTAGCAATAGCAACTACACTTATATAGTGCTTTGTGTACTCTCTGGGTGGTTGTTGTTTTTGCCCCCAGCATGCTAGGTACTCCTTTTACCTACCTCAGAAGGATGGAAGTCAGAGTCAACCTTGCTCAGGATCGAACTCACAACGGTTCTGGTTGTAGTACAGCAGTTTTAACCACTGCGCACTCTGCCACCAGGGCTGGTGAAAATTTTCAAAACAAATTTGATGCCATCTAGAAATTATGGGACTTGTAGCTACAGGGAAGGACATCAGGTTAGGAACAGCTAAATAGGGCTGATCAAGTTAGACACTCTTGCCAGTGAATCATGATTAATATCTAGGAAAGCATGTGGGCATGGGAGCTTTCTGGATGGTTCCTTTTGTGCACTTTTCTTGTTTTCCTATGCTCTGGCTATCCTAACAGCACAGACCCATAATTGTGTAATATATATTCTTCTCTCTCTCCTTTCTACCATCCCACTCATGCAAAGCAGGGCTAATCTCAAAACGGACAGAGAGACGAAGGGAGGAAGTCAATATATCTTTGAGCATGAGAGAGAGAGAGAGAGAGATGATTATTTGAGTATCTCCCATTTCAGCAGGTCTGGGGGAAGAAAGCATGCCTTTTTCATACTTTGCCAGAAGAAATATTGGATTTATTTCCCCCCGTTTGAAGCTAAGCGTACTAGGGAGAGAGAATGCCGGGGGCTTTATTTAAATGGCAGTAAAAATGAACGGCTTATACCATCAGAGCATAAATGGTTGTAAGGCACATAGTGCTGCTAACTTTCTGAAAATTAGCAAGATTCAGTCTGGGCAATGCCCAAGTGCCTCACTGCCTTGAATTTCATGGCAGAAAGTAAAGACATTTCTTACAGTCTAATAACCAACACATTTTCCAAATGTAGCCCAAATTGCACCATCCATGGATGAGACAGAGGTAGTAACAGGCATGCCCGAGGTATAAAATAAATGAAGAAATGTAGAATTTCTGCATGATACTCAAAGCACGGAGGTTTTGTCTTTTTGAAATGGACTGGCTTAAATTTGCCGCTTTGAATACTCTTTCTTGATCCTACATCCTCCTAGACCAGGGGTTCGTAACCTTTTCATGCTAGGGGCTGAGATCACGCTCTCTCAGTCAGCTTTGAGGGCTGGATGGCCATTTTGCCCTTCCTGCACAATTGGGTGGCCATTTTGTCCCAACAGCTTCAAAGGGGATAGCCATTTTGTTTCTTGAATGCCCTTGGAGGGGTGGGGGCCCACATGAAATGATGCTGTGGGATGGATCCGGCCCACGGACCTTAGTTTGGGAACCCCTGTCCTAGATGGCTGCAGCAATGAATTCTCTTTTCCAGTTTCTCTTAGTAATGGTAACAGTAAAGGTCTCCTTTGCTCGAAAGACAGCCATGCCCAACTCTAGGGAGCAGTGCTAATCTCCATTTCCCCACCAAAGCAGTACCTATTGATCTACTTGCAATTTCTTGCTTTCAAACTGCTAGGTAGGCAGGAACTGGGGCAGACGATGGGTGCTGACTCCATCATGCAGCACTCGGGTCTGGACCTGCTGACCTTCCAGTTGTCCAGTTCAAGTCTTAACCGCTAAGCCACCACCCTTGCTGAATTCCTAACCAAGTTAGTTGAGTATAAAAATAGACAGAGGGGAGTCTCCCTTCTGAACACCCAGTTTCAACCAGCTTTGCTTCTTGGGAGGCGTAATAATGAAAGCAGGAGTTGAAGGAAGTTCTTAATTAGCATCCCAGATCATCGAAAGGCACGTAGCATATGGCAATCCCGAGGCTTATGGCATAATCGAGAGTGCAATTTCTGTCACTGTAGGAATTCTTCAAGTTCACCCTTATGGCCCCCAATGCTTTGGTTGCAATGGCAATAAATTACACATTCCTTTTCACTGCATCGCAGTCGGATTCCGTGAATTCCTTTTGCACTTCACAGTCAACATTAGAGTGGCAATTAGAAAGTTGTACTCTAACACCACATCGCCTTCTGACACAACCTCCTTTCACATCAAGGATTTGATATAATTAAATAATAATAAAAAAGTATTTGCTGTCATGTAAATTCCAATTTAAGTCAACCCTCCTGTGGTTATGAATTATGAAGCATTCAGAAGTCTTTATGCCAGTCCTTCCTTCTGTTCATACTCTGGGGCCATGGCAGGGTGTGTAAATCCCATCAGCCACATAAACTGTAAGTCAGGAGTTCTCTACCTTTTAAAGCTGGGGCCCAGGTCACGCTCCCTCAGACAGCTTCGTGGTCGGATGGCCATTTTGCCCTTCTTCCACCACATGGCACTTCCTGGTGTGGTGGAGGCATGAAATGGCACCACGGGCAGAATGTGGCCCACAGGCCACAGGTTGAGAATCCCTGCTCTAAACTATCTAAGATGGAACCTCTCCTGGGAGTCACAGCAGGGCTTTGAACTCTTGGCCCCTGGCTTTATAGCTCTCATGGATTGTGTGTGTGTGTTTAACTGATTTGCATAAGCATCACCTCCTAGAATTGAATGGAGATGGAAACTTGTTTCTGGGTTCTGTGGTGCATTTTGCAGAATTAGAACAACAACACCAAAATGCACACATTCTAAAAAAACATCCATATCTGAGAGTAAACAAAACAGAACAACAACCCCCCCCCAAGAGAAAAAATGTTGTGGCACCTTACTTGACATCCTCATTCCTCCCTGCAAAATAATAATAATAATCTCTTCACAAAGGGTGTGATGCATCGAGAATCTTCACCGATACGTTCTGCATTAGGCACCAATAGTGAAAAGCTCTAAAAATTAGAGTTTTGATACAAAAGTTCTGGATTATATAATTTTAAAGAGAGGGGGGGGTTCGAAGTGAAAATTATAGTCAGATTACATGGGGGAGGGGGTCAATTCCCCCCCCCCCAAATGGATCACGTAATCGTTGAATGGCCCTTTAACCCAATTTGATTCAGTGGGACTTGCATCTAAATAGAAACCTGTAAGATTTGGGTGTAATTTGGACAGGGTTCTTTTCTCATGGTGCTTGGCTTCTTCTCCTTGCCTTTTTAAGGCAGTGTTGTCTAATCTCAGAGCCCCCTCTGCTGTCAAACATTGCTCTAGTGCCTTATTGATAAACCAAATCTGCTTCTGCCTTGCCCTCTCTCAAACTTATGCTTTCAATTGCAGGCACCTTCTCTCTGTGTGTCACTTATTTTGTCTCCATGCTGCCTGCACGTCAGAAAATCAAGTGGCTTTGTTATTCAGCCAAAAGAGAACATGTCTCACCTTCTTTCCACTACAATTATGTGGGGGCTAAAGGCTTTCCCTTTAAATTGAATTACGTGCTGAATGCGGCATTTACTGTTGTGGAGGGTGATTTTTCACCACATCATGGAAATGCCCCGAATAAAATTCAGAACATGCGTGATGATGTTCTTTAATGTTTGTGGGTCACCTTGGGCAGACTTCAAGTCGGAAACTTTAATAAGAAGCGACGAGAAGCTGGAGTGAAGGATTTGAGTAGACGTAGCAGAAAAGAGCTAATGTTGTTATATACACTGGGCGTCGTGTTGGCAGTTTAAAAAATAAAAAAGGTTTGGTCTTATTCCAAATGGAAATAAAATGGCAGGAATAAATTTCTTCTTAATGGATCATTCCCTACCCCCCAACACATGTATGCAGTAGCTTTGGGGCAAAATATGCCTGCTAAAATGGTTGTACGTTCAAGTAAGTAGCAATTCGGTTGCAAAGCAGAAATGGGGAAGTTAAATATAAGTAGATTCTAGCCAGGTTCTCTTGAATCGGTAATAGAGTGGACCAGTGGTTCCCAACCCTTTTGGGGGCCATGCCCCACCTAAACATCTCTAAAATCCTGATGCCCTCCTTCTTGTAACATATCTATCTATTTTATATACCTATGAAGCAGAGGTGTGGATACCGTATCTGGAATGGGCTGCCGCACCCCTTGACCAAATCCTGTGAAATTCAGCACACACTTACCTTGCACACGTGAGCAGGTCACTGTCAGGGTCCCGAAGTCCATGGGGGGGGGTTGCCCCCTAAATTGATCTGCAAAGGGGGTATATTTGACAGGAGGGTTTGTGTCTGCCCCAGTGCTAGGCCAACCAGGGGGGGATTGTGATGTCATTGCTGAACTCACATCACAGGCCCACCCCTGGCCAGTGGGTTTCCCAGGCAACACTGCACAGATAGCCAGGTTGGGACCACCCGGGTGAAGCCGGACACCCCTGCTAGTAATTCTTATTATTCAAAAAGTGAACTATTCACATGGAGGAAGCCTAAAAGGTCATTCACTGTTAATAACTCAGTTGTGCTCCCTTAAAAATTAATTTGCCCCCCAGTGGGAGCCATGTTGGGAACCATGGGAGTAGGTCATGCTAGTAGAGACTCAATGCCGATTGTCAAGCGGTGGTTAATTAACCTGACAACCATGCGGTCTAATGGCCTTGGGTGGTGAAGTCCACAGGGAAGCGTGATGGTCTCCAAGTGGAATAAATCCCACTTGAGTCCATCTTGATGGAGGGCAGCAGCTTCATCCATCCTGGCCTGGAAGTGAGGAGGGCTTTGCGTGCCAAAAGGGCTTAGGACCAGAAAGTGATATGAAGAACTGGATCAGTGGTATGGGTGTCACACTGCAATGCAGATGGCAAATGGAAGGCCACTGTATTATATTGCCCTGAGAAGAATCTTCATGGCTGATCGTCATGATAACAGCCAATGTTCAGAATTATATACAGCACTTGTAGAAGAACTCAAATAAGATGTGGCTTGGTGTAAAAGAGACACAAGTTTGGGCTACTCTTTCCCACATATTAATCAAAATGGGTTACATATATAAACTATCTACATTCCTATGTGTGGTAATATTATTGAGTAATCATTGTTCTTTAAAACAAAATCATTTGTTGTTTTTTAAAAATGCAGGAATCTTGGTGGTGGCATTTGAGATGTTTGTATCCAATGGAAGAAGTTTTATTTTATTTTATTTTTGTTTGCAAGCTCTCCCTTTACATCATGGGTTCCCAACCTTTTCAAGCCAGGGCCTGGGTCATGCTCTCTTAATCAGCCATTTTGCCCTGCCTGCATGATGGGGGAGGCCATTTTGTCCCAACAGCTTCAAAGGGGGCCCCATTTTGTTTCTTGAATGCCTTTGGAGGGGGTGGTGTCCACCTGAAATGGCACAATGGGCCAGATTTGGCCCATGGGCCTTAGGTTGGGATCTCCTGCTTTACATCAAACAAAGGGATTTGACCACTTATCATAGGAAAATAAGTAGAAGAAAATCTTTTCTAGGGCCAGAGAGGGGGAAAATGACTTGTCTTGAAGCTCTTTTTGTTGTTGTTGCTGTTGCTTAATTGTGAAAAATACATTTGCTATCCATTATCATTATTCCTAAGCATCATGCTGTTTATACATAGCTGTGCTTTACTTTTCCAGCGAACAATAAAAGGTCAACTGTTTCCATTAGTGCAATTAAAAATGCATTATGCAAATGCAATTATGTCATTTTTCTCTTCATTTTATCGCTTCATACACTTGCTTCCTGATGTGTTTTAGATGACTTGCAGCATAATAAAAACGAGGAATATATTTAAAAAATACCAGCCCTGGTATAACGAGCCAGTTTAATGTAAAACAACACATTTCTCCACTTTATAGCCTCTTTCCTCTGGTTTTTCTTCTGTTCAACATTTAGAATATAATAAAAAACATTGCCGCTCTAATCATTTAGGTGATAGTTTCCAATCACTTTGTATATGTCAGGGGGAAATGTCAAATAATCTAATTTCAAAAATGTTCCTACCCTTTTTAATATTGCAGTTATACCAATATTTCCAACAATCAGGCAGGTCCATTGTTAATAGTGCCAAGTTTTTCTTTGGTTCATTCTCTCCTGCCCAGTGGTGGTAATAAATTGTGTTTTTCCAATCTCCAAAATAAATATTTCACTATCTGGTGTGTCATACATCTCTTAAATATGAGGTTAATATTACAGTCCAATATGGATTTCTCAAAATAGGGTTTTACTCCTGAATTTTCTGGTGCCTCCAGCATCAGTAAAAAAACATATTCAAGACTGCCTTGAAGACATCCATTGATCTGCATTAGATTCACTTTGATGCATCTCCATCCTATGCCACCCATACCCTATCCTGTGGCTAGCTCGCTTCTGCTTGTACTGGGTAGTGGCTGTTGGTTTTTTCAGTGCAGTATATAGTACCATGATGGTGAACCTTGACACTCCAGATGTTCTTCGACTTTAATTCCCAGAAGCCCAAGTCAGCAATCCTGCTGATCAGGGCTTCTGGGAATTGATGTCCAAGAACACCTGGACTTCCAAGGTTTGCTGTCACTGGTATAGTAGGTTCTGAGACCTGTGCATAGGTGAATTCTGTACAGCACATTTGCTGTTGCTGTTATTGTTGTTCAGTTGCACAGTTGAGTCCAAACCTTTGCGATCCCATGGACCACCACACGCCAGGCTCGTCTGTCCTCTGCCATTTATTTATTTATAGAATTTATACACCACCTTCCTCATCACAAGATGACCCAAGGCGGCCTCCAACATATTGTAAAAACATCAATTAAAACCACATTTAAAACCCAACAAGAACAAATAAAAACTCAATCATAAAAACTATCTACAACTCTAAAATCCTCACTAACCCATTAAAAAGGATAAGAGGAAAGAAGAGGGAGTTTAAAATGGACAAATAGAACTAGAAATAGAAACAAGATCCCCTAAGGCTACAAAAGCTACATGAGCCAGTGCGACTGGACTGTTACACCTGACATGCCCCACACCCACTGGCATAGACAGGCCTTCAGTGCCTTCCTAAAGGGGAGCAGCTCAGTTTGAAGGCATCATTCGGGTGGTAGGAGGTTCCACAGGGCCGGAGCAGAAAGAGAGAAGTCTCTCCTTCTGGTCCCAGTTAGATGTACTTCTCTTGTAGATGGGACCATTACGGAGCATCCGCAGCCTGGCCAGATCAATGCCCATCGCATCAGTGATGCCATTCAGCCAACTCATCCTCGGCCTCCCCCTTCTCCTTTTGTCTTTGATCTTTCCCATCATCAAGGCCTTCTCCAGTGAGTCCTCTCTTCTCATTTGGTGGCCAAAGTACTTGAGCTTCATCTTCAGTATTTCTCCTTCTAATGAGCAGTCATGATTGATTTCCTTCAGGATGGACTGATTTGATCTCCTTGCAGTCCAGGGGACTCTCAAGAGTCTCCTCCAGCACCGCAGTTCAAAGGCATCTATTCTTTTCTGTGCTCAGCCTTCCTTATGGTTCAGCTCTCACAGCCATACATTACTACTGGGAAGACCATTGCTTTAACTATGCAGACTTTTGTTGGCAGGGTGATGTCTCTACTTTTTATTATGCTGCCTAGGTTTCTCATAGTTTGCCTCCAAAGAAGTAAGCGTCTTTTTATTTCATGGCTGCAGTCACCATCACAGCACATATTAGTGTCCCAAACAATGTTCAATGTCTTAACCACTTAGCTACTGCAGTCACTTTTGTCTTAACTTAGCAGTGTTCAAAATTGGTTGGCATCTAGTAGTTCACAAAGCATAATAACCTCTCATGTATTTCTTCTTCTTCTTCTTCTTTGTCTTCATATTCTTCTTCTTTGTCTTCATCTTCATCTTCTTCGTCATCTTCTTCTTGTGCTGTATCTAAGTCTAAATATTGGTGTTCAGCCATGAAGACTGTCCTGAGAATATAATGCAGCGGCCTTTCATCTGCCTTCTGCATAACACCGTGACACCCGTACCAAAGATCCTGTACCGCAAGTCACTTTCTGGTCCGGAGCCCTTTTGACACGCAAAGTCCTCCTCAGCCCCAGGCCAGGATTGATGAAGCTCCATCAACATTTTTTTAGTTGAGTCCAAGGACTGATGCTTAGATGAACTTGGATGAAGTGTTTGAAATCAGCTCCTTTGTCACAAAAGGACATAGAGTTGCTTGAGACATGTGTCATCTTTGGACATCCTCATGTCCATTTACAGATCAAGAACCAATTTCCAACATCTCTTCTCCCACATTCCCTCCACTGGCGTCAAGAGAGCATTTTCTTCTGCCTGATGAGTTTCTCTAGCAATAGGAATTTACCTTTCCCTTTAACATTTACTCAGGCTCTTCCGCTTTGTTTTCCTAAGGAAAGCAGATGTATTTCAACAGCAGTACAAATCCCCTGCATGTTATTGCTACCAGCAGGTTGGCAAGGTGGCTTGGCAGGTTAGGACTTGAGGAGCCAACAGAGGTTGTTCATTCGCTTCTGTAATGTTTGCCAAGCGGATACAGGAATGAGGCAGGTGATAGCTGTTATATCCAGGTGACGCATTCTGTCTACTGAGGAGGAAGTCATGTTGTGTAGACATAATGCAAGTACGCAAGCTGGTATAAATTCACCAAGTGTTTTGCACAAGCTATGTAGAACAGGGATTCTCAACCTGTGGCCCACAGGCCAGATGCAGCCCATGGCACCATTTCATGTGGGGCCCTCACCGTCTCTATCACACCAGGAAGTGCCATGTGGTGAAGAAAAGCAGTGATTCTTTCTCTTCCCCTGTCATAGGCGGTATGAAGATTTGTGTCATTTGAGTAATTCTTACAAGTGGGCTATGCTAACATGATTTTGTTAACTGCCCGGAGAGTGCTTTAGCGCTCTGGCGTGGTTTATAAGCAGCTGCGTTTCCATTAGTGTTTGCTACCAAATGTAATCTAGTCTCACCAAAGGAGGCAAATATCCTGAAATGATCAGTAACAACAGCTTTCTAATTATAGCTATAAAGTAATGTTCTGTTTTGTTTTATCCTTCATAACCTTTGTGTCCCATCTTCATCTTGGCTGGCTGCGTTAGAGTACACCAGGGGTTCCCCACCTTTTCAAGCCAGGGGCCGGGTCACACTCTTTGTCCCAACAGCTTCAAAGGGGTGACCATTTTGTTTCTCGAATGCCCTTGGAGAGGGTGGGGGCCACATGAAATGGTGCCACGGGCCTGATCTGACCCCTTGGCCTTAGATGCTTCAGATGCACTTCGTATGTTGGTGTGTCTTTTCCAACAATCCTAAAATTTCGCAAGCTGGTTTGGGGGAATATGTAGCTTCTGAGGGTTTTATTCTGACCCCTTTTCAGTATTGGCACGAGATCTAGAAACTTGCCATAAAACAAAACATGAACACAGTATGCTCGTATGGTGGATTCATAAAAGACATGCACAGCATAAATTCTTGGCCGCAGACTGATTGACAGTTTGCAGGAAACCGTGCGTTTATGTGGATATGTTTCCTTTTATGCTACTGCGCTTGTGTCATCTTTCTTGGCTAACGTTAAACAGAGGTGTTTGCTGCATAATCCAAGGTGACACCGAATTGCAGAGTGCTGAGAGAAATGCAGAAGTTTTTCAGTCAATTGAAGTGCTTAAAGGCTTTGTGCCTGGTATTCTAACCTTATTTGCAGTATGCGCCAGCCTCCTCCAAGTGCTGCTTTCCAGATGTTTTGGATTTTAACCAGAGCCACCATGGTTAAGCATCAGGAATACTTAAAACATTTGGAGCATTGCTGAATCTGATTTTCAAAGAAGGATCGTTTTTTTTTTGTTTTTGCTCTAAAGCAGGGGATCCCAACCTTTTCAAGCTGGGGGCCGGGTCACACTCTCTCATTCAGCTTTGAGGGCCGGACAGCCATTTTGCCCTGCCTGAACGATGGGGTGGTCATTTTGTCCCAACAGCTTCAAAGGGATGGCCATTTTGTTTCTTAATTGCCCTTGGAGGGGTCAGGGGCCACATGAAATGGCATTGGGGGCTGGATCCAGCCGATGGGCCTTAGGCTGGGAACCCCTGCTCTAAAGCTTAAGAGAGCTATTAAAAGTGGTGAACCTAATTTTTGGAACAATTCAGCATTTTGGACAGCACCTGTAAAAATTCAAGCTAAAAACATGGAGGCGACTTATTGCCCCAGGGTGGGCAGTCACCAGCCTCTACTCATCTGGAAGACATCAGGTTGGACCCAGTGTGATCTAGTGGGTGCAGTGACAGACTCAAGCATCATGCATTCAAATCCCAGCTTTCCGTGAAAATTCACTCTCAGGACATGGAACTGATGAAACCACTCCTTAAATATCTCACTTACCTTGAAGGGTCACTATAAATTAGTCCCAGGTTGGTGGCATCCTACACCCACATTCTAGGTTGGGACAGATTCAACCACAGAGTGAACTGTGCCTAGGATACCAACATCTAAATACCTAAGGTATATTTGCACAAGTTATTTGAATTCATTGCTACTTTGACTAGATTGACTTTACCCTGCAGGTTGGTTGACGTTGTTGACAATTATCTGTTGATGTTGAAGGGATGTGTAAAACACTCCAATGGAGAATGTGACGGACCTCCCTAACTTAAGGATGGAGCCATGATATTTAAGGCTGTGTCAGCCGTTCAGTGCTGTGAGCCAGGGTTGTCCTAACGGAGCATATTGTACACTGATACAAACGATGGCTATGCATCATTCATTTTAGTAAGTCATTCAAGACCACACTTCTCATACAGGAACATTTTTATGCATAACGTATCCTGTATATCCACATTTTGGTGTCCACCAAGCTGGAAAATAAGAGCTATTTTTAAAAAAGCTCATGTGTTCAGTTGCCCATGCCCGTTGGTTTTTTTTTTTTAACCGAATTGCTAGACAAACAGATCTCTTTTTTAAAAATAAAAAACGAGCTGTGGATTTTGGTGAAATGAAGCAATCTGATTTTTTTGTTTCACATTACGTCCTGTTGCAGACAAATTCGATTTGATTCTGTGGACACAGTGGTAGTATAGCGGCAAATCTTAAAGTGCTGCTGCTAATTATGATAGCCCACGATGGCTCACCTTATCGGGTGAGCCCCAAAATTCAGGTAGCAGTCTTCATTTCTACCAAGAGCCAATCTTGTGAAACTGATGGGTATTGATCATATATCCAAGGTTAAATATCGTACAAATAACTAAATACTGGCAAGATGATTCTTTCCAAGGTTTCCTAGATATAGAATACTCAGATGTAGTTTATTAATTAAAAGGTTTCCCTTGCTCGAAAGCCAGTTGTATCCGACTCTAGGGTTCAGTGTTCATCTCTGTTTCAAAGCCGAAGAGCCAGAGCTGTCTGCTTCTGCAAATGATTCCGTGGTTATGTGGCAGGCCTAACTAGACACCAGAGCGCACGGAACGCTGTTTACCTTCCCACCGAAGTGGTCCCTATTTATCTACTTGCAATTTCTTGCTTTCGAACTGCTAGGTTGGCAGGAGCCGGGACAAAGATGGGAGCTCTTTCCGTCCTGCAGTACCCGGGAATCAAACTGCTGACCTCCCGCCTTCCAGTCAGCATCTTAGCCACTTGAGCCACTGCAGTCCCAGATTATAGTTAAGGTACAGTAAAGGTAAAAGTCTCCCTTGCTCAAAAGCTAGTCGTGTCCGACTCTAAGGGGTGGTGCTTATCTCTGTTTGCCAGGGCTGTCTGCATCTGCAGATGTTTCTGTGATCATGTGGCAGGCATGATTAGACTCTGAAGCACATGAAATGCTGTTACCTTTCCTGCTGAAGGAGTACCTATTGATCTACTTGAAATTTCATGCTTTTGAATTGCTAGGTTGGCAGGAACTAGGACAGATAATGGATGTTCACTCTGTCGTGCAGCACTTGGGTCTTGAACTGCTAACCTGCTGAACTTCCAGTCATCAAGTTTAGCGTCTTAATCATTAAACCACTATAATAACAATTCTGTGTCAGAAATTATCCTGGACTGAAAGGATTTTTGCTGGAGAAACTCTGCTCAGGGGACGCCCAAATGAGGCTCCTTTCATGTCCCCAATATCTTTTCCCACTGAAGTGGACCCAATTTATCTACTTGCAATTTCTTGCTTTTGATCTGCGTGGTCGGCAGGAGCTGGGACAGAGACGGGCGCTCAAACCGTCATGCAGTACCCGGGTCTCGAACTGCTGACATGCCAACTTTCCAGCTACCAAGGCGAGCTTCTTAACCACTGAACCACCACAGTCCCTATTAAGCCACTGTGACCCCTGAAGTAGTTTACCTTATTCTGGGGAAACTCTGGGGTCTATTCCTCTTGCCCAAGGCTACATAGCCTGACTGTCCTCCCGAGGGGCACAGTGGGGAATTGAACTCCCAACCTGCAAACAGATACATAACTCACTAAGCTGGCCAAAGTTCCCTAAAAAATAGTCTTCATCATAACAGAGGTAGCTTTCAGCAATGTATTATCCCTGGGGGAATGCTTCTCTTAGCTCCTGTACTAAATTCAGCTAAACTTGAAGAAGGCAGGAACTTGAAGTTGTGGTGATAGACATCATAATGTCTACCAGTGAGAAACTCTCAGGTTTTCACCCCCTGTGAGCCTTTGCTTCTTCTTCCCCAGAGGGCGACATCGGGTGAGACTTAAACAGCAGCGTATTGTTAGTACACTTTGTTAGAAGCTTGTCTGTTTATTATGCCATGTCATTTGATCAGTACATAACTGTGAGCGTTTGCTAACACAAGCAAATTAACAATGCCATTTGCATCCTTTGGGGCTTTAATATTTGCATAATGGACACCGCTAGCAATGCCGTTGTCAAGTGATGAACTTAAAATACTGTACGGAAGAAGTGACAGCAAATTGGCAAGGCGGGCCATGTCTTTGCGAAGTAATCTGATCGTTCATTAAAATTCTGTCCACCTAGGCTGAAATAAAGGGCCCTTCAGCCTTCGCGAGAATTATAAAGTATAATAGAAGGATTTTTTTAAAAAAAGAAAATGTTTTTGTAAAGTTACATGCTGCCCCAGGTAGTTCATTTTCAGTCTGATAGTGTCACCTTTTGGGTTTCCAAAGAGACGTCCTGTTTTTATTGAAAGCTACTGCAAGGTGAAGCTCCCACTGGGAGCTTCAAGGTGTCCGTTTGAAACACTTGGATTTTAATTTTATTTGCCTATAGCTAAGACGCTGACTGGGAGGCGGAAGGTCAGCAGTTCGATTCCCGAGTACTGCAGGATGGAATGAGCTCCCGTCTTTGTCCCAGCTCTTGCCAACCTAGCAGTTTGAAAGCAAGACATTGCAAGTGGATAAATAAGGACCACTTCGGTGGGAAGGTAACAGCGTTCCGTGCACCCCGGTGTCTAGCCATGCCTGCCACATGACCACATAAATGTCTGCTGAAGCAGACAGCGCTGGCTCTTCGGCTTTGAAACAGAGATGAGCACTGAACCCTAGAGTCACGTACGACTGGCTTTCAAGCAAGGGAACCTTTACCTTTACTTATAGCAGTGATAGCAAACCTTGGCACTCCAGCTATTCTTGAATTTGAATTCCCAGAAGCCCTTATCAGCAGGTGTATTGACTTGGGCTTCTTTGGAAATCAAAGTCCAAGAATACTTAGAGTGCCAAAGTTTGCCATTATGGACCTACAGCAGTCATGGCCAACCTTGGCACTCCAGGTGTTCTTGGGCTTCAATGACCAGAAGCCCAAGTCAGCACTCCTGCTGATCAGGGCTTCTGGGAATTGAAGTCCAAGAACACCTGGAGTGCCAAGGTTCGCCATCACTGGCTTATTACTTTTGTTAGTTATCATGAGAAACAAAGGACCGGTAATGCATCACCCCTCAAGCTGTTCAGAAGCATAAGGTTGTTTTAGCCTGATAGGATATCTCGCTCCTAGTTTTGGGGGGATTTTTTGGTGACGCCTTTTCCCTACATGATGCGCCTTTTCCACACATCATAGATAAAACGGAAATATAGAGCAGGACTGTAGCTTATTTCCTTTGATGTACACCTCAAGAAGACATTTCTGTCTCAGTCTCTGAGCTGTTTGGCGCATGAACGAGAAAGCCCTGTGAAGAATTATGACAAACAAAAACAAAACAACAAAAAGGGGTTTTCTTTTTTAAAAAAGATTTCCTTAGATATTTATTTCCTCAAAATTCAGACCACTCAAAATCGAAAAGAGTATCACTGTTAACTCTCAGGTGGGTGGATTCAAAACAAAACCTAGCTAGAACAACCCATTGAAATGTTGCTTTGAAGCAGAAAAAGGTAGCTGTGCTATGTTTCTATCACACATCTTTCCTGAGGGTCAGCTAGCATGCGGAAAGGCACACATCTGGCAAAATAAAAGGAAGAAATTATAAATGTCCTTGTAGGGCTCAAACCTTTTAAATGTTACCTTTAAAAAGGGAGTTGACAGAGTTAATTCAGGGGAAAAAATCTTCTACCATTAATTATTTTAAAGAGATTATGTGTGTCAATGTATTCCTTTTTAAATCCATTATTGGCCGAAATCCTGTTGCATAACTTATATTTGTGTAGGACAGGGATTCCCAACCTTTTCAAGCTGGGGGAGGCTGGGTCATGGTTTCTCAGTCAGCTTTGAGGGCCAGGTGGACATTTTGCCCTGCCTACACAATGGGGGCAGCCATTTTGTTCCAATAGCTTCAAAGGGGTGGCCTTCTTAGTTCTCAAATGCCCTTGGAGTGGGGCATGAAACGGTGCTGTGGGCCAGATACGGCCCACGGGCCTTAGGTTGGGAACCCCTGGAGTAGGAGAAATGTGTACACAAACTCGTACTGATGAGATTTAAGTTTGGCCAATGACGTAGCCAAGAAGGCAGCTTCGTTTTGGCAATTTAAAGTTTGACCTGGGCACAAAAGAAGAAGAGTATGAAGTGAATGAATAGGTTTTCATGAAAATCCTTTTATTTTTCAAACCTTTATTGGCAGTGCAAAAATATAAATAAATAAATTCAAGGGTTACCATATGTTGGATCCATTGTGCGACAATACTATTTTAGGTGCGACAATACCATTTTAGGTAGGTTGTTATCCTGCCTCCTAGAAAGGTGAATATTCAGTTTTTGCATTCAGGAAACCTGCCTTCTCCCCCCACCCCAAATACACCTTGGCGAAGGTGTAGGCAAAGTGAGAACGGAAGCAATCGGTTTTTGTGGAACGCTTCAGCCGTTGTGCCATGTTAGTTCTGCAAATGATCCATTAATTTAGCATCATTAGATTCTTAATTACTCTAATATGCTCACGAGAGAAATGTATTGAATTTGCTGGGAAGGTTGCGATAATGAGAATCTCTTCTTCTTCTTCTTCTTGGCAGGAATGTCAGCTCAGACGGTGCCGAAGCACGCAGAAGGCTCAGAGAATGTGATGGCTTGGTGGACGCCTTGCTCCATGCCCTGCAGTCTGCGGTGGGCAAGAAAGACACAGATAACAAGGTGAGCAGCTCTATTCTGTGAGTTGACATTGTATTTTTTTTTTTAAGATTTAAGATAAAACATAATACAAACAACACTCATAAGAGGGGGGGAAACAGAATAAACAAGATAAAAAATTACAATGAACTAATATATTAGGGGATGCAGTGGCTCAGTGGTTAAGAAGCTCACCTTGTTAGCTGGAAGGTCAACAAGTCGGCGGTTTGACACCCAGGTACTGCATGACGGATTGAGAGCCTGTAGAGCCCATCTCTGCCCCAGCTCCTGCCAACCTAGCATTTTGAAAGCAAGAAATTGCAAGTAGATAAATAGGAATCACTTTGGTAGGGAAAGAGCTTGGGGACATTCGGCCGTCTCCTGTGAGGAGTTTCTCTGGCAAAAATCCTTTCAACCCAGAATAATTTCTGACATGAAATTACATTTTATAAGAGAGAGAGAGAGTATCTGTCTGTCTGTCTGGTATGGGTGTTATGCTGCAATACGGAAGGCTACTGCATTATATTCTCACCATGAGGATCACCAATATTCGGATTCAGATACATCAGAAGAAGGTTTAAGTATTGCATGAAAAGTTACACACACACACACACAGAGAGAGAGAGAGAGAGAGAGAATTTTCCAAGTTCTCAATTTAAGACAATGTCTAATATTTTTTGTGTTTGTTCCTTCCCCTATGTAACATAAATGATTTTTCTTTCCTTTCCTGCCCCTGCCTTGCCACAGTCTGTAGAGAACTGTGTTTGCATCATGAGGAATCTCTCATACCACGTCCACAAAGAAGTCCCGGGCGCTGACAAGTATCACGAGCTTGAAGCCAACCAGTCTGGAGGCCCCATGGGGACCCAGAAGAAGAAGAAAGATGATGCGGGCTGCTTTGGTGGCAAGAAAGCCAAAGGTGTGTATGTCTCAATGCGTTCTCAAAAGGAAAATGGGGCAGACATTTTTATGCTCCTACGAACGGGGCCGGTTCTGGGCTGGATCCCCATTTGCATGGATCCCCATTTGTCTGCATGTATCTGCTTGCCAGTTGCGTATTCAACATTTGAAGCCTCAGATTATGCCATGTAACTGACTATGTAGTGTGGTTACATGACAAAGGAGCCCCATGTGCTTGTCTCCCTAATAGCCAAATGCAGTCATAATATCTGTGCATTTAAACTAATGCTGGGCTGAGATGTTTCAAATGCTGACTGTCTGGCCATGCAGTTAGAACCATCTGTCATCATGGGTCAGAAGAGCAAATCATGAGAAGTCTGGGATCTGTGCTTATTTTACACTTCGGTGGCTTAGTGGTTAAGAAGGTGAACTTGATGACTGGAAGGTTGCCAGGTTAGTAGTTCAAGACCCAAGTACTGCATGACAGTGTGGGCTCTCATCTCTGTCCTAGCTCCTGCCAACCTAGCAGTTTGAAAGCAAAAAATTGCAAGTAGATAAATAGGTACTGCTTTGGCAGGAAAGGTAACAGCATTCCATGCACTCCGGTGCCTTGTCATGCCTGCCATAAGGTTACAGTTCAAAAGCTATCTCGGTAAAACAGGGGTTCCCAACCTAAGGCCCATGGGCCACATCTGCCCCACAGTGCCATTTCACGTGCCCCCGACCCCTTCAAGGGTATTTAAGAAACAAAATGGCCACCCCTTTGAAGCTGTCGGGTCAAAATAGCCACCCCCATCCTGCAGACAGTGCAAAATGGCCCTCTGGCCCTCGACGCTGACCGAGAGAGGATGGCCCAGCCCCTGGCTTGAAAAGGTTGGGAACCCCTGCTATAACACATGATGCAAAGCCTTGACACTTGAGTGGCTTTGAGTGTACTTGGGTACTTACTGATACCCATTAGTAGAGCAATGGAGCAGAATAGGTTTAGTATGCCGTTGGGTCTAATCGATTCATAGGCACACATGTAAAGTCATGTAATCCAGACCCCAGCCAAGACATAAGCAAATGGTTGAAGAGAACAAAGGCCTCATTCCTAGGTCTCTGAAGCACAAGGAACTGAGAACCAAACCGCATGTGTTTGATGTAGATTAGTAGGTATCACAGACAGGATACGCTGTGATCTTTGTCTTGCTGAGATGCAGGGAGGAAACCACAGGCGGGATTAGTGAAGAATTAGGAAATGGGAATCAAGGGGGGGAAATAGACAAGTCTGTAAGAGAGTGTTCACTCACTGGCTTATTGATCACGATAGATGATAGCTTCCAGGCAGTGTTGGGGAGGAAAGAAATTGGGATGGGTTAACATCTGGAAATTTCCACAGAAGTCGCTGTCTCTTTCTCTGTGGTTCAAGAAATATAAGCATATGCAACTTCTGGTTCATTTGGGAGGGGAAAGTGTCTACTCCCCCCCCCCCAACCCTCTTTCATTTATGAAGCAATTTTCTAGTTCTCTTGTTGCTTCTGCTTTGTTACTTTTGCATGGAAGAGGTTTATACAGTTTGTTAAATATTTCTCTTACACTAAAGGCAGTGGAGGGGAAAGAATTCCAGTTAAAACAAACAATGAAGAATTCACCCATTTGTTTTCTTACATAACTTGATTATCAGATTATTATTTTATGCTACAAATTACATAAGTCTCCATTGTGGAAGTTCTACCTGATGGACAGGTACCATCTTCTTGCGCCTTCCCCAGTTCTAGGTGGGAGGTTTTCTTTCGGAACAAGAGGTCCTATAGAGTTAGGCCTAGTTGAGGTTCAAAGTCTTCTATTGAGTCCTTTCTTCTGGGTGAAGCACATGTAAGGATCCTGTAAGGCGTCTGTTCGAAGGTTGAACTCCGAGGATGGAAGAGTTATGGGATCGGTAGTTAGGAAATCCCAAAATCCCATCTTCAAGCCTGTTG
Source organism: Bradypodion pumilum (assembly GCA_035047305.1). Taxonomy (NCBI): domain Eukaryota; kingdom Metazoa; phylum Chordata; class Lepidosauria; order Squamata; family Chamaeleonidae; genus Bradypodion; species Bradypodion pumilum. Next base: position 13,914,516 of record JAWDJD010000014.1, on the reverse strand, counting down.
GTTAGTTGTCAGCTAAATTAAGAAAGTCCTATTAGAGTTCCTTAGAAATATTTGTGATTGGACTTCCTTGTCTCTAGACCAGTGGTGGTGAACATTGGCACTCCAGGTGTTCTTGGACTTCAACTTCCATAAGCCCAAGTCTCTGTGAATCCACACAAATGGGTTTACCGCACGTGTTCTTGGACATCAATTCCCATAAACCCAAGACTTGGGTTTATGGGAATTGAAGTCCAAAGACACTTGCAGTAAACCCATTCGTATGGATTCACAGAGGCTTGGCTTATGGGAATTGAAGTCCAAGAACACCTGGAGTCCCAAGGTTCACCATCACTGCTCTAGACCGGTGGTTCCTTACCTTTTTTGGGCCATGCCCCACTTTAGCATCTCTAAAATCCTGACCCCACCTCTGTGTGACATATAATTCATAGTGCACTATTCAAAAAGTGAACTCTTATTCATGTGGAGGAATCCTAAAAGGCTATTAACTTGGTCTAAATATTCTTTGGGGTATGTGCTCCACATCGGAAACCATGACTCTAGATGTACCTAAAATTTCCACATTGGGAACCACAACTCTAGATGTACCTAAAATTTCCACATTGGGAACCACGACTCTAGATGTACCTAAAATTTCCACACTTGGCTTGTGGAACAGCCCCTATATCTGGAGCAGCATTTAGGCAGGGATTTTCCCTACCAGCCATTGAACTGCTAAACAAATGTTACACCATGTGATTCGGTGTGATGCAGTTTTTATCATCTGGTTTCTGTCCTCCCAGCTATTTAAAAAAGGGATAAAAGAAGATATCACCCCACCTGACTAGATTATAGTCAGGATGTGTGTGCATTTATCACTTTAAACTATCCTGCAGACAGACAGTTCACGTTCTGTATCACTAGAGGAGATTTATTTGCAGCATAATACTATGCTTCTTTCTTTTACATTGTCCCACAGTGTTTGGCGGTGTGTGTGGGGCTGTACACTTTATTTAGTGGAAAGACTTCTGCCCTGTTCTTCTCCTGCCGTAACACGCCCGAGACAGCGAGCAAAATTAACAGCACTGCTGCAGCAGTGTAATTCAAAGCATAATTGCTTTCACACTACATAAAACTGTGAGATGAATTTTAAAACAACAACAACAGCAACATCAACAGGATCAAATATTTCCCTCAAGGTGCATGAGCAAGGCATAAAGGCAGTACAAGAAAGCAGCCAAATTCTGCTCTGGTTCAATTAGTCAGTTCCCTCTTCAGCTAAACTTGGTGGGCTGAGATGTGTATCTTTTTCTAAACCATACAACCATTTCCTTTTAGATAGAAATGACAAATATTTAGCCTGCCGTATGTTTTCAACTTTTGCTCCCATCAACATTACCCCATCTGGCCAATGTTAAAACATTTTGGGGTGTCTAAAACATCTAGAGCCATGATGGCTAACCTTGGCACTCCAGGTGTTCTTGGACTTCGATTCCCAGAAGCCCAAGTCAGTACTCCTGTTAACCAGGGCTTCTGGGAATTGAAGTTCAAGAACATTTGGAGTGCCAAGGTTCGCCATCACTGATCTAGAGCATGGGTGGCCAACTTTGGTACTCCAGGTGTTCTTGGACTTCTCAGTGGCTAAGAAGCTCACCTTCTTAGCTGGAAGGCTGGCAAGTTGGCAGTTCAAGACCCAGGTACTGCATGATGGATAGAGCGCCCGTCTCTGTCCCAGCTCCTGCCAACCTAGCAGATCAAAAGCAAGAAAATGCAAGTAGATGAATAGGGATCACTTCTGTGGGGAAAGGTTCTTGGGAACATGAAAGGAGCCTCATTCCATCGTCCTCCAGAAAAAATCCTTTGAACCCAGAAATGTTTTTGACATGAAATTATTATACCAGAAGCCCAAGTCAGCACACCTGCTGATCAGAGCTTCTGGGAATTGAAGTTCAAGAATATCTGGAGCGCCAAGGTTGGCCACCCGTGCTCTAGAGAGTTGAAGGCTGAGAATTACTCCTGTAAGGTTTCAATCAAGTAGGTGCAGTTTCTCTACTTGATGAAGGGCTTCTTAAAACAAGAGTCATTCATCTTAAGAGTTTTGGGCTCTAGCTTTCTGTGCCATCACTGGATCAACAGTGATTGCTTCAGCAGTGTATATCTGTGGCTCACGGTCCTGTCAGCATGTCATTTAATCAAAATGTTATCATGCCAACCAAGTGGAGGGAGAACCTGGTTGTCTACTCAGAAGTTTAGAATGTAGAGGAATGGTTTTTTGACTGCAGTTCTCCAAATTCTGAGAGTTGTTTGAAGAAGTAACTTTTCCATGCTTATAATTGTAGGAAACCCTCCAAGCATAAGGCTAGGCAAAGTACAACCTTCCAGATGTTGTTAAATGACATCTGCCAGCATCACCACTAGTGGGATTTTCTGCTCACCATCTGGAGGGCCACTTTTTTGGCCAGTTTGTTGGCCAACTACCTACTTCTCTCTGCCGTATTGTTCATGTATGGAACATGAGCATTTGCAAACATGTGTCTGCACACACAGGCTTTGTTTGCAACTATCCTTGCAAAATATCTGGGGATAGCTAGGAGAGATGGGTGAGTGAGTGGGGTCAAGATACATGGTTTAGTGGTAGTCCTCACTTGAAAAGCAAGCAATTTGTCTGGAAGCAATTTTAAACAGGGCTAGGGTAGCTGGCAGGTGGAGGAGGATGGTGAAGGACAGGGGTGCCTGGAGGGCAATGGTCCATGGGGTTGCAAAGGGTCGGAATCGACTGTGCGACTGAACAACAACAACAACAACAAAAGTATCCTCAGAATTAGGAGCAGAGTCTGATTCTCTGAATCAATATTATTTTCTTCCTGCAGTTGGAAAGGGTGAATATATCCAAATTAAGTCAGTGCAATTGTAGACCGAAGCAGGGGTGTGTCCGCGATCACTCTGTATTTATAGAAAAATAATATTTATAGATCTGTCTTTTTCATAAATGATATCTTGTGGATTAAATAACATATTTGGATTATAGCAATATAGCCACGAGGAACTCTATTAAGGAAACCCAGAATCCTGGATTTAGAAATGGATTGTCAACAGTACATTGCATTTCTCAAGCTTAATATATTGTCCACTTATCTGACTTTAGGGCCAACATCTGATTTGGAGCTGTTGCTTTGCTTTTGGACCAGCTGGTATAAATGCTCAGCTTTGTCTCATCTAAAGTAATGACCCTAGCAAGGATGTTTGATCCATCAGTAACCCTCGTGTCCTCAAGCAGTCCTCTTGGACAGCACGAAAATGAGAACGCATAAGTAAGCATACTCAAAACATACCTGGACAAAGGCCATATTTCCTGAATTTCTTCTTTGCTAAATCTACTGCTGGAAGATGAGACTCCCAGCACTCAACCAGCGATTGGGGAAGAGCAAAAAGAAAAGTCACTGATGATGCAAATAGATGAAAGCTGAAAAGACATCTAGTGATTTGTGAGTGCTCATTTGGTAAGTTGGCTGACTAGGTCAGTGGTTTCGCTATCTGGCTGCAGAGCCAGAAATTGGTTCATTCCCACCCCCAAATGTGCCTCCAGGTAGAAGAGCCAGTCTATATAGCCTTTTGCAGGGTGCTCAAATCGTGAACGACTTCTGTGGATCCTCTATCTGGAAAATCCTGGAAAGAGTCACCACAGGTTGGAATCACCTTGAGATCATGGAATTGTTACTATCATTATAGGACAGTGATGGCAAACTTTGGCACTCCAGGTGTTCTTGAATTTCAATTCCCAGAAGCCCATGTCTCTATGAATCCACATAAATGGGTTTACTGTGTGTACTCCAGCTGTTCATGGACTTCAATTTCCAGAAGCCCAATTCTCTGTGAATCCACAGGAATGGGTTTACTGCATGTACGTAAACCCATTTGTGTGGATTCGCAGAGACTTGGGCTTCTGGGGATTGAAGTCCAAGAACAACTGGAGTGTCAAGGTTCGCCATCACAGTTATAGGAACATTTATTGGAAGCTTTCTTTACTACAAAAAACTTTGATTCCCCTGAGCACAGAAAAGATGAAACTATGAGGAGTAAGAAGGATGCATGGTCACAACTCTTGACAGCTCTGTCTATAAACCACTGCTTAAAAAAAGAAAAAGAATGAATGAGTGAGTGAGTGAGTGAGTGAAGGCTGTTATTTACATTGTGGGATCTAGCCAGGGTTTGTCTCCAGAATGTCATATCAAACAGGTCAAGTGAATTCCTTGTCTCTAGAATGGCAGTGGCTCAAGTGGTTAAGATGCTGAACTCAAAAACTGGAAGATAAGAGTTCGATTCCTGAGTACTGCATGACGGAGTGAGCTCCCGTCTCTGTCCCAGCTCATGCCAAGCTAGCAATTCGAAAGCAAGAAGTTGCAAGTAGATAAATAGGTACAACTAGGTGGGAAGGTAAACAGTGTTCCGTGTTGAAACATGCCTGCAACCTGTCCATGGAAATGTCTAGAGATGCAGACAGTGCTGGCTCTTTCAAACAGTGATGAGCACTGGACCCGAGAGTTGGATACCACTGGCTTTCGAGCAAGGGCTCCCTAGAGTGAAATACAGTATAGGTCTACCTGTCTGTAGCACCAACCTATTTCCCTCTGACACACTCTGTAAGCAGCCGCTGCATCACTGTGACCTCCTCCCAAGCTTTTACCAACTGTAACAGCTATATGAGCATATTTTGCTCTTGTTGACATATTTCAACATATCCGTGTGGCTTGAGAAGTTTTGGTAGAGAGAAAAAGATCTTGGAACATTGGTGTACATTATGTACCAGCTTAATCTGCACCTGGGAGAAAGGTTTGTCATACAGAGATGTCCCCATGCATAAAAAGTTAACACGTCAAGCAAGAAAACTAATGTAGGTAATGAACAGTGATGGTGAACCTTGGCACTCCAGGTGTTCAGGGGTGCTGACTTGGGCTTTTGTTAATTGAAGTCCAAGAACACCAGGAGTGTCAAGATTCGCCATTGCTGGTATAGAATCATAGAATCGCTGAGTTGGAAGGGGCCTTTTGGGCCATCAAGCCTAGATGAGTATATTTATAGGTATATTTTCCCTTGACCTACTGTACTTTTTATATGTATTGATTTTTTTCCTTCCTCCATATTATATGGGGAACATCACATTTCCCTCTGTATGAGTCACGTGAAGTCATAACATGCATCCAGAAAGGTGGGGTCCAGACATAGGCCTACTGGTTTAGGAAACAAGATGTAGATAAACTTAGTCCAAATTATGATCACATGTAATTGATGTAGGAGAAAGAGTATCCTGTAGAGGGCAAAAAATTCTGCAGAGAAATGAATGGGGATGGTCAACAAAGACACATCTAGTGGATCGTGCCCATTACTAAGAGAATACCAAAGAGAAAGTTGACTTTCTTTTTCACTTTCCTACCAGCACACAGTGATGGTTCAAATCCTTTCGGACCCCTATAGCAGCGATGGCCAACCTTGGCACTCCAGGTATTTTGGAACTTCAATTCCCAGAAGCCCTGATCAGCAAGAGTACTGACTTGATCTTCTGGTAATTGAAGTCCAAAGACACCTGGAGTGCCGAGGTTTTCCATCACTGCCCTATCGCATAGGAGCTTGCTTTCATCTTCCACCCCACCCTATTGCTTGGTAGCAGGAGACCTGTGATGGTGAACCTTGGCACTCCAGGTGTTCTTGGACTTCAATTACCAGAAGTCAGCACTCCAGGAAATTGAAGTTCAAGAACAGCTGGAGTGCCAAGGTTCACCATCACTGCAGTAGACATGCAGAGCAAAGAGCTTGCAAGGATATGGTCTCCTTCAAACTAGGGCTATAAGTACAGGGATCTGCATCCTGGCAAACCCAATGTCACAAATTGCCCAGAATTGATGTTCTAAATCTTTTTGTGAAACTTCTACTTCTGGTGTGTTTGATCACCTGTTTTTCCTTCCTCTTCAACCCCTTTTGTTTCTGTTTCTTTCTTTGGCTGCTTTATTAGAGGAGTGGTTCAATCAAGGTGAGTCTTGGGTTTTTTCTTTCCTACTTTAATTTCCTGCCATTGTTTATATTTTCACCTTCTTCTTTTGTGTATATGAATAGAACCAGGGGTAGGAGGGTTTAAAGCAGGGGTGCCCAAACTATGGCCCTGTGGCTGGATCCGGCCCCTGACACTAATTCATCCAGCCCACAAAACCCTCATTGCTAGTGGAAGTATAACATGTCCATACAGGCGCATTTTACTTATGCTTCCAGGAGCAACGAGGGCTTTGTGGGCCGGATGAATTGGCGTCGGGGGGCTGAATCTTGGCCCCAAGCCATAGTGAACCACATGACCAGCCTGTGACCTGAAAAGTTTGGGCACCCCTGATTTAAAGGGCATGGCTGACAACTTTATTCCAACTGACAGTACTCATTCTTATTTGATTTGGCTATGCTTCCTTTTCTTACCACTGATCACAAATGGCTGTTATGAACTCAGGTTGTTTGGGTGGTGGAACCATGGTGGCTTAGTGGTTAAGACACTGAACTTGATCACTGGAAGTTTGGCAGGTCAGCAGTTTGAGACCCAAGTGAGCTCCCATCTCTGTCCCAGTTCCTGCCAACATAGCAGTTCAAAAGCAAGAAAGTGCAAGTAGATAAATAGGTATCACTTTGGTGGGAAGGTAAACAGCATTCGGTGCACTCTGGTGTTTAGTCGTACCTTACACATGTCCATGGAAACATCTGCAGATGCAGACAGTGCTGCCTCTTTGGCTATAAACAAGATGCACACTGAACACTAGAGTCAGATACGACTGGCTTTCGAACAAAAGCGACCTTTACCTTTACCTGGTTGGGTGTTATTCAAGTCAATTAAAGGGAATAATGGACCAGCATTGTATATCTGTTGAGAAGGGCAAAAAATTCACCCTTCTTCTTCTGCTCTGACCTTTGGAGTCTCATTTATATTAATTATTCTGCACTATGCATGATTGGCATGTGGCACATAGAAGTGATCTTTGGTCACAAACCCTCACTGACAGTTTGAATTTTTTAGCAGTCTGAAAAAAGTGTCCGCTGTATCTGGCATCTTTGTTGTATAAAGACCAGATGGCCATGTTTATTTTTATGGAACATAGGAACTCTTAAGCCACATCTCCATGTTGTTTTCATGGATGGTCAACAAGCAGAGAGCTTGCCCTTTCCTCTAAATAAGACATCCATGGGCTCCCTCATCTATACATTATCTCAGAAACACAAGAAATGTAACTTACTTGCCTTTCTTAGTTCCATGTTTCCAGATAACGCGTAAAGAAAATGAATTGTGTGTGTCATCATCTATTCTCATCAGATGCTTGCCTGTTAGATTGGTTGAAGACAGCAAATCATGTTTAAAGCTTTTTTAAAATAGACACCGGTAGCTTGTTATGTGTTTTACTTCTAGCTTCTTCTTTTTCTCCTGCTTTCCTGATGTGTAGCTCAAGATAGCATATGTTGTTCTCCCAGTTCCACTCACCAGTTTAATCTTAAGAGTAGGTACAGAGAAGGGCAACAAGGAGGATCAGAGGACTGGAAACCATAGGAGGAAAGACTCAAGGAACTGGGCATGTTTAGCCTTGAGAAAAGGATACTGAGAGGGGATATGACAATAGCAATCTTTAAATACCTGAAAAGATAATCATAAAGAGGAAGGGAAGGATCTCTTCTCCATCATCCCAGAGTGCAGGATGCGTAATAAGGGGCTTAAACTACAAGAAGCCAGATATAGGCTGAATATTAGGAAAACCTCTTAACTGTTAGAGCAGCACAAGAATGGAACCAATTAACTTGGTAGGTAGCAAGTGCTCCAACACTGGAAGCATTCAAGAGAGAATTGGGCAATCCTCTGTCAGATCTGCTTTGATTCGGATTCCTGCATTGTGCAGGGGGTTGGACCCAATGGCCTAAAAGACACCTTCCAACTCAGTCATTTTTTGATAATACCTCTGAAGGTGGGTTAGGCTGAGATGCAATGTCTTGAGTTGTCCATATCAGGTCTCAGTAGAGTTGCTGCTGACACGAAACTGGCAGTGGCGATGAGAGAACCAGGTGCTCCTTTGCTGAGTAGAACATTTTCATATTGGTTGTTGCTCTGTCCTTAGATGATGAAGATAAAGTAGACTGTGTTTTTTCAAAAAAAAAAAAAACCACAGCCCGCACTTGTGAATCAGCTGGCATGTAGCGTTTACTTAAATTACCCCTGGAACCCCAGTTTGGGGAGAAAGTCAGAATCTAAATCAAACAGGGAGTTGAATCATTTTTAATGTGCCCCATGAAGTGACAGCCAGATGGGGAGAGACCTAGCCACCTGAAGGGAAAACAATGTCACAAAACCTAATTGATGTCTATGTTAAGCTTCTGTATAACTAATCAATTGCATATAGCAGTTTGAACAAGGTGGGAGATAATCTTCCTAGTCTCTAAAGAAAGACAAGAAGATTTTGTGGGTTAGACACGAAAAACACCTTGCTGGGTATCTTTGATGTACCTCCTCCCAGCATGGGTGGCTTACCCAGGCAGATTGTTGCTTTTGATCCTCAAAGAGTATAGAGAGTTGCCTCCTACCAGATCGTAACTTGTTTGTTCCTCAAGCTCCGTATTGTCCCCTCTGAGTCTCCTACAAGCTCTCAAAGATCGCCAGCAGAGCTCTTTCCTATCACTCCAGTATCTGGTTCTCTTGAAATGCTGACGTTTGAACTTGAGATAATTTACATGCAAAGCATGCGCACGACCCACTGAGCAGCAGCCCCAGGGGTCACACAACTGAGGTTGGGAAAAGGCCCGTGAAGAAGAGTTTGTGTTAATACACATAGCTTGAATTGGCTGGACTGCTCAGTGGTTTAAGTGTCTGACTATGGAGCCAGAGGTTGGAAATTTGATTCTTCGTGGTTACTTCCCAGGAGAAGACTCTCCAAAGCTCTTCTGGCCTTGAGGAAGCTGCATTGGCTGAAGATGCCTCCAGTAGACAAATACCCCCTCTGTATTTACTTTATCTAGAAAGGGTTTCAAGGCATCAGTATTGACTTAATGGCATGCAGTTATTATATAAAACAATTTCTTAGACTGAACCCCTGATAGCAGAGGCTGTTTCATTCTTTTACTTTGCACGATGCTCTCGGAGCCTTTTTTGTCTGAAAATGAGATATTTAGTTGTTTACCAAAAAAAAATCACAACTATAAGAAGACAGTATGATCCCCTATACCAGTCATGGCGAACGTTGGCATTCCAGGTGTTCAATCTCCAGAAGCCCAAGTCTCTATGAATCCACACGGATGGGTGTACTGCAAGGTTTGCCATCACAGCCCTATGTGATTGCTGAACTATATTCCTAGATTTTGCCTCGACAAGGCAATTGCTCTATTGAGCCTAATGTACAGAAATACGAGAACAGGTGGCAAAGTGCCACTTGGTGCGGCATGGTTGCAAGCACATTGCATGTGCCAAGATTGGAATAGTATGCATCTAGTATCTTTTCTGAGGGACTGCAGAGGCCCAAGTGGTTAAGATGCTGACTGGGAGGTGGAAGGTCAGCAGTTCAAAACCTGAGTACTGCATGACGGAATGAGTGCCCATCTCTGTCCCAGCTCCTGCCAACCTAGTAGTTTTAAAGCAAGAAATTGCAAGTAGATAAATAGGGACCACTTCAGTTGGAAGGTAAACAGCATTCCATGCACTTCGGTGTCTAGGCATGCCTGTCACATGTCCACAGAAATGTCTGCAAATGCAGACAGCACTGGCTTGTTGGCTATAAACCGAGATGAGCAACCGTAGAGTCAGATCCGACTGGCGTTCGAGCCAGGCTGACCTTGACCTTGACCTTTAGTATCTCTTCTGTGCTAGTGAATTTACTTGCAGCAGTTGTAGCAATTAGGGATGTGCATTTGAATTAGGAAATACTCAGAATTCCCTGAATGATGCCATATTCTGATAGTTTTTAATATATATGAATCTGAGTTTGATAGTTCTAAATATCTGTAGTAATTGCTCCTCATATTTAGAGTTCTATATACTCCATTTGAAATACATTCAGAATGACGCAAAATAGGGTCAGATTTGCATTTTGAAAGCACACAAACAGATGTTTTTTCTGTGCCTATTTATCAAAGTCATTGTCCTATAGTGTTACAGCTAGGGCCTTGCATTGCCAGATGCTCTTGGACTTCAGCTTCCAGAAATCTTGGTTAGCACATCTGGGGACCCAAGGTTTGGAATCATTGCCATAAGGCATAACTTGGCCCTTGGTCTATAACAGTGTTTCCCAACCTTTGGTTCTTGGCCTTCAATTCCTAGAAGTCTTAAGTCAGTACATTGGCTGAGCAGTACTTCTGGGAATTGAAGGCTGGAAAACACAGGTCTATAACTAAACCTGGGACTGCAGTGGCTCAAGCGGCTAAAATGCTGACTGGGAGGTGGAAGGTCAGCAGTTCTATTCCCGTGTACTGCGTGACGGAAGGAGCTCCCGTCTCTGCCCCAGCTCCTGCCATCCTAGCAGTTCAAAAGCAAGAAATTGCAAGTAGATAAATTGGGACAACTTCATTGGGAAGGCAACATCGTTCCGTGCGCTCCGGTGTCTAGTCATGCCTACCACATGACAACGGAAATGTCTGCAGAAGCAGACAGCCTGGCTCTTCGGCTTTGAAACAGAGATGAGCACTGAACCCTAGAGTCGGATACGACTGGCTTTCGAGCAAGGGAAACCTTTACCTTTACCTATAACTAAACCTGATCAGGACCCTGGACAGCTCACTGGCTGAAACCTTTTCCTTGGGAGTGCAGGAATGTGTATTGGTCTACAAGATACAAAGGTGTTATGACAATGTTGGAAGGATAGACAAGCCAGCAATATTTCTGGGTTCCTCCCCCCTCGAGAAACCATCTGGTATTTTAAGAGGTCAGTGTATTATTCAATAGTTACTGGCTTCTTTTTTAATAACACAGTATGGATTAAATCCATATGCAGTGGAGGCTGCACTTGAGAAAGTTCTCTGAAGCCCAGGGGTCTGGTGAAGCCACATCTTCTGGTCTAGAAAGACCTGGCAAGGGAATGGAAGATTTCTCATCTGGGTCACGCATCAAGCTTGAAGCCATGAAGGGAAATGCCCAGATTAATGCAGTCTTAATCTTCATCATGCAACATTTACAAAGCAATCTTCACATTGCCCTGGAAGGGGGTGTTAATGCACTGTTGCCATGCCAGTTGACTAGCCACTGGATCTAATTCAGCCTGGGGGGAGAGAGGAAAACAAGCAGAATACATTAAAGTAGTGTAAAAAAAACTGCATTTTTCAAATATTTAACACCCTGATAGTTGGTTTTTTTTTAATTAGACTAGCCATCTCATAGCTGGCTTCAGTCTGTTTCATGGTCTGAATTGCCATAGGAATATTTCTTCCTCATAACCCTACATGCAAACATCTTGGAAATAAATATTAAAATGGCAGATACATGGCTGCCAAAAATCTCATAGATAGTGACTGGCTGACATATCTTTAGGACTGTACAAAGTTGCCGTGTACCCAGTTAATTAATTGATTAGATCTGCATATATTTGCATGACTAAAACTACTGGGAGGGAGACAAATAATTCCTTTTTAGAAGCTTTCCTTGGCTTTGTAGAAAGGCATTTCCCTCATGTCTGTGAGTGAGACAGGAGGCACCTGCTACCCGCAATATTTGAAAAATTTTGTATTCAAATGTATTCAAATCATGATGTGTGTGTGTGTTTTTAATGGAGATTCATGGATTTTCTCAGTGATCAAAAATTGGGAAAAGATAACTTGGATTTTCAAGGAGGGCTATAACTTACAAGTTGGGAATCAGATACCTTTGGTGTCCTTTTGTTCCAAGAAAAGGTTGAGTTTAAAAAGCTGTTAATTTTACCGCTTGGGAGGTTGCCTATCATTTGTTATACAAGCAGGTTTCTTGTCGGGCAAACGTCTTGTCCCCAAAGACCATGCCAACTTTAATAGCCAAATATCGCAAAGCAAACCTGTCAACAGCCATCTAAAAACCTGTCTGTCTTTCGCTGAAGGGTTGAGCTGCATTTGTGGCCTGAAAATACCTTCTCCCCCTTTGGGGGTGGAGGCCCAGGTGTTGACAGATGCCACTGGGGCTTGTGAAGGAGATGTGGAGAATGACATAATGACATGTAGGATGTGGGTTAGAACCTATGGCAGATGTTGAGTGTCAGAGGGATTGCAGATCTGCTGTTACTGTGCTCCAAAGCAGGTTGGGCAGGGAGCCTACCTTGTATTTCCTAGATTTGTTACTAGAAAGAAATCAAAAGTCTTGACTTCTTGCTGTATGGCATCTCCTACCTTCCCAGTGGAATAGTCTTTTGACATTATTAAGCAGACAGTTTCTTATACACAAATGTCCCCCTCCGCTTTCCTAGCCATCAACCATGAAATCCTGTCATTTCCTCCATTCTAAGAAGCAACAATTTTGGGTACACTCCATATCTAAGTGGTTGGACATGGTTGTCATCACAGAAGGTAGGTGTTCTGTTCTAATGGCTGACACTTGCCTCCCCCCCCATATTTTGCTTGCCCCCCCAAACATAGTACAGTATTGCTATTTTGTTTGAGTGACCCAAGAGCAAAGTATTTGAGGGTCTCTCATGGGTTCCTATCATTTAGTGTAGGAAATATTTCCCTGGAAGAGTTGACAAAATGGTTCAGATTTGGGTTTGGCATGGAGGCAAGAGATGGGTTTTCCCTCTAAACTCCATGTGCTAACAAACAGAAAGCAAACCATGTTAACCAGCATAACCATGTTAAAGCTAGTCCAGGGGGTTCCACTGACACCACACCCGGAAGTAAAAGCAGATGCATTTACGTCAGCCGTAAATGTGCCCGCGGCTGTCGTAAACACGGCTACGTTGGCCATAAAATGCGCCTGCGGCTATCGTAAACACGGAAGCAGGTGCATTTACTTCCACTTCTGGGGGCGTGGTCTTGTTCACTCGGCTGTCTGGGAGGCATGGTCAGGCCCATGGCGTAAAAAGGTTTGGAACCCCTGCCGGTGAAGTAAAAATATGTTGAAAGGTATTTAAAATGCATTATTAGATGTTCTTTTTCATTAGGTAAAGGTAAAGGTTTCCCTTGCTCGAAAGCCAATTGTATCCGGCTCTAGGGTGCAGTGCTCATCTCTGTTTCAAAGCCGAAGAGCCAGCGCTGTCTGCTTCTGCAGACGTTTCCGTGGTCAAGTGGCAGGCATGACTAGACACCAGAATGCACGGAATGCTGTTACCATCCCACCAAAGTGGTCCCTATTTATCTACTTGCAATTTTTTTGCTTTCAAACTGCTAGGTTGGCAGGAGCTGGGACAAAGATGGGAGCTCATTCCGTCCTGCAGTACTCGGGAATCAAACTGCTGACCTCCCGCCTCCCAGTCAGCATCTTAGCCACTTGTAAACCCAAATGTGTACTCTGGATATGAAAATCAGAGCTTGGAGGTGAGTGTTTGCATAGAAGAAAAGGAGGAGTGATTAACCCATTCCTTCCCAGGTCTGTTTCTCTAGCAAATTCATGTTTGTGCAGTTCAGGCATTTGTATCCCATTTGTGCATGTTTTTGGTGTGCTAAGGATGCTAGATATAGTTTTGTGTTACTTGTGTGTTGAATTGTTATATTGCTCCTTCTTTTTTTTTAATCACAGGGAAGAAGAACACGGACGGAGAGAGGAATTTCGACACCCTGGATTTGCCAAAGCGATCGGAGTCAGCAAAAGGTAATAAGCAAAAGGCTTGACCCTGTGTTTTGAAAAAGATTAGCAGAGGGGAAAGGGGCATGGATCCCCAAGGGAGTGAAAAACGCACAGCATTTCACCTGAGATTTAACGCTTCTTTAATTTCACTATTGCTTGAACAGTGAAGTGCTACCAAGTGCCATCCTCTTTTATGTGTTTTTTTTACATTCTAGCCGAATTGGCTAAAAGTGGCAATTGTGAGAATTGTGTCTTTTCCAAACATTTCCTGTATAGAGGTTTCTCAGGCAGCAGGAAAAGGGGTTTAAGATCTTTCCTTGTCCTGCAAACTGGTTATTTTTCCCCTTGAAGGGTTTTCAGCTGTGGTGTACATTTTCTTTCCAGTCTGGGTTTCTTTTTAAAAACAAAGAGAAAGAGGGCTAGGTACAAACCCCAACCGTGTTCTTAATGCCTAGGGTGAGGGGGAAATGTTTTTGCACTCTTTCACAAATGGATTTTCTTTTTCTGCACCTGTCAAAATATCCATCGTCAGCTAAGTGTGGATAGAATTTAGACCAGTGTTTCCCAACCTTTGATTTTTGGACTTCGATTCCCAGAAGGCCAAGTCGATTCCCCAAAGCACTGATCAGCCAATGTACTGACTTAGGCTTCTGGGAACCGAAGCCCCCCTGTGGGGCGTGGGCTTCGTGTTGGGAAATGCTGATTTAGACTTTCATAGTCTATTTTGGCTACCATTTAGGTGGTAGGGGAAAGAATCCATTCAAAGCACCAGGATTGAATTTCTAAGGAGTCTGTACAGCATTACACTATCAATTGAAATGACAAATGAGAAGGGAATTGCCTTATTGGTTCTGGCTAAAGGTTAAGAGAGGCTTTCTGCTGGTAAGAGCTGTTTAACAGTGAGAAGACTGTCTCAGGCGGTAGAAGACCGTCTATCATCAGAAATGTTTAAGCAGAGGCTAGTTGGCTATCTGTTGTATGCATCTTGGATGATGATGATTCATTGAGCAGAGAGTTGGGCTAAATGACCTTTAAGGGTAATTCCAACATTGTGCTTCTATAAAAGAGATGAGCTGGATGGAAAATTAAAGACCGTCCCAAAAAAAACATCCTCTTATTAATGACTGTCAATAGTTAGCTTTGCAAGAAGCAAAGAAATCCTATATCCCTCCAGGACTTACTGCCTGTTACCTTTAGCTAGCAGTATCAGAAGAGCATCAATTCCCTGTCTTGACTTCATAATTAAGAACCCAGAAAGAGAAGTGCCTCCTTGCTTGGGGAAGAAAAGAGATTGTGATAATATATGGTAGTTTTGATTCATCTAAGTGCTGCCTGTCTCTTCTTCACAGATCTGCCTTGGCTTTTGACTCAATTTGCTAATTGGAATGGTGATTGATTGTTTGATTGATTGACTGATTCAATTTGTATGCCGCCCACTCAGCATATGCCAACTCAGGGTGGCTCGCAACAATCATAACATAAATTGACAATACAAAATAAATACACAATAATACAATATACAATGTACAGAAATTCAAGCTACAAAAGCAACACAGTGCAATTTATACAATAAAAAAACACTTGAGCACTAAAATATCAATTGAGAATAGATAACAAAAAGTCCTTAATGGAGCCCAGCATCCCCGGGGTTCAACGTCCTTGATGGCATCTTCGGCCGCCTTGGGACCCCGGCGGCCCTTTATCCTTCTCCAGCATTGGAGTGGCCGAAGGGGAGGAGACGCAGTGCTCTGCCCTCAGTGGGATGGAGGTCTGCCGGTGGGGTGGCAGGCATCCACAGCTGTGGCCACGGGACCATCTCCTGCCGCTCGAGCCGGCGCGGCTTTTCTTGCCCCGGTGAGAAGGAGGTCCGGGGGTGGGGTGGCAGAACATCCACAGCTGTGGCCACAGGACCGTCCTCTGCCACTCGAGCTGGTGTGACTTTTCTTCCCCCGGTGAGATGGAGATTGTTAAGGGCAACTGATGTAAGAAGAAGTCTTTATCTTGAGGAAACATACCTTGGACACCTTGGAGTTGTTATTCATCAAGAAGTCCATGTATTGGTAGACATCTCGGCAACGACATTCTGCACATGCAAATGGACTTGACAAATCATGTCCATCTGCATGCCCTTTTTTTAGCCATTTTGGATATCACATCACCCACTGACTAGGCAGATCATGATATGTGCCCTCCACTTTCCTCTTGCCCAAGGGATCCAACAAAGGATCCTTTGGTATGTTTTAGTCCCAGCCTAACATCATTGACAAGAGATGGACAACACTGCCTAGTTAGACTGCTCAAGACCCCCGTGCCCCAACAAGACTCTCACCTAGTAGGGGATCTTAAGAAACACTGCGTTTTAATCAAGAGATGAAAATGGGGTCCATGTATCACATCTAGATCTGTTAGTGCTTTTGATGGTGAAGCCATCTTGAAAAGGAACAAGTTGCAATGAACTTTTCCCTCCCATGTTTGGAAAGAGACAATGGACCCTTATGCTCACATTCTTCCTTTTTGAAACATCTTTTTCCAAAGCAGCTGGTTTACATGGAAACTTAAAATGTAATAACAAGACTGTAGTAGTCCATGAGCTAAGCAAAAGTAAAATGGCCCTTTTTATGCCATTCAGAGCACAGGTCAGGGTTGTGGCACAGAAATTAATTGACTCTGATGAGATCAGCTCTCGGTTAAGGAGAGACTTATTTCCAAGCCAGAGAAGAGGGCGTCATGATCAAATGGGTTTGGTCGGAGTGCCATAAAGTCATGCTCTTCTTTTTCTTTTAATCAGGCATTTCACATTAATCTCATTCCTATTAAAGAATATTTTAGTTTTCACTCTCTTTTAAAAGAAATGGTACAGCAGAGTCTGATAAAATTGTTTTTGCAACAGGAGGAATGAGTAGTATGATAGATTAACATTTATCTACTTGCTGATTGAGATCTTTCAGAGCAGGTTTAGCTCTCTGTTCATAGTTTAATTTCATTATGCAGAGTATGTGCGCATTTTCCCCTATACGATGCATTCATTATGCGAGGTACCACTGTGCTATAAACTGTCAGGATCTTCCAGCCATCTCAGTCAGTTACTGGGGTACACAGAAAGAGACTCTTCGAAGACTGTGGAATTTTTGAACCTCAATCGAATGTACTCTTGTAACGGCAACCTTGTGTTGCCAGCTAATCTTTCTCACACTAGGTCAGCCGAAAGGAATTGCAGACTGAACCACCAAAAAGTGCCTTCATTTTGGCAGTTTCACATCTGGCCTAGACACGGAAGAAGTAGTCAGTTTCTATACTGGCTAGGGAATGTGAAGCCATCAAATAAGTTAATTTTTCAGGCTCTGGTAAATGCTGTCTCCCCACCTCCTCTTCTGCCAGCTAGAGGCTAAAGCTGTATTACTAGATTCTACTACTTTTATTGATCCTAGGTAATTTACCGATAATGTCAATCAGGTGCATTTTTACTCTGTTTTTAATTTACGCTCTTCACGTCTGTTGCTGACATGTGGCTGGTTATGTACAGACCACATACGTATATGCATAGACCCAAAATGAGGGCAGGATTGAAGGAACTCTATGGTTTACAGAAGGATGGACTGTCTTAACTGGGGAGTCATAAGTAATAGAAGGCCCTCCAGAACAGCCCAGGATTCCCTGTATCAGTGGTGGCGAATGTGTTAGAGACCGAGTGTCTGAATAGAGAGGCAGGGCGAATTCTGTGCTGGGGGGAGGGAGGAAGCGCTCCCATTGAGCTGCTGGGCAGAGGGGCTGGAGTTAACTCTGTGCTGGAGGGAGGCAGGAAGTGATGGCATGCATGCCTACAGAAAGGACTGGGAATACCACATCTGGCATGCGTGCTATAGGTTCACCACCATTGCCCTATATACTCTTCACAATTATTTGCCATCAAGTTATTTCTGACTTGTGGTGACCTTTTTCCAAGGTCTTCACAGTAGAAAGTCCACAGAAGTGGATTTCCCATTTCCTTCCTCTAGGTGGAGACCATGAGACTGTGCAGCTTGCTCAAGGCTACATAGGCTGGCTCTTCTCCCTGGAAGTACTGTGAGGAATTGAACACCTAACTTCTGGTGCTGCAGCCAGATACACAACTTCTGATCTCTCTAGCGCTGACTCACTATCAGTAGGCTGCAAAGTTCTCAGAGTGAGAAAGTTAACAGCAGTAGTTGGGTTACATAGCTACTGTCAACATGAATGATTGCATTTTGTGCACTTCGGCATCTAGTCATGTCTACCACGTGAACATGGAATGTTTGAAGTCACAGATACCACTGGCTCTTTGGCTGTAAATGGAAATAAGCACCACCCCTTAGAGCAGGGGTCCCCAACCTTTTCCTGCAAGGGGCCTGACCATGCCCCCTCATTCAGCTGAGGGCCTGGTCACATGGTTCTTCCTGGTGGCAGCAGAAGTGGCACATGCATTTGCACACCATTTCTGGGCACTTTTCCTCCACCACTTGGAGGAGGGAGCAAGGGAGGAACATTTTCGAGCCATCTTTAATTTTTTTGCTGCGTTTTTTCGGCATTTCGGTGTGAAAACATGGCGATTTTGTCACTTCCTGTGACATCGGGGCACTTCCAGCATCAGCAGCAATTCGGCCCAGGAGTGGGATGAATTCAGCCCGGGGGCTGGATCCGGCCCATGGGTTGTAGGTTAGGAACCCCTGCCTTAGAGTCAGACACAACTGGCATTCGGGAAAGGGGATCCTTTACCTTTTACTAACAAAGCACTGCCTCTGAGCATGTGTGAAAGCTTTTCTTTCACCACGGAATAAATTACATTACCCATGCAGGATGAGTAACGGACTACATCTGAGATCATCTGAGCGTGTAACAGGTCAGAGAGAAACATTCATATCTTTATGGAAACTGACAATTGCTAATGACCCAGCAAGCTGTCTGAGCGCAGCGAAATTGCCCAGTGTGGTTTGAAAATGGCCAGTGGGGAACGCAATTAGGATGCAATCTGATTAGGCTTAAATGTTCTGCGCAGAGTTGCCCTTGAAACACACTTGGAAGCCCCACATTTGGGTTTTGAGTACGGTGTCTGGGTTGCTAAGCAGGACTTATTGGCCTGAGCGAGCTTTGAAGAGCTGCCTGGGATTCTAGTTGGTTCAATTCCAAGTGATTCTTCTTCTTTCATGTCCAGGTCAAACTTTAAACTCCCCAAAGGAAGCCACCCTCTTGGCTTTGTCGTTGGCCAAACTTAAAACGTCATCAGTACGTGTTTCTGGTAGTAATCGGCAGACCAGCAAATGAGCCGGATTCTGTATCTCTCCACATTCACACAGCATGTTGTTGTCCACTGGCAGCCCCCTCTTGAGCATGTTGGTCTCACATTTATGCACTCCAAGCCTTAGCCTGCTCAGCATCCTGAAAATTATTGAGATGAGGTCAAGTTTCTCAGCCATGTCCTCCTTTAATGTTATTCCTTGTCCAGTAAATCTTAATTCGATTTACCTCTTGTGTACCCTCAAGGATGTTTGTTCTTGCCATAAAGCTCTTCCTAGTTCTGAGTTGGTGGCCTTGAGTTCAAAGTGCCTAGTGTTAACCTAAACAACCATAACTATTCTGTAACCAAGATGTACAGTACAGTACAGTGGTACCTTGAGAGATGAAATTAATCCATTCCTCGGGGTTCTTTGTATGGTGAAAACTTCATATCTCGAAGCGCAGTTTCCCATAGGAATGCATTGGGGAAAAAACCTAAATAGTTTGTTCCAGATATCAGGAAAAAACAAAAACAACGTATTTTTTTCTGTTTAAAAATCTTCATAAAGTGCACTTTGGAATTTTTTGCGCATTTTCACCACTTTATAAAGAGATTTGAACAGATAAAAGACTTGTTTTCTGATCTCCGGAAGGGATTACATTGGTTTCCAATGCATTTTCAGCACTTCCGACAGCACACACAATGCATACACTCTGACATCAGTGGGGGCCATGATTGTGTCCTAGATTGTAGTCTATGTTTAGAGGAGCTGTCCAAAGTGCTGAACCTTTTCTTGAAAACATGTCTAACACTTTAGATCAGGTGTTCCCAACCTAAGGTGTGTGGGCCGGATAAGGCCCACAACACCATTTCATGTGGTCCCCCACCCCTCCAAGGGCATTCAAGAAACAAAATGGCCATGCTTTGAAGTTGTTGGGACAAAATGTCCCATCCGACCCTTAAAGCTGACTGAGATAGTGTGACCCGGCCCCCGGCTTGAAAAGGTTGGGAATCCCTGCTTTAAGTGGTTCAGACAAAAGCCTAAAGGTAAAGGTAAAGGTTTCCCTTGCTCGAAAGCCAGTCATATTCGACTCTGAGGTGCAGTGCTCATCTCTGTTTCAAAGCCGAAGAGCCAACGCTGTCTGCTTCTGCAGACGTTTCTGTGGTCATGTGGCAGGCATGACTAGATACCAGAGCACACAGAATGCTGTTACCTTCCCACCGAAGTGGTCCCTATTTATCTACTTGCAATTTCTTGCTTTCGAACTGCTAGGTTGGCAGGAGACAAAAGCCTATTTTTTATTTTTTATTTATTATTTTTCCTTACCCTGCCAACACTGAAACCACCAGCCTCTACTGTTCCTATACATACCCATTGTACAACACCTATGCATTGTTGTCTTGCTTTTTTATGGTTGTGGCAACAAGCCTGCACATGAACCTTTGTTCCCACCCTATCAGCTACCAGTATTGACTAGTGCTAATAGTTGTACTCTAAGAGTATAAAACAAGTCCCTCTCATATATTGTTTTACCTATACACCTCATTTTTAGTTATCAGGGGCTTAAGAACTGCAGCATGAAACACCTTGGTGCGGGATACCCACAGGCATGACAATCAGGTCAAGTTTTTTTGTTTCAGGTCCCATCCTCTCAATAGGTGCCTCAATTTGTAATACAGTACATCTTGCCTTTAATTAGAACTAGATTGTGGATTTCAGTACAGTAGTAGGACTCAAGGTGAAGTTTATGCATGTCATTACTGTTGGGGGCTCTGGTGTCTTTAATGATTAAGAGGCTGAGTTTGACAACCAGAAGGTTGGCAGGTCAGCAGTTCAAGACCTGAGTGCCATGCGACAGAGTACCCATCGCCTGCCCCAGCTCCTGCAATCCTAGCAGTTTGAAAACAAGAAATTGCAAGTAGATAAACAGGTACCACTTGGGCAGGAAAGGTAACATCAATCCATATGCTGAACACATTAAGTAATTGTGTTGGGTGTATTGGTGCCATCATTAATATAATTACCCAGTTTCTCTTTTATGTCCCGTTTAAAGTAAAACCCTGACTTACGTATGCCTCAAGTTATGTAAAAGTTGACTTATGTAATGATTTTGTGCTAAAGCCATGTCCTGATTTACATAATGCAATTTCCTATTGGTTTGCTTAGAGTTATGTAAAAAATTCGTTTTTCCTATGGGTTTGCTTCAATTTATGTAAAAATTTATTTCCCTCTGGGTTTGCTTAGATTTATGTACAAAAATCATGTTTCCTATGGGTTTGCATTGATTTACGTAAAAAATCATTTTTCCTATGGGTTTGCTTCGAGTTACATAAAAAACCAATTTACATAAAAAGCCTATGGAACAGGCTTTTTACACATGTCAGGATTTTAGTAAAGGTTTCCCTTGCTCGAAAGCCAGTCGTATCTGACTCTAGGGTTCAGTGCTCATCGCTGTTTCAAAGCCGAAGAGCCAGCGCTGTCTTCTTCTGCAGACATTTCCGTGGTCATGTGGCAGGCATGACTAGACACCAGAGTGCACAGAACGCTGTTACCTTCCCACTGAAGTGGTGCCTATTTATCTATTTGCAATGTCTTGCTTTCGAATTTCTAGGTTGGCAGGAGCTGGCCCAAAGATGGGAGCTCATTCCGTCCTGCAGTACTCGGGAATCGAACTGCTGACTTTCCACCTCCCAGTCAGCGTCTTAGCCACTTGAGCCACTGCAGTAAAATGCCTCCCAATGAAAGCTACACATTGACAAGGTATAAGGAAGAGGAGGCAAGAAGCTCACTGCGACTTGGACTACCTTATTTGAAAGTGACATATATTTTTTTGCTAAAAAGCATTGATCCAGGAAGGGTTTTCTTATAAAACCCACGCATAAAAGAGGCTGTTAAGTCGGATTCGTCTCATCTTTGGGATGACCTTGGGGGGGGGAATGGAAATGATGCACGTCTTCCCCCTTCTTGCACTGTAGAAAAGTCAGCGTGTTCTCTACAGGGCTTTAATCACAATGGCCTTTTGTGTAATAAGCAGTGATATGTGCTCTTTTTAAAAGAGTTCTGGGTTTAATGCCTCCTTTGTTCCTAGCTGTGAACTTGAAACAAAGCAAGAAATGAACTTTATGTCTTGGAAAAGAATCAAGGGGGGGGGATAGAAAGAGCTTGGACGTTGCCTATAACATTTGGAAAATTTGTGTTCCACAGATCGACAATGTTAGACACCAAACCCCTTTGTGCTGTGGCTCCCAGCTTTATATCTTCCTCTTGGATAGGGAGAGGAACAGCAGTGACGAATCCTGGGTAGAGAAATAGCAGGAATCCACCTGCTTCCATCTCCATTTGGTTTCATTAAGAGCCACGATACTTTTATACCATCCCATAGCACTTAGTACACTCCTTGGGAGGTTCACAAAGTTTCTTAGCATTTTGCCCCCAACATGCTGGGTACTCATTTTACTGACCCTGGAAGGATGGAAGAAGCTGAGTTAACTGGACCCCCATCAGGATCGAACTCACAATGTTTTGACTGCAGTACAGCAGTTTAACCACGATGCCACCAGGGTCTTCTACTCAACACTGCTCTCTCTATCATGAATACCTTTCTATCATGAATACCTTCCTTTCTTTGAGAGATGCAATCTGGTTCTTCTTCTTGTGCCATATCCGATTCTGAATATTGGTGATCCTCGTAGCCATGAAGACTGTCCTGAGAATATAATGCAGTGCCCTTTCATCTGCCTTCCATATCAGTCTGTTTCCCAAGAATCTGCCACTCCAACCTGCCTCAAGGTTACCATTCCAGGCAAGGTGATAACTGTCTATGGACCTCCCTTCGACTACAGTGGCTCAATTATTATTATTATTACCTTTACTATTCTAAAACTACCATAATGATAATCAGTAATAATAATAATAGTGTTCTGTCCAATCAATTCTAATCAATGGCAATTCTTTCCAGGGCTTTCTAACTAGAAGTAGTTTACCATTCCCATCTTCTAGGGGGTGCCCTGGGACTCTGCAGCTCGATCATGGCTACACAGGATGGCTCTTTTCCTAGGAGGTACTGTCAGGAATAGAACTCCCAACCTCTGGCTCCCCAGCCAAATATCTAAACTGCTGTGCTATCCAGCCAACTTGGGAATTTTTTAAATGGGAAGTGGTTGGTGTTCGTTGGTGTTCAATTCTCGTTGGTTCTTCCTGCTGAATTGCCTTGGTTCTTCTCCCAGTCAACAGGGTTACAAGGAGTCAACGTTTCCCAATGTAAAGAATGGGCCTTTCAGTCCGGGGTCTGTCTCTTTGTTTCTTCTCTGTCAATAAGCTAAGTGCTTGGCTCGTGCAATGTGGAGGCTGCTCACTCAGGCGCATAGGGTTGCCGAAGTGACACGCTGTACGTTGACCCACATAGAAGAACGCCGTCCCCTTTGAGAGATTTCTAGCATCTTCCTGTCATGGCAGGAGAAGTCTGAAGACACAACTCTTCTTGAAAACAAGTGACAGGGAGCTGAAGACTGGAACCGGTGGGTGTGAGTGGAGGTCAAACATCACTAAAGCAGAAGCCACCAGACAGAACATGGCTGATTAGTCAACCAGGTCACATCTTGAGAAAAGTATCAGTTTCTATTCTGGGGAACCAGCTTTGGTTGTTAGCCTGAATGAGGTGATGTCCTCAGGTGGTGAGAATGGTGACGTTTCAAGTTGAGGGAGAACCTTGTATCCAAAGGAGTGGTGGAGGAGGAAGAAGAAGACAGCAAAGACACCATAATTAACTGCAGTCCAAACTCTACTCACAATCTCAGTTTCACCCAACAGGCTCAAGGATGACTCAGCTTTCTATCCTTCCAAGGTCAGTAAAATGAGTACCCAGCAGGTTGGAAACAAAATGATAATTACCTTGGGAACCACCCAAAAAGTGCTCCAAGTGCTGGTGGCGGTATGTAAAGTAAAGAAAAAGCCTCCCTTTCTTGAAAGCCAGTTGTGTCTGACTCTAGGGGGCGGTGCTCATTTCTGTTTCCAGCCAAAGAGCCAGCCCAGTCTGCATCTGCAGATGTTTCCATGGTCATGTGGCAGGCACAATTAAGTACCAGAACACAGAGAATGCTGTTACCTTTCCTGCCAAAGCTGAGCCTATTTATCAACCTGCAGTTTCTTGTTTTCTAACTACTAGGTTGGCAGGAGCTGGGGCAGACAATGGGAGCTCAGTCTGTTGTACAGTTCTCAGGTCTCAAACTGTTGACTCGCCAAACTTCCAGATGTCAAACTCAAAGTCTTAACAACTGAGCCACTGTGGCACCTATGGCATATAAGGGTAACTGCTGTTACTGCTGCTATTTCACTTCCTTCCTCAGCTGCTGGGAAGGTTTAGCCTGGCATTATCCTATCCTGTGAATACATCATGGATGGTGGAACATATTTCTATTCAAGAAAAGAACTAGAAATAACTAGAAATACAGCCTTGAGCCACATGCCATTGAAAGCATTTGCGAACAGAAAAACCTGATCACCCTGTATTCTGTGCCAACCGGTTGTAGGGCACAGTACTTTAGTTTTTCCACAATTCCCAGAGAGGTGCTGTGTGTTCGGAAGGACAGCTGTAGCTATGAGCCAATGCTCATAGAAGAACATTAGCCAGAGAAGAACATCAGCCAAGAACGGGCAAAAGATATTGGCATCCTACCAGGGTAAGGGCTGCCTAGGAGATGCTGGGTGTTGTTGTGGAAAACAGCTGGAACAATTGGGCAGTTGTTCTTTGGATGGATATCCTCCAAGCATTTGGCATATCTTCTTCTGCCGTATCTTAATCTGAATATTGGCGATCATCATGGCAATCAGACATGAAGAATGTCCTGAGAATATAATACAGTGGCCTTTCATCTGCCTTCTGCATCGCAGCATGACCCCGGTACCATTGATCCAGTTCCAGGAGTCACTTTCTGGTCATGAGCCCTTTTGGCACACAAAGTCCTCCTCGGCCTCAGGCCAGGATGGATGAAGCGGCTGCCCACCTTCAAAATGGATTCAAATGGGATTTTATCCACTTGGGGACCATCACCCTTCCCTGTGGACTTTGTCACCCAAGTCCATTAGTCCTCAGGGTTGTCAGGTTAGTTAACCACTGCCTGAAACTCGGTGTTGACTCACTGGCAGTATGGTCTACTCTATTACCATAGCATATAGTGCTGAGAATTCCCACCAGGGCTGCTAAGTGTCTCGTGTTTCCATGGCCTCGCTAAGTGCGCGGATCGTCATAATCCCCAGTGGCAGTCATAATTTACGAAGGTGGTAACGACGGCTCATCTGTCTTGTGGTGTCTTGTCTTGGCAGAACTTTATTACCTCGGATAGGAGATTTTTTTTCCCTTGCGGATCTTCCCTTGTGTCAAAGCTTCTCCCCAATCCCATAACATTGAGTACATTAAATTTTCAGCTCTACTCATCCATCAAGAATTTAGATGTCGCATGCCAGCTGGCTGTGCCTCACATTCAGCTATAATAAAGGAGCTAACTTATAGTTCCATCAAACTGTGCCTTTTTTTAAAAAAAAAGAATTGACGTGAAGATGAAATTAGTGTGTTGTTTTTCTATGGTTATTCTAGCATTCGCCTGTTTCTTGGCTGGAATGAAAAACAGGAATTCTAGAGGAAGGGGAAATGGCTTCTTGATTGAATTTGCTTCTTGATTGAACTTCAAGAGATGGAAATGTTCCTTCTAAGGGACATTTGTGTGGTTCTTGGTAAGATTCCCAAATGTTTTTTTAAATAGGTGTGTTTGCATATAGCGCCTGTCCATTATGAACAAAATCACTCTTCAAGGGTGGATCATTTGCAATCTAAACAGCAGCATCCAAAGAGACAGAACTGTCTGTGTCTCCAGATGTTTCTGTGGTCATGTGGCAGGCATGACTAGACACTGGAGCACACAGAATGCTGTTACCTTTTTCACCTATTTATCTACATGCAATTTCTTTCTTTGGCAGGAAGTTGAACTGGAACCATTCCTTAAATATCTTATTTACCTTATAATAATAATTTCTGTATCAGAAATTATTCTGGGTTGAAAGAATTTTTACGGAAGAAACTCTGCTCAGGGAATGGCCAAATGAGGCTCCTTTCATGACCCCAAGAGCTGGGACAGAGACGGGCACTCAATCCCTCATGCAGTACCCAGATCTCAATCTGCTGACTTGGCAGCCTTCCAGCTAACAAGATGAGCTTCTTAACCACTGTGTCACCACAGCCATTATTTTCCTTGAAAACCCATCTAGGGTTGCTATAAATTGGTTCTAACTTGATAGCGTAAAACAAAGTAAATATGTTATGCCGGCCTCAACAGGATCCTGGCCAATATATGGCTCCAACCTTGTTGCTAAGGAGAGTCGACCCACTGAACCAGTGGAATTTACAGAAGCATTGCCTAGCCATTCTGAGGGTAGATTCCAGCTCAGAGTAGCAACCGGATTTGGCTGAAGTTCCCGTGGATGGTTGTATGCTTTGGACAGAGCAAAGGAAATCTTTGCACTTTTTTTTAAAAAACAGTGCTGGAACTTCAATCCCTCCCAGGTGTCTCCGGAGAGGGGAGAAAAGCCTTTTTGTACAATTTTCTCAGCACATCTTAGACTGGAACAATATAAATCCACTTGTGTAATAAACCAGCTTAGGCGGAAAGTGACAGTCGGCTTTTTTTCCAGCTGAGTCAAATTATTAGAGGAAGCCCAGAGGGATCTGGGGAGGTTTTGCAGTGGGCTTTGGAGGTTTCTCAAGCCAGGCCTCTAAACTATAACATTGCTGAATGTCCTTGGGCAGATTACCAGTCCAAGAGGTGTTGCAGAGAATCGATTGAGCTGTTCTGTTCTATTGCTTGGATGATGTGCAGTTTTTTTTAACTAAGCTCTCCTTCCTCCGCCGCCTCTTCCTCTTCCTCCTTCTTCTGATATTGAAGTTCTTGCTCAGGCACTTCTACTACCACCCACCAGCATGATTTGGTGTTCTTGTAATATGTATTGGGTGTTTAATGTCTGGCCGGACATCCCACTATGGCAATGGAGTAGACCGCACAGCCAACAACTCAGTGCCGAGTGTTGGGTGGCAGTAAATAACCTGACTCCCTACAGGGGCCAATGGCTATGGGCGGATGAGACCCTTTAGGTGGGGTGATGGCCCCTGACTTGCCCAGACATGCCCAGTTGCTGCTGGAACATGCATGCCACCAGGGGACATGATTCAGCTGAGGAGGCAACAGGCTCAGTGGTAGCTGCAACTGTTATAATGTCCCCATGTAAAAATACATTACCCAATTACCAACCATTTGAACAACTATAGCATGCCTTAAAATCCATACATGATAGGCAATTTCTGAGTAACAGCACACTCGATAGCATGTAAATCGCATGTGTAATTCCCGGTAGCAAAATCGTTGTTGTGCAGAAGTGATCCAATAGATGCATTTTGAGACAATCAGCTGTCATTATGCTATGAACTCCTTTTGAGCTACCTGTCCAGAATGGAGTGCAGGTATTATTTCATTGTGTCATGCTACGTGTCTCATTTGATTTGACTTTTTTTATTTCTCATTTATTTCGCATTGGCTCAAAGCATTTCCAAGGTGGCTTATGGACAAACAGGAAATGTGAAAGGATATGACAAATCATGACAGTGTTCAAATAATCCAAAGCATTTAAATAGAACTGGGGTTTTTTTTTAATATGAAGAAGAACCAGTTTTGCTCATACCATTTAGCAGTTTCTAAAAGCCTAGGTAAGCGGAAAGATTTTATTTAGGACATGAAAGCTATTCAGTTTTCCACCTGGTGACACAGAGTACAGTGGCTCTTTGTGACTAATGCCAGGGTGCTTTTAGCACACACAACAAAGACCCACCTGTCCAGAATTGAGAAAGTTACTGAGCACTCTCCTAATTTTGGAGTCATATGTTCTGACAGCTTCAGCTCAACAATACAGTATTTGCCTGTCTCCCTTAGCACTTATATTCTGCAAGCAATTATATCAGGGACTCTGTTCCAGAAGGAAGGAAGGAATTGGCTGTCTGATGGGATCCAATTTGTTTGTTTGTTTATTTGCAAGCCAGTATGCTAGGCTGGTTTGCCAGGGATGAAAAACAAGAATCCAAGTTGGGGTGGTGAGTGGTGTTTCCACTTGGCTGTGGTTGGCTTCTTCTTGGCACTTCAGCTGCTCTGCCAAAACTACTGCACAGTATGTCCATCCATCCAGAATTGTTGGACTCCAGAAGAACTCTTGCTCCCTGTGCTGTCTCCATTAAATACAAGCAACCACAGCCACCACCAGGACAAAATAAGTCCTCTAAGGAAGGCCTTTCGACTCAATGCACATTTTGACATGAATGGACTTTTCTCACATTTACACAAAAAGAAAGGGGGCACTCAAATGCAAACAGGCGTACCGTTCCATGGCTGTATGGACACATTGGCCCTGCGTGGAGGCAAAAATGATCCATTAAAGGCATTAAGTAAAGGTAAAGGTCACCCGTGGCTATAAACAGATGAGCACTAAACCCAAAAGTTGGATATGGCTGGCTTTCGAGCATGGGCAACCTTTACTCTAAGGATATTTGTATGGACTACTACAGAGCTCAGGAAACATAGTTTACTGTTAGGGTAGAGGGTGATTTCGGTTCACGGGAGTGCATTCCCTGTTTCCCCCTCCTTCCTCGGGTTTGGATTTTGCAAGCAAAACTGTGCATTAAAAACACACACCACCCTCATCAGCCGTGCTCCACTAAAGCCCATCTGATCCGGAGGGACGTGACTGGTAAATAGAAGTTTAACAGGCTCAGAGAGAGGTGGATACACTCAATTACGAGAGCTAAGTAAGCCACTCACGTTTCTAGCCATGGACCACATTTCCAGCCTGCTTCCTAGCTTAATTCCATTACATTCATCTTAGGCAGAACCTGGAATGCATCTCTGGCCCTGCTGTTCCCATGAAAGGTTGCTCTTCAAATTTCTCCACCACTAGTATCCCATTGCACTGCATCACAACAAAATAACTATTGTATGCTAGTTGGTCTAATCCATGTGTCCTAGACTAAATACTGCTCAAATACAGCCCAATGGAAGCACTTCCTCCCTCTCCCCAGCACAGAGTTCACCCCACCCCTCTGCCTGTTGAGTTTGGACACACAGTCTCTAAAAGGTTCGCCAATACTGCTCAAGGGTCAGACATGACTAGCTTTCGAGCAAAAGAAACCTTTACCTTTAATTTCTGGCCTTCTTCAGGGGGGTATTGGGAAAAATGAAAGTTAAGAGGAACATCATATTACATTACTCATCATTTTACATTCGGAAGATGTACTAGGCACATTAGAATCATGTTACATTTAGAATGTGTTGTCTGGACGCATTACAATCATTTATACCACATGTTACATGAAACCATTTGCATTACCATTTTCATTATTTACAGGGAAAGCATTTGTAAGGCATATTCCAGAGTACATTTAAATATAACGTATTGGTACATATTAAATATGATAGTTACATATGTTACTTAAATGTGCTCCGGAATACACCTCATGAGTGCTTTCCCTGTAAGTAATGGAAATGATTCTGTGGGTGCAATGGGAGATCTCTTTCAGTCTGGTCCTTAGCCCCATTAAACCAACAACAAGATGGGAAAGACTTTTTACTTTTTATAAATAGCATCTTAGCTAATGGTCAAGACCAGGAGTGCCCAAACTATGGTCTCAATGCCAATTCATTTGGCCCGCGAAACCCTTGTCGCTCCCAGAAGCAGAAGTAAAATGTGCCTGTACGATCTTTGCACACACTTCCTCGGTCCTTCAGTCAATCAACTTTTGGACTGTTCACCAGGGGTGCCCAAACCCTTTGAGCCGTGGGCCGGTCACATGGCTCAGGGTGCTGGTCACTATGGCCCGGGGGCCAGATCAGGCCCCCAACGCCAATTTATCGGCCCACAAAGCCCTCGTTGCTCCCAGAAACGGAAGTAAAACGCGCCCATACAGCATTCAAACAACCATGTAGATCTTGGTTCAGAGAGCTGCAAAATGCTCCTAAAACCATCCTTCCTCAAGCTCCACCTTTGCCAATCGTTTGCTGAGTTTCTAGCTGTGTGTGTTTGTGCATAACAGAACTTCTAAAGAACTTGATTTCAGTTATTGAGGCATTTCCTTTGCTTTGTTGCCTCAACGATTTTCCAGTTGCCTAGCAGTTAGTTTAATATTTCTCTACAAAGGACGGACCAGTTTGTTTTCTTCATCTTTAAAAAAAAATCTATATTTGACGTCGGGTGAGGATCAAAAGTCTGTGTTTCTATGATTCCCTCTGCCATCTTGTGGGCATACTTGTCATCTCCCTGTGAATCAATTTCCTATACTGTACAGTAGTTCAGATGCAAGCCAACTTTTACACTAGACTCATCATTTAAATGCTGGATTTTATTTTAAAATCTGTCCTTTTTTTTTTACTTCTTTTCTCTTTTTTCCTGATTTTTCCCCACCACCGTATTCCTTTTATTTTCTTTTGAAGTGTTTTCTTCTGTATGACTATCTCCGTCACTTATGTTAGCATTTCCCAAACTATGTTCTGTGGAACTCACTGGTGGACTTCAGTTCCCAGAAGCCTAATTAAGTACATTGGCTGATCATTGCTTTTGGGAATTGACTTAGGCTTCTGGGAATTGAAGTCCAAAACCCAAAGGTTGGAAACTCTGACTTATGTTATTCCTTCTCCATTTTTCCTCCATTATAATTCTTTCTTCCTTCAGTTCTCCCTTTCTTCCCTTCCCTGCTTCTTTCTTTCTACTTCTCCATCCCATACCATCATGATAGGTCTGGCCCGCAAGATCTTGAGGTTATGACAGAGAAAAGAAATTCACACGTTATCATTTGTATTTATATCCGGTTGAATGAGAATCCTCAAAAAAAAAAAAATCCAAAATAATTTACTCCCAGCCTGAACTTGCTCAGTTTTAAGTGGTTCGACAGACGGTTTAATTGATCCTTGCCAAGGTTCACTTTTAACTACCACCACCTTTTTAAAAGCACAAGTAAAACCACAATTATCATGTTATCCTTGTCCTTTTACTGGTGTTTGTATGTGATCATTGCGAACCTCGGTTTACCTTTTGGTCACTTTCTGTTTGGCTTTGACTTTTTTTTTAATGCCATACAGACAATTAGCTATAGATTACAGGAAAGTAGAAAGTACGGTGGGAATGAAATAATTAAGATGGTGTTGAAATGAAGGATACAGAGAGAAACAGGTGCCTAATGGCATTTGGAACAGCTGTACCTGGCAGGAATCAGCTTCAAAAGGTACTTCAAGGAAGGGTTTGATGGTGGTATGCACAGCTGGATGAACATGGTAATAATTAAATTGTAAAACCCCTCTTGCAAATGGAGCAGCTGGATTAATTAGGAAGGTGCAAGCGGCTAAGAAGTGTTGCAAAAGGTGCTTCTGGCATGCATACCTGCAGTGAATGTACACAGAAGAGGTGTGGAAGGTTATGCACCAAGGACTCCTATGTTCATGTAAAACAAAGGAGATTATTGTGAATGGTTGCAAGTGCTTGGCCCTGACTGCAAAGACAGGAAAGAGGATTGGATAAATTACAGCTAGGGTATCCATAGCAGGAAAGCATCTAGAGTAGATAATAATAATTTCGTGTCAGAAATTGTTCTGGGTCGAAAGGATTTTTGCTGGAGAAACTCTGCTCAGGGGATGCCCGAATGAGGCTCCTTTTGTGTCCCCAATATCTTTTCCCCACCAAAGTGGTCCCTATTTATGTACTTGCAATTTCTTGCTTTTAATCTGCTAGGTTGGCAGGAGCTGGGACAGAGATGGGCACTCAATCCATCATGCAGTACCCAGGTCTCGAACTGCCAACTTGCCAGCCTTCTATCTAGCAAGGTGAACTTCTTAACCAGTGAGCCACCACAGCCCCGAGTGTAGATAATTAAACGTGAACACTTAGAACAGAGGGACTACTAAGAACCAGCCAAACCAGACTAATCTTTTCTCTCAAATAGAGGTATGAGCTTAACAGGTCAGAGGGTTGTGTGGATATAGGGCAGTGATGGCTAACCTAGGCACACTAGGTGTTCTTGAACTTCAATTTCCAGATCAGTGGGAGTGCTGACTTGGGCGTCTTTTAATTGAAGTCCAAGAACAGCTGGAGTGCCAAGATTGGCCATCACTGATATAGGGTGTCTCGATGTCCATGAAGTCCCCTGTGATATGTTCCTGTCGACAACAGTTGCCTTCACAAAAACTTGCATTGGGTGGATTTGTAGCTGTTTGAGGAACTGTGTCCAAAACCTAGGGTCGTAGTGGCCTAGTGGTTAAGATGCTGGGCTTGACAACCAGAAGGTTGACAGATCAGCAGTTCAAGACCTGAGTGCCCCATGTTGGGAACCCCTGTTCTAGACCCACCTCCGATCCTCTGAAAAACCTTTGTGTGGATTCCAGCCTTCGTCATGCTTTGAGCAGACCCATTAAAATCACCCCCTTTCCTTTGACTTCTAGGGTTTGAGTTGCTCTACCAGCCAGAGGTGGTGCGGCTTTATCTCTCCATTCTCACAGAAAGTCAAAACTTCAACACGTTGGAAGCAGCCGCCGGTGCTTTGCAAAATCTCAGTGCCGGGAACTGGACGGTGAGTGACAATCTGTCCAATTACTTTTAACGTTTTCAATGGCTTTCCGTTGCAAAACCCTCTTAGACTGCATAGTTTTCATTTGATGCCCAAAAAATTGCTTTGAAGGGAAGCCCTCCTTGTGGTTCCATACAAAACCTCTTTATGCCTAATAAACCAAAGTCAAAGATCCGGCCCGTTTTCTTTAAACTGCTGCGATACATTAAATTAAAATCAATTATTTTCCTCATTGTTGGTTAGGGTAAGGAAAATGGGTCCATTTTTAGGGAGAGCCAAGAGGGTGACTTTCTATAGTAGTGAAGCTATACTGAGTCCTTTCTGATATATGCAGCCCTTTGTCTGTTGAGCAGTATTTTATTTATTTATTTATTTACATTTGTATCCTTTTTAAAAAAGAAATCTTGTCAGAAGCACACAAAGGTGCTTTCCGGGTTGAAAGGGTTTTTGCTGGAGGAACTCTGCTCAGAGGACGCCCAAATGAGGCTCCTTTCATGTCCCCAAGTTGTTTTCCCACAGAAGTGGTCCCTGTTTATCTACTTGCAATGTCTTGCTTTCGAACTGCTAGGCTGGCAGGAGCTGGGACAGAGATGGGTGCTCATTCCATCATGCAATACTTGGGTCTTGAACTGCCAACTTGCCAACCTTCCAGCTAACAAGGTGAGCTTTGTAAACACTGCATCTAGTCCATCTAGGATATTCTCCCACTTTGCTTGGTGTACACCAGATTCAATTTTTTTTACAAACAACAATATAAAATTAAACATGATATAATACACAAAGCCAACAAACAATAAACCAAAAAGGTTAATTTATAGACAGAAAGCAAGTTCTTCCAACAGACACAGCTTTTACTGCTGGACTATTGTCCCCTCAGCAAGAATTACACTGGGGGTGCCAGGGGTCTCTCTGTTGTCCTATAAATTTCTCATGTATTCCTCACAGGGCACACCTATCAGAGTTTACTGCCTTATAGGGACTGCGGTGGCTTAGTGGTTCAGATGTTGCACTTGATGACCGGAAGGTCAGCAGTTTGATATCTGAGTGCTGTGTGCTAGAGTGAGTTCCCACCATCTGTCCTAGCTGCTGCTAACCTAGCAGTTCGAAAGCAAGGAATTGCAAGCAGATAAATAGGTACCACTTCAGCAGGGAAGGTTACAGTATTCCATGTGCTCCAGCATTTAGTCACGACCATGGAAACGTCTCCAGATTATTATTATTATTATTATTATTATTATTATTATTATTATTATTATTATTATTATTATTATTATTATTATTATTATTATTATTATTATTATTATTATTATTATTATTATATTTACATTTCTATACCGCTTTACTTCCCCTAGGGGAACTCAAAGCAGTTTACAACATATAAATACAACATCCAAAGTACAAAAGCAACATACAAATCTCAATTCAAACAATATGCAAAATCACAATTATAAAATTATATGTAAAACATCAATTAATGCAGGCTCTTTGGCTGTAAATGGAGATGAACACACACACACACACACATGGTTAAGATACGACTGGCTTTTGAGCAAGGGAAGGAATAGCTCAGCTGTGGAGAATATCCATGTTCAAATCCTGTAGAACCTCTAGGCATAATCTGAGTTTCTGTACTCTTAGAAACTGAGGACTTTCTCTGATAGTGATTCCAAAGAATTAATCCCTGATCTTTCTTATCTAGGGCTCCCTGCCTTAGATTCTACCCCTGAAATGATAGTAGGTTATAAACCCATCTAATAAAAATGCAGAGCCTAAGAAATGGTCCCCAACCCATTCTGTTCTTTCTTTCACAGTAGGTTCTTCTAGAGAAGCTAGGACCTATAGAAAAAGGTTACTGGCATTTTTAACAGGAACTGGGGAGTCCAAAAAGACTGTCTGAATGGACTACAAATCCCAGCCACTTACTCCCTTCAGGCCTGAAGCAGTAGTATTTTTTGTATTCTTGCATAAGGGGTGCTATCCATGGTCCTGAAATCTGGCTGTTCACTTTGGAAGATTCTCCTTCCGTGTCTAGGCCAGAGGTGAATCTGCCGAAATGAAGGCACCTTTTGGTGTGTTGTAATAATAATTTCATGTCAAAAATTATTCTGGGTTGAAAGGCTTTTTGTTGGAGAAATTCTGCTCAGGGACGCCCGAATGAGGCGCCTTTCATGTCCCCAAAATCTTTTCCCACCAAAGTGGTCCCTATTTATCTACTTGCAATGTCTTGCTTTCGAACTGCTAGGTTGGCAGGAGCTGGGGCAGAGACGGGCGCTCATTCTGTCATGCAGTACTTGGGTCTTGAACTGCCGGCTTTCCAGGTAACAAGGCGAGCTTCTTAAACGCGGAGCCACTGCAGCCCACCTTGGTGTGTTCATTCTACAGTTCCTTTCGCCTGACCTAGTGTGAGAAAGATTAGCCAACAACACAAGGTGGCCGTTACCAGAGTATGCCTGATTGTGGTTCAAAAATACCACAATCTTCGAGGAGGCTCTTTCTGTGTACCCAGCTTTGGAAAATAAGATATATTAGATAACCATCGTTTAGAGGTGCTCATATGTCATTATAAATTCTCATAATCTCTTAAAATACTGTTATAGAACTCAGGGAAACTGACCTTTTTCCTTCTCTTTCTCTCCTTCACCACCTCCCTTCCTTCTTGGCTAGTGGTCCATGTACATCCGGGCAACAGTACGGAAGGAGAGAGGATTACCCGTCCTTGTGGAACTCCTTCAGTCAGATTCTGACAAAGTGGTGAGAGCCGTCTCCATTGCGCTGAGGAATCTCTCCATGGATCGCCGAAATAAGGATCTCATAGGTGTGTTCCAAATGTTTTCTTGTCTCCGCAAGGAACATTCGTAAAGGAAAGGCCAGAGGAATGATTCTGGTTTAGAAAATCATCAAGCTTGTGCAACTGAGCCCTGGTGGCGCAGTGGTTAAGCTGTTGTACTGCAGCCAAAACATTGTGAGTTCAATCCTGCCAGGGATCAAGGTTGACTCTGCCTTCCATCCTTCTGAGGTCGGTAAGATGGAGCATCCAACATGTTGGGGGAAAATGCTAATTACCTTGTGAACGACCCAGAGAATGCACTAAGCCAGGGGTTTCCAACCTTTTCAAGCTGGGGGCCGGGTCACACTCAGTCAGCTTTGAGAGCCAGGCAGCCATTTTTCTTTACCCCCACAGTCTAACCCTGGCCAGCTTCAAAGGGGCAGCTATTTTTTCTCAAATGCCCTTGGAGAGGTGGGGGGCACATGAAATGGCATCATGGGCCAGATCCGGCCTACAGGCCTAAAGTTGGGAACCCCTGCACTAAGCACTATCTGGTGGTTTATAAGTGTAATTGCTATTGCTATATAATGCCCGCAGTTATGATGAAAGAAAGCTAGATTCCAACTTTGCCCTGCTGCATGGCCAAAGATTTCACTTGGGGAGGTTTAGATCATAGTCTCCTGGAGGTACTTAAAGAGCTTCCAAATGTGAAGCATATGCAAACCTTGTTCAGGGAGAAACAAGGAGATGCAAGCCCTTCTGAGAATGCCTTGAACAAAAAGCACAGCCACGTGCGTGCACATTAATGTGCAGCCTTAGTGATGGTTCCCTAGCGTCAGCTTGATGGAAGCTATAAAGCTTGTAATAGGCTAGCTACAAAGTTGGAATTGTAAAACACACACTCTTGTACCTCCCTGCTCCCCAACACACATGGGAAGTCCTGCATTTGGGTCAATATATCCTCCATTGTTATTATTTTAAATGTTTGGAATTATTGAGAATGCTTATTTAAAGCCTTCTGTTTTTCCACCACCAATTGCTGAGGTGCAAAGAATGACTAAAGAACCTAACTAAAGGACATTGGCTCTAGATATGTTAAATTAATCATATCTTTGCCCAGTTTCTGTAGAGAACATTCTTAATTTTTTGGTTGAATGGATGTATGCATCAGGTGGATCTTTATTAAGACCTGACTTTAGTTCTGGCATCATAAGGAGACCTCTAGACCATTACACCCTGACAGGACCCACCACAGATGGTTCGCTGGCCACCACGAGTCTATGGTTAGCAGTTGGATCTGGTTAATTGCCCACAATTCCAGAACCAACATTTGCATTGTTGGGTGTCAAAATGTTACATTCCTCGCTTATCCTTGGTGTTCTTTAGGATGTTACTGCTGCTTGCACGGCCACATAAACTTACCAGGTAGGATGAAGGCACTCCATAAGTCAGGGTTTCTTAACATCTGGCCCCCAGATGTTCTTGGACTTCAGTTCCCAGAAGCCCTGTTCAAGTGGTGTGCTGACTTGGGCTTCTGGGAATTGAAGTCCAAGAACAACTGGGGGCCCAAGGTTGAGAAATCTTGCCATAGGTCACTTTATGATGCCTTCTATTCTCATATCCAGGAGTGATTCTGAATTCTCTTCCATCTCAGCTCCCAATAATACATTGTCACTGTGACTTTTCTCCCAGCCTGGTGGTTACACTTGGTCATAAGCTTGTTGGGGATTGATTGAATGAAAGAAAGTGAGATGGTTTTTGCTATGCTCACTTCTTTCGATGTTCAAATCACATCCTCACCTCCTTCTGAACAAGGCAGGTGTGACTAATATATGGTAGCTGTCACTGCTATCCATAGTTCAGCCCATACACTTAGCCAGACCATGGTCTATTTAGCCTAGTAGCAACCCCTCTAGAGCCTTCCAGGTGTTTTGAGTTACAGCATCCATGAGCCTTGGCAATGGGACATGCTGATTGTATTCCTTTGAGTTGTAGTCCAAACTATTTGAAGGTCATCACCTACCTTGGACCTAGTCATTAACATCTGTTGTTAGCATCTCTCCAAACTCTCATGGAAACAGATTGTTTTGTTACTTTTTCAACTGGAGATGTTGAGAAATGAACTCAAGATTTTACCATGTGTTTTAACCCTTTTAGACTGTGGTGACACAAGTGGTTAAGATGCTGAATTTGATGACTGGAAGGTCAGCATGCCAGCAGTTCGAGACCTGAGTGCTGCATGATGGAATGAGCTCCTGCCAACCTAGCAGTTCAAAAGCATGAAATTGCAAGCAAATAAATAGGTACCACTTCTGTGGGACGGTAGACAGCATTCTGTGCACTTTGGTGTTGAGGCATGCCTGCCACATGTCTGCAGATGCAGACAGCACTGGCTCTTTGGCTGTAAACAGATGAGCACTGAACCCTAGAGTTGGATATGATTGGCTTTCAAGCAAGGGTGACTGTTACCTGAACCCTGTTAATTAATCCTTATAACAATGACCAAATTTGACTAATGGGAGTAGTTTCTATTTTCTCTCTCCAGGTAGCTATGCTATGGGTGAGCTGGTACGAAATCTGCCTAGCCGACAGCAGAGATCTTCCAAAAACCTGGAGGAGGACACGGTGGTTGCAGTCCTGAACACCATCCATGAAATCATTATTGACAGCTCTGAAAATGCCAGGTCCCTGATTCAGACACAAGGCATTCAAAAGCTGGTTGCTATCAGCAAGTCAAGGTTAGTTGTCCACAATTCCACAAAGTGAGACAGCAAATCCATGGGGAAGCTGCTTTACATTGGGTCACAGTGTTTGTCTATCTAGGCCCTGTATTGTCTTCTCTATGATTCCAGACAGATGTCGTGGCTTTCACCTGTTGACTTCATCCTTTATTAATCAATTGTCTGCACACAAACACTGAACTATGGACCCTCTTGGTCTACTGAACTGTGGTGCTCCAAGAAACATATGATGAGCAAACCAAGCGTAACCTCAAACTGAAAATGGAGAGCGAGACAACTGATAAATAATTTGGGGAATATCTTTCTCCCCACCTCACTCCATTCTATGTAATCAGTTAATTTGTAGACCAGAATTTTATTGCTTGCACAATTAAACAAACAATAAGAGCTGCTTCTTAGACTTCTCATCCTATTTCCAGCTGTTTTATGGCTCTGCATTCAATCCCATAACTAGATGCATGATAGGTAGCCCAGAATGCAGAACAATCAGATAAGCAAATGCCCTGATGCACTCAGAAAATCTCAGTAGAATTGTGGTCTTGATGTTACAGAAATGAACCCCAAACTGCAAATATCGCTTAGTTGTCCTAGTTGGATCCAACTTCCATTGGCTGTTTCTCTATCAGAAGGTACCTCCAGTGGCAGCCATCCTGGCTCATCTCCTCAGAGAGATAAAAATGAGACAACTATGCTCACACTCTTGGTCTAATTCCCTTCCATGTCTTTTAAGATGACCATTCCATCTGGTCATTTTGTGACCTCTTGATGTGACATAATGTGTTCCCTTTTCTTATCTTGCTCTGTTTGTCTTCGACTGGATTGATTCAGTAAAAGAAGTCACAGCCTTGAGTTGGCAAGAACTGAGTAGGGTTATTAATAATAAGACCTTCTTGAGATCATTGATTCGTAGGGTTACCATCCATTGGAATCAACTTGATGATGCATAAAACAACCATTTAAATTTTAAATCCCATGGTCTCCTTATCATTTGAGATTATGTTTCTTAGGTTTTAAACCATTGCTTTAAACTAAAACACCATGACTGCTACTGCTGAAGAGTCTTGTGGAAATGTGATAAATT
Source organism: Bradypodion pumilum (assembly GCA_035047305.1). NCBI lineage: Eukaryota > Metazoa > Chordata > Lepidosauria > Squamata > Chamaeleonidae > Bradypodion > Bradypodion pumilum. The sequence goes on along the minus strand of JAWDJD010000014.1, from coordinate 13,875,346 downwards.
GTCAGAGAAATACAGTAAAACCCTGACTTACAAATGCCCCGAGTTACATAAAATTTGACTTACATAATGATTTTGTGCTAAAACCATGTCCCAATTTACACAATTTCCTATGAGTTTGCTTTGAGTTGCATAAAGATTCTTTTTCCTATAGGTTTGCTTCGATTTACATAAAAATTTCATTTTTCCTATGGGTTTCTTTGAGTTACATAAAGAAATATTTTTTCCTACGGGTTTGTTTTGAGTTACAAAAAATAATAATACAATTTAAGCAAAAGCCTATGGAACTGACTTTTTTTCGTAACTAGGGGTTTTCCTGTATATGATACTAGCATTCATTTAGAATTCAATGACAGTCTCAAGAGGGTAAGACTAGTAGATGTTTCCAAATGCTAAATTCACACAATAAACTTTGTGTTGTTGTTTAGTTCATGATTCTCAGCATGTTTGCCATTGATAGCTTCTAGGGTAGCAAGTAGCTATTTCTTCTGCAAATAGCTATTTGTAATCAGGCCCTAAAAATCTTAGATGAACATATAATGTGATGAAGATGTTCATGGAAACTGATCTCTAAAAATAGCTTCAAATATGTTCCTTTGAGAGGATGACCAGCTTACCCTTCCATGTCCTTTGTACACATTATGTGCTAAATTGCCCATAGCTTCAAATATCATGAGTACATATGACTTCTCATGTCTGCTTGAATGTGTGTTTTTCTCCCCCCCCCCCCCATTCTCCAAAACCAGCCAGTCCTCTAGGGAAATGAAAGCGGCGTCTCATGTTCTGCAGATGACCTGGAGCTACAAAGAGCTACGGAATGTTTTGCTGAAAGAAGGCTGGAACAAGTCCCATTTCCAGGTGAAGGCAGAGCAGAGTTCTAGTTCAGGATTATATTCAAAACAAATGTAATCTTAACTTATGCTGGTCTTCATCACATGAATGGCAGGTACAGACAAGACCAAGGTTGAAATCCTGTTGCTTGGTTTAATAACTGGCCCTTGACCAGTGGTTCCTAATGTGTGGCCCAGGCCCCACAGGGGTACTTCAATTCCCTGATGCCTAAGTCAGTACATTGGCTGGTTGGTGCTTTGGAGAATTGACTTAGGGTTCTGGGAATTGAAGTCCAAAAACCAATAGTTGGGAAACACCGCACTAGACCAACCCCACTGAATGAGTTAGGATTTGGTTGGTCAATTTATCCATAAATTCAATGGATTCAAAATGGGTTTATCCTGGTTGTGCCTTACTGACCTAAAGGAAGTCCATTTGAATCAATGGAATTTACAGAGTACTTGCTCACCATATCCAGTGGGCCTACTTTAATGTGATATAACAGGTTTTGGGCCAATAAGTAGAAGATGTACAGAACAAAAGCACATTAAAATCAGCAGGAAAGGATAAAACACTAGAGTAGAGTTTGGGGAGAGAGCAGAAAACTTGGGTAAATGAATGAAATGCCTTGTTTCAGTCCTTATATCATACAATGTACTAAAGGGAGGGTGTAGGAGGATGATAGAACTGGGGCGGATCCTGAAGAGTAGCGACATGAACATTGACCCAAAAAAAATCACAATAAACTTAATTACCACTATGAAGATGGCATTCAAAATGTCTAGTACAGAAACTGCATTCCTAAGTACAAGTATCTTAGGAAAGAATTTTGGAGATAAGAAAAACTTTGGAAAAACTTGGTGTTTTAAACTCTTCTTCTGCTGCATCTGAATCTGAATATTGCTGATCCTCATGGCGATCAGCCATGAAGATTGTCCTGATAATATAATGCCATGGCCTTCCATCTGCTTTCTGTGTCGCATCATGGCACCCATATCACTGTTCCAGTTCCGTGAGTCACTTTCCGGTCCTGTGTCCTTTTGGCATGCAAAGTCCACCTCAGCCCCAGGCCAGTATGGATGAAGCTGCTTCCCTCCATCAAGATGGATTCAAGTGGGATTTAATCCATTTGGGAACCATCTCCCTTCCCTGTGGACTTTGGCACCCAAGGCCATTTGTCCTCAGGGTTGTCAGGTTAGTTAACCGCCACCAGACACTCAGCATCAAGTCACTGGCAGTATGGTCAACTCTATTACCATAAAAGGAAAACCTGGCCAGACTGTTTTGAACTGCCACTCCCAAAATATAGTGGTCCATGCTGTCTGAGAGATGTAATCCCTAATTTAGTGTTTTCCAAGTTGAGATAATGATGATGACAATGATGTGCCATCAAGTCAATTCTGATTTATGGCAGCTCTTTCCAAAGGTGTTATAGGTGCAGAATAGACAGAGGTAATTTACCATCCCCTTCATCTTGGGGCAACCTAGGAGTGAACAGCTTGCCCGAGCCACACAGGGTGGCTTTTCTCCTGGAAGGCACAAGTGGGGGAATTGACCTTCCAACGTTGAGTTCAGTAGCCATATATTTGACCACTGATCTAGCCAGTCAGTTTGGATAAGAGTTCATAGTTCCAGCCTCCCAAGGGGACTTCAGCATGGTAGCTATTGCTGAGTAGCATCGTGTTAAAAATAGGAAATAGATTGGTTTACCTGAAATGGGTGCTTTATTTCAAAACCTTTGCATTTTGCTTTCCACTCTGTTCCCTGCCAATGGCTGACTCTGACAATATCTCCCTTCTCTTCTAGTCTGCGTCAGCTACCCCGAAGGGATCCAAAGGTACCTCTTGCAGATCGGGCTACGATGACAGCACTCTGCCGCTCGTGGACAAAAGTCAAGGTCTGTTCTAGCCCCCCAAGGTTGCCATCTTGAGGAAGACCAAACCAGATGTGACGTTAAACTTTTAAATCAGGAATTCTCAACCTGTGGCCCATGGGCCAGATGCAGCCCATGGCACCATTTCATGTGGCCCACCACCACCTCCACCACACCAGAGAGTGCCATGTGGTGGCGGAGGGGCAAAATGGCTGTCTGGCCCCAGAAACTGTCTGAGGGAGCATGACCCAGGCTCCAGCTTTAAAAGGTTGAGAACTCCTTTATTAAATGGTTGAACCGGGTGTGGCATTAACCACCAGGCTGGCTGATCTGAAAGTGACAGTGATTGTGCAAGGGGCTGTTATTTCATGCCCTGGTTTAGATTTACAGAGAGCAGCACTGGAAGCCTAAGTCGGGACTCAAATACTGCAGGGGCAGAGGGGTGAAAGCCCCCCATTTCTATACCCAAGCTCTCATTTTGAATCAATAGTCCCCTCCCCCCCCCAACATGATTAAACATATGAATTACATTCATGTCAAGTTTGACCATAGTGCCTCAAATGTAATACACTCTGTTTAATTCAGCTAGCCTGTGGTAGCCAGTTTAGCTAGCCAATCTCACTCCCCAACCCATCTATTAAAGTGGTTATATTACAGAAATTATTGAAAATGCTTCTTGGCTTGGACTTACCCTGTTGTTACTGTCGGCAGAGCAAGCAGAGAGGTGTTGAGGATGAGAATGTTTATTTTACTTACTTACTTACTCACTCACTTACTTACTTACTTACTTACTTACTTACTTACTTACTTACTTACTTACTTACTTACTTACTTATAAATAACTGTAACTATAGAAGTATGTTTATAGTTACAGTTAAAGATAAGTAGTATATTTCAGGAGTAGTAATGATATTTGTTTTATTTAAGTTGCAACTGTAAAAAATATAACTTTTAATGGGGCAGACATCCAATTATAACTAGAGTGGAATCTCGGTTAACAAACAGTTCGGTTAACATAAAAATTGCATAACAAAAGGAAAACCATAGAAAATAGTGACTCAGTTTACAGGATTTTTTTAAAATTGGTTTTCAATGTATTCCTATGGGAAACCGTGTTTCGGTTCATGTATTTTGGTTTTCAATGCATTCCAATGGGAAATTTGGTTAAAGTAATTTCCGCTGTAAGAAACATCCTGGAGAATGCATTAATTGTGTTAATGGAGGTTCCACTGTAATTACTTTTTTTTAAAAGCGATCCAAGTTCTTGGTCAACCATGCTTTTCTCACAACAGTTTCAATTCTTTGCTTTTGTAGATCCTGAGAAGACTGGGAGCCGAGATATGATTCCCATGGATGAACTCGGACCAGGTAACGGTCCTTGTAAGCAGCCACTCTTTGTCTTTTTCAATAGTAAATGCTGTCACTCATTGGATTACTCAGATTGTTTTCATGGATAAGCCTTTTCAAGCTGATGTGGAGTTGCCATTTAGAGGGAAAATTTTCTTTATAGTACTTAATATATTGCCCATGGCTGAGCATTAGGTATTTTAGTTTATTTCTCTCCTTCGCCAATAGTTTTTTTGTTCCTAGTATAATTATATGTATTTTTTAAATGTGTGGCTGTTTACAATGTGTGAGTTTTCTGTTGTTAGTTGCCCAGAGTAGGAAAATCTCCTAGATGGGCAGGGTATAAATATAATAAATGATAATAATAATGTTATGTTTGTGTGTATATAAAATACATATCAGTATTAATCAGTCAGGCTTAGTGGTTAAGACATTAAGCTTGAAAACTGGCAGGTCGGCAGATTAGTTCAAGACCCGAGTGCTGTGCAATGGAGTGAATTCCTGTCTTCTGTCCCAGCTCCTGCCAACCTAGCCGCTTGAAAGCAAGAAATTGCAAGTGGATAATAGGTACTGTTTTGGTGGGAAAGGTAACAACATTCCATACACTTTGGCATCTAATCATGCCTGCCACATGACCGTGGAAACATCTGCAGACACAAATAGCACAGACTCTTTGGCTATAAACAGAGATGAGCATTGAGCCCTAGAGTCGGACATGACTATATTTCAAGCAAGAGAGACCTTTACGTTTACTAATCATGATTTCACTGCAATTCATTTTAGGTAGTCTGGGTTTACATATTGGTAAGTTCTCAGTGTTGTAGTTTCCTTGATGTGCTGACTGGGGATGATGGACACTGTAGTCCATCATAACTGGAGGGCACTGGCTTACAAAAGGCAGATTGGAGTTCCTAAATGTAAGCCCAACATGGTCAAGTGGGGGCTGCTGTGGACAACAACAATGCACTGTGTGAATGTGGAGAGATACAAAATCCCAATGTGGCAGTTACTATCAGAAACATGTACCGATGAGGATTTAATTTTGAACAAAGACAAAGTCAGGAAGGCAGTTTCATTATGGCAGATTAACTCCTGGCCAAGACATGAAAGAAGCAGCGGCAGCTGCAAAGTTTTATACCTGAGAACTGTTTATTACTCTCTGAAAGTTAAATATTGTTTTGAAACAGGTTAAGTCCAGTTTAATCCTCTGTGAGAAGGGAGGCCATGAGCCTATGGGGGTGGCACACAAAATGCAGCCTCCTCTTCTTCAGAGCTCCAGTGGTAACAATAGCAGAGAGAGAAACGAAAGGGGGGAGAGAGAAAAATTCTATAATGAGTTTCATATCCTTTCACTCCAAAGATTCCTGCCAGCACGAATAAGCTCTCAATATGTTGCTGTGAAAAAGGAACTTCGATATGCACACTATCACAGTAGGAAGGAAGGAACATCAAATAGGATCACACGGCAGGGTGACTGTGCATTAACCAATCTGATAGTATAAGCCTATAAACAGAAGGTCCATGTCTGGAAGACGTTGTTACTTTCTCCTTCACAGTAGCAGGCTTGCTATGGCTTGGTTACCCCCTGTGGGTTTAAGGAAGAATGGAAACTAGAAAGAAATCAGTGTCTGAATGAAGCAGCTCCAGGTGGTGGGATTCAGGAAGACATTAAGCCTGTTTATTTATTAAGCTGGAGAGAGGGGAAACGTGAGAATGTGATATGCTCAGGGTTCCTCAAATTGGCTCTCTGGGTGTTTTTGGACTTCATTTACCAGAAGCCAAAGACAGCACTCCTGCTGATCAGGGCTTCTGGGAATTGAAGTCCAAGAACATCTGGAGAGCCAAGTTTGAGGAACCCTGTTCTAGATCATCAACTGTAGAGGCTGAATGTTCTTTCTAGATCAGAGGTTCCCAGGGCTGATCCAGCCCTAGGTGCCATTTCATGTGCCCCCACCCCTCCAAGGGCATTCAAGAAACAAAATGGCTGCCCCTTTGGAGCTGTTGGAACAAAATGACCACTCCCATCATGCAGGCATGGCAAAACAGCCATCTGACCCTCAAAGCTGACTGAGAGAGCGTGACCCAGCCCCCAGCTTGAAAAGGTTGGGAACCTCTGTTCTAGATAGCCTAACTCAGGCCTTGAAGAACCTGTAGCACCCCAAATTCCATCAGCAACAGTTAGGGACAATGGGAGTTGAACAACTGTTGGACATTATCTGGAGTCCAAAAGATTTCCACCCCTGTCCACCCCTGTACTAGAACTGGTAATATCCCCTTCTCAGCTCTAGATGCCTGGGAGCCTCCAATTAAGATTTCAGCAATCTGGCAGGTGCATGAACAGGTAGACCAAGAACAGCAATGCTCAGAGCTAGAAAGCAGTTGCTGTTTTGGTTGGTTACCTCACCCTGTCATATCAGCTCTTGAAAAAACATATTTGTGTGTTCAACCAACTGGTTGGTGTGCATACACACAAACCCCAACTGTTGGCTGTAGAATGGACTATGCATGGAATATGTCTCCTCCTTGGGCTGTTTGGGCAAAGCAGAGCCAACACTCTTGGCCAAAGCTGTTCAGCAGTAGCATCAATTCCCTCAAAAGGTGATACTTTCTCCACTGTGGGAGATTTCTGAATCAGAGATTAGATGGTGGTCTATCAGCGATGTCTCAAGTCTGCCTTTCCTGAAATAATAGGGAGATGGCTATTGTTCCTTCAACTCCACAATGCTATGATTCTTATATTTCATGCTCCACTGCTGGAGATCCTGCAACTTTGCTTACTGCCTTGTGTCATTCCTCCATAGATGGCTACTCTACCATTGATCACCGAGACAAGGAGCGGAAATACAAAGCCAACGATAACATGGGAGATGCATCAGAGAAAGAACCATTAAAGGTAAGTAGTGTTCTTCAGAATTAGCTTTAAGACACTCTTCACTCCCTCAGTTAATTTGTTAATCATAGGTCTATGCTTTGAGATGTCCTTGAGTTTCAGAAGTAGAATCTTCTTCTACTGTTGCTGTAACCAAATCTAGGCAATCCTCATAGCAATCAGCCATGAAGACTACAGTGGCTTTTTATCTGCCTTCCGCATTGCAGCGTGACACCACATAGTAACACTGATCCAGTTCTGCAAGTCGCTTTCTGGTCCTGAGCCCTTTTGGCACACAAAGTCCTCCTCAGCCCCAGGCCAGGATGGATGAAGCTGCTTCCCTCCATCCAGATGGATTCAAGTGGGATTTAATCCACTTGGGGACCATCACCCTTCCATGTGGACTTCACCAAGGCTGCTAGTCCTCAAGGTTGTCAGGTTAGTTCACTGCTGCTTGGCGCTCAGTGTTAAGTCACTGGCAGTATAATTTACTCTATTACCGTAGCAGAATAACCTGGGCAAACTTGCAGAGCAAACTGAGAGCGTCTAGTTCTTCCCACCCTGACCCTCCACTTTGGGTAGCAACTGGCAAACATTCTTAGGCAATGGTTGTGGCTGCATTAGTGTTAGAAGGTTTTTGATCTCCCACAGTGTCCAAGACTTGTTGTGAGTGATTAAAACCATGGTTAGTCTAAGCCAGGGGTTAGCAAACTTGGCTCTCCAGATGTTCTGAAGAGCTAAGTTTTCTGACCCTTGGTCTAAGCCAGTGATGGCAAACTTTGGCATTCCAGGTGTTCTTGGACTTCAATTATCAGAATTTGAAGTCTAAGTCAGCACTCCTGCTGATCAGGGCTTCTAGGAATTGAAGTTCCAGACACCTGGTGTGCTAAAGATTCGCCGTCACTAGTCTAAGCCATCTAGTACTGCTTAGAGCACCAAGCTTTCTCCATCATTGGTCCCAATGAAGCTTCGTGGTAAGTATGATCACCAGTTCCTGACAGTGATGATTCTTATGAATGCTGCTTTCAACAAGACTTTTGCTAGGAGACCTCCAATTGATGTTGAACTCTCGTTTGCATCCACCAGGTATCCAGGTTAATGGTGAAATAAACTGGGGGAAGTAGGAAGGCCTGTATATTTCTTCGGGGTCTGATTTTTTCCTACTCTTCACATTTTAAATCTACAACAATCCCACTAATTCCCCACGACTGAATTTGGACACCTTCCTCGCCTGCAAACTCCTCTGTAGTGGCTCTCAGAATTGAAGTGTTTTGTATCTTTTAACTCCTTTTAGTACTGATCAGAAACCATTCCTTTACCCCTTTTGCTTGTCCCGGGGGAGTGCTAGGGACGGTCTCTTGCCCTTCCCAGAGTCTCATTGTGTATCTTTTGAGAGATTTCTAGTTCCTAACATATTAACAGCTGCTAAGTTATGAGTGTCTTTCTGTGTTTTTGTTTCATTACTTTCAGTTGCCCTATTTAAAGATCTATCCTAACTTTAAGATCTATAGCTATGCAGGAAATTATTTTTCCTTTGTGTTTTCCATGAACAAAACCTGGATTTGTGCAAATACCTGTCTAGCGCAGTGCAGTGTGTAGCTGGCAGTGTAGATGTGCTCAAAAGCATTTGTAGTCACATGAGTAAACATTCTCCATTTGTGCAAGAAATCTATATATATTTTATAAGCAAACAAAAAGACATTTCTGCTATGCCAGTAGCCAGTCAGTATTACGACAATGGCTTGCTTAGCTTTTTGCTTGCCATCTTCAGAACAATTCACTTCTTTGCTTCTAACTCATCACAGGACTTTTAAATGGGGAAAAGGGGAGTTTGATCAAAGGTATAGGCCAGTGATGGCGAACCTTGGCACTCCAGATATTCTTGAACTTCAGTTCCCAGATGTCCTAGTCAACAGGAGTGCTGACTTGGACTTCTGGGAATTGAAGTCCAAGAACACCTGGAGTGCCAAGATTCACCATCATGGTTATAGGCTGTATAGCTCCAGGGGTTTATGACAGCATTGCAGGAATCTACATAAATAGGTATTTTTTTATTCACAAGCTCATAATAAGATTGTAAAACCTATAGAGGTCAACAGCCTATATAGGCTACAATAGTTTTACAGTCATATCTATGCCCTGAATTTTGATATATGTTTAATTATTGTGGCACTGGACTCTAGTCACCAGTTTCCATTCCCCTTGCTCTTGTAAACCACATTTATACTGATTCATATATATCTTTCTCACTTTTAACCACATCCAGTGTCTTTCATGCCTGCATTCAAAACTGTTTGACACGCAAAATACAAGTCAAAGCTCCCCACCCCACCCCCACCCCCACTGATTAAAATAATCTGTTGTCTTGTGTTCCCAACAAATCCTATAAACTTGATTTTGCTGGACCCTATGGCTGAGAGTCTTCAGGCTCAGGTGCGATCTTGAGTGCTGCTCTCATGATGTTCCATTGAGCAGAACCATCTGTGGGCAAGAAGGATTATAGCACTACATGCACGATGTTGTCCCAAGGATCCTTAAAACTGAGGAGGCCTCATATTCCTCTTTTGAGCTTGGGCTTGTTGGATAGTGGAGGGGAAAATGCATGTGGTTTTACATACTTCGATAGCAGTGGCTCTCATTTCAGATGGGAGCATCTCTCCCAGCCCTATTTGGATAGGCTGGAGGTTGAACCTGAGACCTTTTTTCATCCTGTCTCACATAACTGCGGCTTGACTTGTTAGGAATGGGATCACAGAAAGCTGCATTATGCTGAGTTGGATTGTTAGTTGTGTAGTTCAGGATGCTTTATACTAGAGAATAGTGCTGTCCAAAAGTCCAGGAGCTCTTTGACCTACTTTGGGAGACTGAATCTGTCCCTATGGCTTCTATCCTTGCAAATTTTTATTTTGATTGATCAAGCGATTGATTGATTGATCGCCGAAATGTTTTTGCCTTCTGGTGAACTGAACCTGGTTCTTCCCATATGCAAAGCTGGCAATCTGCTGTGAACCTTTCCTCTCCCCACCTTTTTTAGAAAGCTTTCCATTTATGGTGTGCAAAGTCTTTGATCTTGATTATTGCTGCTACTCCTCCTTTAACCCCTAACACTCCTTGTAACTTCATCAAATGTGTCATTGTTCCTACACAAGATGTGTATCGGTATGAAACCTCTCATGAAGACTATGAGGGTTTTGCTGGGTCACCAAGTAGAGTTTACGCACCAGGAGATTATAGCAGTGTGGCAGAGGCCTCTGTGCCCTACCTACAGCAACCTGGCTTTATAAAGAAGAGCTTTTAATTTGTTCTTCAGTATCAATCAGTAAACATAGAATCATAGAATAACTGAGTTGGAAGGGGCCTTTGAGGCCATCGAGTCCAACCCCCTGCTCAATAAAGGAACACGAATCAAAACAGATATGGCAGATGGTTGTCCAATGCTCTCTTGAATGCTTCCAGTGTTGGAGCACTCAACATCTCTCGAGACAGTTGGTTCCACTGTTGTACTGCTCTAACCATGGCCCTTAATTGGGCATTTAGGAGAACTTTGTTTACCTAAATGGATGTCTCCATGGTTCTGAGGAAGGATAGGAAGCCATTTTACCAAGAAAGGAGACTTTGTTACCAAACTGGTTGCTGTAGGGCAGTACGTCCCCATAACCCTCATTATGACCTGTATTGACAAAGTCTGCTGGACATTGCAGTCCAAGAGCATCTAGAGATATGTGACTTTTCCTATCACAGAAGCAATGGATTTGGGTGCATAGGAGTTTTTTGAATCATTGGTAATAGGTTGACAAAGATTAATCTTGTTATAAGTCACCATACACAACATCAAATATCTTGGAACATGTGTTTGCCATGAGTTGGGGAGAAGACTTCATGTGTGTGTAGAAAAAGGTAGCCATTGCTTAGAGAACATATTGTAAGAGTTTGTGATTGATATTTTGTCAATAAAGCCTCATTTACCTACAATTTCCCATTCCCCCCTATGTGTGGCAGCTTTTGGGAGACCCTGTATTGAACCAATGTTGCACAGTGACATTCGGCAAGTGAAATATGTGTCTAACAATTAACTCCTATGCAGTTGTACTGTACAGTATTTTAAAAATAAGTCCTTTTGAGCTAAATGAGAAATACTATCAAGTTTGGGATTGACCGAATGTGGTTACACCTTAGAAACTAAGCTGACTTGAAATCAGCTCAGAAAAGTTCCTGGCCCCACTGGAGCTATTAATGAGACTATTCATGCTAAATTATAGGCCTCTTGCATCTTATGTGTGTGCGCATGCACAACAGGGCCCTTGTAACCTGATGTGGAGCTGTACGTAGCTTCTATTTGTTGTCTTGTTCTGGGGCATCATCCCAGTGATTGCGCTACATGTTGGGTTGGTGGACCAGCCTTGTATGTCATCTGCTGAACAGCACTGGTTGCATACATAGAGCATTATTGCAACCTCACTATATAATGCTCTTCTATCTAAGTGGTGTTGTATTGTTTTGTATTCAATATGCTTCATTAAAAAAAAACCCGCAAAGTGTGTAAAAAGGTGTCCACCAAGGCTTACGCCAGAATGTTATCATCAATGTACGCTGAGATAAGTGCCTCATAGGCCAATGTTTTGGCATCAGTCACTTCTTCTTCTGCAGTATCCGAATCCAAATATTGGCGATCATCATGGCGATGAGCCATGAAGACTGTCTTGATAATATAATGCAGTGGCCTTTTATCTTACTTCCATATCACAGCATGACACCCGTACCACTGATCCAGTTCCACGAGTCACTTTCTGGTCTTGAGCCCTTTCGACATGCAAAGTCCTCCTCAGGATGGATGAAGCTTCTGCCCTCCATCAAGATGGATTCAAGTGGGATTTAATCCACTTGGGGACCATCACCATTCCCTATGGACTTGGCCACTCAAGGTCATTAGTCCTTGAGTCAGTCCTGTCAGGTTAGTTAGTCCTGTCAGATTAGTTAACCGCTGCCTGACACTCAGCGTCCAGTCGCTGGCAGTATGGTCTACTCTATTACCATAGTCAGGATAACCTGACCAGACTTAGATCAAAGTCACACCTCTTCAAAAAGATGGGAGTGTGACACCATAGCCCCGTGATGGCAAACCTTGGCACTCCAGATGTTCTTGGACTTCAATTCCCAGAAGGCCAAGCCATACGGGTGCGTTTTACTTCCACTTCCAGGAACGATGTGGGCGGCGTGGACCAGATGAATCACAGTAAACCCATTTGTGTGGATTCACGGGGGCTTGGGCTTCTGGGAATTGAAGTCCAAGAACATCTGGAGAGCCAAGGTTCGCCATCACTGCCATAGCCTTTACAAATCTGTGGGGATTTTGCCATCCATTGTTCTTCAAAGTGCTTTACATTTCCTGATAAAGAAAAAGACAGAGAATCTGGGAGAATCTGAGAAAGTTTTAGGTGGCTTATGTGAAATAGACCACCCGCATGAAGATTTTTCAAAATGTCAGGGAGCAAACTATAGCAACTCTACAATGTGGACTCCTCTGTGTGGAGCATATACTGATCATGACTCATTGTGTGCTGATCTCCAGTATTTGTGACCCATTGTTATGGAAGTCACATGCTGTGAACTACTGACTAATCTGGTGTGGTCTACTTGACAGCTCAAGAGCTTGCTATTGATGTTTGCAATGAAGCACATATTTTGCTGATTCTCTGTCTTTCTCTCTCTCTCTTTCTGTGCATTAATGCTTCCATGCAAGCCTTTTGAAGCTGCAAATTGGTTCATCTGTCTGTCTGCCTGCCTGTCTGATTAATCTGCTCTGTTTTGCCTTTTTAACGCCTCACCCTGTCTGCAGCAGAATGACACAAATAGGAAAACCATTAACAGGAGTAACAGGGCTTCGGTGACTCTGGTGGATGCCCGTGACCCTAAACCCCAGCCTGTTGACTCCTGGGTCTAATTTGTATGCATGGTAGGTTCTGTTCACCGTAATTGGTGCTGATGATTAACTTGTTTGTGCATGATCTTGCATTGCTCTGTGTTCTCTTCACCCACCTGATTTCTTTGTAGGCCAGATGGTGGTGAAGGGGAGGAAACAGCTTGGTTGCAATCCTTATGGATTTTAATAAACCCTCACTCAGGAAATGGGTCAACTTGAGGTCCCGGTTGCTGTCTTTTGAAATGGTGCTAAAATGACTGCTATGAACTCAACAGGTGGAACAAGCAAGAATAACTCTGGTGGTTCCTTTGCCTTAAAGTTCCCTAAGCTGGCATTCTGCAGATAGGGGTTGCAGCCCAACACATCCATAGGGCAATGTCTGTCTGTCCGTCCGTCCGTCCATCCGTCCGTCCACCCTCCAGTTCCAGCGTGAACTTGACAAGTTGGAAACCCAACTTCAGACTTCAGTAATTGAGAACCAATGGAAAACTCTCTATCTTGGAAAATGAATACCTCTGTGTCCCCTTTACTTCTCTGTTGATTTCCAAGGTATATTCACTTTGGGCTGAACTCCCTGCTGCTGTTTGGGCATTTCAGTCCTGTGTTCAACACAACTTGACTTCCATTGTTTGAACCCACCTCAATCCTACATGACTCTGTGTGTAACAACACCACTTCTTGTTAGCTGCTAGGTAGCAACGTCATGTTCAAGCAGCTGACTCAGTTCTTCCTGTCTTGTTTAGGGATTCAAGTAGACCTTACACCAAACACCTCTTTGGAAGGTAATGTTCAGACATAAGGGTGACCATGCACAGACCAGTTCAGGCTAGTCCACCGTGTGATAGAAAGGGGTGTTGTTCCCTGTCCTCTCGCAGAATGAGAGGTCTTTCCAAGCTGAGCCAAGTCATTTTAAAGCCTCGTCAATGGGATTAAAATTACAAACAGTTGGTTTCCCCCACCTTAAAAGGGAGTGATTACAAGTCCTTGTGGAAGTATAGTCTATGGAAAATTGAAGATTGCTCATTTAGTGCCAGTGGCATAGATCCACAATTTAATATGATATCCACTTAGTTTACGCCAAATATCTCCTCTCTTATAAGATGGGGACTCTTCCTCAATGTGGTTGAAGCAGTAGCTATTTCTGCCTGTGGTCAACCGAATTTCCAAAGTTTTGGGACACAGCCTGCCACTGCAACCTAATTCTCCTTTCTTCTTACACACGAGTTCATTATATCAGACTGAGAGGTGGTTATTAATTGTATAAGAACAGCCACCTTGATAATCCATGTGATAGGAGGGGGAAATGTGTTAAAACAGGGGTTCCCAACCTAAGGCCTGTGGGCCAGATGCAGCCCAAAGTGCCATTTCATCTGCCCCGCCCCATCCAAGGGTATTTGAGAAACAAAATGACTGCCCCTTTGAAGCTGCTGGGACAAAATGGCCACCCCCATCGTACAGGCAGGGCAAAATGGCCATCCAGCCCTCGAAACTGACAGAGAGAGCATGACCCGGCCTCCGGCTTGAAAAGGTTGGGAACGCCTGCATTAAAACATTTTAAGTGCAACTCTAAGCCTTCCAGTAGTACAGGACGTGTCCCCCATTTCAACACCCATCTCTGGGGGAGAGGCTTTTGCACTCATGCTGATGGGATCTCCATTGGCATCCCCTTGGCCACCTAGGAAGCAAAATGGTGGATCAGATAGGTCTTTGATTTCATCCATGACAACCTTCGTAACGATTTGAATTCCTGACTTAGTGCCTCCAACAGCTAAGCCATCTTGTCTGTTCCATTTGCTGTAGGACCTTGTCAATGTTGAGGTGGCATTTCAGAGATGGAAGAAGGACATTTCCCCCACACCTTCTTTTCCTATCTTGCCACTGACTTCAATACAGGTTTTAATGGCTGGCTGCTTCAGAACAAGTGGCCAAAGGTTTTCTTGAAACACCTACATATTGTTGTGTCCAAAACATGCGGTGGGTATCAAAGACCATGCACTGCCGCTAGTATCTTAAGATACTTGTCAAGTCCTCCAATTTTTACAGCCAGTTCCAGAGGGTGTTTCTACTCAGTTCTGATTCAAAATAAGGACTATGCTATACCACTGCTTATAAATCGCTTGCGGTTCACTTCCTGCACAAACAGGAAATGTGCTTTGATTTGTTGTTCAGTCAGACAGTTGAGTCTGGCTCTTTGCAACCCCATGGACCATAGCACACCAGGCTCCTCTGTCAATGGAATGACTTGATATCCCTCTAGATCAGGAGTGCCCAAACTATGGCCTGTGGGCCAGATCTGGCCTGTGCCACCTAATAATTCGGCCCACGCTGCTCCCAGAAGTGGAAGTAAAACACACCCACGCATGCGCAAAATGTTGCCATGAAATTTATGGCAGTGTTTTGTGTATGTGCAGGCGCATACACTTTTGCTTCTGGTGGGAGGAACCACATGACTGGCCCACGGCCTGAAAAGTTTGGGCACTCCTGCTCTAGATACCAAAGTGGAGGATTCTCTAATATTACACAAACAGACTTATATGGCAGACATAATAGAATCTCTGCAGGTCAACAAGGTGCCTCTGGATGTTTTAAAATTTTGTTTTTATTCTTTGTAATGAATAATATGAGCCCTGGTGGTGCAGTGTTTAAACTGCTCTACTACAGCCAAAACTGCTGCCGTTGCAAGTTCGATCCTGACCAGGGCTCAAGATTAACTCATCCTTCCAAGGTTGGTAAAATGAGTACCCAGCATGTTGGGTTCAAAATGCTAATTACCTTGTGAATTACCCAGAGAGTGCTCCAAGCGCTATGGGATGGTGTATATGTGTAATTGCTACTGCAATGGCATCTTCAAGTTAAGTTGTGCAGGTAAAAGACACGGGTCCCTTTAGGTTTGGGAATTTTTAGCCAGGAGTCTTGGAAGAAACGACTGTCCCAGTCCACTACTGAGGAGACAGGCAGTTGTGGGAATAATTTGGTGTGGCTAGGGTAGGAAAATGCTAATGAGACAAAAAAAATGCATGCATATCCAACATTACAGGGAGAAAAAGAAGCGGTGAATGGACATGCCTTCTTCTCTAAGGGTGCTGGGTGGGAATGAGAAGGAATTGCATTCCTTTACAAGGGAAAATGCAGTATATTCTCAGGGTAGGGCAGAGTTTCATGCAACGTTATTTCCCCAACTGCTCAGTTGTTTAAGCTGGTTCTGCAGACCCGTTCTTTTGCATTAATGAGTGCTGACTCTTCTTTTTCAGGGCTAAAGTCCAGCTGCTTGTTTTATTATTCTTATTCTCATTATTTTTTCCTCAACTTAAAAGAAAACAAACAAAACCAAGAAGAACCAACACACAGGAGCTCATTAAAACCATCACTGCCATACCACTTCAGAGGGCCTTGGCATCCGCGATGTCGTCGGTGGAACCAACCAAGGGTGCAGATTGTGTGAGGGCGGGGGCTGGAGGACGGACCGTCGGCCATTCCTGGAGCAGCATGCCTTACCCCGGGGACCGTTCTGCTGTAAGAGAACCAATCATATATTCCCACCCAGCCTCCGCCCACCCTCAGCTTCGCGCAGAAGGCGCGGGGGGATCTGAGCGGCATGCTTACGTCAAATGGATTCAGTGCTTAATTGACTCTTCTATGTGGTTGTTGCCAAGTTAAGGAGATGAAGGTCATGAGATGGAGATGATGATGATGATGAAGGTTTTACATGTGAAAGAGAGAGGGGGGAACCCTACAAAATATTCCAAGTATATCTTAGGGTATAGTAACTGAAAATAGCACTTTGCTCCCTTCCCCCCCTTTTTTTGGAACTGTGAATTTTTAAAGAAAAAATAGTGATGATGTTGGGTTTTCTCTTTTCTTTTTATGATCTATAGTGGAGGTTTTATTCTTTTATCCATGGGGAATGCAGAATTGTTGAGTGTGAGTTTGATGGATGTTGATGAAAGATGGGGGTGGGATCTTGGTTGATAGGGTTGGAAAGGTGGAGGCTGAAATTGACGTGGGCTGTATATTCTGCTTTTCAAGTCACCGATATCACACTCTGCTCTCTCTATATTATCATTTGGTGTACAGGTCATCTGCCTTTTGACTTCTGTAATGGCTCTGTTTCTACTGCCGGTCCTATAAAATGGTTACTTTGAGGTTATGTCGTCCTCATTTAGAAGGGGGGGAAGACAAAGACGCAAACAAAAATCTCCGTTTTTTGACGTGGTGGACTTTCTGTTGTGGATAATGTTTGTAATAAGGCCTGTTCTTTCAACCTGGTTGACAACCAATATTGGCGATTTAATTTTAACCATCCCAGGAGTTCTCACCCTAACATAGATAGCAAAGACTTTCGATGAAGGTGGAACCTGTCCTGCAAGAAAGATGATCTAGAATGCATCCGAAATGGGGCTGTACACGAGTCTTGCTTTTGCTGATTTTTTTTTAAAGGATGAAAGAAAGAAAAAGATTATTCACTGCTGGAGTTCATCTGTGATGATTTTTTTTGGGGGGGGGGAGGGGGCTATGCTTTTAGCAAAATAATCCAAAAGGAACTATTTTCTTCAGTTGCCTATGTGGGGATAGTTTAGGATGTAATCCTGTACCCACTCACCTGGAAGTAAATTCTGTTGAACTTCATGGGATTTCATGATTAAATAAACATGCCTAAGTTTCTGCTGTTAACCTGTGACTAGGGTTGTACACTTGAACCATAACATCCTGTTTATGTGCAAAGCCTTATTGGAAATCTGTTTGTTATATGCATTTGCAACAAGCTGTTTGCCATTACCGCACGTAACCATATCCCTGTGTACTGTATTCAGTAATGCTTTGTGCTTTGACCACATTAATTTCTTTGGGGTTAGTAGGCAGAAAATGGAAGCAAGACTCTTTAAATTTCTAATTCATCTTAACATTTGCCTTCTCTCTCTTTCTCTTATTCCCTAAATTTACTTGGTTGCCATATTCACTAAAACAGTGTGATTGGGAAATACATATATTTTTTTCCATTTAATGCAGCAATCTTAATTTGGGGGGAACTCAGTGCCTGCTGTTTCCTTTGTAATTTAAGATGAACTAGGGGAGGGAGAATAAAATTTAAAAGAATACTGTATTAGTTAAACATCTAACTTTTTTGTAAAAAAAAAATTAAAAATCCGTAAAAACAAAAAAAAAGAAGAAACAAAAAAGGAAAAGAAAGAAGAAGAAAGCAGATATCAAGAGCTTTGTATCTTCTGGAATATAAAGAAAATAAAAATTTGACATGAATTACATATATAAATATATATCTATATCTATATATTGTTGTGCAGAAAATAGGTTTCCAAAACCGTGTAAGTAATGTTTGTAGCATTTTGCATTGATTCAGGGAAAAGACTGGTGCCAGAAGCTCTTTGGCAATTTGAATGGTAGACACATGCATTATTATCAACTGACCTTCCCTTTTCCCTCGCCCACCTGAGTCATGTCACTGGGGTTATTTCTTGGGTCTTGAAGACAGGAGAGGTACTTTGGAGCAAAACCAGGTTGCAGTGACCTTTGGTGGTCCATGATCTCTTGGTTGGCCAAAGAATCCAAGACCGACACCTCTGTCTGGCTTTGTACTCAGGGCCTCTTTGTGGTCTCAAGAGCGAAGCATTGAAACAAATCCAATTTCTTCTCGCTTTCTAACAATGGTGCTGATTTCATACTTCTACTATTGATAAGTGAATACCCTTTTAACTGGGCTGTACATTTTTATATCATCTTTAAGACTCTTGTGTCATTCTTTTATAGATATATATACATACACAAAGGGAATTCTGTTATTGCCTTCGTTCTCTTGTTTTAAAGCTCTCGTATGGGTTTGTTAGCAAATTGATTCTGTGTTGAAGTTTATTATTGGGACCTTATGTGCAAATAGTCTGAATGGGCCTCAGTCCACACCTTTCTCCTTTAATCTGTCTTTCAAACACATTAACAAAAAAAGTGTCTACCACATTTGTCTAGTGCCATGATGGAGGAACTTGGCACTCCAGGTGTTCTTGGACTTCAATTCCCAGAAGCCCAAGTCAGCACTCCTGATGATCAGGGCTTCTTGGAATTGAAGTTCAAGAACAAGTGGAGTGCCAAGGTTTGCCATCACTGGTTTAGTGATATTTGTGATGGTTATGCAGTCATTCTTATCCATGGGGACCATCCTATTTCCCAGAACACTGATGGGGAACCATGGGCATTTGGGCTGAACGTAGTCCTTTTGAGATCCTAATTTTGCCCTCTGGGGTTCTCTATTCGCCCCTATCATTGACCACCCCACTTTTCTATGGGGATTCCCCCCACCCCACGATTCTAAAAGGTTGAAATGTTTCTTGTAAGTCTTAGTTACAGTAAAACCATCAAGTTAAAATATGCTGGTATGTTTGCTCCAAAACCTTTTGCCCTCCCCTGTCCATGAGAAGGTTGCTAAAATAGGATTTGCCCCACTGGCTGAAAGAGGTTTCCTAATACTTTTGCAGTGGGGAGAACTAGGAGATCAAGAAGGAAGAGGGGAAATGGCATGGAATGGGATTTTTGGGATTGGTAGGGTCACCAGCACCAGAGAAACATCAGCAAATAACAGGTCAGAGGACAGGCACAGTTTGGCTACAAGCTTCTTTGAGTCAGTTGTTGTTCAATGGGTGGAATGAGAAAAAGGCTGAGTTGGATTTTTATGGCTCAGCGGTAATAGAGGTCTATTATCTTGCTGTGTTGGTGATAACTTGTTGGCCCACCTTTCTGCCTGCAGAAGGAGTTCTATGATGTAAGCAGATGGTATATAGAATGGATGATGAACCTTTTAGAGACCGAGTGCCCAAACTCAATAGGCTGATGTCTGCACCGCAGAAGGGCAGGGTGAACTCTGTTCTAAGAGGAGGGAGGAAGTGCTCCCATTGGGCTGCTGAGCAGAGGGGTGGGGCAAACTATGTGCTGGGAGAGGAAGGAAGACCTCCCATTGGGCTGCTGGGCAGAGGGGCGGGTTGAACTCTGTGCCGGGGTGATGGCGCATATGCCCACAGAGAGGGTTCTGAAAGTCCCCTCTGGCATGCGTGCCGTAGGTTCACCACCACTGGTATATAGCCTTCTGTATCTAGCACCACATCTGTGTATACAGATGTTTGTTTTGCACATCCTACTGTTTTGATCCTTTTCCAAACTCCCAAAGGATTATGGCTTTAGGGGAACTTGAGCATTCATAGCGTAATTCTTGGAATTGTGACCACATTGTTGTATGCAAGCTGCCTTGGTTTTGGATGGACTTTGTCATCCTGTTGGTCTTGTCATGGAGTTTTGAAGAGAATGCTTGCCTTACACTTGTGAGCAGAAGTCAGCTAGTACTTACTTTAGTCCTGCAAGCTTCTAACACCTTCCTGGGGGCAAGAGGAATGAGGTCTGGGAAAGATATCAATATACAGTGGAACCTTGTATAACGAATGCATCACGCAATGAAAAAATCATATGAAGAGAATTTTTTTTTGCTTCCGTATTTTATTTTATTTGGGGGGGGGGAAATTGTACAACAAAAAACTCTATGGGGAAAACCGTACAACGAAAATTTTTCTTTGTGTGATTTTCCCCATAGAGATTTTTGTTGTACGATTTTTCCCATAAAGATTTTTGTTGTACGATGCATCCCATGGGGATTTTCGTTATACGATGCATGCATTGTACAACGAAAAAAATCATATGACAAAGTGCCTTGTGGAACCAATTATTTTCATTATACGAGGTTCCACGGTAGTGAGATCCTTGTAAGAGGATATCTGGAGGTGGTTCTCCAGATGTGGTCCTTCTTTTGAGGGCATGTCTTGTCTGGCAGTTGAAAACCCAGAGCTTCTCTTTCTCTCATCTCTGGTAGGACTCAAACTTTGACCATTTTAGGTGAAAGGATTCTTGGAGGTGCAGTCTAAAAAACATTGTGGTTTTATCCTCCTCTTGTTTGAGCAGGTCTGAAGTCTTCTGTGAATCTGTAACCAATGGTGCTTTTCCTGACTTGGAAGTTAGACCTGATCCAAAATGCTCTGTGCAAAGTTGCCAATCCTGTCTTTGTCTGGACAAGGAACCTAAACAGTTTCAACATGGCAGCTTTCTCACATCAGTCCTGCTTATGGGATTTGTCTGTAGTTGGGAATAGCTCTCCATCTTTTGCATGTTCTCCCTCCTTTGACTTACTCAGTGTTTGCAACTGTTCATTCTGTATGTCATTTGCTGAACTCTTTGTCTCTGCATCCGACCAATATTGGTATTCCACGAGACACGTTGTGGTAAAGCAAAAATCTTAGCTATGTATGTGATAACTCCTCCTTCCAGGCACTTCCTGATAGCGTTTTTATGCTGCTTGTGTGTAGCAGTAAGTCAAGTGTTCCTAGGTGTATTAACTGGGCAATGCTAGAAACAGCAAACCCTTTTTCAAATTCCTTGTTCTGAAGCCATTGGCCAAAATCTAACCACTGGTTCTGATTGCTTTATAAAGGGCATATATGTGTTGATCATCAAATTTAGGGGCATTACAGAACATCTGATTTCAAAAACATATAGACAACTGTCTGTTGCTGTGTTTGCTATATGTATTATTCTTCCAGAAGTCTTTAGCCAGCCACCGTGAATTGTTTCTGAGTCTCTTCCAACAAAATAATTCCTACCAGTGGGAAAAGGTTGGATACAGGGTGACTTTCAAAAGAGCAGTTTCTGATGGCCTTGCTTATTTTTTTCTGACTCTTCTGATCTATGTAGCTTGGCCTTGCAAAATAATTTTGTATAGAAATGCACACGCATCGCTATAGTCATGGCGGAGGAAAGGGGAAATGAAACAACTCCTAGCTTCTTGCATACCTTCCTTATTTTCTCACTTCCCTGAATAGAAAAGGCAAGATAATTTATACCAAATATTCAAATATATGCAAATTTGCTTCAGCTCCATACCTTATGTATCTCATTATTCTGTTTTCTTAGCTCAACGTGTTGTGTTTCTTTTGACATGGTCCGCTCTGTCGCACATCTTGGAGTATTGTGTTATCTTCATGTTGTGTGCAACTTTCTGATATTGCCAAAAGTTTTATACCTTATTTGTGCGGAAGCTCACGTTTTAGCCAACACACTCTTTATGTAAAAATTTCCAAACTCATATCAAAAACAACATCGAATATTGTGGAACCTTGGAGGCGAACAAATTTGTCATAGCAGTTAACAACCTATTGCTCAATTTGAGGAAGATGTGTTTGATAGAAAATGTATTAGTCCCTAAGGCAGGAGTCTCCAAACTATGGCCCATGGGCCGGATCCTACCTGCGGCATCAAATAATCCAGCCTGCGTCCTTGCTCCAGCCACTGCTTCTGCCGCCGCCACCTCAATCTTTGTCCCCTCAGTTTGGATTGGCCAGCGCTCTGTAGCAGGGCTCTGTAGCAGGGCAGATGTTGTAAGGTTTTCTGGCCTATTATGACATACGGAAACTGACAAATAGTCTCCCAGATCAATCTGATTTTTAAAAATGAAGTTAGAGAAATAGGCGGACATGCATGAGGAAAACTGATGCATGACACTCCTGCCATGTTTTAGTACTAAATCCGGCAATTTTCTTGGAGGGCCAGAGGATGGTAAACTGAGGTTCTAAGAAAGTAATGGCTTTGGACTACAGTGTATCATTGTTATTCTCTGAATATGAGCTACACCAGTTCTGGCATTTGCCACTCGTTTGAACAAAAGCAGGTAGATACTAGATGCCAAAGACAGGCCAGATGTGTTATAAATGCCACTGCAAAATAGGCAGTAGAGATGGAGAAACCCAATCATAATACAGTGGAACCTCAGTTAACGAACGGTTTGGTTAACGTAATATTCCGTTAGCAAAAGGAAATCTAGAGAAAATAGTGGCTCGGTTAACAGATTTATTTCACATAATGAAGATTTTTTTTTTTTGGCTGCTTGGGCACCCCCTGCCACTTTCTACAGTGGTGGGAGGGTATTTGGAGCATTTCTGCCCTGTTTCTGGAATTTTTTGTTGTGTTTTCAGTGAGTTTTGGCAGCTTAAAAGCAGTGTTTGGCACTTCTGGGGTATGTGTGTGTTGAACTAACAGCTGACTGTCGGGTCATTACCAGAGCTGGCCGCTAGAGGGCAGAAAGTGCGGTTTCCCATAGGAATGCATTGAAAACCAAATTCATCTGTTCCAAAGGTCAGAAAAAAGCCCCAAATACTTTTTTCTTGTTAAAACTCTTCATAAAGTGCACTTTGGAATTTTTTGCCACTTTATAAAGAGTTTTGAACAGGGATAAAAAAATTTTTTTTGCTTTTTTCTGACATCCAGAATTGATTAATTAGATTTCAATGCATTCCTATGGGCAACTGCATTTCGATTAAAATAATTTTTGTGTAAGAAACATTCCATGGAATGCATTAATTACATTAACCGAGGTTCCACTGTACTTTATAATTTTCTGCAGATAGGCTTTAGAGTATTCTCCATTTCTGTGTATACAGATGTTTGTTTGTGCATCCCAACTGGTTCAACCAGTTGAACTCACATCGGGGAGCATCCATGTTATTTTTTAAGTGTGCTTTAAAATCTTGAGACTACGTCTGGGTGTCAACGAGAGTCTGTGTGAACTGTTAGGAATGGGACAAACACATATTAGTTGAAGAGGAAGCCGTACTTAAGGATCAGAATGGATCACATAAATATGTCTTGAGATTTCTTGAGTTGAGCGCCCTTTTCCTTTTCTTTAGCTTGAAAACAAAGTGAAGAATTCACCAGAACTATCTACTTCCCATTTACTCTTACTATCCTCTGCTCCATGCAGAACTTGGAGAAAGGGTTTATTTATTTATTTAACTAATCTCATCATTATTTCAAAAAAGGTAAGTTTCATCATGAGATGATAGAAAACGTATGATCCATGTATGATCCATCCAACCACAACATCCCTTGATCCCTAGCATTGATAGATGTAGCTGGACATAATGGTAGAATAACTCCTCGGGCAGTAAAGTGGATGGTACTGCATAGATATGTTCAGGGATAGTTGCTTGTGGCAGGAAGAGAACACCAAAGAGTTGTTGTGGCACTGTAATGACTGGGAGATTTGTCTGGCATATGTTACCATAGACCACACCTTCAGCAGATGATTAAATGATCCATAAAACCTTGTGTGTATTAGAATCTGTTCGTCGTTTTAATATAACTTAGGGCAGTGATGGCCAATCTTGGCACTCCAGGTGTTCTTGGACTTCAATTCCCAGAAGCCCAAGTCAGCACTCCTGATGATCAGGGCTTCTGGGAATTGACCTTCAAGAACAGCTGGAGTACCAAGGTTCACCATCACTGACGTAGGACAAAGGAAGGGCAATGTGGTGCTCAGCTCCCAGAATCTTTCGTCTTTGGATGTCGGTGGCTGAAGTTCAAGGGAACTGGACTTGAACAGTTTCTGGAAAACTAGACATTCTCCATCCCAGGCATAGGTTGACTGGCTAGGAGTAGGAGGTTGGCCTATAAAAACCCTCTCAGGGTTTTCTAGGTAAAGTTCTTGCTTTTGAGCTGCTAGGTTGGCAGGAGGTGGGACTGATGATGCACACTCGCTGTGTCAACTGTACTCCTTCATATGTCCTTAACATCAACCTTCTTGCTCAGATATCGCAAACTTTGGTTTTCTCTCCATGGCCACTTTGTGGTGCTAAATGTGGAGGTCATGTGCCGTGACGCACACAGTGGAGAACACCCCATGCGGGAACCTTAACAGTGTGGCTCTGTTGCCCATAAATAAGGCTACTTCCACCAGCATCAGACATCTGATGAGCACCACCTATGAAAACCTGCATCACAGTAAACATGTGAGTGTCTCTTCCCGGCCCCTTAAGATTCCCCAGGTATAATTGGGGCTCTTTAGTTTCTGACCTGCAAGGTAAGGGACAGCAAAATATAAGGATGGGATGATTTTTCTGTCTTGAGGTTTCAATGGAGCATAATCAGATAAATGGAAAGGTGACAGCGGAGCGAAGTCAGGGAGCAATTTGACAAGTCCTCAAATCCAACCAAGAGGGTGGCTTTGCTTGAAACAAAATCTTCTCAAATTGGTGAATTAGAAGCCAATGTGTTTGTAATAATCATGTGCCTTAAAATTTTCTTGTGGGGGGGGGGAAGGTATGGGGGGGAGTGACCCAAAAAAGGGAATTTAAAAATTAGCAATTTCTATAATCTTCCTCAATACGACGGCTTTCATTTTAGACCAGGATGGGTGGGGGGTCCTTTTGCATTGTACTTACACTGTACTATACACCGACCAATTTGGTAATTAAAGACTAAAGGGAGGGTTGGGGCAGACTATGCTTCCACAGAACCAATGTTTAACATAACCCGAATGTATTAATATTATTCTAGGATCTTTCCGTAACACAGACAAGTAGAATGCTTGTTGAAACCAGGTGTGTAGGTTTAACAATTTGATGTGTTTTCAATAAACAATGCCTGGAACAAACTCACGTGTTTTTGACTTGTTTGAGTTTGGCCTGTATGAAATAATTCGCTTTTTGACTTTCCACTCAATGGTATTTGGTGTTTCTATTAGCAAGGACTAAGAACAAAGAAAGCTGCTTTCTACCAGATCAAATTATTGTCCAAATAGCTTGGTATTGTTACTCTGGGTGTGTCACAGGTAGTGTTTGGGGCACACCTGAGGCTTAACTTGAGATCCCAGGGAGCGAACATTTTGTACACAATAAATCTGCTCTATTGCTTGGCTCTTTCATGACCATCCAAAATGTTTGTACAATTATAACCACGTTTACTGTTGCCTTCGAAATTGCTCACCATCCAGGTGAAGACAGAAGGGCATTTGCTGTCCAAAAAAAAGAATGAAGGGCTAGAGTTAACCATCAATGGTTGAAATGGATGTGAAGGACATCTTGGTTGTCCATAAATGGCGTGGTCCATCAGTTAGAAAGCTGTGGTGTTACTCGTTTTTTCAAGACTTTGCCATCAGACAAATCTCACTTTAGGAAAAGTTTAAGAATTTCCTTCTGGTCTGAGCGTGTGGCCCTGCCCTCAGCATTTGGCAGAGGATTGTTCTGCTGAAGTGTCTCCTAGCTCTTAGCCACATAGGAGAGGTTTTTTTTTTTTAAACAACTGTAGGTACTATGCAACCTATTATGTAGATTGCTATGGGGACCTCAGGATCTGCCAGCATGTAAATGCCTCAGTTGCCTATAGTTTTGTGCTGAGAAATCTCTTTGTAGTTTCCTGCAGTGCCTTGTCCAAGGAGTGGAGTGGTCTCTTTGTGGGAAGATAGGCCATCATTTGCCTACTGCAGGGGTTCTCAACCTTACTGCATCACGGGCCGGACAACTTCCCCTCAGACAGCTGAGCAGGCCAGACAAGTACCACAGTGGGGCACCTCTGCACATGCATGGGCACATTTATGGCTGTCATAAACACTTCCAGGGTCGTCGCCATAGGCCTGACGGAATGGCGTTGGGGCCAGGGCCAGCCCGTTGGCCGTAGGTTGTGAATCTCTGGCCTACTGCAACGTGCTCTTCAAGGTCTTGGAAGCTCCTTCATTGCCCGTTGTGAGATTATGAACTCCTTTGACTCTGTTTCACCTGATGCAACTCTGCTGCACCTGATGTAACCCGGATCAACTGGTGAGTAACTTCATTCCTTGGACTCCTTACCAAGAAAAAATGAGGGTTTCTGAAATTAAGACCTAACTAATTTCCGATATAACTTTAGGAATAAAGAGTTCCTGCAGACTTTGTCTGGATTGTCATTTATTCCAGGCAAAGATTTGGCCTTAGATTTATTGCAGGCTGTGCTGGGTTGCTTCGGTCTCTTAAGACTAACTGCATTCAAGTTGCTAGGCTTCACGCTGCTGTATCGTTGAAAAGTGAAGCAAAGGTATTAGCTCAAAGGGACACCAGTGTCTGCATTTTATCAAGCTGTGAAATCAAAACATGGATTCCTCTTTTCTTTTTAATTAAATGTCCTGCTTCCTAGAGAAAAAATCTAATGCCCAGTGACAGTCCATATGCTTTGTAAGAGAAAATCCCAAACTTAATCAATTGAAAAATTCTTGCTCAGTACCTTGAAGAGTTGCTGCCGTTATTCAGATAAGAGCAGCTAGAATAGATCAATAACCCAATCCAGTATAAATTGATATATTTTTTAATGTTTTATAGAAAGTGCTAGAAATTTCTGCTGGCTTCTAAATCATAGATTAAATTCTCCAATAGTATATTAGATTTTTCTTTCAGGGAACATGAATATGATTTTCTTTAAAATATATATGTATTTATCTGTTCCTGAGAGGCATAACAAGAAGTTGTTTTATGAGAGAGAGAAGAAAGTGAATTGAATTGCAAAATCAATAAGATTTCATTTTTGGTCCTTGCTAAATGTTGAGGTTCTCCGCAGTGCTGGAGGCTCTTCAAATCTTTTTCTTCTCCAGTGCACTAATAATACAGCCCTAAAGGCAAAAGTAGTAAGCCCCAAACGAAAGGCAATGCAATATTTCTGCATCTTGACCTTTTTCATCTGTCAGAACCATTTCATTTGGAGATCGTCACAATATCAGGGCATGATGCCTCAGAGGCCAAAGTTAACTCAGGATCCCCATGCGTGAAATATCAGGGCTCTCTCTATTTTGAAACCCAGTAGAAAGAGCTTTTGTGCAGCGCAGATGGTGACAATCAAACCTGCAGGAACTTAAACTTTCTCTTGTTATTTGGCTTAGTGGTTGGGACACTGAACTTGACGACCAGAAAGTTGGCAGGTCAGCAGTTCGAGACCTGAGTGCTGCACGACGGAGTGAGCTCCTGTCTAGGTCCCAGTTCGTGCCAACCTAGCAGTTCGAAAGCAAGAAATTGAAAGTAGGGAAATAGGTACCACTTCAGTGGGAAGGTAAACAGTGTTCTGTGCACTCCAATGTCTAGTCATGCTTGCCACATGTCCACAGAAATACCTGCAGATGCAGACAGCACTGGCGTTTGGGCTGTAAATGGAGATAGAGCACCGAACCTTAGAGTCGGATATGACTGGCTTTTGAGCAGGGGTGACCTGTTATTTGGTTGACAGTTTTTGTTACTTGATGATCATTTCTTTGTTTGTTTCATTCAGATTTGAGTCTTTTACAGCTCTGAAGGACTTTGCAGGTCTGTAGTCCACGCATTCAAAGGTGAGGCCAGAAAATAAGGTAGGGGAACACATTAAAGTGAGACTTCCACATTAAAACTGCTGAATTGGTGTTGAACTTGCCAATTTGGGCATGAATGGAGAGGCTGGGGCTTTTCCTCTCCGGTTGTATTTAAGTGAACTGAGACCCAATGTAGTTCTTGAGTTTCATTTCCATTTGATCCCACAGTTTTTCATTTTCTCTTTATGCCCAATTGTCTGTGTGCGCATGGAGACATATTCTGCACAGCATAACACTTTGTGCACCTGATATCTCATAGCTTTTGTAGATTTCTTCGTTCCATGGATCTGACAATTTTCCCTACGTGAGACATCTTGAAAGGTGGTTGTCACAAAGTGTGGCCAGACTCCTCTGTCATCCGTCATCCTCCGGAGTCTGCTCAGATCCATGTCCACCGTGTCAATGATGTTATCTAACCATCTCATCCTCTGCCATCCCCTTCTCCTTTTGCCTTCGATCTTTCCCAGCATCAGGGCATTCTCCAGTGAGTCCTCTCTTCTCAGTTGGTGGCCAAGGTACTTGAGCTTCAGCCTCAAAATCTGTCCTTCCAAGGAGCATTCAGGGTTGATTTCCTTTAGCATTCACTGGTTTGATCTCCTTGGGGACTCTCAAGAGTTTCCTCCAGCATCACAGTTCAAAGGCGTCTATTCTTCTGCGCTCAGCCTTCCTTAGGGTCCAGCTCTCACAGCTATACATTACCTGGAAGACCATCACTTTAACTATGCAGAATTTGTCATCAGGGTGATATCTCTACTTTATATTATAGTATTTTTTTTAAAGATGGCAACATACTTGATGGGTCCAGGCCACATTGCAAGCATAGGCAGATATGTCTTCCTTGGTTTCCACTCCCACTCCATGTTTTGATTTTTTTCCCTTGGCTGCACCTGCAGAAACCCAAGTGGAGCCATTCTCTGATGCGACATTGTCGGGACCCTAAGTTGAACTTCAAAAACAGACATTTCTGAGGTTCAGTCTTCTCTATAACAGAGAAGCTTTAATTAGCTTTGAGCCTGTTTACGTTTGCTTGGCCTTTCCCTCCCACTCTTCACAGCTAAGAATGCCACTTACTTCCCTTTCTTCTTTCTTTTTGCAGATGAAATTCATTAAGTAATTTCAAAAACGCTGCTTGAAACTGCCAAGAAAACACACGGTCAAAATGACATCAATCTTTTGCTCCTGTGTTAGGAGATCATTACTCACTAGGCCTGGCCAATATTGTTCATTGGGTTAATTAATTTTAATTAGACTTAGGTTTGTGCTTATCTCAGATAAATGATCCCAAAGAGACTGTGATTGGAAGGGGGAGAGGATAGTATGGTTTGTTTAAAAAATCATTAGAAGTGCTTTGCACATTGACACAATTTGCTCACAAAAAATAGCAGGAGACTAAAAAGAAATCCATAATGGGGGCTCTTAGAAAGAAAAGTTTGTTAGTTCTGGTTGGTGTACTCTTTGTTTAAAAACTATATATGCCTTACAAGTGCCATGAGTTGTACCACAGCCAGGCAACCTTAGGTCTGCAGTTCCCACATTCGAATATGCGGCCAGACCAAGTAGGGGACCAGGTGAAAGGACATTAAATCTGCTGAATTGGTGTTGATCAAGAAATCTGAATTTACCAATTTGGACATGAATTGAGATGCTGGCTTGCCTCTCCCTATATTTAAGTGAACTGAGTGACCACCTGTGGTTCTTGCACTTCATTGCCATTTGATGCCACTGAATTTGGCTCTCCTGGGGGCTCAAACATCTGTCTGTGCTTATCCCAATCACCATTGCCATTTCTTTGTGGTATGATGGCTTTGTCAATGCCCAATATTGTTATAACCACCCGCACCTCCAAAGAGACTCAATGGCTCTTTGGAGGCTTCATTACAACGATTAGTACCACTGTGTTTTGCCTTTCATGTCATTAATCAATGGATTTCAGCCCTTGAGAACTTACACTTTTGTGCTGAGAGTCATTGTGCTTCCATCATTGACGTAATGTACACATGCAGTGTCTCTTCGATCATCCAGTAGGCTGTTCAACAGTAGGCCCAAAGGGCAGCATTAGATCTAAATGATTTCAGTTACGGGAAGATAAATTCCACCTAAACATTAGAAGCAGCAGCAACATTGGACCATGGAACTACTGGCCTACAAAAAGATGGCCTCTCCATTTTGGGTGGCCTTTACGTAGAAGCTGAGCAGTCTGAGACGTAGGTCTGCAAACTTGGCTCTCCAGATGTTCTTGGACTTCAATTCCCAGAAGCCCTGATCAGCAGGAGTGCTTACTTGGGCTTATGGTAATAGGGCCCCCAAGAACACCTGGAGAACCAAGTGTCTAGACCTCTGGTCTGAGAGATACTCCGTGCAGGGGATCTACTGTTGGTGGAAAACATGACAGGTGACCTACAAGAGCTCTGCTTCAATAAATCTCTGCATGTAAATAAGTCTAATAGAGGGCCCATGATGTTCTCTTTCCCATGCCCTTAATGCTTCATCGTAGGCTTTCCACTTCTACTCTCAACTTCTGAAGCAATGCGCATGGAGACTGGAAAGCAATAAATAAGTATGCCTCAGAATAGTACTTCTCAGTTTCCCCATAATCTGGGGATGTCAAGATGGTAGGCTTTGGATTTAATTAACCTAAATCCTCCTGCCGATGGCAAGGAGGGCAGGAGGGAATCTGCTCAATTTGGAAACCAAACACTGCAATTATGTTTACTACAGTTCCCTTTTGATTGTTTATGAGGTTTAACTTGTTCATTGATTTCTTCATGTTAACATCTTGGTTTTATTGTTGACTGGCCTGAGGCTATGCATACGGAGGAGCAACCAACAGAACAAAACAATATATGGAGAACCGTAGACAATAGTGCAAGTTCCTAACGCAAGCGGTAGGGTGACACCAGACGTTCTCTTTGGAAAGACCTAGCTTTTATTTAAAAATCGAAAAGGATGTATAAGGTCTCTTAAAGGCTTTTGGATGGACAGAATGACACTTATGTTTTTAGCCTTTCCCACATTTAAGGAAGGATAGACCTCGCAGCAGTTGCATGGTGACCAAACCATAAAGAAGAAAGAAGCCAACTGGTGTAGTGTTCCCAAGTTGTCATTTCAGAGGACCTCTTAACATCCACATGGGGTGGTCTACTTGCGTACAGAGAGGTGGAGGTGCTAACACAGGGAGCTGTAGGTGAACCATCATTCTAGCTTCCAGTTGAAAGAAGTCTCCAGTTGATGTTTTCTCAGTCAGGAACACAAAGCTGTGAGTATAACATTTCTCCTCCAACACATGCTTCTTGTCCTTCAAGTCACATAGGGATTGCTTTCTGGGTTTATTGTGCCGTCTGGTACAAGCCACAAAGGGACACTTAATTTCCAGTATTGGAAAACAGAGTTTGCATGTGTTCTGTAAGCCTCCCTCAACAGGCTTCTCTGGGACTGCGGTGGCTCAGTGGTTAAGAAGCTCGTCTTGTTAGCTGGAAGGTTGGCAAGTCTGTAGTCCAAGACCCGAGTACTGCATGATGGAATGAGTGCCTGTCTCTGTCCCATCTCCTGCCAACCTAGCAGTTCGAAAGGAAGAAATTGCAAGCAGACAAATAGGGACCACTTGGGTGGGAGAAGATCTTGGGGACACGAAAGGAGCCTCATTTGGGCGTCCCTTAGAACATAAGAACATAAGAACAGCCTTGCTGGAACAGGCCACAGCCCATCCAGTCCAGCATTCTGTCTCACACAGTGGCTCACCATTTCCTTCAGGGTATTCCCAAGGAGATGCCTTCACCTGCTTAGGATTCCCTGGAAATGGCATTGAGAGATATCCTGCCTATCTCTCCAACCCGGAGGTTGTCCTTAGGTAGCCATAATTATAGCCATTGATAGCCTTGTCCTCCATGAACTTGTCTAATCCTTTCTTAAAGCTGTCAAGACTGACAGCTGTCACCACTTCTTCTGGCAGGGAGTTCCATAGACCAGTAATCCTCTGGGTGAAAAAGTACTTTCTCTTATTTGTTTGAGAACTAGTACCCAAAAGTTTCATGGAGTGTCCCCTAGTTCTAGCGTTGTGCGATAGGGAAAACAGTTTTTCCTTATCCACGTTGTCCACACCATGCATGATTTTATAAACTTCAATCAGGTCACCTCTTAGACGCCGTCGTTCAAGAGTGAAAAGGCCCAACCATTGCAGCCTCAGATGGTAAGGAAGGTGTTCCAGTCTCCTAATCATTCTGGTTGCCCTCCTCTGTACTTTCTCCAACTCCATAATATCCTTCTGGAGGTATGGCGACCAGAACTGTACACAGTATTCCAGATGGGGCCTCACCTTAGATTTATAAAGAGGCAAAATGACACTTGCTGACTTATTTTCTATACCCTTCCTAATGATCCCTAACATTGAGTTTGCTTTTTTCACTGCTGAGGCACACTGGGTTGACACCTTCATTGAGCTGTCCACCAGGACACCAAGGTCCCTTTCCTGGTTTGTCGCAGAGAGTTCAGATCCCATCAGTTTATAAATGTAATTGGGTTTTTTTGCCCCAACATGCATCACTCTGCACTTACTGATGTTGAAGCTCATTTGCCACTGTTTTGCCCACTCCCCCAGTGTCAAGAGATCCCTCTGGAGCTCTTCACAATCTCTCACAGTTTTCACTACCCTGTATAATTTAGTGTCGTCAGCAAATTTGGCTACCTTGCTTTTTACTCCTACCTCTAGATCATTTATGAAGAGGTTGAAAAGCAGGGGTCCCAGTACTGAACCTTGGGGGACCCCACTCTTTACTTCCCTCCACTTGGAGAAGTGTCCATTTAGTGCTACCCTCTGTTTCCTGTCCCTTAGCCAGTTGCTGATCCAGGACAAGACCTGTCCCTTTATTCCATGACTGGTAAGTTTATTCAAGAGCCTTTGGTGTGGGACCTTGTCAAAAGCCTTCTGAAAGTCCAGATAAACAATGCCAACTGGATCCCCCTTATCCACATGCTTGTTGACACTCTCAAAAAATTCCAACAGATTAGTGAGGCATGATTTGCCCTTGCAAAAGCCATGTTGGCTCTCCTTTAGCAGCGCCTCCTCTTCTATGTACCTATTAATTCTATCTTTTAGGATGGTTTCCATCACTTTACCTGGGACACATGTCAAACTGACAGGCCGGTAATTTCCTGGATCACCCCTGGATCCTTTTTTGAAAATTGGTGTTACATTCGCTACCTTCCAGTCATCAGGCACAAAGCCTGATTTGAGGGAAAGATTATATATTTTGGCTAGGATATCAGCAATTTCATCTTTAAGTTCCCTGAGAACTCGTGGATGGATGCCATCTGGTCCTGGTCCCTTAAGCGGAATTTCTCCAGCAAAAATCCTATCAACCCAGAAAGCACCTTTGTGTGCTTCTGACATGATTTAAAAACATGCTTCTCGTCAAAAGTGTTGAGGTTATGGGCATTAAATCCAAAACATCTAGGGTGCACTAAGTTTAAAGATCTCCCTTGCTTGAAAGACAGTTGTATCCAACTCTATGGGGTGGTCTCATCTCCGTTTACAGTCAAAGAGCCAGTGCTATCTGCATCTGCAGATGTTTCTGTAGTCATATAGCTGGCAAGACTAGACGCCAGAGTGTACAGAATGCTGTTACCTTTCCTGTCAAAGTGGTACCTGTTTATCTGCTTGCAAGTTTTTGCTTTTGAACTGCTAGGAGCTAGGACAGGTGACGGGAGCTTGCTCCATCATGGAGCACTTGGTTCTCAAACTGCTGGCCTGCTGAGCTTTCAGTCATCAAACTGGGACAAACTGTTTTCCCTATCGCACAACACTAGAACTAGGGGACACTCCATGAAACTTTTGGGTACTAGTTCTCAAACAAATAAGAGAAAGTACTTTTTCACCCAGAGGATTACTGGTCTATGGAACTCCCTGCCAGAAGAAGTGGTGACAGCTGTCAGTCTTGACAGCTTTAAGAAAGGATTAGACAAGTTCATGGAGGACAAGGCGATCAATGGCTATAATTATGGCTACCTAAGGACAACCTCCGGGTTGGAGAGATAGGCAGGATATCTCTCAATGCCATTTCCAGGGAATCCTAAGCAGGTGAAGGCATCTCCTTGGGAATACCCTGAAGGAAATGGTGAGCCACTGTGTGAGACAGAATGCTGGACTGGATGGGCTGTGGCCTGTTCCAGCAAGGCTGTTCTTATGTTCTTATGACAGACAATGGGCGCTCAAGTCTGTCATGCAGCACTCAAGTACTGAACTGTTGACCTGCCGACTTTCGGGTCATGAAACATGGTGTCTTAACCACTTAAGCCACTGTGGTCTCTAATGCTGAGCTATTGGCAGCCTACCATGATTTGGTTGAAGTGCCTTGTTATCCATGTTTTCCTAAGAATCCAGGGTAGGTCCTCTCTGTTTGCCCCTCCCAGGGCAGGTGTGAAAGAAAAGGCAGCCCCTTCCCGCCAATGGTATCTTGTAGAAAAGATAGGTTTGCTCTGGCAATGACCCAGTACTACATTCTGAGCAAGGCATTTTGGTCTGATTTGGCTGTGAAAACACACAGGTCATTGTAACCCCATTAGCCAGGGGTTCCCAACCTTTTCAAGCCGGGGGCCGGGTCATGCTCTCAGTCAGCTTTGAGGGCCGGATGGCCGTTTTGCCCTGGCTGCACAAGGGGGTGGCCTTTTTATTTCTTGAATGCCCTTGGGAGATGTGAGGAACACATGAAATGGCACCGTGGGCCGGAATTGGCCCATGGGCCTTAGGTTGGGAACCCCCACCCTTAGCTGTACATCGTTTGTACAAAAAAGATGGTCTGGCAAGATCATTTGCAAGGAAACTGGTCCTAAACACAATAGGAAAACAAGTACAAATAAAACAGACCCAACCCTCTGGGCACCAGGCCTGTGTTGAGCAGCCTATTTATACACAAGTGCGATCTCTACGGTTGAGTTTTCTTGTCTATGCCCTCTCTTAGTGCACTTACTTTATAGCACAGGCCTCAAGTTAGAGCAAACTACAATTCAAGCACGGGAAGGATTAAGCTGTGTGCTCACACGCATCAAAGAGAAAGCTGACGCCCTTTATCCCAGGTAGACGGCCTTCTCCATAGCGTCTGGTGCGTTCATGTACTCCAGGTGAGAAGGGTAGTTGGTACACTCATAGTGCTTGTTGTTTCGGATGTAACGGAGGAACTCCGGCGCCCCTGGGTAGATGACGTTGTCCGCCAGAAGAACGGAGCCTTTCCGTAAGAGACCACATTGCTGCAAAGAGAACGGAGTTGGGCAACGGAGGAAGGAAGAGCTTTCCTTCACCACGTGTTAGAAATTTATTTGTTCTTGTCATTCCCACACAAGTCTTGGCTTTTCCAATTGTTTTCACCCAGCATGCAGCTGCTGCTGCTGCTACCACTGCGTCTAACTTTTGCGTTTTCCATGAAAATGATGCAATGCCTTTCTGCCACTTTCCTCAAAGTCCTGAATGTCCAAATTTTTGACATAAAGTACACAGAGTCCCTTTTTCGTTTTACAGACAAAGCCCAGTGGTGGGCATCAGCCGGTTTGCCCCAGTTCGCCAAAACCGGTATTAGAAATTCTGGCTAGCTCCACCCATACAGGTTTTGAAATAAAGTAGTCCTAATTCGGGTGCAACGCAGGGCTTTTTTTCCCCTGGCCATGCCCACCATACCACGCCCATAGTGTGGTAGTAAACTTTTTTGGAGCCCACCACTGACTGAAAAAGCCTATTCTGATTTTTCTTTCCTTCAAAACTTCCCGGTCATCTGTTCATGAGCTGCACTGGGTTGTTTCCCACAACTGATTCCAATAAACAACGAATAAACAACATGCTGAATGATTGAAAAACTGGTATCATTCTGACCTCATTCACTTTGTCTTCACAATTAAAACCAATAGTGGTCTTCTGTTTGGTTTCCTATTTATTTTAAAAATTAAAAACACTGGATGTTGCTACCTTTCCCCTCTATCTCTTGAAATGTTTTCATATGAAGCTGTTATCGCGTCATTGAGCTGTTTGCTCTTGGAACCCTCTAAGGCAGTTGTTTCCCAATCCTTGGGTTTGGGACTTCAATTCCCAAAAGACCAAGTCAATTCCCCAAAGCGCTGATCAGCCATTGGCTTCTGGGAATTGAAGTCCAAAACCCAAAGGTTGGGGACCACTGCTCTAAAGGCCTATGACAGTGATGGCCAACCTTGGCACTCCAGCTGTTCTTGAACTTCAATTCCCAGAAGCCCTGATCAGCAGGAGTGCTGACTTGGGTTTCTGGGAATTGAAGTCCAAGAACAGCTGGAGAGCTAAGGTTGGCCATCGCCAGCCTAAGATGTCAACATCATACTCTAACCCACCCATTTTTCCCCTTAGACTTTCTATCTTTTTTTCTTACCACGTGGAAAAGAGCATAGCAGCAAGCCATTCCAAACAAAACTAGGCAATAACAGTTTACAAATCATGATGTGAGTGGATGAGTCCCCCTTTGGCCTGGACATTTAGTAAAGTTAATAATAATCATTGCATACCATCAAGTCAATCCTTATAGCAACCTTTCCTGCATTTTCAAGTTAGAGAGTACTGTGAAGTGGTTTACCATTCCCTTCTGAGGCTGCCCTGGGATTGTGCAGCTTGCCCAAAACTACACAGGCTGCCTCATCTCTCAGGAGGCACAGCAGGGAATCAAACTCAGACTCTAGGGCAGGGATGGTTAACCTTTGTGCCCCAGATGTTCTTGAACTTCAATCTCCAGAAGCCCTGATCAGCAGGAGTGTTGACTTGGGCTTCTGGTAATTAAGCTCCAAGAACATTTGGAGCACCAAGGTTGGCCATCCCTGCTCTAGGGGCTGGTGTTATTTTCCACATGCAGCCAAGGGCTGGTCATGTGGCAAGCATGTCTAGATGCCAAAACACACCAAACACTGTTACCTTTCCTGATGAAGCAGTACACATTTATCTACTTCCATTCCCCCCCCCCCCCAAATTCCTAGGTTGGTAGAAGTTGGGACAAATGATGGGTACTCATCTGTTGTGCTGCACTCAGGTCTCAAACTGCTGGCCTGCCAACCTTCTGGTCATCAAACCCAGTGTCTTAACCACTAAGCCATAGTGGACCCAGAAGCAGGGTCAGGGCTGGCTAATGTGTGTGTCTGAAACTTATGAAATGCTAAGGAGCTACAAGGAGAGCAAGGGAAGAACTTGGCTGAATACTCAATAAAGCCACCAACAGTAAATCATTACCTGTATGGACAAATTGTCTCAGTATAAAGAAAGCTTTCTATGTGCCTACAATATTATATAGGAGGGGTTCCCAACTCATGGCCTGTGGGCTGGATCCAGCCTGCGGTGCCATTTCATGTGCCCCCCCTCCCCTCCAGGGGCATTCGAGAAATAAAAGGGCCACCCCATTGCGCAGGAAGGGCAAAATGGCCAGCTGGCCCTTGAAGCTGACTTAGAGAGCATGACCCAGCCCCCATCTTGAAAAGGTTGGGCACCCCCTGTTATATAGTAATAATAATCTTAGAACTGAAGAGTTGGAAGGGATCCTATTCAGTGTTTCCCAACCTTTGTTTTTTGGACTTCAATTCCCAGAAGCCTAAGTCAATTCCCCAAAGCATTGATCAGCCGATGTACTGACTTAGGCTTCTGGGAATTGAAGTCCCCCACCCCTGTGGGGCATGGGCCCTGTGTTGGGAACCACTGTTCTAAACAGATGAAAAATTAGTGCCATCTTATTATTCAGTGATTTGGGCACCAGATGCCAAGAGATTGACTCCCCAGGTTGTTTCTTCTTCAAGTTGCACAGTCTGAAAGTGCCCCAAAAGAAGAGAATGGTAGACCACTTTGGGAGTACTGTATACCTAGAAAACCTTCAGAAAAGCTAACTTAAGTTTGAGGGAGACATCATTCCTACTTACTTCAATAAGGATGGCGTCCGGAGCATATCTTTCTTTCCAGTGGTCCAGAAAGACGAAATCTAATGTCTCCACATTGTACTTTGCCTTCAGCTGAGGAATGATGTCTTGTGCATGGCCTTCAAGGATGGTCACCTGGAAGCAAAATCATCTACCGTAAACACTGGTCCAGAATGAGCACCTAGCAATGGCCAGGGCTCAATGTGTGAGCATAGAACAGGAGTTCCTAACCTAACGCCCGTGGGTCAGATCTGTCTCAGTGCCATTTCATGTGTCCCCCGCCCCTCCAAGGGCATTCGAGAAACAAAATTGCCACTCCGTTTGAAGCTGTTGGGACAAAATGGCCACCCCCATCGTGCAAGCAGTACAAAATGGTCATCCAGCTCTCGAAGTTGACTGAGAGAACATGACCCGGACCTGGCTTGAAAAGTTTGGGAACCCCTAGCATAGAAATTAGAATTACAGGGTGATCTGGGGCTGGCATTTTCAATGGGTCTTGATAGGACCAAGCTGCTGCCCTCCACCAAGATGGATTCAAGTGGGATTTAATCCACTTGGGGACCATCAGTCTTCCCTGTGGACTTCGGCACCCAAGGCCATCCGTCCTCAGGCTTATCAGGTTAGCTAACCGCCACCTGACACTCGGTGTTGAGTCCCTGCCCATAGGGTCTACTCTATTACTATACCAGGAGAACTTGGACAGACTACCCTATAAAGGACAAAAGGACTTTTACAGCCTGACATTTTCCCCATATATATTTTTTTAAAAGAGGGAGTGGATCTTCAAGAATATCCTAGGGTTCCTCCAGTTGAAAATACATCTCCAATTGCTCCCCTTTCTACAACACAGTTACCTTATCGCTGAGTCCTGCAATCTCAATGATTTCTTTTGCAATGGGGACAAACTCCGCATTGAATTCAATGGAAAAAAGACGAGCGCCTGGTTTCAAAAGGCGAGCGATCCTTACAGCCGAGTAGCCACAGTATGTCCCCAGCTCCAAAGCTATGGCGGGATCGACGTCTTTTACTATATCGTCAAGGATCAACCCTGGGAAAGGGGAGAGAGAGCAGAGAAAGGAGAGGTTTATTTTGCTGAAGCAATCGAAAGGATCTGGGAAGATTTAAAAGCAACTCATTTTTGTAAAATGTAATGGCTGATGGAGAGGTGTTTCAAGGCAAAAACCTCTATTTTATGAGCCCTACATGAACCATTTCAAATATTTCTGCAGAGCCCTGGCGGTGCAGTGATTAAGCTGTAGCATTTGCAGCCAAAACTGCTGATGTTGTGAGTTCAATCCTGATGGAGTCCAAGTTGACTCAGCCATCCATCCATTCCGAGGTCGGTAAAAACGAGGACCCAGCATGTTGGGGGTAAATGCTAATTACCTTGGGAGCTGCCCAGAGAGTGCACTAAGCACCTTTCATGTCCTGGGACAGAGACGGGCACTCAATCTGTCATGCAGTACCCAGGTCTTGAACTGTAGACTTGCCAGCCTCCCAGCTAACAAGGCGAGCTTCTTAACCACTGAGCCACCGTCAGCCCCTACTGAGGGCACGTCGTTGCTATTTAAGCATTATTGCACAAGAAGATTTCAAAACAATGACTCATGGACAAAATGTCACAAAGGTCAGTAGTTATGTTTTACATAGAAAACATGTAGGTTCACCCTAACCTATAAATGAATGACCAATGAGTATACATTTGGTATACCTTATGGGACTGATTAACAGAGGGAGTCAACTGGTTCATTCCTTGGAGCCACACTTAGTCATGCTTTAGTTGAAGAATGAAGACCTTTTGGCCTTAGGGATTTTGGGTCCCTCAAATACTATCAACTCAAGCCAGCATGGGCAATGCCATGGGAATATAGGGGTTAAGGGTCAAAATGTCTGGAGCTCGGATTCATCCCGCCCAAAAATAATAATAATAATAATAATAATAATAATAATCTTTTTCAGTCCATCTCAAATGTGTGCAGGGAGCTAATCTACATATATAAAACAGAGGTGTGGTCTTGTATGATCTTTATACAAATCCACACACCTGCATCAATGATGCTGCAGCTTGACACACACCTAACTTGTGCCTGCAAGAACATGACTGCAGGGGTCCGGCAGCCCATGTCGGGGTGTATGCCCCTAAATTGATCCACAAAGGGAAGTATACTCGACAGGAGTGTGCGTGTGTGTCCAAGTGATGTCATAGTGATGCTAATATCATAACCCCAGGTAGGTCACCTGACTGTGATATCATCATGTTGTAATTGAGCTGGCTAATGTCATAGTCCCAGGTAGGGACGGAAAGGGGACACATGTATGGGAAGGCTAAGTGGGATGGGTGAGGGAAGAGAGAGGCAGAGGAAGGGAGGCAGGAGTGACCCACCCCCACCCCCATTTAGCTGGCCTATGTTAAAGAAAAAACCCAAGCAAGGCCGAGTAATCGGCTAGTTCATGATAAACATTAGGTAAAGGTCTCCCTTGATTGAAAGCCAGTTGTGTCTGACTCTAAGATGCGGTGCTCATCTCCATTTACAGCCAAAAGGCAGTGTTGTTTAACTTACTCCATCACACAAGCACCCGGGTCTCGAACGACTGACCTGGCAACCTTCCAGTCATCAAGATCAGTGTCTTAACCACTTAGCCACTGCAGTCCCTTGATGAACTTTAAACCTTCCTTATTTGATGAGCTGGAAACCTTCCATACTCCAATGGGAATGAAGCAGTTTCCTGATTTGGAGTACCCAGATATTCCTAGACTAGAACCTCCTTACTTGGGCAACAAGACACTTTAGAGATGAACTGCAGCAACAGCTTGAAAGTCAATAGGCTAAAACATGACTTGTTTAGCCAGTGGTTCCCAATGGTGGGGCCCGCACCCCACAGGGGGATTTCAATTCCCAGAAACCAGTCCATTAGATGATTAGTGCTCTGGGGAACTGACTTAGACTTCTAAGAATTGAAGTCCAGAAGAAAAACATTGGGAAACACTAGACTAGATTTATTTATTTATACAGTACCAGACAAGGCACAGCTAATCCATCTCTATTGTATCACTTGCGTGATTGACACTCTCTTTTGTATGTGCCAATAGCTATAGCAGGGCTTTAAAAAAGCACGCACATATTTCCCCATCAGTCGGATTCAGCGCCAATTCAGATTTGCCCATTTCCCCTGGTCGCTTTCAAAAATGCAAATTCAAGACAAAAGAAAAATGAAATCAGGCGCTCTCAAGTATGAGATCTCCCACATTGCTTATTATCTGACCTCAAGTTGGATGAAACTAGGATTTGAGGTTCACTAATATTAACAATACCGGGTGGGTGGCTCAATGGTTTATGTATCTGACTGGGGATCCAGAGGTTGGGAATTTGATTCCCCATGATCTCTTTATGGGAAAATAGCCAGCCTGTATATCCTTGGGCAAGCTGTACAGCAGGGGTTCTCAACCTTTTCAAGCCAAGGACCAGGTCGCACTCCCTCAGGCAGCTTCAGGGGCCGGATGGCCATTTTGCCCTGCCAGCTACATATGGCACTTCCAGGTGTGGCGGAGGCAGGGGCACATGAAATAGTGTTGTGAGCCGCATCCAGCCCCAGGGCCGTAGGTTGAGAACATCTGCCGTACAGGGCATCCCCAGCAGAAGGGAATGGTAAATGACTTCTGTGTATTCTCTTCCTAGGAAACCCTGGAGAGGGTTGCCAGAATTGACTTGAATACATGGAATTACTATTATTAACAACAAAATTTGCATATAGCTTGCATTTCAGCAGTGGAATGCAATAGGATGGTGGTAGGGACACAGGTCCCCCCACCTGTTCCTCCAATTTGCCTTCTTAAATATAGGTCGCCCCCCCCCCCTACCTCTGTGGGGGATATGATTTGAGACCTGCTGTGGATACCTGAAACTGCAGATAACAGCAAACCTTATGTTACATTGCAGACAGCGGCCTCTAATGGCCAGATTTGGTAAGGCACCATAGGAATATATATAATATGTTTTTCGGGATTTTAATTGAATATTTTTAGACCTGTGAATAACTGAAAGCATAGATATGGGAAAGTGATATACACAAAACAGTGATGATCCATGGGAAGCGATTGCATGTTACCTTTCTCATCTCCCACATTCATGGCCCATTCTTTCTGGGAGCAGTACTTGTCGATGCAGTCTAGAACACTTTCTGGATCCCCTTTGATGGCATTGTACGACACCGTGTTTAAGATCCTCTGCTCTTTGCTCTGGTCCATGACGAAGTTGGTGATTTTCTCTAGGATGAGCTCGTTCCAAAAGATGTTTGCATGAACGTTGTTTCTGACCAGCACAAAGAGCACCACCATAAAAAGAACCGAGCCCACGCCAACAGACACGAGGATGGTCACTATCCAGTTTTCCAGCATCTGGGGGAAGGGAAGGAAGAGAGAAGAGAGAAGCAAGTGATCAGTTAAGGTAGCATAGTGGAACTCCACCATAAATGTGAACCTGTATGGTAGACCCTTCTAAGTACAGGAGAAATTGCTTTGGCTCATTATTTAATATAGACCAGGGGTCAGCAAACCTGACTCTCCTGGTGTTCCTGAGTTTCACTTCCCAGAAGCCCAAGTCATCACTCCTGCTGATCAGGGCTTCTGGGAATTGAAGTCCAAGAACATCTGGAGAACAAAGTTTGCTGTCACCTGATATAGACCAATATGAGCTATACTTCCAAAACGAGGGGTACCCAAATGTTTTGGGATGTGGGCCAGTTATGTAGTTCAGGGGACTGTTTACTATGGCCCAGGGGCCAGATCCGGCATCTGATGCCAATTCATCCGGCCCAGAAAGCCGTCGTCGCTCCCAGAAGTGGAAGTAAAATGCACATGGGTTGCGTTTTACCTCCACTTCCGTGAGTGATGAGGGCTTCATGGGCTGGATGAATTGGCATTGGGGGCCAGATCCAGCCCCGGGCTGTAGTTTGGGCACCCCTGTCCTAAACCAACATAAAAATCAGAAAGCAAGGATCCTATCAGTTTTGCACGCCTCCAAGCTTCGCAACATGGTTCTCCCATCAAACCATGTGCAAAAACACCCTAACAGTTAGTAGGAATCTGACGAAAACCCTTAGCATTTTCTGTGGCGAGATTTTATAAATTAGCACACTGGTGTGCACACATTTAAGATGCTGGGCTGAATGAGTGAGCTCCTGTTGTCTGTCCCAGCTCCTGCCAACCTAGCAGTACAAAAGCAAGAAAATTGCTACTAGATAAACAGGTACCACTTCTGCAGGAAAGGTAATTTCAAAGGAGGCTTTCTTAGATTGCAGTTTCCTCCTTTCAGTCCAGTAGTTTGCTGATTTTTTTCTGCAACAAACTAACAAATGTTGGCTTCCTTTGTGGGAATTCCTATTTTTTGCAACACTTTCCTGAAAGAAAGAAAATCCCTGAGACTGATTTTTTTTAATTTAATGGAGTAACACCAAGGGAGAATAAAGTGGGAAAAGTCTCTATGAACGCAATTCAAATACCCTTTAAAACTAACTTTTCAAAATTATTCAAAAGTGTTACTCATTACGCCAGCCAAGCAACTTTGTACTCATTTCACTACATTACTTTTTCTGGTGTGAATTTCTTAGGAAACTATTTCTTTTAATACAGTACCTCCAAAAACTCAAAAGCAAATGATTTTATTATCCATCCTTCTAAACCAGGGATTCTCAACCTGCAGCCTGTGGGCCAGATGCAGCCCATGACACCATTTCATGTGAACCCACGCACTGCCTCCACCACACCAGTAAGTGCCATGTGGCGGAGGAAGGGCAAAATGGCCATCCACCCCAAACCCCGAAGCTGTCTGAAGAAGCACGACCCGGCTCCCATCTTAAAAAGGTTGAGAATGCCTGTTCTAAACCCTTCTGCTACACAGTCAGTTGGTTTGAAACGCACCCAGAATTTCCCCCAGACACACAACCACCCAAACCTCCAGCATATAATTCACATTTTAATATAGACCAAATCCAAGCTATACTTTCCTGAACTAACATAAAAACCAAAAAGCCAGGATCCTTCTAGTTTTGCACAACTAAGTCCATACATTGCAGTGCTAAAATAGTTCTCTCTTCCCCTGTTTTGCCACTTAGCAGATGCTGAAACCCTGCTAAAAATTGTTATACAGTAAAACCTCACATAAAGAGCGCCTCGCTTAGAGACTAACTCGCTTAAAGAGCAAAATTTTCTCTGAATGGTCGCCTTGCTTAACTAAAACCAACCAAAAACTCACTTAACAACTAAATCAGGGTTCACAATCCCCCCCCAATAGGACTGCAGTGGCTCAAGTGGCTAAGATGCTGAGTGGGAAGCAGTTCGATTCCCGAGTACTGCAGGATGGAATGAGCTCCCGTCTGTGTCCTAGCTC
Source organism: Bradypodion pumilum (assembly GCA_035047305.1). Lineage (NCBI taxonomy): Eukaryota > Metazoa > Chordata > Lepidosauria > Squamata > Chamaeleonidae > Bradypodion > Bradypodion pumilum. The sequence continues at coordinate 13,831,048 of JAWDJD010000014.1, read as the reverse complement.
CTGCCAACCTAGCAGTTCGAAAGCAAGAAATTGCAAGTAGATAAATAGGGACCACTTCGGTGGGAAGGTAACAGCGTTCCGTGCGCTCCGGTGTCTAGTCATGCCTGCCACATGACCACGGAAAAGTCTGCAGAAGCAGACAGCGCTGGCTCTTTGGCTTTGAAACAGAGATGAGCACTGAACCCTAGAGTTGGACATGACTGGCTTTTGAGCAAGGGAAACCTTTGCCAAGCCCCTCCACACACACACACACCAGAAGTCACAATTGGTCACTTAAAATGGTGTTTCAGTTAAAGAGCAAACCCGCTTAAACAGTGTTACCTGAAAACTGGCAATTCAAAACATTTGGCATTCAAAATATCATGTGACAAGAGCAATCCCGTGGAACGCATTATGCGCTTTAAGCCAAGTACCACTGTATAACCTATTTCTCACAGCGGATCAAACTGTGCCTTTTAAAATATATATTTACATCCCCCTCTTCTCAAATTCTGTTTTGCTGTACTATACTGGTCTTAGACCAATGGCTCCCAACATGGGGCCCTGACCCCACAGGGGGACTTCGATTCCCAGAAGCCTAAGTCGGTAGTCATAGACTATAACAAAGATTTGGTTTGATTATATAACAGTGAAAAAATACTGTCTCGGCTAGATTTCATTAACGGCACATTTCCCCCAACCTGATGCCTTTCAGACTCGGATGCACTAGAACTGGGTTCCAACATGTCTAGAGAGGATCAGTTGAAGAAAGTCCGGTTGAAGAAGAAATCCTATACATAACAATTTTCTCTTCATCTTCAACTTTGAATCCGGCTAAATGGGGAAAGGGACCCCCCCCCCAAGTGTCTTCCAGCAGCCCCCCCCCCCCCCCCGTCTTTGCAAAGTTTCCCAAATTCATGCTCACACCCAGATGTGCTCTTACCGGCTCTCTACGGAGAAGATGGGTGGAAGGGTGGATCGCTGCCAGGGAATCCACCCTTGTGGCTCGTTCCCTCCCCTTTAAATGAAAGGTGGTTTTAAAAAATAGAGAGATTTCATCCCCAGGAAGAAAGAAAACAACAGCATCAGCAAAAAATAAAAATAAAAACCTTTGGCATCACCCATAAGCTGTCAGACCTCCTCTTTCCTTTCTGTATTGAATAAAAGCTCAGGGGAGGAGAGAAGAAAATGGCTTTTAACCCAAGGGCAGAGTTGGCTGCCAAATCCCTACAGCAGGGATTCTCAACCTGCAGCCCGTGGGCTGGATGTGGCGCGCGTCACCATTTCATGTGCCCCACCACCACCTCCACCACACCAGGAAGTGCCATGTGGTGGAGGAAGGGGAAAATGGCCATCTAGCCCCTGAAGCTGTCAGAGGGAGCGTGACCCGGCCCCCGGCTTTAAAAGGTTGAGAACATGTGCTCTACAGAACGGACAAAAGGACTTTCAGCCTGGGGTTATGACAACTGAGCACACTATTGTTGCTTTTTGTGACAGGCAGGGTCTGGCTACAATCATCTGAAGAGCCTGGGTGGGTGCATTGTTTGTAGGACACCAGATCCAGGACTTTATGGATGCTTATGGGTTTAGTTTCCCCAGATTTTTGCAGGTGAATCCTATGGAAAAGGGGATTGCATGGAGGTTGGAAAGAGCCTGGAAAGTTGACTTTTCCAAATCAACACTCCCTTTAGAATTTAAACCAGTGGTTCTCAATGTGGAGCCCACGCCCCACAGGGGGTTCAATTCCCAGAAGCCTAAGTGTACAAATTATAAGCATGCAACGCATTTCATTGAACGTAGCTGTTAAAAATTATTCTCATACTAACAGATATTACCCCTCACATACAATTAATGGTATAAGGCGTACAAACACTTCGACCACAATGCAATCCTATATATCAGGGGTGGCCAAACCTTTTGAGCCATGAGCCGGTCACGTTGTTGAGCCATGAGCCAGTCACGTGGTTCCTCCTGCCCTAAAATGTGTCCACGGCTGTCATAAATGCATTTTTGACAGCCATGGGTGCATTTACGGCAGCATTTTGCCCATGTGCAGAGCACGTCTGGTTCCGCTAGTGGTGTGGGCGCACTGCTGGATGATTGGGTAGCATGAGCCAGATCTGGCCCACAGGCCATAGTTTGACCACCCCTGCTATATATCTACATCTATACCATATATACCTGCAAAGAAGGCTTGCTTTGATGCAGGGATTCTCAACCAGCGGCCCACAGCAGCATTTCATGTGGGACCACCACCACCTCCACCATGCCCGGAAGTGCCATGTGGTAGAGGAAGGGAAAAATGACCGTCCGACCCCCAGAGCTGTCTGAGGGAGCGTGACCCGGCCCCTGGCTTTAAAAGTTTGTGAACCCCTGCTTTAGTGGCACATTGAGGTTACTCTTTAGATTTAGTAATTTGCTACCTTTAAAGAAAACACGATAGCTGGAGCGCACTGAGCAGTGTTAGTGGCTGAAAAAAGGGTTTTAGTTTCCACCAACCTTTTGACGCCATGGGCCTGATCGCGCCCCCAAACAACTGAGCGGATCTGACCAGGCCCATGGAAATGTTTATAACAGCCATAAATGCACCTGCTTCCACATTCATTATACCTTTGGCATGTTCATGCATGTGCGGGCGCAGTTTATGGCTGATGTAAATTTGTCCGCTTCCAATTTTGGGTGCGGGTGCGGCAGCAATGGGCCAGATGAAATGGGGCTGTAGGTTGGCAACCCCTGATCTATTTGCTGGGAGTGGTTCTGTTGACAGGATGGTCTTGGATTGCCCTTCTGATCAATGTTTGCCAACATGACCTTCTGCCTAGAGTTCTAGCTTTGAGAACTGACAGATTCAGAGGCGAGTCCCTGCCGAGTCGCGCAAACTCACTGGGCAGCTCTTAGCTGGTCACATTTAGGCCCGTGCTGGTCATTTGGGACCCAGGGACAAGTCCCGGTGTGCCCTAGTGACTGACGCCCCCCAGAGGTCACTGGGGACTACAATCCATGACATAATGCAGTACCCCCCATAGGTGCCGCCCACTGTCCAGCACCCTTTTAGCGGAGCCAGCATGACCCTGGTCACATTCTTTCTTACACTCTGGGCTACCTGTCAAGGGTACTGCTGTGATGACAAAGTGATGAAGAAAAGGCCCGTGCATACTGCCTTGAGCTCATTTGGCGAAACAAGCAAGATATATGCACAACCCACTAATAGGTTAAGTGTGAGCAGGCCACACTCTCCATGGGTTGAAGGCTGTACTCCCAAACCATCCAGAAGGTACGGTTGCTTAACCCTGGTGCAGAACTAGATGGGTCTATGAACTTGGAATATAAGCGTCCACATCTGAAAAGATCATGTTTAAACCAAGCCAGTGTACTAGTGAAATTCTGGCAATCTTAACCAGCAATGGTAATAGAGTAGACCCGACTATGAGTGACTCAACGCTGATTGTCAGGCGATGGTTAGCTAACCTGACAATCCACCTTGGGTGGTGAAAACCACAAGGTAGGATGATGGCCTCCAAGTGGATTAAATCCCACTTGAAACCATCTTGATGGAGGGCAGCAGCTTCATCCCTACTGGCCTGGAGCTGATGTGGACTTTGTGTGCCAAAAGGGCTCAGGACCAGAAAGTGACTCGCGGCACTGGGTTGATGGTACGGGTTTCATGTTGCGATGCAGGAAACAAATGGAAGGCCACTGCATAATATTGCTTCCAGGACAATCTTCATTGCCGATTGCCATGATAATAGTCAGAAGAAGAAATTTGCTATCAATATTAACGCCGCCCCTTGTGCTGCATGTTTAGTAAGAGAAGCAAAGCGGGGTCGGAGATTATCCACCACCTTCCTCCCTTTTAATTTCACATCATTAAACACAATACCTTTTGAAGTCAGCAAGTGATTAAGATCACCATGGAGACTGTGCGGTACTCACGCCAAATGGATGTTTGTTCACCCATTTACTTATCCTTCATTGGGCGGCAAAAATAGTTGGTTACAAAATCTTCTGAACAGCTTCTTTTTGAGCCTCTGCACCAGGAAAAGTGCGGTTGCTTTCTTCTTCACCTTGCAGACGGGCAAAATTTAAACATGCTCCCCTGCCAAGGAAGAGACATGTTCCCCAGGGCTTGGGTTGAGAGTGGGTCAACTGTGGTCGTTGCCCATCAGGGTCTTTCCCTACATGGCAAGGCATCCAAATCCAGGGCCGAAGGTCAATGAACGTCTCCGGGTCCAGCAGAGATGAAGGACGGGCAAGAGGCAATGATAGGATAGGGGCTAGATCAGCGTTTCATCAACATTTGATTCTTGGACTTCAATTCCCAGAAGCCTAAGTCAATTCCCCAAAGCCAATCAGCCAATTAAAGTCCAAGAACCAAAGTTTGGGAAACATTGGGCTAGATAGAACTTCCAACCTTTGATGCAGTCTATCTATGAATATTAGTAAAAGTAAAACTCTCCCTTGCTCAGAAGCCAGTCATGTCTAACTCCATTTACAACCAAAGAGCCAGTGCTGTCTGCATCTGCACACATTTCTGTGGCCATGTGGCAGGCATGACTAGGCACAGAATGCTGTTACCTTCCCACCGAAGTGGTATCTATCTACTTGCAACATCTCGCTTTCAAACTGCTAGGTTGGCAGGAGCTGGGACAGAGGCTAGGAGTTCACTCCGTTGCACAGGACTCGAGTCTTGAACTGCTGACCCGCCAACCTTCCAGTTGTCAAGCTCAGCATCTCAACCACTAAGCCACTGTGGCCCCTATGGATATTAGTCAGAGGGAAAGATAACGGGAAGGGTCTCGTTGCACTCGTGTCGAGCTTCTAGACTTCTCAGAGGCATCGAGCTGGCCAGAAGTGGAAACACGATGCTGGATGAGAAAAATCCTTCTTCTAAATGTCCCAATGAGATGGATCCTTGTGAGTACGTCCCTTGGGGATGCTACCCACTTGTCACTGAGACCGGGTTGCAGAGATCAACTGATACACAGGAGAGGCAGAGAAGGTCTGCTTCTACTCAGTTCGAACATCACTTCTCCGACATCTGTTTATAGCAGCTTACTGTGTTCTTTCTTGCTGCTATATGCAGGCAGGACAGGTACGGAGCTCCTTGGAGTAAAGCATTTCCCTGTATCCGGGTCTTTTCATTTCCCCTCTTATTTTGCTTAACTGCCTTCACCTTCACCATCACGAGTTGACGTGGTGTCTCTTTCTGCAAACTGTCCCAGCGGCCTCAGCCCAGCTGTGTCAAAATCGATCTGTTGTTGTTTTTGCAGATCATGCCACCGAGGGAACCTAAAGTGAGCCTTTGGTCTTTTCTCCCAAGAGGAGATGAAGATGTTGCCAGAGCAGACAGTGAAGCTAGACGTGGGGACTATCTGGAGCAGTGATGGGGGTCAAATGTCTTTGCCCATAGTTTTGCACAAAGGCTCAAAAAAGAATTTGTTGGTACACCATTTCCCAAGCTCCCCAGCCACCAAGTTACCATTTGGATACAAATCCCAGAATCCCCTATACCCATGGTGGCTAATCTTGGCACTCCAGGTGTTCTTGGGCTTCAATTCCCAGAAGCTCAAGTCTCAAGGGTTTACTGGACTCTAAAGAAGTCTCTCAGTTGTTGTGCAAACTCAATAGAATGACTTCTTCTTCTTCTTCTACTGTATCTGATTCTGAATATTGGCGATCCTCATGGTGATCTGCCATGAAGACTATCCTGAGAATATAATCCAGTGGCCTTTCATCTGCCTTCCGCACCGCAGCATGATCCCCATACCACAGATCCAGCTCCGTGAGTCACTTTCTGGTCCTGAGCCCTTTTGGCACACAAAGTCCTCCTCAACCCCAAGCCAGGATCGATGAAGCTGCTGCCCTCCATCAAGATGGATTCAAGTGGGATTTAATCCACTTGGGGACCATCATCCTTCTCTTTGGACTTCAGCACCCAAGGGTTGTCAGGTTAGTTATCCGCTGCCTGACACTCGGTGTTGAGTTGCTGGCAGAAAGGTCTACTCTACTATCATAACAGGATAACCTGGTCAGACTGAAATAGAATGACTAGCAGTTGGAAATTAATGTTTCCAGTTCGCAGGGGTCTAAAAATTGTGGATGAGATGCTCCTATGCTAAAAGTCGGAAGTATGAATCAAACCATAGATCTGTCCAGCCCAGTGGTTTTCACGGTGATGAGCAAATGCTCTCCAGGGTTTAGCGCAGGAACTTTGCTTTGATGGGGATTAAGCTGGCAACCTCTGGCAGACAATGCATGTGCTCCACCACTGAACAACTCTCTCATCCCTATGTGGGCTAGGAGTCTGAAGTCCAAGGCAAAATGTGATGTTACCTGCTGTTATACCCAAAACAATATCGTTGGGATTTTCCACATCAGGTACTAATACAGCTCCAGCCTGTTGTTTTTCAACCTCTTGATGCAGAATCATAGAATCACAGACTCACTGAGTTGGAAGCGGCCTTTTAGGCCATTGAGTCCAAACCCGCCCTCACTGCTCAACGCAGGAGTTTGAATCAAAGTAGATATGACAAATGGTTGTCCAATTCTCTCCTGAATGCCTCCAGTGTTGGAGCGCTCACCACCTCTTGAGGCAGTTGGTTCCACTGTCATACTGCTCTAACCATTAAGAAGCTTTTTTCCTAATATTCAGACTATATCTAGCTTCAGCACATTATTATGCGCCCTATACTCTGGGATGGTTGAGAACAGATCCTTCCATTCCTCTTTTTGATTATCTTTCAGGTATTTGAAGGGTGCTATATCACCTTTCAGTCTCCTTTTTTTCATGGCTAAATTCCTTCAGTCTTTCCTCCTAGGGCTTGGTTTCCATTCCTCTGATCATGTTTGTTTCCCTTCTCTAATTATTTGCATGTTTCTTAAAGTGATACAATTATCTGTAGGACTAGAACAGTGGTGGCGAACCTATGGCATGCGCGCCAGACAGGGCACACAGAGCCCTCTCTGTTGGCACATGCGCCATCACCCCAGCACGGAGTTCGCCCCAACCCTCTGCCTAGCAGTCCAATGAGAGTGCTTCCTCCCTCCCCCAGCACAGAGTTTGCCCCGCCTCTCTGCCCAGCAGCCCAATGGGAATGTGTCCTCCCTCCCCAGCACAGAGTTTGCCCCGCCCCTCTGCTCAGCAGCCCAATGGGAATGTGCCCTCCCTCCCCAGCACAGAGTTTGCCCCGCCCCTCTGCCCAGCAGCCCAATGGGAATGTGTCCTCCCTCCCCAGCACAGAGTTTGCCCCGCCCCTCTGCCCAGCAGCCCAATGGGAATGTGTCCTCCCTCCCCAGCACAGAGTTTGCCCCGCCCCTCTGCCCAGCAGCCCAATGGGAATGTGTCCTCCCTCCCCAGCACAGAGTTTGCCCTGCCCCTCTGCCCAGCAGCCCAATGGGAGCGCTTTCTCTTCTCTTCTGGCCCTCGGTCTCAAAAAGGTTTGCCATCCCTGGACTAGAACAATCTTTCCCACCTTGGTTGTCTCCAGAAAGTTTGGAGGTTTCCACCCTGGAAGGTAATAACATTACATTCAGTCTCAATTTCTTTCCCCATTTTCCCCCAAAGCCTAATTGGTTGTTTGGAGTTTATTAGCAAATTCCACGCTGTTCGAAGGGCAGCCGCCAGATAGTACGACACAAAGGGCTTACGACCCAGGCGAGATGTTCTTAGTTTTCTCTCAGCCAAAGAGTGATTTATGAAAAGAAATCGCGCACCAGTCTATTTCCCCAATAACAAGGATTCTTCATCCATTTGACTGTGCCGACATGACATGAAAAAAAAGGAGATCGTATCTGAAGGAGACCGCTCTCACAGAAGATGCAACCGGTAAGAAGTCATATCTTACACAGCAGAGCATAATAACGCTTTGCAATTACCCTGAGGGTTTATTTTTCAAACCGGCACTGCAAAATTAATTAGCTCTTTCAGTAAATCCCTGTACTGTACACCCAAAGGCCCTTATAAAAGTGACACATAAATTAAGCACACACCTATGCGCACTCCAGAAATGATGTGGGGGGGGGGGAGGAATACAATCTACCAAGTGTAGTCAAAAGACCAGACCCGTCCTCTGTGTTTATAAATACATTTATTGTCCCAGTGCTCCAGGCAATTTAGCCCAGTATTAATCACATCTGATCTTCAAAAGAAGTCACCTAAACAGATGTTTCCATACATTTCATGGATTGCAAGTGCTAGCAACGGAGACTGAATGCAGGCCTTCCTTTCAACGTTGCTATGGGGCTGACCGAGCAACCGGTACCAGGAGGAAGTCATGGTTATCTACCACCCACATTTCTCTGACTTAAGTCCTTCCAAACCTGCTCTTAGCCTCGTGGTCAACTAAAACATCTGCTGCATAGCTCAGTAGTTTAGGAATCCGGCTGCCTCTTTGACAGATGCTGGACTTGATTATCCATGATCATCAGTGATGCATTTATAAGATCAGTCATGGGCTGGGCCACCACAACAAGGGGGATTCATTCCAGTGCACCCTCACCTCTGGCACCCTGGGGCACAAATAACAATTTTATTATTATTTTATCAAGACCGGCACGCTACACTTTAGATTAAGCCATTGCTTCAGCTTGGAGCAATGCTTTGCCGCGCGCCGGGCAGAGCAAGCGAGGGGTGGTGACCAAGCAGTTCCCTGGGGCAGCCTTCCCCCATGTCCCTTGGTCGCCACCCCTCACTTGGTCCGCTCGGCACACGGCACTTTAGATTAAGCCATTGCTCCAAGTTCCCTCCTTCAGCTTGGCGCAGTGGTTTATTCTAAAGTGCCGCGTGCGGCGTGCCAGGCGGAGCAAGCAAGGGGCGGTGACCAAGCAGTTCCCGGGAGCAGTCTTCTCCCACATCCCTTGCTTGCCACCCCTTGTCTAGCGCCCTCCCATGGTGCCCAGCACTCCCTTGTCTAAGATTATATTCTAAAATATTGTAAAAGGTAAAGGTGAAGGTTTCCCTTGCTCGAAAGCCAGTCGTATCTGACTCTAGGGTGCAGTGCTCATTTGTTTCTAAGCTGAAGAGCCAGCGCTGTCTGCTTCTGCAAACATTTCTGTGGTCATGTGACAGGCATGGCTAGACACCGGAGCGCACGGAACGCTGTTACCTTCCCACCGAAGTGGTCCCTATTTATCTACTTGCAATTTCTTGCTTTCAAACTGCTAGGTTGGCAGGAGCTGGGACGAAGACGGGAGCTCATTTCCGTCCTGCAGTACTCAGGAATCGAACTGCAGACCTTCTGCTTCCCAGTCAGCGTCTTAGCCACTTGAGCCACTGTAAGATTATTCTAAACACTAGAATCCATGTATCTCACCCAGTCACCCAAAGCAACAGATGTATTAACAGATGTGACAGTGGTTCTCGACTTTCCAACCCAAATCTTGTTGTTTCAAGGAGGGTAGACCCACCCAGCAAGTCAACCAAAACTTGGCAAGTCAACCCTTAAGCAAATGTTCCAGTGATTCAGTGATGATGTTCCGGAAAGATCAGTATGATGCAATGATTGGAATGAGACCTGGGAAATCCAGATTCTTTCTCTTTCAGAGCCATGGGAACCCGAGCAGTGCAAGAATCTGAGTTGGCCAACCTCTCTCACCCAAGTTGACCTATCTCTGACGTATCTTCTTTTAAGGCTAAAGTGAGGGATGGGAAAACCAGTCAGACTTTACTGGAGGAAGGGGAGAATAGAAACATAACAGAACTATACACATACAGTACTTACTGGTACTGAATTACTCACTCCAGTTGAGAACTAGCAACACGCCCAGATGTTTTGGGCTTTGCCTGATTGTGTAGACTCAATCACAAATCTCTCAGGTCACTACGACTGAGTTGCATTCCCCCACCTCCACCCCGGCCATGTTCAACTGCTCCCCAAAGGGCACAATTGTACTCTTTCATCCATTGAATGCAATTTCCCATAGGAATGCACTGACAACCAAAATTTGTTAGCCGAAATGCAGTTTCCAATAGTAGTAGTAGTTGTTGTTGAGTCACATAATCGAGTCTGACCCTTTACTACCCCATGGACTGCCGCACGCCCCTTGGCATCATCCTCTCTGCAGCCCGCTCAACTCTATGCCCATTGCGTCAACAATGCCATCCAACCATCTCATCCTCTGCCGCCCCTCTTCTCCTTTTGCCTAGGATCTTTCCCAGCATTAAGGCCTTCTCGAGTGAGTCCTCTCTTCTCATTTTGTGCCCAAATAGGAATGCATTGAAAACCAATTAATCCGTTCCAGGGGGGAATTATTAACCGAGCCACTATTTGCTATGGATTTCCTTTTGTTATGCGATTTTTATGTTAAGCAAGCTGTTTGTTAAGCGAGGTTCCACTGTACGGTATATTAATTTCTTGTGTGTTTTTTTAACAAACCGGACTGTTGGTTTTGGCTTCTTAATTCTCACTTGATAGGCTATTGTAACAACAACCCTAGCTCTGTTTTCTTCTACAACTCACTGGATTATTTTAGCTTTAGCACGAAGAAAGATTAGTAGACGTTTTTGGTTTGGACAAACTCCCAAATGCAAAACCTGATCTTCCAGAAAAAGTGTTGCTATAGCAATTCCCAATAAAACATGGGCTGCGTCATCGGGGGGACAATTAAAAATATTCAAAAGAATATCTACAGAAAGTTTATATTTCAGAACAGACTCAATCATTTATTTATTTTTTATTTATCACATTTACATGCCGCCCACTCAGGATCCAGCTGACAGCCATTACCATTACCAACACAAGACTGTGCAAAAGGCATCACAACAACGACAAATGAGCATCTAAGCCTGCAACCTTATATGTGCTTCCCAAACACTGTACCCCATTGAACAAATGGGTCATAATCCCCAATAGGCAGACAATGGACCACACTATTAAAGCTGTTTCTGTGGTCAGTTGCTCATTTTACTGGATTCCTTGTACTGAAAGCAGATTTTTCATAAATGTGCCAAGAAGGGTTTCACATTTGTTTCAGCTTTTTAAAAACAGCTGCTACAGAAACCGCAGGAAATAATGCCAAGTCTTCCCTCTTCCAAGAGGACTGGAAGATATTAGGCAAGATGTTTTCAAAAGTTGCATATATTTTATTGCAACTCCTATTCAAAGCAAAACAATAGCATCAATGAAATACCCTTTTCTTTGTGGTTGGATTTGAGAGATTTAGCGGGAGACAGAGTTAGGTTCCTAAGAATGGTTATCCTTTCCTGATAATGGGTCTTATTGTTCTATAGGTTTTTTGTTCCATAAATCACTCAGATTTTAGAACCCCAAACAGTGAGATGGAGAAATACAATCAGATTGGGAAAGTTAATGAGTCAAAGATTTCAAAGCAATCCTAGATGCATTTATCTAGGAACAACCACTGATGACGTATACAGGACTGAATTCTAAGTATTGTATCCAGGACTGTATTGTTTGTTAGTTACACTTATTTTACACTTGTTAGCGTAACTTATTTTACACTTGTTAGCGTAACTTATTTTACACTTGTTAGCGTAACTTATTTTACACTTGTTAGTGTAACTTATTTTTCGCTGAATCCAATGGGACACAGGATATCAATACAATAAAATGATGTATACAGTATTGTATCCAGGACTGCATTGTTTTTAGTTACACTTATTTTACACTTGTTAGTGTAACTTATTTTACACTTGTTAGTGTAACTTATTTTACACTTGTTAGCGTAACTTATTTTACACTTGTTAGTGTAACTTATTTTTCGCTGAATCCAATGGGACACAGGATATCAATACAATAAAATGATGTATACAGTATTGTATCCAGGACTGTATTGTTTTAGTTACACTTATTTTACACTTGTTAGTGTAACTTATTTTACACTTGTTAGTGTAACTTATTTTTCACTGAATCCAATGGGATACAGGATATTAATACAATAAAATGATGTATACAGTATTGTATCCAGGACTGTATTGTTTTTAGTTACACTTATTTTACACTTGTTAGCGTAACTTATTTTACACTTGTTAGTGTAACTTATTTTTCGCTGAATCCAATGGGACACAGGATATCAATACAATAAAATGATGTATACAGTATTGTATCCAGGACTGTATTGTTTTAGTTACACTTATTTTACACTTGTTAGTGTAACTTATTTTACACTTGTTAGTGTAACTTATTTTACACTTGTTAGTGTAACTTATTTTTCGCTGAATCCAATGGGACACAGGATATCAATACAATAAAATGATGTATACCGTATTGTATCCAGGACTGTATTGTTTTTAGTTACACTTATTTTACACTTGTTAGTGTAACTTATTTTACACTTGTTAGTGTAACTTATTTTTTCACTGAATCCAATGGGACACAGGATATTAACACAATAAAATGACGTATACAGTATTGTATCCAGGAGTGTATTGTTTTTTAGTTACACTTATTTTATACTTGTTAGTGTAACTTATTTTACACTTGTTAGTGTAACTTATTTTTTGCTGAATCCAATGGGACACAGGATATCAATACAGTAAAACCCTGTATAACAACTTTAATTCATTCCACAGGGTTAGTCGTTGTACGATTTAATCATTATACAATGCATGCATCGTATAGCGATTATACCTATGGGATGCATCATACAATGATTATCTCTATGGCGGAAATCGTACAACGACAAAAAAATCATTGTACAATTTTCCCCATAGAGATGCATTGCATTGTATAACGCTTTTTGTTGTTATACGGGGTACAATGTTTTTTTCAAATCCTCATCCTTGTACGATTTAATCGCTGTAAGAGGTATTCGTTATATGGGGTTCTACTGTAGGTTTGTTCATTGAGTTCAATGGGAGACGCAAAAGGAAATGCAAAACAATCTAGTCCTGAAACGGGGAACCTCTTGATCTCCGGATGATTTTAGACTGCAACTCCCGTAACCCTGAGTAGGTCCAACTGGACTTATAGGAGGGTCAAATGCAGCTGAGAGGGGGGCAGAGTCAAAGGTCTATCTACAGCCTCTCAGCAAACTTGACTGAGAGCCAGTTGGACCAAGGATATACCTTGTGTTGATTATATTCACTTCTCCATTGGTATTGAACAACTTACTGGTAAATAAAGATGCCATAAATAAACTCCAAATAAAGATCTCGGGCTTGTCTGATTTCAGAAGCCAACCTGGTTGGTATCTGCATGGAAGACTGTTAGGATATGCCATGAATCTCTAGGTATATCTAGGAAACCCTAGATAGATGCTCCCACTCATGATAAACAATAGGGCAATAGAAGGATTAGTGGTTTCTCTAGAACATTAGTCCCCAACATGAGGTCCACACCCCATACTCTAAGTCAGTACTTTGGGGGATTGGCTCAGGCTTCTGGGAATTGAAGTCCAAAAACCAAAGGTTGGGAAACACAGCTCAAGCATAAACAACCTTCCTATATTGTATTCCTAACTCAGCAACCTCAAAAACCCATATATCTATGTATACGAATAGGCTTTGCTGCCCTCCATATGTGTTAACAACACTACAATTCCCATTCTGGTTGAGGATGATGGGAACTACTACTACCCAAACCCTTACAGAAGGTGCTACACTGGGACAGGCAGCAGAAGAGGATTCAAGATGGTGCTAAATACAATTCACTGGAGTTTAAGAACATAGATACCTGGCTGTGGCGCCAGAGGTAGAGAGTTCGATTCCACACTAGGAGAAGAGCCAGCTTGCATGGCGTTGGGCAAGCTACACAGTCCCACGCTGCCCTTAGAAGAAGAGCCTGGGGAATAACTTCTGTATGCTCTCTATCTAGAAAATCCTGGAAAGGGTTGCCATAAATTGGAACCCACTTGTAATGTGTATTATATTGTAATGTGTATTATATTGTATACTGTGCTTATATAGAAATCAATTTCGTTTATATTTTTCAATGTATTTCAATTATGTTGTAATGCCGCCCAGAGTTGGCCATGTGCTGAGTGGGGCAGGGTACAAATTAAAGCTGGAATGGAATGGAATGGCACACAAAATGTACATAAAAACAACCATTTGCTACAGGGGTTCCCAATCTAAGGCCTAAGATCTGGCCCCCAGTGCTATTTCATGTGACCCCCACCACCACTCCAAGGGCATTCGAGAAACGAAATGGCTGCCTCTTTGAAGCTGTTGGGACAAAATGGCCACACACACCCCACCATGCAGGCAGGGCATGGCTGTCTGGCCCTCAAAGCTGACTGAGAGAGTATGACCCGGCCCAAGGCTTGAAAAGGTTGGGGACCCTTACCTTGCATGGCAGAGGTGTATTGGACGGCTTTCCACCACCTCCCCCAAAACCTGAAGGGCAATCTTCTTTTTGAGACTCTGGTTTAAGACATCATCTTTAAATGCCACATCCAGTTCCGAATATTGGCTATTCACTTTGTGATCAGCCATGAAGATTGTCCTATGAACAATATAATGCAGTAGTTTTCCAACCAGCGTCGAGCCACTGGCAGTATGGTCTACTCTGTTACCATAGCAGGATAAGCTGGCCAGACTGTGGTTTAAGAATTGACCGCTCAAAGAGAAGACTGCGAGAGGACCTTCAGACCTTACGGTCTTCCAAATGTGCCAGTGATTTGCTTGCGGTCCAGTGACAGAAGACTCCTGACAAGCAACGTCAACTGTTCTGACATAAGACCAGTTACTTGGCTGATCCGTGTTTCACACGTCGGGTATAAGAACAGTATGGCAGAAAAGTTAAACGGTCCAAAAATGCTTCCCGAGACATGCCCCGCATGATTCAAAACCAGTGGTACACTCTATGCTGAGCCCAGCAAATCCATGGGATAATCTGCAAAGTTTTGCTTTTTAAAAAATGTATTGACTACACTTTTTACCTGCTCGGTAATGGAAGGGCATTGAACAACACCGTGCAAACAAAACCCAAAACGACGACCTACACAGCGCACCATCAATTCAAAATAAGAATTGGCAAAGAAGAAAAACGCTGGAAAGCAAATGAATGGGAAAAGAGTGAATAAGGACATCCAAAACTCCAGGACAGAAGTCCATAAATGAAAGACCTCCAGAGAAGGCAAGCCGGATTTTTTAAATTTAATTTTAATTTAATAGTCATATTTATATATGCCGCCCACGCAGGTAGAATCCGACTCAGAGCAGCATGCAATCTTATTTTATTTTCTTTCCCACCCTTTTGGCTTTCAACGCTGCTCACGCAAGGAAGCAAACAGCTACCATTTGAGACAGAAAAGGCTATTTATTCCTAAGAGGTCGACATTTCTGCTATGGGGAGGGCAAATTCAACCCAGGGTCGAACAGCCAGCTTATTTCTGTCTCTCTCATTCAGTCACACACCGAGCGAACGGATTTGAACTGAAGCGGCTTAAGAAGGAGGCAATCCAGGAATCGAAGAATTAACATAACTTGGTAACTGCCGACACTGAAAGCAATGGCCAGCGTCCAAAACGACGTGGTCTGTCCCGTTCTTTGCTTAAACAACCTCCCTTTCTGTACACGTAACAAAGTCCACCAGCGCCAGGTATTTAACTGTTTCATTTTCAACGTCGCTTAGGTTAAAAATGTGCGTAAAGAAACTCTAAACCGCTGTCCTTTTTACACTGGGCGCATTCAGAAATGCGCTTCCATGGATTGCACGGTTGCATCTGAAAACAAACAAAAATAGCAAAGCAGAAGGAGAAGAAACCCTTCCCCATTTCTTTAAAAAAAAAGGGGGGGAGGCATTGAAAGAAAAATTAAGCACTAGATCTGCAGAAGAGAGAGACATATTCATGTGTACCTTTCTGGTAGAGAGTATTGGCAGCTTGCTGTGAATGGTCCCCTCTCTCGTGGTGTGGGGTTTACCGATCTGCACACTGGGTCTTCTGTGGCCACATCTGATCACATTACACCGCAGAGAGGCTTACCGACTCCAAGACTCACAGCTTCTAAAAGGGACAGTCTCTGTTCTTCCCGCCTCCGATTCTTACCACTCCCTCCCACAACTATTACTTCTCTTATGAAAGACGGATCTGAGCCATGGATCTGAGCCATCGGTCACCTCGAAAGAGACAGGGCTTAGTCTCTCCCTTGTGGGATCCATTGTGTGGTCACCTAGCTACCAGCATGGCAGCGCCCAGGTAAACCAAGCCCAAGGCAAATTCTCTCCAACAGAAATGGAATCGGAATACTTCCAGGTTACCAGGTTACACTGGGGACGGTGGTGACTTAGTGGTTAAGACGCTGAACTTGAAAGTTGACAGGTCACCAGTTTCAGACCCAAGTGCTGCATGACTGAGTGAGCGCACTGTCACCTGTCCCAGCTCCTGCCAACCTAGCAGTTCGAAAGCAAGACATTGCAAGTAGATAAATAGGGACCACTTCGGTGGGAAGGTAACAGCGTTCTGTGCGCTCCGGTGTCTAGTCATGCCTGCCACATGACCACGGAAACGTCTGCAGAAGCAGACAGCGCTGGATCTTCGGCTTTGAAACGGAGATCAGCAATGAACCCTAGAGTCGGATACGACTGGCTTTCAAGCAAGGGAAACCTTTACCTTTGGCAGGAAAGGTAATAGTGTTCAATGTACAATGCTCAGGGGTCTAGTCAAAAACCACTAGTCTAGACCACTTTGGTGGGAAGATAACAGTGTTGTGTGCGCTCCGGTGTCTAGTCATGCCTGCCACATGACCACGGAAATGTCTGCAGACACAGACAGGGCTGGCTCTTTCGCTATGAACAGAGGTGAGCACCAAACCCTAGACTTGGATACGGCTGGCTTTCAAGCAAGGGAGACCTTCACCTTTACCTGGATTACAGTGACTGGCCAGGACTAGGATGCTGCTTAACAGCTCCGTGAAGATGCAGAGGGAGATCATATTTGGACCGCGTTGTCCCCGTTGGCTTAGTGGGTAAAAGAATTGTGCTTGGAGACAGGAAGGACGGGATTCGATTCCCCGAGAGCTGCACGATGGGGGACATGAAAAGAGCCTCATTCGGGCATGCTGGTGGACAACAACACACTGTGTAAATATGGAGAAATACGGAGTCCGGCTCATTTGCCGGTCTGCTGGTTATTACTGGAAACTTGTACCGATGAGGAATTAAGTTTGGCCAACGACAAACCCAAGAAAGTAGTTTTGTTTTGGCAGTTAAAGTCTGATCTGGACATGAAGGAAGGCATCGAGATATCTCGGGCGCACCCCTGGCTAGGAACTGTTAGTAAAAGATAACCGTCCCAGGGGGTTTTCTACTAGCTGGCTGATGCAACATCAGAATGACATTTCACTGCCTTTAACTTCATAAAAAGACTTTCTTCCAAGTCACGTTCCCATCACGATCAAACTCACAACGTTTTGGCTGCGGTACACCAGTTGAACCACTGCACCACCAGTGTGCTGACTGTCCAGACAGCTTTGATCTACAGAACAGCCTAAACCACCCAACATGCTCTCTTAGTCAGTTTTGAGGGCCAGACAGCCATTTTGCCCTGCCTGCACGATTGGAGGGCAGCCATTTGTCCCAACAGCTTCAAAGGGGTGGCCATTTTGTTTCTCAAATGCCCTTGGAGGGGTGATGGGGCCACTTGAAATGGTGCCGTGGGCCAGATCTGACTCATGGGTCTTAGATTGGGAACCCCTGTCCTAAACATTTCACAGCATTCATGAGCCACCCATGTTATAACTCCGGCTTCAATTAGTCACAGATGGGACATGATCCACAGCGCAGGGTGAAGCTGCTGGATTACAACTTCCGTCAACCTCAACCAGTATAGCCTAGAGTGTGCCTAATGGGAGTTGTAGTACAAGCTGGCTGCAGAGCCATCGTTCCACCAGCTGGAGAAATGCAAGTTTCTCATCATGAAATAATTACACTGCTAAACAACTATTAGATGTGTCTCTATGTTCACCAACTGACTTTGTTTACGGCCATTCATCTGCAAGCTAATTGCACATGGGAAAATAGATGCATCAACAAACATTCAAACTCACTTCCTAATTTCCAGAATACTGAACACCAACTTTTTGGTGTGGTAGCCCTGACAGTTTGTGCAAGCATATCTTAGAGTAGCCATGTGCAAGAATATCACACCTTTTATTATGATTTTTACATGTATATCAGAGAATTCACAAACAAAATAAAAATGTTGTAGCACTTTAAAGGTAAAGGTCACCCTTGCTCGAAAGCCAATTGTATCTGACTCTAGGGTTCAGTGCTCATCTCTGTTTATATCCAAAGAGCCAGTGTTGTCTGTGTCTGCAGACATTTCCTTAGACATGTGGCAGGCATACCTCAACACCAGAGCGCACAGAATGCTGTTTACCTTCCCACCAAAGTATTACCTATTTATCTACTTGCGAATGTCAGCTAGGTTGCAGGATCTGAGACAGAGATGGGAGCTCACTCCATCATGCAGCACTCGGGTCTCGAACTGCTGACCTACCCACCTTCCAGTCATCAAGTTCAGCATCTTAACCACTTGAGCCACAGCTAAAGCACAGCAGTTAGTCTTTAAAGTGTTACATCATTTTTGTTTTGTTTATTCTCAGATATGCTTAAAATATAATTTTGTCTTTTTCCCCCCTTTCTTTACTCTCTGAAATGTTATATTTTAATGTTAGTTATCTACTAACCATTTGCCACTACACTGGACCAGACCATATCTGTCAAGTTTCGGGAAATTTCTGTAAAAAACCCATATTTTACACTTTCCTCCCGCTGTCATCCCATATTAATTAGACTACAATTAGACTGGAGTTAAACTGGAGGCCAGCACAGGATAAGCATAGCTGTCCAGTTTCCTGTTTTGGCTGGGAAATTTCCCGAAACTTGACAGAAATTTCCCGAAACTTGACAGGTATGGACCAAACTTCACAGAAATAAATCTGAATATCAATGGGGGATCTTCGGTCATTGCCGCACAGATTTCAACTGTATCTGTTATACTAACCTATATCTGTACCTGGTCATGTGGCCATGTATAAATTCTAAGATAAATTATTATTTATTTATTAATTCAATTTATCACAGTCAAAGGCCAGAACAGATTACAGATAAAACGTTTCCAACAAAATTGAATATACTGTGGTGGGATTGTAACACAAATTGTAGAATGCTCTAGTAAAGGTAAAGGTTCCCCTTGCTTGAAAGCCAGTCGTATCCGACTCTAGGGTGCAGTGCTCATCTCTGTTTCAAAGCCGAAGAGCCAGCGCTGTCTGCTTCTGCAGACGTTTCCGTGGCCATGTGGCAAGCATGACTAGACACCGGAGCACACGGAGCGCTGCTTACCTTCCCACCGAAGTGGTCCCTATTGATCTACTTGCAATGTCTTGCTTTCGAACTGCTCGGTTGGCAGGAGCTGGGGCAAAGACGGGCGCTCATTCCGTCCTGCAGTACTCGGGAATTGAACTGCTGACCTCCCGCCTCCCAGTCAGCCACTTGAGCCACTGCAGTCTAGCTCTAGTCTAGCTAAATTCAATTCAATGAGACTTAGTAGTATCATGTAAAAATCATAATAAAAGGTGTGATATAAAATATAACAACATTGAAGCATAAACATACTAAGACTATCAATATCAGTAAAGTAGCATAAATCAGATACATTATTATCTGATGTCTGAAGAAGGGGACTTAAGCACAAAAGCTAACATTAAAATGTTGCAGTTTAGTCTTTAAGGTGCCACAATGTTTTTGTCTTTTTTCCCCCCGTTTCTTTTGTTTTATTTACTATTTAACGATTTCACACTGTTACACTCGAATCATGTCACAGTATCTACAAATTCTTCCAGCTTTCCAGTAAGAAGAAAAAGAAAAGAAAAACCAAGTTTACGACCTAATCCTGGGCAATATTTGCAAGACCTCTAAAAATTGATAGGTAAAGGTAAAGGCTTCCCTTGCTCGAAAGCCAGTCGTATCCGACTCTAGGGTGCAGTGCTCATCTCTGTTTCTAAGCCCAAGTGCCAGCGCTGTCTCCTTCTGCAGACATTTCCGTGGTCACGTGGCAGGCATGACTAGACACCGGAGCGCACGGAACGCTGTTACCTTCCCACCGAAGTGGTCCCTATTTATCTACTTGCAATTTCTTGCTTTCGAACTGCGAGGTTGGCAGGAGTCTAAGTTGATGGAGGGGTCTAATTCAGAGCAAACGTGATACACCTGGGGGGGGGGGAAATCTGCTAAAATCTCCACCCAAAAAAGTTACTTTTTTCAGAGTACCACTCCCAGAACCGGTTGGAAGATTCTGGAAATTACCAAAAAAAATATTTTTTTTTAATAACGTTGATATCATGTCCAAAAATAAAACAATACCAAACTCACCCATGCCTAGCAATGCGCACGCTGCACATCATGTTGAATTGGCACACCTGTTTGGAGCCCAGCCAAGGGGACAAAATAGCTGGCCACCCAAGTGCCTGCCCCCACCCTCCCTCTTTCCCAGCCCTCCCCTTCGCCTGAGACGTGTATCTATTCGCTTACCCGGCGGAAAACAACGACTTGCCCCTCCCCCGCCGCCCTGTCTTCTTTGTCCCCGGAGGTTTTCTACACTGCCAATCAGGCATTCGCTTAGACAGCCTTTTTTACCTCATCCGTGCAGGCGACCGCTCTAAAGCGAGGCCCCCGCGCCGAGGGTTGGCTGCCGTACAACATGGCGGCGCTCACGCTGTGTCGAGCGTGGCGCTTCCCACGCCAGGCTGGGCTCTGCCGTACAGGGCGGGCATTTTCTTCAGGTATTGAGGGGATCGCTCCAGGTGGGCATCGGTTGCTTCCTTCCCACCTTGGGGACTTACACGGTGGCTACCTGGGAAACATTTCTTCCCCTGTATGGGAAAGTTGTTGTTTTTCACCGCCCTATTGGCTCAAGTAGCTAAGACGCTGACTGGGAAGCGGAAGGTCAGCAGTTCGATTCCCGAGTACTGCAGGACGGAATGAGCTCCCGTCTTCGTCCCAGCTCCTGCCAACCGAGCAGTTCGAAAGCAAGACATTGCAAGGAGATAAATAGGGACCACTTCGGTGGGAAGGTAACAGCGTTCCGTGCGCTCTGGTGTCTAGTCATGCCTGCCACATGACCACGGAAACGTCTGCAGAAGCAGACAGCGCTGGCTCTTCGGCTTAGAAACAGAGATGAGCACTGCACCCTAGAGTCGGATACGACTGGCTTTCGAGCAAGGGAAACCTTTACCTTATGGGAAAGTTAAAGGGGTCGGAACTTTGAAACCGGCTCACTATTGGAGTGGCAGGCTGCTATCCAACAGGTGAAGCGGCAGCCTAGGAAACCCTGGGCTTTCCCTGCAAACCTGCTGCAAGAGAAGCACACTGCAGGGAAAGGGGGAGAACTGCATCTCCTCAAACCACCAGGATCGCCAGGTGTGCAGACTACAAACACCAGCATCCCCAAGCTTGCAGGTGCAGGGTCCTCCTGTGCCTGCAAGCTTGGGGATGCTGGTGTTTGTAGTCCAATTCCTTTCCTCACTATAGCAAACAGCCTTGCTGTGGGTGAACTTGGCAGATTTTAAACATCTGGTGGGAGGCAGGGAATGACATTTGTGCAGCCAGAACAACTCCAAACTCTTATTAAATGGCGAGCAATGGATTTTTTTAAAAAAAGAAATTGATTTTAAATTGCAGAAAAAAACACAACCCACCCCACTTTTAAAATTATTTTTTAGCTTGTATCTATCTTGTCTTTTAAAAAAACAAACGACGTCAGCAATCTTGGTTCCTTGGTGGGTTTAAAATATCTTAAATTTATTATTAATATGAAAAATACATTTATTTAATATGGACTGGGATATAGGGACCCTAATTAATTATGGTGTAGCAATAATTAACTGTAATTGAAGGAGCCTGGAGTGATCTAGCTTTTCCTGCTGGTGCGTGCCTACAACAGTGTTCATTCTAGCCAATCTCTGCTTTAATTTCAGGGCTCTCTTTCCAAGTCTTTGGGTTGGAAACCCAAATTGTCCAATCTCCAGACATAAATCAACATAAGCTCGCTTGTGTTTGCCTGCATGGTCCGTAAAAACGCAGTCTTGCTAGGTTGGCAGGAGCTGCAACAGATGACAGGAGCTCACTCCGTCGTACAGCACTCGGGTCTCAAACTGCTGACCTGCCAACCTTCTGGTTGTCAAGTTTAGCGTCTTAACCACTTAGCTGTGGCCCTAGATTTTGAAAAACGCATACATGTGTTTCTGCAGAAGAACGCTCTATCAAAGAGTGCTTGCACTATGGGGTAGCATATAAACACATCCAAACAAACGTCACATCAGCATTCCCACACCTGAAATCTGAAGGCATAGAACCCAAAAAACAAACTTACTTCCTCACTGAGAACTAGATCCTTGCGCTGCTTTTGTTTGGCTTTTCTTGCTGCTGTCTGTTGTGCGCATATTTTGTTAGAAATAGGCAGTTCAAGACTCTGGCCCATAAATTAGGAATATTCAAGCCATGATTAATTCTTACCTTTTCATTTTTTTGCTTCTTCGGAAGCAGGAGATAACGTAGACAGCAGATCGGGGAAGACGTCGGAGATCTGCTCACAACTGTGGTTCGGACACAAGACAGGACTTTGCTGGATTTCACATCTGGTCAGATGGGGTAGTAGTTTACCGAACGCCCTCCTCCTCTATGGTTTTTGCTTTCATTTGTGCAAACTGGACTCCGAGGAGTACAGCGGTAGCGGAAGTGACAGCCAGACAGCTGGGTTTCAGTGCCGTTGGTGCCGAAACTGGAAACCTTTCCAATCCAGTGGTTTTAATTTGTTTTCTTTTGCTCTGTTGCCGAGTGTGGACCTTCAGCTGCATAATATATTACACGCCGGTTGCACAACTCTCATTCATATGGCGAGCAAACCACCAGACATCAAACTTCCTGCACTGACACTTTCCCCAGCGGATTTTAAAAACCAGGCCTTAAAAATAGACTGCAAAAAAAAAAAATTATGTCTGCAGATGGAAGCGAATTGGACTCAAATTTGTGTTGCGCCAGAACATGTACAGGACAAGCTGTTTTCTCCAAGGCATGCATAAATAAACATATTTAGGAGAAATCCACTCTCCATCTTTCATAGAGGCATATGGTCATTTGGGATAACTCTGGCAAGCAAAGTTTAGGTTTGTTGAATCTAACTTTTCCCTCTCCCCCCTTGTTTTCTCTTGACTAGATTTCATCAACGAGTTGGGTGCAAAAGACATCATACTTGATATTTAAAAACAGATTCCCCTTTCCTCCCGATGGAAATATTATGAGACCAAGAATTTATTTTCAGTGCCAGAACTGAATTGAGATCACAGTGTTTTTGAAACAAGAGTTTATTTTTGTGGCTCCCCCCCTCCACTTTTTAGCTCAGTTTGTAGCTGCGCTTCATCACAATGCTTTGCTGATTTAATGTTGGCCAGAGATCTAGCTAGTTTTTACTTCATACAGTGGTTAAACTGCCATACTTGCAGCCATAACATTGTGATTTTTGATCCTGACGGCGATCAAGGTTGACTTAGCCTTCCATCCTTCCAAGGGCTGGAAAAATGAGGACCCAGCATGTTGCGGGCAAAACGCTAGTTAACTTGTGAACCATCCAGAGGGTGCACTAAGTGCTAATAGGTGTAATTGCCATTGCTATCTTAAGAGAAATGATGTGGCAAAATACAATTAAACTTCTTTTCTACGTTGTATCAACTCATTCTGTAGTAAAAAAAATATCTCAATCTCATTTGGGACGTTATGGATTCAAATTCTGGGTCACTTCTTTCATTTCATAACTTTGTGCATTTCTGTGTGTTATATGTTTCTTATTTGTCTACCTGGTAGACACTATGGCAGTGGAGTAGACCGTACAGCCAGTGACTCAATGCTGAGTGTTGGGCGGTGGTAAATAACCTGAATCCCTAAAGGGGCCAATGGCTATGGGCGGATGAGCCCCTTTAGGTGGGGTGATGGTCCCCCTCAGTGGAGGAAATGCCACTGGAAACCATCATATTGGGCCCAACGGCAAAATGAGCGGAGGAGGAACTCTGATTCCCAACGGTCGTGGAGGCAGAAGAGGTCATGCCAGATGGACCAGCTGTGAAGGCGCACCTTGTCCATATCCTCAAGGCTGTGGCAGTCCATTGCAGTCCCGGTGTCATATCCTGCATGTCTCATTTCATATGTGCTGCAGGAGATGGCTCTGTAATCATAATGTGTGGGTCACTTCATGGCAAGCTGGGATCCACCTTCAACAAATTCACGCCAGTGGCATTTTTCCTGAAAATGATTTTTCAGGGAAAAAATCTATACTTGGACATGAGTAGCAGCCGACGGCGCCGATGTCTCTTAGTTTTTCTTCAGCTGCTTTTAGTACTTTACCGGACAGCCTCTTGATCCAAGAAACTCTTAGCAGCCTGTAATTTTGATTTTTGTTTCACTCTGGTCCCTTCCACAAAGGAGCATTGATTTGTTAAAAGTGGTGATGGTTTTAACAAAGAGCCTTTGAGGCTGCTGAGCTGTGACCTTTTAAGTCAAGAATAAACATGTGTCTTGTGTTATAATGGCACCGTGAAAGAGTACGAGTGTCGCATGCAATGAATGCGTGAACTTTCTTTAATTTTTTAAAAAGTTGGTGTTTCTGTCTGGTTAGTTTTTTAAGAAAAGTTTACTTTCTTTTGCTCTTGCTTTTAGGGGAGAATAAGTATGACCTCATAGTCATTGGAGGAGGATCTGGAGGACTTGCTTGTGCAAAAGAAGGTTGGTGCCAGTGAACCATTGTTTTGCACCTACATGTATCACAATCAAGCCTAGCAGAGGCAAATAGTAGGCTGAAAAATCTCCCTCTGCTAGTGCCAGCAGGATTTCAGCTAATGCTGGGGTGCCCAAACTTTTCACGCCGCAAGCCAAACCATTCCCCCTGGACAGCTGAGTGGGCCTGACCATGCTCCCAGAAACAGGCACATTTATGACAGCCGTAAATGCGCCCACTTCCGTGTTTACAACAGGCGCGGGTGCATTTACGCATTCACGGGTATGTTTTATCGTTGACGTAAATGCCCACTTTCACTTCTGGGTGCAGCGAGGGCGGTGATGGGCCTCATGGAATGGTGCCATGGGCCAGGACTGGCCCACGGGCTGTAGTTTGGGTACCACTGAGCTAATGCAAAACATCCTGGGTTGTTGTTATTCACAGTCATCCTTGCTCAAAAGCCAGCCATACCCAACTCTTGGGTTCAGTGTTCATCTCTTTTTATAGCCAAAGAGCCAGCGCGTTTTCTGCATTTGCAGACGTTTCCATGGACATGTGGCAGGCATAACTAGACACCACAGAATGCTGTTTACCTTCCCACCGAAGTGGCCCCTAATGTATCTCCTTGCAATTTCTTGCTTTCGAACTGCTAGGTTGTCAGGAGCTGCGACAGAGATGGGAGCTCACTCTGTCGTGCAGTACTTGGGTCTCAAACTGCTGACCTGCCGGACTTCCAGTCTTCAAGTTCAGCATCTTAACCATTAAACCACCGGAGTCCCTTGTTGTTTTTCAAAGTAACATAGAAAAACAACATACAAATGCAAATATTTAAAAAAAAAACACAAATCTTAATAAATGTGTACCCACTACCCAATGGGACATTATAAACTTTCATTTATCTATTCTCTATAGCATTATATTTTATTTATATATTTGTCCCCTCGTTCCAGAAAGATAAAAGATCTTACTCTGGCTGTTGTCCTTTCCCTTTCACTAATACATATTCTATAAATTCTCTCCATATTTCTCTGAAGTCAGTTTTTTTTTACTAATCCCTTTTTAATTTTAATTTGCATGTTAGTTTGTCATGTACTGCTATATTCCATATCTCTTTATACCAATCGTCTAGTTCAAATTCATAATCTACTTCCTATTTTTAATAATCAATCTCAAAGCTGTTATCTATATAATAATCATTCCTTTCTTATTTCATTCTCTGCTTATTACCAAAGTCCATTACTAATGCTATTTTAGGGCACATCTCCAATTTAATATACAATATTTAATTGATTTCCCCCCAAAAAAACATTTTCCATATTAAAAATCCTGGCTTTTGTTTAGTTAATTGGTAGGCAATAAAACACAAATGAAGGGAATGCATTCATATTTCCCAAACAAAAACAAATAAACAAACCAGTGGCTAGTTGAGGCAGAAGCATTATGATAGCTTAATCTTTAAATTGTTTTATGATCTCTTCTTGTCTTTAAAGCTTCTCAATTTGGGAAGAAGGTGGCCGTGTTAGATTATGTGGATCCATCGCCAAAAGGTTTGCAATCAATGTTTTACTTTTGAATTCAAGGTCACCAGAGTTCAAAAATCCGAAGGTGATTAAATCGATAGCACGGATGAGAATAAAACCCACAGTGTAACATTATTTGTAGAGTCGGATAACACTGCACAACAACAATCTTGCTACTAGGAAATAACACAAATCTGAACTCAGAATTTGCCTATCACATACGGATTTTATAGGCATGCTATAGCTGTTGAAATGCTCGGGAATTGGGTAGTGTATTTTTACATGGGAACATTATAACAGTTGCAGCTACCACTGTAGATGCTGCCACCTCAACTGAATCATGTCCCCTGGTGGCATGCATGTTCCAGCAGCGGCTGGGCATGTCTGGGCAAGTCAATGAGCTGACCTCAGAAATAGGCATACAGTATAAGGTGAGATGGACCAAGGGTTTGTCTCTCATGTGAAACCATCTTATTGGAGAGTACAGCTAGGCCATAGTGAGTCTGTTTTGAGCTAAAGATGAATAGGTGCAGTTGTGTTAATAAACCGGACAATGTTTGCTACATTCGTGGCAAATATACCCCATGTGAATCAATGCAAGAACCTAACCAAGTGGGTGAGATTTGCTAACTTAAGATCCTGACATACTAGGCAGAATTGGACTTCAGATTTGGATTCAGCGCACTTGATTTAGTATAGAACACATGGATTAGATCAAGTACAGTAACAGACAATATTTACTTTTTGTGATGCAGTGTAATGGTAACCAATGGCACTCAAAGGATGATTTAGGAGAGGTGGCATTTAAGAATCAGTAGAAGTTAGTATCCTTAGAGAGAGTAGAAGTTATACATCTGCTCAAGCAATGTTAGCTATTCAGTTCAGCAGGAGTTCAGGTGCATGTCTTCCACAGCTCTACCTCAAGCAGGTACAGATTCAGCCTGGAGACATCTAGGAGACCATATCCTTGACTTTGGAGCTGTGAGACCCTTCCTAGGGTAAGACCTTCCCACCTTATGTTACCAGTGCCAAACATGGATGCTTACAACAAAACATAAACAAAAGTTGGTCACCACAGAAACCAGATGTCTGAGGAAGGCTGTCTGAGGAAGGCTGCTGGAGTGACTAGAAGGGGTAAAATCAGGAATGAGATTCTAAGGGAAAGAATTGGGATAGAAACAAACTTTTGGAGAGAATGTCTTGGAATTCCATACCATACAAGTCATATGTGGATAGAGGAGAAGGACAAAGACCATGAGGCAAACCCAGAGGAAGGTGGAGAGATAACACCAAAGACATATTACAGAAACACCAAATAATACCGGTGGAAGCCTCTAGTAGTACCAAAACAAGACCTTTGTTATCTCCCTCGACACACAAATGACTTTAAGGGTGATAAAATAGTGGGTAGAGAAAGAATTAATTGTCCCTTCTGATGCTTTCTTGCTCTCAGTTCTTCCTTCCCCGTGTAACTTTTCAAATTTAAAAATGAGAAATATTGGTTTCAGTTTATACAAGATTATAGAATCAGAGAAGAAATCATACATTTATGTATCATTGAATAATTAGCGTTGCTCGTGGGATTGACGTTTTAATGTCCAGTTCTGGTGCCAATGTTGGTATCCACGTTTCTCCCCGTCCTACCCCTTTTATTTCAGTGTGTAAGGAAGATTTGGCTCATTCACTTGCAAAATTATTTGTTTCTTGCTCTTTATATTAAATTAGACTCACAAAACACAGGCGAGAATTCAGGATTTTGCCAAATCAACCAGAAGGGACATGAGCGTACATTTTAACATGGGGCTGAGAGGCTGAAACGCAAGAATCCAATGCAGTGCATCAGAAGAATCTAAGTTAGGAAATTAGCATTTTAAATTCTTTTTTCTTTTCTTTTTCTTTTTTTTTTTTGCTTATAGGAACCAAATGGGGGCTTGGTGGCACTTGTGTGAATGTTGGGTGTATCCCCAAAAAGCTGATGCACCAGGCAGCCCTCCTGGGAGGCTCACTGAAAGATGCCAGATCTTATGGCTGGAATATATCCCATCCCATCAGTCATGACTGGTAATATAAATCTTTTTCAATTGTTCAAAGAAATTCGCTCAGCTGCCTGAGGGGGCTTGGTCTGTCCCGCAGCTGAAAAACGTTGAGAACCCCGGCTCTAGATGTATAAGACTGCAAAACTCCCAGCCAGCTGTGATGGGAAGATTTGTAGTCTAGCAGCTCTAGAGAGGGTGATGTGATTGGGCAAAGGCGGCTTTGGTCACCCATTTCCGAACGTTATAAAAAACTGAAATTACATTTAAAAACTGCTTGCTTTCTGTTGGTTTCATTAGGTCACGAATGCAGAATATGCTGATTTGTGGTGTATGTGTGTGTTTTTTTTTTCCTTTCCAGGTCCACATTGGCGAAAGCAGTCCAAAACTACGTTAAATCCTTGAACTGGGGCCACAGAGTCCAGCTTCAGGACAAGTAAATGCACTTTTCCCTCTACTTATTTTTTCTCCTATGATAGAAATAAAAATTTCATGTCAGAAATTATTCTGGGTTGAAGGGATTTTTGCTGGAGGAACTCCGCTCAGGGGATGCCCGAATAAGGCTCCTTTCATGTCCCCGAGATCTTTTCCAACTGAAGGTGGTCCCTATTTATCTCCTTGCAATGTCTTGATTTCGATCTGCTAGGTTGGCAGGAGCTGGGACAGAGACGGGCGCTCAATCTGTCATGCAGTACCTGGGTCTCGAACTGCTGACTTGCCAGCCTTCTAGCTAACAAGGAGAGCTTCTTAACCACTGAGGCACTATTCTGGTGTGTCCTCCTGCATTTGCGGTGAAAAAGAGGTGCATAATAACGTTCCTTTCCTTTGGCAGAAATGTGAAGTACATCAATTTGAAAGGCAGCTTTTTGGATACGCATACGATTCGCGGGTTGACCAAAGGAGGCAAAGAGGTAGGTCGTTTTGGCCCTTTTATAGGCATTGGGTCTGCCTGATATCTGACCAGATTATTTGTCAATCCTGCTTCATTGCATCTGATCCAGGGACAGCAATCATCTGTCACCAGCAGATCTACCACCAGTCACCACGTGGCATAGTAGCCAGGAAAAGGGTGATTGAAAATTGGTGAACAAACTTTAGACCAGGGGTTCCCAACCTAAGGCCCGTGGGCTGGATCCAGCCTGTGGTGCCATTTCATGTGCCCCCAACCTCTCCAAGGGCATTCAAGAAACAAATTGGCTGCCTCCTTGAAGTTGTTGGGACAAAATGGCCACCCCCATCATGCAGGCAGGGCAAAATGGCCATCCGGCCCTCAAAGCTGACTGAGAGAGCATGACTCAGCCCCTGGCTTGAAAAGGTTGTGAACCCCTGCTTTAGACCCAAATTTGCTTATTCACTTAGCCTTTTGTTTAGAAGCCAAGCGACCTTCAGAGGCAAATGGCTTCTGTTTTTCCCCATTAATGCCAAATACCTATGCAAAATAGCTTGCTTTGGTTCTCTCTTTGGGCATTAAGAGATAACGAGAAGTTACATTTGCAATTCTAATTAGTCTTTCAGAGAAGTGTCTACCTGGAGGGAAAACGTTACAGTAGCTGAAAATACACATTTAGTTCAACATGTAATTTGACTCTGTGCTAGCAGAGATCTCTGAAGCCTTCCCTCTATCTACTATGAGACTCCTTTCTAACAGGAGATACCAGGTTTATACAGGGTGCCAAAATGTTTACACATTTTAAGAAGGGGGGGTACTATTAAAATGGTAATGCTCAATGTATAGCAATAATAAAAGATGAACACAAGTCATGTTTGACTTCATCAGTTACAAGAGATGCTCAAAGTGGTTACCATCAGCGTGCAGACACTTCTGATTATGGCGAACTACTGCTTGAGCAACGTTGCCCAAAGTGTCCACTTGTTCACTTGTTCAAGTTCATAGAGGACAAGGGTATCAATGGCTATAATTATGGATACCTAAGGAAAACCTTTGGGTTGGAGAGATAGGCAGGATATCTCTCAATGGCGTTTCCAGGGAATCCTAAACAGATGAAGGCATCTGCTTGGGAATAATACCCTGAAGCAAATGGTGAGCCACTGGGTGAGACAGAATGCTGGACTGGATGGGCTGTGGCCTGTTCCAGCAAGGCTGTTCTTATGTTCTTATGTATCACTGAGCATGCTGTTATAGTTCCTCCTGAAGTACTGCCAGTGTAGCTGCTTTTCTTCATTTCACCACATCCTTTAAGGTCCCCCATAGGTACAAGTCAAGGGGTGTTAAGTCAAGAGAACATGGGGAAAAACTCATTTGTAGCGTGGCCATAAGACAGAGGTGTCTTGATATCATGTAATGCCAATGGGACTTTTTCAGGTTTGGCTAAAGTATTTTCTGCTTTTGATTCTCCTTTTTTAAAAATTTTACTCCCAAGATTTTGCTCAGAGCGGAAAACATCGTCCTTGCTACTGGTGGAAGACCTAAATACCCACATGTAAGTCACATGAACTGAACCAGACTAAGTACAGCTGTAAGATGCATCTATAGTATTGATGGCGAACCTTGGCACTCCGGGTGTTCTTGAACCTCAGTTCCCAGAAGCCCTGATCAGCAGGAGTGCTGACTTGGGCTTCTGGGAATTGAAGTCCAAGATCACCCGGAGTGCCAAAGTTGGCCATCACTGATCCATAGGAAAGACCATATTCTCCCATGCAGGTCTGCCTGGGTTTTAAGGTCTATGATGAAATATTTTCTTTACAACTAATATGGTGTAATGGATAAAGGATCAAACGAACAGGAAACCTAAGTTCCTGTCGCCACTCTGACATGGAAACTTACTGGGCATGGGACAATAATAAACGACTTTTTGAGTCTTCCATATACAGTGGTACCCCATCTAATGAACACTTCGTATAACGAAAAATTCATATAACGAAGCATTTTGAGCTATTGGTGATACCCTGCATAACGGGGGAAAATTCGTTATAGGGGTATAGCCCGTGGTGTACTCCGCATAACAAACTCCCCCCAATTATACAGGGTATACCCTGCATAACGATTTTTTTTTGTAATGTGGGGTATCAGCAGTAGTGATTTGCATAACGAAGAGCTCTGTGGAATGGAGCTTTTTCATTATATGGGGTTCTACTGTACCTGGGAAACCCTTTCAGGGTCCATATAAATTGGAAATGATTTGATGGCACATAGGGTCAGGCTCAACTGTTTTTTTAAAAAATATATCAGCTTAAATCTGACTGGCCAAGCTTTTGTCTTATGATCCTTCTACACCGTAACTTACAACCTCTGTGAGATGCATGATGTGTACTTTAAATGTGCATTTTTAGTTTTATTACGGTAGTGTCTTAAATCTTGCTTTAAATGTAACTGATTGCACATGGCCTAAATAATTGATTGTGGTGGGGCTAATAGGTATGATAAATCTTCCTGCAGAAGGACAGATAAACCACAGTGGGTCAGTAAGTTCACATTCATTCTTCACACATTTTGATTTTCAGATGGAACACTGTTTAATAATTGCTTTGAAATCAGTTGCATTTGAATGCTTCTTGTTAGATTCCAGGAGCGCAGGAGTATGGGATTACAAGTGATGATCTCTTCTGGCTGAAAAAGTCGCCCGGGAAAACGTAAGTTCCGTGCATGAGTACCATATTTTAATGGCTGGCCTCCTATGGTGTAAATAAGGTCTGCATAATTACTGCAGCTAATAGATGCATCATGGCTGTGTTGTTGAGCACACAACCAGGCATGTGATGAAGACATGCTTTGACGCTTTGTTGATTAGCTGCAGCAAATTACATAAACATTATTAGAGTTCTGGCCACTATATTCCAGAATCTCATTTATTGCATGGACACAAGGGCCGTGGTGGCTTAGTGTTTAAAAACGATGAGCTTGACAACCAGAAGGTCAGCACTTCGCGACCTGAGTGCTGTATGGCAGAGTGAGCCCTCATCGTCTGTCCCAGCACCTGCCAGCCTAGCGGAATGAAAGCAAGAAATTGCAATTAGATAAATAGGTACTGCCTCAGCAGGAAAGGCAACAGCATTCCGTGCACTGCAGCATCTAGTCATGCCTGCCACATGACTACAGAAACGTCTGCAGATACAGACAGTATCTTTGGCTGTAAACAGAATAACACCACCTCTCAGAGTCGGACACAACTGTTTTTCGAGCAAGAGAAACCTTTACTTTTAATAATATACTACAAATAAAGGTACACTCAGCTATGTATATTTTGAAATTGACATTTTTAGAATATAAATTCTGTGGAACCCCTGATTGTTGACATGTGAAACTCTGCAGGTTCCCTTCCAAAAGTTATGGACGCTGATTTCTAAAACAGGAGGAGTGCCCAAACTTTTCAGGCCGTGGGCCGGTCACGTGGTTCAGCAGGCCAGTCAAGTGGTGCCACCCATCGGAAGTGGAAGTAAAACTGGAAGTAAAACGCGCCTTGCAATCTGTTTTGCAACAGGATGAGATAGATTTTAAGCTGCCAATTTTTTTCCTGCTTAACCCAGAGGTGCCCAAACTATGACCCATGGGCCAGATCCGGCCTCCAACACCAATTCACCCGGCCCACGCAGCCCTCGTCGCTCCAGGAAGCATGTTTTACTTCCGCTTCTGAGAGCGACAAAGTGGTGTGGGCCAGATGAATTGGTGTTGGGGGCTGGATCTGGCCCATGGGCCGTAGTTTGGGCGCCCCTGTTCTAAATCAATGCTGGTTCTCGTCCACCCCCACCCCCTATTTTCATGATTTCTCTTTTATCATTCCACAAGAGGGCAGCAAGTGCTTAGACTATATCTTAGATGAGCTTGTTTAAGTTTAGATCCTCTGTGGATTGATTGTGTCTTGATGAGAAAAGGAGATAAAGTTCTTCCTTCATTGACGTTTCTCTTTGGCCAGCCAAAAGTGTTTTAAAGTGGACAAAGTTTTGTTGATTTGATTGATTTTATCTGGTTGATCCGCTCTAGAAGATGTTGGGGAAGCACAAAACAATCCCTTTTGTACAGTTACAATTTTCAGGAGAAAAAACAAGAAGAGTTCTGGTTTTAAACTTAACGCGGAACAAATTTTGCATAGTCTTAAACTGGCATAGAAAACAGCATCTTTGCAGAAGTCGAGGCATTCGTATCCAACTATATGGTTTGGTGCTCATCTTCACTGACAGCCAAAGAGCCAGCACTGTCTGCATCTGTAGATATTTCCATGGTCACGTGACAGGCATGACTAGGCAACAGAGAGCACAGAGAAAGTTGTTACCTTTCTCACTGAGGGGGTACCTATTTATCTACTTGCAATTTCTGGCTTTCAAATTGCTAGGTTGGCAGGAGCTGGGACAGATGACAGGAGCTCATTCTGCCGTGCGGAATCCGGCTCATTTACTGGTCTGCTACTTGCAACCGGAAACATGTACCAACGGGGATTTCATTTTGGCCAATGACAAAGCCAAGAAGGTGGCTTCTATTTTGGCCGTTTGAACATGAAAGAAGAAGACGCATCCATCAAAATGGATGCATTAAAATAGACAAAAGGCGAACACCAACTCACGGCAAGCTTCTGGCAGGAGCACAAGAAATCGAAAGAGTGGATAAAATTGTCTATTTGGGGAGTATGTTAAATGAAAACTGGGATCCTGAGGTAGGGATTAAAATACAAATAGAAAAAGCAAGATCCATCTTCATAAAAATGCGACGTTTGTTATGCATTAGAGATCTAACTCTCGCTACAAAGATCCAAATAGTGAGATGTTACATATTCCCAGTGTTGCTTATACGGAGTCGAAATTTGGACATTGAAATATGGATCTACAGACGGCTGCTAAGGATATCATGGGTTGGTAAGGTTGCCTTTGCTCGAAAGCCAGTTGTATCCAACTCTAGGATCAGTGCTCATCTCTGTTGATAGCCAAAGAGCCAGCGCTGTCTGCATCTGCAGATGTTTCCATGGACATGTGGCAGGCATGCCTCGACACTGGAGTGCATGGAACGCTGTTTACCTTCCCACCGAAGTGCTCCCTAGTCATCTACTTGCAATTTCTTGCCAGGTTGGCAGGATCTGGGACAGAGACGGGAGCTCACTCCGTCATGCAGTGCCTGGGAATCGAACTCCGACATTCTAGTCAGCGAGTTTGGCATCTTAACCACTTGAGCCACCGCAGTCCCATCTGACTAATGTAGAAGTGTTGCACCAGATGGATAAAGAACAAGAAATCTTTAAGACCATTAAGCAAAGAAAGCTCCAATATCTTGGGCATAACATGAGGGAAAACATAATGTATAGAATACTCCAACTTGCTCCGCAAGGAACGATCCCTGGGAAGAAAGAGACCCTGGATGTAGACGGACTTCGTGGCTGAAGAAATTAAGAGACTGGCTTGGCATGTCCTCGGAAGAACTTTTCCAAGAACAGGAAGACTATCGCCATGATGCTAGCCAATATCCGGAACGGACATGGCAGAAGAAGAAGAAAACAAACAAACATGGCGCCATTTCTGTTCAAGCTTCCCCCCACATTTGGTCCCAAACCTGACCACGTTTGTACATGGATGAACAAATGTTGGATTTTTCCATTAAAAATCCCCTCAAAAATTTGCACAGTTAGCGTTCAGCTACTTAGATGGCTTTAAAAGGAGATTTTGACACATTCAGGAACAGGGAGGTCTGTTTAATGCCATGGTTCCCAACATGGAACATATGCCTCAAAGGGGGATAATTTGATATTTTTTTTGGGGGGGGGGGGAGATTCAAAAATGAGTTATTAACAGTGAATTTTTTCTCAGTAAAGTGGTACCTCGGTTGAGGTAATGAATGCGTTCTCCGGGACGTTTCTTACAGCGAAAATTACTTTCACAAAACTTCCCATAGGGATGCATTGAATGCAGTTACCCATAGGAATGCATCAAAAACCAAAAGACATTAACCGAAACGCAGTTTCCCAGAGGAATGCATTGGAAACCAATTAATCTGTTCCGGGAAGGGGGGGGGGGATCTGTAAACCGAGCCACTATTTTCTATGGATTTCCTTTTGTGATGCAATTTTTATGTTTTAAAAGGGGAACCGGGTTGTTCTCACAGCATGGCCGTTCCCCTTCTTCAATTCGGAGTGGGAGTTTTATGCAAAGTCGGTTGGGTGGGTGTGTTAAAAAAAAAACACGCCAAAAGCCGCCGACTTATCCCTCTGAGATATTTCTCTGCCAATGTGGCTTTTGTCCAGGCGCTGTTAGTGCAAGTTGTAACAGTATAATGCGGGAGCCCCGTGTTTATACGTGACATTCCTAAGCTTTAGTCAAAATAAGCCCTTGAGGGGCTACAGTAGCATTGCTGTATTTTATCAGCCGATGTCGCCGGAGAAGGAGAGAGTCGAAACATGCCTTCAGCAACATTTGTTTCTGTCAGATTTCCATCACATATATATATATATATATATATATATATATATATATATATATATATATATGTATGTGTGTGTGTGTGTGTGTGTGTGTGTGTGTATATAGATAGATAGATAGATAGATAGATATAGATAGATAGATAGATAGATATAGATATAGATATAGATATAGATAGATAGATAGATAGATATAGATATAGATATATAGTGTGTCATGGGCTACGGAACTTAGGTTGGGAACCTCTGTGCTAGGTTGGCCAGGAGCTGGGTCAGAGACGGGAGCTCACTCCGTCATGCAGTTCCCCAGGAACCGAACCTTCCAGTCAGCGGGTTCGTCATCTTAACCACTTGAGCCACCGCTGTCCCTCAATACACACACACACACACACACACACACACACACGCTACTTACATAAGGCTTCTGCCTCTGTTATAACCTTACACAAAAATAAAAAATAAAACCCTACATGAAATGGTGCTGTGGGCTGCATCCGGCCCACAGGCCACAGGTTGAGAATCCCTGTGTTACAGGGTGTCCTGGCAGGCATGAAAAAATTCCCTCAAAAATTTGCGCAATTAGCATTCAGCCACTTCGATGGCTTTTAAAAGGGATTTTTTGTCTTATTTTAAATTAAATTTTTAATAATAATGCAACTTAAAATAAAACACAACACTCTAAATAAAAATACAAACATCCAAACTAGAGTTACCAATACATAAACATATAAAGAAAAACTAATAGAAAAATACATAAAATACATAGAATATACTTAAACTACAACCTATTAGTTTGTTAAATTCCCTAAAGGGGATTTTGACACATTCAGGGACAGGAGGTCTGTTTAACGCTGTGGTTTCCAACTTAAAAGGGGGGGGGGGGATTCAAGAATGAGATAGTAAGTGAATTTTTCCTCAGTACTTCATCTGTCCTTTTTTCCCCCTCTTTCATGGATGCCATGTTTTTGGGAAGCTTGTTTAGACCAAGTAATAATAATAATTCCATGTAGATAGATAGATATAGATAGATATAGACATTATTCTGGGTTGAAAGGGGTGGCCGTTTTGTTTCTCAAATGCCCTTGGAGGAATGGAGGGCCACATGAAATGGTGTCATGGGCTACGGGCCTTAGGTTGGGAACCTCTGTGCTAGGTTGGCCAGGAGCTGGGTCAGAGACGGGAGCTCACTCCGTCATGCAGTTCCCCAGGAACCGAACCTTCCAGTCAGCGGGTTCATCTTCTTAACCACTTGAGCCACCGCTGTCCCTCAATAACATTAAGGAATAACTTAGAGTCACAGCGGATGAAATGCCATGCTCCATCTGTCTCCTCCATTGGAGTGTTTTGGCGCTTTTTGTGCAAGCAAAGCTCCGTCTGAGCCCCCATCTATTCTTGGGGCTGAATTGTGGCTTATGAGAGTGCCGGACTTTTGCAAGTTTCTTCTGTCTGCATGGGATTCGTCAACGTCACTGCTGATAATAATAACTCCAGGCTCATTCCTGTCCCTCCAACCCTCGTGGTTCGAGCACATCACTGATGACTTTTGGCAGGGCACCCACAACATAATTAGAAGAGGCTGCTTTTTTTTAAAAAAAATCTTTTTAAAAAGATAGTATTATATTATTAGTACCACTAGGGATTAGCGATGACATTGGTATTATCTGCTTTAGCATCACATCATCCTTTTGAAAGGACTTGTAAGCTGGGCCACCCACAGCTAAGTTTGCCCTGCTGGGGAATCATCATTCCAGTATGCAATATTTGTGCGCTCTTTTCCTATCTCTTTCTCTCTCCGCAGAAAATGGGAATATTCGCTCCATAAATAACCCCTATTAAGTTGTTTCGCTGTATTTTTTTTAATAAGTAATATTTCTATTTATCTTGGATAAGATACAAAACATACTAAGACAATCACAGGAACACATAATACAAAACAAAATTGTTTGTGGGGTGGGCAGTTTTAATTGTTTTAAACATGTTTTTAAATTGTGATTGTGAACGGCCTTGGCCGAGTGGGCGGTATATAAATTTGACAATTAAATTAAATTAAAATTAACAAAAATACGCCATGTACGCCTAGTAACTACAGTGGAACCTCGGTTAACGTAATTTATTTATTTACGTAATCATATTTTTACTGCCACCCTCTCGCCAAGGTGACTCCGGGCGGCTTAGACATATAAAAACACCACAGATAAAAACTACAAAACAATAGGATAAAAACATTAAAATATTAAATTGTTTAAAATTAAAAAATTTAAAATGCCCTCCCCAATGCCACATCATCAAATTTCTAAAACTAACACTAATCAATGCGTTCTCCGGGACGTTTCTTATAGCAAAAATTACTTTCACCGACTTTCCCATAGGAATGCATTGAATGCAGTTTCCCATAGGAATGCATTGAGAACCAAAATACTTTAACCAAAATGCAGTTTCCCATAGGAATGCATTGAAAACCAATTAATCCGTTCAAAAAAAAATTCTGTAAACCGAGCCACTATTTTCTATGGATTTCCTTTTCTTACGCGATTTTTATGTCAACCGAGCCGTTTGTTAACCGAGGCTCCGCTGTACAATATTGTATAATCTGACCCTTTTTGAATTATCTTTTCTGTTTATGATCTTATTTAATCACATTAATTATAAAAGTACAGTTTCGCTGTATTTGAGGAATCTCCCCGCCCCATTTCCTTCTCTTAGGGTAGTTTTTCACAAGACGCACTCTTCATTTTGAGATGGGGTTTTCTGTACACAATACTGCGTCTTTCCTTCCATTGTTTTGCTGGTCAGTAAATGCCATTTTGGGGTTCTGCGGTGGCTCAGTGGTTAGGTCTGCAGACCGGGTGCTGCACGATGGAGTGAGCTTCTGTCGTCTGCTCCAGCTCCTGCCAACTAGCAGTTCGAAAGCCAGAAATTGCAAGTAAAGAGGTAACGCTTCGGCAGGAACGGTAACAGTGTTCCGTGCACTCCGGTGTCTACTCATGCCTGCCACATGACCAGGGAAACGTCTGCAGATGCCTACATTTCCTAAGCTAGTCTATTGCCCTTTGCTAGTAGGTACAGGATATTATCTTGACAGCATTGTTGAAAGGAGATGCAACTGTTGGCCTGAATTCCTTCCGCATGGGAGTGGTAGTATGGTACTGGCCTCAGGCAGCAAAATGACTTGTTTGGACTAAAAGCGTTTGTGTTTGCTTTTAACGTCTCAGATGCTCAGCCAACAAGCTGGTAGTACAACCCCATGTATGTTCTTCTTACAAGCAAGTCCCGCTATGCTTGCTCCCTGTTGGATGTGTTTAAGATTAAGGCCAATCTGTTTCTAAATTACTATTTTAGAGGTATTTATGTGCCCAAGGGGGTGTGTTATTCAATTTCTGGCTGTTTTAACTTGGCGTAATAGCTTGTCAACTATTATGCTCTGTGTATTTTTTTAAGAAGCTGTCTTCTCCGTCCATACCTAACTGTTTGAAACCTAACACCCATTATGCGATGCCTGTTTATTGTAATTTACTTGTAATCATCTCACTGAGTTCTAGAAAACGGTTTGTTCTGGTTGCGGCAATATCAGAGTCTTATTTCAGTTTTTCTTTCTTTCTTTTACTGAACAGGTTGGTCGTCGGAGCCAGCTGTATCCTTTGTAAAAGTTCTAATGATTTATTGTCATGCTTTGACGTATTTATCTTTTTCCATGAAGGCTCGGTACACCTGAGTACATCTATTTAACACCTGTTGGTGAAATATATGATTAGAAGGCATTTAGAGACAGACAACTGCACGGAAGGTCGACTCTTTAGGTTTCTTGTCTGATTTTCTCCTTGGCATTAAATACATATTTCAATAACTTGCAATTCCATGTCATTTTTCTATATATTTTTTTAAAAAACTGCACAGTTCCTTCAGTCTAAAGCAGGGGTTCCCAACCTTTTCAAGCCGAGGGCTGGGCCACACTCTCTCAGTCAGCTTTGAGGGCCAGACATCCATTTTTCCCTGCCTGCATGATGGTGGTGGCCATTTTGTCCCAACAGCTTCAAAGGGGTGGCCATTTTGCTTCTCAAGTGCCCTTGGAGGGGTAGGGGGCCACATGAAATGGTGCTGTGGACCACATCCAGCCCACGGGTCTTAGGTTGGGAACCCCTGGTCTAAAGTTACATACAGTGTACTCTACCAAGAGCTGAGCCATGTAATTCTGCTGAACTTATGGTTCAGCTCTTGGGTGTGTAGTATCAAAGATCTGTGGGTCTCAAAGATGAAGGCTGAATATTTTGAAATGCAAGCCTTCCCGAGTTCCTCTTTTCTTTCCTCTTAGTTTCTACTGTATAAATGCTCAGGCACAGCTTTAGCAGCTTTCTCAAGGGAAAGGACAAGTGCCCCAAAAGACATTTTTACAATAAAATCCTACAAATGTCTTTTGGGATGTAGTCTCCAGGTAGAGCTGATATGAACTCTGCTTGAAGTTGAAAAGTTTTACTCCCCTGATAAATATGTGTGGGATTAGAGATCTGGTTTGGTCACATGTTGACCCTGTGATGCATAGTTTTATGATTTTTACATTCAGCACAAAACTGAATGTCTAGTTCTTTTGTAGGAAACATCACAGTCACCGTCTCGTCACCCCTTAGTCTCATAAGAACCCTTTTAGGGTTTTGCTAAAATAACCAGTGGTTTTGAGATAAAGTGTAAAACCTGATATTCTGGCTACTTTCTACAATGATGTAGTAGTTTGTTACCGTGTTGAAAACTAAGATTACAGAGCAGGGGTACAACCCTATTTATGTTCTTCACCACAGCTGAATAAAAACTCCCCTAAAACGCAGTTTATTAAGTGGCTTTTTCAACATCTTTAAAACCAAGCTGAACTGTTTTGTGTCTTGAACTGGATGTCTGCCAGATGTTTCGCTCGAGTGCGCTGGCTTTCTCACAGGCCTCGGATTGGGCGCCACCGTCATGATGAGAAGCATCCCTTTACGAGGATTTGACCAGGTAGTTTTTGGCATTTCAGTTCCACCTTTTGATAGGCTTGGGCAGTGATGGCGAACCTTGTCACTCCAGGCGTTCTTGAACTTCAATTCCCAGAAGCCCTGATCAGAGGAGTGCTGACTTGGGCTTCTGGGAATTGAAGTCCAAGAACAGCTGGGGTGCCCCAAGGTTAATAGCCACTGACTGATCTACAGTTTCCTCCAGTCCCGTAATGGCAAAGTTTGGCACTCCAGGTGTTCTTGGACTTCAATTCCCAGAAGCCCAAGTCAGCACTCCTGCTGATCAGGACTTCTGGAAATTGAAGTTCAAGAACATCTGGAGATCCAAGTTTCCTGACCCCTGGTTTAGAACATCGCCATCACTGCTCTAGGCCCACTTTTCAACTTGTGCCAGAGCATGGTGGGAATCAAAATTTGTGGGTCATTTGTGGATTTGAGGTGTTCAAGTTTCAGTCTCTGGTTAATAGCCACATGTGTGTGTGTGTGTTTGTTTGTTAAATAAGTACCATATTTGCTGGTGCATAAGACCCACTTCCCCCCTGTAAAATACAACAGAAAAATGGAGTGCATCTTGTGTGCCAGCAAATATGTTATTCACTGTATATAGTGGGCCATTTTGGTAAAAACGGGGTGCATCTTATACACTGGCAAATACAGTAAATCGTTAACTAAACTAGATTCAGTAATTTTCCAGTTATAAGTGCAGATAAACAACTTGAAGAGTTAGTTATAAAAGAGAAGAAAAGTGTGTGGAGATTGCTCATAGAAGGATATCATGGATGAAATCAAGATTTCTGAATGTTCATTTTTCTGTTGTCTTTTTTAAACTATGCTGCTTTTCTAGCAAATGGCTAACTTAGTAACGGATTACATGGAAGCTCATGGAACAAGATTTCTTAAGAGATGCAGCCCCACAAAAGTGACGAAGACGGACCACGGCCGATTGCGGGTGATGTGGAAATACCTTGATTCGGCCAAGGAAAAATCTGATGAATTTGACACCATAATATGGGCAGTAGGTAAAAGAATGGCTGTAGAATATGTCTGAGACTTAGTATCTGGATGGTCTGCATGCTTGTACAGTACATTTGTTGGTTGATAGCTATGGTTTCATATAGGAATAGCTAGGTAAAGGTAAAGGTCGCCCTTGCTTGAAAGCCAGTCGTATCCGACTCTAGGGTTCAGTGCTCATCTCTGTTTAAAGGCAAAGAGCCAGCGTTGTCTGTATCTGCAGACGTTTCTGTGGACATGTGGCAGGCATGACTAAACACCGGAGTGCACTGAACACTGTTTACCTTTACACCGAAGTGGTGTTAATCTAACTCAGTGTTTTCCAATCTTTGGTTTTTGGACTTCAATTCCCCAAAGCCTAAGTCAATTCCCCAAAGCACTGATCAGCCAATGAACTGACTTAGGCTTCTGGGAATTGAAGTCCAAGAAGACCTGGGGCACCAAAGTTGGCCATCCCTGGTCCAGATGTTTGAGACTTTTTAAAATGAGACCGGTTCAAGGTGACGGTGCTGAGTTTTCAAGCTCTAAACAGTTTAGCACCAGGATATGTAAAACTAACCTGTGTAAACTTGGTGTCAGTTTCAATAATCACGTTTTCTCTCCCACTGCCACAAGAGATAGTGAAAATGTGGGACAGGGTTTTCCCTGCAGTAGCATCGTGGTTTCAAGATAAATTGGATTAACTCTAATTTGTCTCAAATGTAGATTAACTTTCAAAAGAATATTCCCTCAACATCCGAAAGGGTAAAAGAGGGGTGGGGGACTGCAATTCCCAGAAGCCTAACATTGGCTGATCAATGCTTTGGGGAATTGATTTAGGCTTCTTTGAATTGAAGTCCAAAAACCAAAGGTTGGAAAACGCTGATCTAGATTAAATCCATCATGAATAATTAAGGACTAGGGGGAGGTACTCTGCAAATCTGGATCACAGCAAAATCCTTCCTAGAGTTTTTTGTTATATGCTGTCAATTCACTTCTGTTACCACAAACTTGCTTGGGATTTTGAGGAATTTGTGATGTTCAGAAAGTAGTTTACTATTGTCATCCTCTGATGAGTTTCTAAGACTGGGTGCAAGAATT
Source organism: Bradypodion pumilum (assembly GCA_035047305.1). Taxonomy (NCBI): domain Eukaryota; kingdom Metazoa; phylum Chordata; class Lepidosauria; order Squamata; family Chamaeleonidae; genus Bradypodion; species Bradypodion pumilum. The sequence continues at coordinate 13,788,425 of JAWDJD010000014.1, read as the reverse complement.
AGAACCCAGGGCTCATAATTCGAATCTGACACTCATATCCTCTCTAGCACACTGGCTGTTTTAGACTTTACCACTTCGGAATATCTGGCCGGCATATTTGAATTTCCATTTTTGATTTGTTTCCTCATCTAATTCATCTTTCAAAACTTCTTGCCAGTCATTTGATGGGGTGGGGAGGGAAAGAAGGAAGAAATTCCACAAACAAAGAAAAGCTACATTGAAAAGTATCTTTACATCTGTTTCACAGCATCCTCATTTGATAGCTCTGATAAATATCGACAGTTGAGAAATGGTTCATTATACATACGTACAGTACACTGAAATCTATGCATTTCCCACACGTTTTATCTAATTTGCCTCAAACATCTGGACTGATTCCAAGCCTTTCCTACAATAAGTTAGCATGTCATTCAGAAGCTCCCTGTCATACGCAACATCATCTTGGCACAAATTTGCCTCGCTCTACATTATTAGCTTGCCTTTGTCTTGCGATTGGTTATCGAGTGGTAAACAGGGGTCTTATTTGCAAGTCACACACAGTAAATCAATAAGTCTGATCAATAAAAATAAGCTAAAACAATGAAATCAGCTGGGAACAGGATGCCAATACTTTCTACACAGTCCTGCCTTTGCTAATTTTGTAAAAAATAGCATGGTCCAATTAATTAGTGCTCCTTTAGATGCTCTGCAAGGCTCCATTTTATGTCTGCTCATTACCAGTCTGCATTCCAGGAGTTTTAGCAAAACAAGAAGAATTCCCTCCCTACTCTGTCTCCAGTCTAGCAATCCAAATCCAAAGTGTTTTTCTTTTCATCATAGTTGCTATTCCATCTCGTCCCCACAGGATTAAGAACTAAGGCAGTTAACAGCTAAACTTAGTTAATTGGCATGCCGTTACTTTGTGATTCGCAGTGATTTTTTTTTAAAATGTCCGTATCAGCATACCCATACCAGGTGTCTTGGATAATAAGAGTGGGAAACTAAACTGCAATGAGGATTTCACATCTCCCAGTGCGCCAGTCACAGGTGGTGAATGAAAGAAGACAGCTTGTGGAGTTTAGTAAATATTGTGGTGTTCTGGCCACTTAACAGATTGTTTCCCTGAGTCCACCTTGACCGTCTTGTGCTGCGTATTTTCAGGACTTTTTCAAAGCAGCTCAGAAATTTGAAATTGCATACAGATAAATTGCAAACTATAAGAAGATCTCCATAAGAAAGGCAACCATTATTTTAACATCGGCTTGGGCTTGGTTGACTTTGTAATGCAAGGATTGCATGAATTCGTCTCCACGAGAAATATCTCGTTTGACACACATGTGGAACAGCACCTAAGGATTGTCTGATTTGGCGCATGGAAGCTGACCGCACTAGACGTTGACTCTTACTCTAACACTGGCTCTCGGCTGCATCGACAGGAAGAAGGCTAAATCACTGCATCACACACAAAAAAAATATATATTGTCTGCTACTTGGTCTAATCCATGCCTCCTACACTAAATCCAAATCTGAAGTCCGATTCTGCCTAGGATGTCAGGTTCCTAAGTTAGCAAATCTCACCCTCTTGGTTAGGTTCTTGCATTGACCACATGGGGTATATTTTCCACAAATGTAGCAAAAAATGTCCGGTTTATTAACACATCTCCACCTACTCATCTTTAGCTCAAAACAGACTCACTATGGCCTAGCTGTACTATCCAATGAGATGGTTTCATGCTAGAGACAAGCCCTTGGTCCATCTCGCTTTATATACCTATTTCTGACGTCAGCCCAGACATGCCCGGCCGCTGCTGGAACATGCATGCCACCGGGAGACGTGATTCAGCTGAGGAGGCGGCAGGCATAGTGGTAGCTGCAACTATTATAATATTCCCATGTAAAAATACATTACCCAGTTACCGATCATTTGAACAGCTATAGCATGCCTTAAATCTGTACGTTCTGAGTTCAGATTTGGAATCAGTACACTCCATATCATGTAAACCACATGTGTTGTTTCCAGTAGTAAAATAGTTGTTGTGCAGTATCAATGGGGTATGGGACAGGCCCTATAGCCAGATCTTTTCTCCACCCCCACCACTGTCTATTGTCAGAGGCCATCGCCTTCTTCTGTCTAACAGTAGGGCCAGTCTTGATAAGACTACTTCATGCTATTCTCCAGTTGACTTGCCTTATCTCTACTAGGTGTCAGGGTTCTGGAGAGTTTTGCTAAGAAAAAAGGGCTTAATCCCATTTGTTTTTATGAGATATACTATAATTTTCAAAATCAGAACTAGCGTGGCCATGAGCCAGTCAAAGAATTGACTTAATTTGAATGTCTGGTTACTGCTTTCAGGATTCCACTTGAGTCCCACATGGAAGAGTAGATGAGGTTTCACTCTAGGGTTCCTTTTAAGTGTGTTTTGCTTAGTTTCTTTCCTTATTAATAGCGAGCGATGCCGAAAGTTGAGAGATACTGGAGCCAAAAGGTTTAATGTCATTTTCCAAGTTTTTGATAATCTCAGCTGTTGTTTGGCTGCAGCATTTGGGGTGGATGGGGGGGTGATAACCCTAAACCAGGGGTGCCCAAACTTTTTGTGCCGCGGGCTGATCATGTGGGTCCTCCCACTGGAAGCAGAAGTCAAATGCACCCACACATGTGCAGAGTACTGCCGTAAATGTACCCGTGGCTGTCGTAAACGTGAGCAGCGAGGCTGGTCCGGGCCGCATGATTTGGCACTGTTGGCTGGATATAGGCCATAGTTTGGGTACCCCCACTCTAAACTGTGGGTAGGTTGTGCACTGTGGGTAGGTTGTGCAATGGAAGGGGAAACCGTATGGCTGTTTCTCCTTTGTAAAAATAATAATAATAATAATAAAACCAACACATCTGCCGCATTGCGTGCTAACATTTTCTCCTGCCTCTGCCTGGACCGGAAAAAAGGGAAACTGGAAAACCCTCCATTAACTGCCCATTTACCAACCTTCCAGACTTTATTCTCCTGTGCACAAAGAAACACAACGGTAGGAAGTTGTTTCACATCCGAGCCAAGATAAGGTCTGGGAGGTTTATTATTTTTGGTGTCTGATAGCATCGGGACCCGGGAGCAGAGGGCAAAGCAAGGAACTACAGATCTAGCTCCCGTGGGACTGGCAGAAGGGAAAGACAGACAGATAGTTGAGCGCGGACAGCTTCGGTCGGCGTTCCCAAAGGAAGTCTCAGTTTCACCAGCTGAAATTAATCCACACGAAAACCCCTCGCCGAAGCATTCAGATGTGACATTGTTTGGTTGGGGGCGCGGGAGGGGAAGAACCCGCCTCTTACCGCAGATGGATAATACGGCGAATTTATCTATAATTAGATTCTCCCATTGAGAAGCCCAGGTTTTCCTTTTGTTTAATAATTTCCTACAATGACATCAAAGGCTTGAAAGTGTGGTTTTAATCTTGTTTTTAGAAGGCAAACACATTTCCCATTTTTGGCCGGGGCGGGGGCGAAGGTTCACCTCCAACATGAAATGGCCAATCCTACCTCCCTTCCCATGGGGTATTCCTTTAAATGTTCTGAAAATAGATGCCACCTTGCAAAAGTCAGAAGGAAATCTTCCAGATTTTCCTTGACGTGACATGGTTGTTTGTCCTTGCTTGGAAAAGTTTGGTTCTCCATCCCCCCCCCCCCCCCAACCTACAATTCATGTTGGGAAGTACGGAGATGCTTTGGCTTGTTCCCAAGAGTAGAGAAGGAATTTCTGTATTTCTTGGGACTACAAATCCCTTAATTCTCTGTTCTGGGATTTCCACCTGATTTATGCACACCTTACAGATATATGTGACTTAACTTGAGAAAAGAGCGCTAAACTGGAATGCTTTAAGGCTTAACTAGGCCTAACTCCACCTAATGATATGATATGATATTGTTCTGTATTGATATGTTGTTCCTTAATTGATTACTGTATTCTGTTGCATTGTTATTTTATTGTATTGCTATTTTCTGTTATATTTACTATTATTGTACCCTTATATGTTATTGTATCTTACTGTATTTATTGTATGCTTTGTATTATTCATATGTAATTTTGGTTGTGAACCGCTTCGGGTTGTCATGGGACAAGAAAAGCGGTATATAAATACAAATAGAAAAATACAAAATTTTCTTTTCAGAAAGTTCCCCGTGAACAGGAATAGGAATCTTGGATGGAGCTAGGCCTAACCTAGCTCAAGTGGTTAAGATGCTAAACTTGGCCTGGAAGGTTGGAGTTCGATTCCCGAGTGCTGCACGACAGAGTGAGCTCCCGTCTCTGTTCCAGCTCCTGCCAACCTAGCAGTTCGAAAGCAAGACATTGCAAGTAGATAAATAGGGACCACTTTGGTGGGAGGGTAAACAGTGTAGTGTACACTCCGGTGTCTAGTCATGCCTGCCACATGACCACGGAAACGTCTGCAGATGCAGACAGCGCTGGCTCTTCGGCTTTGAAACAGATGAGCACTGAACCCTTGAGTCGGATACACTGGCTTTGGAGCAAGGGCAACCTTTACTATTACATCTAAATTTATAAAACCTGCAGAAAACAAGGAGCATGTTTGGGGGAAGTGGGGGGTTGATGAGTCGGGTTGCTAAAAATTTAGCTGTTGCCTGTTTATAACCAAACTCTTCTCTGTTTTTAAGGCCGAACCCCCGAGACCCAAAAGCTGAATTTGGAGGTTGCCGGCGTGAAAATAAACCCAGAGACGGGAAAGGTCATTGTTGATGAAAGCGAAGCCACTTCAGTTCCCCACATTTATGCCATCGGAGACATAGCAGAGGTAGACGTCTACATAAACTCCTTGACAATAACAGGAAACCTTACTTTGTTCCTCATTAATAACCCATGCTCACTTGTCGTCATATCGTAGTGCATAGCAGTGTCCTAGCCTCCACCCACTCACCTTTTTTTCATTTTGGAGGACAAAACTGCATTTTCCTTCACACACAACACCTCTGCATTAGAATTTATTGCTGATGCTTATCGGGCAGCACATAATGTGTAGTGGCTATTGGCACAAAATCCTTCTTTCCAGTCCAATATCAGTTCTGTCTCTGAAATAAGTAGGGCTTTTTTGCTGCCTCTGTGATCCAACTTTAAAGAGGCGCAACTTGTTAAATTGAAAGCATGCAGTTGATTTGATTGCAAAGTCACACTGGGGACTAGAGAGGTAATGAATCACTGCTAGTTTTTCTTTCTTGTCAATTCACTCTGGATGAGATATGTTTGACGAGGAATTTCCAAGTTTCCACAACATTCCTAAACTCCAGGCAAGAATAAGACACTAAGCAGTACAGGGTATTTACTTCCCAACAGTTCTTATCAATTCTTGATAATGTGCATTAATTCGGTGTATTCAAAACTAGTGCGCTTTTCCTTGGAATAACAAACCCCAAATATGCAGCCAGCATGGAATGGCTGGCATATTATTTTAAAAAGACGCAAACAACCTATCCCCTGCATCTGATCTCTGATTGTTTCTACTGCAAAGCTGCAACGGTCATTATTTTACACCATTCTTGTTAAAATGTTTGTGCCAATTTACTTGATTCACACAGAGCACTCTTACCTTTCCCTCCGAAGTGATACCTATTTATCTACTTGCAGATGGGAGCTCACTCCATCTTGCAGAACTCGGGTCTCGAACTGCTGACCTTCCAGTCGTCAAGTTCAGTGTCTTAACCAACAAGCCACCGCAGTCCCTTTATTAATAACTAGCTAGATGTAAAGAGTCATTCTGTACCAACCAGATAATACCTCCGAAATTCTGTGAACCTTTCTTATGGGTACCGTTGTTGTAAGTGGAAAACGCTGGCTGAATTAGAACCAAAACATTCCCCATCAATGGTGACACAGCAAGATAATCTCAACTTGTGAGTTGCAAAACCAGCCTTTGCATCAACCGTTTACTCAGGGAAGTCTAAATGCCATTGTTTTATGAGAAACCAAGCTTATATCTGCGGGGAAATTTTTGTAATTAGCTCCTCTTGTTTTTGCGTTTTGTTTTTGTTATATATATTTTAATGGAATGCTTACCAGAGGCTTTTTGCAATTTTATCTCTCTTTCCAATCTCCTGTTCAGTTCAGGAATGCTGGAATAACATCTGTATTTCCTGCCACAGAAATGACTGATACCCGCAATTTGGGCAAACATGTGTAGCGGGCGTGGAAGATCAGCTTCCAGCTGGCAAATAACTTTCGCAGAAAAGCCAACATGTCAGGGGTTCATTTCATCTGAACTTTGGGATAAATCCCCAAACAGGGAACCCACTTCAACTTTTAACTTTTTTATTTCTACATTGTTCCTAGTTCATTTTTTCCTTCTTGATCTCTGTAATGGGATGCAAAGAAAAACTGTTCCTTTGCCCAAACCAGGTCACATTTGTGCCCCTCTAAGAGGCAGGGATATGAGCAGAGAGGCTTCTACATTGAGAAGGACAATCTGGCTTTTTAATCTACCCATAATGCTTTGAACTGTGGTGGCTTAGTGGTTACGACGCTGAACTTGACAACTGGAAGGTTGGTAGGTCAACCAATCACTGCCCGAGTACCACACAACAGAGTGAGCATTCATCTCTGTCCTAGCTCCTGCCAACCTAGCAGTTCGAAAGCAAGACTTTGCAAGTAGATAAATAGGTACCACTTCAGTGGGAAAGGTAAACCGAGATGAGCACTGAGCCATAAAGCCAGATACAACCGGCTTTCGAGCAAGGGTAACATTTACCTACTGCTTTGTGTTCTCTACATTATGAATCCTGGGAAAAATTAAGATGACGACTACAGTTGATCCACTTGACAGCTCTCTTTAAAACCCTTCTTGAAAGACATTTTGTTCACTTGCTTGGCTGTTGTCATTTCGTTGGCCTTTTAAAAAATGTGTTGTTAATGTTTTTCTCCCCAACCTTTCTTAGGGTCGCCCGGAACTAACACCAACAGCAATAGCAGCAGGGAAATTTCTGGCTCACAGGTTGTTTGGAGGATCTGCTGAATTGATGGATTACAATAATGTGAGTAGTCCCAAGATTCCCCCACACACGCCTCCTCTTCCTGTAGCCTTGCTAATGAAACAACTCTTCACCAAAATAATAATACAGTGGTACCTCGGACAAAGTCCAATTCGGATAAAGTCAGATTCGGATCAAGTCTCGGTTTTCATGCACACGTGATGCATCGCATAAAGTCTAAAACCGCTAAAAATGGATGTTATCCGAGGTATTTGGTATAGGAACCTCGGAAAAAGTCCATTTTTGGACGTTATCCGATGCATCACCCATTAGATTCGGATAAAGTCCAAAATCGGATAAAGTCCAAACTTGTGGTACGGAGTTTGGACTTTATGCGAGGTTCTATTGTAATAATAATAGTGGGTTTCCATCATCACAATTCTATGCAGGCTCTAGTGTTTTTTGATGTCACTTTTTGGGCCAGTGTGCTGTTGTAATAGCACGTGCTGGATTGCAGCATGGGAGAGGCAGATGCTATTTCCCACTTGAAGCTTGAAACGTATTGGGTGACCTTGGATCAGTCACAGTCTCTCAGCCCTGTCTCTACCACTCAGGGAGGTTGTGAAAATGATGCAGAAAAGAGAAGAGCTATGCATGCTGCCTTGAGCTCATTGGAGGGGGAAAGGGATAAAAATGTAGCAGATAATAAATGTCTAATTCAGCTGCTTCATTGCACCAATCTCATTCATTCATTCATTCTTGCATTCATGCATTTGTTTGAATTATATCCCACACAACTCATGGCATCAATCCTATTCATTCATTCATTCATTCATTCTTGTATTCATGCATTCATGCATTTGTTTGTTTGTTTGAATTATAGTCCACCCAACTCATGGCATCAATCCCATTCATTCATTCATTCATTCATGCATTCGTGCATTCATGCATTCATGCATTTGTTTCTTTCTTTGTTAGATTTATATCCCTCCCAATTCATGGCATCAATCCCATTCATTCATTTGTTTGTTTGAATTATATCCCACCCAACTCATGGCATAAATCCCATTCATTCATTCATTCATTCATTCATTCATTCATCCACATCCCCACCCTCCAAACTGATGCAAGCACCACCCCTAACAGCCTATACAAAATCAACAAAAAAGATAGTAAAATACAAAACCATTCCCCTGTTAAATAATTTGTGGCTGATATTATTATTTTTTAATTAGGTTATTGGTCTTCCAGAGTAATATTCATTGCTTTTTCAGGAGTTTGCAGCTCTTGAACTTTTAAATCAAATGTAACAGGTGTGCCTTATGTTGTACAGGTGCCCACAACAGTTTTCACTCCCCTGGAATACGGCTGCGTAGGCCTCTCAGAAGAAACAGCTGTGGATCGATTTGGATCAGATAATATAGAGGTACATTCAAGTATTGATTGCTGTGTCTCTTGATTGGCAGTATCCAATTTGCTTGGCTAGTGACTAAACCTAAGGGAGTTTCTTTGGGGCAAAACTATAGGTTGCATATAGTTCATGGTTAGCGGCTGAAATTCACAGAAAATGTGCTGTCTGTCTGTACATTTGTCCATATCCATCCATTCATCCAAGAGGAAGTTCAAATCAAGCTATCTATCTATCTATCTATCTATCTATCTATCTATCTATCTATCTATCTATCTATCTATCTATCTATCTATCTATCTATCTATCTATCTATCTATCATATTTTAATAGCATCCATTGGAGAAATTTCCCATTTTGGGCAGTGTACATACAAATATCAAATAACACAACAAAACACACAACAAATCAAAAACCAAACAAACAAATACAGTGTACATCCCAAAATAAAATAATATCTATCTATCTATCTCAGGGGTTCCCAACCTTTTCAAGCGGGGGGCCGGGTCATGCTCTCTCAGTCAGCTTTGAGGGCAAGGTGGCCATTTTGCCTTGCCTGCATGATGGGGGTGGCCATTTTGTTCCAATAGCTTCAAAGGGGCAGTCATTTTCTCTCTCAAATGCCCTTGGAAGGTTGGGGGGCACATAAACTGGTGCCACAGGCCTTAGGTTGGGAACCCCTGATCTATCTGAACGTGGAGACATTCAGTCCATACAACATTTATGTGCGTGCGATTTATGCCCCACATTGTGTACAGCTAACCAGTGGGTGATATAATGCCATCGAAGTAACCAACTTCTGATTGGAAATCATCTAATTGTGTAACACTCTGATATGAGCAAAGCAAGCTGAAATTCACTGGTATTTAAAAGATGTGACTTAAATATAGATTCTTCAGCAATATATTTGTAAATGGAGCCTATACTTACTCCTCTGTGGCCAGACAAAAATCAAAGTGTACAGTACAAAACAATGGGAGGTGTGGAAAAGATCCTGCCATGACTATCAGACGCAGACAGCCCTGACTCTTTGGCTGTAAACGGAGTTGAGTACTGAACCCTAGAGTCAGATACGACTGGCGTTTGAGGAAGGGCAACCTTTACCTTTACCTATTGTTGTATGGTCATACAAGCTTCTCTTTCTCTGGCAACCTTCTTGGCGAAGCTGCGATTCTTCATATCAACAGACAAAACTACACATCTCATGCATTTGGAAGGCCCTCTTTTAAAAACCATTTTCTTTCCATCAGGTGTACCATGCCTTTTATAAACCGTTGGAATTCACAGTGGCGGAGAGAGAGGCTACCCAGTGTTACATTAAAGTGAGTGAATGCTGTTGAAGCAAAACTTCCATTCTTGGGACTAATGCTCTCCGTGGGGTACACCAGACCTCTTATGTTCCCCTTTTTATGGACTAAAAGAGCCCTGGTGGTGAAGTGGTTAAACTGGTCTACTGGAGCCTAAAGGTTGTGAGTTCGATCCTGACAGGGCTCAAAGTTGACCCAGGCTTCCATCCTTCATGGTTGGTAAAATGAATCCCTAGCATGTTGGGGGCAAAAAAATTCTAATTAACTTGTGAACCGCCCAGAGGGTGCGCTATGGAGCAGTATATAAGTGTAAAAGCTATTGCCAGGGGCTGGGGTGGCTCAGTGATTAAAAAAAGCTCGCCTTGTTAGCTGGAAGGCCGGCAAGTCAGCAGTTCGAGACCCGGGTTCTGCGTGACGGATTGAGAGCCCGCATCTGTCCCAGCTCCTGCCAACCTAGCAGTTTGAAAGCAAGAAATTGCAAGTAGATGAATAGGGACCACTTTGGTGGGGAGAAAATATCTTGGGGACATGAAAGGAGCCTCATTTGGGCGTCCCCTGAGCGGAGTTTCTCCAGCAAAAGTCCTTTCAACCCATAATAATATCTGAGCACGAAATTATTGCTATTGCCAACATTTCCAAATGCCTCCCGCCCAACCAGCATGACTACTGACAATCCTGGCTAGTAGAGTTCTGGAAACGTCAATCCAAAAAGTAATTTGTTTTTTATTTCAAAGTTCTTACAGGAGGGACAATTTGTTTGTTTGTTAAAGCCCAGAGCACTGGAGAACATGCAGTAGATTGGATAGAGTGTGTGTTATATCAGTAGCTCTTAACATTTCATGTCTTCCATATGAATAATCACTCTGTCAAAGAATCTGGATCTCGCAGTAACAGAAACAAGAAACTCACTTTTCTCCCCAGAAGGGCGTTTGTATGTTTACAAGCATTCTGTTATTTCTGTATGGCCCCATTTATACTGTTATGTATAGTTATTTTTAAGAACATAAGCATGGCATTTGTGTTATTTGTTAAGCCCAGGCAAGAATAATCACCCCATTACTGGTTGACAACTGAAGTCGGGACTGTTGAGTACAGATTTTATTGAAACATTCATTGTAAGCATTGAGATAATACAACTTTAAAAATAAATTGAGGTATTGTATTGCTGGTGGTAGGGGCTATATTGGCTTAGTGATCAAATTTATATCTTATTTATTTAGTTTATTTATACCTATTGGTGTAAACACCACTCAGGGCGGCTTACAAAAAGAAAGTACCTAGACGATCAGAAGGACAGCAGTCCGGGACCCGAATGCTGCATGACAGAGTGAGTGTCTGTCATTTGTCCCATCTCCTGCCAAAAGAAAAGAAAAGTTGCAAGTAGATAAATAGGTACGACTTCGGCAGGAAAGGTAACATCTGCTACATGACCATGGAAACATCAGCAGATGCAGACAGATGGCTGTAAATGGAGATAAGCGCCACCAGCCCTAGAGTCGGACACAACTGGCTTTCAATCAAGGCATGTCTGGAAACAAAAGTTGAGCTCAATAATTTATCTCCACTCCTGGAAATGACCTCTGATCTCATCCCTACCCATTGCTTAGTTCCTTTGGTTTGACCTAGTTTGAGAAAGGTTAGCCGGCAAAACAAGGTTGCCGTTGCCCAGGCTACTCCCGATTGTGTTTTAAAAATGCAAAATGTACCCACAATCTTCAAGGAGGCTCTTTATCCCATACATGTTCTGTGTACCTATTGTGGCAGTAAAGTTTCATTGTTCTGACCCAATCGAAAACATTAATTCCTTGGCCCATCGTGGCACCGTTTTATTTTCTTTAGGGAAAGGGAAAGGTTACCCTTGCTCAAAAGCCAGTTGTATGCGACTCTAGGGTTCAGTGCTCTTCTCTGTTTACAGCCAAAGAGCCAGCGCTGTCTGCCTTTCCAGATGTTTCCGTGGACGTGCAGGCATATGTAGACACCGGAGCGCACAGGACACTGTTTACCTTTCCCATCAAAGTGGTCCCTATTGATATACTTGCAATTTCTTGCTTTCGAACTGCTAGGTTGGCAGGAGCTGGGACAGTGTCAGGGGCTCGTTCCGTCGTGCAGCACTTGGGTCTCGAACTGCTGATCTGCCGACCTTCCAGTCGTCAAGTTCGGCATCTTAACCACTCCAGCCACCGCAGTCCCTTGTCTTTAAACCTCATTTAATCCTGCCTACTTGTTGTGCTCTCTTTCTTTCGAACATTCGCCTGTTAACTCATGGATTGTTTTCAGACGGTTTGCCTGCGCAAAAAGGAGCAGCAGATCCTCGGCCTCCATTTCATTGGCCCAAATGCGGGCGAAGTTATTCAAGGATTTGCCCTTGGAGTGAAGTAAGTGTCAAAAAAAATGCTTTTCCTTTATTCCTCTGCCCGCCCGCCCGCCCTCCTTGTCTAACTAAAGCCTCCTCTCTTAAATTACTGCAAGATTTTTAAAAATTAGTTCGATTTTTGGCAAGGTTAATAAAAGACACTATGTTTTGGGTTCCTTTCATGTTTCATTTCCTCTATTTTCATTAAACGTGCAGCCACTCTTTATTAATAAATATTGGGCTTAGCGACGGACATACCAGATTTTTATATATATGTTTATGGGATATGTTTCTTGGCAAACTTTACAATCAACCTTCCTTCTTTTCTGGTATGCACCCCAAAAACCCAGATTTACTCGCCTGCTTTGCTTTGGGCTTCAAAGAGTAAGAAAATGGAGGCTATTCCAGCTGTCTACTTGGAGGATAATAAATGTTCATTGAAGCATTCAGAAGCTATTCTTTCCAAAAAGAGAATGAAGGGCTAAAAGCTTGTTTTGATTATGTTTCATGACGAGGCCTCTCGTTTGATACCAAAAAGAATTAGCAAAGCTTTGAAAGACAGCACAGGGTTTCTTTTTCCAGATCTTACTTATCATTCTTCTACACCATGGGTGCCCAAACTTTTTAGGCCGGGGGCCTGACCACGTCCCTGGAACAGCTGAGTGGGCCAGACCACACCCCTGGAACAGGGGTAGACATATTTACTTCCTGGTTTGGCACGGACGCTTCTGTACATGCGTCACTGAAAGCAGCCATATTTACTTCCTGGTTCAGCGAGGATGCTTCTGCGCATGCGCGAGGACGTGTGCGCCAAACCACGCATCCACACATGCACTGAAGCGTCCGTATTAACCTTCCTGGCTTGGCAAGGGTGTCGTGGGCCTGATGGAATGGCTTGGGGAGCTGTATCCAGCCAGGGCCGTAGGCAGGGGATGCAAAAACCCTCCTGAGCTAACAGCCCACGTGCCGCCATCCCACCCCATGGTGCCAATGTTATATATGTGAGTGTGACATTGTTGCCCCTCCTGGGCAAGCATGTATGACCATACAACAATAGGTAAAGTTTGCCTCCCAAAAAAATAAATAGATAGATAGATAGATAGATAGATAGATAGATAGATAGATAGATAGATAGATAGATAGATAGATGGATAGATAGATAGATAGATAGATAGATATAGATATAGATATAGATATAGATATATAATCCTGGCTACGGCCCTGAATCCAGCCCACGGGCCATAGTTTGGGCATGCCTGTTCTACACGCTTCCAGCTTTGCAAGAAGGTGTCGTCGCCGGTCTGGGACCTTTGGTGATGTCAGCTATAGCACTTTCTTGCTCCGTGTGAGCAAGCGAAGGCAAAAACAAATGGCAGACCAAAATGCTTGAGCCTCAAAATGGCTGTTCACGACCAACTCAAGAAATGACATGTGATGAATCTGTTGAACTCACTTCCACGTGATTCTGCAGAAGTCACTGCTGTCAAGACTATTATCTGGCCGGACATCCCGCTATGGTAACAGAGTGGACCGTACAGCCAGTGACTCAACGCCGAGTGTTGGGCAACAGTAAATAACCTGCCTCCCTAAAGGGGCCAAAGGCTATGGGCGGATGATGACCTTTAGGTGGGGTAATGGTCCCCTTCGGTGGAGGAAATTGCCACTGAAAACCATCATATTGGGCCCTGGCAAAATGAGCGGAGGAGGAACTCTGATTCCCAATGGTCATGGAGGCGGAAGAGGCTATGCTAGATGGACTGGCTGTGAAGGCGCACCTTGATAATATCCTCAAGGATGTGGCAGTCCATTGCAGTCCCGGTGTCAAATCCTGCATGTCTCATTTCATACGTGCCACAGGAGATGGCTCCGTGATCATAGTCATTTCAAGGCAAGCTGGGATCCACCTTAAACAAATTCACGCCAATGACATTTTCCCTGTTTGCCATTCCTCTTTACACATCCATCAACTGTAAAAATGATTTTCAGGTAAAAATGTATACTCGGACACAAGTAGCAGCTGCCGCCGCCGACAAGTGTCGACAAAGTTTCAGGCTTGTCGAATCTACTTCATGTTTTTTCAAATCTTGTTTGTTCCCAACAGTATATGAATTATTGTAAAAGTGTGTTGTTGTCCACCAGTAGCTCCCGCTTGAGCATGCCGGTCTTACATTTAGGCAATCCGACTCTCAGTCTATTCAGGGCCCTCCAAGTGACACAGGGGAGGGCAAATTCCTCAGGCGTACCCTCCTTTAAATGTATTCCTTGTCCAGTAAGCTCCTTCCTCTCACTTCTAATTTGATTTTTGCCCTTGCTTACCCTCAAGAATGTTCATTCTTGCCATAAAGCTCTTCCTGGATCTGATTAGGTGAACTTGAGACATATTTCCATTCAAAGAATGTTGAGGGTCATTCTCTTGCTTATTTCTCTCAGCATGTGCTGCTACTTCTCACCTTAACCTATGCTTGTGGAAGGCAAATTACATCATCAGTAGGAGCAATTTTGGCAAATAACAACTTCCCCCTCCTGTACCTTGGCTTTTCTGGCTCCCTTGTAGCTCTGTTCATTGCATGTAAGTTGTGGGAGCCATGAGACAGAAGGAGGAAGTCTTCAATTACTGAATGTCTCCCTCTGCTGGTGATGATGCCTAGCAGCAGCAATTTTGGTAATCAAAGCCTTTCTCCTTCTGGGAACTGTAGCTGAAGAGCATATGAAAACCCAAGTTTGGGAACCATTGATTCAAGCTAGGGATAAAATCTATTTTTATAAACCTATGCTTATGAACATAACTTTAATGTTGGGTCGGTTTTAATCCTCAGACGAAAGATCTTGGCTGCAATGGTTTAGTTGCTGTTTTACTGCCCCATTTCAAGGTGCAGGATATAATCAATGCGTATTATTCTCCTTTGTCACTTGTGTCCTCTAGTGGCCAAAATGGATAAGACATAGGTAATAGAGCCCAATATTTGAGTTTAGGAGAATTTGTTGTGGATGTAGGATTCCAACCCTCCGTAGTTACTTTAAAATATTCAATGGGACAGGACTGTGGCTCAAAATATTTGCTAATCTGTGCCAGTGAGGAAAGCAGAATCCATAGTCTCCAAGCCTTTGGTCCCATAAAACTCAGTTCTATGTAATTGTTGGAGGCATCTTGTTGACCCAACAATTTCTTTTTATGTTAGAAGAATCTCAGAAGGGGGAGAAAATGGGCTGGGACAGCTCAAAAAATGCTTCAATGCAGTGCTGACAAAACTGCCATTATTTGAGTTCAATGAATACCATATTTGCCGGCGTATAAGATGCAGTGAAGTATAAGACGCACCCCCATTATTACCAAAATAGCCCACTATAGGGCCATACCCTGTCAAGTATCCCGGATTGGTGGGGAAATCCCATATTTTGGCGTGTGTTCCTCCCCTTTCCCAGTGCCATCCCGTATTTAGAACGGCAGGGAAAGGGTTTACTGCGCATGCACGCAGAACCCATCTGCATTTTCACAAATGTGTTCTGCGCATGTGCAAAGGGGTTCTGTGCATGTGCAAAAGAGTTTTGCTATGCATGCGCACCCGGGCCAGAGCATTTCCTGTATTTTCCAGAGTGGCGCTTGAGAGTATGCACAGTATAGGCCACTATATACAGTATAAGACATACTCCATTTTCCTAGTGCATTTTTATTTTTTTATTTTTATTTTGGGGGGGGGGAGTGGGTCTTGTATGCCAGCACATACGGTATGGTTTTTTTTTTCCTGGAGAAACATCTACAAGGGTAACAAGATGATTTGGTGAACCATGGCCATTTGTGGTCTGATGGCTTCTTCTTATTGATCTTCTCAGCTGTTCTGTCTGTTCTTTTTCCCTGTAGATGTGGTGCGACTTATTCACAGTTGGTGAAGACGGTCGGGATTCACCCTACATGTGCAGAAGAAGTCACCAAACTTCGCATCACAAAGCGGTCGGGCTTGGATCCAACCGTCACTGGCTGCTGAGGTTAAGAGCCATCCCTGGATAAAAACGAAAGAGCACATGGCAGAAAAGAAGAGAATACACGTTTCAGGTGTGTAGCTGTTACTTTAATGTTTAGCCATTGCTAAGTTTCTGTTTGCTGGCCTTTGAGATTGATAGGATGTAAAAGTAAAGGTTGCCCTTGCTTGAAAGCCAGTCATATCTGACCCTAGGGTTCAGTGCTCATCTCTGTTTGTAGCCAAAGAGTCAGCACTGTCTGCATCTGCAGACGTTTCCATGGACACGTGGCAGGCATGCCTCAATACCTGAGTGCATCGAATGCTGTTTACCTTCCCTATTTATCTACTTGCAATTTCTTGCTTTTCAACTGCTAGGTTGGCAGGAACTGGGACTAAGCGTTCATCTCCTCTAAATCTCTTTAATACCTCACCAACCAAAGTTGACAAAGCTGAGTCAGAACAACCAGTGTTCTAGTTTAACCAAGGCTAACTGTCTAGCTTTTGTGCGCCCATCACCTCATTTTGAACCTCTGGAAACCCTCTCTTGAAAATAAGTTAAGAGGTAGTTTCAGCTTTAAGCTGAAATACTTTTTTGTCCTCCTGGAAAGCAGTGGAATGGGGCTGAAATTGAAATCACCTCTAGTAGTTGGTTCAGGGAAGCCTCACCCTTAGGCTCCCTGTCCTAGCTCCAGAGAAGCACGCTTGATGTTGGACATCATAGCCTTTCCACATGGTCCAGTACAGCACAGTTCTTCCATTGACATTAGGCCTTTATGATTTTAATGTGCCATCATGAGTTACAGGATGGCTTTTAAAAGCCCGGCAAACTCACAGATGTTAATAAACAGCCAAATCTTCTCCTAAGGCCTGGAAAATCTACGTTGATCTCTGGAGCTCAAAGGCTTATACGAGCTGAAAGCCAACTGCTCGGTACGGTTTATTCTTTGTTTCAATGTATTTATTGGATAGAACAACTTCAGTGGTGATTAAGCGAGAGAATGCTTTGTTCTTTAAGGCTTTGAGCGGCATCGCGCTAAAAATTAAGAGCCCAAGTTTATAAAAACAGATAAGGCAAAGTAAACATCCTGATTTTGTTGCGCAATTTCCCACTAGCGGAAGAGGCAAGGCACTCCTAAAATAATGCTGTGAATTCAGGAAGTTGCTGGTATATGACTCTCTTCCCTAGTATTCAGATTTCTTAGCTACATATCCTGCTCTTGGAGAGCATCACACATCTCTCAAGTGAACATTGCATCCTATCTACTCAGCGCAAACTCCATATTTTCCTCCTTTTTTTCTTGGACATTTCTGAGCTTTTTATTTCTGCTTTGTCCAGAAGGTGGAGGTGGTGGGCCACAGGAGACAAGGTGGAGGCCTCATGTGTGATAGATATATACAGAGGGTGTCTGTCTATCTATCTATCTATCTATCATGCTTGCCAACCTATCTATCTATCTATCTATCTATCTATCTATCTATCTATCTATCTATCTATCTATCTATCTATCTATCTATCTATCATGCTTGCCAACCTATCTATCTATCTATCTATTTATCTATTTATCTATCTATCTATCATGCTTGCCAACCTATCTATCTATCATGCTTGCCAATCTATCTATCTATCTATCTATCTATCTATCTATCTATCTATCTATCTATCTATCTATCTATCTATCTATCATGCTTGCCAACCTATCTATCTATCTATCTATCTATCTATCTATCTATCTATCTATCTATCTATCTATCTATCTATCTATCTATCTATCTATCTATCTATCTATCTATCTATCTATCTATCTATCTATCTATCTATCATGCTTGCCAATCTATCTATCTATCTATCTATCTATCTATCTATCTATCTATCTATCTATCTATCTATCTATCGAGGCACCCTCTGTATATATCTATCACACATCTTGGCTCCTGTGGGCCACCTGTGTGTCTCCTGTGTACACACACACACACACACACACACACACACACACACTGGCCAGACATCCCGCCAGGGTAATGGAGTAGACCAGGGGTGCCAAACTATGGCCCAGGGGCCATATATGGTCCCCGACACCAATTTGTCCGGCTCATGAAGCCCTCGTTGCTCCTGGAAGCGGAAGTAAAATGCATCCGTATGGGCACGTTTTACTTCCACTTCCAGGAGCGACGATGGCTTCACGGGCCGGATGAATTGGCATCGGGGGCTGGATCAGGCCTCTGGGCCATAGCAACCAGCTCCCTGAACCACATGACCGGCCCACAGCCCAAAATGTTTGGGCACCCCTGGAATAGACCGTACAACCAGAGACTCAACAGCGAGTGTTGGGCGGCGGTAAAGAACCTGACTCCCTAAAGGGGCCAACGGTGTCACACGGCAATGCAGAAGGCAAATGGAAGGCGATGGCATTATATTCTAAGGACAATCTTTATGGCTGATCGCCATGAGGAGGAAAAGCGTTTCCCTACCCAAAATAAATACTGTAAATAATTCAATGGGCAAAGTCAGAATTCTTAATTAAAAACTCTTCCTACTTTCAAAAGGCACTTATATTGCTAGCCATTTGGTAAAGATGCTGGCTTGAAAGCATTTGTTTCCCATGGGAAGGTAGGGTTTTTCAGGCATCCTAAAATCAGTCCCAGGTCACCCTAAAGTGTGAATGCAACAAAGACTTACAAACATTTGAGACATGCTATCTAAACATAAAAGGAAGAGGATCCCTATGAAATATTTCACTTATATGCAAATGAAAAGAATAGGTTGAACAAGATAATGATTTTCCCTTGAAAGAACTATAGCAGTTCTAAGGCCTGTGGGCCTGATCTGGCCCATGGTGCCATTTCATGTGCCCCCCCCTACAAGGGCATTCAATGAACAAAATGGCTACCCCTTTGAAGCTGTTGGGACAAGATGGCCACCCCCCATTGTGCAGACAGGGCAAAATGACCATCCGGCCCTTGAAGCTAACTAAGAGAGCATGACCTTTTTTAGCCAGGGTCACGCTCCTTCAGACAGCTTCGGGGGCCGGATGGCCATTTTGTCCTTCTTCTACCACATGGCACTTCCTGGTGTGGTGGAGGTGGTGGTGGGCCACATGAAATGGTGCCATGGGCTGCATCCTGCCCACAGGCCGCAAGTTGAGCATCCCTGATGTAGATGGTGCGCATTTAATCTGCATCAGCACTATCTATAGCTGCTCTTTTAATTTAGCCCGTGTGTTGCAAAGTTTCATTTCTGTTGGTTTAGATGGCAGAAGACAGACCACCACCCTCCACCCACCCTTTCAGGTTCTTCCGAAACTAACACAGCATCTGGAATTTCAAGGACAACTTCAAGTTTCCCTGATTAAGCACATTTTTGTTTCCCTACAAATAAATTTAGATTTATGCTGATGGAGCAGAACCGAAGGCAAGGTCGGAGAGATGGAAACAAAAAAAATGGGATTTACCCGCCCTTCCGTCCTGATGGATTCTGTCTTGTGCTCCCCAGGGATGATCTTTTTTGTAACAATATCAGCCAGGCTAACGTTGACTCGAGAGCTTTGATGGATGGTTCAGATGATTTCTTGTATATGTACACATCTGAGAAATGTCCACATTTCTCCGAAGAAACGCCCGCCTGCCGGCCACCCTCTTGGATGCCAGCTCATGACGGCTCGTGTATGAAACCACACGCTGGGGTAAACAAGTCTGATGATAACTGGGTCCTTGCCATGTTATTCTGGAAGAATAAACAAACTCCCCCCCCCACCTTATAGTAACTGTGGTTCATTTGTGGCAGCTTAAGGTTGACTCGCCTTCCATCCTTCCAAGGTCGGTAAAATGAGTACCCAGCATGTTGGGGGCAAAATGATGATTAATTTGTGAACCACCCAGAGAGTGCATTAAGCGCTATGGGGTAGTATAGAAGTGTGGTTGCTTTGCTTTATTTCAGTCAACCACTTTATTTAATACTCGCTAAGACAGGGGTTCCCAATATTTTCAAGCCAGGGGCCGGGTCATGCTCACTCAGTCAGCTTTGAGGGCCGGATGGCCATTTTGCCTTGCTTGCATGATGGGGGTGGCTATTTTGTCCCAACAGCTTCAAAGGGGGTGACTGTTTTGTTTCTTGAATGCCCTTGGAGAGGTGTGGACCATATGAACTGGCACTGGGGGACAAACTTAGTTTACATCACAGGATCCACACAGGTGAGAAGCCTTTTGAATGGGAGGGTATTTTAACGGTTTTTAAATGTTAAATGAAGTGGTTTTACTGTCGTGAGGATGTTTTTATATTTGGATGTTTTATCGTGAATGTGAGCCGCCCAGAGTTGCTTCGGCAAGGGTGCAGCAATAGAAATCCAACAAATAAATAATAAAATGGCCACCTTTTTGAAGATGTTGGGACAAAATGGCCATCCCCCATCGTGCAGGCAGGGCGAAATGGGTGTCCGGCCCTCACAGCTGACTGAGAGAGCATGACCTGGCCCCTGGCTTGAAAAGATTGGGAACCCCTGGCTTAGTGTATTATAGTTATCTTTTTGGGAAATGGTCTTGCCCCAAAAGGCAACTTTTTTTAGCTTCTGTTTTATGTGGGGAAGGGGCTGCGGTGGCTTAATGGTTAAGATGCTGAGTTTGACAACTTAATGACCCTTCAGGTCTCAAATTTTAGGATTCTATGACAGGACAGGAAAGCTGCTCTTTTGCACACACACAGAAAGTAGTTGCCCTCAAACTACAGAAGTGCGAGGGTGAATCTTCTGGTTTTTGTCGTCATCTGGGAAACTGATGGCCACGGAGAAGACGTATCTCTTTTCTCCCAAGAATAAAATCATAGGCAAGGGGGAAGATGAATCAGTGGGTCCTGAACCCATAGGTTCAAGTTACCCAAAACCACCTTAGGAAGAACATCTTGGTGGCACAAGATGTTCATCAGGCTATCAAAAAAAATATGGTGGATTTCTGTTAGAAGCTCTTAAAAATCAAAGGTGGGATGGCCATCCACCAAGAATGATGTAGTTGTGGATTTCTTGCATTGACAAGAAGCTGGATTAGATCAAAAGTAGGGGACCTCTTTCAGCCTAAGGACCCAATTCATTTTTTTCAGACATATTCTTGAAGTCCATATTCCAAGGGTGGAAAGAGTCCTTCAAATTTCACAATGAGATGTTTCTCCATGAAACTACAAAAAGAGGCCTTCTCTTCATGACGGATCCCAACAGTTGACATAACTTAGAAATTCAAGGAAGAACATGTTTCTTCTAAGACAGCAATTAAAAAATCACAAAACAAAACCCTCAACCTTAGAGACAACAACCAGAGGAGATGTTGATGTAATTATGTGCATAAAATCCCTGAATATTTCCTGTCCGCCAAACGTCAAGGAGCTAATTGCGCTCCATTGTGCCACTCCGACTGTATATTGTCAGCTATTCTTAGATCTAATCCTCTAACATCGAGGCTTGATGGGCCTTGAGATCTCCCCTTCAGTGCCTCCCTCGTAACTCGTGTCAGTCAAAACTTGTCAGTAAAGAACATGCCTGTTGCAAAAGGCCCTGGCTGTGTTGTTGTGGTATTTAGGCCTCCCGACAGAACAGCTTCTAATCTCGTGTACACCTTAAGAAAACATCAGCTCAGCCTACCGGTGCGCAGGAGACATGGATGGGACCCTGCATGTTGAAGGAACAAAAGACGATGAGCTCATCTTTGACGGGTCTGACATGAAACCCTGGAGACATGTCAGGGGGGAATGGCAGCAGCATAGCGATCTTGGCTGAATTAGGGGAGCAGAGACACACGCCCAAAATCAGACAGATGATGAGCTGACATGAACATAGAGTGATACACGTTCTTCTCCCTTCAAGTATATTATCATTAGGAAGCAGGCTCATGCGACATCAGAACATTAGTCCATAAAGTCTAGTATCCCCTCCTGAGACTTATGGTGGCTCTTAAGAGTTTCTGGTGGGATTCTCTCCTAGACCTTCCTGGACTAAGCATGGGGATTCTCCATCAAAAGCATGTGATGGACCACCGACCGAAACCATCTGCCTCAGAAGAAACCCCACATTTCCCCTGGAATTCTCCCATCCATGTTCTAACCAAGCCCACCATACTTGGCTTCAAACATCAGACAAGATCAGGCTCATTCATGATGGTTGTGATGATTACATATAATTAGTGCAATTATAAGCAAATTGTTGTAGCATATCGTGGTGGTGGTGGTAGTGGTAGTTTGCATCCTGCCCTACCCTTCCTTCTAATGGTGAAGCCAGCTAAATGATCTACATAAAAAGCGCACGATTAAAATCGCAAAGGATAAGCGTTTGCAACTAAATGTTAGAAATGTTTGCTAAAACATGGTGGAAGTAAAGCCAATGAACAGTAAAAGAAAAGGGGCTTCAGTGGTTAAGAAGCTCGCCTTGTTAACTGGAAGGCTGGTGAGTCAGCAGTTCAAGACCCAGGTACTGCATGATGGATTGAGCACCTGTTTCTGTCCCAGCTCTTGGGGACATGAAAGGAGCCTCGTTTGGGCGTTCCCTGAGTGGAGTTCCTTCCGCAAAAATCCTTTCGACCCAGAATAATTTATGTCATGAGATTATTATTATAGTAAAATAAAATAAGAAAACACTTTATTTCCTGCACCTACTGCAGATAGATATGGTGCTCGAAGGACACCAGTGTGCAAAGCGGTATGGAAAGGAAGCTGGTGTTGAATGGATGTGGGAATGGGTGCCACCAGTAAAAAAAGCCCTGCCAGACATTTGTCATATGACTCACCTTTCCTTCATTCTGACAGGTCAGAGGTGTGTGGGAACAGCCTTACTATTGGGGCTGCAGTGTCTCAGTGGTTAAGAAGCTTGCCTTGTTAGCTGGAAGGCCATTTTCTCTGCTTAAACCAGAAGTGCTCAAACTATGGCCCGTGGGCCAGATCTAGCCCCTGACACCAATTCATCCAGCCCATGCCACCCACGTCACCCCTGGAAGTGGAAGTAAAATGCGCCTGCGGGCATTTTACTTCCACTTCCAGGAGCGACAAGGGTGGCACGGGCCGGATGAATTGGTGTCGGGGGGTGGATCTGGCCCACAGGCCATAGTTTGGACACCCCTGAGCTACATATTGTACATGGTAACAGCGAGAGACAGGATGCTGAACTGGGTAGGTCTTTGGTTTGATCCAGCAGGGCTTTGCTTAATTTGTCGTTGGAAATTTCAAACAAACGGACCACTGGGCTGAGTTTTAAGCTTCTGCCTCCATAGGCGAAACATTTAAGGCATTAGTCTGCTTCACCAAGCCCTGATCCTACACTTCCCGCTTCCCTCTCCCTCACTTGTCAATCACGTCCTTTGCGGTGTGGTTTTTTTTATTATTATTTTAAAAAAATTGGAGGGTGCCGAAAAAGTCCCGGAGGCACTGCCAGTGTTACTTCCGACAGGCAAGATGTAGCACATTTCTCGCATCTGCTGGTCCCGGTGTGGAAAATTAAACATCTTTCCTGAGAAGCAGCTGGGACATAAGATCACGGAGGCCAGTTTCTAGGATTTGATTGCATCAGTCAAAATGTTACAGGCATGATGAGTAAGTAGGTGGGGATGGGGGGGGGGATAGATCTCCCCCCACAGGGACGACTGAAAAATGGAGATACAAGGGTCTTGTTCAAACAGGGTGTTCTGCATTGTTAATTGAGGAATTACAGGGTGATAGCAGTTTGTCAGGACCAGTTTTCCTGGAGGAAAATGTTGCTCCCCATCTAGGGAATAATAATTTCGTGTCGGAAATTATACCGGGTTGAAAGGATTTTTGCTGGAGAAACTCCGCTCAGGGGATGCCCGAGCGAGGCTCCTTTCATGTCCCCAAGAGCTAGGACAGAGACGGGCGCTCAATCGGTCATGCAGTACCCGCGTCTCGAACTGCCAACTTGCTGGCCTTCCAGCTAACAAGGCGAGCTTCTTAACTACTGAGCCACTGCACCACCCCTGCCCCCCCATATGTAACCCAATACATTCCCATCTGCCAGCCTAACAGCATGGCTGATCCAACGTAATATAGATTCTCACCTTTACCTTTGCTAGGCACAAGTGACGTCCAAGTGGCTCCATCTATAACAGCCCTGGTCAGGTCTTGAAAACAAAAGGCTGCAATACTTGTCACTGAATTAAGCAGTAAAGAGAGTCAGGTAGCCTTTTAAAATCTGCAATACATTGAGAGTTTGCATCCATGACTCTTAACAGAGACCTTGGACACCTTAGAGTTGTTATGCAGCAAGGAGTCCTCGTATGAGCAGATGTCTCCGCGATGACATGCCACACAACGTCTGACCATAACAATCTGTTCCTGACAGTTCTCCATGTTGGTTCAACCATTTTCTTGAGAAAACCTTCCCATTTGCAAGGTGGTCTTCCCCTCGGTCTTTTGCCATCTCTCGGATACTAATTCAATATTCTGGTGCTCCATCTATTGTCCCTTGTGTGTGCAGCATGGCCAGCCCACCTTAACTGAGTCATCAGGTATTCTGTTGCTACATCTTTTAGCAGTGATCTTCCCCTTGATATTCTCATTTTTTAAATTTTATTGCAAAGTGAGATTCCAAGTATTGATCTCTCCCTTGCTCGTTGCGTTACGTGCAGCCGTTTTTCGTTTGCAGCTGTTAAAGCCCACGTCTCATTGCTTTCAAGACTAGAATTGAACAAATTTCACTTTGTTTCTGGTTTTGCTTTTGACTTCAAGGTGGCTGACACCTCTCTGAATTCACCCCATGCGGCTCTCTGTCTTCTAGATCGTTCTTCTTTTAAATCAGGGATTCTCAACCTGTGGCCCACGGTCCCGTATGTGGCCCTCGGTACCATTTCATGTGGCCCCCCACTGCCTCTACCTCACCAGGAAGTATCATGTGGTGGAGGAAGGGCAAAATGGCCATCCGGCCCCTGAAGCTGTCTGAGGGAGCGTGACCCGGCCCCTGGCTTTAAAAGGTTGAGAACACCTGTTTTTTTTTTTTGCTTGACCCAAATAAACACTTTTTCTATTTTTCCTTCACCAAGTTTTATTCCATTTATTTTTATTTATTGTTAAATTTCTGTTCCATCACAATGCCTGTCACTCTCCCCATATACCAAAATGGCTAGGTTTTACATCTCTGATCCTTAGCTTTTAAAATCAAGTGATATTTGATATGTTCAGAAGCTACTTCTTTATTCTCGTCCTTTTTTACTTTCTGTTTCTGCTTTCTTTTGCTTTTGCAGAAAGAAAGAAAAAGGCATAAAGCTACCCAAGCTCAGCCTGGAAACAAACCTTCGTCTTGTGCCAACGTCTCATGTTTTTTATCCATGGGGGAGAAAGGAAATGTTTTCTTCCCTGTTTAACCTCCATTACTAAGGGCGCTGCGTAACCACAGCTGAAAATGTCCATAAACCATGGCTTTTTTCCTTGGAGGAGTTTGTAATAATCTTACCAGGCTTTTTGGCAATGGAGAGATCTAAATGATCCGGAAGGCATTGCTCCTAAACGCCGCGGTTTGGAAATCTCGCCAGTTTTATCCTTTCTCTCATTGCTGTGTTTCCAGAGATCAGATTAATGATGCTGGTAAATGTAAGAAGGTGGAATTATTGTGCATAGAGCAGGAAACAATTTAAAAGTCAAATGATGCTACAGAATCTTGAAAAATGGCCCTTCTAGACCATATGTCATTTTTACAGCACCTAATTTACTCCTGTTTCAGTTTTCCACATCATATCTTACCTAGTTCCACTCATTCATTTTAAATTCATGGTGGAAGGGAAAAATATATACAGTGGAACCTTGTATAACAAACACCCCCTATAGCGAAAAAAATTGCATAACAAATAGTTTTTTTTAAAAAAACAGTGCCCTGCATAACCATTTTTCTTATGGAAAAAATAGTACAGTGGTACCTCGGATAAAGTCCGGTTTGGATAAAGTTGCGGTTTTCATGCACACGTGATGCACTGCATAAAGTCCAAAACTGCTTTAAAAATGGATGTTATCTGAGGTATTTGGTATAGGAGCCTCGGATAAAGTCCATTTTTGGATGTTATCCGATGCATCGCCCATTTGCTTCGGATAAAGTCCAAAATCGGATAAAGGCCAAACTTGTGGAACGGAGTTTGGACTTGACCGAGGTTCTACTGTTTATCAAATATTGAATGGGAAAAACCGTTTAGCGAAAAAATTCCTTGTACGATTTTTTTCCACAGGAAAAAGCGTACAACGAAAAAAATTGCATAGCGAACAGACCCGTAGAATGAATTAAAATCGCTATACAGTACGGGGTTTTACTGTATACACCATTTCCTTCCTACTTTGAGTTCCCATTCTTTCTCTCTCCATTGCCTGATCTTCTTGCTTGTTAAATCTTCTGTAGATCTGACTACGTATATTAGAAGGATTAAAATTCAGGATTTACCTTCTATGATTCTTCTTGGTCTTTCCAACCATCCCAACATCTAAATCATCCTTATCCTTTCCCTAGATTCTTTCTTTCTTCCTTCCTTCCTTCCTTCCTTCCATCCATCCATCCATCCCATCCCATCCCATCCCATCCATCCATCCATCCATCCATCCAGTAACTGACTAGTAAAGTGTCCACACTAAGACAGGTTTTTTGGTTGGTGGGTAGATGAATGAATGAATCACTGCCTTAATCTATCTCAGGAAAACATGAGGTCAAGTACCAAAAAAAGCCAGAGAGAAATTCATCCTGTTTCTTTGGAAACAATGTGAACCAAGTCTTGAAGAAGCTGAGACTTCCGACTTTTAGGCTTAATGGGCTCTCTTCCTTTGGGTGGTAAACGAAGAAGCCTACAAATTAGCCATTCACTTGTCATTGTCTTCTATTTGTCCCTCCAACTTTTACTCTTGAGAGAGTCTGATCTCCCTCTTGGAATCATCCATGGCTCACTTGCTCTATCCTGGCCTCTCGTCTGCTTATGCGTTGACTCAACAATCTGCCCTGTCCCTTGCATCCTTTATCAAAGCATCTTCCTCTTCCTGTCCCAAACCATCTGTCATTCTTCCCCCACTCTTCAAATGGCCACATCCCACACTGAGCGCAGCCTTCAGGGACAACAGGGCCTCATGTCCCATGCCTGTCTCCTCCCTGATTCCTCCACCTCCAAGATCATCAGGTTATGTGGCGTGTCCCTTTCGTCTTTGATGAAGAAATTGCCTCGGTAGTTGAGCCTGTGAAAACACTTGACGTTATCTCAACACGCTGATAACAAAAAACCTCCTTTTATTAAATTGTGAGGCGAGGACAAGCTGCTTTTGGGCTGGGGAGGAACGGCCCTCAAGCCACTTGACAAACGTATTTAAGGTTGCTGCAAGATTTTGGGACAATAAATCCTTCCAAGGACAAAAGGTCCGGGTGTGGATAGAAAAACTGAGATTCCCCAAAGACACTCAAAGCAAGCAAGCATGATCAAAAGAAATACAGTACACAGATTAAGATGAAAACCTATGGATAGGAATGAGAGAACAGATTGGGCTTAACTCTAACACAGTGGTTCCCAACCTTTTCAAGCCGGGGGCCGGGTTGTGCTCTCTCAGTCAGCTTCAAGGGATGGATGGCCAATGCATCCTGACTCCATGCTAGGGTTGGCCATTTTGTCCCAGCAGCTTCAAAGGGTCAGTCATTTTGTTCCTCAAATGCCCTTGGAGGGGCGAGGGGCCACATGAAATGGCTCCATGGGCCAGATCCAGCCCACGGGCCTTAGGTTGGGAACCCGTGAGATAGATGAATAGTATACAACCTGGAATGGCTGAGACCTTTAGAGTTGCTGCCAGTCCGTGTCAGGCGTACTGAGCTGGCTAGCAGCTTGGCTAACCCAGCCTGATATAACCTGGAGCAAGAGGGCGGGATATAAATCTAAATAATAATAATAATAATAATAATAATAATAATAATAATAATAATAATAATAATAATAATAATAATAATAATAATAATAATAATAATAATAATAATAATAGATTCTCACACTTCACGCCAAATGACATGTCCTTGTTACCACTTCCACAGCATTCAGCTTCCAGGTACATGTGATTTTATAAGGCGGCCTGATTCATTTCTTCCAGAAGATGAAACAACATGTTTTATGGCCTAAGTGGTGCGTCACCCATATCTCAGGATCAAGCCTGTTTTGAAGGAAACAATTATTGTTTATCGTTCCTGGATCGGAGGTGGAGAGAGCGAGGTGGAAGAGGTTAGTAAACCATCTGTGGGCTGAGATCTCAATGTCTGGCCATCAGTGTGAGAATGAACTTGAGGCTTTAGGTGAGGCATAAGTACTTGGTGTTTCAGCTTCATGGGATGATTGTTCCATCCCCCTTTTTGTGTCGCTGGGGTCGGGGTGGTTTGCAGAAATGTTAATTTGACAAAGAAGGATGTACAGGCTGCATTCCAGAACTCCCCAGGGCTCAGTCTTGAAGCAGAAGTGCCAGTTCCCTACGAGGAAGAGAGCCAATCTTTCTGCCTACACACTGTTGCATTAGGGAGCTTGTATCTCACACTTGGGTATCTACCTGTCCCATGCTCTGCACCAGGGATTCTCAACCTGTGGCACATGGGCCAGATGCGGCCCACAGCACCATTACATGTGGCCCACCACCACCTCCACCAAACCAGGAAGTGCCATGTGGTAGAGGAAGGGCAAAATGGCCATCCAGCCCCCGAAGCTGCCTGAGGGAGCGTGACCCAGCCCCCAGCTTTAAAAGGTTGAGAACTGCTCTACACCATTGAGCCAGGCTTCATCGGGGTGTGACTCCCCCCCACCCCATATCGCAATTGCAAGAGAGATCCATGTAGATGCCAAGAATTGTCATGCAAAGGTGACATCTTCCCATCCCATCTCCAGCTATTCCGGTTTAGGATACATTACGAGGGTGAATGCTGGGTGTGAAATGCACAAAACATTTTAACATCTTGTTGTTTTCTGGCGCGGAAGGCAGGTAGCACATAAGTACCTAAAGTACCTAAAGCCACTTGCCCCTGAACCTACTTTGATAACATCTTGGCTGGCAAAGAGATCTATATGACCTAGAACAGCGACGGCTAACCTTGGCACTCCAGGTGTTCTTGGACTTCAATTCCCAGAAACCCAAGGCAGCACTCCTGCTGATCAGGGCTTCTGGGAATTGAAGTTCAAAAACACCCGGAATGCCATGGTTCGCCATCACTAGCATTACCTTTTGCTTCAACCTGGAAGATCCACTCTAAAAGTGATCCCCAAAAAATATTTAAAAGGAGAGAATGGTAGCAGTCTGGCCTCTCCTGGCATAAGCTGGCTTTATTCTGTTCCCCCTCCCTTAAATAAACAACAGTTTATTAAAAGAATTGAGGTTTATTTCTCATAAACGATATTAAAGATACAGTAATACCTCGGATAACGCCAAAACTTGGTTCCGCAAGCCTTAGCGTTATCCGATTGTTAGTGTTTTCCAATGCATGCATTGGATAACGCTTAAAAAAAATGCCCGTCTGCCTTCTCCAGAAGGCAGGCGCCAAACGGAGCGCCTGTACACCAGATGCCCAACCCCACAAAAAGGACGAAGTGATCTCCTACCTTTTCACGCTGTTTGGGGACAAAAAAAAATCACCATCGTCGGGTACATGTTTCCAGCTCTCCACCTCCCCTGCAGCCTCTGAGAGGGTTGGAGGACCTTTTATGCGCGAATCCCGCCTTCCTAGGACATCCCTGGGCCGCACAACAGCTGAAAACAGTTGTGGCCGCTATTTTGCATTCTCTGGACGAGTAATATGGCATCCTTTGTCAGTTTTTGCCCAAGTGCATTAATCCCATGGATGGGCACAGGTAACCCAAATTCTGGATCGTTGTGAAAAGTCTGCTGGTGCATGATATAATCACCTTATTGGCTGGTGTCCAATACACACAGCTATTAAATACAGCCACAATCAGCAAAACGTTTGCAGCCACGCAAACCTGTGATTGTTTTTCTGAAATCTTAAGAGAAGATTAACGGCCTAATCGTGGAGAGCTTTGTCTTACATAGAAGTGCATTTTAGGGAGGGTGCATCAATCAATCTATAGCAGGGGTGCCCAAACTTTTCAGGCCATGGGCCGGTCACATGGTTCAATAGGCCGGTTGCGTGGAAGCGGAAGTAGAACGTCTGCTTTACGACAGGATGAGATAGATTTTCAAGATGCCATTTCCCCTGCTCAAACCAGGGGTGCCCAAACTATGGCCCGTGGACCGGATCTGGCCCCCCACACCAGTTCATCCAGCCCACGCTGCCCTCGTCACTCCCGGAAGCAGAGGTAAATCACCCCACGTGTGGGCGGTGCAGGCTGGATGAATTGGCATCGGGGGCTGGATCCGGCCCACAGGCCGTAGTTTGGGCACCCCTGATCTATACATATCACTGATCAGTTTCCTTGCCACTGGTGGCTGATATATAACCAAGAGAGAGGTTTTGGGGTGAGTGTGAGAAGACATTGTTGATTTTCTGCGCTAATCTTGCAGAAAGAACAAATGCTCTTAATGACAGATGGCGTGATTATTTTCAAAGATAATTTCACTTTGCCATCAGGCAGTGCAATCTCATAGCTGCAATTATTGTATTAGTCAAATCATTGAGATGTTCCAGCGAACCACGGGCTGGTCCCCCCCCCCTTTAAAAGCAACATTCTTTAAGATTTGGCAAGTTTTATGATGTAACAATTAAAAACACGCTTTGGGCCTCGGCATGATTGCCAAGATGTTTGTCCCTGGAGGGCCTTAAGACGTGCAAAAGGAAGGGAGAATCAAGATCTTGACATTGGGGATAAGACCTTCATCAAAACGTCACTTTAGTAGCCAGTTATTCGGGGAGTTTTCCCATCACGTTGAACATCTCCGTTCTTGCAGGGTCGCTGAGCATGTGCTAGCTTCCAACTTCCAAAGATGAGGGCCCAATGACAGATTATAGACAGCATGTGCTGGAACCAGAAACTCCTTAAGTGATGAGCATATCTGATTGTCATTGCAGCTTTTCACAAACCCAGGAGGTGACCTAGGCTTCATTTGCCAGTTTGAATGTTCTGTCGCAAAGCTCTGACTGAATCTGAAACGCAGATTTCAGTTGTTAATGACAAACTAGCTAAAACATATATGTTGGCTTTGAGTTGATGGTTGGCCAGATGCCTACAAAGTCCTCTTCTAGCTGCATGACTTTCTGGGTGACACGATTTTCCTTTTCACCTCCTCCTCCTTCTTATGCCATATCGGATTCCGAATATTGGCTATCCTTATGGCGATCAGCCATGAACAATTTAATACAGTGGCTTTCCGTTTGCCTTCCACATCGCAGCGTCACACCCATACAACTGTTTCCGTTCCGCGAGTCACTTTTTGGTCCTGAGCCCTTTTGGCTCACACACTCCTCATGAAGCGGCTGCCCTCCCTCAAGATGGATTCAAGTAAGATTAAATCCATTTGGGCACCATCACCCTTCCCTGGGGACTTTGCCACCCAAGCACATTAATCCTCATGGTTGTCAGGTTAGTTAACCGCTGCCTGATGATCGTCATTATGTCACTGGCAGTAGGGTCTACTCTATTATCATAGCAGGATAACCTGGCCAGATACATCTTTCACCTCCATGCTTTGGAATCCTGGCATTTGCAGTTTGTTGCACGATTTAGCCTTTACTGCTATAGCGCTACAGCGCACTTGCTTTTACTCCCAGCCTGGAAACAACGTACAGTGAAACTCTGCTTTACGGACGGCTCACTCAATGGAAAATTCACCCCATGGGAAATGACGACTCGCTTCACGGAATTTTTCGGAACTTTTTTGCATTCCTATGGGAAAGTGCACTTCACTTTATGGATTTTTTGTTTTCAATGCATTCCTATGGGCGCTTTGCTTTAAGGAAAAATCGCTATAAGGAAAGCCCTGCGGAGTTGATTAATTCGGTAAAGCTGGGTTTTACTGTATTAGATTTTATGCTGTAGGGATCTTTTCCCTCCCCAATAAAAGGAGAGCAAACTGACTAATGCATCTTGGGGGAAAAATAACCTTTCGAAAGTAATTTTTAAAAATGCCTTGCTTTCAAAATGGGACGTATAATAAATTAAAATAATGCCTGGTTTTTACAAATCAAACCTTGTAAAGCTCCAGATGTTTTCTCTGGGAAAATGCCAGCTATGGGAAAGCTGTGGCCACCCAGATTTGCACTCCTAATTAGTACTGCCATTGTGGGGAGCTGCATTTTGACAACATCTGGTTGATTTGTCATCTGCATTGTAAACAACTGTTTGTTGTAAAAAATCAACTCATTATTAGTCGGCTTTCAGGCTTTCGCCATGTCAGTTTTAATATGCTCCCCTGACGCTTGGATCTAGCCCTGATAGGATTCCATGTGGCTACGGAGAGAAGGTTTGAAGGCATATTTATCATTCCAATGTCCTCGCGATATGTATTCAAAACCCAAAACAAAGCCACTCTGGGGATCTCTAAGGCTCTTTCCCTCCTTAGTTACCCATTGTGGTTTGCCACTTTTTCCACCGAGATGGAAACTCAGCTGTCGTGTGACTTCAGAGAGAGTTTACTTTGAGTGACCCTTTTGCTTTCTGAACAATGAAATGTCAGGGTTGCGGCGACGTTTTAACTTTGTCGCGGTGTTCTCCATTCAAAGTCCTGACGGGTGGGAAGGAGAAGATTCCATCGAGGTAACTGGAAACAAAAGCTGGATATAGAAGTGGAACCAGTTTTGATACTTTTCTTCCGGCATCAAACATCCTTAACAAACAGGATAGAAGAGGGAAGGCCGTTTCATTCTTCATTTTTCCATCAAGAAGAGGAGAACAGAAAGCTACTTGTTCTTTGTTACTCTCTCCCACTCTGGTTTATTGCCCTAGATTAGGGGAGTGAGTAAGTGTAACTCTTCGGGGCTGTAGATGCAGACAACGCTGGCTCATGTCTGACTCTACTAGGGAGTGGTGTTCAACTCCATTTGCAACCAAAGAAGTAGCACTGTCTGCATCTGCAAACATTCCTGTGGTCATGTGACACTGTTACCTTTCCTGCCGATGTGGTACCAGTGGTGGGCATCAGCAGGTTCGCACCGGTATGCACATACCGGTAGTAAAAATGGCTGGCCCTGCCCACCTCCACCTCCTCATAGAAGAGCCTTTGGAGTAGGTTTGCCAGATGGTATCCTAAAAAAGGACATGTCCTCCTTTTCTATAATACTTATTTGTTTAAAAAACCAAGAACTTCTTTCAAAAATTGGCAGTTCAGCTAAATATGATTAAAATAAAATAAATTATATAAAAAACCTCATTTGATTTGTGAATGTCCTCCTTTTTAGACCCATCAGCCCTCCTTTTTCAAATTACCATCTGGCAACCCTACTTCGGAGTGGGATGGCTCCATTTCCCCCTTCATCAAAGGCTTTTCCTAGGCTCTGTTTCACCCCAAAGCACATCCCCAGCCACTCCAGTGTGGCTGGGGAGGCACTTCAAGGTGAAACGGAGCCCTGGAAAAGCCTCGGGCAAAAGGGAAATGGCTTCAGATGTTCGCTATAGAGTAAT
This sequence comes from Bradypodion pumilum, assembly GCA_035047305.1. NCBI lineage: Eukaryota > Metazoa > Chordata > Lepidosauria > Squamata > Chamaeleonidae > Bradypodion > Bradypodion pumilum. The sequence continues at coordinate 13,754,926 of JAWDJD010000014.1, read as the reverse complement.
GAAAATAGGCTTCTAAATTAAGAAATTTTTTTGATGCCCACCACTGTGTGGTACCTATTTGTCTACTTGCAATTTCTTGCTTTTGAGCTGCTAGGTTGTCAGGAGCTGGGACAGACAATGGGCGCTCACTGTGTGGCGCCGCACTTGGGTCTCGAACTCCTCACATGCCAGCCTTCCAATTGTCAAGCTCAAGCACCTTAACCACCAAGCTACCATGTGGCACATCACTTCATTAGCCGCCGGGCCCCCCAAATTATTTATTTATTTATTATATTTTTATACCAACCATTTGGGAGATTTCCCACTCTGGACGGTATACAAACAAATATCAGATAACACAACAAGACACACAACAAATCAAAACAGGCTGACTAATATGTCTCAAAATAAAATGAAATAACTGGCATCTGAGGGCATAGGGAATCAACCTGACCGACTAATTTATAGCTAAAAAAATCCCCAGATAGGTGACTAGCAATCTAACTAGGCAGTGTTGCCCGTCTCTTGCCAATGATGTTAGGCCAGTTTAGTTTAGTTTAGTTTGTTCAATTTATACCCTGCCGTACTCAGCACATGGCCAACTCAGGGCGGCTAACAACATATATATGACCCCAAGGCAACCCAAGGGGTTTACATATAGGATACAATGTTCAAAATAGAATAATAAATACAATATTAAAAAAATACAACATAGCCCAAGGCCTAGCTACAGTAGTACAAGTTACAATATAAAAACAATCCACAGTAATACAAAATATCAGCACCACATCAAAATAATGTATCAATAATTACAATTAGAATTACAAGGAATGAAAACATCGCACAATGTTTTGGCCTTGGGGTCATATATATGTTGGGGTCATATATATATATGGGGGTCATATATATATATGGGGTCATATATATGTTGTTAGCCGCCCTGAGTTGGCCATGTGCTGAGTAGGGCAGGGTATAAATTACCGAAATGACAGAAACAGAAGGGGGGAAAGCTCATATGAGAAGCCCCACAAAAAATCCGACAGCAACCGAGCCGTGACAAAAAAAAAACCAAAGTCAATCAACTGCCAGGACTAAAATTTTGTGTCAGAAATTATTCTGGGTTGAAAGAATTTTTGCTGAAGAAACTGCACTCAGGAGATTCCCAAATGAGGCTCCTTTCATGCCCCCAAGGTCTTTCCCTGCTGAAGTAGTCCCTATTTATCCACTTGCAATTTCTTGCTTTCGAACTATATTAATGTGATGTTCACCTATGCTGCAATTTTGTCTTTTGAAACACAGTGTTTAGATACATTATAGATTGGTCATAATTGAGAGTCAAGTGGAGGTTAACTAACCTGACTCCCTAAAGGTACCAATGGCTAAGGGTGGATAAGTCCTTTTAAGTGGGGTAATGGGGGGGGGGCTCAGTGGGGGAAATGCCACTGGAAACCATCATATTTGGCCTAGTGGCAAAATGAGTGGAGAAGTGTTATGTATGCACAATGTTGTCTTCCGTGCAAGACACTAAAAGAAGGAACTCTGAATCCCAATGTTCATGGAGGTGGAAGAGGCCATGCCAGATGGACTGGCTGTGAAGGCACACCTTGTCCATATCCTCAAGGCTGCGGCAGTCCATTGCAGTCCCGGTGTTGAGTCCTGCATGTTGAGTTTCATATGTGCCACAGGCAGTGGTGGGTTCCAAAAGTGTTTGCTACCACACTATGGGCGTGGTATGGTGGGTGTGGCCAAGGGTGTGCACCTGAATTAGGACTACTTTATTTCAAAACTTGGATGGGCGCGGCCAGCCAGAATTTCTGCTACCGGTTCTGGCGAACTGGTGCGAACCTGCTGATGGTTTCTCCCCAGAATCCCGGCTATGGTCCTGTATCCCATTTTACATCAAATTAGCACTCTTGGAGTCTTCCTGAAGCAGGAAAATACCTTTTTCAGACAGACACCAGATCTGTAGGTTTGCTGCCCACATGTAGCTTACATGCTGAATTTTGCCTTTCCCTGGTATAAAGAGGGTAAAGCTACATCTCCCCATCTGACTATTTAAGGTAAAGGTCACCCTTGCTCGAAAGCCAGTCATATCTGACTCTAGGGTTCAGTGCTCATCTCTGTTTCATAGCCGAAAAGCCAGGACTAATTAAACCAGAATGTCAACAAGCAACAAAGAGAAGGGAATGTGTCATATCGCTATGCAAGCGCCCGAAATTGGAGAATTCAGACTCATTTGGGAACAGAGGCATGTTTGATGATGGATTTGCTCTTGAAGCTCGACTCTTTCAATTAAATTTCAGACTGTTTCTTCTACTCCTTTCATAAGCAGAACAGTCATCATGTATGGAAGAAAACTCCCCCTTCTCCTCGGAATTATTTTCATCCTTTCATGATGGCCTTGACCGGGTAGCTGGCTGATAACATTGGCTGTGTTTCTTTTTTATTTATTAAGATGGGGTGGGAGTCCCTCTTTCCCATTTAGAAAAGTCCTTCTGTCAGGTCAAGATACCTGCTGTAAATCAAGCATCACCTAGTTGTTATTTCTTACACTATTTTTCTGGTAGGCATTTTCTGGTTCGCATCAGAAGAGTGTTGTTTTAGATCTTTCTAACGTCTTTAAAATTATAGCAGCAGAACAGACAGTGACTGTAAGACAGTCAATGTTCAGTGATTCATGTCACACACACACACACCCCGAAATGTGTTGAAATGAATGTCTGGAGTGTGGGGAAAGCTTCAGTCATTCCTCAACCCTTGCTTCACATCACAGGATCCACACAGGAGTGTAGAAAAAGATCCAGTCAAAAAGAACACCTTGCTTTACATCACAGAACCCACACTGGTGGGAAGGACATTTAATGACAGCATTTTGGTCTGCGAAAAATAATAATGAAAGAATCCACTCAGGTGAGAAGCCTTCTCAATGTGTGGAGTGTGGAAAGAGCTTCAATCGTTCTGTCTGGGCGGACATCCCACTATGGTAATGGAGTAGACCGTACAGCCTGCGACTCAACGCCAAGTGTTGGGCAGTGGTAAAAAACCTGACTCCCCAAAGGGATCAATGTTGAGGGTCATTCTCTTGCTTAGTTCTCTCGGAGTCCGCTGATACCTTCCTCCTTATCTTAACTGGAGCGATACCAACAAGAGGATATATTTTCCCAACTGGTGAAGTTTTGAGGCATCCTGTCTCAATGAAAGCCATTGACTGGCTGGCAGAGGTACCCTGAATGGCACCATTCAACACTGTCCCATTTCGTTGCAGGTTCTACTAATATTCTATATCAGTGTTTCCCAATCTTTGGTTCTTGGACTTTAATTCCCAGAAGCAATGTACTGACTTAGACTTCTGGGAATTGAAGTTCAAGAACCAAAGGCTAGGAAATTCTGTTCGATATCTTTAAGGCTCTTAATGGATTATCAACTGGGTTGGTATGCTGCTCCAGTATGGAACACAATCCACACATGCAAAAGAAGTTGACACTGCTGTGAATGAAGCTATGTGGCTAGTGACATGATGCCTTAAACCTACACCAGTTGAGGAAAATATTCCCCTCTTGTTGGTATTGATTCACCTAAGATCAGAAAAGAAGTAGTAGCAGATGCTGAGAGAACTAAGCAAGATAATGACTCTCAGCAGCCTCTGAACAGATATGAGCCAGAAGTCCACCGGCTCAGTTCCAGGAAGAGCTTTAGGTCAAGAACAAACATTCTTGGGGGTACACAAGAGCAAAACCAAATTAGAAGATGGAAGAAGGAGCTCACTGGGAAAGGAACAACATTAAATATGGGTATAGCTGAAGATCACAATCTCCCCTACATCACCTGGAGGACCCTGAATAGGCTGAGGGCTGGAGTCCCTAAATGCAAGACCAACATGCTCAAGTGGGGACTGCTGGTGGACAACAACACATAGAGTGAATGTGGAGAGACGCAGAGTCCAGCCCATTTGCTGGTCTGCCGATTGCTGCCAAAGACATGCACCGACAAGGACTTACATTTGGGCAATGACAAGTAGACAAGGAAAAATTGTTTCCCCTACCGCACAACACTAGAACTAGCGAGCACTCCATGAAACTTTTGGGTACTAGTTCTCAAACAAATAAGAGAAAGTATTTTTTCACCCAGAGGATCACCGGTCTATGGAACTCCCTGCCAGAAGAAGTGGTGACAGCTGTCAGTCTTGGCAGCTTTAAGAAAGGATTAGACAAGTTCATGGAGGAAAGGGTATCAATGGCTATAATTATGAATACCTAAGGACAACCTCCAGGTTGGAGAGATAGGCAGGATATCTCTCAATGCCATTTCTAGGGAATCCTAAGTAGGTGAAGGCATCTGCTTGGGAATAATACCCTGAAGCACATGGTGAGCCACTGTGTGAGACAGAATGCTGGACTGGATGGGCTCCTGTGGCCTGTTCCAGCAAAGCTGTTCTTATGACAAAGTGAAGAAAGTGGCTTCATTTTGGCAGCCCAGGGTTTGATCAGGACACAAAAGAAGAAGAAACTAAGTTGGGTTCTTGCTTGCTTGCAATGATGTAGAGTCAATCGCTATAAAACAGGCAGCAATTTACCCACATGTGATACCAAGTCCTTGATCCGTTTGTGTTACAGATCTTCACTTTAGACCCATTCACGCTAGAGGTGCTCATAAAAGCAATATCCATGCTTAAAACCTCTCAGTCCTGGGTCAGGGAGGGGACCCTGTCCATTTGGAAACGATATGGCAGTACTTAGTAGATGCTCATGTTTCGATGGCTTTGCTCTTTCCACTGGCTCTTTCCTTTATGCTCTCTGGTATGTTGCCAAACACCTGCGCAACTACGGGTGCACCGAATACGCTTGTTGTTTAATTTAGCTTTGCAGAGGAAAAAAAAGACTGTATTAGGGCTGATGTAGGCCTAATCCCGGACCTCTAAAGAGGTTTAAGGCACTCTAGTTTCACCTAATCCCGAAACCTAAACCTGAATCTTTGAAACCTCCATGACACCGCAAGAATGGGCAAATAAAGACCCTTCTGCTATTAAATTATTAAAAGGACACAGTGTGTTTTTTGGATTTCTGGCTTAAAGCTTTTTTCCTCCGCAGCCTGGCTTTGTCCACAATAAGATATGTTTATTTTGCAGACAAGAGGTTGAAGGCCTAGCTGATGGTTTATTAGCCCGTGTCTGATTGCTTCTGGGGGTGGGGACGGAAAAAAGAAGTAGAAGAAGAAGAAGAAAGAGAAAGAGAATATCCCTCCACGGGGGTTAAGTATGTAAGGGAAACGACAAAAGAAGTAGCATGTCTAGACATTGCAAGCTTTACCCAGAAACACAGCCAGAAAGAAAAAGAGAAGGACGCTAAGCCGTTTTCTGATTTTATAATTCACCCTAATCATGCGCAATTCCATATTGCGGTGTTCAAGCTTGTCCTGAGTGGTATTAAAATAAATGCATTTGTGAAACCGACAGAAAGGACCAGTTGACATTAGAAGAATCCTTGTTAGGCTGGTAATTAGCTGTGGCTTTGCAAATTGAGCACTCTATTAAAAAGCGTCCTGGCTGAAATTCTTGCGCTTCAACTTACATTGTCTAGGGTTGATGACTTTTCAGTTGCGGTTGGTTTTTAGGAAATGAAAAAAAAATTCTGATTTCCCTTCCTCGGGGCTCCATTGGGCTTCATTTTCATCAAGGGGAACCTTTTGTGGTGTGCGGGATGGAGGGATATTTTAATTTCTGTCCACACAGCATGAGAAGGAACTACCACCACCACCACCACCACCACCACTTTGCTGCCATTGGGATAAAGGAGCCCCAGAAGGTTGCAGGAGAGAATCAGAATTTTTTTTTTAATTTTGGAAAATTCACCTGGATGATGACACCATCAGCTGTACACAGTTTAAACTGCACTGCTGGATCTTCCCTTGCATAACCAATTGGAGTATTCTCTACTTCATGTCATTCCTCATGATATGCTTTCTTTGCTTAATGGTCTTAAACTGTTCTTCTTCTTTACCAATCCAGCGCAGCACTTCTTACATTCGTCATACGGTCAGCCCATGATATCCTTAGCAGCTGTCTGCAGATCCACAATTAAAAAGCTCTGATTTTCTTTTCCGATGCTTTGGTCCAGGGGTTCCCAACCTTTTTACGCCGTGGGCCTGACCACTTCCCCCGGAAGGGAAGTGGGTGCATTTACAACAGCCGTAAACGTGCCCGCTTCCACGTTTATGACAGGTGCTGGAGTGTTTACACATGCACAGACGCATTTTACAGCTGACATAAACACGTCCACTTCCACTTCCAGGAGCGGCGAGTGTAGCCACGGGTCACATGAAATGGTGCCACGGGCCATAGGTTGGGAACCCCTGCTTTACTCAGTGCCCAAACTTCAACTCCATACATATAGTAAACCTGGGAATATGTAACATCTCACTATTCGGGTCTTCATCACGAGAGTTAGATCTCTACTAAATAACAAATGCCACATTTTTACGAAGGTGGGTCTTGCTTCTTCTATTGGGATTCTAATCTCTACTTTGTGATCCCACTTTTCATTTAAAATACCCTCCAAATAGGCAATTTTATCCACTCTTTCAATTTCTTGTGTTCCTGCCATGAGCTTGCCATGAGTTGGTGCTTGGCTTATTACAAGATATTTAGTCGTCTTGGTGTTGAGATCCAAACCATAATCTGCACTTGAAGTTCTAACTCAGGGGTTTCCAACCTTTTCGTACTGCAGGCCAGACCACGCCCCCTGGACAGCTGAGTGGGCCAGACACATGGATCCTCCCACCGTAAATGCTGCCGTAAAACATTTCTGTGGCTATCGTAAGCACACTTATGACAGCCACGGATGAATTTATGGCAGCATTTACAGGAGGTGCAGGCACGTTTACGCATGTGCAAGCGCATTTTACAGCTGTTGTAAATGTGTCCGCTTCTGTTTCCGGTAGCGATGAAGGTAGCAGCGGGCCACAGGAAATGGTGCCGCAGGCCGCATCTGGCTTGTGGGCTGTAGTTTGGCCACCCCTGTTCTAACTTGATCCAGCATCAACTGAAGACCTGCAAGATTTGTGACCAGCAACACTGTGACATTAACATATCAGATGTTATTCACGTATTCCCCATTAATTCTAATGCCAATGTTTACATTTGATAGTGATTCTGGGGGGAAAAACCCTCTCCAAATATATAGTAAACAGTTTCAGGGACAACACCAGTGGTGGGCTTCAGCAGGTTCGCACCACTTTGCCAGAACCGGTAGCAGAAATTCTGGCTGGAACCGCCCATCCAAGTTTTGAAATAAAGTACAGTAGAACCTCGGATAAAGTCCAAACTCCGTTCCACAAGTTTGGACTTTATCCAGTTTTGGACTTTATCTGAATCAAATGGGGGATGCATCGGATAACGTCCAAAAAACGGACTTTATCCGAGATTCCTATACCAAATACCTCAGATAACGTCCATTTTTAAAGCGGTTTTGGACTTTATGCGATGCATCACGTGTGCATGAAAACCCCAACTTTATCCCAATCGGACTTTATCTGAGGTGCCAAATGGTGAGCCACTGTGTGAGACAGACTGGATGGGCTGTGGCCTGTTCCAGCAAGGCTGTTCTTATGTACCACTGTAGTCCTAATTTGGGTGCAACGCAGGACTTTCCCCCTTGGCCATGCCCACCATACCATGCCCACAGTGTGGTAGTAACATTTTTTGAAGCCCACCACTGGACAACACAAAACCTTGTCGCACACCTCTGAGAATTTGAACCTGCTCTGTCAGCTGTTCTGTCTTTATGGGTGGTGCAGTGGTTAAACTGCTGTACTGCAACCAAAAGGTTGTGAGTTCAATCTCGACCAGGTATCAAGGTTGACTCAGCCTTCCATCCTTCCGAGGTTGGTAAAATAAGTACCAAGCATGTTGGGGACAAAATGCTAATTAAAAGCACAGCAAAACACAGTAATCATGCTTATAGCATTTAATTAAATTCCAAACCACCCAGAGAGTGCACTAAAAGCCCTATGGGGCCATAGATAAGTGGGATTGTTTTGATTTTGATTGCTTTTCCTATTTTATGTATTTATTTTCTACTTCTGTTTTGTCTGGTATGTCTGCACAGACTAACATGACTCCCACTCTACAAACTCCCAAAAGAAGTAACGCTGCTTCCAAACTCTGGTTAGTTAGTATCAGGCTTCCATTCCACGCTTACTGGCTTGTCCCAGCTCCTGCCAACCTAGCAGTTCGAAAGCAAGACATTGCAAGTAGACAAATAGGGACCACTTTGGTGGGAAGGTAACAGCGTTCCATGTGCTCCGGTGTCTAGTCATGCCTGCCACATGACCATGGAAACGCCTGCAGAAGCAGACAACGCTGGCTGTTCGGCTTTGAAACAGAGATGAGCACTGCAGCCTAGAGTCGGATACGACTGGCTTTCAAGCAAGGGAGAATACAAGGATCGAACCATCACCCTTGTATCCCCCTTTACATTTTTTTCTGGAGGACTGGACTCCCCTTCCTCACTTGGAACATTCCACTAAGGTGAAGGTTTCCCTTGCTCGAAAGCCAGCCGTATCCGACTCTAGGGGGCAGTGCTCATCTGTTTCTAAGCCGAAGAGCCAGCGCTGACTGCTTCTGCAGACGTTTCCGTGGTCATGTGGCAGGCATGACTAGACACCGGAGCGCACGGAACGCTGTTACCTTCCCACCGAAGTGGTCCCTATTTATCTACTTGCAATTTCCTGCTTTCGAACTGCTAGGTTGGCAGTTCCACTACCGTCTTAGTAATGATAACCATTCTGCGCATGCGCCACTTCTTCCCTCTGGCGTGGGTGGAAGGCGAAAAGAAACCTCAGTTGTCACGTGATAGATAGAGGGATCGGGCGATCGGTGCTCTGCGCGCTGCCCTAGTCGCCTGTCTAAGCCTATGGTGGACGGACAGACGCGACCTGCCGATCGCCGAATGTTCGAACCCATGCCTTCCTTCCTATGGGGAGAGCCGGTGAGGCTGCAATTTGGGGGGGCAGTAAAGGGGTCCTTACCTTAGAAAACGCGGGGTATAGGGTGTTGTTGTCTAACCTCTTGTGGGAGGTGGATTTCGCCTTATTTAGTGACTCCCTGCTCCAGTATCTCCCCTTGATCTCACTATTTGCCTTTGCAGCAGGTAGACATCCAACAGGTCGAACCTCTTCTATAGACTATCAAGGGGAAGGGTGCATATTTATTTAATATTGAAGGAGGCCCTCCTTGTATTCTTTCCTGACATAGCTGAGGTGTCTAGCACAGAGGGATGGGCCACTTGGGAGTTCCCATCATTATATGGGGGGGGGGGGAGGGCAGAAATTCAACTGGTTTGGTTTCCTTTTGAAAGTGTGTCCTGTATTTGGTAGGGAAACCCTTTGGGTTGAATTTCTGCCTCGCCCGTATAAAAGGAAACCAAACCAGTTCCTTACTTATCCTACCCTGGAGTTTGGGTCTCACACAGGTAGCAATCCAACAGGTCCAGCTCTTCCTGTATGGGCAGTCTTGGCCCTCTTGAACTTCAATTCCCAGAAACCCTGACCAGCTGGTGTGTTGACTAGGGCTTCTGGGAACTGAAGTTCAAGAACAGCTGGAGGGCCAAGACTGCCCATCACGGCAGTGTAGAATCATCTAAAGCATGGTTTCACAACATGCGGCGCCATGTCATGTGGCCAACCTCCACCACACCAGGAAGTGGCATGTGGTGTAGGAAGGGCAAAATGGCCGTCCAGCCGCCAAAGCTGTCTGAGGGAGCGTGACCCGGCCCCTGGCTTTAAAAGGTTGAGAACTTGTGATCCAAAGTTTACTTACACAGCAAGCAGACGTTCAACAGGCATAACTGGTCCTGTAAAATTACAAGTGGGCTTTATTATATCTCATATATTTCTCCATCCTTGGTAGATATTGTCTACTCTAAGGCTTTTTGGGGTGGGTGGGGGGTGATTTTCAGATTAAATGGGGGGCACAATTAGGGAGCAATTCATCTTCTAATGGGAGCTCCTGTCTATGGATTGTGCTGCGGAGAAAGGCTTCCTCAGCATTAAGTCTACTTCTCCTCCATCTTATTTTGCAACGTTAAAACGTATTATTTTTTTACAGAGACAAGGGTTTTTCTAGTATTCAGAGTTCAAGTCTAATTGCAGTAAGGAAATGTAAAACCAGCAATTAAACAGGAAGGACAATTGGATTGCAGCTCTGCTGATTTTATGGCGCCAAATTAAGCTTATCCTCAATTTCCCATGTCTTTGAAATGTTACAATGAATTGTTGTTCTTGGTTGTGTTAATTTTTCTGCTATTCTTAAGTTTCATAGGCACCCTTTGAATTCTTCTGTGACTGAGCTGCGGGTTGGATTATGTTTATAATTATTTCCTGCATTCATGACACTAAAGGAACAGCTGCTTAGGCAGAAATCTAACAGGTGCAGGCTCCACTTTTGAAGATACAGTAATGCTTCTATTACATCTATTGGGGCAAGGTTACTTTCTATCCTTCTTTACTTATCTATTACATCTCTTATGTTTTGCCAATTGCAGGAAGGCTGGGCCTTACCAGCTATAGTTCTATCAGTCAGAAACACAACAGGTACAGCCTTCTTTGTAGCCATGACAGAAATGGTCAGGGGAAAAGCATTGGTGTAGAATTTCTCCCTGTCATTGAATGGTTAAAGTGCAGAAAAACTGCCAGAAATATAAATCTAGCAATTCTGTCAGGCTTGCTTATTGATGAACTGTTTTCTTTTCAGATGATGTGGGCTTCATCCCTCTGAGAGAAAGAGGTGGAAAAATGTGTCATCTAGGACAGAACTGATTGCTCGAACATTTTGTAAGTATTTATGCTAAAGATATTTAGCAGTTTTAAAAACTCTGCTTTGCAAAAAGAATAATTCTATTAGTTAATTGAACAATTTACATGTTTCTTCCGTTCCATTTTATCATTACATCTGTCATGAGGGATATGTTACGATGATAATGTGTTTGCCCAGGGTTGCCAAGGAAGCTTCACAGTTAAGTAAAGATTTTAACCTGAACCTTTCAGTCCTACTCCAATTCTCCAAATTGATTAGCTTTCAAAATATTCTCATTTTTATATATTGTATATACAGAATTCAACCTACATTTTAAAAAAACCCTGTACCCTTTCCATTTTTTTATATACTGTATTTAGTTTCTTCTCCTTGTGCCATATCCGATTCCAAATATTGGCAATCCTCATGGCGATCAGCCATGAAGACTGTCCTGCGAATATAATGCAGTGGCCTTTCATCTGCCTTCCGCATCGCAGCATGATCACCTTACCACTGATCGTGAGTCACTTTCTGGTTCTGAGCCCTTTTGGCACACAAAGTCCTCCTCAGCCCCAGGCCAGGATTGATGAAGCTGCTGCCCTCCATCAAGATGGATTCAAGTGGGATTTAGTCCACTTGGGGACCATCACCCTTCTCTATGGGCTTCGGCAAAATCAATAGTCTTCAGGGTTGTCAGGTTAGTTAACTGCTGCCTGACGCTTGGTGTACAGTCGCTGGCACTATGGTCTACTCTATTACCATAGCAGGATAACCTGGCCACCTGTAAAATGCTAAAGTCTGTGATATCCACATTTTTAACTGAGGAAGCCTCTTCAATGTATCCTCTTAGCAGCTATAATAAAAATAATGAAAAATAGAAAAGATCATGGTCAATCATCATATCTGCTTTGATTCGGATTTCTGCTTGAGCAGGGGGTTGGACTCGATGGTCTAAAAGGCCCCTTCTTATTAAGTGATTCTATGATTCTATGAAATATCAGTTTGGCATTTCACATCTGCTTCTGTTTATCTAACCCAGGGATGGCTAACCTTGGTACTCCAGGTGTTCTTGAACTTCAGTTCCCAGAAACCCAAGTAATGGGTTGTAATGCACTTTACATGGGGCTGTATTATTATTGTAATGCGCTTTACATGGGGCTGCCCTTGACGACCATTCGGAGGCTGCAGATGGTCCAGAACGTGGTTGCCTGGGTGGTGATGAGGTGCGGGCGTTATGCCCGCACCTCGCCGTTGTTCTGGGAGCTGCACTGGTTACCAATTTGCCTCTGGGTGCAATTCAAGGTGCTGGTAATGACCTTTTAAGCCCTACATGGTAGTGGGCTAGGATACCTAAGAGGCCGTGTCTCTCCAAGAACATCTGTCTGTCCAACCAGAGTGGACCGGAGGGGCTCTCTAATTGTACCGTTGGCTAGAGGGGCTTGTCTAGCACAAGAAGGAAGGCCTTCTCTGTGTCCGCACCAGCCCTATGGAACCTCCTGCCAACAGAGTTATGGCTGCAGACGGAATTGCTACACTTTAGGAAAGAACTTAAACCCTGGCTAGCAGGGCAGGTGTGGGGCACTGATGTAGGAGTGACCCCTGCCTGCTGGCTTGTTTAAATAAATAATCTGGATCTACCCTCTTTTTATGGATGGGGTCGGTGGGTTTTTAAATGATTTTATTGTGATATTCTTTGTATCTGTTTTTATGCTTTTTATCTGTCATCCGCCCGGAGTCGCCTCAGTGAGGGGGCGGTGATACAAATTGAAAATTAAATTAAATTAAAGTCAGTACACCTGCTGATAGGTGTTTAAGTAGACCTGGCGCACCAAGACTGGCTTCCCCTGTCGTATCTGCTACCAAGATTCATTAAACTGCTCCATTAATGTTAGGGCCTGGCCTACTACACTAGCTGGGGCAGTGGTGGCGAACCTATGGAATGCATGCCAGAGGTGGCACTCGGAGCCATCTCTGTGGGCACCTGTGTAGTCACCCCAGCACAGAGTTTGCCCCGCCCCTCTGCCCAGCAGCCCAATGGGAGCGTTTCCTTCCTCCTCTGTTGCTATGTTGGCACTTTGCGATAAATGATTGGGTTTTGGGTTGCAGTTTGGGCACTCGGTCTCTAAAATGTTCGCCATCAGTGTACTAGGGTATTGTCTTGAGCACAACCAACTTGCGTTAGCTTGGTCTTCACCGATTCTTAAACTCACTTTCCATGCCTCTGTTTCAAGTGCCAGGTCCACCTCTCTCAGTACTTGCAAGTAAGGCAACGTCATCGGCAAAAGCCAGATCTTTCAAGTTGCCTTGTTTCTTCCAACAGAATGCCAAGGTAGTTTCTTCACTGCTTTTTTCATGATATAATCCATGACGATAAAAAATAAAAATGGGAATAAGATGCGACCCTGTCTTCACACCGATATAATTGTCATCGTCTGCCACTCGTCTCCAAGTATACATTTCCCCCCCTAAAAATCATTTTCAGGAAAAAATGCCATTGACATGAATTTGTTTAAGGTAGATCCCAGCTTACCATGAAGTGACCCACACACTGTGATCACGGAGCCATCTCCTGCGGCACCTATGAAATGAGACGTGCAGAATTTAACCCCGGGACTGCAATGGACTGCCACAGCCTTGAGGATATGGACAAGGTGCACCTTCACAGCCAGTCCACGACCTCTTCCGCCTCCATGACCATTGGAAATCAGAATATAAAGTGGTTCCTCCTCTGCTCATTTTGCCATTGGGCCTGACGCTGATATAAATTACTTTAAAAAGTCAGTGGTGCCTTTTGCATTGCTCACACAGCATCTAGAATTGTTATAAAGCCTTCTGAAAATGTTCCATTTAATGAAAGATTAGATACAGTATCTGCATTATCAGTCAAGTCCCTGCCGGGAGAACATGACGTTTAAGGGCATTTTCTTTTACTGTATCTAGCTTTTGCTTTTTAAATGTTGTAGCATTAGTTGGTCACTGTAACTTTTTTTTTGTTTTCTTCCCGAGATTTAATCATTGTTCCACACATGTAGTTAAGATTCCTAGCCAGCCATTTTCCTGTTTTTACTATGCCAACCATGAACTGTTGTTTCGTACTTGCTCATGTCTTTTATGTATTTCTTTATTCCTCCGGGCATATATTTTTTTTCCCATAAGCTTTTCCATCAAAACAAACACAGATCTGTTCCCCTGGCAGCATTAAAAAAAAAAACTATGAACCAGTCAGCTGTAACGTGTTGGCTTTTGTTAAGAAAAAAGAAAGCCATTCTTAGGAACTCATTTTCCAAGTTAGATAAACATGTTCTGTCCATATTAAAAGAGACTTCAAGTCTAGGTGCGCGGGGGGGGGGGGGGAGCAATAACTAAACTTTTCCCTTTTGCCACTTTAAAAAAATCTTTATACAACTCCGTAGAAATTTGCATAAATGTCAAATATTTACTGTATCAACCATGGTAGGTGCCAAAATGGGGTGATCCGATCAAACCGGACGGATAGATTTATGGCTTCTTTAATATTAAAAAATGTTCATGTACAGAAATGTAGTTGGCAGTGCGAAGCCAGGGTTTCAAATTAACGTGGGCTCAAAATCCATTGTGCACTTCTGAGCTGTCTCTGAATTATGAGCCTTTGGGGGAATGGTTAAAGTGATCTCCCCCAAAATGAGAGGAAAAATGAATCTGTGGAGGGTGGGGAAACCCTAATATTTAACAGTTGCTATTGAGAACAGAGGACAAACATCATTCAAGTATGTCCCAGTCTGTGTGTGTGTTGTAGAGGCAGGATGTTGTTAAATGTTTAAAGAGTTTTTACATTCCCTCACCACCATGGCTGAGCGGGGATTAGAACTCAGGCTTTCTGATTCCTAGTCTGTTACTCTAACATGCATGTCTGGCTCGATATCCCACTACAGTAGGAGTTCCTAACCTTTTCAAGTCAAGGACCCAGTCATGCTCCCTCCGACAGCTTCACCGGCCGACGGCCATTTTGCCCTGGCTGCACGACGGGAGCAGCCTGTACACTAAAAAGGAACCACACATGGCACTTCTGGGTGTGGTGGAGGCGGTGGGGGCCCACATGGAATGGCACTGCGGGACACAGGTTAGGAACCCCTGCACTATAGTAATGAAATAGACCATACACCCAGGGACTCAACGGCAGTGGTAAATAACCTGACTCCCAAAGGGGCCAACAGCTATGGGCAGATGATCGCCTTTAGGTGTGGTGATGGTCCCCTCAGTGGAGGAAATACCACTGGAAACCACCATATTGGGCCCAAGGGCAAAATGAGCGGAGGAGGAACCACTTCACCATTCTGATTCCCTGCTCTAAGGGTTGATTATTTTGGAGGTGGTTCATTTGTAACGTCATCATGAGTAAGAGGTGACTTTACCATGCATTACAGCAAGAAGTTCATCTGGTAAGTGCTAGGTCATTGTTGCCTTTAAGATGATGACGATGATAATAATAATAATTTTGTGTCAGAAATTATTCTGGTTTGAGAGAGTTTTTGCTGGGGAAACTCCACTCAGGACGCCTGAATGAGGCTCCTTTCATGTCCCCAAGATCTTTTCCCACCGAAGTGGTCCCTATTGATCTACTTGCAATTTCTTCATGCTCATCTCTGTTTATAGCCAAAGAGCCAGCGGTGTCTGCGTCTGCAAACATCTCTGTGGACATGTGGCAGTCCTGACTAGACACACAGAACGCCGTTTACCTTCCCACCGAAGTGGCCCCTATTTATCTACATGCAATTTCTTGCTTTCAAACTGCTTGATTGGCAGGAGCTTGGCCAGAGGCGGGCGCTCAATCCGTCATGCAGTACCTGGGTCTCGAACTGCCGGCTTGCCGGCCTTCCAGCTAACAGCGTCTTAATCACGAGCACCGCAGCCCCTTTAAAATGACGGTGATGTACTGTAAAGCCATTCCTGATTTATGGTGAAATTTCCAAGTTTTTCTAAGTAGTGAGTACTCCGGAGGGGTTTGCCATTTCCTACTTTTTGGGGTGCTTTGGGATTTTGGTAGCCCAGTGGTTAAACGGCTGTCATGCAACCAAAAGGTTGTGAGTTCGATTCTGATCAGGGATCCAGGTTGTCTCAGCCTTCCATCCTTCCAAGGTTGGTACATACCCAGCATGTTGAGGGCAAAATGCTAATTAACTTGTGAACTGCCCAAAGAGTTCACTAATGGGGCGGTATATAAGTGTGATTGCTTTGCTTTTACTGGCTGGCTTTTCTCCCTGGAGGAACAGTGGGGAATTGAACTCCCAACCTCTGGCTCCACAGCCAGATACCTAAACCACTGACCTAAAGATACTGATTTTTTTTAAAAAAAGGTTAGGAAAGACTTTCCAAATACAGACCGCTGGATCTTTCCCTACAAGACTGATGGGCAGAAAAAGAGGCTGGAAGATTAGTTGGAAGGCTGAACTGTGGCTCTGCGCTGATTAGGAAGAAAATCTGAATTGTAAAGAATAAAAGAACTTGGTCCACTATTTTCCTTATTTGCTTTCCCCCCTCTTCCCCAGTGGAAAAAAAAATGCAAAACATAACCTGAGTCATAAATCTGCTTTATGGTTCGCATGAGAAAGGGTGGAGGAATTCCTTTTATACAATCTTCCCAGAAATTGAAAAGTACATGATCCGGGATGCTCATCCAAGAATTCGTGACGAGATTAGGCTTTGCATTATTTTCCATAGTCCGACAATATTTCATCTGATGTAGCTACTGGCTGACACAAGTTTTACTCCAGGACATAGCATGATAAAAGAGCGGTGGTGTTGTAGTTTGACTGAGGAACTTTTGGCTCGTGGCCAGCTCCCAATGGCCACAGGAAACAGGGCTGGTTAAAGTTGCCGGCCAAAACACATGAAGGGCTAAAGGTGCATTAAGGGGCTGCAGTGATTTATTGGTTAAGATGTGGAAGGTCGGGAGTTCAAGAACCGAGTGCTTGCATGATGGAGCAAGTTCCTGTCTGTCCCAGCTCCTGCCAACCTAGCAGTTCGAAAGCAAAACATTGCAAGTAGATAAATAGAGACCACTTCGGTGGGAAGGTAAGCCGCATCCCATGCACTCCAGTGTCTAGTCATGCCTGCCACATGTCCAAGGAAACATCTGCAGACGACGCTGGCTCTTTGGCTATATTCAGAGATGAGCACTGAACCCTAGAGTTGGATATGACTACCTTTCAAGCAAGGGCGACCTTTACCTTTACCTAAAGGTGCATTGGATGGAGGAACAGATGAAAGCAGAAAGCCCACTTTTCCTAAGAAATGTTTATGAGTATACAGGAAGTCTTAGTAATTCTTATGAAAATCTTGGGGTACACAGAAAAAGCCACCTCAAAGAGTGTGGTATTTTTGCACCACAGTCGAGCGTACCTTGTGCTGGCTAATCTTTCTGTACTAAAGGTCCATAGTTGTAACAGCCTGTGGTCATAAATAATGAAGGTGTTAATAATCTTTCTCACTCGAGGTCAGGTGGAAGGAGCTACGGAATGAATTCACCCAAAGGTGGCTTCATTTTGGCACTTCCACATCTGACCTAGCCATGGAAGAAGAAGAGTGAAAATCTTGCATCCCTTTAAGATTGGTTTGAATTCCACTAGCACTCCACGAAGGGGGCCACAGTGGCTTAGTGGTTAAGATGACCAAAAGTCAGCAGTTCAAAACCGGAGTCCTGTGTAACTCCGGTTGTCTGTCCCAACCCCTGCCAACCTAGCAAGAAATTGCATGTAGATAATAGGTATTACTTTGGCAGGGAAGGTAACAGTGTTTCATGCGCTCCAGCATCTAGTGATGCCTGCCACAGAAATGTCTGTCCTGGCTCTTGGCTTTAACATCACCCTGTAGAGTTGGACACTACTGGCTTTCAAGCAAGGGAGACATTATATATTGCGGGAGGCATTAATTCCCATCAGCTCCCGCTGGCATAGACAATGGTCAGAGACGATGACAGGTTCCAGGAACATTGCAGTATCATTGCCACTGGTTTAAATCATTGATGTTCAGTTAGTGGTTTATGAGCCACAGGTAGACTCTTATGCTGACCTGGTGTTGGTTGCATTAATAGAAGTGCCATGGTTTGCTTTTTGAAAAATCATTTGTAAGGAAAGCAGGAGAAAAACATGTGGTTTTTTTTTTTTTGACTGACTGTTCAGAATCTTCTGCTACTAATGAATTCTCTCAATATAAATCTATTATTATAAATAGGTAAAGGTTGCCCTTGCTTGAAAGTCAGTCATATCCGACTCTAGGGTTCAGTGCTCAACTCTGTTTTTAGCCAAAGAGCCAGCACTCTCTGTGTCTGCAGACTTTTCTGTGAATATGTGGCAGGCATGACTAAACACCAGAGTGCATGGAACACTGTTTACCTTCCCACCAAAGTGGTCCCTATTTATCTACTTGCAATTTCTTGCTTTCAAACTGCTAGGTTGGCAGGAGCTGGGACAAACCCTTAAAAGAGTAACCACAAATCAGACAAGTAAGTTCTACTATAGGACTTCTTCTTCTTTACATGCCATACTTGATTCCAAATATTGCCTATCATCATGGTGATCAGCCATAAAGATAATGTAGTAGTCTTCCACTTGTCTTCCACATCGCAGCGCGACACCATTCCATGAGTCACTTTCTGTTCCTGAGCCCTTTTGGCACACAAAGTCCTCCTCAGCCCCAGGCCAGGATGGATGAAGCTGCTGCCCACCATCAAGATGGATCCAAGTGGGATTTAATCCACTTCGGGACCATCACCCTTCCCTATGGACTTCACCACCCAAGGCCGTTAGTTCTCAGGGTGGTCAAGGTTAACCACTGCCTGACACTTGGCGTCAAGTCTCTGGCAGGATAACCTGGTTGGTTATCCCGCTTCAGCGGGACAGGTAACAGCATTCCATGTGCTTTGGCATCGAGTCATGTCTGTCACATGTCCACGGACACATCTGTAGATGCAGATAGTGCTGGCTCTTTGGTATAAACAGATGAGCACCGAACCCTAGAGTTGATACGACTGGCTTTCGAGCAAGGGTGACCTTACCAATGGATGTCCGCCCGTCTTTATATTTACTCCCTCACCACCACTTTTGACTTCTTACTTGTGATACCTTCTCCACACAGTTCTTTCCTCGATGAGAAGTTGAAAGCTGCAACTATTTTTGAAGGCACTATGGGGGAAAATGGACCGCGTCAGGTCTATTGTGTTCTGGACCATAAAACAACTGCGCAGGCTGATAAGTACTTTCGGGATACCTGACGTCATTGTGAGTGACAATGCTGCTATTAGATGAAACTGGAGATGCACACGTCTCCTTTAAACAATAGAACGACTTGGTTGTTTCCCTTTTCAACTTATGTAAGAAAAAAACTGTTCACAGCAAGTTTTTCCATCTCTGGCTATTTCCTTCGGAGCCCTTTTCCCTTCTCAAAACAAAGCCACCAAAAAACGCCTCTCGTGGTCATGACAGTTGGGTTCACTCGCGTATGAACAACTCCATTTCTAATTCAGAAACGTACCTTCTGGTTTTGTTACCCGCAGCTCTTATTTCCTGTTAGTAGACTTCTTTCTTTAAAAAAAAAACCAACGGCACGATAGTTATTTTATGAATGGGAAGACTTGTACAAACGCATATTTGTTTAGTTGGTTTCAGAAAATCTCGGATTTATTACTGGGGCGGATCTGGGTGAAATTCAATTGCTGTCTTGTTGTCTGTGCTTCCCCTCCTCTCCCTCTGTGTTATATCAGCTCTGTAAATTTACTGTAATTAGTAATTATTAAAATTAGTTGATAAGTTAATTAGGATTCTCCCTCTAGCAACGAATGGCTGGGCACATACTCTTGGCATCTGTGTCTAGGTTCAGTTAGAAGGCAGTATCTGAACCATGAGGTTTATGGGCTCCTTTCCCAGGGAAGTATTAGTTGACATGTGGCAGCAGGGTAGGCAGATTTTTGGCTGGTGGATCTTTCTCTGGTTTATTTTTTGACACAAGGATTGAAAAACAAGGATTCAGGTTGTTGTAGAGCAGTGGCTCCCAGCTTTTCATGGTATACAGCTCCCACAAGCTGTGTTGGCCAAGATTTCTGGTAGCTGTAGTCCAAGCACATCTGGGGAAACGAGATTACAAACTATTGGTCTAGAATAGGTCCATGGTGGTTAACCTTGGCACTCCAGCTGGTCTTGGACTTCAATTACCAGAATCCCAAGTCAGTACACCTGCTGATCAGGGCTTCTGGGAAAATTGAAATCCAAGAACAGCTGGAGGGCCATGGTTCGCCATCACTGGTCTAGATCAAAGGTCCTCAAACTTGATTATCCAGATGTTCTTGGACTTCAATTCCCAGAAGCCCTGATCAGCAGGTGTACTGACTTGGGCTTTTGGCAATTGAAGTCTAGGAATAGCTGGAGAGCTAGGTTTGAGGGCCCCTGGTCTAGATCAGGGGTGGGGAACCAGATTCCCCACCCCTGGTCTAGATCAGTGATCAATTCCCAGAAACCCTGACTAGCTGGTGTGTTGACTTAGGCTTCTGGGAATTGAAGTCCAAGAACAGCTGGAGGGCCAAGACTGCCCATAGCTGGTCTAGATAGTCTCCCTGAAAACTCAGGCTCATAAGTTAGTGGTTCTTCCACCTTCATCCTACAGCCTTGATGCCTAGGCTTCAGCAGATGAATCTGTCTTCAGATTGGTCATGGAATATCACCCAAGTCTGCAGGATCAAATATCTCATCTGGATCAAATGGAGCTGGAGGTTGGGAGCTTAATTCCTTCCTAGGTGAAGAGCCGCCTCTTCCCAACATTTTGTGGTTGGGAAGATTGTTTAGGTAATCCTATGAATTGCAAAGGGAAATGAAAGTGCTTTGGAAACTTTGGCCCTGTCATAGTTTAATAATGCCTCTTGATGCGCCAGATCAGAAGATCAAAAGTTTGGGACATTACCCATCAGCTGGGTGGTGAGTTATTGCTTTGTATTGCCTAAGAGAACTTTTGGCTTAAGCAGTGTAATTTTTTTTCTATTTAGGGTAACACTGGCAACTGTGGATTTTCTGTCTGGTGGGTGACATGATCATGTGTTGGGGGACCTTAATGTCATCTCGAGAGAAGCTCTGGTTGATGTCTTAAAGAGATTTTGGTGCTCTTAAGAGAGGGTGGAGAAATAGAGTGGTATAGATTTCATATTTACTGCAACCCAACCCAACCCAAACGCAGGGTTGGAGGAATCATTAAAGGTCTGGTAGAAAATGAGCTCCCGTCTTCGTCCCAGCTCCTGCCAACCTAGCAGTTCGAAAGCAAGAAATTGCAAGTAGATAAATAGGGACCACTTCGGTGGGAAGGTAACAGCGTTCCGTGCACTCCGGTGTCTAGTCATGCCTGCCACATGACCACGAAACGTCTGCAGAAGCAGACAGCTCTGGCTCTTCGGCTTAGAAACAGAGATGAGCACTGCACCCTAGAATCGGATACGACTGGCTTTTGAGCAAGGGAAACCTTTACCTTTACTAGTTCAGTATAACTTAGCTTCTTCATCTTTGTTCAGATAAGAAGCAATCCAGTGGTGCTTCCAGAGAAGAAGAATCAGTCCAGGAGATAGATGCCCAACTGTTTTCATAGTCAACTGTTTTCATAGTCCTCACATTCTTTGGTTCTTTCTTTATTCGTGTCAGAGGCACCACAAGCATATAATAGCATACAAAGGTAAAATTAACTGCTGGGAGAAGCATCAACAATTTGAGATATGCAGATGATACCACCCTAATGGCAGAAAGTGAGGAAGACCTAAAGAAGAGAGAGCAAAAGCTGGCTTGAGACTCAACATCAAGAAAACCAAGATTTTGATTTTAATTTAATTTTTCGACTTGTTTCAAAATTATGTTTGCCGATAATTCCCTTTAATATCGTTTAATATGTCATCTGGCTGAGCTTGCTGCATATTTTTATGCTTTGCTCCTCGTCATCCCCACCTCTTCTGGCATTTCGGAGAAGGAATATTCTTTCAAATGGAAGCGATTGATCGCTGCTGAATCTGGAAAGGCATTTGGAAATAATCAGCTTGATATTGTATGCCCGGTGCTAAATTCTTCCAGGGTAGTGTGTCTTACCACATTTCATTTTTATTGAGTGTTGTTTTTTCCCATTTTGCCAAAAGCCATAACAAATCCGAAAGCCCCAAACACATCTACGAGCAACTGCTAAGGCCTAGGGTTAAAACAAGTTTTCAAGATTGCTTAGTAGACATTTGTAATAAGATCGTACAGACACATTCCATACCACAGCCCCTCTAGGGGATTACAAATATATATATTTACAATTTTTTTTTATTTAAAAAAAGAATTTTACGATAGTGGCTTCTCTCAGGGCAATTAACTATAAGTTGTGCATTTAATGTACAAAATATCCAATTTACTTTCTGGAAGATGTTGCTTTTGCCAAATCATAAATGTGTACCGTAAGCAAACAGAATCAGAGCTTAGCTCCACTGTATGAGCTGCTTTCCTGTAAATCAACTTTTCCCTAACTTAGTGCCTTCCAGATGTGTGTCAAATTACAATGGCCATCAGCCCAAGCCAGGCTAGAGAAGGCTTCCGTAAAAGACGGGGCTGGAGAAGTGGGGAATCTTTAGCTATTCAGAAGTTTTGGACTTCAGCCCCCAGAAATCTGAGCCAGCTTATCTGATAGTATGGAGTTCTAGGAGCCACTGTCTAAAACAGGGGTCCCCAAACTTTTTAACCCGGGGGCCGATACTTGAATGCTCCAGTCCCCGGGCAAGCCGCCTCCAGCTGCGCCGGCTGCCCCCTCCTCCTCAATCCCTATCCCCTCCACTTTTGCTTGCCGTGTTCCTAACGGTGCTCCATCGCTGGGCAGATGTTGTAAGGCTTAGGGACATTCCAAGCCAAGCAAAGGGGACAAGGATTGAGGTGGCCATGGCGGCCGGAGCAAGGGCGTGGGCTGGATGATTTGATGCTCTAGGCCATAGTTATGGGACCCCTGGTCTAAAACATGCAGAAGGCTGAGTCACTGTTGAAATAGGGGAGTTAGTACATGTGGCAGAATGTTTGGATAAGTGCAAAGTTTTACACATAGGGAACACACAACAGATACGGTTACAAGATGGGGGATGTTGTAATGCTACAAGTGAGAAGGATCTTGGAATTGTTGTAGATCACAGGCTAAATATGAGTCAATGGTGTGACATGGCTTCAAAAAGGCCAACACAGTTTTAGGCTGCATTAATAGAAGTCTAGTCTCCAAAACCTGTGGGGTACTACTTGTCACCCTCTGTCCAGCACTAGTTAGACCACATCTAGAATGCTATGTCCAATTCTGGGCACCACAGTTTAAGAAGATGCAAACAAATTAGAGTAGGTTCGGAGAAGGGCAACAAGAATGATCGAAGGACTGGAAACCAAGCCAAATGGGGAAAGGCTGAAGGAACTGGGCATGTTTAGCCTTGAGAAAAGGAGACTCAGAGGGGATATAGGCTAGCATTCTTCAAATAGCTGAAAGATAACCATAAAGAGGAAGGGAAGGATCTGTTCTCTGTCGTCCCACAGTACAGGACATGTAATAATGGGCTGAAATTACAGGAAGCCAGATATAGGCAATACTAGGGGAAACTTCTTAATGGTTAGAACAGTACGACAGTGGGACCAACTGCCTCGAGAGGTGGTGGCCGCTCTAGCACTGGAAGCATTCAAGACAGAATTGAACAACCATTTGTCGCTTATGCTTTGATTCAGATTCCTGCCTGGAGCAGGAGAGGTTGGACTTGAAGGCCTAAAAGGCCCCTTCCAACACAATGATTCTACTTACTTACTTGGTTGATCCGTACTTCACACGTCTAGTTTGATGTGGCGGATCGGAGCAGCATCTCCCATGAGATTTTAGCAGGCTCTCGCCATTGGTGATTCTATGATAGTATAAAGGAGCTGGGTATTTAAAGTACACAATTTTAGGTTGCACTTCTTTATCTGTCTGCTTAGACGTAAGCCCCACTGAGTTCTTTGAGATTTGCTTTTAGGTACAGGATTGCAAGAAAAATGCAAATAGATAAATAGGTACCACTTTGGTGGGAAGGTTACAGGCTTCCATGCACTCCGGTGTCTACCATATATACTCGAATATAAGCTGAGACACCAAATTTTGACCTGAAACCCAGGAAAATAGATTGACCCAAGTATAAGCCGAGGATAGAAAATGCAGCAGCTGCTAGTGAGTTTCAATAATCAAAATACATGAAAATATAGTAAAATTAATTAAATTGTTGGTGCGTCTCAATCCGGTGCAATCTTGTGACCCTCGTGGTCATTGACCCACGTATAAGTCATTGTCCTCTTTTTGGGGTTCATTTTTGGGGCTAAAACCCTCAGCTTATACTTGAATATGTATGGTAGTCATGCCTGCCACGTGTCCACAGAAACGTCTGCAGATGCCGACAGCACTGGCTCTTTGGCTATAAACAGTGATGAGCACTGAACCCTAGAGTCAGATACGACTGGCTTTTGAGCAAGGGCGACCTTTACCCTTACCCTTGTTTTTCCTAACATGGCGCCTTCTTGGTGTACTGAACTGCAAATCCAAGCATCCTAGCTGTGAGGACGCCCTGGGAGAGAATGATGGGAGTTGTAGTCTGACAAGTCTTGGAGGTGTTTTGATTCTACCCAAGTCTTTGATTCTACCCAAAGTTTCACAATGGAAAAGTCAGTTGTTGGAAACTCACAAGAAGGTGTTTGGATTCATTTAACGGCAAGTTTTCTCTGATGCATATTTTTTTATTTAAAAAAAGGAAATCTTTAGTATCTTTGGCAGCTTCTAATCAGTGTTCTGCTCATCTCTTCCAGCACACTGATGTCTAATTTATGTTTCATTTACATGAGATGGTGAAATATTTAAAACGCAACGTCCAAGAAGTAACAACTACAAAGTTTTCTTTGTAAATTCCACTCTCATCCTCTCCCTGTTTCTCTATTGCAGGGGTTATCAACCTATGACCCGTGGGCCAGATCCAGCCCATGGCACCATTTCATGTGCCCCCCCCTCCAAGGACATTTGAGAAACAAAATAGCCATCCCTTTGCAGCTGTTGGGACAAAATGACCATCTCCATCGTTCAGGCAGGGCAAAATGGCCGTCCGGCCCTTGAGAGCGTGACCCAGCCCCCATCTTGAAAAGGTTGGGAACCCATGCACTATAGGAAAACAGCCACCCTTCAAATGTTGATCTGAATGAGCGAGAGATTTTGATAGTACTGTGTTGCAAACACCATAAATCGAGAGATGAATGGGTGGGAATTATGTCCTTTTAATTGCTGTGGGTTATTCCGATGCAGACTTTAACTCAGTGCTCTGACACAAAATGCCCCCCCCCTCCTTGAAATGGAGAACAATGCGCAGGTCAACCGTGTTTCTTTGCTGTCCTGTTCCGTCCCGTGATGTGATGGGCATGTGAATGCATCCCCGGAATGCCACTCTGGGATCTGTGTCTTTTGAAGCCGATGCTAAAATTACCGTCCCGCTTCTTCCGCAGGCGGATACTTGATAGAAGATTCAATGAAATCGAAGGTCCCCGATCGGGGAGGCGTTGAAAGATACCTGACTATGATACGATTTCTGATTTAATAATGCGAATGAGAGGCTAGCCCTTTGTAATAATTAGGGCTAATTACTGAGGAGGTGTTGACAGATGGGCTATGGGGAAACAAACTGCCTTTATCCAATAGCTTAGAGTCAGATTACGAGGCTTGTGTTATCTGTTTCTCAGAAAGTCGAGGCTTCAATCATTCACTAAGTCTTCAAAGGCAGAAAGGGATCCTGACAATATACAGGATTTGGTATGAAGCTATGAAATACATCTTTGATTATTATTTTTTTGTTAAAGAGAAAGACTAAATTAATCCCCTTTCTGTAAATTGTCATAGGTTTTTAAAGTTTGCATTACAGATGGAGAATCTGATTTAGAGTACCAAAAAGAACGTAAAGCCAGGATCGGTGACCTCCCTTGAGGTGGTTTATGGATTAATCAGCGTCTCTCTCTTCCCTTGATGTTTATAATAATAATAATAATAATAATAATAATAATAATAATAATAATAATAATAATAATAATAATAATAATAATAATAATAATAATAATAATAATAATAATAATAATAATAATAATCTCTCTTTCTCTCCCCTTTTCTGGGCTTGTCTTCTTTGGGAAGTGACCTTGCTTTAGAACTCTGTGATTCTTCTTTTGAATTTAGCAAATAAGGCTGCAGGAACTGATGGCAACTGAAGGATGATAATTTGCATGGAAACAGAAGCCTCTGTAGACTTGAAAGCACTCATGCAACCATCAGCTCCATCAAAGAAGGAAAGACAGAAATGAACCAGGTTATCCTGCTATGGTAATAGAGTAGACCAGTGATGGTGAACCTTGTCACTCCAGGTGTTCTTGAACGTCAATTCCCAGAAGCCCTGATCAGCAGGAGTGCTGCCTTGGGCTTCTGGGAATTGAAGTCCAAGAACACCTGGAGAGCCAAGGTTGGCCATCATGGGTCTAGACTCTAGGACAGTGATGGCAAACTTTGGCATTCCAGGTGTTCTTGAACTTCAGTTCCCAGAAGCCCTGATCAGCAGGAGTGCTAAGTTGGGCTTCTGGTAATTGAAGTCCAAGAACATCTAGAATGCCAAAGTTTGCCATCATGGGAGTAGATCATTCTGCCAGCGACTCAACACAAAGTGTCAGGTGGCGGTTAACTAACCTGACAAGCTTGAGGACTAACAGGCCTTGGGTGGTGAAGTCCACAGGGAAGGGTGATGGTCCCCAAGTGGATTAAATCCCACTTGAATCCATCTTGATGGAAGGTAGTAGCTTCATCCATCCTGGCCTGGGGCTGAGGAGGACTTTGTGTGCCAAAAGGGCTCAGGACCAGAAGGTGACTTGAGGAACTGGATCAGTGGTTCGGGGGTCGCGATGCGATGCAGAAGGCAGACGAAAGGCCACAACATTATATTCTCAAGACAGTCTTCATGGCTGATAGCCATGATGATCTCCAATATTTGGGTACAGCAGAAGAAGATAGGGATTTGAGAAAATATGCATTAATGTAAAGTTAACTAATGTAGCCATTGTTGTTTCAAATCTAGCAAACTTTAGTTTGTGGACTTCAATTCCCAGAAGCCTAAGTCTATTCCCCAAAGCACTGTTCAGCCAGTGTACTGACTTAGGCTTCTGGGAACTGAAGTCCTTCATGGGGTGAATGCCCCACTTTGGGAACCAGTGAATTAAATGCAGCGTTGATACCAATTTACTACTCAGCACTGATGTAAATCCTGTTGATTCTTATGGGTCAACTACCGTACTAGATGGAATTTTTAAAATGTATGGCACAATCCAGTACAGTCTGTCTGTCTGTCTGTCAGATATAGATTAGATATACAGGTGAAACTCGGAAAATTAGAATATCGTGCAAATATTCATTCAGTCCAGTAATGCAACTTAAAAAGGTGAAACATATATGAGATAGACTCATTACATGCAAAGCAAGATAGTTCAAACCTTACTTTGTTATAATATTGATGCTTATGGCTTACAGTTTATGAAAACACCAACCCCCCAATCTCATGTACCCCCATAATCATCACATAATCTCATGTACACTGTACGCCATGATCATCACAATTATACCGAATTAAGGGCACGACATCTCTCGCTTTGCATGGAGTGAGTCTATCTCATATATTTGTTTCACCTTTTAAGTGAAATGAATGAACATTTGCACGCTATTCTAATTACCGGGTTTCACCTAACACACTGAAATATTCCCAATTTGTTCCCTGATGTTTGCCCACTGTTTAGGGAAATGGCCAATGTTACCCAGAAGTTTCAAGTACCAATTTTGCCTTCTTAATCCATATTTTGAGTGTGTGCATTATCAAGTGGATTCTGACTTTTTAGTGACCCTATCCATGGTTTTCTACCTATAGAATACATGGAAGTGGTTTATCATTCCCTTCTTCTAAGAAGGGATTTTGCAGCTAGCCCAAGGCTACATAGTCGGCTCTTCTTTTGGGAATTAAACTCCTAACTTCTGGCTCTGCAGCCAGAATCCTAAACCACTGAGCTATCAAGCTGTATATGTTTACTGAGACAGAAACATTTGAGCATGTTAAAGGTTGCTTTACAAGGTCCTTCTAGTTTCCCAGATCACAGCAGTAACAAAACCCGGGTGTGTCGTGGTTCAAACGAATGATAAAAGAGCGAAACCAACTCTTGGTTTCAAATGTTGACCCTCTTGGCAGTTTCCGGTGCCCGCCGTCTAATCATTTCTTGCCTCTTCTTCAATGGAGCAAAATGCAGCAGAGTTGGATAATAGAGAAGTAGATTTCAATTATTAATAAGTTGTAACAATGGCTGTATTTTAACTAGTGTTTAAACATTTATAACGGTTTCCATTGTGCAGCCAACTTGGTCATACCTTGATCTAGATTTTCTTGGCTTGGGCTAGCAGCGTTGGGAAGAGGCCTTAATAAAATTTGGTCAGAACACAATGTGAACTGATTATCCGACGAAAGATTGATGCTTCGGTTTGCGCCAGTTCAGCCATGTAGCATAATAAAGATGGCTATTCAGAGCTTAGGGACCCTCG
The DNA here is from genome assembly GCA_035047305.1 of Bradypodion pumilum. Classification (NCBI taxonomy): domain Eukaryota; kingdom Metazoa; phylum Chordata; class Lepidosauria; order Squamata; family Chamaeleonidae; genus Bradypodion; species Bradypodion pumilum. Next base: position 13,726,542 of record JAWDJD010000014.1, on the reverse strand, counting down.
GAGTTTGAGTACTGGCGGGATAGTATAAATTCAGGCGATGAAGGCTGCTTTCCATGTGAGCTTGACTTTTTTCTGTCTGATGGAGGTCTAAGGTTAAAGGTAAAGGTACCGATCTCTTGTTTGAAAGCCAGTCGTGTCTGACTCTAGGGTGCGGTGCTCATCTCTGATGAGTTGCCGGAGCACACAGAACGCTGTTTACCTTTCCCACCAAAGAAGTACCTATTTATCTACTTGCAATCTCTTGCTTTCTAGCTGCTAGGTTGGCAATAGCTGGCACAGACGACAAGCACTCACTCTGTCGGGCAGCTCTCAGGTCTCAAACTGCTGACTGATCTCTTGCCCATGGTTAAAAGGATAGCGTGCCTCTGTGGAGTTATGTTTGGGCTTTTTCCTTTGTGTAGTCATATGCCTTTTCCTCTTTAAAAGCAACCATGGTATGGTATGCATCTACCAAAAAAAAAAAAAACCTACACTAACCAACCTAGCAGTTCGAAAGCAAGAAATTGCAAGTAGATAAATAGGGACCACTTTGGTGGGAAGGAAACAGCGTTCCGTGCGCTCCGGTGTCTAGTCATGCCTGCCACATGACCACGGAAACGTCTGCAGAAGCAGACAGCGCTGGCTCTTCGGCTTAGAAACAGAGATGAGCACTGCACCCTAGAGTCGGATACGACTGCCTTTCAAGCAAGGGAAACCTTTAACCATGGTTAGTGATGTTGTACTACACTGAAGCCAGGGCAAATCATGGTTAGCTTCAAAGTCAGGCTTGCACCTGGGATCATATCTGCTAGTCCTGTTTTAATGTGGGTGGAGGGAGGGTTGAGGGTAGTCTTAATGGTAAATTGTCAGATTTTATGTGATTTTAATTCTGATTTTAGATAGGGGCTTTATGTAATGTTTTTAGTTGTAAAGGTTTTTTTAATTGTTTTTTGTACTGATTGTATTGTATTTTTCTTGTGTTGTGAGCCGCCCTGAGTGGTGCTCACACCAGGAGGGCAAGGTACAATAATAATAATAATAATAATAATAATAATAATAATAATAATAATAATAATAATAATAATAATAATAATAATAATAATAATAATAATAATAATAATAATAATAATAATAATAATAATAATAATAATAATAATAATGTCTTCTGATGCTTTTCTGGACAAAAGTAAACCATGTTCTTAAAGCTTTTGATATGCTTATGGTTTCTTGCACTTTATATGAATTGTCCAAATCACCGACTATACATCAATGTATTGAATAAATGCTCTGCTATATGTGATGTATCCATCATGCAGCACTCAGGTCTCGAACTGCTGGTCTGTCGACCTTCCAGTCGTCAAGTTCAGAGTCTTAACCACTATGCCATCTTCTGTCCTGTGGATTTTGTTTTCAGATAAGCAGTATTGAGTCCTTACTATTTAAGGTCCAATCTTTTGCATCCTAAACATTGAAGAGAGTAGACTTGAAGTCAGATAATGGGGAAAATTCCATAAAGTTACATCTGTTTCACTAAAGCGCAAATCGTAGTCCAGTGATGGTGAACCTTGGCACACCAGCTATTCTTGGACTTCAATTCCCAGAAGCCCAAGTCCCTGTGAATCCACATGAATGGGTTTGCTGCAATGTAAACCCATTCATGTGGATTCACAGAGACTTGGGCTTCTGGGAACTGGAGTCCAAGAACAACTGGAGGGACAGTAAACCCATTCATGTGAATCCACAGAGACTTGGGCTTCTGGGAATTGAAGTCCAAGAACAGCTGGAGTGCCAAGGTTCACCATCACTGTCGTAGTCTATCTGGAGAAGTAGTTAAAAGTTGACTTTTTGATACATTTATTGTCCAGATTAGGCTAGTTTAGATCAAGGCAGTTCGCTTTATAGCAGAAGGAAGGTTGGCTTCTCCAGTTGCTTATTTGTAACAATAACATTTCCCCAAATAATTGTTTTTCCTGAAGAATTGCCGCTCTATAGAATGATCGAGCCCTTCTCATTTTACAAGTTTTGAAAAAAAGGATCCTTGCCTTTTGGAAGGGGAAAAAACGATGTGCAGTGTCTGTGGCATATCATGTTCTTATGCCCCATGGGTGGGAAAGCAAAATAACAGAGCAGACGAATAAATAAATGGGGTGTTGACAGTGGCATTCTCTTTCCTCGAGCAATTGCACAACTGGATTGCAGTCAGCGTACTGTCTTTTCCGTGCCAAAAAAACTGCGGCAATGTTATAATGAGACGGGATTAATTAAAGAGTAATTAGAAGGAAATAAACGGAGTAATCATTAAAAAATGTTGGTCATGGGAAAAATATTTGTCTAAGATTAATTAGGTTTCAAATGAAATGTAGTTTTAAATTGCTAAAAAAAAAAAAAGTTATGGAGTTCTTAATTGCGCTTTGGGCCCTGATGAATTTTCAGAGATTGTAATAACTTGATAATGCTGCCTGCTTTTCGCCCTCTTTTTAAGAGAAAGAGGGAGGATCTGTCCTTTCAAAATAAGCTGATTGCAGGGAACGTCTGTGAAAATGTCTGGAAGGTGTTTAATTAAACCTGTGCTGTCTGAGGACATGCTCGGCTGGATCCTACTGCGTGAAGTTTATGCCTCTTGTTACTGCACCCCTAATTAAGGGGGCTGGCTTTACGGATCTGTAGCTGACAGCTGATTCTTGCATGGCTGAACATGCCAACCTTGCAACATGTGTGCGTGTGTGCGTGCGTGCGTGCGTGCGTGCGTGCGTGCGTGCATGCGTGTGCGCGCACGCACGCATGCACGCACGCACACACACACGCACACACATATATATACTGTATATATTTTTATTTTTTAAAATTAGCCTTTTTAATGATCCTTGGCTTCTCAATTTTCTGGTAGATTGCCATGATTTGTCAAGTCTACCCTAACCCGAGTTCACTTCTAAGCCTCAATGTCCAGGGATGGGTGACCCTCTTTTTCCCAGTTGACATTTGTACATTTTGCCTCCTTGGATTTTCCAAAGGGATCAGACAATTTCTTATGGTTCTTGCTCAGATATGTTCCTTGCACTTTGTCTGATCCTTTGAAGGACTGGCTGTTTTCCTTTGCCGATTGTATGATATTGTGCATCATTCTTTCTATGGATTAATTTTACGTCTCCAAATTGTACACGACAGTATTCTGTATCAGTAAAGTAAAATTTCCAAACGGTAGCTTAAAAAACAACATCAATAGAAGCAAATGCCAATAAAACTTAACTTAGTGGTTAAGATGCTGAACTTGACGACTGGAAGGTCAGCAGTTTGAGACCCGAGTACTCCCATCTCCTGCAAACCTAAAAGTTTGAAAGCAGGAAATTGCAAGTAGATAAAGAGGGACCACTTCGGTGGGAAAGGTAAATAGCATTCCATGCACTGCAGAGTCTAGTCATGCCTGCCACATGTCCACCGCAATGTCTGCAGATGCAGACATTTCTGGCTCTTTGGCTATAAACAGAGATAAGCACTGCACCCTAGAGTCGGATGTGACTGACTTTCAAGCAAGGGTGACCTTTCAAAATAAGCTTTCCAAGGGGATAAGACAAAGCGTTTATGACAGTTGCGGGTGCATTTACAGCAGTGTTTATGCGCAGGCGCATTTTACTTCTGCTTCCGGGAGTGGGCCGGATGATTTGGCATTGCGGGCTGTAGTTTGACCACCGCCGATGTAAGGGGTAGAAGGAAACCAACCCAGAAAAACTTAACCCTGAACAAAGTTACAGATATTCCAGCAATAAAGATTCTTTGGTTTCTTAAAGGTAAGAAATAAGATTTCCCCCTATTAACCTTAATAGACTGCAACCTACTTTTTCATACACAAATGGTTATAGTCCACAAAGCTTTATGCCAAGTAAACTCTCTCTCTTTGTATATACGTCTGCATGTAAGAAAGGAACGTGGTTACTCATCTGGTCAACTCTGGAATAACAGCATCTGGTGCCGTGTTTCCCAGCCTTTGGTTTTTGGACTTCAATTCTCAGTAGCCGAAGTCAATAATTCCCCATAGCACTAATCAGCCAATGTACTGACTTAGGCTTCTGGGAATTGAAGTTCCCCTGTGGGGCCTGAGCCCCATTTTGGGAACCACGATTCTAGTGTTTAACATGGCATTTCTGTCTCGTGTGTTTGACATTCCTTGCTAAGTCATGTCTGACTGTATCATGCCCAGATGGGCCTTACATACAAAATGTGCAAATCAAGATTAATAATACAGTGGTACCTTGGACAAAGTCCGATTTGGATAAAGTTGCGGTTTTCATGCACACGCGATGCATCGCATAAAGTCCAAAACCACTAAAAAAAATAGACGTTATCCGAGGTATTTGGTATAGGAACCTCGGATGACGTCCATTTTTGCACGTTATCTGATGCATCGCCCATTTGATTCGGATAAAGTCCAAAATTGGATAAAGTCCAACCTTGTGGAACGAAGTTTGGACTTTATCCGATGTTCTACTCTACTGGAAGATAGTTGTGTAAATGAGACCCTGGTTCCTTTGGAATCAAGTTGTCGTGGTTTTCTTTTTAAAAAGGCTTTCTTCAATTCCGTCATTGTATTTTATCATGGAAATTATGGCTGGGTAAGATGGAGCAGCTGCAATTTACCCTTTTCCCTCCCCCATAAGCTCCAGAGTTGAACCTCCGCATGAAAAATAAAGTCCGCTCAACTTCAGCTGTTTTCATGCCACATTTTAATGTTACATATTTCAAAGCATATGCCAAAGGTGGAGCTTTTCAAAGGTGGAGCTTTTATATATATATATATATATATATATATATATATATATATATATATATATATATATATATATATATATATATATATATATATATGGGGGGTGGGAATAATTCCATGTTATCAGGCTGTCTTGCTAGATTTTGCTCAGGATTTTAAAATACATTTTTTTAAGTACCCAAAATGTTTTAAATGCGCTTGTAAAGGTCAGCCAGCTGATAGCTGGAGGCAAATGTGTCAGAGTGAAAAGCTTTAAAAAAATTATCAATCCTCCGCACGGGGAGTATTAGGATGATGAATGTTTATGTTAATATATGGAGTGTACATATTGATTAATAGCTCCTTTTGGTTTCACTAGCTAAATATATATAAGTGGCAATGAGATCCATATGCTAGCTTGGTGTCCTAAAACGATTGCCATCATTCTTAGTTTTGCTTCTTTGCTGAATACGTGTTTTCACATGGAAAATAGTTGTCAGGAAGCTTCATAACATACAGATGGGGCCAATTGAAAGTGATTCTTGAACCACCACTTTCGACTACATGTTTTCTGAGAGCCACACTTGATTTTTCTTTTTTACTCTTACCGTTTGGTTTTACTTATAAAATGTTATTTGTTTCAAGTAAAATGCTCTGAATCCAGAGGTTTGCCTGGTTGCAGTTAGTGAAAGTTGTGGCTGATAAAAGTAACTTCAGATGCCTATTAACAGTCTCACTGCCCCCCCCCCCGTTCATCTCTCCCTCATTCTCTTTCTTTCTATAATAATAATTTCATGTCAGAAATTATTCTGGGTTGAAAGGATTTTTGCTGGAGAAACTCTGCTCAAGGGATACCCGAATGAGGCTCCTTTCATATCCCTAAAATCTTTTCCCACTGAAGTGGCTCCTATTTATCTACTTGCAATTTCTTGCTTTCGAATGGCCAAGTTCTGGGACAGAGACGGACACTTAAACCGTCATGCCGTACCCTGAACTGCCAACTTGCCGGCCTTCCAGCTAACAAGGTGAGCTTCTTAACCACTGAACCACTGCAGCCTGATCAGATCATTTAGGAAACTAGGTTCACTCTGGGCTGTTTGTGAGAAATAAACTTTAAATAATCTTTGTTACATTAAGAATGTTGTGTTTGCTTGAACACTTTCCTTCATGCATGTTGATGTTATCGTTACTTTCCTGTTTTCTTCTAACCATTGTTTGCTCTGTTAGCCCATACCTGTCAAGTTTTGGATTTGGAAATAAGGGAAATTTCCCGGCAAATACGGGATACTTGACAGCTATGCTTATCCTGTGCTGCCCTCCAATGGTGGCAATAGGGCATTGCAGTCTAACTAATAAGGGATGACAGCGGGAAAGAGGGTAAAATAAGGGGGTTTCCTGGTAAATACGGGATACTTGACAGCTATGCTTATCCTGTGCTGCCCTCCAATGGCGGCAATAGGACATTGCAGTCTAATTAATAAGGGATGACAGCGGGAAAGAGGGTAAAATAAGGGGTTTCCCTGGTAAATACGGGATACTTGGCAGCTATGCTTATCCTGTGCTGCCCTCCAATGGTGGTAATAGGGCATTGCAGTCTAATTAATAAGGGGTGTTGGCGGGAAAGAGGGTAAAATAAGGGGTTTTCCTGGCCAATAAGGGATACTTGACAGCTATGCTTATCCTGTGCTGCCCTCCAATGGCGGCAATAGGGCATTGCAGTCTAATTAATAAGGGATGACAGCGGGAAAGAGGGTAAAATAAGGGGTTTTCCTGGCCAATAAGGGATACTTGACAGCTATGTGTTAGTCTCATCAGATAAACTATGGTATGCCCTAATTGAAAGTGGTACAAAGAAGAGATTGGCAAACCTTAGTATGGGACTAAGTATAGTTCTCCAATCTGACCCTGTTTAAGTATGTGGTCTAGAATGGTATAGATACCTGGTGTGGTGTAGTGGTCAGAGTGATGGAGACCTGGGTTCAAATCCCGACTCAGCCATGAAAACTCAATGGCGGAGTGGAAATAATAAAACCACTCTTTAAATATCTCATGTACTGTACATTAAAAGACCTATTAGAGTTACTATAAGTTGGTTTCGACTTGATGACACAGCAACAAAACAGGATGGAATCTAAACAGTGTATCTTATTTAATAGAAATATCTCTAAGTCTGATTTTAAAACACTGGGAAGGGGAAAAAATTGTACATTTGTGTGTTTAATTGTTTCCTGCCGTCTGCAGAGGGTGGAGCTGATGAAGATTTGATGAGTAGAATATCTATTCATTAAAGTCTGTCTAGTATCTGTACAGGGCGCGGACAGTGTTTATTGTTTGAGCCTGTTTTTAAAACAAAACAAAGCACATTTGGTCAATTAGTGCTTTGATGATGACTAGTAGGTAAAAAGCAACTAGACCTGACGATTAAAATCAGCATTATTTTGATGGCAGTCCTAATGTTTTTTATTCAGATGTTTTAAGGGTGAGAATGTTGTACCATTTTTCAAAGTCTCTGGGAACAAACTCAACAAGGTTTTAAAACAAATAACCATTGCAACATTACAAGATTCTTTCCATGTACATTAAGTTCTTAATTGTTACGGCTGTTGGGGTATAATGTTCAGCTTAGGTTTAAATCCTAGTCGGATACTTATTTCCAAAGAAAGTAAGGAAAAAGAAGACTATCATCTGAAAGGAACCTGAGCTTATTGAAGCTAAGATGGTGTGGGCTGGATGGGAGATTATTATGGGATCTTTGTGAAAACTGCTTTAGAATTTCACAGTGCGAAATTTGCACAGCGTGCAAAAAGGAAACCGAGTCGCAAGCCAGGAAACGCGGAGTTTCCTCTTGTGCAAATAATTTGATTTTGGACGTAGGCATCTTTTTTAAATCAACGTAGTGAATCTGTTTTGAGCTGACATTTTATTAGAGCCATCCTGCTCTTTCAGATGTTGGGTTTGCATCTCTGTGTGTGTTTTTTTTAAAATTTATTTTAGACAGGCTTAATAATATCAGTTTTCATAGCGAGCTGAAAATGGCCAGCTTGTTCTTTTTAAACCAAATGTTGCTTGCAAACATAACTTTTTGGGGGGGTTGGGGTGGAGGTTGATTTCTGACAGTGAAATGAAAAAAAGAGAGTGGGAGGAAAAAGTAGAATAAAAATGTGGAAAGGAGAAAATTAAGAGAAAACTCCATTTTTTAGAGGACTCTAGTCATCACCATCGTCGTTATCAACATATACTGCCTCTCATCATTTATCAATGCTGAATACTGCATTTTTGTATACAAAAAAACCTGATAGGAGTAAGGCTTACTGGTTGTTGGGTTTTTTTTTTTAAAGTTGGCCCAGTGAAATAAATAGTTTAAGCATGACTAAGCCTGGATTGAACTCAAATGGAGGCCATTGTTGTGGTTGGTCTGGTCATTCTGGACTCTTGATTTCCTTCATAGCCACTGTAAAACCCCTGGTAAAAGTACATGAATTTCCCAAGCAATCAGCCATCCTTGTTCTCCCAAGACTCATATCTGTCAAACTTCAGCCATGTGCTTTCAGACTTTCCCACAAGAAAGGGATAGTTTTTTGGCTAATGCAGCTGGTCTCTTGTGTGTGTTATATGTTTATTGGTCATATTTATGTACATAGATATATTCCTCGTTCTTCCCTTGTACAAATAGAGGCAATGTGCCTTCTTCCTCCAAATATTGGCGATCATCATGGCTACTGTCCTGTGAATATAATGCCGTGGCCTCTCATCTGCCTTCTGCATCGCAGCATGAACCCTGTACCACTGACCCAGCTCCGCGAGTCACTTTCTGGTCCTGAGCCCTTTTGACATGCAAAGTCCTCCTCAACCCCAAGTCAGGATTGATGAAGCTGCTGCCCTCCATCAAGGTGGATCCAAATGGGATTTAATCCACTTGGGGACCATCACCCTTCCCTGTGGACATTGGCACCCAAGGCCGTTAGTTCTCAGGGTGGTCAGGTTAGTTAACCACCACATGATGCTTGGCATTGAGTGGCTGGCAGTATGGGCTACTCTATTATCATGGCTGGATAACCTGGCCAGACAAACAGACAATGTGCCTGCATTTCCCTAAATTGACTCTGCCCAAACTCATTGGGCAGATAGGTTTCTCATATGGCAGTGTTAGCGAACCTAATAGAGATCAAGTGCCCAAACAGAGGTTTGGGGGCGAATTCTTTGCTGGGGGGAGGAAGGAAGCACTCCCATTGGGCTACTGGACAAAGGGGTGGGACAAACTCTGTGCTGGGGCAATGGCATGTGTGCCGACACAGCTGTGAGTATCTTCTCTGGCACGAATGCCATAGGTTCGCCACCACTGTCAAATGGGATGCTGAACAATGTGTTACCCTCAACATGGTCTTAAAGACATTGTTGGATTGCACCTCCCATGATCCCCTTTGCTGACTGTAGTTTCTGGGCCACATGGGAGCATAATCCAACAGCATATGGAGGGTCACACATTATCCATACTGTGTGTGTCTGTGTGCAGAGAGCTTTAAATAGGTGTCGGAGTGTTCAAGTCAAAAATTGGCATCTTGCGATCTTAAGAATGCAACATGTACCTGATTTTTTTTAAAGAATAAAAGCTTTTTGAAAAGAGATTTTAAAGAAAAGAAACGAGTCCGGGAAAACTTTAGAAGCCCTTCCAAAAATGTTGCTTTGTATATCTGCAAAAGTATTGTGGGAATTAATGACGGAAGAGAATTCTTGGGATCTTTAATGTGAAACGTGACAGCGTGAGTCAAAGTGGGTGTTGTTTAGCAGGGAAACTTGGACTGGTATAAGCAGCAAAAACTTTCACTTTGCGCTCCACTTCCATCGTTTGTGGATTAATTGGAACAAGTCATGTAGGGTTTTAAGGAACAGACAGATTTTAAGGCAAATGGTGTATTAAAAAGTGATTGCTCACTTAAGGGATATATCCTACTGAACCTAGTTAAAGGTAAAGGTTTCTCTTGCTCGAAACCCAGTCGTATCACTCTAGGGTTCAGTGCGCATCTCTGTTTCGAAGCCAAAGAACCAGCGCTGTCTGCTTCTGCAGATGTTTCCGTGGTCATGTGGCCTGCATGACTAGACACCGGAGTGCACGGAGCACTGTTTACCTTTGCACCGAAGTGGTCCCTATTTATCTACTTGCAATGTCTTGCTTTCGAACTACTAGGTTGGCAGGAGCTGGAACAGAGATGGGAGCTCATTCCGTCCTACAGTACTCAGGAATCGAACTGCTGACCTCCGGCCTCCCAGTCAGCGTCTTAAACACTTGAGCTGCTGAACGTAGCAGTAACTTATTTTTCAAGAAAACACAGGACTGAACAGTCAAGCATTGGAACAATTGAAGTTGGGCGTTTGCGTTTCCGTATTGGTGTGTGAACACTCTGAACATCAATTTCTTAATGCTTTAATCTTTCGTTCCGTTGCAAAGGTGGCACCTGGTGGGTCTGGAATTTCCAAAGAATACCAGGGATTTCATATGCATGCTCACTCAGTGTCACACCTGGATGTGTCAAATAGTTATCTGTCCATAATTATGGCTACACATCTGCTGGTTTAAAACACCCCCCTCTGGGGTTTAGCTCGCCAGATGTACCTAGCTAGCTAGATTTATGCATGGCATAGGTGAAGGTCACCCTTGTTCAAAAGCTAGTTATGTCCGACTCTAGGGTTCAGTGCTCATCTCTGTTTATAGCCAAAGTGCCAGTGCTGTCTGTGTCTGCAGATGTTTCCGTGGACACGTAGCAGGCATGACTAGACACCAGAGTGCACGGAACGCTGTTTACTTTTCAACTGAAGCGGTCCCTATTTATCTACTTGCAATTTCTTGCTTTCGAACTGCTAGTTTGCCAGGAGCTGGGACAAAAACAGGAGCTCAGTCTGTCATGCAGCACTCAGGTCTGGAACTGCTGACCTGCTGAACTTCCATTCATCAAGTTCAGCATCTTAACCACTAAGCCACCGTAGTCCCAATCAGAGTGAAGGATAGTATCCTAAATCAGCACTGAATTACAACTCAGCTCTGAAGTTGGCATTGTGCGCACCAGAAAGGGGCGGTGGGGCGGGGTGGGGGGGGGCTATCATCCTATCCTATCAAACTACAGTGTCTTTAAGCAGCCCCATAAACTCTTGAATCCAAGACAGGCTAGTAAAATTATAATTGTTTTACTTGCAACATCTTAAAAGCACAGACAAGTCCATCCAACTCAGTTTTCCTAGCAGATGATCCCCTTACGGCCGTTGCCCAAGGAACGCTATTTGCTAATTCTTCCGTTTTAAGAATATGCAAAGGGGCCATTCAACAATTACGTGATCTTCAAGGGGGGGGGAAACGGGGGGTCTGCCATCTGAATTATGGAAAATTACATGGGGGCGTCAGGTCAAAGATTACGTCCTCCATTTGGAGCTGTTGTGGTTTCGAAACATGGCGCTTTTTTAGGTTTAAAAATGATCTCTGGGAATTTTGATCTGATTTGAGATTATTGAATCCTCACCGATACGTTCTGCATTAGGCACCAAGAGTGAAAAGCTCTAAAAACTAGAGTTTTGATACAAAAGCTCTGGATTATGTAATTTTAAAAGGGGGGGGGGGGTTCGAAGCGAAAATTACAGTCAGATTACATAGAGCAGGGGGTCAATTACAGGGGCTCATTTCCCCCCAAAACAGGATCACGTAATTGTTGAATGGCCCCAAATGTTGGAAACACTACTTTTTTTTTTAAATTTAAAGAAAAATCTCCTGGAGTATTAGAAGCATTAGCTCGTTCCCACAGGAAAAATTCCAGCATAATTTAGCAACTCTCTCTTTTTCCCCCCAGTCCTGTCACATGCATTTCCATCACACAGAGAAGCAAAAACAAATTTGCTGGTAAGATATCATGAAACTTGTCTCTCCCCATTTCGGTTTCTCCAGGTTTTTTTTTGTTAGCCTTGACCTTGAGTCAAAAGCAGGAGTGGGTTTCCGGTATTAGAGCAGTCAAGAAATTGTGTCCAAGGAAATAGAGGTAAATACTGTATATACAGTACACAGTTATGCTATGCAAGGACAACCTTTTTACCTTTACCTTCACTCTGCCTGAATCAAGCTATGCAGGCATTGACTTGGGGCTCAGGAAAAACAATGGGAATTTTCTGCCCCCTAACCCATCAGTCTCTTCAGTCTGCCCAACGATAGAGCTGTCCTTACATATTTTAGGGGTGTCCCCCCCCCCCCATGAAAGAGATTTTATTTAGGCGCATAAACTGACTTTCCAATGATAAGGAAGATTTTTCTGTTGCTGATTCTCTTCATTCTCCTATTTGACTAGAGCTGTGATGGCGAACCTTGGCACTCCAGATGTTCCTGGACTTCAATTCCCAGAAGCCCAAGCCCCCGTGAATTCACGCGAATGGGTTTACTGCGATTCATCCGGCCCACGCTGCCCTCGTCGCTCCTGGAAGCGGAAGTAAAACGCGCCCGTACGGTTAAGGCTCTTCCGGGTTAACCGTTCCTCCGTACGGACGCGTTTTACTTCCGCTTCCGGGAGCGACGAGGGCAGCGTGGGCCGGATGAATCGCAGTAAACCCATTCGTGTGGATTCACGGGGCTTGGGCTTCTGGGAATTGAAAACCAGGAACATCTGGAGTGCTAAGGTTCGCCATTACGGGACTAGAGCTTGTTATCTCACAGCCATAACATTGTGCTGCATGGAAACCAGACTCTCAAGTTTTTCAGCCAGTATTTTTTTCCCCTCTTGTTCTTGTTCCGTTGATTTGACATGGAAATGGACAGCTGTAATAATCCATATTTGTTTCTCTGTACATGACCATGATAGTCAAGCTTTCTGCATTTCAAGTATTTTTATGACTTCTTGCTCTCTTTTTTTCCCATTTGACTTAGCACTTCTTTGTGGGTTGTCCCTCAATCTAAGCACCCAAGATTACCAGTTGGAAGATTGCAGATCCGAAATGAGGAATGAAAACAAGTGTTTCACAATCCATGTTTTTGTTTTATTAGTTTTCCTGGCAGGAAAACATGTATTCAACTGGATTCATAAATGGATCTGGAGTATAATTACACTAATCTATTTCTGCCTCTCCTGTGTGCAGTGTCTTCTTCAAGTGCCGTATCCAATTCCAAATATCGGCTATCCTCATGGCAATCAGCCATGAGGATTGTCCTGGGAGATGTATAAGACAGTGGCCTTCCGTTTGCCTTCCGCGTCACAGCATGACACCCATACCACTGATCCAGTTTTGCCAGTCACTTTCTCCGGGCTGAGTCCTCCTCAGCCCCAGGCCAGGATTGATGAAGCTGCTGACCTTCATCAAGAGGGATTCAAGTAGAATTTAATCCACTTGGGGACCATCACCCTTCCCTGTGGACTTCACCACCCAAGGCCATTAATCCTCAGGGTTGTCAGATTAGTTAACTGCCACCTGACAATCATCGTTGCGCCTCTGGCAGTATGGTCTACTCTGTGACCATAGCAGGGTAATCTGGCCAGACAGTTCAGTGACTTAAGTGACCTAGTAGAGACATTTATTTGGAGCAGTGGTTTCATACCATCTGAATCTTCCCCAATTTCACGCACAGAAAAATGCTTGTGTGTTGTTAATTAGAAGCAAAATGCTTGTGTGTTGTTAATTAGAAGGAGGAGGAGGCAGAAAGCTCTATTCCAGTGTTTCCCAAACTTTAGTTTGTGGACTTCAATTCCCAGAAGCCTAAGTCTATTCCCCAAAGCACTGGTCAGCCAGTATACTAACTTAGGCTTCTGGGAACTGAAGTCCTTCATGGGGCGTATGCCCCACTTTGGGAACCACTGCGAGTCTATTCCAATGAACCTTGGCACTCCAGGTGTTCTTGAACTTCAATTACCAGAAGCCCTGATCAGCGGATGTGTTGACTTGGGCTTCTGGGAATTGAAGTCCAAGAACACCTGGCGTGTCAAGGTTGGCCATCACTGCTCTAGTGTGACTGCTTCATTGTCATCTCCCTCTCTCCTTCCAGCATCCACAGAAAGAGCTTCCTCAAAGAGTGTGGTATTTTTGAACCACAACCAGTCGTACCCTGGTAACAGCAACCTTGTGTTGCCGGTTAATCTTGCTCACACTGGATCAGGCGAAAGGAACTGCAGAACGAACTCACCACCATTTTGGCAGTTTCACGTCTGACCTAGACATGGAAAATCCCATGGTGCATTTTCACAGTCGTCATATTACAAGCCATATGATGAAAAAGGCAGGAACATGTGGTGTTGGTCTGGTGGCATGACCAGGGGTTGTCAACCTACGGCCTGTCCGGACCTGGCTTACGGCACCATCGCCACCAGAAACTGACATGTTTACGACAGCTGCGTAGGCATGCTACAGCAGGGTTTATGGCGGGGGGGGACCATCAGTCCGGCCCACTCAGCTGTCTGAGGGGCCGTGGTCCAGCCTGCGTCTTGAAAAGGTTGAGAACCCTTGTTCTAGACCTGAAAGAACCTTAAAAATCCAAAACACTTGTTTTGTCATAGCAGAAACTAAAGCAGGCTACAGACTCCAATTGACTCCACTAAGGGAGCAGCCTCGTAAATAAATTTAAAAAAAAAGTGGTAATCCACTCGGAGTGACAGACAGCATCGTAAAAACTGATCACCAGAATGGATTGCATCAAAAGAACATTGGATTTGCTGCCTTAACTTATTGTGTGCGAACAACAGGGTAGCTTGTAAAATGTATTTCACAACCAAGCATCAACTAAGCGATGTAAAGATACTATCCACTGCAATAAAACGAAATATGGAAATAGATCCTCCCCATCAAACTGTCTTTCTCATGGTATGTTGACTTAAAATATGGTTTGAGTTATGTTCCAGGTTGCCAGTGGGATTTACATCCTTGTGGACACGTTCCAGTTGTGCAAAAAACTTAGATTTTAGTTACTTGACTATACCTAGCCGGGGTGGGTGGGTGGGTGGGTGGGTTGGTCGCTGCTTCTTAAAACAAGAAAAATAAACCCCTTTTTGTTAGTGATTGACATTTGCCTGTTTTTATTTTTAGGAAAATTTTCTTACACATGCAAGGACCGAAGTGCTTGAGATTCGGAGCTGGTTTGTACAACCCTTTCTTCATATGGAAAACAATATCTGTGAAAGCCCTTGAGAATGCTCGGTAAACATTAAGGGATCGGAGAGCATTCCAGATCAAATCCTGGCATGCAGGGACATCTGGGAAAAGCTGGAAGACTTACTGAAATATTTGTGTGTGAAATGATCTATGTGTGACTTCATTATTTGTGCAGAGATCCAGAGTGTGACCCTTTTGCTTTTGAGCGGTGGCAAACAAGCACCTAGAGACAGAGTTGCAGTTGTTTAACAGTTTGTGGCAGATGTTTCGGGTGGTGGGTGGGTGGGTGGGTGGTACAGCAAGCATCCCAGTTCTCCACAAACTATCTTGCATCAGATTTGTTACATTTGTTGTTTGGAAAAATACATATAGAATTATCCCTTAGCTGTATTGCCATGTCTTTCTACTTGGGGTGAAGTACTAGGGACAGCTTGACTTCTCCTGGCGTTTGAGATGGGAACCAAAATGCTGCCCCTTCATTGCACTGACACTACTGAATTCCCCCACCCCAAGAAAGGTTGCCCTACACAAAAGCAAGAGGTGGGGAGGACCCTGCCATGCCCTGCTAAAGTAGAGTATGTGGCATTGAACTATGTGCCCCATGCCCTAGATCCATGATGGTGAGCCTTGGCACTCCAGGTGTTCTTGGACTTCAATTCCTAGAAGCCCAAGTCTCTGTGAACCCACACGAATGGGTTTAGTGCAGTAAACCCATTCGTGTGGGTTCACAGAGACTTGGGCTTCTGGGAATTGAAGTCCAAGAACACCTGGAGTACCAAGCGCAGTAAACCCATTTGTGTGGATTCACAGAGATTTGGGCTTCTGGGAATTGAAGTCCAAGAACACCTGGAGTGCCAAGCGCAGTAAATCCTTTCGTGTAGATTCACAGAGATTTGGGCTTCTGGGAATTGAAGTCCAAGAACACCTGGAGTGCCAAGTGCAGTAAACCCATTCGTGTAGATTCACAGAGACTTAGGCTTCTGGGAATTGAAGTCCAAGAACACCTGGAGTGCCAAGCGCAGTAAGCCCATTTGTGTGGATTCACAAAGATTAGGGCTTCTGGGAATTGGAAGTCCAAGAACACCTGGAGTGTCAAGCGCAGTAAACCCATTCGTGTGGATTCACAGAGACTTGGGCTTCTGGGAATTGAAGTTCAAGAACACCTAGAGTGCCAAGGTTTGCCATCACTGCCCTAGATGGAGGAGAAAGTTGCGGTAGGGCCATGATGTCCCATTTTCAAAGGAGAAGGAAGTGGACAATGTGACCAATTGGTGCTAGTTGTGGCTCTATCTTCCAAATGCCACTTACTCAACCCTTTATAGGAAAAGTAAGTAGTAGATGCTGTTGGCCATCTTACTAACCATTCAGGTCTAATCTGCTCTTTGGAGTTTATCTGCCAACATACATGAATACTCCGGTTTCTCCTCCTCCTCCTCTTCTCCTCCATCTCCATCTTCTCTTCCTCCTTTAACCCCTTCAGATGTCAAAGGAGATACAAGGTTCTTGCTCTGGCGCTTCTACTGGCCTCCACCGGCATCATTTGGTGTTCTTGTAATATGTCTTTGAGGTTCTCTCTCCACCTTTGTCTGAGTCTGCCTCGTGGTCTTTGTCCTTCTCTTTCCACATTCGTCTTGTATGGTACGGAATTCCAAGACATTCTCTCCAAATGGACAAACCACTTTATTTGTTGCCTCTCTATGTCATTTAAGAGGTTTCTCTTCTGATCGTATAAATCTTTCTGCCTCTTACTAAGGACCTAGCACAGGGATGGCCAACCTGGGCACTCCAGGTGTTCTTGGACTTCAATTCCCAGAAGCCCAAGTCAACACTCCTGCTGATCAGGGCTTCTGGGGATTGAAATCCAAGAACATCTGGAATGCCAAGGTGGGCCATCACTGAGTCCTAGCATGTCAGCTGCTGGTTCTTTCGGCATTTGTTCTTCTCTCTGACGTGAGTTTTTTTTTTTTAACAGGGGTTTCTGATACATTGCAGCTATCATGGCGCTTCCTCCTCCAGATCCGCAGTACATTCTGCGGGGAGCCAACGACGCAGTCAACACCCTGTGTTTTCAGTGCATGGATCCCGATTTGGAACGGCCCCTTCTTTTCTCTGGGTGAGTGCATCAAGGACCATCTGGGTTGGACCTTCAGGATGCCCAAACCTCTTGTGACCTGTTGCAAAATTCGGTCCACTTAAGAGTCCCAGCTTCCATTTAATTATCTTCCTTGTTTTATGTTAATACCAATATTTCTCCTTTTTGTGTGCATTTGATTTCCACTTGTATTTAATGCAGTAAAAAACAGAATGACCCACCTGCAAGAGAAAGTTGTAGCATAGGATGCTTCTGGTCAGGATTCTTTAAACCCAGATTCCTATGTTCTAAAACCAATCCAGATAAACATTCTAATTACTAAGGGAAATGTTTACCTTGTTCAAAAGCCAGTCATATCTGACTCTGGGGTGGGGGGTGGGGTGTGTGGGTTGATGCACATCTCCATTTATCGCCATAGAGCCAATCTGTGTCTGCAAACATTTCCATGGTCATGTGGCAGGCATGATTAGATTCTGAAGCGCATGGAACATCGTTACCTTTCCGGCTGAAGCAGTACCTGTTTATCTGCTTGCAATTTCTTGCTTTCGAACTGCTAGGTTGGCAGGAACTGGGACAGACGATTGGAGCTCACCCCCATCGCACAGCACTTGGGGCTTTCCCTGGCATGCAGCTTAACGTTCAAGGGGGATTTTGATCTTTTACCAGCATTAGTAAACACAATTTTCTGATAAAGTAAAACACCAGCTAAAATAAATAGATTGATTATGCGGTGTCAACTCTGGTCTGACCTATGGCAACTCATGTTAGGATTTCCTAGGCATAAAATACTCAGAAGTGGTTTACCATGTCCTTCTTCTTGATGCTGGTCTGTAATGGTTACATGAGGTTGACTTTTCTTAGGCAAGGCACGGTGGGTAATCAGACTCCTAAATTCTGGTTCTACAGCTAGTAGAACTCAATTCACTCTTACTATCCAGTCAGTGTGGTTGGAATTACTAGGCAATAAATAGCTTCTCCCGTGTATGATTTTTCCGGACAGCTTTAGCGTCTGATACATTTGGAAGTACTGTACAGTAAAACCCCTGCTTACAAAAAAGTCCGTTCCGTAGGCTTTTGCTTAAACCGTGTTTTTTATGTAACTTGAAGCAAACCCGTAGGAAAAATGAATTTTTTATGTAAATCGAAGCAAACCCATAGGAAAAAGAACCTTTATGTAACTCGAAGCAAACCCATAGGAAATCGTGTAAACCGGGACATGGTTTTATCACAAAATTATTATTATAAGTCAAATTTTATGTAACTCGAGGCATATGTAAGTCGGGATTTTACTGTACAATACATACAGCTGATCATACAGAATTTTAAAACAGTTGATAAAGAAATTGCTATTTGTTTCCTTTATTTTTGCTTAGATCTTCTAATGGATTAGTTCATATCTGGGATTTGAAGACCCGCAGGGTTGACACGACATTGAATGGACACAATGGTAAATCGGTGTGCTGGGTGCACACTTTACACAGGAGAAGACACGCACTTTTCAGGTGAGTGGCACAGTTTTAAAAGGTCACAGTTGGGATGGTTATAGGAATCTGGAAGAGAGGCTACATTCAGATTCTCAAAATATATGCAGAATGAGGAACATTTCTCACTCATGGTATTTTGGCTAGCCGATCTCCCATCTGCCCTTCACAGGGAAGGGAAGGGGTAGAAGATGGTGAGACCTGTAAGTCCAAAACATCTGGAGGGCAAAAAATAGTTTCTCATTGTTGATGCAATCCTAGTATAGGGTAAAGATCGAAAGCCAGTTGTATCCGACTCTAAGGTTCAGTGTTCATCGCTGTTTACAGCCCTGTCTGCATCTGTAGACGTTTCCGTGGACACGTGGCAGTCATGCCTCAACACCGGAGCGCACGGAATGCTATTTACCTTTCCACCGAAGCGGTCCCTATTTATCTCCTTGCTATTTCTTGCTTTCGAACTGCTGGGTTGGCACAGCTGTTAGATACCAAGAGACTTGTTGTTTGCTTAACACAGTGATTCTCAACCTGAAGACCGTGGGCTGGATGTGGCCCATGGCACCATTTCATATGCCAGCACCCCCACTGTCTCCACCACACCCGGAAGTGCCATGTGGTGGATACAACTGGCTTTCAACCTTTTTGCCCTTCCACTAGAGGAAGGGCAAAACGGCCATCCGGCCCCCAAAGCTGTCTGATCCGACTCCTGGCTTAAAAAGGTTGAGAACCCCTGGTTTAACAGATTCAGAGCTCCTCCTCTCTCTGGATATGGTTGGCTAAGCATCGGTTTGGTTCGGAGGTGTTTCGACATGTTTATCACGTCAAGACATCTTCTGCAACAAACCTGATTAGCATTTAGATTTGTTGTCTGCCTGTGTAACCACAATTCATGCCCGAGAAGACGAGAATTAAATTTGAGTTGTTAAGATAATTACAGGGTTTCCATCTCACAAGTACTGCATTATAAAGTAAGTTATCTATGCAGAAGTATGACGGGAATACAGTTATCTCTGCCTATTCTTCTTTAACTTTCTGTTTCCCTAAGTTAAGGGTGAACAACATTTTTGGCCTCAAAGTTATGGTTTTTTTGGACTGTTGAGAAACGGTTGGATCCATAGTCCGTGCTGCTTGTGAGCGGTGGAGAGGCCACCCGACAATCCAATTAAATAAATTAACTAGCTCAAACCTTCGGGGTTTATTGCTGTGATTTTAACCCTCTGGGTAAGGATGTACTCTTCTACATATTTGGATTGCAGTGCCTAGAATTCTCCAGGGATTCCAGGAATTGCAGCTCATAAACCCAAATTTGCATGTCTGTAGTGTCCGCCTTTCCCAGTGAAGGGTTTATGACAGGGGTACCCAACTTAAGGCCAATGGGCCGGATCTGGCCAGCAACGCCCATTTCATGTGGCCCCTGCCCCTCCAAGGGCATTTGAGAAACAAAATGGCCACCCCTTTGAAGCTTTTGGGACAAAATGGCCACCTTCCCCCCCCCCCCATGCAGGCAGGGCATAATGGCCATCTGGCCCTCGAAGCTGACTGAGAGCATGACCCGGGCCCCAGCTTGAAAAGGTTGGGAACCACTGGTTTATTAGTTATTTTCTTGGTTTCTCGGGCCTTTGAGTCCTTCTCTAGGGGGATGAAACCTATAGGTGTGCAGATTTAGCTTTCTGGAATCTTGTTCCCAGAATTCTTTGAAAATTCTAGGTATTACAGAGGTACCTCGGTTTACGAATGCCTCAGTTAATGTAATTTCTGGTTTACGAATGAAAATCCATTGGCAATGGCTTAGTTTACGTTTTTTTTTTGGAATGGATTAATTGATATTCAATGCATTCCTATGGGAAACTGCATTTCGGTTTACAAATTTTTGTTTTTGATGCATTCCTACGGGGAAATGAAGTGCATTCCTATGGGAAACTGGTTTACAAATTTTTCGCAATACGAAATGTCCCAGCGAACGCATCAAATTCGTAAACCGAGGTACCACTGTTCTTTGGAAAAGCACAAATGAGTATACAAGACTTCCTTGTATCCATGGGGATACATTCTGAGACCTTCTGTGCATACCTGGAACCGCGAATAACAATGAAGACTGTATTTAACACACATATTTGAGTCATAGAAATGGAGGAGGGTTTCAAATGCCTCCGTCATTCTACACGGGAGCTACCAAAATGTTTGCCACCTTTCCTTGTAAACATTACATTTCAAACAGTAGCCTCTAGTAGCCAAGTCTGGTAGTCAGGGATTTTTTCATTTAATATTTTAAAACCCGTGAACAAGTGATACTGTGGATACTGAACTCACCTGTGCTATACCTGGTTAAAGAAAGGCTTTGTTTGTGTTGATGGATTCTTAAGAGCATCTCATCACCCATGTTAGGTTGTGCATTTTTGGCTTTTTCTGCTAGCTGCAGTTGGTGTTTCTATTGAAAGTATACTGTTGCCGTCTTTCCTAATGTTGTCGTATTACAGATGCCTATCAGTGTGTTTTTTAATTATGTTGCAGCTATGCAACATAGATAACAACGTACTGATATTTTTGCTTCCTGGCATGTAATCATTTCTTGGTCAAGGACAGACTATGGGAAAGGTACTGATTTTTTGGATTCCAACTCTCAGCTGGTTAGGAAGCTTGCCTGGCCAACAAGTCAGCAGTTCGAGACCCAGGTACTGCATGATGATTTTGAACACCCGTCTCTGTCCCAGCTCCTGCCAACGTAGCGGTTCGAAAGCAAGAAATTGCAAGTAGATCAATAGAGGGACCACTTCGGTGAGAAAAGATTGTGGGGACATGAAAGGACCCTCATTTGGGCTTCCCCTGAGCGCAGTTTCTCCAGAAAAAATCCTTTCAACCCAGAATAATTTCTGACATTAAATTATTATTATCTGGCTGATGGGTATGTAGACTAGTGAATTCTGGGAACTGCATTCTAAAAATGTCCCTTCTCTAGTTAGAATTGACTCTTTTTACAGAGTTTGATTTGAAACTCTGATTTTAGGCAGCTAGCAGCACAAGGTAATACAGAAATTCTCAAAATCAATTATTCTGTTCTTCTTTTATACTATTTATTGTTTTTGTTCTGTTAAATCCCTTCTGGATTATGGTGACCCTCTTAAGGTTTCAACATACATGAGATGTTTGAGGAATGGTTTATCACTGCTACCTCTTGTGAGTTTGGATGGCTATGTCAGGATTTGAACCCACACCTCCTGAGTCCTATTCAGTGGTGGACTCAAAAAAATTACTACCACACTGTGGGCGTGGTATGGTGGGCATGGTCAGGGTGAAAGCCCTGCGTTGCACCCAAATTAGGACAGTGGAACCTCATACAACAACATAACAATTAGGTTTCAGGGGAGAAATGGTGTCCCGCATAACAATGTTCCCTATTGGAAACATCGTAGAACAGTTTTTCAATGGAAAAACCCACTTAGCGCGCACACACACACACACACACACACACACACACACACACACACACATATATATATATATATATAGAGAGAGAGAGAGAGAGAGGGAGAGAGAGAGAGAGAGAGTACGATGCATCCCATAGGGAAAATCGCTATACGATGCGTGTATCATATAGCAATTGTTTCGTACAACAACGAGCCCTGTGGAACAGATTAAAATCGTTGTATGATGTACCACTGTACTTTATTTCAAAACTTGGATGGGCGTGCCCAGCCAGAATTTCTGCTACCGGTTCTGGCGAACCGGTGCAAACCTGCTTTTGCCCACCACCGGTCCTATTCCATCGCTCTACCGACCACATCACACTTCTTTGTTTATCGATCTTGTTCATATCCTGCTTTTCTGCCACGTGATTGTGTCATCAAAAAATGAAATGTGGGCCATTGCTTGCAGTTAAATAATATTACTTAGAGAGTTCACAGAACTTTTTGATGTTGGGTTTTTTTCTTCTTCTTTTTACTGCAACCATCTAACACGGGTATCCTGTTGGAAATGGATGGACGCATTTTCTCTTGGGAGGCACAGCTGCGAAATACATTTTGACCCTTGAATGGCATGAGAGAGTTTGGGAAGCCAGAAGATAATGGAGTTGTAACTCACACATTAAGCTGGAAGGATCAGATGTATTGTAGAAGAGCTCATCAGGGGGGGAAATCACAGACATTCTTGGATTTTTACAGCCTTCTTATTGAGAGCCTTCCCTCGCATTTGTCCCGTTCCTAAAGAGGAGCTCAAAATGCGGAGGCTGCCAGTTCCTCCGAGAAAGAGCGGAATGTATATGAATCAGAAATGAACCACTTTCCGATAGATACAGTCTGTGGTTTCCACTGATTGCATTAGCATTTTATTTGGGCTTTCGCTTTCAGCATATGTAATGGTGGTTGCTGTGGGTTCGTGCATCAAGACTTATCAGATGGATTGTGCAGTGTCGAAATCTGCCTTCTCTTCCTTCAGTGGCAAACCAATTCCAGCCCCAGAAGAGGGCATCAATAGAAAAGAACCCTTCCAATCATATGCCACCACTTTATCCTTGAAACTATCTATTGATAAACTTGCCACCCTTCGGCTTGTCCCCGTTGCTGCACATCGATACTACTTCTGGTAGCAAATTCTGTATCTGATTATGTACCTTGTGGATATTTTTATATATTCTGCCATTACAGGTCTTTCCAAGCCGGGTGGTGGGACACGCTCTCTCAGTCAGCTTCGAGGGGCGGATAGCCATTTTGCCCTCCCTGCACGATGGGGGTGGCCATTTTGTCCCAACAGCTTCAAAGGGGTGGCCACTTTGTTTCTTGAATGCCCTTGGAGGGGTGGTTGTTGTTGTTCAGTGGCAAAGTCGATTCCGACCCTTTGCGACCCTATGGACCATTGTCCTCCAGGCACCCCTGTCCTCCACCATCCTGCCCAGCTCTGTGCCCATTGCGTCTACAATACCATCTAGCCATCTCATTTTTGGCCGCCCCCTTCTTCTTTGGCAAGCCCCCTTTCCCAGCATCAAGACCTTCTCAAGTGAATCCTCTCTTCTCATTTGATGTCCAGAGTACTTTAGCTTCATCTTTACTATTTGACTTTCTAAGGAGCAGTCAGGGTGAGGCCACATGAAATGGCATTGCTGGCCGGATCTTGCCCACAGGCCTTAGGTTGGGAACCCCTGCCCTACTTAGTTGAAATCTGTACTGCAGCCAAAACATTTTGAGTTCGATCCTGATGGGGGTCAAGATTGACTCAACCTTCCAAGGCAGGGAAAATTAGTACCATGCATGTTGGGGGCAAAATGCTAATTAACTTGCGAACCACCAAAAGAGTGCGCTAAGCACTATGGTGTGCTATATGAGTGTAATTGCTGTTTCTTTAGGGAAGTGATGGTGAACCCTGGCACTCCAGCTGTTCTTGAACTTCAATTCCCAGAAGCCCTGATCAGCAGGAGTGCTGACCTGAGTTTCTGGTAATTGATGTCCAAGAACATCTGGAGTGCCAAGGTTTGCCATCACAGCTATAGGGACTCTGTGTAGGTTATGGGGAGGAACACTTCAGGAGGACAATCTCTGTAGTTCTTTCAACATCTGGTGAATTTAAAAAATAAACCCATATCGGATCCATTTCAGCATGCAAATAAGGAAACTTACACCAGTTCCACTTATCTCAATAGTCAGGAAGTGGGCTGT